>AP027114.1:48971996-50421996 GCA_028142955.1 Pinctada fucata | reverse complement strand
TGCAAAAACGGTTCGTATATATTAAGTTTGCAGATTAAAAGAGAGCTTATCTTGAGATAAATCGACGTACTATAGTATTGTATATCGCATTTCATACTATTTATAAGATCTCTAACCATAAACATTGTGTGCTGACCGTATAATTGAACTTTGTTTGATAGATGATTGCGGCGGAAAGGTAATAAAGATATCTTCTATTCTGTTCATAACAATATGTTTTTTCTCTATTTTGTCGAAAACTTTACCCTAACCCTTATTCTTTTTCAAAACTAAATGTATAAATCACATGACAGTAAAAACATAGAATCATAAGCATTATAACTCATAATCATTTAAACTCTTCTTGCCATCATAACTTTTTCAAAAACTTTATATCTATTTATCATATCTAAGATAGATGTTTGGTAAAGGAAGACACACTTTTACTATAACTAACATCACGTGTGTAGCATAATTCATGTAGTAGTCGTGTATGTTGAAAATGTACTAATTAGAACAGCGCCACGTTTAAAGTGCCACGTACAATGCATTCCGTACAATGTAATTGTACTGGACTAGGACATTGTTCATTAGATGGATTCTGCAGGGCTGTGTTGTTGTCTTCGTCTGTTTGTCCTATTTCATTTTCTCTTGAATTCATGCTTTTAAGATTATGTTAGCCTTTATTGTGATTATTGGAATCTGATTTCGGATTATGTTTGACTTTTATTTACTGATGCATATACTAGATTTTGTGTACTTTTGCAAACATATCGTGAATCCTAAGTGTATTGCGGAAATCTATTTTACGTTTCGGTATTTAGTGGTACGTTTCTTACTTAATGATGATGCTCAGTGAATAAGTACTAATGCACATTATAGGGAGTTTCATTTTTTTTGACTCGAAGAGTATACAGTGATGATTCGTTAGTCCGGACGAATTGGTTCCCGAGGAATTCGTCCGGATTAACGAATTTTCCGGATTACTGAATCATGTTAAAAATGTCAAAACTTGAGCGCGAAATTCCGAAGGAAAAGGAGAGGGTCGGCCGTTTTTTTGTGCGTGTGTGTACGGTTAAATTGTCTTGTAAACAAATATTTTCTCATCATAGATAACTTGATTAAATGTTATTTCTTGAAAATAATGGATTACTAAATCTTTAGATATGTCTTTAAAGCATGAGCGCTAAAAATTAGAAAAGGGGAAGGTGGTACGGGCGCCGGAATTTTGTCTTCGCTTTTTGTATTGGTAAGATCGTCTTGAAGTCAATACTTTTCTCAAAATTGAAAATAAATTTACAAGTAGTTTTATTTCTTTACAATATCAATTAATAGAAATGAATAGAACAAAATGCACAAGAATAAAGATCAGACGAAAGTGGAGGGAGGCCTCTGTTTTATTACGCTGAGATCAATATAGAGCGTTACTTTAACCTTAAAAATAAGAATAAAATTTTATCTATACATCGAAGCTCCGCGGGCGCCGAAAGTTACCAATACCTACCGAAACTTACCACTTTTCTTCTTGAAACATACGGAAATCATCGTCTGTCAAGAGCGGTTGACGGCCGTCTTTAACTAAAAACAAGCCCTCAATATCTAAGCTATCGCTAACATTCAGTTCACTCTCATCTTCATCGTGATACAAACATTAAAATTAAAAATATTAACTTTAATTTGAAATCATTTTAGGGCGTGCATCTGTTCAAAAAAATGATCGAACGCTACAAGCTGAAAAATGTCACACTAAGACTTAAGAAAGTGACTAAAAGAAGTGAACAACAGATTTGATAACCACGTAAGTACGCGTACCCCAAGCCGTGACTAGTGCTGCGTATCCCATCGCGTTATTAATCTGCCGGTTTTCTGGTAAATTTCTCCAGGTAAAAATTAATTGTTATGAAAACATGTCCGTGTAGATTTCTCCAGGTAAAAATTAATTGTTATGAAAACACGCCCGTGTAGATTTCTCCAGGTAAAAATCAATTGTTATGAAAACACGTCCGTAGTTGCTTATATCGTCCGGACTAACGGGACAAAATAACATATGATCCGAACGTCCGTTCCCGAAAACTACCGTCCGGATCCGGAACGCGGATTTCCGGATTATCGGATCATTTTTGCACTATGCACGTTTGTTCCCTGAGAAATCGTCCGGAGTAACGAATTTTCCGGAGTAACGAATTCCGGACTAACGAATCATCACTGTAGTTTGTTGAAAAGCACATAGATAGACACATATCTTTTCATAGGGAGATATCCAAAATCAAAAATTGAATTTATTACACGATACCATATTTATGCGATTGAATAATGTCGTTTCATAATTATCTATTATATTGAGGACAAAGAGGTTCGCCAGTAAGCTGCTTACTCAAGATTATTAAGGGGAACGACTTGATATATCACTTAGTTCTAGTGCACATTTCGACATTTGCCTATCAAGGATGACAAAGGCCATTCGTGGGTACGACCTTTCGAATCGACTTTTGTTCCTCTCTTTCCTCCCGGACACCTGGTCCCACCTCTAGCTTGCTAGGGGTCCGTCGATGCTCAGTTTGTTGCTCTATTGTGAGTGCTGTTGAGATTATCGTCAGGGTCTTCTTTAGCTCTTTTATCTATTTGGACATCACGGAATTTGACACATTCTTACTTGGCATTAGTGGCGAATGTTGCATGCAGTCAATGGACGCTCACTTCTCCGAGTAGCTGGTCCTATCTCCACTCGGGGATTCGCGACTGCCTTGTAAATGGAGACTTATGCATTAATGCCATATTCACTGTATCTTTGACTCTTTTTTGGTTCTTCTTCTCTTGTATAATCTATTTTAAGAGAGAAAGGAAGGGATCTCCAAAACTACTCGGCTGCAGCTATCATTTAGTACTATCATGGAATCTCGATGTAACATGTGTGGTATTGAAGCTGGCGATATTATTCTATATTTCAATATGTCATTTCAAAGCTATATACAAGAAAGAGATAGTTTATATGATATTTTTGTTAACATTTTACTTGTTGAATTTTCTTTTTCATTTTACGAATATGATGATAGTGACATTCTTAAATTGATTTTTGGTGGTTTGACGTGCTGAACATTGCAACAATAGATGACGAATGGATAGAACTTATGCTTAACATTTCAGAATAATTATGTAAAGAAATAGAATTTTAATATACCAAAACCATACTTTCCATTAAACATCCGTTAAATGTTTATCGCAATATAAGTATCGTTTTATTTCAGTGTAGATACGGAAATTATGTGATAAACTATGAAATATTAATTTAATGTGATAAACATATATCATTATCAAGAAAACTTGAATTTACATCCTATGAATATCCTTTATGAAATTGTGTATGCACGATGAACTGAAGTTATAAGTCTTAAAATCTCTATCTGAAATTTAGTATAGTGTATCATGTTATTTTTGTGTACATAATATTCATTGAATTGTTTATATTCCATCTTGTTCCTTTTCAATGTTTCATATATGCTCTTCAATAATGGAGGCAATAAAGATGATTCATTCATCCATTCATTTGTTAAAAAGTTTTAAAAGACCACAAATAAACCAACGACACCAATGGTCAATCAATCCCGACTTATGACGGTAATCTCCTACGCAAGTAGCAGACGGTATGGTTATCCGGATTACGTGCGCACAACCCTTCAATTTTACCGATTACCAAGAGGTCTCGAAGAAGGCACACTTGTGGTATAAAAAAAACCTTCCTTACTGTAAGATTAATATACAAACAGAGCATAACGTAGGGACCAAAGAAACACACAGATGGATATGTAAATGGATATAAAAAATGATACACTCTGCATATATCTAAGACTTTGAATGCCTTGGTATTTGTGTAAAAAGCTCAAGATCTTTGTGATATTGCAATAGAAACGTCGACATTGGACCATCAATGGTAAGAAATTAAATCAATTTAAAATAATAGCATTTTGAAATCATGTTTGTTTCTTTATTTTGTTTCTTTGTTTTTTTGTTTCTTTGTTCCTTCTATTTATGTGTTGTCATCACTGTTTGATGTTTCTGTAAGCCTGTTACGATTGTTCTGTATGATGTTCTAGTGAATATTGTTGTGTCTTTTTGCGATTTGGAGTTTGTATGATGTCATTTATGTGTCACTTTCTTGTGGGTTTATTTCGCTGGGTGAGTACAGGGTGGTCATGCTGGAGATCATTCCCTTTTCTTTATCAATCACTGTGTTTGTTAGTTCTCCATACGAAGGCTCAGGGATGTACAAAAATACTTAGCTCGTGTTATACACACCACGTGGAGTAGAAAATCGTTTGAGTTCTCAATATGCATGTTCATAATTTTAGGTCTGCAAAGGTAAAACAACTTGTAAAAGTAAAAGTGACGGCACCTGTATCTGTAAAAGGAAGGTGAGTGGAAATGTATATCGCTTTTTAGTATGCAGCAAATCTATTCAATATATTCATTACTTGATATCAGAAATTAAACGCCTTTAATGAGCTTAAAGGGCAAGGGGCGGAAAGGGTCAAAATCAGCCAAATTTCAAAACTGGGACAAATATTGAACATTGAAATACAGGATTTACAGAGTATAAATCAATTTAAATTTTGAGAATCGGACATCTCGTTGTGATTCTACAACAATTTGAAGACAGTATGGTCAGCTATATGTTACACTGATTTTGACGTCATATGAGGTTGCGATCACATATTAAATGTGTTGATAAATTATCATTATCACTATGATATAATACTAGTATATGTACATGGTGGGTTTCACTATAATATAATGAGGGGTAATTGGGACACCCCTTTCTTGACATATAAAATTTAAAGTGACATATTAATGTTATAATGATATTTTTCACCAAGGCCTGAAAAAGTTTGTGTACTTCCGATGTTTTACAAAAACTGACAGGGTGACAGGGTATCGACAAATCCCGTGTCAGAAATATCAGAAAGGGGATTCGCCGATACCCTGTAAGTTTTTGTAAAACACACGCATGGTAACCCCTAATTAGAGAGATAGGAGTGGGCACCGATCCCCTGTTTGTGGTGGCTAACATCAGTGGCGGATCTAGGATTTCAGAAAGGGGGGGGGAAGAAAATTGTTCAGAGAAAAACTGACAAGCAAACAAACAAAAAAAAAAAGAAAAAAGAAAAGAAAAGACGATAACGCGAATCATCTAATTCAGAAGTGGGGGGAGGGGGGTTTATGTACAAGATTCAGAGTTTCTTGATACATTTACTTTAGTTTATAGGTAGGCAGGCGAGCGTAACGAGCCGGAAAATTTAAGTTATGAAGTTTTCTGTTTGTTTTTTTTAATTCAGTCATCCATACATGTATATACAGTTATATTCTATATTAACAAACAGAGCGAGGCGTAACATTATTGGAATAGATGGTTACATTTTGTCATAAGATTTCAATCTCTCTCTCTCATTTTCCATGCTCTATTTTTGTTTGACAAAATGGGGATAGCTGGACCGGAAGAATAGAACATTTATCCACCTGTCTAACCTGGTTAGATCGGCCCATGAAAATAAAGCATTTGGTAATTATTCAAGTTTTAATTTGATATTGAATTTTGTATATGTTTATGACATATAAATCAGTTCAAACACGATCATAGAAAGTTGAAGACAAAATGAAGACGAAAAATATAAACAGCTAATGAAAAAAAATATATATTAAGTGCAGCGAGCGAAGCGAGTCGAAAATTTAACCTTTCTTTCTTCTATCTTTTACATAGAAAAGGGATCGATTAAGAAATTCAAAAATATGCTAATAATGTTTATTTGTATTAAATCAATAATTTAAACATCATAGCGCCAACTACAATACCTCCCAGTTTAGCACTTAATAATCTCTACTGTCTTGCTTTCATCATTTTACAATCGAAAATGAGACACAGCAGATATTTTTTCCCTGAGTTGGCAAAAATAAATACATCTCGTGGACGGTAAATCATACGCGGTGGTATCTATTTTACATGGCCTTCATTTTTGTTTTTCATATTCTTTTATTTTAAATATAACACTTTGCAGTTTGTTCGGTTGATTTTTGTGTATGGGGGGGGGGGGGGGAGAAGGGGGTTGAGGGGGTTGATGTTGTTTGTTTAGTTTTTTCCCTTTCTGGGGTTTCTTGTACGTTTGTTCAGGTTTTTTAAAAGATACTTTTAATTCGTTGATTTTGGCTTAAAGTTTGACATATTTTATAAATGCCGACTGTAATCTTTTAGATACTCTGTTATTTCCATTCAATATGCATATGAAATGATCATTTTGACTTTAATTTTTTTTTCGCAAAATACATGCAAAATCAAAACTACGAATATACATGACGTCATATATTCAGTATGACGTCATTCTGTCGTCCTGAATATCCGTTACGTTTTGAGGATAATAAACATTTGAACGTTATTTTTGTCTCTATTATTTAATTTCGTGCATGTTGGAATAGATAATCAATATCATCAATAACAACAGAACAAAATCTATTTAATTGTATCGATTTTACTCAAATAATTCCTGTATCATAGAAGTTAAAAGGCGTTTTTCTATTACCAAAACGACCCACTCGCATGGAAACAGGCATTGATTTCCTTCCGTTTAATTTACAAAATACTTATACGGATATACAGAAAAAATATGAACTAGTTGTTTTGATGTTGCCAGGTCTAATTTTGCTACCACATGTGAAAATATATTGATTTTTGGTTCATTTCCGGTTTCAAGCAGCATGAGATGCTTGCTCTTGCTTACTCATTTCCGGTTTCAAGCAGCAGGAGATGCTTGCAGGAGATGCTTACTCTTCCTGGGCACCTGGTCTCACCCCCATATCGGGAGTTCGCTTCTGTTCATGTGGTGGAGGTTTTTGTTTGTTTGCCTTCGTTCCTGTTTTATCCTGATTTTGTATGCCTTCGGTTTCTGATTTCTTGAATTATCGATTTTGTGCTGTATACAGGGATATGGTCATTTTCCATATTTGTCATTCATAAGTGATTTCAATGGGGGATATCTCTAACTAAAAAATGAATCTATTAAAGACAAACTTCCTGATACCAATTTTAGTATCAATTTCAATAGTTCTAAATCTTCGAAATTAGCAACGATTTTGGGCATAGAAATCCCTTTACCACCCCTTGCCCTTTGTTTTCATATATGTACAATTTATATAACGTTGTTTGTAATTTTATTTTCATTTTAGGGTGACGGACGAATTGGAGGAGTGACAAAATGAACGAAATTAAATGACAGCAATCACAGGTTCAACAAATGCCCAAGGGATAACTCAAGCTCGCATCTATGATCTATGTTCCTTTTTTCATTCTTTTCAAATTGTTACATGTGCAATAGAAGCTTTAAAAACTCATTCAGAAACATGTTTATCGTAATTGTACTTGATTTCAATTTACCTTTCATTATTCATCTTTGTGTAACTTAGGTCCCTTCCTTAGCGATATTGCTTCGTTCTTCATGTTTCAGCGAGGAGGATATTACAAAAACGACTTTTGCACACATCTACACCACTTAGTATCCAAGGATCCATTGGAAGACTTGTGTGCACGTCGTTGGGATAATTACAAATTTTGCCATCTTATGGTGGATGGCTGTCCTTAATCAGCACAGATTTGTTTCCTTGTTATATGTGTAGTCTTTGGTAAGGAGTGTTTCTGTGTCTTTGGTAAGGAGTGCTTAATATGTCTTTGGTAAGGAGTGTTTTGCGTCTTTTGTGAGGAATGTTTTCATGTCTTTAGCAAGGAGTGTTTTTATGTCATTGTTAAGGAGTGTTTTAATGTCTTTGGTATTTTGTTGTCAGATTCCATTTTTGCTTTATTTTTTGTTGTGCTTGTCAACTTTGTGTTTATACAAAGAAATGGGGATGATCTCCAGCAAGACCACCCTGCACCCACCCAGCGTAACAAACTCACAAGAAAGTATTACGTAAATGACATCAGACAAAACTACAAACCACAATTAATACACAACAATATTCACTAGAACAACATACAAAACAATCGAATCGAAACAGACGTACAGAAACATCAAACATTAATGACAACACATAAAAGGCAGGCGACCAATGTGCATCGGCGCTGACTTTGGACAGACATATGCTATAAGCAAATGGTGTGGTTATCCAGATTACGTGCGCACAACCCTTCCATTTATTCAGAAGTGTGTTACAAAGGTGTGTTTCGATATTTTGCCGAGGGTGATACTGAGAACTCTCCTTTTCGCGTGCATCAGAGAGATGATAAATACATGGGTCCTGTAGCATCAATCCCAGCCATCTTGCTACGTCTTTCGGCATATTTAGGACATAATTTTCACAGATTTTGGCCACATTACATTGTTTCGATTGAGGACCACTGACGAGGGTTAGATACCCGAAACGTGCATGTCTGGTCCATTCTGTAAATGTATCAGCTCTAAAATGATGCTAATGACTATGAAGACGTTAAACATTTGTACCACTTGGTGAGTGTCACTGCTGGTGGACCAGGAGTCCCCGAGAGCACATGTAGCCAAGTTCGATCAATTTCGGGTGGTCGTTTCTTCAAACGCATTCTGTTTACAACATTTTCTGAAATTTCTAAAACCTTGGTCCTGTAGCATTACATTGTTTAGATTGAGGATCACTGACGAGTGTTAAATAACCGAAACGTGCATGTCTGGTCCATGCTGTAAATTTATCTGCTCTAAAATGATGCTAATGACTATGAAGACGTTAAACATTGAGAAGCTTGATTGGAGGAGATATACATGTAGTTAGGTTACAGAGCAGCAAGAATGCAAGAAAATTTTAATTTTGTATGAATAAGCAACGAGAACCTCTATCATAAGATCCCCTCCTTTCTCTAAACAATCATAAAACCCAAACTCAGAATCATCCAATCATAATAGCCATACCAAAAAGGATGTGAATTTCAACTCAGAATCATCCAATCATAATAGCCATACAAAAAAGGATGTGAATTCCAACTCAGAATTATCCAATCATAATAGCCATACAAATAAGGATGTGAATTCCAACAAGACTCAGTTTCGTCAACCACAGTATAACACTGAAACATAAAAACAGGAAAACTTTAAGTAAACAAGCAAACGAAGAGACACCCCAGAGATGAGGGGGGGGGGGACACTTAATACACAAGACAAAAAATAAATCAATGGCAAGCACATATAGGTTGACTTTATGTAGCTTTAGTAAATGATCTAGTTACACCAATCAAGTGCCTCCAATCTACTTGTACGGTCGTACAGTGGTCTTGGAAAATATTTGTTGTGTATAGTTGCAACCGGACTAAGGACGGAATAACAAAATGTTGAACGTCTTCAAATTCAATATCATTATTTAAGAACAGAAAAATACGGACCAGTGCTAGGAAAAAATTAAGAAATAATCATTTGTTAGTCAAGCATAAGGACTCTCGAAACAGTTGTTAGTTGCCGACATTGGTGAGCTTAAGCAATCACACTATGAGTACTACATTTTGTCAGAGTGAAATGATCGTCGGATCCATGTCCTGTCCTTTAACAAGGTTTTGAAAGGGGAAAATAAACTTCCGTCTACGCAGTCAGTCAGAGTTTAACTTTCAAGAATGCGAAACTAATTAAAAAAAAACACAACAACTTGTTTGTTTGCGAATTTTACTCCCCGACTTTTCAACCTTTTGACTCCCCATTCGAAAGACATAGGTACATTGTATAATATGGGTTTACAATTATACTGTATTTACCTTGACAAATTCACGGTGTTAAATCCTCATCAGCTGTAATTACTTTAAAAATGCTGAAGTGATTTTTGGCCTCATTTATTGAATTTAGATGTGTGCATTTACTTAAATGTACTTATATGTTAAACGTCTCCAAATTCAATAGCATCATTTTAGAACAGATTAAATTTCAGCATGGACCAGACATGTACGTTTCAGGTACTTAACCCTCGTCAGTGATCCTCAATCATATATGGTCTAATCATTTATAAAAATGCAGTTATCTCTTCATGAAGTCAAGAATAAAGTTTTAACATAACGCTGAATCAGTACAAACATAAAGGGGTGGATGTTTTTCTTTGTTTGATCTCGTTCCTGTTTTATCCTGATTTTCTATGCCTTCGGTTTATGATTTTCTGAATTTTTATTTTGTATTGTGTATTGGGATATGGTCTTTATCCATATTTATCATAAAAGGAATGTGGTTACGTAATTTTCCTTTTGATGATTAAATAGTATCAAATGTTTACATAGAAGAATCATTCAAGTGCATATAGGCCACATAGAGAGGATCTTAATCAGTAGGGTAAACTGTTAATGTTGAGAATATAGATATGTCTTACGTCTGCGTGCTTGCTTAATTTATGTCAGCAGGTAGGTATTGTTTCGTAAGAAGAGGTGAATGGTACGGTCTTTTAACGGTTATTTTACTAACATAATCATTTACATGCTTTCAGAAAATGTGCCCTACATTTTAGTTGAATAACAGAAAAAGATTTTTTGGCAACTGCTTTGTCAAGTGCTCGGCCTATTAACCTTCGACTGTAAATCGTCGTTGTTACACTTAATAAAAGCCAAGGGGCCGAAGATTGTGTATCTGAGTGTTTGTGTCTTTATTCGTTTTGTTCACGTTAAATGTTTGGCTTTGTAACGACACATTGTAAAATATCATTTTCTTACAGCTAAAGTAGCGATCTTTAGCAGATGCATAGAAAAAAGAAATATAACTTGAAAAGACATAATTCAATACCAAATATTTACATTAGTAGTAGTTTTCCCATGTTGAACACCGATTGGGCAACTAGTATTATTTTAAAATCTAAGTTTTGAACGAAGGCAAAATTTACCAACGTTAGAATAATTTGATGCTGCGATTCGCTGCATAAGCGATGTTAGTGCAAAATAGGATGTATTATACTGTATAAAAATGTAAATATTAGAAATGAATGTTTTACTTTTGGTTTTTAAGGGTATATATTTCTGGTAGGCACACGTGCAAATTTTCAGAGAATCACTTCGCGAGTCACGGAACGTGCACGGGAGCAACCAGTAAGACAGTCATTTCTTAAATAAACAGATGACAGACAATAGAAACTACCAAAACAGAAGACTGGTTAAGAGTTGGTTCCAAGGCTCCTTTCACTTATTTCATGAGATACGTATTATCAATTTTTTATTCATGTAGTTGTTTAAATACTGAATATCAAAGGCTAAATTTGTGAGTGACTTACTTTGTAACTGGAAAGATGTTTTAGACAGATATTTTGAACATATTTGCCTATGGGGTATTCAGTCTCTTGTCTCTTTACCGTCTCGAGCTGTACTCGTCTTTTGTGTTTTTGCATCGATTGTTTTGGTGTTTTGCTGTTGATGCTGCAACCGGGTCTTGTTGGAGATCCCCTCCCTTCTTTCAGATAGCAATAAATCCGCTTTTCTAGTGTTAGCTCGTTCTTCAAGGCCATTTTCCTGAGGAATTGAGGCTAATCACGTGTATATTTGAGAGCGAATGGTTTTAACACAACAATACATAAAACATTTTCTTACTACACGACCCAAATTACGGATGTTGCTATTTTGGTCATAGATTTTATTTTACAATGTTATATTATATTAACTCGACCCTACAGAAAATTCGGAGCAGCGCACATTTAGCAAGGTAAATGCACAAACCTTAATTAAAATTGATAATACCAGAGGGCGCAACTGAAATGAATTTGGGTTGAAAATCACTTTGGCTGTCTCCGTCAGTGTGTCTGATTTTCTTTTCTCATCATTTGAGACGTTAATACGTTTTATATTTCTTTCATTTCAATATCTTGTTCTTTCTAAGAATTTGAATGCACATGTTCATCCTCTCCTCTCCTTTCATCTACATGTGGTCATGTCGTTACTGGTCATCTTAATATCGTTGGTAACAGTAAACTTAGAACCATTCTCAGTAAAGGTCCAAAATACAGGGAAAGTCGTTCTTTCACATGGCGGGAAAACTTTGAAATTATTATGGATGCATGTGAGGAGTACGCCAGACGGTGGGCAAAAAGGGAGGACGTTGAACTAGACACACTCTCCGAATGGATGCCAATTTTTTTTTCAGAGAGAAATGATCGTCGGGTCCTTGTTCTGTCATTTAACAAGGTTTTGAAAAGGGAAAAATAGAGTCCCGTCTACGCAGTCAATCAGAGTTTAACTTTTTAACTACGCAGTCAGTCAGAGTTTAACTAAGGAAGTTCTACGGTCGATATCGGGAAATCGTCATACACTATGATGTTCCACTCTCCAGAATGGTGGATGATATTCTGTCATAGACCATTTGAGCCATCCAACCAAAGATTGTACTCTATGTCTTCCGAAATGGAAGTAACCGGATTTGACAGTTCTACCGAATTGAAGCGGCGGGTGTTGCATGCAAGTAGGAGATGCTTACTCTTCCTGGGCACCTGGTCTCACTCCCATATCGGAAGTTCGTTTCTTTTCATATGGTGGAAGTTTTTGTTTTTTTTTTTGCTTTGGTTCCTGTTTTATCCTGATTCTGTATGCCTTCGGTTTCTGATTTCTGAATTATCGATTTTGTGCTGTATACAGGGATATGGTCATTATAAATACTTGTAATTTCCAAAATGCAAAATTATTCAAAAACAAACATACCAATTTATCGATTTGCAAATTTTACTCCGCTATTTTTCATCTTTTTGACTCCTCATTCGAAAAATATACGTATACTGTGGGTTCTTAATCATGTTAATGGTACAGTATCTTGACAAATGCATACATTTGCAAACATTAATAATGCGGAGGTGTGCTAACTCTTGACCTGATTGAGGAAATTTTCAAACTCATTGTAATGTACACGACACGTGTTCCGGATAGTAAATCCTCATCAGTGGTACTTATTAAATGCTGAAGTGACTTCTGAGAAATGTATTTCAGTAGCGCTCTCTGGTTTTATTTATTGAATTTTAATGTGTGCATTATTCACTTGTGCATTAAGTACATGTTTACTTATATATTAATGAAATATGTCCTTGAGTCATTTACAATTATGGTCATATCATTCATAAAAATGCTAAATAATCTCGTGATCTCTTCGCGATGTCATAAATGAGGTTTTAGTTAGATGCCATTCATGAAACCCAAAAATTTGTTACGCACAAAATGTTTTTGCATGAAAGTGTTGTCAATACCCTCTTATTTGATAATCCGGCGGATGCCACTCTGGCGTCCTTGGGCATTTCGAAATTTTGGGGTCAAATGGAATTTTTCGAAGAAAAACCGTTGAAAATAGGAAAAATTCAATTACTTTTTCCATGCTGCAGCTAGATCAACAAAATTGGTACCAAAAGAACGACAATTTAATTGTCTTTAAGTTTCAAGCTCAATTTACCAATTTACTTGTGAACAAAATAGGGAAAACTATGGATTTTCGACGAAAAATCGTTGGTCTCGTCTGTTTCCCTATTTTTGAAACTTCAGACACGGTTACCATGGCAACGGCAACCTTGTTGAAAAAACTGGGGTTGATTCACATACTAGTGCTTCATATTGAATTTCCATACCAAAAATCCATGACATGCTGCGCCAACATGTCTTGAAATTCTTTGGTTCTTACAGAGAATTGCTGTTAAATAGTCATATATGGAATCGACAAAGTGCCTACTTAGATCATGGAGGACAACCATCTATCAGACTAGTTTATCGCGACCCCAACACATAGCATTGTAATTTCAGCCTGCGCCATGCAATTTTATACCATCACCCTACGACGATATCTTTTTCAAACGTATATGTGACTAGCAAAGGGAAGCAACTCGTAGTTTATAACAATCAAGGTCGATTTCGCCGATGTCGTTCTCATAGTTTTTTGGCCTTTTGTTACAGGCCAGAAATCACCTATAATTCAGTGAAACATAAGAATGTACAATTTCAATATTTTAATCAAATGAATCAGATAAGAATCAAATCACATAATCAAATAAATCACATATGAAATCAATATAATCAGCAATTAAAGTAGATAAATCACATAAATCAAACTTAGCTGTCACTGTTCCAGGCCTGGACAATAATCTTCTAATTCATCTGTATTTGATTAATTGTTCATAATTCTGCATTCATATTGGTACATGGTATCTTCTAGTTAATTCAGCAATCACTGTAAATCCCAAGGCAGAACTGAGCTCTCAGCCCAAGGAATGTCCTTTTTATGTGGGAAGGGTCCAATATGATAGGGGTGATCAGGATACCACGGAATGTTCCATTTGATAATATAACATTATATTAAATAACCCATCAATACACAATGATCAATACACATTAGCATAACACTTTAAACACAAATGTGTACCTGAGAAGATGAAATAAATACTATGTTGTTTAATTGAGGAAAATTTCATCGTATTTCAATCAAAAAAGTGAAAAGATAAAATCTTTGGTAATCAGTGAAGTGTATTTTACAATTTCATCATTCTGACGAAACGGTGCGGTGGCGTAGTGGTGATGACGCAGGACTGCAAATTCCACGATCGCGAGTTCGATCCTGGCAGAAGGTACATTTAATTTTCAAAATTTTTACGAAGTTCTTGCTTATTTTAATTGTTGACTCATGAGAGGCACCATGATATCAATAGGCATTGTTTCCGTATATCGTATATTAAAAGAGTTTTGTACAGAACAGATAAAATATGTGATATCAGGAAAGAGAAGATTAATTCTGTAACATTTCGTTACTAACATATAAATTATAATTTTTATTTTAGCTTTTGATATTCATTTTACGTGGTCTAAGAGAGAGAGAGAGAGAGAGAGAAAAAAACAAAAACAAACAGGGAGACGTGAAAATTTTATATCATTTTTTTTTTCATTCTAATTACAATCTAAAAGAATACCAAGAAGAAAATGCCTGTCGTACAATTATTTATAGCTGATAAAGTCCAATCTGAATGTTACGCACGCCACCTTACTTAGAATCTTCCAGCATTTTAATTTTAAGCACTTTTTTTTCAAGTTGTCGTCGGTAGTATTTTCTCTCCCGTCTTTAAATTTGGCCTATAGAGAATAATACATAATATAATATAGAGAATTAATTATGATCTTATCATAATTATTTCCTTGCTTTCACTTAGTTTAGATTGAAAGGCTGTATCCTCAGTTAGTTTAACGTCAGTTTAAAAAAACGAATCATCTATTTTAAAAAAGAATCCATAAAGCCTTCAAGCTTTTCTAAGACTTTGAGTAACATCCGCACGTGGTTGCTAGGCAAGCATTTTCATCAAATATTTGTAAAGTACGTTATGCCATTCAAGTATTTTTTACTATAGATAAAAGTTATAACATATTCAGCAAAAAAATCAATCATGTATAAAGATCTAACTCGATGATAAATGACAATAAAGAGTATCAAAATTTGCAAACGACAATAGACTCCGTGTTGATGACGTCAAAATCTGAGGTTGACGTCATTTCGCGCCATATTTGAAGACGTCATTTCTGAGGAGTGCCTTAACGTAGCTGCGAATTCAAAAACTATCAATATGAAATCATTTTGATACGAAAATTATTGTTCTTGAATGTTTTTAACCCGATTGTATTTTTACAATTTTAAACCTTTTTTCAGCAGAAAAAAAAAAACAAAACAAAACAAAAACAAAAACAAAAAACAAAAACAAAAAACAACACAAAACATAACAAGAAGATTCCATTTGCTTGAGTGGAATTCTGAATTTATATCAATGAAATAATTTTTCTTGCTGTTGTTCTAAGTACAGCATGAAAAAAGCATTCCAATATCAAAATTTTCGGCGATTTTTCATTCAAAGTTCATTCTTTTCCCCATTTTCGTACTTGCAAAGTGCTAATCTGATATTTAAAATGAAATTTTGCGTTTGGTACCAAAATTGTTATTTTATCTACAGTATGAATAAAGATATGACAATTTCCCAATTTTCAATGGTTTTTCATCGAAAAACCATAGTTTTCCCAATTTTATGGACTAGTCAATTGAAAAACTGAGCTTGAGACTTAAAGGCAATGGTATTGCTGTTCTTTTGATACCAAATCTGTTGTTCTGGCTACAACATGGACAAAGTAATTGAGTTTTTCAAATTTTCAACGGTTTTCTTTGAAAAATCACAGTTGTTCCCAAAAATTGCAAATTGCGAATCTGACTTCTGTATTATTTAAAATGAAAGGCAATACATTTATTGTGCGTTTGGTACCAAAATTGTTTATTTAGCTACAAAAGATTAAAAAAAAGATATTGTACAAAGATTAAAAAAAGATATTGTATTTTCCCAATTTTCAACGATTTTTCATCTAAAATCCATAGTTTTCCCCCATTTTATTCACAAGAAAACTGCAATTTGGTAAATTGAGCTTTAAACTTTAAGACAATTAAATTGTCGTTCTTTTGGTACTAGTTTTGTTGATCTAGCTGCAGCATGGAAAAATTAATTAAATATTTCCTATTTTCAACGGTTTTTCTTCGAAAAATTCCATTTTATCCTAAAATTTCGAAATGCCCAAGGGTGCCAGAGTGGCATCCGCCGGATTATCAAAGTAGAGGGTATTAACATCACTTTCGTGCAAAAACATTTTGTGCGTAACATTTTTTGGGTTCCCCCCTAAATAGCCATTTGGCAACTCGACTATTTTAACATAACGCTGAATCAGCGCAAACATAATAGGAATGTCGTTAAATTGTATGTGGCCTATTTGCACTATGTAATTTTCGTTTTGATGATAAAATTGATATCAGATGTTTAAACAGAAATATAAATCAAGTGCAAATAGGCCACATACAGACTGAGGCTCATAATCAGTTGGGTAAACTACTATTGTTGAGAATATACACATGTCTTACGTTTGCGTGCTTGCTTAATTTATATCAGCAGGTAAGTATTGTTTCCTAAGAAAATGTGAATGATACGGTGTTCCATCGTCGGAAAACCACTCTCTGTCACTCTCTGTCATGCAATCTCACCTCCCGTGGGTCACAACGGTAGAATTTTCGCTGGATAACATTACAACAATCTAATGCGAGTGCTCGTCATTGCATTTGTTACATTTTTGTAATGCTATCGAAGTTACGTTTTCCGTCAAACGAGTACATATGATTTATACATAAAAGCTAACTTTAAATACTTTATGTTGTGCTATTCAAACCAATTTATGAAGTTGGTTTTCCTGATAATAACGTCACAAGTAGAACGCTACCTGTATGGTATATTTTTGCGCCGTTCGTTTGCGCTAAACTGCATAATAACAACGTCAAATCATATAAAATATAAAACGGATGTTGACAAAATGCCCTGGACTCTATTTCTGAGTGATAAATCTCTTTAATCATGAGTTTATAATAAAATTTTCTAGTAACATGTAAAATGAGCGTTGCAATTTATGTTTTAACGGCTTTTTTCGACTCATGATCTTTGGTTTTCAAATACTTTTAACAAATATTCAAAATTTAGTCGACATTTCTCCTACAAATTTAACATCTTAAGTACTAGATGTACTCTTCATGTTGATATAATAAAATCATCCAAAACATCCTCTAGTTTTTCCGCTATTCTCACTTATATTTGCGTCGATGCTTTTATAAACGTTAACGAAAATGGGACTTTTATCTTGCAGATGAAATAATAAAGATACACCACGCACTTGTGCATTTGGCAATATAATTTTCATAATATCATGTCTTTCAAAGAAAATAATACATTGATGAGGAAAATGAATTAATTCTGAGCATAAATCTACATAGCATTCTCAATAATATGGATATTCTGCATGTTTCTGCATGTTATTCTCCTTAATTTGTCACATTAAAGTAAGAAAAAATACATTTTTTTCTCCTTTATAGTTATTATTAAAACGAGTCGAGACAGATTTATTAAATTCCAGTATATTTTTCTTGAAATCGTTTTGAAAATACTGATATAAAAAATCAATCAAAACATGGAACCCAATTTTTTGTTACGGGCGATAGAAATTTGGTTTTTGACACGTTTTTCTGTCAATTTTGGCGAACGTGATACGGCGACATCATACATACTGTAACGACACCTTGAAAGTTTTCATGCCGTCATCGTGGATTTCTTGATTTATTTAGATTACATTTCTCCTGCTGCAATTATCATTTTAATGATATCTAGATTTTTAAGCGATATGCTTTATAAGTGCGCTACTATATGACCCATTGAAAGGGGAACATGAAAAATTCTATAAGTAGGGAAGTTTTAAAAAAATCTGAATAAAATCCCAGACAGTTGAGACGATGAATTGAAATGGTCAGAGGGCTGACGATTTTTATTTAGGGGGATCACTCCCACCCCTGTAACGGCCAGTTAAGCGCAGTGGTGGTGCGCTTGCTTCTAACCATGATTCTTAAAGGATCTTTGTTATTGGAGTTGCCCACCCGGTCTCAAAATGTTTTTATCCGGGTACTTCGGTTTCCTTCTGCTCTAAGGGCCCTCCCAAGATAAAAAACGAAGCTTCTGAACCAACGTCATACTTTATTATACATAGTTGTGTAACTTTTTTGTTATAATATAACAAATAATTGAAGTTCATTTTAAATAATCCTATTTTTTCCTGCTCTGCATTTGATCTTTTCATGGGTATGATAAATCGGTCGGAACATCAAAATGTTCTTCCAAATATTATTTCCATATCACATTTTTGTTTCGTTTTGCTTTTGTTCTTAGGGTGAGGTTTTTTTTGTTCTTGCAAAAACTATTTTCTTATTTTGATGTGAAATTTTAGGGGAGTAAAGTGACATGTTTTATAGAAAGATGTCAAATATAAAATGTAATTGTACAAAAATTTCACTTTTCTGTCAGAGTGTCGATTATAATTTTTTTACGTCACGTAAACGGTCAATTAAAAAGTAAGTATCCCAAACTAGTACGTTATCTGTATTGAATTTCACATGTAAACAAAAAGAAGATCGTGGGGTTTAAAATATGCAAGAACGGCGAAGACGTTTCCTAAAGACTAATAGGCAGCAAGATAATCAGACGGATTGGGACTGCCGAGCAGACCACGTGCATCCAGAATTGCAGATTTATAGCTCTATCGATAAAAGATGTTCGAAAATTCGTGTTCTTTTCTTTTCTTTTCTTTTCGGTCCTTTCCCATAAATAAATAAATGTTTTTCCTGCTTTCATGGCATTCTGCGTACATTTTTTTGCATGCTATATACTTAATTACTATTGTTTGCTTTTATCAAAGGGACCCAAGTCAGAATCTAAGTCCATTTGTTGGGTCTCTCTGATGTATTATTTTGAGATAGCGTAAACTCACTCCGCTTTAACACAGAGGTGCGGCCGTCTGTCCGAGCAGCTTTTTATTTCAATTTTTGTATTCTTTTAATCTGCAAGAAATAGCCTGTCGTCTTTCATCGCTGCTTCCTCAAAATGTTCTACCAAATCTGTATCGATCTTACACACCAAAGTTTTATCTGAAATCAAATCTCGGCTTCAAAAGTATTGTTCGACAGTATATTGTCGCAGTGGTATCAACCAGATGTGGATTTTAAAGAACTCGAAGGAACTTTTAGAACATCTGAAATCCACTCATTTTAGTAGAGTCCATTCGATCAAAGCCTTTGATTTTTCGACACTTTACACTACATTTTCACATTCTAAATTGAAAGAAAGACTGGCAAAAATCATAAGTAATGCGTTTACAAGTAAGAACGGCAATGGCAAATACAAATTTACTGTTGTTAACCATAGACAGTGCATGTATTTAATATATTTTCATTTCCGTGCGTGAACATCGACGGCGGGTGCGGCTAGCCAACAGGGGATGCTTACTCCTCCCTGGTCCCACCTCTAGCTTGTTAGGGGTCCGTCGATGCTCCATTTGGTGCTCTATTGTGAGTGCTGTTGAGATTATCATCAGGATCTTCTTTAACTCATTTGTGTCACACTTATGCCCTTTGCCGTGTGGAGCTCGTAAAAAAGTTCGCCGCGAGGGGTTTGACAGGAAATGTTTTGAATATATTTCCCTGACATTGTCGCCATGGCACTTTCTATATAGACAGAACCATAGACAGTGCATGTATTTAATATATTTTCATTTTCGTGCGTGAACATCGACGGCGGGTGCGGCTAGCCAACAGGGGATGCTTACTCCTCCCGGGCACCTGGTCCCACCTCTAGCTTGCTAGGGGTCCGTCGATGCTCCATTTCGTGATCTATTGTGAGTGTTGTTGAGATTATCGTCAGGATCTTCTTGAACTCATCTATGACAAAACCTACTTTGTAAAAGAAAAGTCCGATTCTGAAAATAAGTACACTGAAACTGATATCATTCAGATGTTTAACTTTCCTATGGGTACTAACTGTGCGTCTCTTGTTGCAGATTTATTTTTATACACTTATGAAACAGAATTTATCCAAAATCTTCAAAAGCAAAGAAAAGTTGATGATCTGAAATGTTTCAATAATACTTCTAGGTATCTGGATGATATTCTAACCATTGACAATCCTGCTTTTGGATTATATAAGAATGAAATTTATAGACAAGAATTAACACTTAACAAGGTAAACCTTTCAAATGTTAAACGTCTTTAAATTGAATAGCATCATTTAAAACCTGATAAATTTACAGCATGGACCAGACATGCACGTTTCGGGTACTAAACCCTCGTCAGTGATCCTCAGTCTAAAAAATGTAATATGGCCAAAAAGTATGAAAATTATTATGTCCAAAATGTACCAAAAGACGTAGCAGAATGGGTGGGATATGATGCTACAGGACCCACGTTTTAGAAATTTCAAGAACTTTTAAAACAGAAAATTTCAAATGCGTCGAAGAGACAGACGATCAACGAAAGTTGATCGAACTTGGCTACATGTGCCCTCGGGGACTCTTGGTCCACCAGCAGTGACACTCACCAAGTAGTTCAAATGTTAAACGTCTTTAAATTCAATAGCATCAGTTAAAACCTGATAAATTTACAGCATGGACCAGACATGCACGTTTCGGGTACTAACCCTCATCAGTGATCCTCAGTCTAAAAAATGTAATATGGCCAAAAAGTATGAAAATTATTATGTCCAAAATGTACCAAAAGACGTAGCAGAATGGGTGGGATATGATGCTACAGGACCTTTTTTGGACCTAAATATCAAAATTGTAAACGGCAAGATTCTTACAAGTGTATATCACAAAAGGGATGATTTTGGATTCAACATTATGATAGTAAATTTCCCCTGGCTTGACGGTGATGTTCCAAGATTACCTTCATACGGCATTTACATATCACAGTTCATCCGGTACGCTAGAGCATGTACTGATATTTTGGATTTTCACAGTAGAAATTTACAAATTACCAAAAAACTTTTAGGTCAAGGTTTCCGCTTTCATAAACTAGTTAAGACTTTCTGGAAATTTTACAAAAATTACAGTCAACTTCTTTTAAAATTCGGATCTATACACGCAACAGAGTACATTACTTTGGGTATTACACAACCTGTCTTTTATGGTGAAATGATAAACAAAATAAGAAGGATCAAAGGTAGGCAGCATAACCATCGAAAATGCGTCAGAATCATCAAACGCCTTTTATACCGTGGATATCTTCCTAATGTCACCAGACGGACACTAGGCTTGGTACTTGACCAATCTACAGTTTTGTACAAGCGCATCCTTGAGACTTGCACTCTGACTGACTTTGACGATGGGGCTCCATGACGGGCCCTGTCAAAACCTCTTTAGAGAAGACAGGGCTCCGACCACCTGCCCTCTCTCAATGTCAGTCGGACTCCTCGGGTGATAACATACATGAGCTCGCTACAGCCGGCAGAGCACGGACTGTATACGCATGCCCTTTTTTTATCCATTTACATATTCATCTGTGTTTCTGGGACCTCTACCTTTCGCGGTATTGTTTGGGTGATATCATCTTACAGTGAGGAGGTTGTATTACACCACAATTGTACGTTCTTCGAGACCTCTGGGTAATTGGAGAAGTGAGAGGGATGTGCGCACGTAATCCATGATAACCACACCATTTGCTACTTGCGTAACAAATGGCTGTCCAAGGTCGGCACCGGTTGCCCATTGGTCTCGTCGGTTTATGTGTAGTCTTTTGTGTTTAATGTTTACATGTCGAGTGTCTCTTTTTCGTCTCGTGCTGTACTCGTCTTTTGTGTTTTTGTATCGGCTGTTTTGGTGTTCTGCTGTTGATGCTGGAACGGGGTCTTGTTGGAGATCTCCTCCCTTCTTTCTGATCGACAACATTTTTGTGTTTGGAGGAAAGGTCTTCCAGCAAATTGTCGGAATACCAATGGGGACCAATTGTGCCCCACTCCTTGCCGACATTTTCCTTTACTCGTACGAAGCTGAATTCATTCAATCTCTGGTCTCTGAAGGGAAAAGATACTTAGCTTTTTACTTCAGCTTCACTTACAGATACATAGACGATGTCTTGTCCATCAATAATCCAAAATTCGCGGATTACCTGAGCAGTATCTATCCTTCAGCGCTTGAAGTCAAAGAAACTACAAAGACAAATAATTCAGCATCCTATTTGGACATAATGTTGTCCTACGACACTGATGGTCACATGAACACCTCACTCTGTGACAAAGTGACGACCTCAATTTCAGCATTACAAACTTTCCTTTTCTGAGTAGCAACATCCCTTCATCAACTGCTTATGGCGTGTTCATATCTCAGTTGATACGCTATGCCAGAGCAAGTACGAAATATACGGATTTTGTTCTGAGAGCTAGGCGTCTTTCAGATAAGCTTCTCAGTCAGGAATATGTTTGTGACCGACTAACATCGTCACTGAGAAAGTTCTACCGTCGATATTGGGAACTCGTCATACACTATGATGTCCCACTCTCCAGAATGGTGGATGATATTCTGTCATAGACCATTTGAACCATCCAACCAAAGATTGTACTCTATGTCTTCCAAAATGGAAGTTACCGAATGTGACAGTTCTACCGAATTGAAGCGGCGGGTGTTGCATGCATGCAGGAGATGCTTACTCTTCCTGGGCACCTGGTCTCACTCCCATGCCGGATTTTCGCTTCTTTTCATATGGTGGAAGTTTTTGTTTGTTTGCTTTGGTTCCTGTTTTATCCTGATTTTGTATGCCTTCGGTTTCTGATTTTCTGAATTATCGATTTTGTGCTGTATACAGGGATATGGTCATTATCAATATTGTCATTGTCTTGTAATCTAACCTTTTTTTATTTATCGTAATGAGCCTTGAAACAAATGAGAATGACGTTGTCAAAATACATTCGTTTTCTCAGCGAACGTAAAGCTGACGTTAGGAATGGTTAGGGCTAATTTTTTTTAGCTCACTCGATTTCAGGAACAAATAAAGCTACTGTTGATATAGAAACATTTTCAGATTAAGGAGAGCTTACTCTCTAACTCATTCGCTCATATATTTTCCTCCGAATAATTTTTCTCGGTAAAATTTACCGTTAAATTGAGATGTATCATAAATTTTCGATATGATTTGCGCTTTTCTTGACACGAAACTACAGATAAAGTGTTGCAACTTGAAAATAAAATCAATATAAACATAAAGAAATTTGCACTTTCATTGTAACAACAAAGTAATAGTGCTTATTGAACTTTTTGTGGCATGCCCAATGAAATGCATGTTAGAAACGCCGCTAAGTAGACAATTTACGCACCGCGCAAAAATAAGCCGTTTTACAAATCTGACGGTTTTTAAAAAATTATTTTGCCCATAATCAAACGCAAATTTTGTTATAAACATTCAGAAAAGATCTTTCTGAGTCCATATATACCAATTTCATTTCGATCCGTTCAGAAATAAGAGAATTACGCGACGTTGAGTTTTGGAAACCTCTAAGGGATATATATGGTGGCAAGAGTTACGTTCCTTAGGTGTACCGAACTACTTTAAAGGTTGGTATACTAGCATGATTATTGTTGTCGATTTTGTGCTGTATGCAGGGATATGGTCATTATCCATATTTGTCATTAACATGCTTTAAGAATATATGTCCTACATTTAATTTGAATTACATAAGATATTTAAAGACTGAACATGTCAAATACTCGGCCTATTAAGCTTCGACTGTTTAATCTTTATATACAGTTTATTATGTTAACGTTAAATGTTTGACTTTGTAACAACACATTGGTAAACACAAATCCATGGGAGCTGAAGTAGCGATCTTTAGCTCAAGCGGTCAAAGAATTCATAAATGATGCATAGAAAAATATTATTCGAAAAGACATATTTCAATAACGAATATTTACATTACTAGTAGTTTTCCAACGTTGAACTCAAATTAAGCATCTAAAATTATATACCAATAAATTGGGTTGCCTGGTGTAACGTCATGCCAACGTCTTGAACGTAGACAGAATTTAACGTTAGAATAAAGTGATGCTGGAATTCGCTGTATAAGAAGACAGGGCCCCGACCACCTGCCCTCTCTCAATGTCAGTCGGACTCCTCGGGTGATAACATACATGAGCTCGCTACAGCCGACAGAGCACGGACTGTATTACACATGCCCTCTTTTTTTATCCATTTACATATTCATCTGTGTTTCTGGGACCTCTACGTTTCGCGGTCTTGTTTGGGTGATATCATCTTACAGTGAGGAGGTTGTTTTACACCACAATTGTACGTTCTTCGAGACCTCTGGGTAATCGGAGTAGTGGGAGGGTTGTGCGCACATAATCCAGGATAACCATACCTTCTGCTATTTCCGTGACAGATGGCCGTCCTAAGTCGGCACTGGTTGCCCATTGATCTCGTTGGTTTATGTGTAGTTCTTTGTGTTTGATGTTTCTGTATTGTGCGTTGACGTTCCTTGTCCCTTTCGCGTCTATTTGTGCTTGTGTGCTTTGTGTTTTTTCATTGGGTGTTTTGGGGTTTTGCTGTGGGTGCTGCAACCTGGTGTTGTTGGAGATCCCCTCCTTTGTTTTGTCTATGACGTCATTAAGGAACAATTGAAAGTGCCGGATCAGGGGTGCCGGATCGAATTATCTAGCACCGCTGAAAGGGGGAATTAGTCTATCCTGATGAGAATCTCGATTCTGGTACATTAAGATTTGTATAATTTTCTTCAGGAAGGTGACGGGTTGGAACACTTATATTTTCAAAATTGTTATGTCTGATGATTGTGAAAATTTGAATTTTGATTTTTGGATTTGTAGTTTCTGTGAGTGTCTGCTCTGTGTTTTTGTATTTGGTATATTGGGGTTTCGTTGTGTGATAAATCACTGAAGGAATCTAATGGACTTGGCAATGCGTATTTTTTTCATAAATGAAGAGTCCTCTGTGAAATATTCTATATCCATGTGAAAAAAAGAAGCTCATATGGTTTGAAACAAAAGTTCAAGGCATTTTTAAGGTCGCCTCGTATCAAATTAACTCCTTTGAGATTACCCTCTATTACTACCGTCACTTTCCCATCATCAACATTTAACAGTAAGAAACTTTTTTCCACACCAAAAGTACTTCTATCACCTCTGAAATTAAAACCCCGTAGACGTATTGCACCCACTTCTCCATCTGCAGGCTCTACATGTAACAACAAACATAGAGAGTTCTCAACCAATTGCAGCTGCAACGGGGAAAGATGCGGTATGTGTCCGCTCATCAATTGCAATTCCACAACAATTAAATCTAGTGTTAATGGGCAGACCTTTAAAATCGAGATTGATAAGGACATTGATTGATCGTATCAAGATATCATATATGTCATTACATGACACACCAAGGGATGTGGCGCCCAATATGTAGGGGAAACAGGCCAGGCCTTAAAATCTCGTTTTCGAAGTCATTCGTATCAGATTAGAAACTCGCGTCAGAAAAAAAACAAAGAAATTTCCTATATAATCACTTCGTTAAATACAATCATTCAATTTCGGATATAACAATTAATCCAGTTCAGTCATTCCAAAAACTTAAAAATCAAAGTAAAACTGAAATTAAAAAACGCCGCTTACAAGCTGAACTTGCCTGGATAACCAAACGACAAACTGCGTACCCCCTTGGTCTAAACGATCAGTTTTATGGACAAGGAAACATTTCTTCGACCTCTTCAAATATTAATGTTTTTTCAATCTGCCCTAACACTAAAAGGAAGCATAGGTCTCACGGTAAAATGCAAAACACAAAACTCAGAAAAAGAGCTAGAGTACATCGTACCCTCAAAGATCTACTGATCATTGCACGCAACGGCGGCAGACATGAACTGCTACATGCTCTCTCTTCAGTTCCAGCAGTTCAATTAAAATCTATCTTGGATGAAGCACTGGTTGCATTCTTAAGAAACATTGATTGATTCAGGCTAAATATCATTGTTGCATTCGCACAAAATAAACTATATCCTTTGGTTAAAAACACCTCCCCTAAAAGACGATTCATAAAAATTCCATTTATTAACAAAGGATTTGATCTTCTGAACATCTCTAATATTTTTCGGGATCATCGCGTACAAAGTGCCATTCCTCAATATTTTGAAAATGTAGAACCTCCTCTTATTTTGTACAAATATAAGAGACCTATTCGAAATTTCGTTTTTAACTACAACAAAGTTACACAAGATCCTAAAATACTTGAATCATGTCCTGCTTCTTGAGAATGTGCAACGTCTGAATATTTATATAAACCAGCTGGTCATATTATTACAGGTGACTTTTCAATTATCAAAGACAGGCAGCTCGTTGGTCTTCTTAAGAAAGGACCTAAGTATAGAATCCCATCCAAGATAGATTTTATTATATGTCGCGAAGTGCTAAAGGAAGCTTTAGATAACTATACCAAACGATGGTGTAAATCGGGAGGAGTCGAATCGCATGCTGTGAATGACTGGAAAAACCTCATTTTAGATATTACCGATATCAGAATAGATAACTACCACAAAATTCCTCAACTTTTTGAAAATCCAATTTCTAAATCTGAAAGATATTTCAAATCCAAGTTACGTAATTTACATGAAAAATATGTCTTCGCGCCTGCAGACAAAGCAGCCAACAACACCACAATTATTTGAAAACGCTACTACATATCAACTTTAGTTTCGGAACTTTCCTCTACTAATACTTATATCGAAAGCAACGAAAGTGTTCCCAATATTTTGAACAAACATAACAGTGAAATTTCTTCTTTTAGCATCCCATTTCTAAATTGGATCTCCCTGCAATATACTGTATACCAAAACTTCACAGGTCTCCTTACAAGTTTCGATACATTGCTAATTCTAGCAACTGCTCAACAAATGGTGTTTTGATCGAGAGGGGAAAACTTATATTTGTACTTCTGAATCGAAGGGTTTCTTTTCCGCCACAGATTACAAATCATACAAATCATGGACATGTGGTGACCTGTGTATTGCCTTGTCCTTCCTTTTGGACAGTATTTATGTAAAATTTGGTGAGAAACTCTACAAGCAGGTTGTAGGGATTCCAATGGGTACTAATTGTGCGCCTCTTGTTGCAGATTTATTTTTATACACGTTTTAAAAGGAATTTATCCAAAATCTTCAAAACCAAAGAAAAAATGATGATGTGAAATGTTTCATTGGTACTTCTAGGTACCTGGATGATATTCTTATTATCGACAATCCTGTTTTTGAGAAATATAAAAATGTTATTTATCAACAAAAATTGATTTTAAACAGGGCAAACGTTTCAAACACAGAAACACCATTTTTGGACCTAAATATCAAAATTGTTAATGGAGAGATCCATACAAGTGTGTATGACAAAAGTGATGATTTTGGATTTAATAGCTATTCTCTGTAAGCATTTGCACTTTTATGAAGGACGCATGGCACGGCATGTCACAGATTTTGATAAAATTTGTACATAAGGTTGGGTCTGACCCAAAAGTAAAAATTTATTAAAATTTTTTTTAATATCACATCCGGTTGCCATGGAAACGGACTTTGAATATTGAAAAAATGCATTTTGGGGCGATTTTGAAGTCACATACATAATTTATGCAGCATAATCTAAAACAAACACTAATGAATTAATAGTACCCTATCATTGCTCTTTCAAGTTAAGTAATAATAATGTTGGGTTTATGGTCTTATCTATATGTTTCCATAGCAACAACACAGGTACCCTAACAAAATAGTATTTTTGGCATTTTTTCAAAATTCAACGATAAATTACTTACATTTTTGATTTTTTTATGCCAAAAAAAACAAAAAACATGAGCATTTATCATGGGACAAAGTTTCTGTTTGTTGCTATGGCAACATGACCTCAAATCGCAAAAATGAAAGCAATTTTGGACAATCTTTAGAGTCCTTTTTTTACTAGAGCATTGAATTTTAATTCAAAGTGATGAAAATTAAATTAGTGTATTTAAGTAGATCTTTCATTACACGAAAGAATTTTTTTTTAAATGTTCAGGAAATAGCCCGTTGCTATGGGAACGATTGTGTAAAATTGCACACAGACCCACTTTGAGTCCTTGGATACGGGCATCAAAAGTTAAGTAATCTGAATTTTTTTAAATCTAAAATAAAGTTTAGACTTTGTTTTATCTAATATGTAAAAAAGGTTGTGTAAGCCTGTTTCGTTTTTTGAGGAAAAGACTTCGAAAAACAACAAAAAATGCTAATTTTTGTTATGTATGGCCAAATGACTATAGCAACCATTTATTATTTGAAACTTTTTTTATTTTATTTTGATAGAGGCTTACTTGATCTTTATTGTTATTAAATTTGAACTTCCTGGGATTAATGATTACTGTTTTATGAAAATAATAAAAAATGGCTGCCATGGTAACATATGTTCCCCATAGCTTTTTCGCGGTTTTTGAAAGAGCTCTTTGTGTTGGATATTTCCCAACAATTTTTATCTGTTCATCATGATGCAATTTTTTTTTAAATGACTCTGAAGTTGCAAAATAAGTAATATTAAAGACCATACTTACCGTTGCCAAGGTAACTTATGTACATAGCAACAAGTGGGTTTATCTTGAGTTTGCTCATTTTATAAAATAAATCCTATTTCCTTATTATATACCCATCAAGAGAGAAGAAAAATTGGAAAATACAAACAGCATTTTGAAATCAATATATCAAAATTAGCTAAGTATGGTGTCATGATAACCAGCCTTTTTACAATATCAGACACTACTAGTGAGCTTATTTGAAATTTTATGTCCTAATCTTTAGAATGCATAAAAAATATTCCATTGATGTCACATATAGACCAAATTATAGAGCTTCAAATTAGCTCAATTTTGCCAATTTATCAACTTTAAAGGCCGTTGCCATGGTAACCAGATGACCTAGAATTAATTTTTTGTCAAATTTTCCATTTTTCATTGGTCCCTACTTATGTGTGAAATTTCATGAAAATCGGAGACTATGCGTGTCGAAATTGTTTAAATGCTTACAGAGAATTGCTATTAACATAGTAAATTTCCCCTGGCTTGACGGTGATGTTCCTAGATTACCGTCCTATGGTATCTATATTTCACAGCTCATCCGGTATGCTAGAGCATGTACTGATGTTTTGAATTTTCATAGTAGAAATTTACAAATTACCAAGAAACTTTTAGCACAAGGTTTTCGCTTTCACAAACTAGTAAAGACTTTCTGGAAATTCTACAAAAATTATTGTCAACTTCTTCTGAAATTCGGACCAATACAGGCAACAGAGTACATTACTTTGGGTATTTCACAACCTGCATTTTATGGTGACATTATTAAAAAGATAAGAAGGATCAAAGATAGACAACATCACTATCGAAAATGCGTCAGAATCATCAAACGCCTTTTATACCGTGGGTATGATCCTAATGTCACCAGACGGACACTAGGCTTGGTACTTGACCAATCTACAGTCTTGTTCAAGCGCATTCTTAAAACTTGCACTCTGACTGACTGTGACGACAGGACTCCATGAAGGGCCCTGTCCAAACCTCTTTAGAGAAGACAGGGCCCGACCACCTGTCCTCTCTGAATGTCAGTCGGACTCCTCGGGTTATAGCATACATGAGCTCGCGGCGGAAGAGCACGGATTGTATTACGTACGCCCTCTTTTTATATTCATTTACATATTCATCTGTGTTGCTTGGGCCCCTGCGTTTTGTGGTCTTGTTTGTGTGTGGTCATCTGACAGTGAGGAGGTTGTTTTACACCACAATTGTACGTTCTTCGAGACCTTTGGGTAATCGGAAAAGTGGGAGGGTTGTGCGCACGTAATCCAGGAAAACCATACCTTCTGCTATTTCCGTGGCAGATGGCCGTCCTAAGTCGGCACCTGTTGCCCATTGGTCTCGTTGGTTTATGTGTAGTCCTTTGTGCTTGGTGTTTCTGTGTTGTGCGTTGACGTTCCTTGTCCTTTACGCGTCTCTTTGTGCTTGTCTGCTTTGTGTTTTTGCATTAGGTGTTTTGGGGTTTTGCTGTGGGTGCTACAACCTGGTGTTGTTGGAGATCCCCTCCTTTGTTCAACATGGCTTTCATGAGTGCTATTTAATATTACAGAATGTCCAGCAGTATCAAATTTCATAATGGACTTGAGATGCCAGCAATTGGACTAGGAACATGGCAGGTTTGCTTTATTTTCAGCGACTTTCCTTCAACCTTATTTGTTTTACATCATAATACAATTTGTTAAGCCGCAATTGAGGAATCATCAAATGTCCAACATCGCACTTGTTGAATTTGAAGACAATTAACATTTTTGTCGGACATTTACAAAATGACGTCAAATGAATGGATCCTTAAACAATACTGTGGCAGGCAATATGTTTTTTTTTTTGGGGGGGGGGGGGTCATAATTGTTCGATCCTTTCAATAAATTAGATATAAGACATTCGACGATATGTCGACTTTTATCTGAGGATAGTAGTAGTGAATCTCCGATGCCAGGTCACAGAATAGAACCAGTGTATTAGATACTTCCATTATAAGGTCAAATCTCCTAGCTGACATATTCCATTATTCATGCGATGCAGAATCCAGTTTTCAAACAGCATACTATATAAAGGGAAGCTAAAATTCGACCATCAAGTAAAGTAATCTAGTATGTGTAGTCGTAAGAAACTGAATGTAACCATCGTATGTCCTTTTGAATGCACACAAGAAGAGGTAACAATCAAGTTTTAACATTTTCATCTTTCACTTTTCATTCTTACAATTAAAATTGAGCAAAATTATGCCATATTTGTAGTCTTAATTAGGATCTCTGCAGATATGGTTTCACTTATATTTTGAGCATTGACAAAAAGCATATCGGGTACGAGAATATGTTTTGTATAGTTTGTATACGATGAACGATATAAAGAAAAAAAAAAAAAAAAACAGTTGACTACAAAACCTGTTACAATGGAAACGAGCCTTCTGAGAATACCGCATTATCGTAATTTTCCAGATATTTGAAAATTCAGACATTGATTTTCATGGCAACGAAAACGTTTGTAAAAAGGAATTGACTTTTTATTTCAATATGATCTCTTGAATTCATGACATGTCGTTTCAACGTGCTATTGAAAGTTTTCTGTTTCTTACAGAGAATTTCTTAATCTTATTATGCTTGAACTTTTTCTGAACCATGTTTTTAGGTTAAGGACGAGGACGTCCTAAAAGCTGTTACAACTGCACTTGATGTTGGATATCGGCACATTGACACCGCATATGCCTACTTAAACGAAGAAGCTGTCGGAGAAGCCTTAGATGGGTATTTACGGACAGGAAAGGTATCACGAGAGGAGCTGTTTATCGTTACCAAGGTATGTATATAGTTTATTTCATGATTTCTTTTTTCGATCATCGGTATTCCCTAACTTGCATTTTATGGTAACATAATTAATGAAACAAGAAGGATCAAAGGTAGAGAGAATAACCATCGAAATTGCGTTAGAATTATTACCAAACGCCTTTTATACCGTGGATTTGATACAACTGTAACCCGACGGACACTAGATTTGGTACTGGACCAATCTACAGTCGTGAACATGCGCATTCCTAAGAATTTTACTTTGACGGTGACACGACTCCATGACGGGCCCTGTCCCAACCTCTTTAGAGAAGACAGGGCCCCGACCACTGGTCCTCTCTGAATCTCAGTCGGACTATTTGGGTGTTCACAAGCATGAGCTTGCTCTGGTCGGTAGAGCATATGTCTTCTGTTTTCATATCATATTTACATATACATCAGTGTGTGTTTCTAGGGTCCCTGTGTCATGATGTCTGTTTGTATGCTGATCTTACAGTGAAAAGGTTATTTGATTAAAGGTTATTGCTGATCTTACAGTGAAAGGATTATTCTATAAAAACAAACCGTCATTTCATTAAAGTAAGATTTGCAAACAAAGGTATTGATAAATTGAATCTTGGTCAAATTTTGAATCACAAAACTGTCAAAGAAAAAATCCCACCATATTTCAAAAGAAAAGAAACTTCTTGTATTTCGTATAGCTACACACCAACAGTTGCATCTAAAATTTTCAATTACAAACGATGCTTGCAGTGTATTGATTTAAGTAATCCCTCATTACATCCACTCTCTTGCGAATGTTCTTCGTCGGATTTCAACTACTCTCCTTGTGGACACGTTATTACCGGTGACCTTAGTATAGTCAAGAACGACAAGTTGAGAGAATTGTTAAAAAAGGGTCCCAAATACAGAGAAAGTTTGTCCTTTACATGGAACCAAAATTTCAAAATTATCATGGACTCTTGAGAAAGAGGATGTACAGCTCGACATCCTTTCCGAATGGATAAAATTCATCAGAGGGTTAATTTCATCTAGAATTAACCGATTAAAATTAACTGTGAACACCAGATTTGAGTCTATATTTAATGACCCTGATGTCATCACAGAGTTTACCTACCTCCAAGAACATTATGTCATCACACCAGCGGACAAAGTCTCAAATAATTACACATTTACTAGCAAAAAGTACTATTTCGACAGTCTAGTTAAAGAGTTGGGTTTAAATTCGACACCTGGAAATCCAACTTACACCCCAACAAACCTTTCGGCCTCTGAAATAATAGATAATCACAAATCAGCTCTTGCTTCCTTTGGCTTCCACACTAACAATTTACATTTAGATTTACCATAATTATACTGCATACTTAAAATGCATAAGAATCTGTACAAACAACGTTTCATCGCTGGTTCCTCAAAATGTTCTACCATAAACTTAAACTGTTTCTTGTGTTGCTCGTAAAGCGTTCTGATTTTTTTTTCAGTGAACGGCGAAAGAATGAGCCGAAAATCTTTGAAATTTGAACAAATGTGGGCTAGAATATTTATTTTGTGCAACCAAGAGGGTCAGATTATATCATTTGAACATTTGTGGGGTCAGAATATTTACTTCCAAACAATGCCAGTCACCCTGCCCTCAAAATCAAATGGTTGTCCCCGAACGTAGCAAAGGGCCATTTCTAGTCGGCAACGGTTGCCCTGGTTTCAGCTATTTATGAACAGTCTTTTGTGTCAGATGTTTTGATCATGTTTAGGTCAGTGTTTTAAAATTCAATGTGCCCTATTTGCCGCTTATTGTGCGGTTTTTCTTTGTCTTCGCCCTTCGATGTTGCTTCATTTACTGTTAACTAGTCCAATTGGGGATTACCATTCTTGCAATAGTTTATTCCCATGTTGGAATGGTGAGTAAGCAACATAGAACATGTTTGGATTTATCATTATACTACATGCGTTACTTTCCTTATTTAGTTAGCGGGCATACACATGGAGGCCAGTAGAGTAAGGAGATCTATAGAGATTAGCCTTCGGAGACTAAAACTTCAATATGTCGATCTCTTTCTTATCCACATGCCAGTTGGATTCAAGGTAATCATATGAGAAAATTTGATCCCCATTATAATGAGAAGATATAAATTGATGTTCTGGGCCATTGCATTCGTACAATTATGTATAAGTAAGTATTTTCGGATAAATGTAGATGTTTAAACATATCCGCAAAATGCAGTACTTGTACTTTGAAAATAATGATATATCAGAAACAGTTATGATATATATTTTAAAAAAGTTATTTGTCTACATCATGTTTATGTATGTAATACTAATGCCTGTTACAAGGTAATGTTTTTACAAAAGAAAACGCTTTACTGGAAGATTGTCAGAAAAAAGACGTTTCACCGAATAATACTCTATGCTTGTTCAAATTGTAAATAGATTCATCGGTTGATTTTTTCCTATACTTTGTATGTTTATATACTTGGTTACTGGCAGTCATGCATATTTGCTATCAAAATCTGAAAAAAAAAATCTGTTTCTATCATCTTTAAGCATAAATTCAACGAGTTTCAAAATGTTTTACGGTTTGCGTGATAACTATACATTACATATTTCCCCCTTTACTTAAATAAAAGAAGGGAGGGAATTTTCAACCAGACCCGGTTGCAGAACCAACAGCAGAACACACGATGCAAAAGTTCATGTTTTCTGAGTAGAGAAAAAAAAAAAAAAACATGAGTCGGTTGCAGTATTGCAGTATCCACAGCAAAACACCCCATGTGAAAACACGGCGTTGGCAATTACAGACAGAGACCTAGGACAAGGAATATCAAACAAGACATCTCTTTATTGATACATACATGTACGAGGGCTGTCCGTAAAGTTCGTGGACAGGTCTTAAATTAAAGAAAATTACCATTGTAGATATTAGTTTTCAGCATATACTGTTTGCGCCTTACGAAATGTAAACAATTATCAAATTTTGAATTCCTTTTCAAAGCTATGACTTGGTAATTAGACGTAGGTTTATGACCAGGAGCACGGTACATTTTTGTTGCAATATCTTGTCTATCATTTTATACATTTCATTTGCAATTTATAAAACCCCCGGATAAAACGAAACCTTTAAGATTGTTATGTTGACAATAGTAATGACATCACACATGCAAAATTTGAACGTTCAAAAGTTCAAGATAGCAGAGAAGATCGAATCTGAAGGTAATAAGACTTAATCGTCATTGTTCGAAAAACGGACGTTTTCTCGATAGGCGAAGCAGAGAACAGTGATAAAATTTTGCGTAGGCTTCAGAAAAACACTGACACCGATCCAAAAAATTCCTTAAACAGTCGGAAAAACGTGGTAAAACTGGCCGTTCGCTAGTCGAGAAGTGGCAACCAGGATTTTCGGACGGGGGGGGGGGGGGAGGGACAATTTACAAGATAAAATGCACTACGGAAGACTTTTTTTTTCAAAGATAGAATTGCTGTAAAAATGACTATGTGATGCGAATGATAGCTCGAGAAATCGAAGGAAACTGTGAAATTTTAAAGAATATCGTGTATTTAAGATCTTATCTCACGATCTGAACACGAGTCGTGTCTGTACTAGATGGGTTCCGAGAATTCTTAGAAATTTAACATTAGGGAGAAGAGTAGAATTGTCAAAACTGTTTATAACGGATAATGTCAAATATTCTCATTTTAATGCTCCGGACATGAGGGAGTGTCCTTTTGAAATATAACTATTTGTGCTTTGTGATGAAATTTGGTACATTATTTATGAATATGATAAAAATGATACTTTCATTTATTTAACAATTGATTATTAGCTTTTATTAAGACTGTTTATGAACTTTACGGAAAACCCTCGTATATTTCCAATTTGTGAATTGTATTATATATGTTTTAATCGATTGGGTTACTTCTCTTTTTATTAAATATTTTTGTAAAGTATATTTCAGACGATATACCCGTGCCATTGGAGGACGATAATCAGTGCGTTATCCTTGACTACAGTACAAAGCTACTGGACATTTGGAAGGTATATTAATACAGTTTTCTCTTATATGAAAATATGAATATTTCTTTGGATGTAAGCATCACTGATGAAAATTTGATATATAATAAGGTGAAGGTATAGAGTTGGAACACTTCCGTATTATTATGTTAATCGTCTTCAAATTCAATAGCATCATTTAAAGGTACAAAAGGTCTCGTCAAGATCAAACCATGAATCCACCATTTTTGTCAAAATTCTAACTTGTCTATCTTGCTTAGAAAATAGAAACTGTCTGATTACAATAGTCACATATGCCCTCACAACAAAGCTATGATCAATTATTGCTTATAAAATGGGTACCCTAATATAACCTACTTTTCTCCGTAAAAGACCGATTGCGAACACGTGTAAGCACTTATTTGCATACGGCTTGTACTGTATCAAAACAAAACAACATGGCTGACGGATAACACGTGGGACGAAAATGAATCGACAATCGGTGTTATCAAAATCTGAAACGAGAAATGTAATGAACAAATAGTATTGGCTTGCTATTGGAAAGTTATAAAGACCTAGCTTAAAGGACGACCGTGGAATTAAAACTCTGACAAGTCTGAGGGAGAATTAGCTAAAGAGATGTACAGTGTACATGTACATGTATAATTTGGTTTATTTTTATCTATAAAAAGCATATATATATAAGTTTGACGTGTATATTTATCCACAGTAATTTTGATATGTGTATATATAATATATATATTCAAAGTCTAAATCAAATTTTAAAAAACGAACAAAAAATCATTACTAAATAAAGGTTAATTTTCACTCAGGATTTGGTAAACAAACGCACATGTGTATAGCAGACTACACCTGCCTCCCATTCAAGCCGTCATGCACTGTTACACGTTGTTAGTAATTTGAAAGTGTTCGATTATCCACGTTCAAAATGGTGATTTGAATGGAACATGATATCTATACATGATATCAACCTTGTCTTTGCAATTGATAAAATATTAGTGAGTAAGTTTTTTGGGATAGAATTTCAAAAGACTGTATACGTGGTTTACTAGATGTTTAGTAGTAATCCCAAGATGTGAAGTTCATTCAAGCGATTGGCTGATCGTGGTTGCGTGTTCACTTTGACCTTGGTGACATATTTCTACATACTGTATATGCAAATAACAATTTCCGAAGTTTACCGAAATCGTGTGTACCAGAGATTAAAAACGTCTGTAAAACAAAATTGTGAGAGATATTTTATGTAAGTAGTATATAGATGTTCAAATGGTAGTACTTAAAAGCTATTTACGGTAAAACTTCATTACTGACAGTTTAATCCCTGTTAGACTATTTGTACCTTTAAGAAGAGCTTAATTTGCAGCATTGACCTAACATGCACGATTCGGATAGTTAACCTTCGTCAGTGGTCCTCAATCCAAACAATGTAATTTGGCCAAACAGTGTGACACTTATGTCCAAAAATGTACCGAAAGACCTAGCCGGATGAATGGGATAAGATGCTACAGGACCAATTAAACGCACGTGGATACATTAGACACGTGGATACATTAGACACACATCTTGAACGAAAAACGAAGAGTCCAACAACTCTGCTTTCTAGAATAAAATCTAAATACGGAATATATCGGACATGCATGTTCAGGATAATGAAATATCATTGATTGTACTTTAAGCTAGAATCACAATTTTGAATTAAATCGTTTATCTGAACACCTGAACTTTCAAATACAGGTGTTCAAAGTATAAAAATTATATTTATCCACAGGAATTGACTCTGAACAAGGCAAACGCGACAAACAAAGAAAAAAACATTTTTGGACCTAAATATCAAAATTGTTAATGGAGAGATTCACACAAGTGTGTATGCCAAACGAGATGATATTGGATTCAACATAGTAAATTTCCCCTGGCTTAACGGTTATGTTCCTAGTATACCGACATACATGTACGGGATTTACATTTCAGAGCCCAACTGGTATCCTAGAGCATATACTGATGGTTTTGAATTTTCATAGTAGAAATTTAAAAATTAAAAAGTAACTTATGAGAAGGTTTTCGCTTTCACAAACTAGTAAAGACTTTCTGGAAATTTTACAAAAATTATTGGCAATTTCGTTTGAAATTCGGTTCCATACAAGCAACAAAGTACATTAAGTTGGGTATTTCACAACCTGTATTTTATGGTGAAGTGATTAACAAAGTAAGAAGAATCAAAGGTAGACAGAGTTTCAATCAAATTTGTGTTAGAATCATCAAACGCCTTTTATATCGGCAATATGACCTTTCTGTCTTGTTGAAATCCCCTCCCTTCTTTCTAGTGGGTTTGTTTCGCTGGATGAACGCAGGGTGGACATGCTGGAGATCCTTCTCTTTTCTTTCATTTTACGAAGCTTAAGAATATTTTAATCATATATTACATAACGCATATACATGTTATTATGATAATTTTATATAATTATGAATAAAACGTATTTTCAGGAAATGGAAAATTTAGTTGATGCAGGTCTAGCAAGATCCATTGGTATATCCAACTTTAATTCAGATCAAGTAGAAAGAATATGCAATATTGCAAGGATCAAGCCAGTGACAAACCAGGTAAACCTGATAGAATGTTCATGTTTTTTTATTGTTTTTATTTTCGAGCGTGAACATCGACGGAGGATGCGGCTAGCCAACAGGGGATGCTTACTCCTCCCGTGCACCTGGTCCCATCTCTAGCTTGCTAGGGGTCCGTCGATGCTCAATTTGGTGCTCTATTGTGAGTGTTGTTGAGAATATCGTCAGGATCTTCTTTAACTCCTATAACGATAATTACAAGGTAAATATTTCTCTAATGCGGAAGGGTTCCAACTCTATACCTACCCGAAGAAATGACAAATATGGATAATGACCATATCCCTGTTAAGAGCCAATCCGGCATAAAACCATGCAAATTGATCCAAATGACCTAGTAACCAAATTTAATGATTTTAAGTTATTCTAATAGATAAATGACTAGGAATAATTCTGTCAAATATTTTCGTTCAAATGTCCATGGTTACAGAGATATGCCACCCCATCATTTTTCCCGCCAAATATACAAAAAGGACGTAGAAATATCCCTATTTTCGCTGATATACTTCTCTAAAATTTAAAGTATAAATTGAATTGGACTAAATATTGTTATTGATATAATGAAATATAACATTTTATTCTATCTTAGGATAACATCATGTATGAAAAATAAATTTCCAAAGACAGCCACAACGTAACTTAAAAAGAGGTAAAAATCAGCTCAGTGAGAAAACGACGTTTTAGACGTTTTTCATGCACCAATATCTCCTCTAAGAGAAGTTTGATTTTTATCAAATTTCATCTTTTTACTCTTTGCTTTAATCTAATAAATATATGAAAAATCCACCGATGCCAAATGATTACGTATCGAGATATAGACAATTAAAATATGTATTTTAGATCAGCTTAACGAAAAAACGACGTTTTAGACGTTTTTCACGCACCAATATCTTCTGTAAGAGAAATTTGATTTTTTTTTCAAATTTCATCTTTCAACTCTTTGCTTTAATCTGATAAATATATCAAAAATCCACCGATGCCAAATGATTACGTATCGAGATATAGACAATTAAAATATGTATTATAGATCAGTTTCACGAAAAAACGACGTTTTAGACGTTTTTCACGCACCAATATCTTCTGTAAGAAAAATTTGATTTTTTTCAAATTTCAACATTTAACTCTTTGCTTTAATCTTATAAATATCTGAAAAATCCACCGATGCCAAATAATTATGTATCGAGATATAGACAGTTAAAATATGCATCAAAGTGTATTATTGCGTCGTAAAAATGCGAACGAAAAATAGCTTTTTTTTTTATTAAAAAGAACCTGTCAGATGAGTTTGAACATACTGCTCAAACATACATGTACATGTATTAAATACAGAAACATAGTTTAATTCAAAAATACAAAGCAATGAGTGTTAACTTCATAGAAAGTAGAAATACATGCCGTGAAATGTTTACAACGTTTAACAAACAAGTTACACAACTTATATAAATGTCTCACGTTGGCTCAGATGTTGGCGTGACGGGGTCCATTTTTAGTCCATATTTAGGTGTAATTGTCTCCGTGACGTCTTGGGGATTTTTTTTTAAATATCAATATGATTAAAAAACAAACAAACAAATAATAACATAATTTGCAACAATGACCCTGAAGTATGACAGGAGTACATTTGACACATACGTCCATTCTTTTGAGAAGGGGGTATCTTTTCGTTATCACTGAATTATACAGTTAGATCTAATATATTAAGGCAAACGACATCGTTTGCGTCACGGGGCGTTGAATGTACTTGAAACTCACTTACAACGTGCGTGTCTTGCTTCTTGGTGAATCCGTAGAACGCGCTGATCGAGACCGCACGCAGCGAGAGTTCTGCATGTTTTTTTGTGACTGAACCCAAATCCGTATGGAGGCGATACATGTAACGCACCGACCGCATACGGAATCCGAAAGATTGCACACGTAAAAATACGCATACATGTCCATAAGCGGCAAGTTGTGACCACAGCTGATTTGATCATGTCTTTTCACATGCAGGTCAAGGTCAAACTGTTTGTTCAAAAATTGTGTAATGGATAGTTGGGAATAAATATGAAAAATGTTATCGAAGAAAATTATTGAAAATTTTCAGCAATTTTAAAATTGAAGTGAGGTAATGATGCGAGGAAGCGAAGAAATTATCTCTCTCTCTCTCTCTCTCTTTTTCGCTTCTCCGTATCATTCCTCCTCATCATTATTTTATTTCTTCACATCATTTCTTCGTTTCTTTTCATATTCAGAACACAAACTAACAATGTAAGAATTACGCTTTTGCAGAAAAGAAGTTATATACAATGAAATTCTATATTTCTTTGATCTTTGAAAGGCGTATAATGTATACATGTAGATCTTTTTCCTATTTCTTTTCTGTATAATTTTTTTTCGGAGGGGAGGGGGGTCGGGGGTTTTTTGTTTCTTTGTTTGTTTGTTTGGTTTTTTTTTTCGTGTCGTGTCGTTTCGTTTTTGTTTTGTTTTGTTTTGTTTTGTTTTCACAATTTTTTTTTTGAAAGATGGAGTTCCATGAACTCTTTTTTTTTTCTTTTCAATAAAAGTACTTTTTTTATAGAACGAAGACCGCTCTGCTTTTGTACAAGATATATCAACACTTCGAAGGAGGAATACCTTTTATGAATTAAAGATATTAAGGAGATTAACTTTTTTAAAAAGAATCGAGATTGTATAAAAGAAAGTGATTATTCTTATAATTTACACGCATACTAATGATACGGACAATAGCGGATGAATATACGGAGTAAAACAGCTTATACAAACGCAAGGATTTTGGGTTGTTTTATTTGGGGGGGGGGGGGGTCCGGAGAAGAGTGTTTTTTTTCCAGTAAGATTTTCTTTTAACGCGGGAAGGGGGAGTGGGTGGAGGTTAAGAAATATGACGGAGAGGTTGTCAGGGCCCCTGAAATTTGCCCCAACTTTTGACCTTGAATAAACAAACTTTTTTAAAGACTTTTCTCATCATAACCATAGATGACCGATTTGGTTGACTCGCTCTTTCACTTTGAGTTGAAATAAAAAACCAGAAGTCTCTGATGAGACTGAAGCTCTCCTGGTTGTTTTCTACAGACATTGCCCCGTTTAAGTAACGTATAAATTCCCCTCTATTGATGATTATTTATAAAATGAAATTCTTGAACATCAATTTGTCATCTCTCTAAGCTATCATGAGAATACGTTATATATGGAAACGGTCCTAACGATTAACGGCTTACTTAAAACGGATTACGATTAACGAACAACGAATAACGGATAAAGCATAACGCATAACGAAAAACCGATAACGAATAACGGAAAACAATTAACGATCCAGAGCACCCCTAAACGAGCGGAAACGATTAACGATTCAGAGTTAACGAACGCATAACGCAAAATGATTAAGAAAAAACGAACATGAGGAGAAAATGACCACATCCATTTTCCAAGACCCTAGTGGTCAGGGGCTCAAACAAAATATCAGGTGCACATCTAGACCACAGACTGAAAATAAAGCAAAAACAATTATCTTTCTATCAATTATACTTTCTGAGAATTAGTGCTCACAAGCTTACAAAGAGTTATATAAGAGAAATGACCACACCAATTTTCCAAGCCCCTGGGGTTCAGGGGCTCAAACAAAATATCAGGTGCACATCTAGACCACAGACTGACAATAATGCAAAAACAAGTATCTTTCTATCAATTCTACTCTCTGAGAATTGGTGCTCACGACATTACATAGTTATATAGGAAAAATGACCACACCCATTTTCCAAGACCCTGGGGGTCAGGGGCTCAAACAAAATATCAGGTTCACATCAAGACCACAGACTTACAATAATGCAAAAACAATTATCTTTCTATCAATTATACTTTCTGAGAATTGGTGCTCACAAGATTACATAGAGTTATATAGGAGAAAATGACCACACCCATTTTCGAAGACCCTGGGGGTCAGGGGCTCAAACAAAATATCAGGTGCACATCTAGACCACAGACTGACAATGATGCAAAAACAAATATCCTTCTATCAATTATACTTTCTAAGAATTGGTGATCACAAGATTACATAGAGTTACTATGGAGAAAATGACCACACCCATTTTACAAAACCCTAGGGGTCAGGGGCTCAAACAAAATATCAGGTGCACATCTAGACCACAGATTGACAATAATGCAAAAACAAGTATCTTTCTATCAATTATACTTTATGAGAATTGGTGCTCACAAGATTACATTGAGTTATATAGGAGAAAATGACCACACCCATTTTACAAGACCCTAGGGGTCAGGGGCACAAACAAAATATCAGGTGCACATCTAGACCACAGACTGACAATAATGCAAAATCAATTATCTTTCTATCAATTATACTTTCTGAGAATTGGTGCTCACAAGATTACATAGAGTTATATAGGAGAAAATGACCACACCCATTTTCCATGACCCTAGGGGTCAGGGGCTCAAACAAAATATCAGGTGCACATCTAGACCACAGACTGACAATAATGCAAAATCAATTATCCATCTATCAATTATACTTCCTGAGAAATGGTGCTCACAAGATTACATAGAGTTATATTAGGAGAAAATGACCACATCCATTTTCCAAGACCCTGGGGGTCAGGGGCTCAAACAAAATATCAGGTGCACATCTAGACCACAGACTGAGAATAAAGCAAAAACAATTATCTTTCTATCAATTATACTTTCTGAGAATTGGTGCTCACAAGATTACATAGAGTTATATAGAAGAAAAAGACCACACCCATTTTCCAAGACCCTGGGTGTCAGAGGCTCAAACAAAATATCAGATGCACAACTAGACCACAGGCCCATTATAATGCAAAAAGAATTTATTTTGTTCTATTCACAGATTCAGAGGATTCGCGCTCACAAGAAAAGTTTAACGGACGGACAGACAGACAGACGGCCGGACGCCGGACACAGGGCGATCGCATAAGCTCGACTGGTCTTAGACCAGAAGAGCTAACGAGACAGTCATATCAAACAATGTTTTTCTTCTTCTTGTTGTTTTATGCATGAAAATATTAATAATAGAATGTTCGAGCTTTTCTCGAAAAAAAAAAAAAAAAAGGAATGGATATATACCGGTAGTTAATTCATTGATTTACTTGTTTTATCAATCTTTTAAAGTTAAGTGAGGATCATTCGTGCAACCAAGTCGTTTTTCTGAAATACGAATAAATAATTGTGTTTATAGGAAAGATTGACCTAACATTTTAAGAAAATATCGTTTATTTTATCAATTATATTATAACTCAACAGATCGTTTTCAAAGGGAAAGAACTTTTTAAACACAATTTCCTATGAAACGATGAATTTGGAAATTCAATGAAAAGAGCAGAGAGTAGGCTGTAAAGAAAACTTTTCTTTCCGATTTTCGATATTTTTAAAGAAAATACCACATTCATGTCAACAAAACACAGGCAGGACAATTTGTTCAGTACTATATAACAGAGATCATAGAAGAGTATATTCAACGACCCGTTGTATGAAAATACATGTCACAAATCTGATGACACGAACCTAACAGTGGCATAGTGATCCTTTTATGATGAACATGCAAACGTCTTCAAATTCAACAGAAGTGAGATTGAGTGTCCCTGCTTCAGGGAGACTCGAAACAGGAACCTTTCCATAATTGGTTCGACGCTCTAACCAGTACTTATTTGAACACGACACCGACGATTTTAGAGACTCGTTCTTTTTTAAAATCAGATTATTTCAAAAGGTTTGGGATGCCATGGGTGCATGTAATCACATCTAGAAACGAGGGAACGCGATTTGCTATGTAATCTTGAGCTAAACTCTAAATCCTATACTCTAATGCGTTAGTTTATAAATTCGTGTCAAGTTCTTATTTTATCGTCATTATAACCTAGCCACGTGACGTCATCATTAAAATTTCTCGTGACGTCATCACTAAAAGACTGACTCGGTGGCGTCGTTCCGGGCTATCTGGAAAATCGTCTAAATTAATAATGGGGCTTATAAGGGAAATTGAACAAGATCTGAAACGATTTTCATCATTTTTAGAATATGTTTGATGATGTCATAGAATTTTTTTCTAGATTATGATCAAACATGCTTATCTTTTGAACATTTTTCCATTAAATTTTTTTATCATATTTCGCAAAATAATGAATATTCTTGAACGAATTTGCCTATCTTAGATACATTTGGCAGCGACAATTTTTTATATATTAAATTATGATATGTATACTTTATTATACTGAAATTTTGTGGGAAAATTTTCTCTCTTATAGATTTTATTCATGTTCAAAAAAGGGACGCTTTTGTCAAATCCGAATATAAGTCGTATTAGAGCGCCCCCTGGTGGCAAGTCAATTCGTATATCTTATCTTTGCGAGTACTATCATGAAGGTAAATTGTGTAAGTATCTGATTTTATCAAGAAAATAGTTATTGCATATCGATATCAAATCTTATTCAACGATGAAAATAGGGCTATTGAAGTGTTATATTTTAGCCCTGTTAATGGCGTTATGCCATACAAACAAAATGGTCCTTTTACTTTAAAACGGGACATATTTGAATTTTAAAAAAAAAAATTTTCTCGAATGTTTTTCATCATAAATTACAGAAATATACATAAAAACGTAAAACTTTGACCACCCTTTTGGACGATTCTTACGATTTTGCATGGTTTTATGCCGGATTGGCTCTTAACAGCACAAAATCGATAACCCAGAAAATCAGAAACCGAAGGCATACAAAATCAGGATAAAACAGGAACCAAAGCAAACAAACAAAAACCTCCACCATATGAAAAGAAGCGAACTCCCGATATGAGAGTGAGACCAGGTGCCCAGGAAGAGTAAGCACCGTCGCTTCAATTCGGTAGAACTGTCACATCCGGTTACTTCCATTTTGAGAGATATCGAGTACAATCTTTGGTTGGATGGTTCAAATGGTCTATGACAGAATATCATCCACCATTCTGGAGAGTGGGACATCATAGTGTATGACGAGTTCCCCATAACGACCGTAGAACTTCCTCAGTGACGATGTTAGTCGGTCACAAACATATCCCTGACTGAGAAGCTTATCTGAAAGACGCCTAGCTCTCAGAACAAAATCCGTATATTTGGTACTTGCTCTGGCATAGCGTATCAACTGAGATATGAACACGCCATAAGCAAACTTCAAACCAATTTATTATGAACCAGACACGTGTTTCGAATATTAAACTGTCATCAGTGATGCTTCCAGCGAAAGTGTTTTTCATGAACCGTTTCTTTTTTAAACGTGAGACTATAGCAAGAATATCTTCCTATATAAATGACAAAGTAATTCTATGTGTACTTAAAAGTATATAAAACAGTTAAATAAAAATACGTTCAGTATATAAAAGAAGGGAGGGATCACCCTTCTTTTACATACTGAGTACAAGAATTGAAAATAAAACTTTACACTGGTAACAGAAAAATGCTTCTACGGGATAGAAAGTGAAAGAAGGGGATATCTTACATAATTAGGTCGATTACCCAAGGCACATGTCCAGACCTCGTCACAGAGGCCAAGGCCCCGGTCGCTTGTCCTCTCGGAATGTCGATGGAACTTATCTAGGATAACATACATGGGCTCGCTCTTGTACGCCCAAATGTTAATTTACATACTCTTGTATACAGATTCGGATAACCAAATTTGTCGTTAAAAGCGAGGCAAAGTCGTCCTAAGTCGGTACTGATGGCCTATTGGGCTCGTTGGTCTATATGTGGTCTTTTGTGTTTGGTGATTTGGTGTCATGTTTTGTGTTGTTTGTCCCTTTTGCGTGTCTTGCTTTGTATGTCCAGTCTGTGTTTTACCGTTGGCGCAGCAATTTGGTCTTTATGGAGATCCCCTCTTTTTTTTATGTGTACTCTTTGTTTTCATGTAAGGGAAATTTGGTGTTTATCTCTCAATACTTGTCTTAGATAATCTTTTTGTCCTCTGATAATCTAGTAACTTAGATGATGACACTGAAATTAAATGTTAGTTTGACTGGTCATATTATTACAGGTGACTTTTCAATTATCCAAGACAGGCAGCTCCGTGGTCTTCTCAAAAAAGGACCTAAGTATAGAATCCCATCCAAGATAGATTTTATTAAATGTCGCGAAGTACTAAAGGAAGCCTTAGATAACTATATCAAATCTATGTAAATCGGAAGGAGTCGAATCGCATTCTCTGAATGACTGGAAAAACCTCATTTTGGACATTACTGACATTCGAATAGACAACTTCCACAAAAATCCTCACCCATTAGATCTGAAAGATATTTTAAATCCAAATTACGTAATTTACATGAAAAATTTGTCTTCGCTCCTGCAGATAAAGCAGCCAACAACACCATAATCATATGAAAACTTTACTATATATCAACTTTAGTTTCGGAACTTTCGTCTACAAATACTTATATTAAAAGCAATGACAGTGTCCCTAACATTTTGAGCGAACATAACAGTGAAATTTCTTCATTCAACATCCCTATTTCTAAATTGGATCTTCCTACAATATACTGCATACCAAAACTGCACAAATCTCCTTACAAATTTAGATACATTGCTAATTCTAGCGACTGCTCAACTACAAGTTTGTCTAGAAATCTGACGTCAGCCCTCACGGTGGTAAAGGAACACGTTGCAAAATATTGTGAAACTGTTCTTAACAGGAATGATGTAAATTTATTTTGGTCTATAAAAAATTCCGGGGATGTAATTGACAAAATAGTATGAAAGATCGATGTGTCTTATGCAGTTTACATATCTAGCTTTTTATTACATTGCTTTACTAAACCGTTCTTTTCATTCGGGTGTTATGCTGTTGGTGCTGCTGTTGGTCCTGCCTCAGGGTCCCCTCCCTTCATTAGGTATAATACGCAAATGAATAGTAATATCATCATTCAATTATAATGTTTTGGTAAAATGCTACGCTCACAGTCTACTCCTAGATGAATTGGAACAGTTTGACACCAAATTCAAGATAGTTGGTGAATAGAATAAAACTGTTTTACTTCTGCTACAAGGGAATTTCTTTTTTAATTTTAACTAACTTTATCTATTTTTTTTTTCATATCCATTTCAGATCGAATGTCATCTACACTTCCCTAACGCGAAGCTAGCGGAATTTTGCAAACAAAGAGATATAACTATAAGTGCATATTCCCCGCTAAGTGCACCGGGATTACCTAGAGAAATGTAAGTTTTATAATGTTGCGTTTGAAAGCTAAAATATCCCCTTCATTTCAAATTAGGAGGAGGTATTCTCGATTAATTACAAGTTACAGTCGATTTTGCAATATCTCTTTTCCTTGAAATGGATCAACTTCGATATATGGTAAACTTCATATATAACGAAGCCCGAGGGACCATTGGTCCAAATTCGTTATAGCCATATTTCGTTACATGCATTTTGATGCTTGATGTTCTGAATGAATGAAAAATTAAGACCAGTATTTAATAGTTATGTTGTGATTTATTAAGTAAGCATTCTTTACAATTGACATGAAAATAGAGTATTAAATTATTGGCAATCATTTCCTCACGTGTATACAACACGTCTCCTAATTGGTAATAAGCATGGGGACAACGGACGGAGAGAGCAATCATTGATAATTAGTAATCATCAGTCCGCCAGGTGTGTTAATTGTGAATACCTGGAGGGCATTTCGTTACATCAAGTGAAAATAGTGAAGAAACTATGACCACGGGACCACGGGATGGCTTCGGAAAAGCCGATAATTTACTATATACAAATTCGTTACAGGCGTACAAAAATCAATGGAGGGTAATAGGACTTCTGCAAGGACTTTCTTTTACTTTGTTACAAGCAGAATTTCGCTATAAACCTTTTCGTTATAGGTGAAGTTTACTGAAGAAGAAGAGATTACAGCAGATTGAAACATTCTGTTCTTTCTTGTTCCCTGGGGAACCAAATGGTTACAGTGAGGGATTTAAAATTCTGATGTCAAACTTTCTATTCACATGTTTAAGCATATTTCAGAGTCATCTCTCTTTATTTATTTTTTGGAGGTGGAGGTAGGGGTAGAGGTTTTCGACTGGAGTACTACTCTTATAAGTTATATTCTCAAAATTAAAATCAAATTGTTGCGACCCTTTCTTTCTCTCTTCTTAAATCGTTCAATCATTGATTTCGTCTTTTCTTAAAAAAGGAGAGGAGCTAGCAAATATGCCCCTATTCTGCTAGAGGAGCAAGCTGTTATTGAAGTGGCAAAAAAGTTTTCAAAAACACCAGCTCAGGTAGGATTTAAACTGCATATACATTTCGGTATTTCATGTTTATCATATTGCTATTACAATTACTAAGTTCTCTCAATATATACACTCAAAATAATGGAATTAATCTTCAATACTTTTCACTTCGAAATGTTTTTTTATTCAGTAGAATAATGATAATGTATTGACCTTCAATTTGAGATAGTTGTCTTGTACTTGTCCTTTATGTTCGTATGGTTTTCCAGATATTATTGAAATCACTGATGCAGAAAGGGTATGCTGTAATCCCTAAAAGTTCTTCGCCTGAACGAATCAAAGAAAACTTTCAGGTGAATGAATTAATTTGTAAAATTGTAAACAAAAGACTGGGGTAGAAAATGAATTTCGATCACACTAAGTTGGCATGTCAAAAACATGAACGAGATAAAACCAACATATGAAACAAGACAATACATGTATATACGGAGCCACAACCACACATATGGAGCTTATGTAAATCAAATTTACTGTAATAATTTGAGGGTTTTGGACCATGATACATTTACCTAAGATTTATAACTGCACAAATATTAGCTATTTAACTTGAAGCTTATGGTGTAGATATCCAAAATCAACTCACCTGTTAGTCTCCAAAAATGCACAATTATTGTGTATAATGGTTACCTCACTGTGTGATACATATCGGGCATATATACTGAACAAAAAAGTTGCGTCCCTAAAAATAACAGCTTATCACTTGTATAGATGAAACGTTATAACCCTCAAAATAGTAGAACTAACTCAATAAACACTCCATAATTTTTTTTATCACTCATACATTGAACGCAATGAAGCGTGAAGAAACAACGCGTTTTAACCTTGTAAGGAAAATTTCTCTCTTTCTTTGTTCTGATTGACTGCTTTCGAAAGAAAAGAGTGTATAAATAAACACAGGGGATTTCTCCATGGAAAAACGGAATAAAAAATTGTGATATGGATTATCCATAAATCAGTCAAATAGCTCGTAATTCAATACAATTTAGCTTAAATGACACCGGAAGTCCACAGTCGGCCATGCGCTATGTCAAATACCAAAAGCACATTGCAGTGCATGAATTTAATATATTTTCATTTCCATGCTTCATAAACATCGACGGCGGGTGCGGCTAGCCAACAGGGGATGCTTACTCCTCCCGGGCACCTGGTCCCACCTCTAGCTTGCTAGGGGTCCGTCGATGTTTAATTTTGTGCTCTATTGTGAGTGCTGTTGGGATTATCGTCAGGATCTTCTTTATCTCATTTGTGTCACACTTATGCCCTTTGCCGTGTGGAGCTCGTAAAAAAGTTCCCCGTGAGGGGTTTGACAGTAAGTGTTTTGAATATACTTCCCTGACATTGTCGCCATAGCACTTTCTATATGGACATAACGTCACACAGTGCATGAATTTAATATATTTTCATTTCCATGCTTCATAAACATCCACGGCGGGTGCGGCTAGCCAACAGGGGATGCTTACTCCTCCCGGGCACCTGGTCCCACCTCTAGCTTGCTAGGGGTCCGTCGATGTTTAATTTTGTGCTCTATTGTGAGTGCTGTTGAGATTATCGTCAGGATCTTCTTTAACTCATTTTTAAGTGTATCTAAGGGTGTGCAGATACCGATTTGTTAAGTAAAATTCTTTTGGGTTCAGAAACGCCTTTACCAGAGAGGATCAAACAGGTGAAACCCGTTTGGTTAAAACCTAGATTATGACGTCACAATTACGTCAATTTAGTAAGATCGTTGTCAGAATCGGACAATGAATGGATACACCGTTGAACATTTAATTCCAAAAAATATGTTTTCAAGGATACCGCCTCTGAATAAAATTTGTTTTCACGAGTCATGTAAAACTAATACAAAAAGAAGGACGTTACTTTTTTTTGTTCAGTATATTAATGGAAATAAAGGAACCAATGAGTCTACGGAGAACAGTCTCTGTTCATTTGGCGAGCTCATGTAGCAACTATCCGATGAATCCGAGAAATATTTCAGGAGGACAGGTCATGGGTTCTGTCTTTTTAGGAAAGGGCCTGTCATGGAGGGAGAAATGCTTTATCCAAGAAATGATTTATCTAACAGTCTTGCAATTCACGCCTGAAAGCGCCCAAGAATATCAAACTACTCAATGCTTAGAGTTAAAAAAGATCCTGACGACAATATCAACATCACTCACAATAGAGCACCAAACTGAACATCGACGGACCCCTAGAAAGGTAGTGGTGGGATCAGGTTCCCGTGAGGAGTAAGCATCCCCTGTCTGGCACCTGTTTTGTTCACGCAAGAAACTGAAACAATATTAACAAAACATGCAATCGATGAGGTTATGTCTTTATAGAAAGTGCGATGGTGACCATGTCAGGGAAAGATATTAAAACACTTAATGCCAAACCCCTCGCGGGAAACCTTTTTACGAGCTCCACATTGCAAAGAGCATAAGTGTGACACAAATGAGTTAACGAAGATCCTGAGGTAATACTTCTTACAAATTGCGCAACATTTATATGAGCTTTATCCTATCGGGGGAATGCACAATTCTCTTTTTATTCAGATGTATCTTTTAGTGAAGTGGTCTTGTCAGGTCCTTCTTTGTATAGCATGGGTATTTCTTTTATAAAGATATGAAACGATGTTTATTCACATGTGAATACTTCAATAATGTTACAGCCTTCATTCGTTTGTAGCACATTTTTTAAAATGAGACTTAATATTAATATTTCTATTTTCTTCAAAATCATCAAGGTATTCGACTTCAACCTCAGCGAAGAAGACATGATTAAACTGGATAACATAAAACATTATCCAAGAATATTTGGTGCACAATTTATGTAAGTTTCTCAGAAAATTTTTACAAATCTCTCATATCATAACGGACAGCTTCCAATTTTTTAACATTGATGAAGATTTGTATTATGTTTTTTTGCATTTTAATTTCTAGAAAAGAAGATCATCCAGAATATCCATTTGCCTCTCTTGACTAGAAAACGACACAGCATTATTCAGAGTATATGTGAATATTTGTCTTTATTTGCTTGTATGTCATAGTTTATATGTTTAGGATATGAACTGATATCTGTATCAGTCCAGTTGAAAAAAATAAAAGATATTATAAAGAGATACATGTTATAACGATGCATAAAAATCAGAATGTAAATCAGCAGGTGTTATTTCATACTGAAAAAGATTGCGATTATGTGTTAGCTGTGCAAAAAAAGAAACCCCAAAAAACTGCAAAACCACAATAAATGTTATGTGAAACAAAAAGGTTTTTTTCTTTGTTTCCTTTCACCTGTAAGAAGAAAGGGTTTTCAAATGCAGGAATCATGTTTCATCTTCAAATAGAAGGGGTGTATTACAAAGAGGGAGTGAAAGTCATATACTATACCGCAATTAGAATTCTAAAGATTCAAAAAGGCAAAACTAAACACACAAGTATAATTTTGCAGAGGAGTCAAAGCAAATTTCTAATTTGGATGAGCTATTTTACAGGCTGAAATTACAATATGGACAATGGCCTTATCCAAATTCACAGCACAAATTCGAAAACTCACAAAATTAATAACCGAAGAAATACACAACAGAAACCAAAGCAAACAAACAAAAGTCTCCACCAAATGAAAAGATACGAACTCCCAATGTAGGTAAGACCAGGTGTCCAGGAAGTGTCAGGATCTCATGCCTGCATGCAACACCCGTCGCCTTAACACGGCAGAAATGACATATTCGACTACTTCAATTTCAAAAATGATCACATATGTGCGAAATTAAGGATAAATAATTATTTCTCCGTTAGCTAAACTTTCCTTCGGATAACATTGTTTGCAACAAGTTTGCATATCTGTAACGATACATTAAATGTTACGTTTTCAAATTTATAGCAATATTTAAGAACAGATAAATTTGCAGCACGGACCAGACATGTATGGTTCTTGTACTTATCCCTCGTATGTGAGTCTCAATGTTTTATATTTGTAATACAAATCGGAGTTTATACCCTGAAAATCATACAAAAACTTTTCCCGTCATAGGTTGTATATCAAGGATATTTTTTTTTTTTAGATGTTCAACGTCTTCAAATTCATTAGCATCATTTTAGAGCAGATTTACAGCATGGACAATAAATGCACTTTTCGGCAATTTAACCCTCGTCAATGATCCTCAATCTTAACAATGTAATATGGTCAATATCTGTGAAAAGTATGTCCTAAAATACCGAAAGACGTTACAAGAAGGCTGAGATATGATGCTACAGATCCCAGGTGTTAGAAGTTTGAAAAAAAAATGTGAACAGAAATCGTCAAATGCGTTTGAAGAAACGACAAACCGAAATTGATCGAACTTGGCTATATGTGCCCTCGGGGACTCCTGGTCCACCAGCAGTGAAACTCACCAAGTGGTACAAATGTTAAACGTCTTCAAATTCATAAGCATCATTTTAGAGCAGATAAATTTACAACATGGACCGGATATGCACATCCTCAATCTAAACAATGTAATATGGCCAAAATCTGTGAAAATAATGATACTAGACAGGATATGAACCTGTTATAGGTTTTTGTCCTTATGAGAATACCGCGGCTGGGGCTAGCCAAACAGGGGATGGTTATTCCATCCAGGCACCTGGTCCCACTTCCAGCTTGCTAGGAGTCCATCGATACTCAATTTGCTTTTTGTTACCATTTTAAAAATTTGTGCTTTACTTCATTGTATTTTAGATGGTCAATAAATATGAACTGATAAGGGAAGTTTATACAAATGTACATGACCTACTGTCCTGTTCACTAATCCAGAGCACCCTGTTTTTGCGATTTATTCTGTCATCTGAAGAGTTTTCCAATAAAATATAGTTTAAGAAGTAACCGGATTGGAGCGACGGGTGTTGCATGCAAGCAGGAGATGCTTACTCTTCCTGGGCACCTGGTCTCACTCTCATATCGGGAGTTCGCTTCTTTTCATATGGTGGAGGTTTTTGTTTTTGTTTGCTTTGGTTCCTGTTTTATCCTGATTTTGTATGCCTTCGGTTTCTGATTTTCTGAATTATCGATTTTGTACTGTAGACAGGGATATGGTCATTATCCATATTTGTCATTCCAAGAATTGACCTCCTTTAGTCGTAACTGGAAATTAACTTCAACTTATCCTACAAGCTGCCTTTAAACCGCAATATGAAAAATAAAATGTCTACGGGAAATTGCCATGTTAATTTCAAGCCGCCGCTATATTATTCTCCGTGTCAACAATAGAAACAGTGACGTCAAAGCTCCCGACGTCACGCATTTTCAGCGATTTTACTATAGAAAATTCCCGTAGACTTTTATTTTTATCCCCCGCTTTCGCGAAAGCGCGGGCACATTAAAACCGTCCCGTCTGTCTGTCCTTCCGTCTGTCCGTCTGTCTGTCCGTCAGTCAGAAATACTTTAACCTTTTCCATAAATTTTGAATGGTTAGTGATAGGGCTTTCATATTTTACATGTGTATTTATTGTGACAAGACCTTTCCATGGATACCAAAATTGTTTACCTTGTGACCTTGACCTTGGAGTTTGACCTACTTATTAAAAAAACTTTAACCTTGACCATAACTTTTGAATGGTAAGTGATAGGATTTTATATTTCAGATGTTTATTCATTGTGGCAAGACCTTTTCATGGATACATAAAATGTTGACCTTGTGACCTTGACCTTGGAGTTTGACTTACTTTTCAAAAACTTTCATCATGACCATAACTCTTGAATGAAAAGAGATAGGGCTTCCATAATTCATATGTGTATTCATTATGACAAGATCTATCCTTGGTTACCAAAAATTTTGACCTTAATACCTTGACCTAGGAGTTTGACCTACTTTTCAAAATCTTTACCCTTGATGATTACTTTTGTATGGAAAGTGATAGGGCTTCCATATTTCACATGTGTATTTATTGCGACAGGACCTTTCCCTGGATTCCAAGAATTTTGACTTTGTGACCTTGGAGTTTATTTTACTTTTCAAAAACGTTACCCTTGACGATAACTTTTGAATGGTAAGTGATTACATATTTAACATGTGATTTCCTTGTGACAAATGAGTTAAAGAAGATCCTGACGATAATCTCAACAGCACTCACAACAGAGTACAAATTAAGACCTTTCCGTTGGTTACAACATTCGAACCTTGTCCGTGGAGATTGACCCACATTTAAAAACTTCAACATCGACCATAACATTTGGATAGTAAATAGTAAGAATTTCATATTTCACATGTGCATTCCTTTTCACAAGACCTTTTTCTTGGTAACAAAGTTTGGACCTTTTGACCTTTTCTTGTAGTTTAATCCTTTGATATTTAGAACTTTGATAGTACATGAGATATATTTTGAAAATTTTAAAATAGTAGGGGTGTCTGAAGCATTACTTTAAATGCAAACACCCAACAGTGGGGACCACAATTCCTTGAATTTGATTTTGACGTACAACAAAAACAATGGTATTTTCTGTTACGACTAAAGGAGTACTATAAAATTGATATCTTCTTGAAAGATGTCAGTATCATATTTTAGATAAAACCGGGAAAACAGGGTGCTCTGGATTTAGTGAACAGGACGGTAGTTATCTGGTCTTATCTGAACAAGGTTCCTGTTAGGAGAATAAACACGGTAGTTATCTGGTCTTATCTGAACAAGGTTCCTGTTAGGAGAATAAACATTAGGTAACCCTAACCCTAGTGAACAGGACGGTAGTTATCTGGTCTTATCTGAACAAGGTTCCTGTTAGGAGAATAAACACGGTAGTTATCTGGTCTTATCTGAACAAGGTTCCTGTTAGGAGAATAAACACGGTAGTTATCTGGTCTTATCTGAACAAGGTTCCTGTTAGGAGAATAAACATTAGGTAACCCTAACCCTAGTGAACAGGACGGTAGTTATCTGGTCTTATCTGAACAAGGTTCCTGTTAGGAGAATAAACATGAGGTAATCTGGTCCAACACTGAAATCATAAATTCTACATTTGATAGAGGCCTTATTTTGTCTTTAACGACAATGGTCACGTAGACACTTCAATAGAATTGTGACGACTACACCTTGAAGATTTAAAAGTTTTATGTCTCTTTTCCTCATAGTAACACTATATTGTCTCCTTCATTCAATACGCAGTTCCATACCATAGAGCAAGCACACTTCAAAGGTCTTGAATGCAGAATAAGCATGATGTCTTGAGTCTGACATACCCTCGGATAATGTTATCCGGAGTACTTGTGCACAACCTTCACACTTCTCCGATTATAGATAGATCTCAAACAAAACAGCAAAACACAGAGGTCAAGACAACACACAAATACATTTGTATGTAAATGGACATTTAAAGTCATTCGAAAACAATATGTGCCCTGCCGAATGGAGCGATTATGTTGAAACGACGAGTGTTGCAGCAAGAGATGATAACTCTTCTTGGGCAACTGATATCATTCCCATTTCGGAGGTTCACTTATTTTCATGTGGCACAGTCCCGATTACGTTAACTGTCTACCCCTCAAGGGGGAATTTTTGTTAGACGGAGAAATTTTGTGAGGTAAAATGAAGACGAAAAAATAGAAGAGGAACTGTTAAGCCGAAATGTACAAGGACAAACAGAGGAGAAATTTGCGAGGTGAAAGGAGAAAGAGAAGAGGAATTTGTAAGGTGAAATAGACGAGAACCCTGAAAGCGAACTCGAAAGAGAAATATTTCTCTTAAATCCCGCTTCGATTCTCTCCGTGTTCTGTTACGTTTCTCTTACGATTCCGCTTACGTTTTTCATTCAAATTCCGCCTTCAGTTCGCTTTCAATGTTCGCCTCCGGCCTCGTTTTGGAAATATAAATGGGCGGGGCTAAATGCGGTTACTGTAGGCTTAAAATCTAAATATTACAATATTTTTAAACGTTTATTTACACTCTTTTCTTTTATCACACTAATTATCGAATCATATGCTATGATGTCTAGATATATTGAGTCTCTGGATAAAATTTAATCATTTAAAAACAGTTAAATTTATCGTGTAAAATAAGTCCGTTTCAACGGGTCATAGAACTTATTTAACAATTATTTTTAAATATGAGTCAAGAAGCAAGTCATTTTATTCATCTAGATGTCAGTTCTAACTATTGACCCCTTGTACTTAACGTAATGTATATACCCCGTAATCGATCGATTATGACAAGCAGGGACGTTTTATATACGTCCCTGTGACAGGTGTCGTTCAGGTAGGCATGGTAGTCTACCTGTGTGGAGTCAATTATGCGTTCAAGTATTTACGTCCAAAAGTGACAGTGTCATGAATGGTCAGATATAAAATGTATAAACAATATTTTAGAGTGATAGTGTGTTTTATTTATATTCTTTCTAGAATGACTAAAGGAAACACGTATGGGGATTCCCCCTTACGAATATATTTGATTTTTTATTTATTTATTTATTTTCTATTTTCGGTCATTTGTGTATACGGGGCAAATTTTTATACTCAATGCTCCCTTCCTTCTTCGCTATTACAAATTAATTTTCATACCCATTTTGTTTTGATTTGCGGGAGGTCCAATTCCATGCTCTGAAAAAGAAGTTCTTACTTCACTGTTTTTGTTTTTTTTTTTTTTCTCTTTTTTTTTAAAGATTCTTCATCTTTATTTCGATTTTATCTCGTTTTTTGCTTGTTCTTTCATCCATTTACAAAAATCCTTGTTTGGTCCATGAATTTATTAAAATTTCATGCGGATTCCAACATAACAATCGCTGGGTACCATATCGGGAAGGAATTACGGCCGTCTTATCAAACAATTGAAAACTTTTCTCGACGGACAAAAATTATATTCTTTCAATTCTTAATGGGGGCGCATGCATTCCCGATACAAGATGCTGTGCTTGATTGACGATCCTGGTATGTGAAGCCTTGGTCATGAGATGAATTAAGCACATTGTTTTTTATCATAAAAATATTAACATGTAATAGATCTAGAGACATTGTTTGAATGAAAGCGCGGATCTAGAGCAAGAATAGGAGGACTCCCCATCCTTTCAGAATTTGCCAAAAATTCTTATATATACATTGTTCAAGTATGATTATTTTTGCTTTGTACTTATAACTTTTTTATAAAATAATAAACAGGATGCTCGCCATGATTTGCCCCCCACCCCATGAAAAAAATCTAATCACCCTCCTCTCCCCTAAAGAATTGTTGACGATTTCGGCATGCCATGCAAAAGAAGAGATAGCGTCAGAAAATGGTTTCCTTTTTTTTAAAGGACGGTGTCCCTGAAAATTAATTAGTTTTACACACTTTTGTAATGCAAAATCTTTCTTTTTATATGAAAGTATACATTCTCATTTCTACAAATTCAAATTTTCAGGCCAATCTAACGCACACTTTCGCAGTTATAGACCTTTAAAAACGTCACTTTTTATTTGGGGTGCGCAGCTCTAATTCATTCCACTAGCGCCACCTACAATTTGTTGAGATTTTACTATAGAGGAATACGGAGATTTAATTATTACAAAATCGACAATATTAGAGTTGTTACTGCATATTTACAAATAAAACTTTTTATGGCTCAATTTTTCCTCTATCAAGACCGTTTGGAGTAAAATTTACATTTTCAATAAAATTTTTATTTTAAAGGACACTGTATCTTAAAGATATATACGTATACGTCTGAACCATGCGCTCGATCCTATCTTGAGTTCAAGTACGATCCAGAAGCCACCTTTTTTCAAAACATTATCGGACAAGGGCCCCCTTTCGAGCTCCTGCAAATGGGAGGTATACCCACACCCCTATACTCGGCTGTCTGGCCTCGCAATTCATCCAAATAAAAAGCGTAAGTCCTTCCCGGCAGATGAGGTTCTGGATCTGCCCCTGCTTGTTGACTATGACATTTTTTTTCTTTTTTTTAAACTACGAGCTTTCAATTGAAATGTATTACTTGTATAATATGATAAAATAGCCTTCAATATGTCAATACGAAAAAGGAAAAAAAAATAAATAAAAGGTAAAGAAAAAAATTAATCTCTTTAAAAATACATCCTTGAAAACAGTGTAAAATGAGAACGTACACTTCATGTGCACATGCAAGCTGAGTACGTGAAAGGTACATTTGTAGCAGGTAGTTTACATACTTAATTACATCATTAAATCAGGGATGTATATATTTTTATATACGTCTCTGGTTATATCAAGTCATAACATTAAATTTTAAATTTTTTAACATAAAATCATTGTGAAGATATTCTCTTTCTAATGAAATGACCGCATGGTGATATCACGCTCCGATGATTTTCACACCTGGCAGGTAATGGATAAACGACACCTACGTACATGTACCCTGCGCGGTTGATTTACATGTGTGTATTTGTCAAAACAACGATTTGTTAATTGGTATGTTACTCTAAAAAAATGGATTTGTGCTATAGATGTACATTTGCTAAGAAAACAAACCACGATTTTTAACTAATACATACAAAAAGCTACTTTTCGATTTACTAATAAATGTTAAATATGCAGAAAAAGTTCGTTTACAATGTATCTAAATAAAACTAATTAGTCGTATATTTTAATGCAACATAAAGAAATTACATAAAATAACGTTTGTACCCTCTATTTAGGGAAATTCCCTAATATGCAAATGAGAAAGTCTCACTTTGATTGACAAGAGGACTGAAAGCGGAATGAAAGCGAAATATTTCGCTTTCGTTTCTCTTCTGTTTACGCTTTGCGTTTCTCTTTACCTTTACGCTTTGCTTCTGTTTCTCAAAAAATCGTGTTCATTTTTCTCTACCAAAACTGAAGGCCAAATTTTAAGGCGAAAATAAAGGAGGAAAATCAGAAGAGAAATTTTGTGAGGGAAAATGAAGACGGAAAAATAGAAGCGAAATTTGGAGAGATAAAGGGAGAAAAAACGTTAAAGGGGGGACAGTTAACGTAATCGGGACTGTAGATGTTTTTGGTTGTTTGCTTTTGTTCCTTTTTTATCCTGATCTTGTATGCTTTCATTTTCTGATTTACTGAATTATCGATTTTGTACTGTGTATTCGGATATGGTCATTTTCAATATTTGACATGTCATCACTTAAGTATTCAGAGAAGTCGGGCCTGTTATAGAGGTCTTGACAGAGCTGATCAGATAAAGAAGATCTTGACGACATTCTCAACAGCACACACAAATGAGCACCAAATAGGACATCGACGAACCCCTAGCAAGCCAGAGAATGGACCAGGTGCCCGGGAGGAATAAACAACCCGTGTTGGGCTAGCCGCACAGGCCGTCGGTACGCACAAAGATGAAAACAATATCTACAAAACATGCACTGTCTGAGGTTATGTCTATAAAGAAAGTGCTATGGCGATCATGTCAGGGAGACCTATTAAACACTTAATATCAAACCCCTCGCGGGGAATTTTTTTACGATATCCACATAGCAAACTGCATAAGTGTGAAACAAATGGGGTAAAGAAGATCCTGGCGACAATTTCAACAGCACTCACAAAAGAGCACCAAAAAGAGCATTGACGGACCCCTAGCAAGCGGTGGGACCAGTTGCCTTGGATGAGATATCATCCCCTGTTTGGTTAGCCACACCCACCGTTGACGTTCATGCACGAAAATAAAAACAAAATCTCCACAACATAGCAGTCACATTCAAGATACATGAAGCATAGAAGCACTATAGAAAACATTACGATATAAACAAACACCATAGCTCAGTATCAGAGTTGATCTTTTAGTAGGGTGCGCTAGTGGGGCTTTCAGAATTAATTTAGTTAACACATTTTCAACTGTCACGTGGATTTATTTTAGAATTTAATCAATGGTATCTCATTAAGAATGATTGAAAAACTTTGTTTCACCCTTCTTGAATTTTTCTCGCTGTATAATTCATCAACTAGGGCGTCGCGCTTTGGTCCGATTTGTAGCTTTAGATTTGAGAAAGTTACAAAATAAATAGATTAAAGCAGCATGTTCCGAATTCGAGTTGTAATAGGATTGATACTTGTAATATTCATTTCTAAACATAGATTGTCCCATATTATGGTCATTCATCAGTGTACCAATGAGTTAAAGAAGATCCTGACGATAATCTCAACAGCACTCACAACAGAACACCAATTGGAGCATCAACGGACCCCTAGCAAGCCAGAGATGGGACCAGGTGCCCGGGAGGAGTAAGCATCCCCTGTTGGCTAGCCGCAACCGCCGTCGATGTTGACGCTCTAAAATATGAAAATATATCAAATACATGCACTGTCTATGGTTCTGTCTATATAGAAAGTGCTATGGCGACAATGTCAGGGGAAAATATTCAAAACACTCACTGTCAAACCCATCGCGGGGAACTTTTTTGTGAGCTCCACACGGCAAAGGGCATAGGTATCAAATCCGATACCTGCAAAGTTCAAGAGATACAGGCGTTGTAAGTTTGGACTGTAGCCACGCCTCTTTATGCATATCAATGAGCAGGAGAGCTACGAGGAACGAAGGGATTTGATGTATGCACCCATCTAGTAGGCTATTTCGATGTTAATTCTAAACAAGGAGAGGTGAAAAAGACATTGTGTTTCTTTTACAAGATGGTGTAAATCAGAAGGAGTCGAACCGCATGCTCTGAATGACTGGAAAATCCTCATTTTACATGTAGATATAACGGATATTCGAATAGATAACTTCCATAGAATTTCTCATCTTTTTCAAAATCCACGTTCCAAATGAGAAAGATATTTGAAATCCAAACAAAGTACCTTACATGAAAAATATGTCTTTGCACCAGCTGATAAAGCAGCCATCAACACCATTATCACTTGAAAACGTTACTACATATCAACTTCGGTTTCGAAACTTTCGTCTACTAAAACATATATCAAAAGCAATGAAAGTAAATCTAACATTTTAAGCAAGCATAACAGTGAACAGTCTTCATTCAATATCTCTATTTCTAGATTGGATCTCCCAACACTATATTGCATACCGAAACTGCACAAGTCTCTTTACAAAGGGGTAGGATCACGAAGCCCCTAAATCGGCCCTGTTTCTTACATGTAACATTTGAACTGCTTAAATATTTTTTTTGTGATTTTATACTTTGTCAAGTCCTGTGTTGAGAATTTGTAAATAATACATTAATCAGTATCTTTAAGCCCAATGAAAACCCCGAAATCTGCAATTTTCCGTGAAATTGATGCAAAACCCAGAGCAAGGAACCATATTTCGCCGGTGACCATATTTCGCCGGTGACCATATTTCGCCGTTTCATAATTGCTTCTCCTTTGTGATCGGCATTGTTTGTAAAGTTTATCTTTCTATATACTATCAAATATGACCGTAGCAGTCATTGATACATTGTGACATCTTCTGTACTCAACTGTGATGAAAAACACCATAATATAAGGAAAAATTGATAAGAACACCAAATTTTCGACATAAACATCCGAATTTTTACGAAAACAAAAAAAGAAAACATTTTATCTGGGATATCATTTCTTAGAAGTAGAAGTGACAAAATATTTCCAAAAATCAAATTCATAATTTTGTTCGTTTTGTGTGCAAATAGGACACTTATTAACAAAAACGGCGAAATATGGCAACCCCCGAAAACATGGAAACATGGAAACGAAATATTTTGACGTTTTATAAGGAAATAGTAAACTGGGTAAAATAACTTATTTTTGTAGTACTTCGATTAAGAATGGAGTTCAATCATATTTCATGTCTTGGAAATATACGAAAAATGCGGCGAAATATGGTCACTTGCTCTACATGTTTCTTTAAAATTAGCATTGGCCACATGTATCGAGAAATAAAAAATTTTACAAATGAAAGATAATCATCATATTTTCTTGTCATAAAAGTTTTGTTTCTCGACGCATGTGGCCACATCGAAATTCCCAACTAAAGACACACTTTCTAGCATTTTTTACCATGATTTGTAAATTATGTCAAAATGACGTCATTTGGTGACGTCACAATACCTTCTACGGTGCTTCTGTAGGTGTATTGCTCCTTTCATTAAAAGCGGGAAACATTCATTATATTTTACGTGAAATATCAAGTATTTCTCATAAAGTTTAATTTTAAGGAAAATTGCAGGGCCATTTTAGGGGCTTCGTGCCCTACCCCTTTCGATCATTGCTAATTCTAGTAACTGCTCCAATACAATTTTGTCTAGAAATCTGACGTCAGCACTTACTGCTATTAAAGAACACGTACCTTGACATTGTGAAACGGTTCTAAACAGGAACGATGTAAATTTAATCTATTTTGGTCTATTAAGAATTCAGGGGATGTGATTGACAAAATGAAACCTGGAAATTTCCAAGCCAATACGATTTCTTGATACGACTTCTCTAATATGTACACCACACTCCCTCATTATTGAACGCCATTGCTGTTTTATGTTCGGTCTCGTTATTATGTGATGTGCTTTCATCATGATGTTATGTTACTTCGTTATTGTGTGCTGTGGTTTCATCATTGCGTTGTGTGGTTTCATCATTGTGTGGTGTGGTTTCATCATGATGTCAAGTTACTTCGTTATTATGTGGTGTGGTTTCATCATGATGTCAAGTTACTTCGTTATTATGTGGTGTGGTTTCATCATGATGTCAAGTTACTTCGTTATTATGTGGTGTGGTTTCATCATGATGTCAAGTTACTTCGTTATTATGTGGTGTGGTTTCATCATGATGTCAAGTTACTCCGTTATTGTGTGGTGTGGTTTCATCATGATGTCAAGTTGCTTCGTTATTGTGTGGTGTGGTTTCATCATTATGTTATGTGGTTTCATCATGATGTTATGTTACTTCGTTATTATGTGGTGTGGTTTCATCATGATGTCAAGTTACTTCGTTATTATGTGGTGTGGTTTCATCATGATGTCAAGTTACTTCGTTATTATGTGGTGTGGTTTCATCATGATGTCAAGTTACTTCGTTATTATGTGGTGTGGTTTCATCATGATGTCAAGTTACTCCGTTATTGTGTGGTGTGGTTTCATCATGATGTCAAGTTGCTTCGTTATTGTGTGGTGTGATTTCATCATTATGTTATGTGGTTTCATCATGATGTTATGTTACTTCGTTATTATGTGGTGTAGTTTCATCATGATGTCATGTTACTTCGTTATTGTGTGGTGTGGTTTCTTCATTATTTGACGTGGTTTCATCATGATGTCATGTTACTTCGTTATTGTGTGGTGTGGTTTCATCATACTTTGTTGTGGTTTCATCATCGTGTGGTGTGGTTTCATCATGATGTCAAGTTACTTCGTTATTATGTGGTGTGGTTTCATCATTATATCAAGTTACTTCGTTATTATGTGGTGTGGTTTCATCATGATGTCAAGTTACTTCGTTACTATGTGGTGTGGTTTCATCATGATGTCAAGTTACTTCGTTATTATGTGGTGTGGTTTCATCATGATGTTATGTTACTTCGTTATTATGTGGTGTGGTTTCATCATGATGTCAAGTTACTTCGTTATTATGTGGTGTGGTTTCATCATAGTGTGGTGTGGTTTCATCATTGTGTGGTGTGGTTTCATCATGATGTCAAGTTACTTCGTTATTATGTGGTGTGGTTTCATCATGATGTTATGTTACTTCGTTATTATGTGGTGTGGTTTCATCATGATGCTATGTTGCTTCGTTATTATGTGGTGTGGTTTCATCATGATGTTATGTTACTTCGTTATTATGTGGTGTGGTTTCATCATGATGTCATGTTACTTCGTTATTATGTGGTGTGCTTTCATCATTATGTGGTGTGGTTTCATCATTGTTATGATACTTCTTTATTATGTGGTGAGGTTTCGTCATGATGTTATGATTCTTCGTTATTATGTGGTGTGGTTTCATCATGATGTCATGTTACTTCGTTATTGTGTGGTGTGGTTTCATCATTGTGTGGTGTGGTTTCATCGTCGTTATGATACTTCTTTATTATGTGGTGAGTTTTCGTCATGATGTTATGATTCTTCGTTATTATGTGGTGTGGTTTCATCATGATGTATTGTTACTTCGTTATTATGTGGTGTGGTTTCATCATTGTGTGGTGTAGTTTCATCATGATTTCATGCTACTTCGTTATATGTGATGTGCTTTCATTATTACGTGGTGTGGTTTCTTCATTATTTGACGTGGTTTCATCATTATGTTATGATACTTCATTATTATGGGGTGTGGTTTCATCTTATGATACTTCTTTACTATGTGATGTGGTTTCATAATTATGTTATGATACTTCGTTATTATGTGGTTTCTTCATTATGATACTTCTTTATTTTTTGGTGTGGTTGCGTTATAGGAAGTACTTTCTGAAGTCATTTTTGGTTAACATGTAGTTCGTATAGAAGCATTGACAATGGCGACCAGTTCGACAGAAGCTCTTTTTGAATTAAATGGTAGATGGGTTATTGATAATTGTACAACGGGAATTGGGGCGTAATGTTCACAGTGTTTTTTCTCACTTTTGCGGGAAGGGGGTCAAGACCGATGCGTGGGGCAAAATATGCGCGTGAACTACTCAAAAAGGTAATTTTCAATAAAATAGAAGTCTTCAAAAACCAATATATTATTAACTGGAATGCATTTAAATACAAACATGTACATTAAAGTAACTTGATCATGCATATTCTACTATTTGGATTAAAAAAAAATTTTTTAATTATTTTTTTTTTTGGATGATAAAATGCATATTACAATCATGTCAGTAAATCATTTTCTCAAAATTACAAAGCACATTCATTAGGTTTTTATATGATAGAAGAAACAAGAATAGAGAAAGAGGAAAAGAGAAGAGAGGAAGAAAGAGAATGAGAATGTATATGATAATTTCATGTGATTTACTAGCAGGAAAAAAAAAACAATCATGATATATAATACATATGGGTAAGGTGTGTAACGAGTCGTAGAAATATAATAAGAAATGTTCAATGAGATAGATATATAACTACACAAAAAGAAATGTAAGTACGTGTTGGCAATGAAGAGTGTGTATTATTATACTATTTGGATTCTGATTTTGTTGAATTTTACAGACTATTTTAAAACATTTTTCTTCTTTCTATTATTTGGAGGGGTGATCTCTCTGATAGGAGATGAAAAAAAAGTACAATATAGATATAAGCTGATTTTGAGAATTAGGTAATATTTCACTCAGTCCCCTTTAACACAAAGGTCAAGATCATTTTTAGAATAATAGTGATAAGCATATTTTGATATATAGTTGGGGTCCAGGGGCGAAGCCCTTGTAAGCTATGTAACTTCTTTAATCGAGATTTTTCTGCCAAAAAAAATGAGTCAAAATAAGTAAACTTTTGGAAAATTTGGTCGCCATTGTCAATGCTTCTACACGAATTACATTTAAGCCAAAAACGACTCCAGAAGGTACTTCCGATGACGCTACCACACCACATAATAAAGAAGTATCATAATGACGAAACCACATAATAACGAAGTATCATAACATAATGATGAAACCACACTACATAATAACGAAGTATCATAACATATGATGAAACCACACCTAATAATAACGAAGTATCATGACATAATGATGAAGCCACATCACATAATGATGAAACCACATCATATAATGATGAAACCACACCACATAATAACGAAGAATAACAACATAATGATGAAACCACATCACATAGTGACGAAACCACACCAATTAATAACGAAGTATCATATCATAATGATGATACCTCATCTCATAATAACGAAGTATCATAACATAATGATGAAACCACATCACATAATGATGAAACCACACCACATAATAACGGAGTATCATAACATCATGACGAAACCACATAACATAATGATGAAACCACACCACGTAATAAAGAAGTTTCATAACATATGATGAAACCACCCCATAAAATGATAAAACCACACCACACAGTAACGAAGTAACATAACATCATGATGAAACCATATAAAATAATAATGAAACCATACCACAATATAACGAAGTAACATAAAATAATGATGAAACCACGCAACATTATAACGAAGTAACATAACATCATGATGAAACCACATAACATAATGATGAAACCACACCCCATAATAACGATGTATCATAACATATGATGGAACCACACCACATAATAACGAAGTATAACATATGATGACACCAAACCACATAATAACGAAGTATCATAACATAACGATGAAACCACACCACATAATGATGAAACCACACCACATGATAACGAAGTATCATAACATCATGACGAAACCACATAACATAATGATGAAACCACACCACGTAATAAAGAAGTTTCATAACATATGATGAAACCATCCCATAAAATGATGAAACCACACCACATAATAACGAAGTAACATAACATCATGATGAAACCACATAAAATAATAATGAAACCATACCACAATATAACGAAGTAACATAAAATAATGATGAAACCACGCCACATAATAAAGAAGTAACATAAAATCATAATGAAACCACACCACATAAGGCTGAAACTGCACCAGATGATAATAAAGTAACATAACATCATGATTAAACCACATCATATAATAACGAGACCAAACAGAAGACAGCAATGGCGTTCCATATTGTACTCTGATTGACTGTGACGAAGGGGCTCCATGAGGGGGCCTGTCCGAACCTCTTAAGAGGAGACAGGGCCCCGACCACCTATTCTCTCTGAATGTCAGTCGGGCTCCTCGGGTGATTACATACATGACCTCGCTACAGCCGGCATAGCACGAACTGTATTACGAACGCCCTCTTTTTATATCCATTTGCATATTTATCTGTGTTGCTGGGGCAACTACGTTTTGCGGTCTTGTTTGTGTGATGTCATCTTAGAGTGAGGAGGTTGTTATACACCACAATTTTACGTTCTTCGAGACCTCTGGGTAATTGGAGAAATAAGAGGGCTGTGCGCACGTAATCGAGGATAACCACACCATTTGCTTACGGCGTGGCAAATGGCTGTCCAAGTTGGCACCGGTTGCCCATTGGTCTCGTCGGTTTATGTGCAGTCTTTTGTGTTGGATGTTTACATGTCGTATGTCTCTTTTTCGTCTCATACTATGCTCGTCTTTTGTGTTTTTGTATCGGGTTTTTTGTTGTTGGTGCTGCAACATGGTCTTGTTGGAGATCGCCTCTCTTCTTTCACACAGCATATCAAAAAGTAATGAATTAACTATGTGTATTAAACGATTTAGGACCGATTACATCAAATCTGACTTACTTGTCCAGCTGCAAAAACAGCTACGTCGTGCTTGTGACAAGATCTAAGTTATTGTCACCGAATTCTATCTAACCATATGGTTTCGTATGTATTCTATCCCTTTTGTTCTTTCACAATATGTCTTGTATTTTCTACTTTCTCTACACAAATCTGAGTATCTGTACGTGTTTCATACTTTCCGCGCTTGATCGAGGGCTACTCTATCCTATTCTAATACATGTAACTTCCAGAAGAAACAGGGAAAGTTTTCAGAAGTTTGAATAATGGTACCATTGATTTCATAGATCTCAACAGTTTTTAACAGTGTCTTAAGGGAATTTTTGCAAATGTTTTCCTTCCAATCTCCGTGACACTTCTCCAGTTTAACTCTTTGCTTGGTCTAAATTATGTTGAACAAAAGTAGCGAAATTCATGATTCATTTTTCATTCAGTTATGTTTGAAATGTTCAAAATACAACCAGAAGCAAAATTCAATTTTTTAAAAAATGTTTCTGTACAGAAGGTACTAATTCGAAGCGAGTAAAAAAGTTGAACGTGTGTTTGCTGCTTCGTCAAAGAAAGGAGGGGATCTCCAACAACACCTAGTTGCAGCATCAATAGCAACCTCCCAAAACACCCACTGTAAAACACAAAAAAATGACACGCACAGAAAGAGACGCAGTACAATGAACGTCAAATCACAGAAAAACATAAAACACAAATGACTACACATAAATCAACGAGACCAATGGGCAAACGGTGCCGACTTAGGACGGCCATCTGCCTCGTCAGTAGCAGACGATGTGGTTATCCTGGATTACGTGCGCACAACCCTCCCACTTTTCCGATTACCCAGAGGTCTCGAAGAACGTACAATTGTGGTGTAAAACAACCTCCTCACTGTCAGATGACCACACACAAACAAGACCGCAAGACGCAGGGGCCCAAGCAACACAGTCAAGTGACGTTCTCTCTCTGTGGTGATTAGAACATAAAGAAACGAGATGAAAAAGGACAGAAACAACATTATTAACACGTAAAATGTAAACAAAAATATTGTTTTTCTGCTTGTGCGCTTTATCGGTGTGTATTGGCAGTAGGGAATAGAAAACTTCGTGCTTTACATATTTTTTCCATTCCTCTACTTCCAAAACACACCGTTAAAGCACAAAAGCTGAAAAAAACAGAGAAAAGTCATGAAAAGCACAGAGTGCTTTTCATATAATATTATTTTTCTATTCCCTTCGCAAAAGCTGAATAAACAATCCTTTAAAAATCGTCTGTATTTCTTTTATATGAGTTTTCATTAAAATGAAATATTGATTATCAGATGATATTGCATTTTGATATCGTTCAGAAAAAAAAATGTACTCTGTTGCACAATATCTGTGCAAAAAAGTGATGATGAAGATGATCCGGTTGATGCTATTTTCGAATCGATAAAGTCAATTGTGGTTTTCCTTAGAGGACATATCAATAAAATGATCGGCTTTTGATGTGACGACTTCAGTTTCAGCATCACAAACTTTCCTTTTTTGAGTAGCAACATCCCTTCATCGCCTGCTTATGGCGTGTTCAAGCCCCATTGATACGTTATGCCAGAACAAGTAATTAATTAAATAATTATACATAATTTGTTCTGAGAGCTAGGTGTTTTTCATTTAGTCGATATTGAGGGTTCTTCCAAATAAAGATGCATATTTTTTTTGAAGATTGTCAATTCGGATATCTACAAATGAGTTAAAGGAGATCCTGACGATAATCTCAACAGCACTCACAACAGAGCACCAAATTGAGATTCGACGGACCCCTAGCAAGCTAGAGGTGGGACCAGGTGCCCGGGAGGAGTAAGCATCGACTGTTGGCTAGCCGCACCCGCCGTCGATGTTCAAGCACGAAAATGAAAACAATATAAAAACTTCATGCACTGTCTGATGTTATGTCTATTTATAAAGTGCTATGGCGACAATGTCAGGGAAATATATTCAAAACACTTACTGTCAAACATTTTGTACGAGCTCCACACGGCAAAGGGCATAAGTGTGACACAAGTGAGTTAAAGAATATCCTGACGATAATCTCAACAGCACTCACAATAGAGTACAAAATTAAGCATCGACGGACCCCTAGACAATGTCCAATATGAGGCTTTTCCAGTCATTGAGATATTGTGGTTCAACTCCTTCTAATCTACACAATTTTCGTATATAACGAACGACTCATTCAGCATTTCCCGACATTTAATGGGATATATCCTGATAGGAATTCTATACTTTGGTCCTTTTTTAGAAGATTTTCGAAGCCTTGAGCTTTGAATGATTGGCAGGTCTCCAGTGACCATATGACCAGATGGTTCGTAAAGATATGCAGAGCTAGGACATTCGCATGACATAGTACATGACTGAATAACGTTAACATCAGAGGTGACTTTATTGTAATTAAAAATAAAACTTCGCTCTGGTTTTTGATATTTATAACAGATAGTAGGGGGTTCTACATTTTCGAAATACTGGGATATGTTGCTTTGAACACGGTGATCTCGGGTAAAATTCCAGATGTTTAAAACATCAAATCCTTTGTTTATAAGCTCAATTTCGATTAATCTTCTTTTTGGTTGAATACTTTTGATAGCCGGATAAAGTTTAATGAAACAAAAGCTAACGATGATGATTAGTCTAAATCAGTCCATAATTTTGTAATACGCCAGTTGAGCCTCATCCAAGATAGGTTTTAGTAGTACTTCATATCTTCCATTATTCAGGGGGCCTAAATACTAAACGCGGTATTGTTATGGTGGGATAAATAAGGTATAAACATCCGCTTCGATGAATGATTGACAGGTACGTATCTTTTTCATTCTCATACTTGCACGTCGCTTAATATTTCCAGCTAAACATAGTTATCATTCGCTAAGCTATTGCCATAAGTATTTCCACAACGTTAAATACTGAACATAGATCATACCAGTTTTGCTAAAACGTGACCGAAAGTTGGCAAATGTGCATCCTTTGACGGTGTATTTGTTGATTTATGACTTTGTCCAATCTACAGTCTTGTACAAGCGCATCCTTGAGACTTGCACTCTGACTGACTGTGACGACGGGACTCCATGACGGGCCCTGTCCAAACCTCTTTAGAGAAGACAGGGCCCCGACCACCTGTCCTCTCTGAATGTCAGTCGGAATCCTCGGGTGATTACATACATGAGCTCGCTACAGCCGGGAGAGCACGGACTGTATTAGGCATGCCCTCTTTTTATATCCATTTACATATTCATCTGTGTCTATGGGGCCTCTGCGTTTCGCGGTCTTGTTTGTGTGATGTTATCTTACAGTGAGGAGGTTGTTTTACACCACAATTGTACGTTCTTCGAGACCTCTGGGTAATTGGTGAAGTGAGAGGGTTGTGCGCACGTAATCCAGGATAACCACACCATTTGCTACTTGCGTGACAGATGGCCGTCCAAAGTCGGCACCGGTTATCCATTGGTCTCGTCGGTTTATGTGTAGTCTTTTGTGTTTGATGTTTACATGTCGTGTGTCTCTTTCCCGTCTTATGATGCACTCGTCTTTTGTGTTTTTGCATCGGGTGTTTTGGTGTTTTACTGTTGATGCTGCAACGGGGTCTTGTTGGAGATCTCCTCCCTTCTTTTTGTAAGATGATTTCAATGACATTGGACGTCCTATCATGACAAAAAATTAGAAACTTTGTCATGGACTTAGTCTCTTTAGTATTGAAATATACATCTGATCGCGAAAAATGGTAATAAATACAAAATGGCAAGATAGGATCTTAATAAAGCCGATTTGTTAAGGGTGTTAACAGAATTACTCTTGCCTTGGTACTTGTCCAATCTAAAGTATTGTAATAGCGCTTTTTTAAGAATAGATCTCTGACTGACTGTGACGACAGGACTTCATGACGTGCCCTGTCCAAACCTCTTTAGAGCTGACAGGGCCCCAACAACCTCTTCTCTTCGAATTTTCGGTCGGATTCTTCGGGGTGATAGCATGCATGAGCTTGCTACAGCCGGCAGAGCACGGACTGAATTTCATACGCATTCTGTTTTTTATATACATTTACATTGCTTTTGGTCTCTTCTTAATGTTTTCTGTTTAATTGGTCATCTTGCAGTGAGGATGTTATTTTACACAATCGTACTCTTTGAGACCTCTGGGTAATCGGAAAAGTGGGAGGGTTGTGAGCACGTAATCCGGACAACAACACCACCTGCTACTTGTGTGACAGATGGCCGTTCTAAGTCGGCACCGATTGCCCATTGGTATCGTTGGTTTATGTGTAGTCTTTTGAGTTTGACGTTTCTATGTGATTTGGTATTCCTTGTCCCTTGTTGTGTCTCTTCCTTTAGGTGTCTGTTCTGTGTTTTTGTATGGGGTGTTTTGCTGTGGTAGCTGCAACAGAGTGTTGTTAGAGATCCCTTCCTTTCTTACAAATTTACTTAAATCGTGGTTTTTGTTTATGTGGTGCATTCCTGAACATCTGTTCAAACAATAGTTAACTTATTACCACAAATTCATAGTCATTGGATCAAAGGTCTTTGTATGAAATTCAAGACTTTGTCATAAGGAATCTATATATTTACGATATATAGATATATCATTTAGGTTTAGCCTTAAATAAATCTATAGAAAGTGGTTTTAGACAGTACATGTACATGTGTATTTTCGTATTTCTTATAGCTCTACCTTGCTCCATTTTGGCATATTTTCGTAGTTTTCTCACTTCTTTTCTCCCTCTAACATGTCGAGTTATAATTTTCCTAAAAATTGTGCAGCGCATTCATTCATGTGAGTGGCGCCACCTATAATTATTCACGCGTTCATACATGTAAACATGTACTGTGCTGTCCTAGTGATGTTATTGTTCGCGTATTGTCCTTCTGGTTATTTTTTCCTCATGTATATCCCTCTGTAATCACTACAACGTTTTTATATTGGTTATCTTCTCCTTATCTAGTTTGGACGATCAGGACTCTAAACAAAATATGTCCGACAAGAAAACAAATTGAAAACAAATTGAAAATAGTTCTGCTTTCATGAATTACTCCTTATCATAACATTTCTCAATATTATCCTCCTGTTTTAACTTTTCTTAATTAGTATCAAATATTTGACGATAAAGAAAAGAATATGTAAAAAGAGAAATGTTATTCGCTCGCTTGATAACAAATGAAAAAGATCATATAAGTAACATGTATGATATACGTTTTAATATGGAGAAATGTTTCGATTATCATACTGTCGTGCGCTGTCTTGAGATTGAACTCGGTACTTCTGCAGCTTTGTATGTTGAATTACACCAATACAGGATATTACAGTATGCTAGCGAGAGTTCGATTTGAACTTATTAGCGAATGGCATATCAAATTTAGACATATTACGAGAATTATGTGAGATATTCAAGAAAATGTAATATTTTTGTATCCATTTTTACCATTTTGGAAGTATTAATATACTCGTTTACGAATTCTTCATTAGTATTTAGCCCCCATGATTATTGCGAGCTATGACTAGAAAATAGTGTAACGTACGATTGATTTTGTGTTAATTTGAAGTTTGTAATTTTCTGTTGCACCGTTTTGAAGGGCGATAGAAAATACGTTGATATTCGTTGAGGATGAAGAAATATTTCCCTTTCCATTGATATGATAATTAAGTCCTAGGGGATAGGCAGTTTGGTGCTTAGTGATATTCTACTTTTAGTCTGCGCTTCCGATTTTCTGGGTTATCGATTTTGTGCTGTAAACAGGGATATGGTCATTATCCATATGTGTCATTTTTAATGTTAGTTTTACTTTGCTGATTTGTTTACAAATACTGAATGAAAATTAACCTTTATTTAATTTTTGTTTTTTTGTTCGCTTTTTAATATCTGATTTAGACTGTGAATATATATATTATATATACACATCTCAAAATTACTGTGGATATATAATATACACGTCAAACGAATACATATACTTTTCATAGATAAAAATAAACGAGAACTATACATGTACATGTACATGTACACTGCAGATCTCTAAAGCTAATTTTCCCTCAGACTTACCAGAGTTTTAATTTCACGGTCGTCCTCTAAGCTAGCTATATATAGGTCTCTATAACTTTCCAATACCAAGCCAATACTATTTCTTCATTACATTTTTCTTTTCAGATTTTGATAACACCGATTGTCGATTCATTTTCGTCCCACGTGTTATCCGTTTGCCATGTTGTTTTGTTCTGATACAGTACTGGCCTTATGCTAATAAGTGCTTACACGTGTTAGTCATCGGTCTTCTACGGAGAAAAGTAGGTAATATTAGGGTACCCATTTTATAAGCAGTATTTGATCATAGCTCGGTAGTGAAGGTATATGTGACTATTGTAACCAGCCAGTTTCTAATTTTTAAGCATGATAGACTCGTTTGCGTTAAAATTTTGATAATAATAATTGATTCATGGTCTGATCTTGACGAGACTTTTTGTACCTTTAATATAATATGTTTTCTTTTGCGTGTTTTAGTTTTGACTGATGTCATTAATGTATACTATCGTGTTTGTGGGTTTGCTCCGCGGGGTCAGTGTTGGGTGGTCATGCTGGATATATTTCCTTTTTTCTATACTTTCTATGATACATTTAAAATTTATCACGTTTTCATAAGTTTGCACAACTGTTTTCCGAAGAATTTTATTTTTTCGCTTTTACATAAAATTGTAAAACTCTCTTTCTTTTATCTTTTTCTCATGCGGAATCGATAAACTTTGGAAAATATATACGCGTTTGGACCAAAAAAGCCTTTTGTGATTCTTGTGATAGGGCTTAAAATCTAATGTACCAATTATCGCATTTCTTTCAAATTAATATTAAGATTAGACTCGGTCCTATTTTACAAACTTGACGTGAATTCAATATCCAAAAATGTAAAAGTAACACTAGATCATATGAATTTTCACAAAAGTTCACATAAATAGTTTTTAAAGAACTTTGGGATAAGTCCTGAAAATTTAGGAAATTGTAAAACAACCGATAGTGCAGCTCTCAGAATATTCGGTGCCGTCAAACAGTATTGTGATGTTGTCTGCGTATTTCAGCAGCATGGATTTTTTATTTAAAATATCAACAGACTTTATGTCCCTATTTGATCTTTCCATAACCCTTTATTTCAAAACCCATCATAAAGTTCTCCTCACTATCTTTGTTTTGTTTCATACCTTTAAGATAATTGTATGCCTATTTTTTTTCATTTTTGTATATAGATAATATGAATTTTGTTTGACATTTGTGAATTTCTATTATTTTGAGTTTAAGAAATCATTCTTTGTTTCATTGTCGAGTTTTGATATGAAAACCATTATACCAATAAAGCATTTGTTTGTTTCACCCCATTCTTAAGCTTTTGACTACTGTGAATTCGCACTGAACCTCATTAACATTTTTATTGTCTTTGTTGTTTACGTTAGGTCTTCCATTTTGCTCTTCCCTTATCAATATTTTCCTCTGTGAATACAGTAATTTCTGGATTTTACTCCTAAAACAGGGGGTAGTTCTATTTTCACGGCGTCGCAGTAATCCATTTCGGTGCAAACCGCCTACATTTTATTTCGTTTGTTTCAAAGATAATCTATAGAGACTGTGGAGATGTGTTACAATGTATAATTTTTTTCTTTATGTTCGATGATTTTAAAATATTATTGTTTACATTGACTCCGTCTATGTTTTTTTCGTGAAGGTCTTTTTCATACCTTATACATCTGAGATATCTTTGTGACCGACTAACATCGTCACTGAGGAAGTTCTACGGTCGATATAGGGAACTCGTCATACACTATGATGTCCCATTCTCCAGAATAGTATATGATATTCTGTCATAGACCATTTGTACCGTCAAGCAACAGATTAGACTTTATATCTTCCAAAATGGAAGTAACCGGATGTGACAGTTCTACCGAATTGAAGCGGCGGTGTTGCATGAAAGCAGGAGATGCTTAATCTTCCTGTGCACCTGGTCTCACTTCCATATCGGGGGTTCGCTTCTTTTCAAATGGTGGAGGTTTTTGTTTGTTTCTGTTTTATCCTGATTTTGTATGCCTTCGGTTTCTGATTTTCGGAATTATCGATTTTGTGCTGTATACAGGGATATGGTCATTATCCATATTTGTCATTTAATGTAGTCATCTTGAGCATATCGGCCGACACGTTTTATACAGTTCTGGACATCATTCAAGTGCATGTTGGTTCCTGCATCATGAAATATTTACATAACTAGTTGAATGCCAATGTTGAACGCCCATTAGACAACTAGCATAACATTCCAATAAATCGTACTGCCTATTGCGACATCACATTCACGTTTTGAACGTCGGGAGAATTTACTAATGTTAGAATACTTTTAACGCTTTAGAAGCTATGTTCGACAAATGACAAATATGGGTAATGACCATATCCCTGTATACAGCACAAAATCGATAATTCCGAAAATAAGAACTCTACTGATTAGTAAAAATGATAATTTAAGAAATGACCGACTTCCTTTTTCTGTTCATGGGTGTATGATTGTGATTGGCACACGTGCAATATTTCCGAGAGTCGCTTCACGATTCACGGAATTTGCATGTGACCAAGAAAACGTAAGACGGTCATTTCTTAAATATATCGGCCTAGATTTTAATACTGTAATTAATGTTCATGTATTGTTTATGTTATGATTGCTTGTTGGAGCGTTCTGCATGGTTGTTGCTATGAAACCCTGCTTTTGATAAGGTTGTTATGCCTCTCAGACAATGAAAGTCAAACAAAAAACGCAAAATAAGATTCCTAAAATCACATTCAAAAGCCTGATGTATTCTTAAAAGGACAAGTTTATCTAATGATGAATACCCAAGAGTTATGTGTTAATGCGGACTGCACTCTATATGGCGTTAATCAAACGCGACGTGCTAATTTGCAAAGTTCAAACATATTTAAATATCGCATGAATCATAAAACATATCTAATCGTTTAGCTCATCTTTCTGTGTTACGCTTTGTTCAACAGGGGATGCTTACTCCTCCCGGGTACCTGGTCCCACCTCTAGCTTGCTAGGGCTCCGTCGATGCTCAGTTTGGTGCTCTATTGTGAGTGCTGTTGAGATTCTCGTCAGGATCTTCTTTAATTCAATATAGGGATTTCTTGTTGAAAAAATGTTTAATTCTCTAATTTTTTTGCTTAATATGTTAGTCTCCTGATTTTTCAATTGTTACACTCTTACTTTTATGCAATTATTTATTTAATAGTATGATTCTTTACACCAAAGATATATCTGATATGCGTTACGATTCACGTACAAGCATTCCAGAGAAGCAATTGTAATCCCCAATGTGCAATTGCGAGCCTGATATACCTCCATTTCTTATCCAAACTTCGTCATTGGCTTGTAGTTCGAGGTTTACAGTTTTCGTCGAGGAATCGGCAAAACCATCATTGCTATAAATCTGATTAATGTAAACGCCATTTTTGACAAGATGTAGGTACATTATTGTGTGAGAATATGCCATTCCTGTGAATGAGAACGAATAAAGTCCCGTATAAGGAGCTCGGAATTCCCCATCTTTGACGTTATAGGCTTGACCAACATTCGTTATAACATTATTGTATACAACAGTTTGCGCATTTCGAAGAGTTGCACTCTGAGTATGGCATGCGGTAAATCCTACCTTATGTTCAGCTGAGTTCGCAACTGGAAAGGAAAAAAAATGATTTTTTCTTTCTTCAAAGGAATGAATATATGTTATTTGTGTAATGAACGATTGTAAGGAGATAGAAGAAAACATGCGTGCACTAATTCATGTGATATATGGAAATAATTAGTACGGCGCATTTTAAAGCGCCACCTACAATGTATTTTACAATGTTTTCCGCTTTCACATTGGAGATGGTTCACAAAGCTGCCGTTTGTGTTTCTGTGGGGCTTGTGTAATTATTTCCGTCTGTTTGTCCTATTTTATTTTCACTTAAGAAAGTTCCGTTTTGCATGTCTCCAAACATTGATATGCATTTCACTGGTAATTTTTGGAATATTGTTGCGGCATTTGTGTGTTGGCTTTCATTCACTGATGCTATGTTTGTAGACATAACAGAGAGTTCACTAAACGTACTTTTGTTTGTATCCTAGGTCTTTAAGCTTTAAAAATTGCTTTTCGGAATTCGTATGATTTCCGATCGGTTATTACAGAGTATGACGTCAACAATTTTGAAATCTTTCTTTACTTAGACAGATACATGCATCAACGAAAGATGACCAGCAAAACAACGATTAAGCGTATTTTTTGTATTCACGTTTACAACTGAGTTAGTACATAAATTTTGAAAATTATGGAAGGTGAAATAGCCCAAAAATTCATGGAGTTTATCAGGGAGAAACTCACCTTTTTTCTCAAGATCCGACAGTGTCTTCCGCGTTTCTTGTAGAGTTGTCTGTAATTTAGATACCATGGACTCCAGTTGCGAGCATGAGTCGTTTTGATGTGTGCCTAACAATCTCTTTTCCGCACAAAAAACATTGGTCGGTAAAAAGCAAACTAAGAACAGTAAATATTCTTTTCTGAACATCATGCTGACATGTACTGTTCAAAATGGATTATTTTCTAATATGGTGTATAACGTTTAGATAAGCGCAAGACTGACCTATGAGCTTTAGACATATGTCATTGAAGAGAGTTCACACATCAAGACAAACTATATGTACGATTAGAAATTATTTGTCAGTAAATGATTATGATTACGGCGTCAGATTCAAAGAAAGGACTTATGTTTAACTTGCACTCATCCGTTTGCTGTAAACAATAATATCAATTCGAATTTCGATTTCCTTGCTATACATTTAGGGGATAATCGTACTGTGTTTTGTGGATCCGACAGGTATATGTTGGGTATACTGTTGGAAACGCAGTTATACCGTCGGGGCTTGTCCCCGACGGTATAACGTATGTTTCCAACAGTATATACAAAATATGCCTGTAGGAACCACAAAACACAATACGTTTATCCCTATTATAATTCATGTGACATATTTTAACTTTTTGTACCCCTCAGAGGTTTCACGCATCGCTTTAGAGGTGACGTTGCTACGGAGGACTTAAAACGACCAACAGAAATTATTGCGCTGCAAAATATAAATACAAATGCTTTCTTTTTTTATTACAATGGCGAAAAAAAAGTGTTATCAATAATAAACTTACTTGCTCTCTTCTTAACATGTGGAGAACGCCATTTACAAGCTCATACCTTGTAGATTTACGTGACAGTATGACGTCACAGGAGCGAAGAACAAAGGGAAGCATGACGTCATACGCAAAAAGTGCGCTAAAGCTTGTATGTCAAGTGAATCGGTTTGCGGCATGTATTTCGTCGTACCAATCAGAATGCGTGAAACAAACAGAATTAATTAGAATTTGTTATCATTGTGTATATTGGCTTAACGATTAATGTATCATCCATGGGTCTCGTCGGTGTATGTAGACTTAATCCTTATATCAAATAAAGTTATATGAAGTGAGTTGCAATTATTAAATAATATTTTCAAGTAGAAAAGAAATGCCTCTTTTCAAAGACATGGGGTATAAATAGCAGCCAATCAGGGAAAATCGAGGGAATTTCAATTTTCTAGTCACGATCATATCGGAGACACATTTTTTCTGATAAACTTCTTTATCTAGACTCAGTTTTCTTTGATTTTTGTCATGGGTGCACTTTGCAAGATAAGTGAAACGAAAAGTATTTTTGTTCTCATAAAAATTCTGATACCGACATAAATGACGAGTGAATTTATGAAGCGGAGATATTTTTCCAGTTTGAATAGTAATGATTGACGTGTTTGGCGTTAACTTGAGCTTGTATGTTTATACCGGATGTTTCCAGTAACTAAGCTAGATACGTCAACACTTGCATGCACGCATGCTTCAACTGACCCAAATAGTCAAAGAGAATTTATATCAGTTTATTGACCACGCGCTACTTGTCTCTTGACCACACAAAAAATCATAACATGTTTTAAATGTATTTTATAACAACGGAATTCAATATCCAAATTATTCCCACAGTTGTCCCATGTAAGGCACACCCACTTCTCCTCACATTTCTTAGACATATTTTGGTAAAATGTCCCTACGATGCCACAGCAAATTCCTGCGACGAGGATAACTTCTTCATTTATAGCCATATATCGTAAATCAAGGAACACACCTCGATGAAATAACATCCTCCATAAATTCTTGTACTTTTCTAAGTGCATGATCAGAAACTACATCATCAGCACGGTTATCGTAGACGAAAAAATGTCCGCCGTTTTCGCGCTTGGAAGTAAGTTTTCATCAATTTTAAAGAAATACTCTTTCCGTCAAAATATGAATAGGTGCAGATACCTTTTATGCATTGTAAGAGATCATTGACAGATGATATACAACAAAGAGTGCCCCCTAGTTTCTGCACCAATCCCCGGCAAAGTATTTAGGGTACACGGTTATCGCAGACACAATCTTTAATTTCTGCCATGATTATGTCAAAAACCTTATCTGAAATGGTTTTGAAGTGAACCTAGACAATTGTATCATGGGGATGGGATTGGTGAATTCATTCATTATTTTTTAATTTGATTTTTATAGTAACAGATAGTGATGAGATTTAATGTATCTTACTTCGTTTACACATGTTGAGTTTTACAATAATCACAGGTAGTGACAATTTTACAATGGTTCTTAACACAATAAATGGAAGACAAACTTGTTATTATTTTGTATATATTCAAGTTTGAGTACAAACAATAGGAAAGGGACAACGCTATATATGGTTAGCTAGTCTATAACTATTCCCATCTTCCTCGGTGGTAGCATTTTGGATTCATTAACACCTGACTCCAAGTGATCCTCTTTGAATTGCATCCCTCTCTGTCTAAACTATTCCTTCTTTGTTTTTTTCTCAGAATTCCTCTTTCCTTCGTCAGTTTTAAAAAAGTGATCCCTGAAAGAAAGTATAAAAAAAGATTCAAAGGACAAGGTTAAAGTGTTTTGACCGAAATATTTTTTTATTTTCTTTCAGGGATAACTTTTTTTAATACTGACCAGAAGTTCATGATTCCGATTAAGAAACTCCTTACTAGTGATACTTCAAGCTAACATGTTTTTTTTTAAAGGAAGGAGGGATCTCCATCAAAACATAGAAACACCCAAGTGAAAGAGACAGAGTAGACATACACAGCAATAAACACAAAGGGGAGAAGGAAAATCAAGTAAGACATGAAAACATGAAAGACAAAAAAACTACACATAAACCAAAGAAACTAATTGGTAATCGATGACATAAGTAGCAGACAGTGTAGTTATTCGGATTTCATGCGCACAACCCTTACACTTTTCCAGTTACCAAGAGGTTTCCACTAACGAACAATTGTAGTGTATAATCAACTTAAATTGTAAAAAGGAATTAATCATGGAATGTGACGCAAAAATTGTCCTCAAAGTTAATTTGTTCTATGTCTCGTTTTACAATCCTTTGCAGCATCTGAATTCCTTGACTAAATTTCATTTGTATATTGAACCTATTCTTTATCCGAACTAAATATCATATTTATACTTACTTTGTTTGAATGACAAATATGGATAATGATTATATCTCTGTATACAGTACAAAATCGATAATTCAGAAAATCAGAAACCGAAGGCATACAAAATCAGGATAAAACAGGAACCAAAGCAAACAAACAAAAACCTCCACCATATGAAAAATAGCGAACTCCCGATAAGAGAGTGAGACCAGGTACCAAGGAAGAGTCAGCTTCTCCTGCTTGCATGCAGCACCCGCCGCTTCAATTCAGTAGAACTTTTACATCCGGTTACTTACATTTTGGAAGACATAGAGTACAGTGACAGATATGGATGATGACCATATCCCTGTATACAGCACAAAAACAATAATTCAGAAAATCAGAAACCGAAGGCATACAAAATCAGGATAAAACAGGAACCAAAGCAAACAAACAAATACCACCATATGAAAAGAAGCGAACTCCCGATATAGGAGTGAGACAAGGTGCCCAGGAAGAGTTGGATGGTTCAAATGGTCTATGACTAAATATCATCCACCATTCTGGAGAGTGGGACATCATAGTGTATGAGGAGTTTCCTATATCGACCGTAGAACTTCCTCAGGGGACTCCTGGTCCACCAGCAGTGACACTCACCAAGTGGTGCAAATGTTAAACGTCTTCAAATTCTATAGCATCATTTAAGACAAGATAAATTTTCAGCATGGACCAGACATGCACGTTTCGGGTACTTAACCCTCGTCAGTGATCCTCAGTCTAAACTATGTAATAAGGCCAGAAAATTGAAAATTATTACGTCCAAAAATATACCGAAAACCTAGCAGATTGGGAGGGATATGATGCTACAGCACCCACGTTTTAAAAATTTCAATAGATTTTGTGACAGAAAATTCCAAATGCGTTGAAGAGACAGACGATCAACCGAAGTTGATCGAACTTGGCTACATGTGCCCTCGGGGACTCCTGGTCCGACAGCAGTGACATTCACCAAGTAGTACAAATGTTAAACGTCTTCAAATTCTATAGCATCATTTAAGACAAGATAAAATTTCAGCATGGACCAGACATGCACATTTCGGGTACTTAATCCTCGTCAGTGATCCTTAGTCTAAATTATGTTATATGGCCAAAAAGTGTGAAAATTATTATGTCCAAAAATATACCGAAAAACGTAGCAATATTGAATAGGATATGATACTACAGGACCAACGTTTTAAAACGTTTTAAAACGGACATAATGTTTTCCTACGACACTGATGGTCACATGAACACCTCACTCTATGACAAACGTGACGACTTCAATTTCAGCACTACAAACTTTCCTTTTCTGAGTAGCAACATCCCTTCATCGCCAGCTTATGGCGTGTTCATATCTCAGTTGATACGCTATGCCAGAGCAAGTACCAAATATACGGATTTTGTTCTGAGAGCTAGGCGTCTTTCAGATAAGCTTCTCGGTCAGGGATGTGTTTGTCACCGACTAACATCGTCACTGAGGAAGTTCTACGGTCGATATGGGGAACTAGTCATACACTATGATGTCCCACTCTCCAGAATGGTGGATGATATTCTGTCATAGACCATTTGAACCATCCAACCAAAGATTGTACTCTATGTCTTTCGAAATGGAAGTAACCGGATGTGACAGTTCTACCGAATTGAAGCGGCGGGTGTTGCATGCAAGCAGGAGATGCTTACTCTTCCTGGGCACCTGGTCTCACTCCCATATTGGGAGTTCGCTTCTTTTCATATGGTGAAGGTTTTTGTTTGTTTGCTTTGGTTCCTGTTTTATCCTGATTTTGTATGCCTTCGGTTTCTGATTTTCTGAATTATCGATTTTGTGCTGTATACGTGGATATGGTCATCATCCATATTTGTCATCCTCTCTGAGACTTTCTTCTATAAAAGATCCTTGAGGCCTACATTTAGGAAATCTAGTAATGAGTATAGAAAGAGCGAAATAATAAGATGACTAAATTTTTTGAATAGAACAACCCAAGGACAGATATATGTAATTTGGGACACACTCATTGGCTAAACATTGTATATCAATAATATTTCTTACGGAGAAATTTAACATTTTTTAAGTCAAATACCGCAACTAGCGACGGATAACCTCTTTTTCCAACAGCAGAGGAACAAAAATTGCTTGACATATTAAGTCCATTTCTGATCTATGCACATTTCACTAAAGAAATTACTCAATGATGCTCGAGACTAAAAAAAGAAAATCAAAAAAGAAAAGAATAATGCATTTAATTTGAAACTGTTACTTTTGAGATATGACACCGTTTGGAGTGTTTGTTGCAGCGAAGCATTCAGCTGTTGTGTTTTACTTCTTTCTATTGCCATTGATATCTCCAGTTGTTTGAGCCTTATAATATGAATTTTGGCAACGCCATTGTGTGGACGCAGATGAATTATAATTTCAATGAATTAATACCCAATTTTCACCATACATCATTGAATATTTTTTTACTTAGTTAATAAGAATAAAATACGTCATACAATATGTGTTCTTGTTATTTTTCCCAGCATCATTTTTACTTTATCGGCCTTACATTAGTTTTTTTTTTCTTTAAATCCAGAATCATCTACAGGAGAGGGGATACATGTATTATAGACAATTTCTGGATCGACAGCATGCACATAACTCGTTACGTAAATGCGGGGAAACAATTCTCAATGTCACAAAACAATCAATAAACAAGAAATCGCAATGCTTAATTTTGAAACATAGATGACCGATAAGAAAAGATCAAGTGATGTCATCTTAATCTATACGTTTTAATTCCTTGGACCTTGGCGAAAACCAAGGTAAAGAGAACTCGGGCAAGAAAACTGGGCACAAACCATTAAAATTAAAAAAAAAAAAAAGAAAAAGAATTTTACTGTTTTCTGAAGTATTTATATATTGTAAGATTAACATGTACCTTGATTATTCATTGCTTTTAAATGTTTATTTTTTCAAAAATTTCATTGGGTGACATGACGAAATGTCAGTTGTCGTATCAGGAATATGCATCCTCCCTTGCACCCACCCATCCCTCTCCCCTTTTACTTTCACTGGAAAATTAACATTCAAAATGTAGAAGAGAGAGAAAACTTCCTTTTTGGAAGCAATATATCGTTTTATGGGATGATCTGGAGAAGGGTGTAAAAACTTACAAACAAGTACAGTATAACATTAGTATTACATGATTTTTCCCTTCTAAATAATGTAAATGATTTTACAATGTAACATCTGAAGACAAAATTCTTGCTAATTCCTTTACTTTAAAAGAGAGTGAAAGGGAGGGGGAGGGGCGGGAGGAAGGAGAGAGGGGAGAGGGAGGGAGGAGGAAGAAGGAAGGGTGCGGGAGGGAGATAAGGGGGCGGAGAGGTACCCCACTGATGTCTGCTCCCCACCCCATTAAAGGCAAGGATGAATGGGAGGGGAGGAAGGATCGAGGCAGCTGGAGGCAGGGAGGGAGAGGTTAGGAGGTGGGAGAAGGGAGGAAAGGGCGCAACAGGGGAGAGAGGTTAGTAGAAATCTACCCTCTGTCCCCCCCCCTCTTGAATACAATCACCCCCCCTTTCTAATAAAACTCTGAAGCCTTCACCCTTCTCCCTTTTTTGAATAACCTTGGATCCGCTTATGATTTACATCCAAGGGAAAAAAATACCAAGCCTTATTTCTGACAGAAAAAAATATAGTTCATGCTTTAAACAGAGCCCCAGCTGTTTTGATCTATTTGTACTAAATACTGTAAATGATGACGTAAGTTGTGACGTGTTATAAACAGAACCAAAGGCAGCAGACATTCAGAAGTTTGTGTTGGGATTTACACTTACACTGCATAAATGTCCTGTAGATTCTACTTGTAGATCTTATATATGTGGAGAGAAACCACATTATTCGATCTACAGGTATCAAAATATCAGCTGCAAATCATCCTCGAAAGCAGAATGAAGTTCGGTAAGTCTCTGATCGCGCTGATATTTTTTGTTTGTTTTTTATCCCAGCATTATGAGTTATCCATGGATTTTTCTGAGGGAGCTGTCGATGAAAGAAAGTCCGCGAAACAAAGTTGTATGCTGACGTCACGTAGTAATTTTCAAAGAGGATATTCGGACTAGACATGATATATGTTGGAACTGATGGTGCAATGTCAGTATTACGTGACGCAAAGTGCAAAACATACATTGGGACACTGGAGGAGTATGCCAAACGGAGAATACTCAACTGAGATTGAGAAATCTTGGTCATCGATAGGTTTCATTCTATCGTCAAGTGACATTGTAAAAAAAATAAGCTTGCGCTTCACGCCGATCAAATGGGCAATGGGGAGAATGACGTCATTGACCACGGTTTTGGAACCTATAGGTATAGCATAGAATTCAATTGAAAAACACGATTTTTCAAATATATGTACACGTGTTACCTTGATGAGGACTACGTCCTCTATCAACATCATTTTGCTGTGGAGTTAGTAATCTCTTTTCACCAGCAGTAAAGTCATTTAAGAAATAGCATAGGGGAACAGTAAATTGAAGCTTTCATTCCATTTTTCTCTTTCGTCTCTTTCGTTATGATATTAATTACGAAAGGTTTCAGATAGGACGACAGTGTAGTGCACCTACCTATTTACAAGTTCATAAGAAATGTACATTCGCTGATAAGCTTATTTGTCGTTCTATGTACCTTTTATCGAGCAGTGACTAAATTCTCTTAATTTACCGTGACTTCATGTTTAGAAGTGTATTAGTACTTCTCTCCTTTATCAATTTTACACTATATATGTTATTCTGATATTTCGGAAACTTGTCATTTCATCCAAAAATATCATCGAAATTAAAGGACGTTAACATATTAGCACCGTTCCTCCAATGATTCAAAAAATAATAAAAGAGGGTGCTAAAGTATTGTATTTAGGCAGCTTCTGCAAAATTACTTTGGCTGAAAGCATCATTGATAATAATTTGATATTCGAAACACGTGTCTGATGCATGAAAATTGGTTTGAATTTTTCTTCAAGAAGGTAGAGAGTTTGAACACTTCCATAGTATTATCAGTGAGTTTATTAATCAAACAATTGACAAGAAAATATATATCTGCAATATCTGAATGTATTACGTAAATATTTAAAAAAGGATATAATGATCTACATATTCAGGTACATGCATATTTAAAGAAGATAGAACTGAATCATTCGCTGTTAGAAGCATCGCATCAAAGTCATTTTGATAGACTTAAAAGTCAACATTCTTTTCTTATAACGATGAACTTCAATTATCAAGTAGCAGAGGGAAAATAGGAAATAAAATCATTTTCTTCGAATGCATTGTCTGTTTGAGAATAACGCAGTCTGCAGTACATGTAAATCTGTGATAAGACCGCCAGTTGCACTTAAAACTATGTTTCAAAGATAAGGGGGCGGTGGTGTACTATGTTACAAATATTAGAAAGTTATTTGGATTAAACAAATTAAAGAGTTATGTGTATTAAATATATATATTAAGGAGGGTTTGAACACCAAGATGGCGGCGGCACAATTTGCTCACTCGCTTCCTAGGAAAAGTACAGTCTTAACTCCCTTAAAACATTTGATACTTTGATTGATATACGCATTTGAGTATCCTGATAAAGTTTGAATAATTTCCGGCGTCATTTGAAGAAATTATGGCGATTTTCGAAATTTAGGACTTTGGGAGTTTTATCCATGAGCAAACACCGACGTCATTTCGACGTAATCTGGAAAAATGGCGTCACAAACCTTCGCGTTCAAAATGCAATAAAAACATTATCAATAAACGTATTGTATTGAAACTTAGCATGTATAAAATAGAAAATTAAAGCTCATTACATTGTATTCGTTGACAAATTTACGTTACTGGAAAGCGGATGTCACTTCATTGAAAATGGACGATTTTGGAAGAAAAAATTGGAAAATATAAAGCCTTGTAATATTTTAATCCTAAATTAAACTCAGGTGAGCTAAAAAGCTCAGTGACCGTTTGCATGGGAATTCTCACGATTTCGTCGTGCCTTCTCGACTTTGAGACTGAACAGATGGTAGGTACATGTAGTTGATTTCCCTTTTAATCATGAAATCATCTCTGGACATTCTTGATAATTTTGTTAGTTTTTGACAAAGATTCATCCACAGGATTCCTAATAATTAACTAGCAACTAAATTAAATTGGCCCGTAATTGCAATTTTTTAGCGACAGTGTCATCTTTTATTCAAGTATCCTGCCTATGTTTAAAACACAATTAATTTTATCTTTTCCATACGTAAGTGCAATATACTTATGGTTATTTTGGAAGTTAAATCAAAATTAATTTCCGATAGGTTTACGAGAACTGGAATGACACTTTCAATATTATGACGTCATCAAGAAATTCACGAAAACGTCGACTAATGCATATTTCAAATTTTCGTAGTAAAATTTCCTGTGGATAGAATCAAATGTAAGTTTGTATAGTCAAGGACGGACAAGATATATATAATTTCAGAAATTTTTAGAAAAATTGAATTTGGCGTCCAAGTGTTCAATACCTCCTTAATAATTAGATCTAGGCTATCTCATAATTGTGCCACCTACATTGAAAAATTTGAAAATGAAGAAGGGGATCCCAAATATCATTCGATTGCAGCAAACACAACAAGATGCCAAAGCATCTAATGACCGACTGGACTTACACAGTAAGACTCTCAAAAAAGATATGAACCACCATATTCAGCATAGAAACATTGCACCCAAAGGCTACCTATAAATCAACAAGACAATTGGGCAACCGGTACAGACATAGGACGGTCATTTGACACGTCAACAGCAATTGGTGAAGTTATCGGGATAACGTGCGCATAACCTCCAATTCCTTTTACCCTGAAGTATCGAAGAACGCGCAAATATATATGAAGTGAAAGATAAAGTCTCACTGTAACTAAACCACCGAAACAAAACAGTAAAATAAACGTCAAAGCAACACGCAGTGGAAAAATGAAATACCAATCGAGGGAACGTTTTTTATTGCTTCACACTACAGAGAAAAGTATGTGTAGATACTTAAAATTATTGTGGAAATTGCCAATATTTGAAAAAAATATATTGTAGTTTAAAAGTTTAACATTACCATGAATGCATTTAAAAAAACTGTCAACATAACAAGCGAAACAAATTGCACCAGTTGCCTTTTTAAACACCACAGACATGTAAATAATACACAGACAATTACAATTTAGTATATAAATAAAATGTGGTAGAAATACCGATTAGTTATCCAGTCTCAAAATCGAGAAGGTAAAGCAAAATCATTCGAATTTTCCTTGGAACAGTCGCGAAACTCTGCATAAACTCTATTCCGAAGTGAGATCAGGTGCCAATGGAGAGTCAGCGTATCCTGTTTTCATACAACACTGTTCTATGAAAACTTGTCAAATTCGGTAATTGTCTCGATGTACATATTGATATACATATCAGGTAAACACAGAATATAGAAGATATACATTGACTAGCCCGCTATCCTAGCTAGGCTGGAACCAACAAATATCAGGTTACTAGTCCGACGCCCTAACCACTATACCACGTCGCCGACATCGGGCACCAATTAACAAACGCTCTAGAATATCTTATTTATTCAATTTCAATTGTGAAACAGTAACAATATTTAAAGCTCGGTTTTAATTGTGAGCATTGAAACTATAATCCGGTATTGTTCCTTATCTATCGTCGGAGTACTCTAACGTCTGTATACACTCAAGGGTACGTTGTATTGAGTCCACATTCCATTACACCCCATGATGTTATTCCTATTAACACCCTCTGACCTGGAAAATATATATAAAAATCAACGTGCAGAATTTCATACTGGTGCCACAAATCCAAAGAAAATAGGAAGATAGATGATTCTTATGTTTTTCGATGATTGCGTATTATCCTCTTGGTTTTATTTATGCACTAAGCGTTAAAGAAGGTTTTTAAACTCCCAAAGGGGTATTCTCTCCCGAAAGTAACAATACTGAACTGAGAAGGGAGGAAAGGGCGCAACAGGGGAGAGAGGTTAGTAGAAATCTACCCCCTGTCCGCCCCCCCCCCTTCTTGAATACAATCACCCCCCCCCCCTTTCTAATCAAACTCTGAAGCCTTCACCCTTCTCCCTTTTTTTGAATAACCTTGGATCCGCTTATGATTTACATCCAAGGGAAAAAAATACCAAGCCTTATTTCTGACAGAAAAAGATATAGTTCATGCTTTGAACAGAGCCCCAGCTGTTTTGACCTATTTGAACTAAATACTGTAAATGATGACGTAAGTTGTGACGTGTTATAAACAGAACCAAAGGCAGGAGACATTCAGAAGTTTGTGTTGGGATTTACACTAACACTGCATAAATGTCCTGTAGATTCTACTTGTAGATCTTATATATGTGGAGAGAAACCACATTATTCGATCTACAGGTATCAAAATATCAGCTGCAAATCATCCTCGAAAGCAGAATGAAGTTCGGTAAGTCTCTGATCGCGCTGATATTTTTTTGTTTGTTTTTTATCCCAGCATTATGAGTTATCCATGGATTTTTCTGAGGGAGCTGTCGATGAAAGAAAGTCCGCGAAACAAAGCTGTATGCTGACGTCATGTAGTAATTTTCAAAGAGGATATTCGGACTAGACATGATATATGTTGGAACTGATGGTGCAATGTCAGTATTACGTGACGCAAAGTGCAAAACATACATTGGGACACTGGAGGAGTATGCCAAACGGAGAATATTCAACTGAGATTGAGAAATCTTGGTCATCGATAGGTTTCATTCTATCGTCAAGTGACATTGTAAAAAAAATAAGCTTGCGCTTCACGCCGATCAAATGGGCAATGGGGAGAATGACGTCATTGACCATGGTTTTGGAACCTATAGGTATAGCATAGAATTCAATTGAAAAACACGATTTTTCCAATATATATACACGTGTTACCTTGATGAGGACTTTCCGCGCCTGCGGCGCGGACTGCGTCCTCTATCAACATCATTTTGCTGTGGAGTTAGTAATCTCTTTTCACCAGCAGTAAAGTCATTTAAGAAATAGCATAGGAGAACAGTAAATCGAAGCTTTGATTCCATTTTTCTCTTTCGTCTCTTTCGTTATGATATTAATTACGAAAGGTTTCAGATAGGACGACAGTGTAGTGCACCTACCTATTTACAAGTTCATAAGAAATGTACATTCGCTGATAAGCTTATTTGTCGTTCTATGTACCTTTTATCGAGCAGTGACTAAATTCTCTTAATTTACCGTGACTTCATGTTAAGAAGTGTATTAGTACTTCTCTCCAGCTCTGTTACATGAAAGAAGCTTTATACTGACCCTTTATCAATTTTACACCATATATGTTATTCTGATATTTCGGAAACTTGTCATTTCATCAAAAAATATCATCGACATTAAAGGACGTTAACATATTAGGACCATTCCTCCAATGATTCAAAAAAAGTAATGTATTTAGGCAGCCCGTGCAAAATCACTTTGGCTGGAAGCATCACTGATAATAATTTAATATTCGAAACACGTGTCTGATGCATGAAAATTGGTTTGAATTTTTCATCATAGTATTCTCAATGAGTTTATTCATCAAACAATAAACAAGCTAGTATATATCTGCAATATCTGAATGTATTGCGTAAATGTTTAAAAAAGAATGTAATGATCTACATATTCAGGTACATGCATATACAAAGAAGAGAGAATGGACCAAAAAATCGCTGGTAGACGCTTCGCGTCAAAGTCATTTTGACAGTCTTAAATGTCAACATTCTTTTCTCATAACGATGAACTTCAATTATCAAAGAAGGGAGGAGATCTCCAACAAGACCCCGTTGTTGCATCAACAGTAAAACACCAAAACACCCGATGCAAAAACACAAAAGACGAGTACAGCACGACACGGAAAAGAGACACACGACATGTAAACATCAAACACAAATGAGTACACATAAACCGACTAGACCAATGGGCAACCGGTGCCGACTTTGGACGGCCATTTGTCACGCAAGTAGCAAATGTTGTGGTTATCCTGGATTACGTGCGCACAACCTTCTCAAGTAGCAGAGGGAAAATAGGAAATAAAATCCTTTTCTTCCAAGGATTTGTCTGTTTGAGAATAACGCAGGCTGCAGTACATGTCAATCTGTAATAAGAACGTCAGTTGCACTTGATACTATGTTTCAAAGATAAGAGGGCGGTGGTGTTCTATGTTATAAATATTGGAAAGTAATTTGGATAAAACAACTTAGAGAGTTATTTGTGTTAAATATATATATATTGATAATTAGATCTAGGCTATCTCATAATTGTGCCACCTACACTGAAAGACTTGAAAATGAAGAAGGGGATCCTAAATATCATTCGATTGCAGCAAACACAACAAGATGCCAAAGCATCTAATGACCGACTGGACTTGCACAGTAAAACTCTCAAAAAAAAAGATAAGAACCACCATATTCAGCATAGAAACATTGCACCCAAAGGCTACCTATAAATCGGCAAGACAATTGGGCAATCGGTACAGACATAGGACGGTCATTTGACACGTCAACAGCAATTGTTGAAGTTATCGGGATAACGTGCGCATAACCTCCCATTCCTTTTACCCAGAAGTATCGAAGAACGCGCAAATACATATGACGTGAAAGATAACGCCTCACTTTAACTTAACCACCGAAACAAAACAGTAAAAAAAAAAAGAAACATGCAGTGGAAAAATGAATTATCAATATTCGACATCGGGCACTAATTAACTTTGATATACACAAACGCTCTAGAATATATATATTTATTCATTTTAAAGAAAGAGTAATAATATTAAATACTCAGGTTTAAATTTGAGAATTTTAACTATAATCCTGCATTGTTTCTTATCCATCGCCGGAGTACTCTAACGTCTGTATACACTCCAGGGTACATTGTATTGAATCCACATTCCATTACACCCCATGATGTGATTCCTATTAACACCCTCTGACCTAAAGAAAAAATATAAAAAAATAACCTTGCAGAATTCCAGATTTCCCTTTCGCAACATATCCAAAGAATGTGGGGGATTGATGATTCTTACGTTTATCGATGATTGCGTATTATCCTCTTCGTTTTAATTATGAACTACAGGTTGAAGAAGGCTTTTAAATACCCAAAGGGGTATTTTCTCCTGAATGTAAGAAAACTGAACTCAAAGTGTTCTTTTAGGTTTAGGAGAATATTATGCGCGTTCTGTGCGTGTCTGCTTTATGTTTTTGCATTGAGTGTTTTGGGGTTTGTTGTGGGTGCTGCATCCTGGTGTTATTGGAGATACCCTTCTTTGTTTTGGAAAAATGGTTGGGATGTGCTCACGATATTCGGATAAATACATCTTTTACTATTTAAGACCCATTCTGTGTTAGCACCCAAATTCTGGTGCCATGGCATGTCATGGATAGTATTGATTTCTGCATTGGTATATAGTATGTCCTGATTGCAAACATTAAGGTTTTTGGTCAATATGAGCTTCGGTTACCATGACAACGAGATCATTCTTTTTGTGCTACTTTAAAGACTTAAGTAACCTACTTTTAGATACTTTGTAGCTTTGATATCATTGTAGAATATATTTCATTTTCTTACCGTTTGCGCTTCTTTACCTCCTTTCTTACAAAATGCACTCAGTTTTATGATAGATTCCCTGTGTCCAACCAAAATAAGTAAAATTCAAGTCAAAAATGAAGGTCATTTTTATGTGATTTTTACTGTTTCCATTGTCAATGTTAACTACATACAGACAACTATGACACCTGAATTTGTGCACACCAGAGAGGCAGCTCGATCATGCATGCAATCACTCAAATGTCCGATTTACTTTCACAGAGGATATGGTTAATGTCTTCAAATTCATTAGGTTGTTGGACCCATGTCTTCTTTTACTTAGTTGGAACTGGATCAGTCATTGAGTCTCGACGTTACAGTAAGTATCCGGTGCAGTTATAAAGCACACGCTGGTACAGAGCTGAAGATCGATCAAGTAGCATTCAAACTGTCAATTTGCAAGGTTTATGACACAATGATAATATTAACATATATATAAGAGTAATTTGATGATTCTTACAAGACCCGGCTGCAGCACCACGAGCAAAGCACCAAAACACACCCAAGTAAAACATAGAGAAAACCTACACGACAAGAGAAACAAAAGACCCAAAACCACACATATACCTACTAGACCAAACAGCTATTATTGCAGACTTTGGACTATCATCTGCTACATTATTCGGAAATTGTATGATTATCCGGAAAACGTGCGCACAAAATGCAGAGGCCAAGCAAAACACAGGTAATATATGTAAATGGATATAAAAACAAATTCAGTCCGTGATCTACCGGCTGTAGTGAGCTAATGCATGTTATCAACCGAGGAGTCCGACAGACATTCAGAGAGGACAGGTGGTCGGAGCCTTGTTTGCTTTAGAGAGGTTTGGGCAGAGCCCATTGAGTCATTCACCGTGAGTGAGAGTGCAAGTCTCACTAGTGCACTTCTACAAGCCTTGATACTTGTTCAATGTCATGCTTTAAATGTATGTTAAAAGTCACTGGATTGTAATTGACTAGATTTTACCAGTTCTTACAAGCCTTCAAATGTTATTCTTTTGTTATTCATCGGTCATTTTATTTCATAAAGACCGCGGAAGATTCTGAATATACGAGGTTTTATGAACGTTGAATGAAATGTGGAGGTCAATAAAAAACAATGAGGGGCAGATAAATGAAAATTATTTCAGTTGCGGGTGTGAATTGCTTTGATTATAATGAGTATTCGGCCATAGTAAAGAACATATTGTGCTTCAAGTCCGCTAAAGACATCCCTTTATAAGAAATTTTTACAGATAGATTCTTCTATCCCGAAAAGCTCAAAATGCCCAAAAATCAATCTAGATCCCTATAGCAATTCTTGAAGACCAATTATTCTAAATGCTCCTCAAATACATGTATATTGAGGAACTTCATGGACAAAATAAAGATATGTTATCCTCACTTGATTAGAAAATCTTTCCTTACCTTTATTTCCAATACTTTAGTCACCTAATTTAAAACTTGAATGGAGATATAATCCATTGTTATTTTCTTCTCTGACCGAATACAGGAATATGGGTACCTTTCAGAAAATTATCGGAATGTATAACAAACTGTTAATCTTCTATGGACTAAAAATCGTTGCATATTTCGTCCACTGATAATTTACATGAGTTAAAGAATATTCTGACGATAATCTCAACAGCACTCACAATAGAGCACAAAATTAAGCATCGACGGACCCCCAGCAAGCCAGAGGTGGGACCAGGAGCCCGGGAGGAGTAAACATCCCCTGTTGGCTAGCCGCACCTGCCATCGATGTTTAATCACGAAAATGAAAATAATATATAAACTTCATGCACTGTCTGACGTTATGTCTATATAGAAAGTGCTATGGTGACAATGTCAGGGAAATATATTCAAAACACTTACTGTCAAACCCCTCGCGGGGAACTTTTTTACGAGCTCCATACGGCAAAGGGCATAAGTGTGACACAAATGAGTTAAAGAGGATCCTTACGATAATCTCAACAGCACCCACAATAGAGCACAAAATTAAGCATGGTCAATTTCACTTTGAAAAGCAGGAGTATGTTAAATATTTAAATTTTTATTTTTCTGAAAACCGAAGAAAATCTGCGGTTTGTCAGTCAGATAAAGACCTCGGAGAAAACAGACCTCGGAGAGAACAGGATGGTGTTTAAAGAACTTGGCCTTCGGCCTCGGTCTTTAAACATCACCCTGTTTTCTCCTTGGGCATCTCACCTTCATACAGACCTCAACTGGGTCTTTATCCTATACATATAAGTGCACTTCTACAAAGCTGTTAGATTGGCCAAGTACCATGCCTTGTGAAGTGTCTTGAGGGTCATATCAACAATGTAAAAGGTGTTGACGATTCTGCCTATGTTCGATGGTTATTTTGTCCACCTTTGATTTGTCTTGTTTATAATGTCACCATAAAATGCAGTTTACGAAAACTCGTGGGAATCAATTTACATTTTGGACACCTAGGTCAAAAATAGGTGTGTCTGTGTTTGTAACGTTTGCCCTGTCTAGTGTCATTTTTTTTTTTGATAAATGACATTCTTATATTTAAATTGAATACAGGATTCTCGATAATGTCATCAATGTACCTAGAAGAACTATTGAAACATTTCAAATTACCATTTTTGAAATATTTTTTCATAAGTGTCTAAATTCTGCAACAAGAGGCTCACAGTTTGTACTAAATTGAATAGGAATTCAAGCAACCTGCTTGTAGAAATCCTCACCAAATGTAAAATAAATGTAAACTGAATGTCCATTAGATAAAAATCTAAAATATATCAAAGGAAGACAGGATTACAATCGAACATGTGTTAGAATTATCAAGGGCCTTTTATACCGTGGATATGATTCTTCTGTCACCTGACCGACATTTGGCTTGATACTGGACTAATCTACCGCCTTGCACCAGCGTATTCATAGCAATTGCACTCTGACTGATTTTGACGACAGGACTCTATGACTGGCCCTGTCCAAACCTCTTGAGAGAAGACTGGGCCCTGACTAACTGACCTCTATGAATGTCAGTCGGACTCCTCTAGTGATCACAGACATGCACTCGCTACAGCCGGCATAGCACTAACTGTATTTCTTATGCGTTCTGCCCTTATATCTATTTACACATCTCACTTAATCCGGATAACCACACCCTCTGCTACTTGCGTGACAGATGGTCGACCCACTTCGGCAAATGTTTGCAATTGGTCTCGTTGGTTTTTGAGTCGTCTTTGTGCTTTTATGGTGTTACATATAGTTTGTGTTCCCTGTCCCTTTTAGATACATTTCTGTAAATGTCTTCTATACGTTTTTGTGTTTTTGCATGTGGTTTTTGTGTTTTTTTTTCTGTGGATGCTGCGAACGAGTGTTGTTTCAGATTCTCACCTTTAAATTATTTCATTTTTAAATTATGTTATTTGATTAATTGTATAAGCTCTTCTTACACATGTATTTGTGTATGAGGGTATTGATCGTCCATAAAGTTATGTTATGTATCAAGGGAAAGAAACAATTTGATTCAGATGTACAAATATACAAGTTTACCCGGGCCCATCTCGATTAAACATCATTAAAGGTAGATGATCCCTAAGGTAAGAACTGTATGACCCCAAAGTTGTTCAACCCGGTGTTTGCAATAGTTCAAATGGAAATTCTAATGAGTATGTTTTACATTTACAGGACTAATATGACAATTAAAAAATAATTTACCGTTCTGTAGACAAATGAATGGTCCACCGCTGTCTCCAAGACATGTGTCAACTGGGACGTCAGTATTACTGCCAGCACAAAACATAGAAGGAGTTATCATTCTTTGTTGAAAGTATGTGTTTCTACATCGTGCTTGTCCAGCTTGATCAAGTATTTGCAACTGAGCTTCCCTCACAACAGTTGTTATACCTAAAGAGAAAGTATCGATACACATTTAAGGTATCCGTTGTTCAATAGAGTCAATTTACATAGCATTTTAATCGTCTCCATTGAAAAGTATGCTAAATTGTAAGCCAAGTAAGGCATATATAAACTATGTTTTCTGAAAGGTAATGATGCCCTGAGTACAAATATAAGAAAATCCAAGGGATAAAACTCTTGTACTTTGTTATTTTGTGTATATGTTTTATAGAGAAAATAAACGATTAAAATGCTTTGAATCATCAGTTATTCCCCTTTGTTTTTCTGGCCCCAAAATTATTCTTTCTGAGCAGTGGGCATTATAATCTTTCAGAAAATATAAAGTTTATAGTACATTTCACCAGGCATGGAAAAATACCCTATTGTACACCGGATACCTTAATTAAAAAGTAGTTGTATATACACATTTTTTTATGAAGAGTGCCACAAAACAAAGATTTGATAATTAGTGTTTCCTTGGGAATGTATATTTCTTCCCTTGGAAATCAATCTTACTGTTTCATGTCAGACAAACTTTTTATATCCAAAGACCTATTCATCTTTGTATTACTTATAAATGTGTGTCTTATTTTCTTGTTTATTTAGACATTCTACGCATATACACAACAATTATAAGATCTGGGCAACCGGAAAATAAGACATGACATCATAAGTCGGAACCGGATGCCCATCATTCTCGTTGGTTTATGTGTAGTCTTTAGTTTTTAATGTTAATTTTGCGTTCCCCGAGACATCTGGGTGATCGGAAAAGGGGAAGCGTTGTGAGCATATAACCTGTATAAGTCGGATAGCCACACCGTCTTTTACTTGCGTGGCAGATGGCCGGCCTAAGTTTGCACCGGTTGCCCATTGGTATGGTTGATTCATGTGTGATCTTTGATGTTTCTATGGTGTGCGTTGGTGTTCATTGTCCCTTTGCGTGTAATCTCTGTGTTTTTGCATTGAGTGTTTCGGAGTTTTGCTGTGGGTGCTGAAACCGAGTGTTGTTGAAGATCCCCCTCCTTTGTGTTTGATAACATCTACACCACGCTAAAGTAATCCCATTCGAATAATTACCTATCAATGTAAAATGAAATTTCATTTTAATGCAGAATAGCAACATAAGTTTTATCATATGATAGAGTGATAGCTACCCAGAAACTATTTAAACATATTTTCTGATATTTAATTGTATTTTGGAAGACATAGAGTACAATCTTTGGTTGGATGGTTCATATGGTCTATGACAGAATATCATCCACCATTCTGGAGAGTGAGACATCATAGTGTATGACGAGTTCCCCATATCGACCGTAGAACTTCCTCAGTGACGATGTTAGTCGGTCACAAACATATCCCTGACTGAGAAGCTTATATGAAAGACGCCTAGATCTCAGAACAAAATCCGTATATTTGGTGCTTGCTCTGGCATAGCGTATCAACTGAGATATGAACACGCCATAAGCAGGCGATGAAGGGATGTTGCTACTCAGAAAAGGAAAGTTTGTAATGCTGAAATTGAAGTCGTCACGTTTGTCATAGAGTGAGGTGTTCATGTGACCATCAGTGTTGAAGGACAACATTATGTCCAAATAGGATGCTGAATTATTTGTCTCTGTAGTTTCTTTGACTTCAAGCTCCGAAGGATAGATACTGCTCAGGTAATCCGAAAATTTTGGATTATTGATGGACAACACATCGTCTATGTATCTGTAAGTGAAGTTGAAGTCAGAAGCTAAGTATCTTTTCCCTTCAGAGACTAAAAATTGAATCTTGTGAATGAGATCAATAAAGATAAGGACGCAAACGAGATAACAGATAACCGATATAAATTGAAGAAAATGTCGCGTGTACTAGACTATTTATACCTGCTATAGAAGATAAGTCCTAAAGGCAATACAATTAAGATTTTCAAGATCATATTTGTCGTTTGTCGCCATAGCACTTTTTATATAGGTATTACCTCAGACAGTGCATGTATTTTAGATATTCTTTTTATTTTCGTGCTTGAACATCGATTATGGATGTGGTCCCACCTCTAGCTTGCTAGGGTCTTTCGAAGCTCCATTTTGTGCTCTATTGTGAATGCAGTTGCGATTGTTGTCAGGATCTTCTTTAACTCATTTCAGTATGAAAGTTTAACGTCTTCAAATTCATTAACATCATTTTAGAGCAGATAAATTTACAGATTGGACCAGACATGCACGTTTCGGGTTTTTAACCCTCGTCAGTGATCCTCGATCTGAACAATGTTATTTGGCCAAAATCTGTGAAAAGTATGCCCTGCCCTAAAAGCTTGATCTTGACAACGACCGTTTGTATCATTCTTTATTTAGTGTCATTATGCTTAATCCCTGCAAAACGAAGAAGAACAGCCATATCGACAGAAAAATATCAATCCTGTATAATACCAGATGCACGTTTTGATTATAGTTCCTCATTAGTTGTATGCTTATTCGGTATGCAAAATGATTCGAAATCTATTATATATTCGCTGCAGGTGTTCTGATAATGCCTCTATACCTTGTTAATGACAACTAACAGAATTATGCCATATTCACCTGGATCTTTGTTTACTCAAATGCGACTAGAATATTATCTCGTCGGTTTATGTGTAGCTTTTTATGTTTTGTGTCGTGTTAATTCATCACAACCGTCTCTAATTGTCCTTAATAAGTACGATCATATTTCAATTTGTCCTTACAATATTAATTTCAAAAAGGAAACAAAAAATCGCCAACCTTGTTCTGTATCTCCCCATCCTGAAACGAAGCATCTGTCATTCGGTGTTATCTGTGTATTTTCGGAGGGAAGATCTGCCGTGTTGATTATCCCTCTTCTTAGTCTTATACCCCGTGGAATATACAACAATGCTATGTCTGCGTCATAAGAAACAGCTAAAAATAAAACGAAAAACAATATGTGTATAGTTATCACTATATTGTGCATTTTAGGATTATTCCTGCATACATGCAACGCAACATAAAAAATCATAGAGAAAGAGAGAGTAGTAAAAATGTCATTGTTCGTTGTCCTTTATATTTTTTCGCCCATAATATTATAACCTTTAATAAACTGACAAATTTTTTTTTTATATCTTATCTATCTAGATACCTCACGGGGTTTTTCTTAAATATCGAAGAACATACTGTAATGAAACACCCAACATTACACACGTACAAAATGTGACGCTGATAATTTAGGGCGGATACTGTTTAAATCTCATCATGGCCTTTTCGTTCCTGATCTTTTGTACATTGTGAATTTTTGGCAAACTACTCCGGCTAATAGACATCAGTTTGTGTCAATACGATAACCGAAAAAAAAAATGCCATTATTTTTTCGATTTTGTTTATATATACTTTTATGCTGTTTATCAATTCATTAATTAACATGGTGTATATTTTCCAATCCAGAAAAATATTAGACCTTTGCGTGTCTCATACTCCTGTCGTAAAGTGACACCTGTCGCGCATTTATGTCCGCGTTTATCAATGTATAGTTATTTGTGTTCTGGGATATCTTAGCTGGCTCAATTGCAATTTTAGTCATGCTTCCATTACATTGATTTCCTAATATTCAGCCTCAAACATTACTGATTTGACATTATTTTTTTTTCGAATGCGCATGTGGTGCATCGATAGCACAATATTCAAGCAGTTTTGATTTTCTTTCCCTAACTACTGAAATATCCAAAATGTGGCATAAGATTTAATGAAATTTATTGTTGATCTAAGGATCAATGATATCCCCGCCCGGCATATTTTACATATTAACAATGTATAAAAAGTTGGAAGGGGCACAATTCAACACAAAATTAAGGAACATGACCCTTTATTTGAAGTTTACCTGTATTTCTCAATGTAAAGCTATATCTAAGAAATAAATATATTCCCTGTTACAGTTTTCATTTAAATGTCAGGCAAGCACAAAATATTGATTTTTTTCCAAGTTTAAAGGGGCACAACTCTGCATAAAATTGAGTCATATTCAAACCTAACGCGTAATTTTTGGTATAATACCTACATTCAAGAAATGAATTTATTATCTGTAACAGTTGTCCTTCTAATGTCTGGAAACCACAAAATTGTGAATTTTTCTAAGTTTCAAGGGGCATAACTCTGCACGTAACTGAGGGACATGACCTATATTCAAACTGTACCTGTATTTCTTGGTGTAATATCTATATGCAAGAAATGAATTGATTATCTGTAACGGTTTTCATTTAAGCATCCGGAAACCAAATTTTTTTGAATTTTTCTAAGTTTCAAGGGACATATTTCTGCCCATTATTCAGGGACATGACCCATATTCGAACTTTACCTGTATTTCTTGGTGTAAAAGCTATATGCAAGAAATGAATGGATTATCTATAACGGTTTACCTTAAAATGTCTGGAAACCACAAAATTTTGAAAATTTCTAAGTTTCAAGGGGCATAACTCTGCACAAAATTGAGGGACAGACCCATATTCGAACTTGACCTGTATTTCTTGGTGTAAGAGCTATATGCAAGAAATGAATTGATTATCTGTAATGGTTTTCACTTAAATGTCAAGAAACCCCAAAATTTTGAATTTTTCCAAGTTTCACGGGGCACAACTCTGCAAAAAATTGAGGGACATGACCTATATTCGAACTTGACCTGTATTTCTTGGTGTAAAAGCTATATGTAAGAAATGAATTGATTATCTACAAAGATTTACCTTTAAATGTCCGGAAACCACAAGTGTTAGGGTTAACCCTTTTTCCAAGTTTCAAGGGTAAAGGTTAACCCTTTTTCCAAGTTTCAAGGGGCATAACTCTGCTCAAAATTGAGGGACATGACCCATATTCGAACTTGACCTGTATTCCTTGGTGTAAAAGCTATATGTGAGAAATGATTTGATTTTCTGTAGCGGTTTACCTTTAAATGTCCGGAAACCACAAAATTTTGAGTTTTTCTAAGTTTCAAGGGGCATAACTCTGCACATAATTGAGGGACATGACCTATATTCGTACTTGACCTGTATTTTTTGGTGTAAAAGCTATATGCAAGAAATGAATTGATTATCTGTAATAGTTTTGCTTTAAATGTCCGGAAACCACAGATGGGACGGACGTACGCACGGACGCACGGACGGACAAGTGCATTACTATATACCCCCACCATTATATGGCGGGGGTATAAATATTTAATATGGGTTTTAAGAAATATATATACTTGAAAGTTACGACAAATTCTCAAATTTTTTTTTGGGGGGGGGGTGTATTTTTGTGAAAATGGCTGCAGAATTAATCATAAGAATTTCCACTGGAAAGGTTGCGAACCCAGGTAATACCAGGTGCCGGTGAGAGTCAGCGGTTCCTCATTGCATGCAACACCCGGCGCAACAGCTCCAAGAAAACTAGTCAAATTTGGTGATTATCTCGATGTACATATTGATGTACGTATCAGGTTACTATGTCTTGTTTGATGAAATATGACAGCCATTCAATCACAATCCAGAACATTATATAAAACCGAGGGACCACACTTCTGAAAAATTTCAACAGATTCTAGTTCACAAACGGAATATGTTGAAGAAGGGAGGAGATCTCCAACAAGACCCCTTTGCAGCATCAACGACAAAACATCAAAACACTCGATGCAAAATCACAAAAGACGAATACAGCACGAGACGGAAAAGAGACACACGACATGTAAACATCAAACACAAAAGACTACACATAAACCGACGAGACCAATGGGCAACCGGTGCAAGTCTGAATGATGCGCTTGTACAAGACTGTAGATTAGTCAAGTACCAAGGTGAAGGTGAAGCCACTCACTGTACGTTCTGTATTTGGATAGAAAAGGAAAACAATAAGTAAGGCGTCTTGGAATCAGCAATTAGGATAATAAGAAATATGTAAACTTCGAAGAAGTACCCATCAGAAACCTGCCAAAAGTTCTGACTGTTTTGCATCGACAGTCCATGTCAATTCATATTTATATAATTTTAAAGAGTTCTGAGAATGTCTTTTTCTTTAACTTGATTTCATTGTTGATGTTTTAACAATCTTGATCTACATTGTACATATACTTTGCTCATATGAGCTACAAATATATGGAAGTCTAGTTTGACATAAGATATTGAAAGAAAATGGATAAAATACTTACTATTAAATGAAGGGGGTATAATGATATTTCCTATTTCATAATCGAGTTCGTATGCTTCTCTTATTGTCATATCATATTCACCAACTCTGATTAGAATATCATTCGCTGTTAAAATTGTTTCTCTGTAAGAAGAAGGGAAGATGAAAATTTGTATGTAAGTTCATTTAATAATTCTTCGATAAATCAACATAAGATTTATGGAATATAGCGTCGTCGTTACAATGCAATAAATGTCTTATACACAGTCAATTGTACCTCATATGGAATTAATGTGAAATTTACATGACCTTTATATAAAAGTGCACATTAATCTTTTGTTAAACAAGCACGAATGTGCAATTTACAAGACATGTTTTACATATGATATGATACATTTCGGAAGATCGCTTCTATTTTCATTTTTTTGCATTTTACATTTCGGGAGTTCGCTTTTGTACATTTTACATACGATACATTTTTTACATTTTACATTTCGATATTTTACATTTCGGGAGTTCGCTTCTTTTCATGTAGTGAAATTTTGTTAATTAGCTCTTGTTCGTGTTTTATCCTGTTTTTGTATGCCTTCGGTTTTGTGATTTTCTGGATTGTCGATTTTGTGCTGTATATGGGGATATGGTCATTATCCAAATTTGTCATTCATATGACGTTTTTGACATTAATTACGTATGAATTCAATTCTGCATAAATGTGATATAGAAAAATTCATGTAAAACTTATCTGAAGTAATTCATGTGAAATTCAATATTTTCTCACAAAAGTTTTGTGTGTAATTTATTTCAATTTTACATGAACTTTATGTGTAATTTACATGATGCTCATTTCATATGAATTTCATGCGAGGTACAATTGCCCGTGAAGTTTTCAAAATATAAATCTGAATTAGAAGCAAATTAATACAGCATTTCAATTTTGTTTTTATTCATCTTCGTGGAAATTTTGCTATTTAAAAAGCGATGCATAATTCTATAACGTAGAGTTGTTTTTCCTGCTTTTTAAGTATTATGTTTTCGCCTCGTTGTGGTTGTCGCTTTATTCTCGTCAGATTATATATGTTCCGCTGTTTCACTATTGATAGTGTCTTCGTTTTGGTTTGATTGGGTTATTTTTTTATTATTTTCTCAGGAAAATATACCATCAATTAGATTTTTTATCTTAAATTTGGTTTTGTATTTGATTTCATTCATTTATTTTCGAAAGAATTAAGGAAAGGGTGATATTTCTATCATAACTCAATAACAACACCAACAACATGACAACAAAATACGAATCTACTCAAACACAATGATGGCAACAACAACAGACTAACATAACAAAAAGCATTGCATGACAATATAAAGCAAAAAAAAAAAAAAAACCCGAAAAATCCAGAATTCACGTAATAGAAGCTTTATAATCTTACCGAAAGCAATGCGCAGAACTGACGACCCAGAAGGGAGATATTATTGTCCCTCCGCAGTGATGCATGCTCATAATTCCATTTCTGTTCCGTCCTGTTTTTATACGAACTGATACAAGATAAGGATGACCTCCCGATACAGCGCGCGCTCCAAAAGCATTCCTACCAGAAAATTGTTCTCCAGGAGGCCTTTCTGCTATTCTGGACATCAGCGATGATGACACATTTTGAGTATCTGTTGATAGATAAGAAAGAAGGGGCTGTAGTACTCGGTTGCTGCAAGAAGTGTATGCTACTATTGGTGTTCCAAGAAAGTCAGAGTGCGCTTATTTCAACAACTGACCTTATAAGAAGCATAAAGGATTAAAATAAACAATATGATTGAAAAGTGATATAGTACGCATAATTACATCTAAATCTACCTATCATTATAATTATGTTTCAGTAATTTCTTATTAGTCACATGAAGCTGTTTAACGTCTGTATTTCTTCCTAAAGAGAAATTGTCATGTTTGAATTGATTTTGATTTGTAACAACACAAATAGAGGATCCCCAACAGGACTGGTTTTCAGTAAAACACAGATTTGAGGATCACTGACGAGGGTTAACTACCCGAAACGTGCATGTCTTGTTCATGTTGCCAATTTATCTGTTCTTAAATGATGCTATTCAATATGAAGACGTTTAACTCCGAAACACCAAATTCCACAGAGGGACCCCATATACTTTTATAAGACCCCCTTCCTAGCAACATATGTTAGACGTCTTCAAATCAAAGAACACCATCAAAGAACAGATAAATTTGCAGCATGGATCAGACATGCACGTTTCGTGTCCTTAGCTCTCGTCAGTGATCATCACTCGAAAGAATGTAATATGGTCGAAGAGTGTGAAAGTTATTATGTCCAAAAATGTACCGAAAGAAGTTATGTCAAAAAATGTACCGAAAGAAGTAGCAAGATGGGTGGGATATGATGATACAGGACCCACGTTGGATGAATTTCAAGAAAATTCAATAACATAAATTTTTGAATGCGTTGGAGAAACAATCAACCGAAGTTGATCGAACTTGGCTACATGTGCTATCGTAAACTCATACAGAACAACTTCCTAAATTATGATTTCAGCCACTGTATTATTTGCCCCTGTACGAGTAGCGTACTTGTAAGACGTCTTGCTCCAAGTATATGGTAAGAAAAAGGAAACGTGTTGGTACGTACTTCTTTCTAAGCGAGGCACAACGGGATTCGTGGAAAATCTTGACGTTAGCAAATCTGAAAAAAAATGTTTATGATAGTACGAGTATTGCAATGTTTTTGTTTCATATTTCTTTAATGAGAAGTACGTACAGTATAGAAGTATGTTACAAAATTCGAAATTAAAACTGTTATCATTTAAATAACATAAGGCTTTCAGTACACATATATGTGGGATTATGTTATATAAAAGCAGTAAATATTCATAAATGCAGAGACTTGAAATGGATTTAGTGAATATCTGGTGAATATTTTGTAAACTGAGAACATTATCATCGACTACGTTCTTCAACGTATTCAACTCACATAATAGAAGAGATTGTTGGTTATGCAAAATATGTTTGAAATTATTGATAGTTTATATATACGCACATGCAAAGTGACAGAACTTTACAAAAGCAGAAGCTAAAACACAGAAATAGACATTACATATACATGATACATGGGGAATTCTGATGGTTTGGCCTTGCCTTGCCATGTCGACTTTGAGACTGAATAACGGATTGGTACGTCCTCGATGATAACATCTTAAAATGAAAAACACTTCCATGTTTGCTTGTTCTTACTGACCTGTAAAGTGAATTGCTACAATTAAATATTGATTTGAATGAAAGCGCATTATATGTACATGTATGGATAATGACCATATCCCTATATACAGCACAAAATCGATAATTCAGAAAATCAGAAACCGATGACATACAAAATCAGGATAAAACAGGAACCAAAGCAAACAAACAAAAACCTCCACCATATGAAAAGAAGCGAACTCCCAATATGGGAGTGAGACCAGGTGCCCAGGAAGAGTAAGCATCTCCTGCTTGCATGCATTACCCGCCGCTTCAATTCGGTAGAACTGTCACATCCGGTTACTTCCCTTTCGGAAGACATAGAGTACAATCTTTGGTTGGATGTTTCAAATGGTCTATGACAGAATATGATACAATCAGCAGATATGATATGATATGATACAATCAGCAGAATATGATACAATAAGCAGATATAAGATACCACATCTTCTGATTTTCTTTTTACAGATATGATACAATCAGCAGAATATGCTACAATCAGCAGATATAAGATACCACATCTTCTGATTTTCTGAGGAATCTGAAAAAGCTACAAACCTCCTCTTCTGTACGTAGCCTTTTGTGATTTAATTTTGCATCGAAGATCTTTATTACTTGCTATGTCCCAAACCATCAGATCTAAACGCAAGAATTTGACATCCCTTACTTTCTTATTGAAATAAAATTATTATTATTAACAAGAATATTCTCAAATGACATAGAGTTATATAGGAGGAAATGACCTAACCTATTTCTTTTTCAATAAATGTGCTTTAGAGCTCACTCATGATCCATTCTCCAACACATGAATGGTCAGATAAGGAAAGCCTATTCTCTGTTTGCATATCCACCTACATTGACAGTCTATAAACATAAAAAGCATTGTTAAGTATGTAACATTGCAGGGATATGTTTACGGTTATAGAAAATATGAAATTGAGACAAGAATATGACGCCGATTATCTTTGTAACAAGACGGTAAAAGACAACTTTTCAAGGGTCATGCAGACTATTATCTAATTGATTTTATCAACGTAAGGACCCCTCTCCTGAACAACTTGAGATTCATACAAGTGTGTATGACAACAGTCTGAGTTATGACTTCGGATTCAACATAGTAAATTTTTGCTGTCTTGACGGTGATGTTCCTAGATTACCGTCATACGATATATACATTTCACAGGTCATGCGGCATGCTAGAGCATGTAATGATGTTTTGGATTTTCATAGTACTACAGATATTTACAAATTTCGAAGACACTTTAAGGTCAAGGATTTCGCTTTCACAAACTAGTAAAGACTTTCTGGAAATTTTACAAAACAAAACATACTGTCAACTTCTTTTGAAATTCGGACCCATGCAAGCAACATATTATATATCTTTGGGTATTTCCAAACCTGTATTTCATTGTGACATAATTAACAAAATAAGAATGATCAAGTTAGACAGCATAACCATCGGAAATGCGTCGAAATCATCAAACGCCTTTAATACCGTGGATATGATAATAATGTCGCTAGACGGACACTAGGGTTTTTACTTGACCAATCTACAGTCTTGCACTCTGACTGACTATGACAACTGGAATCCATGACGGGCCCTGTCCGAACCTTTTTATAGAAGACAGGGCCCCGACCACCTGTTCTCTCTGAATGTGAGTAGAACTCCTCGGACGGTACCTTACATGAACTCGCTACAGCTGGCGGAGCACGAACTATATTACGTACGTTCTTTGAGACCTCTGCGTAATGGGAATAGTGGGAGGGTTGCACGCAATCAAGGCTAACCACACCGTCTGCTACTTGCGTGACAGATGGTCGTGTTATTTGGCATCGGTTGCCCATTGGTTTCGTTGTTTTGTGTTCGGTCTTTTTTGTTTCATTTTTCTATTGTGTGAGTTGGCTTTCCTTGTCTGTGTTCTTGTATTGGGTGATTTGGAGCTTTGCTGTGGGTGCTGCAACCGAGTGTTGTTGGAGATTCCCTCATTTCCTTTTTACCAAGCTGTAGATTGGTCAAGTACAAAGCCAAGTGTCCGTCTGTTGAAGTCACGATCATATCTATGGTACATGTATATAAGTTGTTTGATGGTTCTAACGCATTTCGAAGGTAGATCTGTCTACTTTTGAAAATTCTAAATTTGGTTATTTTACCGTAAAAAGAAAGTTCTAAAATGCCCAATATATTAAACTATCCGAATTTCAATATATTTTGTAAAATATAATTTGTAAAAATATATATACAGTCTTAACTACGTTTTGAAAATGAAAACCTTAACCTAAAAGTTTCAAAATCCATAAGATGAGTGGCACTAAGTTAAATATAAAAAGTAATAAACCTCTCTGAACATCAGATTCATATCTATATTCCTTTAATCTCAGTCTTTTACCATCACATTCTTAAGACTTGCTCTCTCACTCTGTGACGATTTTGGTAATTTTTTTTCCGAAAATTAAGAAAGTTATGAAATGCCCAATATATTAAACTATCCGAATTTCAATATATTTTGTAAAATATATTTTGTAAAAATATATATACAGTCTTAACTACGTTTTGAAAATGAAAACCTTGCACTCCCACTCTGTGACGACAGACTCAATAATAAACCCTTTCCAAACCTCCCTTTGAGAAGTCAGGCCCCCGACCACCCGTCCTCTCTGAATTTTAGTCGAACACCTCGGGCGATAACATATATGAGCTCACTACAGCTTGCAGAGCAATGACTCAATTACGCACACCCCAATCTTATACACATTTACATATTCAACTGTATTATTTGGGGCCCTGCCTTTTACTGTCTTACTTTTGTGGTCATCTTACAGTGAGGAGGTTATTTTACACTGCAGATGTGTTTTCTCCGAGAACGTTTTTGTGACCGAAAAAGTTGGAGAATTGTCCACACGTAATCCTGATACCAACACCATCTGCTAATCGCTTAGAAGATGGTTCTCCAAAATCGGCAGCCGCCGCCCAGGTGTCTCATTGGTTTGTCTTTTGTATTTAATATTTCAGTGTGTTTCTTTTTCTTCTCTTGCTCGTCTTCTGTGTTTTCACATCGGATGTTTTGGTGTTTTGATGTTGGTAGAGACCACCTTCCTTCTTCTTGAGTGATTTAAAACACATACGTATAGATAAATGCTATACATATGTAATTCAAATAACATCGTTTATTACACTTTCTGTACTATTGCCTATCAAAGCAAACAATTCAACTTATATATTCATCACAACATGATGAGAAACACAAAGAAAGGTGGGACTTTTTCCCAGATTAAACTAAAATTGCCTATTATTTTCCAAGAAATAATTATCTCTTTTCCGACAATCCCGATTTTATAGAATGCAAGATAGATTAATCAATCTATAAATGTCATTGACATGGCATTAATCGAAAAAGATATTTTACATTTTAATTTACCTTAGACAAAAACCGCATGACATATTTATCGCGTGTTCAAAAGTTATTAGCATAGATAGTTAGAACTACTAAATTTTGATGATACATACATAAACTTACCTATCTGGTAATTTTGATTTGGAAATGATCTCCATCGACTTGACCACAATACTCCCATGATTTTATAATATATTTTCCTACACTCTAGAAATAATTTCTCTCAACTACGATTTGTACTTCTTTTATGGTATACTAAGCACATGCTATGGTCTCTTGGTTTTTATCACCGTGACGCAAATAATTTTTGTTACAAAGACGTAAAGTAAAAACTAAAAACGTATTCCGATTAAGACCCTGTACCATGATTTTGTACTATTGATAGGTAATTCTGTCTATTGAAGACATTGAGATATATTATTCTGATGAATATGTATATCAAGTGATCAATATTGATTCATGAGAATGAAAACAAAATTGAAAAACCTGAATATATTCTTATTCATACCTATTTGCACATCAACGGATTTGACACGTTTCCATTTGGCATGCAGTTAGAAGATGCTCACTCCCTTTTCCTGTCTCAATTTAGTGGTTTGCGACTACCTTCTTATTGAAAACTTACACATTTTTGCCAAGTTCCCCTTAATCTTTAATTCCTGAAGTACAATTAGTACTTCTTCGCTGGTATAATAATTCCATGGTTATTTAAAGAGTCTGTTATCAAAATTCCTGGCATTTCTATAACGTTGGTCCTATAGCTTCATACCGAACCAATTCTGCTATGTCTTTCGGTATATCTTTGGACAAAATAACTAACTTTCGCGTTCTTTGGTCATAATACATTAGATTGAGGATCACAGGCGAGGGTTAAGTACCCGAAACTTGAATGTCTTGACCATTTATCTGTCCTTAAATGATGTTTTTGATATTGAAGTGTTTAACATTGTTCATACTATTCATTTGTCGTACTGTCATTTTGTGAATGATACGTTTTCCAAGCATATTTTGCGCATGTAGTTGATTACTTCACTTTTTATTTTCTTGAATATGAAATACTGAAAGGGCTATGAAGCTCAATACCACGCCATTTGATATCCATCGATGAAAAGTTCAATTTTGCAACTGCGCGAAATCGGTATTTCAAGAAGTTGATCCAATAACTAGATAGTAGGATGACGCATAATGTAATCCAATCACTTGCATCATACAGTCATGTTCATTGTACTGTCGCTGTTGCTGTTGTTCTATCTTCTTGACACACTCGAAACATTTTGCATTTATCATTCTATCTTATAATTGATTATGTTGATTATAGACGATGTAGAGCTACATATTCCTTTCATGTTTCCGTACTTTACAATTATGTATTTATATCATGTAGATCAAGGTTAATTCTACATTTATTTTAACATTTATTCATTTTATCATGCTCCTTGAATAGCCTGTTATAAACTCATATATCAACAGATATACTATATTGAAAACGGAAATGAAAATAATTTACAAAGATTATTTGATGGAGTAAGATTGATTATGAGGCCTCGTGAACATTAAACATGAAGGAACCTTTGTTGTGTCACTGTTTCTATGCACGCTTCTGGTGATAGGTTTTGAGTCGGAGGAACCAAGAAGATTCTATCATATCTGAACTAATTCTTAAATCAATAGGATAGAATAAGCAAATTAAAAGCCGCCATAAGACTTTTTTTTCTCAATTTCATCATCCATTTAAATGTCTGTTAAAACTCCCATTGGTCTCTGGATTTATACGTTGTCGCATGTGTTAGGTGTTTTGATGTAATATTTTCTGTTCCTTAACCCTTCTTAAACTTCAAAAATAAAAATTTTTATTTAAAATTTTTATTTTCATTCCATTGGTATACATATTCCATCAACATTTTAAAACAGGTGATAGACTTAAATATGATATTTTGTAACAATTTCATAATAAACATTTCATTGTAAAATTTTTGAGACACTACTCCATCTTTCCTGGATTTTATTTGCTGCAGATGGGTGATACAAGTACAGGGAATATTTATCTACTTTCATATAATTGTATAAGTAAGATTTACATAAGTTCCACATGGATATTCTATTTGTCTGTCTACATAAGGTGATAATTTTTTTACAAGAATGATAATGAGATTTAATCCAGATGGATATGTTGTGTCTAAAATTCCTAATAGAAATAAATCAGGGTTCCTTTCTAGTTTGATATTATAATTTTGTTAAAGGGAATTTATCAAACGTGTCCATAGAGTTTGGCTATGCACACAGTCCCAGAAAAGATGGAGCAGTGTTTCTCGAGGCCCGCTGCAAATGGTGCAAGATTCATGTTCAAGCAAACCTATTTTAAACAATTTAGAGTTTGTGAAGTATACATGATGAATAATATGAAACTGAAGTGTTTGTATTTTAGTATCTTTTGAAATAAGGAATGGCAAAGAATGGATGTATTTCCACTTATCTGCATTGATAGATTTTAATAAGTATTTTTCCCATTTTTCATGACTTGTAATGATTTGGCAATTCTTTATCATGACAAATATGGATAATGACCATATCCCTGTATACAGCACAAAATCGCACATAATTTTCTTGTAAAAGTAAGGAGTTGGCTTTTCTGTATTTTTAAGATAATTAAAAGATTCATGACTTCATAAACTTCTAAAATTGGTGCTTTAACCGAGTGTTTTCTTTTGGTATACACTTTGTTTTCATTTCCGACAAAACTATAAGATTTTTGTATCTAAATTTGCAATATCCTTGAAAGTAATTGGTATACTTATGAATTGTTGACCATTTAAACATGTTAATGTCGAAAAACTACCTCGAAGGGGGTTTCCTTTGATTAAAGGGCATATGTATATAGTCTCTGGCATATTCCAACATCAAACATTAACCGCAAATTGTGATTCAGTTTTACCCTTTCGTTGTTATTTGTCAAAATCTTACGATTTTCTTTTCTTCTGCTGCTAATAATGAGTAGCTGCATTTCTTCAACTAGCCTTTTCTGTTAGATACTTTGAATTTTGATACCTTATATTCATTTGTATTCAGTTTTCCTTGGATATGCAGACAATTGTGTCAAATGTTAAACGTCTTCAAATAGCATCATCTAGAACTGATAAAATTGCAGCATGGACCAGATATACACATTTTGGGTACTTAACCCTCGTCAGTGCTCTTCAATCTTAACAATGAAATATTACCAAAGAGTGTAAAAGTTATCATGTCCAAAAATAAAATTATGATTTTGCACTAAATGTAATAGTGTCTTACTTTCTTCCAGTATTAGGGCCTAAAGATAACCTGTACCATACATATATTTTATACATTCAAGATAGTTAAGAGGTTTTGAGGAAATTTTAATTTATTCCTGATTCTGAGCTTCTCAATATTGCATATGATCGTTCAATGATGTTTAAAAAAAGCATCTTTAAAGTCTCCTCTTTCAAATGAATTTGTATTTGCGATTGCCGTTCTTCCTTGTAAAAGCATATTAACTTATAATTTTTGCGAGTCGTTCTTTCAATTTAAAATATGGGATTGTAGTGTGAAGTGTCGAAAAAGGCTTTGATCAAATGGACTCTACTAAAATGAGTGGATTTCAGATGTTCTAAAAGTTCCTTCGAATTCTTTAAAATCCACATCTGGTTTATACCGCTATGGGAATATACTGTCGAACAATATTTTTGAAGTCCAGATTTGATTTCAATAAAACTTTGGTGAGTGAGATCGATACTGATTTAGAAAAACATTTTGTTGAACCGTTGTTTGTACGGATTCTTTTGCATTTTAGGTATGCATTTTAAGTATGATAAATCTAAATCTAAGTTGTTTGTGTTGAAGCCAAAGGAAGCGAGAGCTGATTTGCGGTTACACATTATTTCAGAGACAGAGAAGTTTATTGGAGTGTAAGTGGGATTTCCAGGTGTCGAATTTAAACCCAACCTTTTAGCAAGACTGTCGAAATAGTACTTTGTGCACGTAAATGTATATTTATTTGCGGCTTTGTCTACTGGTGTGATGACATAATGTTCAATCAAAAAAGGAACCAGGAGAAAGTATGTATCTCAGGCCTATTATATTTACGAAAGCCATCAATCTGATCAAAACCAGATCTCTAAATACTCCCAATTTTGTAATGTCGCCAAGAGGATCTTGTATAACCCAGTAGACGTCGACGTGCAGGTGATCTTGCTGAGAAATTTCTCTGTCCAATCAAAAAAGTTTTAAGCGAAAAGCTTCAACCATTCCTCATATGCGTATCAAACGCAAGTCGGTTCTGCAAAAATTCTGCCCAAAATAAGATAATTAGAATTAAATGACCACAAGCCAGCTTTCTCGTCTTATAAGACAGGCACATCTGGATCACTACAACAGATTACAAGACGTAGAGCAATAATGATCTGTATGATAGTTGCAGTACGATATCTTATCGTAAAATAAAATCAAACATTAATATGTACGTAGTACTTTAAATGGTTCTCTACGAATTGAAAATCAGTACCCTTCAATTTACAAGAATGAGAATTAATGAGAAACAATTATGTAGAAAAAGAACGGATTAAAAGTAGTCACTGTTTCTATTTCTATTTGTAACATTGCCCTTTCATGGACTGGTCGCCGCAGTAAGATCGAAGTAAAAATCTACATGAAATGATAGCAGGATTCAAAGCGAATCCAAGCTACTGTATAGCATGTACAAATTCTATAAACCCTTTGAAAAATTCCCGGTTTTGAAACATAAACATGATGAATAGAGGTTGTATTAATTCCTGTCTTCTTTGTCGTGTTTAATTATTTTTTAAAATACCACGTTCACTATTTTTTCATTGTATGTGACCACAATACATGTAACTCCAATGTAAACCAACGCTGCGGCAATGTTTACACAAAGCTAGATCTGTGCGCTGTGGTCATCTCTTCGGAAATAAGCATTTAAGGATGAGTTCTTATGCATCCGCATGCCCTCGATCATCTCTACAGTTCTCAGGCCGATCTTTTGATCGGTCAGTTGGAAAGGTCACCTGCACGTCGATGTCTTCTGTGTTATACCAGATCCTCTACGCGACATAACAAAATCGGGAGCATGTAGAGATATGATTTTAATCAGATTGGAATGCCATGACTCAGATTCACAACCGGTACTTGTTAAGTTTCCTATGCTGCTAATGTTGTCGTTTTACCCATAGGGCACTGCAGTGTTAAGATTTTTTATGCAGAACTCTTCTCTGTTGCGACGGAAGGTGTGCTCAAATTGGGATTGTTTGTGGGACGATATATTTTCTCTAGGATTCTGACTCTCATAGATAAAACAGATTGATCAACATGCCTCTACAGAAGATATGCTGCCTCTACAGAAGATGTATACCTGATTTATAATATTCTGCCTCTACAGAAGATTTATAACTGTTTTTCATTACCAAAAGTGTGTTAATTTTAACGTCACATTTACGGCCAATTTTGGGGCTTTCAATGGGTATACATATATATGCACGTTTGTACATTTAAAACTGTAAACATTTGATGAAACTTTGCATCTCGGAAAAGTATGTTTCAATCATTAACAATTTATAATTTTGAAGACATTTAAATAATAGGATCTTTATTTAAGTATGGCTGTCCTGGACCTCCTTATCTTGAACTTCACGTACAGATACATTGATGATCTACTGTCCATCAATAATCCAAAATTTGCAAATTACCTTGGCATAATCTATCCCGTTATACTTGAAGGTAAAAAAAACGACAGAGACCAATAATTCATCGTTCTATTTGCATATCATGTTTTCTTTTGACGCCCATGGTAATATGAAAACCCAACCCTATGATAAAATTGACGACTTCAATTTCAGTATCATAAATTTTCCTTTTCTGAGTAGCAACATCCTGTCGTCACCAGCACATGACGTTTTCATTTCTCAATTAACACGTTATGCTCGGGCAAGCTCCAAGTACTCAGATTTTGTTTTTAAAGCTAGACGGCTTTTAATTACGCTTCTAAGTCGAGGATACATTTGTGACTGACTAACATCGTCACTGAGGAAGTTCTATGTTCGATGTGGGAAAATGGTAGTTCACTATGACGTCTCCTTGTCTAGAGTCATAAATGATATTCTGACCTATGCCTTTTATGCCATTACGGGTTGCCCATTGGTCTCATTGGGGTTGCGTAGTCCTTTGTATTTGATGTTTCTGTGTTGTGCGTTGCTTTTCCTTGTCCCTTTGCTTCTCTTTCTGTGCGTTTCTGCTCTGTGTGTTTGCATTGATTGTTTTGGGGTTTTGTTGTAGGTGCTGCAACCTCCTTTGCTTCAGAATAAAGCAAATGCAAGTGGGAATGGATTTTTTACCATTTCATTGATGATGGTGGCACCTGGTCCCACCTCTAGTTTGTTAGGGGTCCGTCGATGCTAATTTTGTATTCTATTGTGAGTGCTGTTGGAATCTTCTTTAACTCATTGATACCTTATGGATGATTTTATTCAAGTTCATGTTTCATTTTAGAAAATCTGACAACTTCGCAACGCTGAGTTTGGTACATGTGTACCCGTGTACTTTCTACTTACAAAGGAGCTTGCATACTTTGACATGGAATTAGAATATGGACGTCCGAATAGCATGTCTAGGTTTGAAAGGTGACCCAAACACCTTGAAGCAAAAAAAGACAAACAGTTTTTGGTATCATCGGTGATGTATAAAGTTTATATTCAGATTGTTACCAATCTTTCCCAGCTGGGATTTTAAATGAAAATCAGCAATAAGAGCAATAGAATGTAAATAGATCGTTAGAAAAGCTTCCCTTTACATCACCTGATATATTTCAAAATGCCACAGTATTTACCTGATTAAGTGTTTTATGACTCTATTACTATCAAAATCACTTGTGCCTTTTTTTGTTTACAAATGCATCACAATCGGTATGACGCACTTTTATGACGTAGTACAAAAATCTGAGGCTGTCTAACCCTAACCCTAATATTCAACACATTTATCACGTGACCCTAGGTTTTTTAAAACTTAAAAGGTAAGTGCCGACTGGCGTCCCGGCTGTACTTAAGGGGGTCTAGAACAGTATCCGAAAGAATCCCATCGGAAAGCTCTAGATCAATTATGACGTCATAATAGAAACGGCGACATTGGCGCGTTTTTCACAAGATTGTCAGCATTAGGTAACGTAAAAATAAGGGGAGGGGTAACAAAATTACTATAACTTAAAAACTGACGGTCAAATTTCAATAGGAACTTATCGGTGTTTCACGTGACATATGAAGTTAATATTAAGTTTTGACGAAAAATAAATGATAGGGTTTCAGATAAACGGACTTTATTATTCAGAATTAACAACTCAAAGATGTTCTGATAATAGATATAAATTTTTCTCCTTTCGAGAATTTCTTTTAAAATTCCTAGTGATCATAATAATTCTATACATATCCGATTGTCCACATCATATCTGAATGAAAAATACAGAACTTATTAATATTCTGCTTTTACAGAGAATTTGTAACTGTTTTTCATTACCTAAAGTGTGTTACATGTAATTGTAACATCACATTTACGGTCGATTTTGGGGCTTTCAACGGATATATATATACGTTCGTAGTTTCAAAACTAACGGTAAAAAATTGATGAAACTTTGCATGTAGAAAAAGTATGTTTCAATTATTAACATTTATAATTTTCATGAAAATTAAATGATAGGATCTTTATTCAAGTCTGGCTGTCCTGGACCTCCTGAAATGCAGATCTGTTTTCGTTTTCTGTATACTGTAGAATGACCGTGTTGGAAATGGAATAGAATCACTATTTAAGAAATAAAAAAATGACAAGCCGGGCTCTATTGTCTCATATTGCCCGAGCGTCCTCAGCCAATCACATTTATTACCGAGCCGCGTCAGAATTCCATTTAGTTACTATGCTCTTGCTTTAGTTTCAAAATTTTTGCACAAGAAACGAAATGCTGCCAATGATCCCAATGGGGGAAAATGAACGATGAATGAATGACAAATACAGTTACATCTAAAATTTACAATTACAAACGATTCCTGCAGTGTATTGATTTAAGTAGTCCCTCACTACATCCACTTCCTTGCGAATGTTCTTCATCGGATTTCAACTACTCTCCTTGTGGACACGTTATTACTGGTGACCTTAGTATAGTGAAGAACGACAAGTTGAGAGAATTGTTAAAAAAGGGTCTCAAATACAGAGAAAGTATGTCCTCTACATGGAACCAAAATTTTCAAAATTATCATGGACTCTTGTGAGGAATATGCAAGACGTTGGGCAAAGAAAGAGGATGTACAGCTCGACACCCTTTCCGAATGGATAAAATCCATCAGAGGGTTACTTTTATCTAGAATTAACCGATTAAAATCAACTGTGAACACCAGATTCGAGTCTATATTTAAATACCCTGATGTTATCACAGAGCTTAACTACCTCCAAGAACATTATGTCATCACACCAGCGGACAAAGCCTCAAATAATTACACATTTACTTGCGAAAAGTACTATTTCGACAGTCCAGTTAAAGAGTTGGGTCTAAATTCGACACCTGGAAATCCCACTTACACCCCAACAAACCTTTCGGCCTCTGAAATAATAGATAACCACAAATCAGCTCTTGCTTCCTTTGGCTTCCACACTAACAATTTAGATTTAGATTTACCATACTTATACTGCATACCTAAAATGCATAAGAATCCGTACAAACAACGTTTCAGCGCTGGTTCCTCAAGATGTTCTACCAAATCTGTATCGATCTTACTCACCAAAGTCTTATCTGGAATCAAATCTGGGCTTCAAAAATATTGTTCGACAGTATATTCTCGCAGTGGTATCAACCAGATGTGGATTTTAAAGAATTCGAAGGAACTTTTAGAACATCTGAAATCCACTCATTTTAGTAAGAAAGTCCATTCGATCAAAGCCTTTGATTTTTCGACACTTTACACTGCAATTCCACATTCTAAATTGAAAGAAAGACTCGCAAAAATTATAAGTTATAAGTTACAAGTAAGAACGGTAATCACAAATACAAATTTATTGTTGTGAACTTTGACAAAACCTACTTTGTAAAAGAAAAATCCGATTCTGAAAATAAGTACACTGAAACATATATTATTAAGATGTTAAACTTTTTGATCGACAACATTTTTGTGGTGTTTGGAGGAAAGGTCTTCCAGCAAATTGTCGGAATTCCAATGGGGACCAATTGTGCCCCACTCCTTGCCGACATTTTCCTTTACTCGTACGAAGCTGAATTCATTCAATCTTTGGTCTCTGAAGGGAAAAGATACTTAGCTTCTGACTTCAACTTCACTTACAGAAACATAGACGATGTGTTGTCCATCAATAATTCAAAATTCGCGGATTATCTGAGCAGTATCTATCCTTCAGAGCTTGAAATCAAAGAAACTACAGAGACAAATAATTCAGCATCCCATTTGGACATAATGTTGTCATACGACACTGACGGTCACATGAACACCTCACTCTATGACAAACGTGACGACTTCAATTTCAGCATTACAAACTTTCCCTTTCTGAGTAGCAACATCCCTTCAACGCCTGCTTATGGCGTGTTCATATCTCAGTTGATACGCTATGCCAGAGCAAGTACCAAATATACGGATTTTGTTCTGAGAGCTAGGCGTCTTTCAGATAAGCTTCTCAGTCAGGGATATGTTTGTGACCGACTAACATCGTCACTGAGGAAGGTCTACGGTCGATATTGGGAACTCGTCATACACTATGATGTCCCACTCACCATAATGGTGGATGATATTCTGTCATAGACCATTTGAACCATCCAACCAAAGATTGTACTCTAATTCTTCTGAAATGGAAGTAACCGGATGTGACATTTCTACCGAATTGAAGCGGCGGGTGTTGCATGCAAGCAGGAGATGCTTATTCTTCCTGGGCACCTGGTCTCACTCCCATATCGGGAGTTCGCTTCTTTTCATGTGCTGGAGGTTTTTGTTTGTTTGCTTTGGTTCCTGTTTTATCCTGATTTTGCATGCCTTCGGTTTCTGATTTTCTGAATTATCGATTTTGTGCTGTATACAGGGATATGGTCATAATCCATATTTGTTATCATTGATAATGACCATATTCCTGTATACAGCACAAAATCGATAATTCAGAAATTTAAATCAGAAACCGAAGGCATACAAAATCGGGATAAAACAGGAACCAACGTAAACAAACACAAATATCCACAACATGAAAAGAAGCGGACTCCCTATATGAGAGTGAGACCAGGTGCCCAGGAAGAGTAAGCATCATAATGCAGAGCACCAAAAAGGCATAACTTTATAGGAAATCCTCATAAGGAGAACTGTATACCAAAATTGTTAAAAATAACAGAATTTTAAACTAATATGGTGGCAGATTTCTTAGATTTCAAGTATTTTTTTCTATAGGAAGGACATCCACATATATAATTGTATCTATTTCGGAACCATACAGATCTGACACACAAAAACAAAATGGTTTAAATGTATGGATATCCTTTATTGTGATGATAATTCATTATGTAATAATGATATAAGAATGAATTACATATCAAATAAATGAGTTTATTTTTTTTTTGTACATAAATGGTTGATTTCTTGCTTTTGCTTTCAATCAAATACTATTAGTCATACAGTTTTAAAAGGGGAGATACAGAAATATATTGCGTCGATGAAAAGAAAGTTGCATTGGGCGGCGAAGCCGAGCCCAATACAACAACATTACATCGACCTTATATATTTTTGTGTCCCCCTGTGAACCACTTTATAAGGGATTTATCCCGCCGATGGCTTTTTATTTTTCTATGTTACCGCAACATATATCAAAGCATCTCTTTGACACCAACAGCGTAAAGCGTCTTAGAAGAAGCAGGATATTATTTAATAATATCCTTACAGTAACATAACAAGGTAACAACATAATATTCGATTCTTCTCGACCAATCAAATTGCAAGAAATTTGAAACAGATGGTATAAATTTTCCTAGATGATGATGTTTAAAAATTATTATTAAATACTGATCTAAATAACATAATCTAAACAACATGTACCGTTTTTGTGATTAAACCGACTTTGAGGTCCATGATCTGAAACATATATATGTATCACGTATCTGATAGTGAAGGTGTTGAAAATACACATGAAAAATGAACTATATAATGTCCTACACGTGTAAGATAAACGTCATGTACATCATGCATTCAACTTAATGAAAGGAGGGGATCTCCAACAACACCTAGTTGCAGCATCAACAGCAACCTCCCAAAACACCCACTGTAAAACACAAAAATGACACGCACAGAAAGAGACGCAGTTGTACAATGAACGTCAAATCACAGAAAAACATAAAACACAAATGACTACACATAAACCAACGAGACCAACGAGATTAATATAAATACTGTGCAGCAGCATCAAGGATCCCCGGGTCCAGTTTCTTCATGTATCGGATTTAGGTTAACAAAAATAAAAAGAGCACACAAACGTGGTAAACAACGAGAACTTGTTTTCAGTTCAGTTTTGATTTCAATTCTTTACAATGCTTTATGAGGAGAAATCGAAGTATGTAGGCAAATAAAAAGAACCTGTATGGCTATGTTTGTTGATGGGTCGCCTAAAAGTGTGTTAGATTATATGTTTCCTGTAGTATTTGGCGACTATCAGGGCAGCAAAAAAATCACAAATACTAAATCATTGACCAGTTAGGCTCAAACCTTTGTAGCCAATAAGGCACTATAACAAAACATTACTTTTAGAACTTTCCACATTGATCTCCATCAATAAAAAATGTTGTTATCCATGTACCGTGTTTTCTTGAGTATTCTTTGAGTGTTTGATCATTAGGTGTTTGTGATGTGTTCGTAGTTGGGTCCTTGTCAAAAATGTCACTTTGTTTAATATTGTTTATCAAAAATCGAATTCGTAGAATACATTGAACATTTGATTCCTGTGAAATAATGTGCTGCCATTGCGGATTTTTTTTTTTCGAAAATGCGTCAATACATTAAAGCATAAGATGGCCGACATAAATTTCGGATGAATTCGAATGTTAAATGTCTTCAAACTCAAATAGCATCATTTAAGCAGAGATAAATGTGCAGCATGGACCAGACATGCACATTTTGGGTACCCTCGTCAATGATCCTCAATCTGAACAGTGTAATATGGCCAGTTTGAAAATCATATGTCTAAAAATGTACCGAAAGATGCAGCAGGATGAATGGGATATGATGCTACCGGACCCCAATTTTAAAATTTTGAAATAATTTTGTAACAGAAATCTTTAAATGCGTTAAAGAGACATACGATCAACCGAAGAGGATCGAAAATTAGCTATGTGACCCACGGAGACTCCTTATCCACCAGCAGTGACAATTACCAAGAAGTACAAATGTTAAATATTAACATTACTAGTATATTCCTCATGTTGAACACCAATTAGGCAACTAGAATTATATTCCAATAACTTGGGTTGCTATTGTGACGTCACGTTCAAGTTTTGCATGTAGGGAGAATTCACCGACGTTCAGACTCATTCAACGCTATAACAGGCAAAATGTGCGAAATGCATGCAAATAAAAATGACCGATATTTAGAATAAATGTAAATATAAGTAATGACTGTCTTACTTTTGGTGTTCATGGGTGTATAATTCTTGTTGGACACGTGCAAATTTTCCACGAATCGCTTCGCGATTCACCTACCAGAATTATACACCCATGAACACCAAAAGTAAGACAGTCATTTCTTAAATGTCTTTAAATTCATTTGTACCATCAAATAGCGCAATTGATTCTGGAGAGTAAAATCCATCTCTCATACTATTCTTTCTTTTGTCTCTTTTTGGCTTCATATGGAACGCCATTTATGACATGCTCCCAGAGCCTCGGTAAGTCTGGAATGATAATGATCGCGAGTACAATTGTTATAACGCAGATACCAGCGACTGAACCCAAGGCAACGGCTGAGGGACGGTTATCTTCTGCACATATTTTCTTGTTTAAAGCAAGGACCGTCGTTTTCGCGTTCAATTGGAGTGCCTCCTTAATTTCTTGCTGACGCTTTGCTGTTTCTTTGTTGTCATCGTCAACCATTAGTTCTGTTAAAAACAAATACAATATAAATTATACTCAATTGTGTGCCAATTTATGCTTTTATCCAACGAATAAATACGATACATTTCAAATTTAAAATCAAAATGAAAACAAGCATCTCTTTAATCAATTCATAATTGAGAAAAGTATCCCATTCAAACAAAAGAAGCATCCACGAACACCGGGAATTTATGGTTATCAACACATAAACGTAGCAAGGAAAGGAGAGGATCCCCAACATAACCCAGTCGCAGCACCTACAGGAACACACCAAAATAAGAAAACAGAGAGGAGACAAACTCAACAAAAGGGATCAGAACGATTGAAAACTTAAATGTAACATAAAAGGACTTATATATAACTACAAAACAGCCAAAAAGAAAGAGATGATGAAAATACTTCAACATAAAAACGAAGCACCGTATCAGAGTCGGGATACTAATATGCGTCCAGTGACGTCTATTTCAATTACAATCATTAAAATCAATTCCATCTTTGAAAATCATCAATGAAAAGAAAGGAGGGGGATCTCCAACAGCACTCGATTGCAGCACCCACAGCAAAACTCCAAAACATTCAATGCAAAAACACAGAACAGACATTCACAGAAAGATATGCAAAAGGAAAACGGAACACAAACTCATACCATCGTAGCAATAAACACAAAAGACCACACATAAACCAACGAGACCAATGGGGAATCAGTGCAGACTTAGGACGGCCATTTGCCATGCAAACAACAGGCTGTGGTGTTATCAAGGATTCCGTGCTCACAACCCTCCCACTTTCCGATTACCCAGAGGTCTCGAAGAACGTACTATTGTGGTGTAAATTAACCTCCTTATTGTAAGATGAACATAGAAACAGACAGCATTACGCAAGGGTCTAAGGAACACACAGATGGATAAGTAAATGGAGATAAAAACAGAAGGAAAAAAAAAACTCCGATAATACTTGATTAAGCTAAGAAAACATTCGCATATCGCATAAGATTGTTGAAAGTATATGGAGAGAGAGAGCATATAAAATTGGTTTCGACTTAATTTCTTTCTGAACTTGCAGGTGTATTTTATAAAATGTTTGCGATTTTTCTGGGTAGTTTTCAGTTTCGTTTTAAATGGGGTAACGCCATGGAGCCCTTAAATCGGCCCTGTATTTTTCTTAAAATTAAACAATAAAAAAATGATTTATCACAAAAACATAATGAAATTTTCCCGCTTTTAATAAAAGGAATATATAATCAAACAGAGCACCGTAGGAAGTCTTATGACTTCATCAAGTGACGTCATTTTGACGTTATTGACAAAACGTGATCAAAAGCGCTAGAAAATGTATCTTTAGTTGAGAATATTGGGAAAGATTGAACTTTATGACATGACGATTAAATTATTTCATTTGTAAGGAGCTGTTAAGATAAGGGCCTGATTAAGCCCTAAAATCACTCGATTATTTCTTGTGCGTTGTCCTTCCAATTTAGATAAAAGTTGAAAATGTAAAGTAGGTATTCTATTTGAATAAATTTGGTGAGAGATGTTATGATTACGGGTTGAAGTGGTAGGGGTACAGATGACGGAAAAAGTCCAATATCGAACAAAAATGCACCAAAAAATCCATTATTATACAAATATTGTGTTTATTATGTCTTACCGTTTATGTCAAAATTGGATAACAGAAATGAATTTTGATATTTTTATATCAATATATTCGGCAAACTCTGCAATTCGGAAACTGTAAAACGGTTTAATTTCGTTCTTCTAGGCCACTTGTGAAGCTTTCTGGCGCGAAATACACACTTTCTCGTTTATTTTTTCCGAAGGATTTTAAAAATATTTTATCGGAACAATTTCTAGATAGGTTGTTCCATGATATAAAAAATGCAATCATAACCTACGTTATCGCCTACGTTGTCGCTCTAGAGACAAATTGAAAAATAGTCATCCATCCCCGCTTTTTTTCGTTTTTCGCCTGTTAGACATTGCCCCCCCCCCCCTGGCTTCAGAACCCAAAATGGTTAGCAAATGTGTCTTATTGATATACACCTTTGGTGAAAGTGGCATTGTATACAAGGGGTGAACGATGTTGTATAAAAGCGTTTCCGTTTTCCATTGATTTCTGTGTAAAAACGCTTATTTGATCCCAAATATCGGTCCTTTTTAAAATGAATTATCCAATCTGACTGCAGAGTCATATGTAGACCAAGTTACTTAACATTCTACCGAATAAAAATTCTCAAAGGAGCAGGTTCGGTAAAATGGACCTATTTTTAGAATGTTTTAGACTTCGATTGTATTACGTTTTAAGGAAGTTAAATATGTGGTTGTTTGAAATGCTAAATAAATATTTTGATGTACGTGCAAATTGCAATAAATCGAAAGATATGGCTTCAAAATCGACTTAAAGTCGTAATATGCTGAAAAATCGCAAGAAATTGGCATAATTCTGGTCATTTTTTTGAAAATGAGTCGGGTACCAGTCCTCACCCAAAATAATTTTCATATAAAAAGTTAAATTTGCAATTTTTCTTTCGATCTATATAAAATTTTTGTGGGTGAGGTTTGCCGACTACACCTATTTTAAAGATTTATGCAAAAAATATGTCGATTTTCCTTCATTTTTCGTCATGCAGAGAAAATGACGACAAAATGTGACGTCATAACAACGCACATAACGTTTTGACAATGGAAAATATTTACTTTCAATTTCGGCAGGTATTGAGATAAATATAAGAGATGTTGAGAATTTAATATTCGAAACGCGTGTCTGGTACATGGAAAAATTGGTTTGGAATTTTCGTCATGAAGGAACAGAGTTGGAACACTTCCGTATTATCATTACAAACACTATTTCATGTTGCAGTGTGAAGCAGTTAAAATCGTTCCCCGTGGTATGATGTTTAGAAGCGTATTGATTACTTTTTTCCAGCTCTGTCGCCTGAAAAAAATCTTTGTTTTGGCCCTTTTTCGATATGTCATTATGATATTATTTTGCTATTTCGAAAACTTGTCATAACATTCAAAACTATCACCGAAATTAAAGGAAGTCTTCGCAGAATCCCTCCTATGTTATTTTGAACATATATTTCGTTTGGATATGCTACTGAATCTACCCTACAGGAAATTTGGAGACACGCACTCTCTGTAAAGTAAATGTACAAATCTAAACTCAAAACATTAAGGAGGGCGCCACTAAAATGATTTTTGTGCGAATAGCACATAGCGATTGCCTGATTTCTTCACTCATGGGAGCCCCGTCTACTGAGTATGTATAAACGATGTTACTCTGTTTACATGTACCTTGGGACTGCGTCAGCGTCATGATCGGTAGAGAGTCTGAATCAATGAATTATATCTATATGAATTGAGCTGTCGAGTTATGTACATGCATGACCGAATGAAAAATTGCATCTGTATGTACTGAGATGAACACAGACTGTGTGTTGGAAACCCCTTTCCATTACCAGGTGATTATCTGTTTTAGTGGACAATATAAGATAAGATAAGATAGTGGACAATATATAAATGAAACGGTGCTATCGATAAAGATATTAAGTTGAATCATTGAAACATAAAACTAATTTCAAGTAGGCTTATTTTGCCCCCCTTCACAAAATAAAATCTGTATACGACGAACAAATTAGGAACTTCCATCATGAAATATGATATTAACCATTATGAAAAATAAAAGATCAAAACATTCCCGTTTAGGATGTATCATGTTTTTATATACTAAAAAAGAAGTGAATTTTCCTTCAAATTCTTAGCACACACCTAACATTGAACATGAAAGGTTAAAGAGAGAGTGGGGATCAAATTAGAAAATAAGATTCGTCTTCTTTCCTTGTATATGGAATCATCAATCGATAGTCATATTGGATTGTTGTATTTTCTAGGGGGGGGGGGGTAGTTTTAATGTGATGTTATTTAATTTTCATGTTCACTGTCAGACATCATCTTTCATTTCATTACGACAACATTATGCATTTGCATTTTAGTTCTGTCTTTATACGTCCATATAAACTGGCCTACGAAGGTGTTCAGGAACAAATAAAACACAATATTTTTTCATACATTAGAAGTGATATTATTCTGGCTATTCGCACTCAGTACCTTTAGTGCTTTGATTTGTGGTTCCGCTAGAAGCATTACTGATGAGAATTTAATATTTGAAACACGTGTCTGGTGCGGTAAAAATTGGTTTGGAATTTTCTTTATGAAGGAATAGAGTTAAAACACTTCCATATTATCATTATTTTCATAGAATGATTTTCGCAAAAAGTTCAGGGCCGATTTTGAAAGTCAGTGTACCTACCCCTTTTGCATTTTGAAATTTTGACTTTTCAGTGCGGATTTTAAGCCTTATCTTAAGAGCTCCTTTTATCTCAATGCATGTGGCCATTGCTAATTTTGATGAAACGTGTAGGTTTTGTAGATTTTTCATGGGAAAAGAGGGATTAAATCTACTGGTAAATGTGTCGTTTACAAAATTTCAACTCATTATGTAGTAAATAATCCTTCAAAGTGGTAAATTAAAAATACAATTTCACTGAATTTCAATGTAAAGATATACATTGTAGGGCCAAATTTGGGACCTACCCCTTTTATGCTTATTTTTTGCTTACCACTTGAAGTAGTTGTATCGTCTTCTGACGGTACGTTTATTGTTTCGGCAGTCGTTGGCAAGAAAACCTCCTGCTCAGCCGTCATAGTACTCATTTCTATGGAAGACAAAATTTAGATATAATATATCATAGCACTGTATAGCACCACGTAACATACGTTCGTGAAACCAAGAATGAATAAAAAGCTCAGTGACCGTTCGGATGGAAATTCTCACGATTTGGTCTCGCTTTCTCGACTTTGAGACTGAATAACTGCTAGATACTTTTTTGGTGTTTACTGGAGATGGTTTCAGCAACTTTATGATTTAAAGAAGATCATGACAAAAATCTCAACAGCACTCACAATAGAGCACCAAATTGAGCATCGACGGACCCCAAGCAAGCTAGAAGTTGGACCAGATGCCCGGGAGGAGTAAGCATCCCCTGTTCGCTAGCCGCACCTACCGTCGATGTCCAGGCACGAAAATGAAAACAATATATAAAATACATGAACTATCTGAGGTGATGTCTATATTGAAAGTGCTACAGGGACCATGTCAGGGAAAATATTCAAAACTCTTACTGTCAAACCCCTCGAGGGATACTTTTTTACGAGCTTCACATGGCAAAGGGCATAAGTGTAACACAAATGACTTAAAGAAGATCCTGACGAAAATCTCAACAGCACTCACAATAGAGCACCAAATTGAGCATCGACGGACCCCTAGCAAGCTAGAAGTTGGACCAGGTGCCCGGGAGGAGTAAGCATCCCCTGTTGGCTAGTCGCACCTACCAACGATGTCCATGCTCGAAAATGAAAACAATATATAAAATACATCAACTATCTGAAGTAATGTCTATATAGAAAGTGCTATAGCGACCATGTCAGGGAAAATATTCAAAAAACTTACTGTCTAACCCCTCGCGGGGTATTTTTTTACGAGCTCCACCCGGCAAAAGGCATAAGTGTGACACAAATGAGTTAAAGAAGATCCTGACGAAAATCTCAACAGCACTCACATTAGAGCACCTATTTGAGCATGGACGGACCCCTAGCAAGCTCGAAGTGGGATCAGGTGTCCGGGAGGGGTAAGCATCCCCTGTTGGCTAGCCGCTTCCGCCGTTGATTATTACAATGTTGCAAATCCAAAATAGATATTCACTGAATTACAATGTTAAGGTATACATTGTATGGCCAAATTTTGTGCCCCCGGGACTTACCCCTTTTATGCATGCATGCAAGTAAGGGTTATTCTACTGTCTCTGAGGCCGTAGCCCTAGGAGCAGTTGAATAACCCACTTGTTGTACGGCTGTTGTTATGCCATCAAACAATTATCACCAATGATTGACTAATTACAAGTCGCCATTCCAAGTAGGAGAAAACTACTCATGGTCAGTAAATAGATGAGAATTTTATGCATTATAAAAGTTCATTTCAAAGAAAATAACGGAAAGGAAATCAAAAACATTTCGTCCAGTCTATTAGTTGAATGAGAGAAAATATTAAAAAGAAAAGGAAATTGATATTTTAATTTTTCAAAGTAAATAGACTATACAGGAAGCGGATTTTAGGAGTTGGGGCGTAGGATTCCCCTGTAAAAGTTTTCCAATAAATATCACGCTATTCCTATATCTCTTTCTGTTCAAAACTATTCAAGGGTACCAGTCAGTACATTATGAATCGAAATCGTAACTACATTTTACGAGTTTTGTCTGGTTTCGTTGGTAGTTGTTCCTATGCAGATTACAACATTTTAAAACACTGGATCTAGAGTGGACATGGAGTCATTAAGGTATCTTTCCCTACCCCGCCCCCATCCCACCCCCACCCCTGCTAGAATTTGCAAAAATATGATTTAGTCCCGTTTTCCCCTAATTTCTTTCAAAATCAAAGGCTGGACCCCTTTCACAAACGGGCTAGACCCGCCTCCTGGAAAAAATCTACATCCGCCAGTGACATTTAGAATAGTAGTTCGAACCTTCAGTCGCGGGATTTTTTTTCTTAAAACAATTTTTGTTATAGGGAACATTCGTGTCCTTTTTTTAAACGGGAGGCTACGGACGTCAAGTCAGTTAAGGACAGTTAACGGCTCAGTTGATCATTCAATGATTAGTTTAATCATTGCTTCACAATGAAAAATATTGCACCGTCTGGAAAGGTGTAAATTTCCGTCTACAACGTAGACCGTGCAACAATTTTTACTTACCGCTTGAAGTAGTTGTCTCGTCTTCTGACGGTATGTTTATTGTCTCGGCAGTCGTTGGCAAGACAACCTCCTGCTTAGTCGTCATAGTACTCATTTCTATGGAAGACAAAATTTAGATATTATATATCATAACACTGCGTAGCACCACTTGACGTAAGTTCGTGAAACCAAGAATAAATAATGAGCTCAGTAACCATTCGGATGGGAATTGCCAAGATTTGGCCTTGCCATCTCGACTTTCAGACCGAATAACTGCAAGGTTCTCCTTTGATGTTAATTGGAGGTGGTTTCAGCAACTTAAGTCTGGACCAGACATGCACGTTTTGGGTAATTAACCATCGTCTGTGATCATCAATCCATACAATAAAATATAGCCAAAAATAGTTGGGTTTTTTTCTCACAGGAACTTTAATCACATAAATTAAATAAATTTTGTAGAAATAATAGGAATTGTTATCACGGGAATTCTTTTCCAATGAATCGTTAACATATGGAAGTGTTTCTTGGATATAAGAAGACGTTGATATATACATTGTACATTACATTTGATACTTGAAAATCAGTCATAAAGAAGGACAAAATAAAATTATTATTGTAGATAAGCGATATCAGCATAGTAACTGCATTTAATAAAGACTTACGATCGATCAAGCTTGATAAAAATACGGAGAGAGAACATATAGATTTTGCTTCAACAAATTTCTTACTAAACTGAACATGGCTTCTTTTCTTATATTTTTTAAACACCACAGCCATGGAAACAATACACAGACAGAAATATTTTTGTATATAACACAAAACATTGAGGAGTATATGTCGGCTGATCCGTGGCCCTAGCGAGGCTCCAACCAGGAATCTTTTGGTCACGGGCCCTAGACCTTAACCATGAGGCCTTGGCTCCGAAAAAATGGTTTCTTTATCCAGTTTTTATAGTTCGTCAGGTTAGCGTAATGCATTAGTTTTCTTCTGAAATTTTATCATTAAGTTCAATTTACCGCTGGAAGTAGTTGTCTCGCCTTCTGATGGTATGTTCATAGTTTCGGCGGTCGTTGGCCAGACTACCTCCTGACCATTCGACTTAGTACTCATTGCTATGGAAGAAAAAAATGTACACATCATATAGAATGTAAACATCCTTAAAATTGATAAATATAATGATTGTATTCAAAGGAACTGTTATCAAAGGATTGTTATAAAAAAGAATCCTAGTCAGAAAGATTCAAATCAGAAATGTTCTGCTCAAAGGAATGAGTATCAAACGAATTAAATTCATAGAAATTAATATCATAGAAATTGTTATCGTAGGATTACTATAACAGAAAAGGTAAAGATATCCAGCAAGACCATCCTGCACACACCCAGCGAAACAAACCAACAAGAAAGGGGAGGATCTCCAGCATGACCATCCTGCACACACCCAGCGAAACAAAACAACAAGAAAGGGGAGGATCTCCAGCATGACCATCCTACAAACACCCAGGGAAACAAACCAACAAGAAAGGGGAGGATCTCCAGCATGACCATCCTACACACATCCAGCGAAACAAACCAACAAGAAAGGGGAGGATCTCCAGCATGACCATCCTACACACATCCAGCGAAACAAACCAACAAGAAAGGGGAGGATCTCCAGCATGACCATCCTACAAACACCCAGCGAAACAAACCAACAAGAAAGGGGAGGATCTCCAGCATGACCATCCTACACACACCCAGGGAAACAAACCAACAAGAAAGGGGGAGGATCTCCAGCATGACCATCCTACACACACCCAGGGAAACAAACCAACAAGAAAGGGGAGGATCTCTAGCATGACCATCCTACACACATCCAGGGAAACAAACCAACAAGAAAAGGGAGGATCTCCAGCATGACCATCCTACACACACCCAGGGAAACAAACCAACAAGAAAGGGGAGGATCTCCAGCATGACCATCCTACACACACCCAGGGAAACAAACCAACAAGAAAGGGGAGGATCTCCAGCATGACCATCCTACACACACCCAGCGAAATAAACCAACAAGAAAGGGGATGATCTCCAGCTTGACCATCCTACACACACCCAGCGAAATAAACCAACAAGAAAGGGAATGCTCTCCAGCATGACCATCCTACACACACCCAGCGAAACAAACCAACAAGAAAGGGGAGAATCTCCAGCATGACCATCCTACACACACCCAGCGAAATAAACCAACAAGAAAGGGGAGGATCTCCAGCATGACCATCCTACACACATCCAGCGAAACAAACCAACAAGAAAGGGGAGGATCTCCAGCATGACCATCCTACAAACACCCAGCGAAACAAACCAACAAGAAAGGGGAGGATCTCCAGCATGACCATCCTACACACACCCAGGGAAACAAACCAACAAGAAAGGGGGAGGATCTCCAGCATGACCATCCTACACACACCCAGGGAAACAAACCAACAAGAAAGGGGAGGATCTCTAGCATGACCATCCTACACACATCCAGGGAAACAAACCAACAAGAAAAGGGAGGATCTCCAGCATGACCATCCTACACACACCCAGGGAAACAAACCAACAAGAAAGGGGAGGATCTCCAGCATGACCATCCTACACACACCCAGGGAAACAAACCAACAAGAAAGGGAATGCTCTCCAGCATGACCATCCTACACACACCCAGCGAAACAAACCAACAAGAAAGGGGAGAATCTCCAGCATGACCATCCTACACACACCCAGCGAAATAAACCAACAAGAAAGGGGATGATCTCCAGCTTGACCATCTTACGAAAACCCAGCAAAACAAACCAACAAGAAAGGGGGAGGATCTCCAGCATGACCATCCTACACACACCCTGCAAAACAAACCAACAAGAAAGGGAATGATCTCCAGCATGACCATCCTACACACACCCAGGAAAACAAACCAACAAGAAAGGGGAGGATCTCCAGCATGACCATCCTAAACACACCCTGCAAAACAAACCAACAAGAAAGGGGGAGGATCTCCAGCATGACCATCCTACACACACCCAGGGAAACAAACCCACAAGAAATGGGAGGATCTCCAGCATGACCATCCTACACACACCCAGGGAAACAAACCCACAAGAAAGGGGAGGATCTCCAGCATGACCATCCTACACACACCCAGGGAAACAAACCCACAAGAAAGGGAATGATCTGCAGCATGACCATCCTACACACACCTAGGGAAACAAACCAACAAGAAAGGGGAGGATCTCCAGCATGACCATCCTACACACACCCAGGGAAACCAACCAAGAAGAAAGGGGAGGACCTCCAGCAATACCATCCTTTACACACCTAGAAAAACAAACCAACAAGAAAGGGGATGATCTCCAGCATGACAATCCTGCACACACCCAGGGAAACAAACCAACAAGAAATGGGAGGATCTCCAGCATGACCATCCTACACACACCCAGGGAAACAAACCCACAAGAAATGGGAGGATCTCCAGCATGACCATCCTACACACACCCAGCGAAACAAACCCACAAGAAAGGGGAGGATCTCCAGCATGACCATCCTACACACACCCAGGGAAACAAACCCACAAGAAATGGGAGGATCTCCAGCATGACCATCCTACACACACCCAGCGAAACAAACCCACAGGAAAGGGGAGGATCTCCAGCATGACCATCCTACGAAAACCCAGCAAAGCAAACCAACAAGAAAGGGGGAGGATCTCCAGCATGACCATCCTACACACACCCAGCAAAGCAAACCAAAATGTAAGAGATGTTGAATTATAATTTTCATTGAATTATTTTCCGCATATCTGTCGCGAACAAAATCGGGAGCATGTATTGATCTGGTTTTAATCAAATTGATTTTTCGCAAAAGATTAGGGCCAATTTTGAGAATAAGTGAACCTACCTTTTTGCATTTTGAAATTTTGACTTTCCAGGGCAGATTTTACGCCTTGTCTTAACAGCTCCTTTTATCTCAGTGATTGTGGCCATTGATAATTCTAATGAAACGTGTAGGTTTTGCAGATTTTTCATGGAAAAATCGCCGATTCGGGGCATTTCAGAGGGCTCAAATTTACTGGTTAATGTGTCGTTTACAAAATTTCAACTCATTATTTAGTAAAGAATCTTACAAATTGACAAATCAAAGATAAATATTCACTATATTTCAATGTTAAAATATACATTGTAGGGCCAAATTTGGAGCCCCGTGGACCTACCCTTTTTTTGCTTATTTTTTGCTTACCGCTTGAAGTAGTTGTCTCGTTTTCTGACGGTATGTTTATTGTTTCGGCAGTCATTGGCAAGACAACCTCCTGTTCAGTCGTCATAGTACTAATTCCTATGGAGGACAAAATTTAGATATAATATATCATAACACTGTGTAGCACCACGTAAAACCAAGAATGAATAAAAAGTTCGTGAAACCAAGAATGAATAACAAGAGCCCCAGGGGGCACAACGCTCACCTGATACCCATGCATGCTCTAATTGACATACTGACATTGAATACTGACAGTGCCAGTACCAGGATTTTAGCCCAAAACCTTTCCAAAAAGATGTTTGCCGGATGCAGAGAAGTTTTTTTTCAGACAACCTTTAAAAGTACAAAAAAGAAAAAATAGTCACATTTCAAAACAATAACTTTTTTCAATGATTTGAAAAGACGGATAAAGTGGTCCAAAGTCATATGCCCAGCAAGTATAGCTCAATTAATACAACATCAAAAATAAAATAATATTGTAAAAATCCACATTAATGTGCAGCAGAGAAAGAATAAAACAATGAAATGGTTTCATAAATTAAGTTTATTTAAACTTGAACACAAAACCTTTCATTATTGATAGCTAGCATGCCAGAAATTATAAAGCCTGTGTTTGTGAAACGAGAATGCCCCCGGCGGCATCTTTGTTAGTATAAACCCCATTTTCTGTTAAGTATGTGAGAGGTCAGGGTCAGTGAAATAGTGGTATCAATGGAAAAATCTTGTCACAAGGAACACACATGTAAAATATGAAAGCCCTATCACTAACCATTCAAAAGTTATGCCCAATTTTAAAGTTTTTGAAAAGTACGTCAAAGGTCAAGGCTACGGTCACGAGGTTAAAAATTTTGGTATCTATGGAAAGGTATTGTCACAAGGAATACACATGTGCAATATGAAACCTCTATCACCAACTTCCATTCAAAAGTTATGCCCATTGTTAACGTTTTCGGAAAACAGACAGACAAACAGACAGACAGACAGGCCAAAAACTATATGCTCCCGAACCTTTTATTCCAGGGGCATAAAAAACAAAGATTTTTCGGTTTTGCCCTTATTCATATTAAAGTATACTGAAATCTATGAATGCTTTTGAATAGTATTGATTTCATCTCAAATACACGAAACGTACAGTTAAAATCGTTTTAATCAAATATTTATCAATTCAAGTGAGTTGTGCAGAAATTGGGCAAATTTGTTTTCCGAAAAGCAGTGTACGGTGTTGTGGGTCATGAATTATTTTAGTTTTACTTTATGTGTAGGTACACATGTACTTAGTCATGTTATATTATGATTTCATTATAATTCTTTCTAGATTTTACTATGTCATGTTTATTTCATTATAGAATATTCCAGTATGTTCTTTGTTACATCATTATCATCACATGACTGTGATTTCTAGAATTTACTCTATTGTTAATCATTTGTAATGAGTCATTGTTCTAGAAGCTTCTGGTAAATTCATTGGTATTAAGTATAAATACCTCTGAGGAACTGTGTTGAGGGGGCATTCGTACACATTCGTAGACACGATTCATTCATCTATTCTGATATACTGGGACACTTTATTTGTTGAGACTTTAATCCATTTAACAACGTTTGGACACCGATCTTTCGAGAACGTTTGTGATTACCGGAAACCAAACATTCGATAGACTTTGTGGACCGTAACGGACACTTTGATCCGGACATTGTATTGTAAATTGTAATCATTTCAAATAATTATACATATATTGTACATAATTAAACTTGTAAATTTATATTCTGTCTTTGTCTGATTTTTGCTGGCGTTTTGGGGTATTCTGACCCATAACAACGGTGTATCAAACATCATGACCCAGTGAAGCCACTTGAACAAATAATTTTCAGTATATATGCTGAAATGCGGCGCTTCTTGCCTTTGCATTTTTCAACAGGCGAGAAGGAGCGTCGCATTTCAGCATCCGCTGTTCAACAACTCAAATGGTTTTGCTAGGTTTCGCAGTTTGAAACAAATTAAAAGGCCCATGAAATTGTTAAGCTTGTCCAACTAGCAGACCTACGACGTCGTTATTTACTGTAAACTAATTGTTTTACCTCATCATAGGTCTGTTACACGGACAAGTTGTTAGCGGAGAGAGTTCATGAAATGTATCGGTTGCATCGGATTTGCCGACAAAAAGTTATTTTGTCCGATGAAAACTCATGTTGTATCTATTATTTGAACAGATAAAAATTCCCAAATGTCTCACCACAGGAACCTGTCGTTTTATGAGAGAAAATGTTTTATTATTCACAACCTCAGGCCTCTGTGTTCCTCTTAGAAATATTATACATAGAGCTACAAGATGTCGAACACACAGTGGTTTAAGGTTGTGAATAATATTTTTTTTTTCTCTATTAAAACAACAGTTTCCTGTGGTCCAACATTTCATTGGAAGATTTCAGGAACTCTGAACTGAATTATTTATTTTCAAGAATTTCAGATATTAAATGTTCTATGCATTCTCAAAGAGTAATAGATTACTCATTAGACGTTTCTTCAAGAAATCAGTCCGTAAATTACTGCATCTAAGAGAGTCTAAGACAGAGGAAGTTCGAGCAAACTTTATAAATGTTCAAAGTACATGAATGATAACCATTATGAAAGTGTTCCAAGTATAATGTACATTAAATAAAAATATATTCCGTTTGCACTGTCTCTCCTGAAATGTATTGCAGTACTAAAGGTATACTAAATGGGGAACCCCCTTCGGGTACACGGCAAAACATGGCCGCTTTTGAAATCTTGTTCCCGACTTTAAAAATAAAATTCTAAATAAGTATAAAGAATTTAAATAATTGAATCATATCACATTAAAGGTCAATCAATAAGACATTGAAGCATGTGTCACTTGTTGAATTATCAGCTGTAACTATGGATGAAAGGTCGATCTAAAAGGGGTCCCATGAATTTAAAAATCGTATTTTAGATTTAAGTGCAAAAATGGACCTAAAACTTCAAGTGGCTAGATCTTTCTAGACTCTGTAGTCACTTTTTCTAGAGATAACATTTTTAAGTACCACAAACCTTTGCGTACAAAATGTAAATAATGAAACTTCGGGGTGAATGTTGTGAGAGACGTGGTAAGCAATTGAACAGAGGTGGGTGCTCAATAGACTTTAATGGAAAAGGCTTTTAGTACTGAAAATCAACACCCCTTCCCTTTTACATAAGAAACGTGAGAGACGTGGGAAGCTATTGAACAGAGGTGGGTGCTCCATAGACTTCAATGGAAAAGGCTTTTAGTACTGAAAATCAACCCCCCCCCCCCCCCTTTCCTTTTTACATAAGAAACGTTAGAGACGTGGGAAGCAATTGAACAGAGGTGGGTGCTCCATAGACTTCAGTGGAAAAGGCTTTTAGTACTGAAAATCAACCCTCCCCCTCCCTTTTTACATAGGAAAAAAATTAATAAAAAATCAAAAAAATAAAATTTAAGCATATAATACATATCGAAGCATTAAGTAAGTTAAATGTGATAAATATGTAGTAAATGAGTGTGCAAAATCATACACTTATTGAATTATTTAAAGAAATAGAAATAGAAATACCTACGAAATGTCATGACAATGTCATGACAATCTGAAGAGTAGTTATAGAAAAGAAGCAGAAAATCCCCCCCCCCTTCCTTTTTACATAAGAAAAAAAAATTCACAAAAAATCAAAAAATTAAAATATAAGCATAAAATACATATCAAAGCATTAAGTAAGTTAAATATGATAAATATGCAGTAAATGAGTGTGTAAAATCATACACTTATTGAGTTATTTAAAGAAATAGTGCAAAAATGTGCATTTCTGACTATGTCCAAAAAGACGTCAAAAACGCGTCAAAAATTTGACTTCGAAGTGGAACCAAAAATTAACAACACTTCTTAAGACATCTCTTTAGATCATCCTGATGCTTTTGGTTTGTTGATTCATGCTTCGGTTCTGAAGAAGAAGTTTGTCAAAGAAGGGTAACCCTCGTGACCTACTTTTGCCTGTGGTGGCGCCACCTATCGAGGGATCTGGACGAAAAACAACAACACTTGTAGGGGACCATTAGTTCTTTATGCCTACCAAGTTTCATCCAAATCCCCTCAGTGGTTCTGGAGAAGAAGTTGAAAATGTGAAAAGTTTACGACGACGACGACGACGACGACGACGACGGACGACGGACGTCAGACGGATTGCTATGACAATAGCTCACTTGATCCTATGGCTCAGGTGAGCTTAAAAGCTCAGTGACCGTTTGGATGGGAATTCTCACGATTTCGTCTTGCCTTCTCGACTTTTAGACTGATCAACTGTTAGGTACATGTACTTCTTTGATGTTTATTGTGTCACGTGATGCTACACAGTGATGAACATCCATTAAAAGTTGATAATAAAAGGATTGAACTCAAAGATATTGTTATGAAAGAATTGTTATTACAAAAAATCTAGTCGCAAAACCTCAAATAACAAGAGTTCTTGTCAAATGAATGAGGATCAAACGGATTTAAGTCAAAGAAATTTATATCATAGAAATTGTTATCATGTGATTATTACATCATAAATTGTTAAAACTGTTTCAGGGGGTTTTTTTCTCACATAAATTGTAATCACATAGATTGAAGAAATTTTGTATAAATAATAGGAATTGTTATCCAATAATTCGAAGGAGATTATAGGAGATAAGAAGACATTGATCTATACATTAAAAATTAAATTTGATCCTTGAAATTTGGGTGGGTGGTTCTTTGACACCACAGACATGTAAACAATACACAGACAAGGATATTTTTGAATTTAACACAATACATAGAAGAGTATATGACGTCCGACCCCTGGCCATAGTGAGGCTCGAACCAGCGATGTTTCGGTCACTGGCCCTACTTCTTAAAAAGTAGACCACGAATCCGACAAACATGATTTCTGTATACAGTTTTTATAGTTTGTCTATCTAGCTACATGCTTTTTTAACACGTATACCGTTTGCCATGCGGAGCTTGTAGAAAAGTTCCCCGCGAGGGGTTTGACAATAAGTGTTTTGAGTATTTTTTTATGTATGACGAGTTCCCCATATCGAAACATTTCATCAAAATTCTATTATGCCAACCTCTTCGCTAATTAATGTTTTTGAACTTTTCATACAATTTTCACAGTCAAAATTGGATAAGATAAGTATCCTTCTGCAGCATGGTTATCATGGAAACAAACATATTCTTTCGAAAATAATATATTTACTTCATTTAGTACGTTAATGGCTAAAAATATACTTCGTACTCTGCTATATTCATTTAAAATGAAGCCCATATTTGGGACATTTTTTAAGAAAACCTCCGTTTTTGTTAGTATATAGGGACATATGGTCACACTCTTTTTTTATGAAAAAAATTGCAATCGATGAAGGAAGGGTATTCTTTTATATGTAGACAATCATTTTCATTTCTATTATTTCCCCCTCATACCTCATTAAAACGAACTTCCTTATAGAATTACGAAACGCTATCCATGGGACGAATCGCGAACGAAAACGCTGCGGAGTAAACTAAGGAGCCTTTTAATTGGTATAGTCCAAGTGTTAAACGTCTTCAAATTCAATAGCATCATTTCAGAACAGATACATCTGCAGCATGGACCAGACATGCAGGTTTAGGGAACTTAACCAAATTGAATGTAAACAGTGTTTAATGGCCAACGAGTGTGAAAGTTATTATGTCCAAAAATGTACCGAAAGAAGTAACAGGTTGGGTTGGATATGAAATAGGACCCATGTTTTAGAAATGTTGAGAAATGTGTTCGTGACAAATATGGATAATGACTTTATCCCCGTATACAGCACAAAACCGACTACTCAGAAAATCAGAAACCAAAGGCATACACAATCAGGATAGAACAGGAAACAAAGCAAACAAAACAGTGGGCAAAATAATTATGAACTTGCGCGCTAGTTCATTTTTGCGCCCGCCCGGGGCTGGAGGTACAGCAAAACCAATAGCGTCATCGAATAGAGGGTACCTGAGATAGTTGGAATCCGCATCTCGTTAACCTGTAGCACACCTGGTACCTGAGATATTCACCTTAATTGCAAAAAAATCCTGCGGGAAATTAAAAATTCCTGCGGGAAATTGAAAAATCCTGCGGGAATTATCAAAATCCTGCGGGAAATTGATGAATTCCTGCGGGATATTTCAAAATCCCGCAGGAAAAATTGCAAGAAATAATCCTGCAGGAAAAATAATTTTCCCGCAGGAAAAATAAAATTCCTGCAGGAAAAATTTTTTTACGTAAAATCCTGCGGGAGAAAAAAAATCCTGCAGGAAAAATTTGAACTAAAAATATTCCTGCGGGAAATATTATGTGAACATTTTTTCCCGCAGGAAATTCTGCTTTGTGAAAAAATTCCTGCAGGAAATTTATTTAGAAAAATTCCTGCAGGAAATTTTTTGTGAAAAAAAGAACTCCTGCAGGATTTTTTGTTTAAAGATGTAAAATTTTACATTATACTCACAAAAAAGTATTCTACAGGAAATTCTTTAAAAATAATTTCTGCAATAAACATGATAAATTTCTCCAATTGATTTTCATTGATGCCATTATTACCTTTTAGTAAGTCCATTTGATTCCAAACTGTGTTAGGGCTGCAATGATATGCTTAGACCACATTATGATATGTATCTCAATATTTACATGTACACGATACGATTCATATCACGATCCTGAAATTTAAAATACAGATATAAAAGTATTACTGTACTATGCCCAATATTTTATTGAAAGTTCAGCAACGACAATTCATTTAGATCAAATCCTCATTTATTGAATGTTTTGAGATCTATCAGGTATGTATATCATGGGTCATAGGGACTTAATATAATAGGAAAATAGGTATATCGTGTGTGAAAATTTAGGACAAATATAGGAATGTTTAAGAGGAAAATCATAGGATTTTTCAATATTCATTGATTATTGAAGTCTTCCGTGCATTTAAAATCATGCGCACTTGGGGGTCATTTGACAATGAATAGAAGATTTTTACATAAACGTGGTAGACTTGAATTTCATACATTTCATGATCCAACATCACAACATTTGACATTATTTCTTACTATGATGTCAAAACATATCTATGATGTCAAAAAGAATAAAGCCTGTGTTTGTGAAACACGAATGCCCCCGGTGGCATCTTTGTTAGTATGAACACTATTTTCTGTTAAGTACATGTATGGGAGGTCGCTGGGTTAAAAGTTCAAAGGTCAAGGTCACGAGGTCAAAAATTTTGGTATCAATGGAAAGGTCTTGTCACAAGGAATACGCATGCGAAATATGAAAGCCCTATCACTTACCATTCAAAAGTTATGCCCAATGTTAAAGTTTTTGAAAAGTAGGTCAAAGGTCAAGGTCACGAGGTCAAATTTTTTGGTATCAATGGAAAGGTCTTGTCACAAGGAATACACATGTGAAATATGAAAGCCCTATCACTTACCATTCAAAAGTTATGCCCAATGTTAAAGTTTTTGAAAAGTAGGTCAAAGGTCAAGGTCAAGGTCACGAGGTCAAAAATTTTGGTATCAATGGAAAGGTCTTGTCACAAGGAATACACATGTGAAATATGAAAGCCCTATCACTTACCATTCAAAAGGTAAGCCCAATGTTAAAGTTTTTGAAAAGTAGGTCAAAGGTCAAGGTCAAGGTCACGAGGTCAAAAATTTTGGTATCAATGGAAAGGTCTTGTCACAAGGAATACACATGTGAAATATGAAAGCCCTATCACTTCCCATTCAAAAGTTATGCCCAATGTTAAAGTTTTTTGAAAAGTAGGTCAAAGGTCAAGGTCACAAGGTCAAAAATTTTGGTATCAATGGAAAGGTCTTGTCACAAGGAATACACATGTGAAATATGAAAGCCCTATCACTTACCTATCAAAAGTTATGCCCAATGTTAAAGTTTTTTGAAAAGTAAGTCAAAGGTCAAGGTCAAGGTCACGAGGTCAAAAATTTTGGTATCAATGGAAAGGTCTTGTCACAAGGAATACACATGTGAAATATGAAAGCCCTATCATTTACCATTCAAAAGTTATGCCCAATGTTAAAGTTTTTGAAAAGTAGGTCAAAGGTCAAGGTCAAGGTCACGAGGTCAAAAATTTTGGTATCAATGGAAAGGTCTTGTCACAAGGAATACACATGTGAAATATGAAAGCCCTATCACTTCCCATTCAAAAGTTATGCCCAATGTTAAAGTTTTTTGAAAAGTAGGTCAAAGGTCAAGGTCAAGGTCACGAGGTCAAAAATTTTGGTATCAATGGAAAGGTCTTGTCACAAGGAATACACATGTGAAATATGAAAGCCCTATCATTTACCATTCAAAAGTTATGCCCAATGTTAAAGTTTTTGAAAAGTAGGTCAAAGGTCAAGGTCAAGGTCACGAGGTCAAAAATTTTGGTATCAATGGAAAGGTCTTGTCACAAGGAATACACATGTGAAATATGAAAGCCCTATCACTTCCCATTCAAAAGTTATGCCCAATGTTAAAGTTTTTCGGACAAACAGACAAACAGACAAACAGACAAACAGACAAACAGACAAACAGACAAACAGATAAACAGACAAACAGACGGACAGGCCAAAAACTATATGCCCCCGAATCTTTGATTCCGGGGGCATAACAAGGAATACACATGTGAAATATGAAAGCCCTATCACTTCCCATTCAAAAGTTATGCCCAATGTTAAAGTTTTTCGGACAAACAGACAAACAGACAAACAGACAAACAGACAAACAGACAAACAGATAAACAGACAAACAGACGGACAGGCCAAAAACTATATGCCCCCGAATCTTTGATTCCGGGGGCATAAAAAAATAATGTCAAAAATTATAGATATGTTTTGACATCATATGATTATCATATAATTTTTTACAATATTTTTTAATATGTACTACTACTACTAAAAATAATGTCAAATGTTGCGATGTCTTGGAATGTCTAAAATGCAAGTCTAGCAGTAATTTGAAAATGATCTATTTATTGGAAATTTTTGCCCCCATGTACCAGTGGTTTAACATGCATGGAAGACTTCAACTCAAAATTGAAAAATAATCATAGGCCTATAAGCCTTTTTCACATTACTGCGCGACTAGTGTTTTGTGGACGGCAAGTACCCACTTTCTTTACATCACAGTTAAAAACTGATTGTCCTTGACGTCATATTGCGGGAAAAGTACTTATTTTGCCGTCCAAAACAACTTGACCGCAGTTATCTGAAAAGGGCTTATTTGCACTTACACATATATAATAACATATTGAATTCATCTTATCACGCCTTCAGATCAATAGCACTAATTCTTTAAATAAATCTAAAGCACAATTCAAATCGTACATTAAAGAGGCTCTAACCACTTTCTATATAAATGACTGGAACATTGGTAGAATTGCCAACAGAGATGGGAAACTCTCAACTTACACTGATTTCAAGACTAACTTTCGTTTTGAACCTTATCTTAAAATTGTAACTAACTATTATGGTAGGTCAGCTCTCACTAAATTTCGAATATCTGCGCATAGACTTAAGATTGAAACTGGTCGGTATGAAAGAAAACCAAGGGAGGAAAGAATATGTCAACACTGCAATAGTAACCAAATCGAGGACGAAATACATTTTCTCCTAACATGTCCCAAATATACAGAGGCAAGGTCCAGTCTCACTTCTTTTTGTGAAAAGAACTATATAAACTTTGACAAGCTTACTATAACAAATAAATTCATATGGCTAATGACCAATGAAGATCCCCAAATATTAACCTTTTTGACCACATTCTTAAGATTTTACCTACCTTAATATCAAATAACTTTAATATGCAAAATACAGTAATTGGTCATACATTTGTATTGTTGTGAGTTAAATATACATGATTGATAGCTACTGTATTATTACTGTACTATTTGATAGACTATATAAGTACGCATTGTACGTCTTAACTTGTGCCATATTTGCATTTATGAACTTAATATTATTCACATATATCACATCTAAATGCTTGACAAGTTGTAATACCTCCTCTTTAAATAATTAATGTACCGGTATTCTATTGTTTAGACTTTCATTCCTTTGATGTTACACACTGTATGCTCCTCCGGGGGCCCAAATTGGCTTGAATAAAATCTTGTATCTTGTATCTTATATAGCTTCCCCCCCCCCCTTCTCCATGATACAATAATCGCTTTATCTTAGGTAAATATGCAAAGTACTGAAGTTGGTTGCTTACAATTTGATAGAAATTGAATTAAGAAAATGGAAAAAATAAAACAGGTCTGTTCAGCTTTTAACGTACCAGCTGCAGCTAATATATCAGTCAGAGGCAATTCGAGTTACATCTAAAACATTACCTACTTGATACTGAAACGAAGGCATCACCCAACAATCATATCATTAAACCTTTCAAATTCTTGTAAATATGATTGTGAGTACTGAGTTAACCTTGTTTTCATCGTAATGATCGTTTCTTCTTTTTTTCTTTCTGTTGGGCATGGTCGGGGTTTTCCTTGTCTAAATATAGATCTAGCTTCACCTGTTTTGAGTAGTTTCTTGTTCATAATAAAAATGTTCGCCTTAGCAGTTATAGGGGATTTTCATAGCGAGATACGGGTGCTGATCCAGAAACTGTCGGGGATTTGGGATGACATGCAAAACAAGAACACGAAGGCCCGAGGGAGATACGAGAGTCCGATAGATGGGGGCGGGGGGATCCCCGAGGAAAAAAAATTACCCCACTGCCATCCCCTCCCCCAACTCACAGATGCGAGTGGGCGCTTAATTCAGGCCCATGTGGGTCCAGGGCAGATCGAGCCCAGCTGGTAGAGAGTTTAGGGGGCGGGGGAACCCCGGCGACAAATCACGATTTTGAATAGCAATTTATCTAGCCCTTGCAATTTGCGGAGTTTCGGGTTTTTATTCATTTTTTTTTTTCAAAATTAAAATCAGAATCTCTCAATATTGGCTTAATTTAACCCTTGGTCAAATTTCTTGAACCGTCCATTACCGAAGAGAATTTGAAGTTACATTGATATTGAGAAAATGTTAAAATGATTGATATGATAACTTTTAGATTCAATTCATATACACGTCTGCCCCATTCATTTTTTTTTTCGGGGGGGGGGGGGGGGGGGGGCACCCCGAACCACCGAACGACTTTTCGGGCCTCGCAAGTCATCCCTCCAAATTTAAGAGCCTGAGTTTGAGCCCCAGGCAGTTGAGGTTCTGGATTCTCTCCTGTATCGGGACGAGTACATATTTTATGTATGAATGAAAATTCAGACTCCTTAAAGAATATACACGTAATGGACTCTTTTGTACAATCTCATCTATAAATTTGCTTTTCTGTTTTCTTTCTTTCTGTTACATACATGTTTGTATTTTGGTGTGTACAGTACATTATGCGGACGTACATTAGATGGGCGCACAGGGATTCATCGCGCTTCTCGATTGCTTGAAGTACGTACAATGGGTTACATGTATGTATGTATAACCCTTAGTCCATCAAGCAACCGGGAAGCGCGATAAATCCCTGTGGATGGACGGTATATACATGTACGAAAGCTTTCAGTGAATTGTTAATTATCTTCAAGGCGACAAGGACCGTTTGATGCATTCATTGCACATCCGCAGAGAGAGAGAGAGAGAGAGAGAGAGAGAGAGAGAGAGAGAGAGAGAGAGAGAGAGAGAGATTTGTGGATATAACATCAAATTCTAAACTATTATTATGAACAATGTTTTGCATATAGATTTTTTCATTGATACATATGTGATTTAGAAATTTTCCCTCAACACACGCCATATTATATGCTTTACACAAGACTTTCTGCCACCATAAAAATTAGTTAATCAGACTATGTATTTCTTTCTGAGTCATTCAAAATTTCATTTTTAAAAACAGTATTTTAAAAAAGCAAAACCATGCATCTGCGGATTATTATTTTAAAGCTTATGTAATGATCTTATATATAATACATATTAAGTTTATAAGATAGTGTAGCAACGATTGATTTTTAGGGGAGGGAAGGGGATACCTTTTTGCAAACAAAAAATTCTTCTCGAGATTTAATACAACCGGGTAAGCATGGTTAGAGAGAAAAAATTATCCAACCTAACCGTCCGCACTATGAAAATGCCCCCAAGTCTTCCTTTCTCTGAAAAAAGGTAAATTGCTACGTCCCAAATCGTAAAACACAAAACAATTATTCAAGATACCCGAGACAGCCATCCGATTATTTATTTTGAGTCAAAGGGAAACTCTCCACAATCTGACCACTCCATGCATGCAATAGTCTATTTTGACCTGCATTTATCTATGACATACATGTATGACATATACGAACTTTTATTTGCATGTATTATGATCCCTCCAAGCGCGGATCCAGAGAATGGGGTCCGGAATGCCCCCCCCCCCCCCCCCTAGAATATTCGAAGCATAGTTAATTTTTTTCTTTAAATATACAAATTTTATAAGATTAAGTCCCGATTCCCATTTTGTTGTCATAACATTTGAAAAATATAATATGAATTTGTATTGGAAATCTTTCATTAGGTCTTCCGACTTCCGTCGGAAGACCTATTGTTTTCGTAACCGTAGAAAATTGGATCAGCGATTTCTCAAGAACCCTGTAAGCTAGGACAATGAAAGTTCTCCAACGTTACGTTTGGAGTAAAAGCTAGATTGGTCTTTTTTATTTTTGGTCTCTGTTATTTTTTTTATCATGTTTTTTAGTAGATTCAAATATTTGACGGGAGCGTCGAATTACTCAAAAGGACCGAAATTTTCATGTTTTGCTATTTGTAAGCTTAAATATCTCGTATTTTGCTATCTACAATTTCCATTCTTTTTGAAAGTCGACAGCCATGCAAGATATGAAATGCTAGATGCACACTGTAACGATTTATTACGATGACGTCCTTCACCGTCCTTCATATTTCCAAATTCAGAAGTTCATAGGAGGAAGACACTTTTTTGCTTATAATAGTAAACAAAAATTAAGCTTATGAAGTTTCCTAAAAATTTCAATATTATTATTTTTTATCCATATATCTGTATTATTTAGTCTTTCTGATTTTTCCTATCTCTTACTGTTGAAAAGATATGAGCATCGAAATTTTGAGTTGGGTATTTCGATACACCTTCACGCCAACAGATCGGGCGCACACTAAAATTGGTAGTCCGAGTCCGACTCGAGAAAAGCAGTGTTGAGATTTTCAAATTCCGATTTCACGGCAATGATGAATATGCATTTCATAAATACATTTCGATATACACAATTTGATTTTAAAACAGTTGATTAATTTAGAAGAGATCAGCTACAAACCAGAATTTACACACACAAATTTGAACCTGCACAGCGAGAACCTCATGGTATTTATATATATACATTGAACGTAACTTGTTATTACCATTTCTATTCTCAAGAAAATTGGTTCTACAGCTACGAGCTCGCCTTTTTATGGATAAAGGGGGCAGGAAGAATTTGCAAAAAAAAAAATCCCGGCTCTGAAAAATGCTGAAAAAAATATTCCGGCCCAAAGGGCCGGCAATTTTTTTTCCCGGACCATGCAAAAGTAAGGATACATTGCATGATATGGAAATTTTTGCTGGCCCTTTGTGCCAGACAATTTAAAGTCAAAAAATTAATTAATATAAATACTAACTGTTCACATAGCTGTATCTACCAGAGACCTAATACGCATAGGCACAAAATCTAGAAAAGGTTCTATTTAAACATCATACAATCTGTCTGAAATTCGCTAATTGCAAAGAGACATCTGAAGGAACGGTTATTAACTCAAACTCTGTAACAGCGGGGAGTTTAATTTACACAGACATTCACAACATTTGACAATTTGTTTAAATCCGGCCCGAAGAACCGGCGAAAATTTTTCTCCGACTCTGGTAATGGCTGAAAAAAAATGGCCTGCTCAGAAAATTGCTGAAAAAATTTTACCGGCTGGCAATAGAATTCCTGCCCCCCCCCCCCCCCCCCCCCCCCCCCCCCCCCCCAATCAAATGGTTGCTCACCAACAATTATCGGTTTTGAAAATTTAATGTTACTGCTATGTCAGCATTTCAAAGTTTTTCTCTGGCTCGCTTCCGCTTGCCAGAACTTTATAACTTTTCTATTTACAACCAATATGCATTACACCTTGGTCAGCGACACAGAGAGTCATGAAACCGAAAAAGGCTCTAATAGGGATGTTCGCCGTGACGTCAGGGGTCTCGCGAAAACAAGGCTGGTTGGCAAAAACGTTTGGCAATGAAGGGAAATATACGTGATACCCGGGGATAAATCGACAATTGATGCTCTAATATGAGCTACTTTCCTATTATTATTTTATTGATAAGTCCTGTTGTGACACTGACCATTCTAATCACAACAATAAAGAAATCCCGCTGAGTTTATTAGTATATCAGACTGCCGTTCGATTGGGGGGGGGGGGGGGGGGGGGAGGGGGCATGAATCAATAAACTGCCAATATATTTTTCTTCAAATTTTGCTTTTTAAAGAAGCCGGTGTAATTCACAGTGTCCCATTTATATGCTCCTGTATTAGGTGTACCATACCCGACTATTGAGAATATTCCAATTCTGAAAAAAAAAATCGCTGGCTCGCTTTCACTCGCCATTGATTCACATGTTATCGCCAATCATATATTTTATTTCTAAATGAATTAGAAACACTGACAAATCTTTAATCAAAGACTTAATTTCTGGCTTTTTTTTTTTTATTCGGATTTTAGGGCCAACCCTGAAAAAAAAAATCTGGATCCGCCCATGCCCTTAATTCAAAATTTGAAATAGCGAGCGTATGTAAATACATGTACAAATGTATATCATCAAACAGTTTATCTCAGTATTCAGAAAAATGCTCGAAAATTGGTGTCATGGCTGCCTCATCATCGTATACTAGTACATCATAATTAGACCACATCGTTATTTTATGAAAATGCTTTAAAATGAGAGAGAGAGAGAGAGAGAGAGAGAGAGAGAGAGAGAGAGAGAGAGAGAGAGTTTCATTCGGTTATGATATTACAGATCTTTCCCGTATAGACTCCATGATTTTTTCTTTGTTCCTTATTAATCAAACATTATATCCAATCTAATTAATTAGAATGACAATATTTCCGAAATCCAATCGAAAGCCCCCCCCCCCCCATCCTCTTTAGATGTCTTTCAACCGAACCTCTTCAACATTCCTCCAAGTCGTGTTATCAGCGGACCTGAAGCGATGCGTGACACCCCTGCGGCATAGGGGTAGAGATTGCGCAATGAAACACGCCTCGGGGGTAAATTCAAGGAATGTGTATATTACGTAACCACCAAGTGTCAACCCCTTGATGACAATATACAGTTCTGGTCATTATACTCTCCCTTAAAGTCGGGGGTTGGGGCTTTTGGATCTGCCTCTTTTACGTTTAAAAAAAAAAACTTAACAATATTATCTGATTCTCTCCTAAAATGTATATATGCCCTTTATATCTTCAGAAATTCTAGATAACAACGAAAGGTGAAATTTTTCCCGAAGACTGACAATCAAGATTTCTTGAGGGGTTGTTGGAGAGCTTCCTACTAATCTACTACATGTAATCATTCAAAATATTGATTGATTGATTGAATGATTGATTGATTGTAAACCATTATATATGTATGTCAATATATATCATGGTAAGATCTAGAGATTTTTCCGGGAGAGGGGGTTCCAGCCCTTTATAAGAAGGGGGAAGGTCCAGTATATGACTTTCAGTGGCGGATTCAGGGGGGTGCGGAGGGGGCGTCCGCGCCCCCCCCCCCCGGCACTGACCCAAAATTTTCCAAAAACAGGTATATTTTGGCCCATTTTCAGTAAAAGTCGGCAAAATTCGCCCCTTGACCCCCCGGCAAAGGGGCGCTGGATCCGCCACTGACTTTGACAGAAAGGTATACTAGAATAAAACATAAAAAGGAGAAAGAATGGCAAATACCATAAATAATTAACTGGACCCCCCCCCCCTTTCCCCTTCCGTTATTAGGATACGGGATCGATAATGATTAGAGCAATTCAAGAAGAATTTAACATAAATACTTTCTTCCATTTATATATTTTTTTGTAAATAATTTTCTGACAATTATGAGTTGGACCACCTCCCCCGTCTTGTCTTGAATGTACCCGTTTTTCGGTGACCAGTGCTTGTACATCTTCTGTTCATGTACATGTATATCGTTTGCTTCTGGTGGAAAATGCGACCTTCAGCGTATACATGTATAAGAATAAAACCTGAAAGTCATAATCGAAAACAGCGAGAACGCCGTGAAATACGCATTGATTGGATTTGAAGATTTTCTATTTTGGGAGGGGGGGGGGGGTCAAGCACCGAAAAAAATAACCGCCAACAGGAAGATTTCACCATATGTACACCGACTTCACCATTTTATATTATTAAAAGCTGCAAATGTCTATCCTTTTCACGAACATTTGATAAAGCTATATTCCGTCCCATAACGAAGGAAGCCATCTAATATGCACGTTTAACAGCAAAGCAATATTTCCTTATTTACATATACTTCGAAACTCACAATATTTTCATGCCATGGACTGATTTGGGCGCTGAGGAATGGCCGTTGGCCGAAACGTACAGAAAAATATAGTGGTTTTATTGTATTTATATATCAAACGGCTGTGTTGTAAAAATAAATAAATAAATAAATAAATAAATAAATAAATAAATAAATAAATAAATAAATAAATAAATAAATAAATAAATAAATAAATAAATAAATAAATAAACATGACATGATTTACAAAACATGTAAAAGGTACGGGGATCAGAACAACAACTCAAGGACGGACGGGAGATTCCTCCCATCTCGGTTTCAGATTTTTTTTTTATTTATAACAGACCTGCAAAAACGGATAAGCATTAAAAAATGCAAAATCTACAGAATTCACAACATTGACAAAATTCTACATATTCCAACATATCTTACATTCAATATATTGCAGTGGCGGATTCATCACGATGGAAGGGCGTGTTCCTCAGCAGTGCTTAAAGAATTGGGGGGGGGGTTCACTTAATTAAGACATTTTTCGTGAAGACACGACGATCGCTAACGAAATATGAGCAGTCAGAGAGGTTGGACGTAAATAGTTTCTTGACCTTTATTGAATGAGATTGATAGACTGCACTTAACCTTGATCTAAGTGCAAGTTTGACCTTAAGACTTCAATTTTATAATCAATTTTCAGTATGTGAAAAGAGTTACCTACCTTCTTTTTCGGGGACGAACATTTGTATCTGTAGAAGTTATTATATGTCGATTCGATATTGTATTGAATCGTGTAAAGGGAACATAATATACATTCGATATACATATGTACATGTACATTTTTGTACTTGTTTGTATTTTGTAAGTCCAGAATCAGTAATCACGATATTTTTTTTTAAATGTAAGTCGCAGAGGAGGTTTTCTGTTCATTATTTGCCCGTAAAATTTTCCCGCGGCTACGGAAACCTCTCCCAAAGCTGCAAAAATCAAATCCTGTTGTGGGCAATGATGCATGTGACTGATAAGCTTTGAACCCAACAAGTGGTATGTGGAGGGACGAGTACCATCAGTAATAGAGCCTTGCGTTGTGGGCTAACACCTTGATTATTACCAAGTAACCCCAGCCTAGTCTTTTGGAAGGGACTATTATGATAAACCGGGGTCTTATGCCCTTCCTTTTTTTTTAACTTTCTGGGCAAATGATAGGTACAGGTACTCCTGGCAGACAGGCTAGTGTAACTGTGCTAGTACCTGCACAACAAAGGAGAGAGAGAGTTTTTAAAATCTTGTTACCGAGAAACTACGTACCACTAGATCGTTTCAGGGGCGGATCCAGAGTGGGAAGCGGGGGGTGGGGTGGGGTTGTATCGAGGCACACCGAGCGGGGGTGGGTACGGAAGGGGGTTCCCCCTCCTGTAGGTGGGAGGTCCGGGGGGGGGGCTCCCCCGGAGATTTCTGAAAAAATGGAATAAAATGGTGAAATCTAGAGCATATTTTCTCCTTTTCTTATAGACCATTTTTTCACTAAATTTAGTGACAAAGTAAGGGAAAATTTTTGAGAAAAATTGGAATGAATTGGTGCAATCTGGAGCATATTTTCTCCTTTTCTTCTTGAATATCCAGCCCATTATGTGACAAAGTAAGGGTCGATCCCCTCTCAAACATATATAGAACGAGTTTCAATTTGGGTTTAATTCGATCTGGTTCATAAAGATTTTTAAATAAAATGATTTGTCCTTTACTGCTTGCAGAGGCGTAGCCAGGGTGTTTTCAATGTGGTCAAGAGAAGGATTGTACCAAGAAACCCCCCCCCCCCCCCCGAGAAAAATATGAAGAAGAAAAAAAAAATAAAATTGCTTTGCATGACCAATGGAGCGTATTTGAGGTGAATTTAGATAGGATAAAGCATATGATTCGGTGTAAGCAGACGATGAACTGTATCTAAGATGAAGAAAACTTTATATATACTTATATGTACGATATTGTATAAGTTCTTTCAAATCGACCGCTCGCACTTAGTTCAGCGATCGTTGTATTGAGTTCGAATGAAGCACGAGGAAATTTTGAAAAATTGCATTAAAATCGGAGTTTTCTGGAATGAGGGATGCACTCTCTCATATTTTTTTTTAAGAAATGGGGGAAAACTCTCCTGATACACTGATACTATTAGATTAATATAAGAATATGAAAGATGTGTGAATGGTGTACAAGTGTTGATGTCTCATGTGTTGTATATGCATTGTCTAACTGTATGTAATGCAAAAATACCACCAAAAAAAAAAAAAAAAGGAAAAATAAAAAAAGGACGATAAAAGTACCAAAAAAAAAAAAAGGGGGTGTATGAGAAGGATTTATAAGCTTTGAAAAATTGAATGCTTTAAAAATTGAGATAAAAGATACAAAAACTACTTGGAATAATGACCAATTTTCGGGCATAATAAACAGAAACCCCCTCAGCGACTTACATTACAAAAACTTTGCGATTGTCTGCAAGAATCCAAAAATACAAATGTACTCCAATTGATACGGTATCGAATCGATATGCGATGGAATATATATCAGAAAAAAATTTGTAAATTTTGTTTCAAAATGGTGAATTCTGGTGGACATGAAGCAATCTTTACTACGTTTACAGGTTTTTTTTCGAGAGCTCATGTTACCGAATAAAATCGGAAACCGGGGAGTGGGTTGTGGGGGGGGGGGGGGGGGGGAAGGATGATGGTTCCCGAACCCCACCCCCTAAATCCGCCCTTGCGTTTCCTTGCGGCACTGCCGTCCGTTTTCATTGTTTTTCGCCTTTTCTTTTGAACCCCTCTTTCAGTGGCGGATCCAGCGCTTCCTTTTTTGAGTCAGTGCCAAGGGGGCGGAAGCCTTCCCAGAACCCCCGTGAACCGTTTTTTGTTCATTGAATCAGAGGGAGAAACGTCCCCTTTCGTTTCGATAGAAACCCGAGTTCTCACCTCCTTTTCTGACTCCATTGACTGCCCTATCGATAATGAGTCGGTATTTAGTACCTCTCAGAGGCGGATCCAGCGCCCCCTTTTTCGGGGGGGGGGGGGGGGGGTTAAGGGGCGATTTTGCTTATTTTTATTGTAAATGGGCCAGTACCAGTTTTTTGGGAAAATTTTGGGCCAGTGCCCGGGGGGGGGGGGCGGACGCCCCCTCTGCACCCCCTGATTCCGCTACTGCCTCGAGTAGGCCAGACTATCCTTTCATCTCCCTTCTCTGGATCCGCTCTGACTGATATTAAAGGGAATTCTGCATTTCTTTTCTCTTCTTTTACACCCATTTGGTTCTCCGAATAGCAGGGGGAAATACTTACTGATTGATACGGAACGAATTGTTGGATGACAAAGCGAGCTGAGAAAAAAAAAGAAAAAAAAAAGAAGATTGACAACTTTCGAGCTTTTAAAACTGGTAGAGCTAGACGATCTCATATGATATTTACTGACAATCGTATTTGACCAACTTCTAATACGATAGCCAAGTAAATGCTGCAAAACATATGATACGTGCAACATTGTTAGCTCGAATTAATGTGATAGTGTGGTTTTCTACATAGTTTTTATATTTAACGTTCATTAATTAAATAAGTTTCTTTATTTAATACTTCCTGAATTACTTACTAACCGTTTTCATTCTCTTACTAACAAATTAGTATTTGCGGTCGCTTTGCGTTCATATTTGCGCCGTCCCGCGCGAGTCATACAGTGGCTCTTTAAATGTAATACAGCAGGTTCTCTAGATACTTTACTGAACACCGTATTTTACCTGGTTCCTCCACTTAGTTAAATTTCATTGGTTCAACTACAATTTTAATGGTCAGTGATTGGTCATTTCGCTCAGGCGATACACATTCCCGCCGCACGAGCTAGTATTTAAGTTGACCACCCCTTCTATCGACTATACCCTACTCGTACGTACCTTATACAGGTGTATCGCCGTATGACCATTTCTGCACAAAATGTAAGTTTTTATATTTTAGAAATAATTTTGAACTGAATTGATAAACTTTGAATTCTGAATTACATTTTATGTTCTCGGAACATTTTCTGTATTTTTGGAGATTTTAAAAGTATTTTTGAGAACTTAACGAATTAACTCTGAACGTAAACTTTATCGTTTAATTTCGATACTTGTGAATAAGTAATGTATTATTAGAGTATTTGGCATTAGATACATTGCCGATTATATTATTTCTTTTAGTAAAATATATCCCGTGGTCAGACGTGCTGTAAAACGGGCACCATGCCCGATAAATTGGGAAAAGGCCCTGTTCCATAAACAGGTACATATAAATAATACACATTTATTTTATCTAACTTGTAATCATTTTTTGGTATTTTTCAATTACATTACCAATCAATTACACGAATATTGAGAATATTATATATTCTATTTATTGAACTGTGTATGAACGAACATTTGTATTTGTATTTATATTTTGTTATATGTTATTGTAGGGTCTATTTGCATATCGTCAATAAATTCAGAACCCAATCAGGATCGTCTTTGTTTATCATCAACGAGCCCTGGTATCGTCAACAATTTTGGATTCAGATTCTGTTTATCATCAACGAGCCCTGCCATCGTCAACAATTTTTGATTCAGATTCTGAAAATGATGATGTAGTATTGTTACAGAAGCCAGTTACACGTGTTAGATCTGAGTCTAGCATGTCTGCAGAAACTGAGCTTAGTCATACAAATGATAGCACGAGATCTCACGTTTCGGATACTAGTACAACTTCCTATGAATCTGTTCAATCATCAGATTTATCAAATACACCATCAGTTACGGATACTTCTCGGTATAGCTCTAGTCAAGAGGTCACTCAGGTTACCCATCCACAAGAGGTCACTCGAGTTACCAATCCACACGAGGTCACTCAAGTTACCCATCCACAAGAGGTCAATTCCCAAGATGTAAATCCTCAGACTAGAAGATCTGAAAGAGTAAGATCTAAACCAAAGTGGATGACTACAGGAGAATATCAAATATCAAATGTCGTAGTTTCAAATGCTGATTGGAAAAGCAGGGCCGATTACCTAAAGTCATTGGCTTCAGAGAATTTAATGACCGACCCTTCTATTTCCAATGCTTTCATTAATATTCTGACAGACAAATCTTCATGAGCTGAATACTGATATGAGTTTTTTTTTTTTTTTTTTTTGTTGTACATAATTGTTTATTTGTGTTCTCTCAGGATTTATTCTTTCTGAGTTGGTTCGTTTTTATTTGGATTTGGAAAAGTGGTAAACACTCAGAAACTTTTCATCCCTGTTTTATACGGTAGAATTTCTTCACTATTTTCCATTTGGGAATGACGTGGAAGTCATTTCTGAAGCGGGGGGAGAATGTGATAGTGTGGTTTTCTACATAGTTTTTATATTTAACGTTCATTAATTAAATAAGTTTCTTTATTTAATACTTCCTGAATTACTTACTAACCGTTTTCATTCTCTTACTAACAAATTAGTATTTGCGGTCGCTTTGCGTTCATATTTGCGCCGTCCCGCGCGAGTCATACAGTGGCTCTTTAAATGTAATACAGCAGGTTCTCTAGATACTTTACTGAACACCGTATTTTACCTGGTTCCTCCACTTAGTTAAATTTGATTGGTTCAACTACAATTTTAATGGTCAGTGATTGGTCATTTCGCTCAGGCGATACACATTCCCGCCGCACGAGCTAGTATTTAAGTTGACCACCCCTTCTATCGACTATACCCTACTCGTACGTACCTTATACAGGTGTATCGCCGTATGACCATTTCTGCACAAAATGTAAGTTTTTATATTTTAGAAATAATTTTGAACTGAATTGATAAACTTTGAATTCTGAATTACATTTTATGTTCTCGGAACATTTTCTGTATTTTTGGAGATTTTAAAAGTATTTTTGAGAACTTAACGAATTAACTCTGAACGTAAACTTTATCGTTTAATTTCGATACTTGTGAATAAGTAATGTATTATTAGAGTATTTGGCATTAGATACATTGCCGATTATATTATTTCTTTTAGTAAAATATATCCCGTGGTCAGACGTGCTGTAAAACGGGCACCATGCCCGATAAATTGGGAAAAGGCCCTGTTCCATAAACAGGTACATATAAATAATACACATTTATTTTATCTAATTTGTAATCATTTTTTGGTATTTTTCAATTACATTACCAATCAATTACACGAATATTGAGAATATTATATATTCTATTTATTGAACTGTGTATGAACGAACATTTGTATTTGTATTTATATTTTGTTATATGTTATTGTAGGGTCTATTTGCATATCGTCAATAAATTCAGAACCCAATCAGGATCGTCTTTGTTTATCATCAACGAGCCCTGGTACATTTCCTTGAATCCTTCATAAGATGACATGCTACCAGTAGTGTAGCAAACATGTGTAGTATAGGTTGACATTTGTTCCACAAGTAAATTCAAAATTTTAGAAGCTGTATGTTCATCTAGGTGTCACATTTTTCATCACATTTGCAAATTATTCAAGAATTTTTTTTTTAAAGCATCAGTTTATTTTGCTGTTTATACCTACAGAATGATCTCAATAGTGCTACAATAAAGTACTGGAGGTCTACCTACAAGATTCAAATTTCTCTCTTACCTTTTTACTTGACATACAAACATGTATGATACTTTGATAATATCACAGTAATACACCATATTTCACAATCACTATGTGTCTGTTTTAGTGTAATGTTCAGTTCGCATCACTAGTATCCTCTTCAGAGATTAACTTTAGCCTTATTTTTTTCAACCAGTAGCAGATTAAGGAGGGGAGTCTAGTTGATACCCATTTTCGCTCAATAGACCATTTTCGAGTTACCGATCACGTTTGGATATTATACTCCGCTTCGACGTTTTGTCAAGATGCCCTACTTCCGGTTTACATTTGAGTCTAAAAATAACGTGATCACGATTAAGAAATAAACTATTTACGCAACCAAATGGCATTGTAGCGTCATAAATGTGCACCATTTACATGATTTGAGGTTGGAAAAATTCAAGCAAAAGGTATAAGTCAAAGGGGTTGCTCTATGTAGAAGTTGAATGGGCAGGAAAGGGGGGGGGGGGATTACAAGAGACTCTGGACAGGTGTCCAGGTGTATGTGACTGAATTTATTGTTTGTGACAGTTAGATTGGGATAGTCATTTGACACGGCAGGTGTTTAAATGTTTGATTTTGACCTGTACATCTACCCAGTACCCCGGCAACCGGCCAACGACGTGATGCCGGGTAAAGCTTATGAAGGTGAGGGGGTGGACAGGGTGAAAGGGAGGAGGAGGAAGGGGCAGGAGAAGGGAGAGAGGGGGAGGGAGGAAAGGAGGCGGGAGGAGGGAGAAAGGGGCGGGAGGGGGAGGTAAGGGAAGGGTGAAAAGGAGGGGAGGGGGGAGGTAAGGGGGTGGGAGGGGGGATCAGAGGTACCCCCTCCCCGAAGGTGTACCCTGCTGACAATCAAATATCATGATAGTATTGATACACACAGTGACATTGTATCTGTGACTCTGTAATCGGAAAAAGATCATGCAGAATCTAAAAGAATGAAGAATGAAAAAAAAATGTCTGAAATAATTATCTTCTCGGACTCAGGACTGATATATTTTCCTTACCTGGCTGATCCCCCTCCCCCTTTCCTCCTATCGGCTTTCCCTTCCTCGTTTGTAAAATATTGATCAGGCCATTGGCGTGACTGGGGTGAACTCCGTCCCCCAGAGATTCACGAGAACAATTTTCATTTTAAAGTTTGCAGGCCAGATTTATGTATTGAAATGTATGTTCAAGGATCATGACTAAATAGATACAAGAAGGTCTATCTGTGAATACGGCAAATGAAACGTTTACTTGAACTTTGAGTCTCATAGGATTTACATTTTATTTTGCGTGAAGTTCACACCCGCGCGGGTGTTGAGGCTCTGAACTCCCCTCCCCCTCAAGATGTCATTATTCTATTTCTACGCTCCCAATGTTTCAACTTCAGAGCCAGGATGAACCCCACCCTTGGAAAAATGTTTTTGATTCACGCATTATTTTTTTATCTATATACAATTTGTTTTTTCATTATTCCAAGGTACCGTTTTTCAGATTTTTTTTCTCAATTCTTAACATCTTTTTTTATGCCTTCGTCAGGTGTACAGGGACATTTCTTTCGTATCTTTCTTATTTTCTCAAGTTACCAGTAGCACAAGCTGCCATTTATCAAAACCTCCCCCCCCCCCCAAAAAAAAAAAAAAACCCTGTTAATACCGATTTTCATACTGAATTGATGCATTCAGAAGAGAAAGCGGCTTATATTACTTCAGAAATACTTAGCGTCATCTAAATTTTAGAACGTTTTATTTACTGACAATTTCTTAGGGATATATTTGCACAAAAAGGCAATGGCGTTAAAAAAAAGGGGGGGGGGGGTTAAATCACAATTATTGTTATGTTTTAAAAAAAGAAATTAAGTTGGGTTACCATTTTCTAATTTTTTTATGTAAGACTTTTAAATGTTCCGTTCAAAGAATTTCCTGTCTTTCACTTTTTCAATATTCATTAGAATAATTATCTCTATATGATATTACTGAAAAAAAAGTATAATCCGATGACTTATAATTTACATTGTCATTGATGACGTAAACAAATTAATGGTTAATACAAACAAAAGCAGCGATTATAATAATTTCCATATTCAAAGAAAAGTAGTTTTTCAATTTTGAGTAGATTAGATCAATTTTACACCGTTGATGTCACAATATGTGACGTTGCTAAGGTAGACCGGAAGTAACCCTACTTGACGTAACTAAGCAGGTGCGTCATAGCAGTGACTAAACTGAAGGTTTATAACGGTCATTAGTTGTAACTCGAAAATGGTCTATTGTTTTGATTTTGACTCGGAATCCATGGACAATACTGTATTGTGTGTTTAAGCGCTTAAACATTGGATTTTTTGTACCTATAACCTTCATTCACCGTAATGCATATCCTTAAAGTAATTTAAGTTTGAAATTTTTAACACATACATTTTTATTTTCAAACTGACAAAAACTGGAGCTTTCTCTATCATCATGATCATGTGTCTATGAATATTTTCTTAATGAATTCTGTCACAATCTTCATAACAGAATCAGCCTTTTATAAGTTATTATCATAGCTTTTCCTACAAAAAATTCCAATATTTTAAACCTTGTTGTCTGTTTTTTCCCCCTTACTTTTGATAGAACTAAATGAACATTTAGGGTACATTTTTGTGTCGCCTGCACCATAGCGACACTTGGGGATAACTTTTTCCGTTGTATGTCTGTCCGTCTGTCTGTCACACTTGGATGTCACACCCTATATAAAAGTGATTCCTAAGTGTCACCGTTTCGCAGGCGACACATGCATTCCTTGGAATGATTTTTGGCATATAGTATTTAACTATTTTTTTCTTCACAGATGTCAACTTCATATTACATCATAATAATGGTACCACTGTGTAATAGCTATAATTTTGTCTTACTTTTAATTAGTAATTGGACATATCAGTCAGATTGGAATATTACATATTACTAACATTCAAAAGCAAATAATGCTTCATTGTACCCAAGATAATCAAGGATTGTAGAAATTTAAGATACAATGTGAAAATTTGCTACTTTTTTATCTTATTTTCATACATATTTAAGAAATAAAGATTTGAAAAAAATCTTGCAGGAATTTTTGAGAAATTTAAAAAAAATTTCCTGCGGGATTTTTATCAGAATAAAAAATTCCTGCAGGAATTTTTAATATACTGAAAAATCCTGCGGGAAAAAAATATCCCGCAGGAATTTTCTAAGTACAAAATTTTTCCTGCAGAATTTTTATTTTTCCCGCAGGAACACCATAATCAAGATTTTTTAAAGAAAAAATCCTGCGGGAATTTTTTTCTCCCGCAGGAATTTGCTTTAAAAAAAATTCCTGCAGGATTTTTTTCCTCCCGCAGGAAAAAAAATTTTCCTGCAGGAATTCATCAATTTCCCGCAGGATTTTGATAATTCCCGCAGGATTTTGAGAATTCCCGCAGGATTTTTAAATTTCCCGCGGGATTTTTAGCTCACCTGAGCCAAAGGCTCAAGTGAGCTATTGTCATAGTGTGGCGTCCGGCGTCCGTCGTCCGTCGTCCGTCGTCCGTCGTCCGTCCGTCCGTCCGTCGTAAACTTTTAACATTTTCAACTTCTTCTCAAGAACGGCTGAAGGGATTTTGATGAAACTTGGTATGCATGAAGTACTAAAGGTCCTCTACCAAGTTTGTTCATTTCGGCTCGATCCCTTCAGGGGTGGATCCAGGGCGGGGTCAAATAGGCCCCGGAGGGTACCCCTCTTCAAAAATCTTCTTCTCCAGTTCCACTGAATGGATTGAAAAACTAATTGTATCTATGTGATCTAGAAGGATGTATGATTCAAGTTTGTTCATTTCGTTAAAATCCGACAACTAATTTTTGACGCGTTTTTGACGTCTTTTCGGACTTAGTCAGAAATGCACATTTTTGCACTTTTTCTTTAAATAACTCAATAAGTGTATGATTTTACACACTCATTTACTACATATTTATCATATTTAACTTACTTAATGCTTTGATATGTATTTTATGCTTAAATTTTATTTTTTTGATTTTTTATGAATTTTTTTCTTATGTAAAAAGGAAGGGGGGGGGGTGATTTTCATACATTTTCTGCTTCTTTTCTATAACCACTCTTCAGATTGTCATGACAATTTGTAGGTATGAGGTACTCATGCATGGTACCCTACAAGTGAAAGAATTTTGTCCAGATATCCACTTTTGGATTTTTAAGGAATATTTTTTAAGATTGTACATAGGTATAATGTATGTTTTCTTACCAAAAAAGGAAAGAAATTCTCAAATCGCACCGGGTTATACACATTGATACTACTTTTGAATGAAGAAATTTTATTTGAATCACAAAAAAAAAAATGCCGTAAAGATTAAAAGTACACAACTTTTTTAATATTTTTTCAAAGCCATGCACCTGGTTCCGGACCGGAATTATTCGAATTTTATGATCTGAGGACCCATTTTCACACGTATTCTTCCACACATGTAGATGTCTCACACACTTTAAAACTATATTCAAAATTTTATTTCATCTATCTAGTAAACAATCACGGGAAGACAATTGAAGATAAACATTGTGTGTATTTTCCACCAATTGTTGAAAATAATAAGAAAATAATCGGAACTATTTGACAGGACAATGACCTAGATATGCATTAATTCATCTTCGTCCCCAAGGCGCATCGTATTCCGCTAGGCGCTTCATTGCAATACAAACCGCAAAGCAGTACTGCGATATATTTCAGGAGATACAGTGCAAACGGAATAGATTTTTATACTTGGAACACTTTCATAATCTGTATCTGTATCTGTATGGGTACGTTGAATTACCAATACTGGCTTGTGATCAACGGAATGAGAGAGCGCATAAACTTACTTAATCGCGCTTCAGGCTGAATCTAAAGCCTTCCACAGTCCTTGACAGCACTTGATGGTTATCCAGTTCGTTCCACTCTGTGACTGTACGTATGAAGAATGAGTTCTTCCTGATGACGGAATTACATGTAGGTATGTTAAAGCAGCGAGTATGGTTTGAGCTATGAACAACGTTCATAATGGTTATCATTCATGTACTTGGAACACTTGCATATACTTGTTATCATGTATAAAGTTTGCTCGAATTTCCTCTGTCTTAGACTCTCTTAGATGAAGTAATTTACGGACTGATTTCTTGAAGAAACGTCTAATGAGTAATCTCTTCCTCTGGATTTTGAGAATGCATAGGACATTTAATATCTGAAATTCTTGAAAATAAATAATTCCGTTCAGAGTTCCTGAAATCTTCCAATGAAATGTTGGACCACAGAAGCTGTTGTTTTAATAGAGAAAATAAATTATTATTCACAACCTTAAGCCACTGTGTTCGTCATCTTGTATGTATAATATTTCTAAGAGGAACACAGAGGCCTGAGGTTGTGAATAATAAAACATTTTCTCTCATAAAACGACAGGATCCTGTGTTAAGACATTTGGGAATTTTTATCTGTTCAAATAATAGATACATAATGAGTTTTTATCAGACCAAATAACTTCTTGTCGGCAAATCCAATGCAACCGATACATTTCATGAACTCTCTCTGCTAACAACTTGCCCGTGTAACAGACCTATGATGAGGTAAAACAATTAGTTAACAGTAAATAACGATGTCGTAGGTCTGCTAGTTGGACAAGCTTAACAATTTCATGGGCCTTTTAATTTGTTTCAAACTGCGAAACCTTAGAGAAACCACTTGAGTTGTTGAACAGCGTATGCTGAAATGCGACGCTCCTTCTCGCCTGTTGAAATATGCATAGGCAAGAAGCGTCGCATTTCAGCATATTTACTTAAAATTATTTGTTCAAGTGGCTTCACTGGGTCATGAGGTTTGATACAACATACACTGCTTTTTTGGAAAACAAACAAACTGGCACAATTTCTGCACAACTCACTTGAATTGATGAATATTGGATCAAAACGATTTTAACTGTACGTTTCATGTATTTGAGATGAAATCAATACTATTCAAAAGCATAATTCATAGATTTCAGTGAATAAAGGCAAACCCGAAAAATCTTAGTTTTTTATGCCCCTGGAATAAAAGATTCGGGAGCATAAAGTTTTTGGCCTGTCCGTCTGTCTGTTTGTCTGTCTGTTTTCCAAAAAACTTTAACATTGGGCATAACTTTTGAATGGAAGCTGGTGATAGAGGTTTCATATTTCACATGTGTATTTACCAAAATTTTTGACCTCATGACCATAACCTTGACCTTTCACGTACTTCTCAAAAACTTTAACATTGGGCATAACTATTGAATGGTTATAGTGATAGGGCTTTCATATTGTACATGTGTATTCCTTGTGACAAGATCTTTCCATTGATACCAATATTACGCTGACCCTGACCTCTCACATACTTAACAGAAAATGGTGTTTATACTAACAAAGATGCCGCCGGGGGCATTCTCGTTTCACAAACACAGGCTTTATAATTTCTGGCATGCTAGCTATCAATAATGAAAGGTTTTGTGTTCAATTTTAAATAAACTTAATTTGTGAAATCATTTCATTGTTTTATTCTTTTTCTGCTGCACATTTATGTGGAATTTTACAATATGATTTTATTTTTGATGTTGCATAATTGAACTATACTAGCTGGGCATATGACGTTGGACCACTTTATCCGTTTTTTTTTTCAAATCAGTAAAAAAGTTATTGTTTTGAAATGTGACTATTTTTTTCTTTTTTGTACCTTTAAAGGTTGTCTGAAAAAAAAACACTTCTCTGCATCCGGCAAAAATCTTTTTAGAAAGGTTGTGGGCTAAAATCCTGGTACTGGCACTATCAGTATTCAATGTCAGTATGTCAGTTAGAGCGTGCATGGGTATCAGGTGAGCGTTGTGCCCCCTGGGGCTCTTGTTTTGTAATTAAGGTGAATATCTCAGGTGCCAGGTGTGCCACAGGTTAACGAGATGTGGATTCTGACTAATTTGGGTATCCTCTATGTGATGACGCTATTGGTTTTGCTGTACCTCCAGCCCCAGGCGGGCGCAAAAATGAACTAGCGTGCAAGTTCATAATTATTTTGCCCACTGTTCCAAACAAAATCCTCCACCATATGAAAAGAAGCAAATTCCCGATATGGGAGTGAGACCAGGTGCCCAGGAAGAGCAAGCATCCCCCGCCTGCATGCAACAGTCGTCGCCTCAATTCGATTCTAGATATCGGAGTATGAAATATTTACTATATCTTCATAAAATTATTTCTCTGCAAAGTTTGCTAGACGATACGTTATAAGATTTAAAGCGTTTCACACGTAAATACCGCCTTAATGCAACGTTTGAAATTGTTGGTATGGAAAACGTTTTCTATACATTGAATACAACAATACTTGTTTAATCAAAGCAAATATGTCAAAGTAAAAAAACCCACACAAGGCAAGGGTCATTTCTAATTTATATTAAAAATTTTACGAATCGTAAGCGATATAAGTCCCCTACCGGCATAAATCGATGTCCTTCAACTCTGCCTTGACCTGTACTTACACCAAAAGATTAATCCAACATTGAAAGAAGCTCAATATGTGATTTAGAAAAAGGTCTGGAAAACAGGAAAATTTAATGAAATTTATTATGAGGCAATACCTTATGTAAGAACAAATAAATCAAATCCATCTTCAACTTATTCTTTATCAGACTATAATGTATCTGCATACCAAAAATCAGCTCTATATCTACAAGAACAGGCATGAAAAGACTGGAAACTGAGAAGTTCATGGAATTTGCTAAGTGCAGGGGCCATAACTCCTGTAGAAATGGGTCAATAACATTTAAACACGAACTTGATTTGTATCACACTAAGATATATTCACATACAAATAAATATTTCAATATCTGCAATTCCATGGAAGAAAAGTCCGAAAAACTGAGAATTTCATTAAAATTGCTAAGTCCAGGGGCCATAACTATTGTAAAAATAGGTCAATCGGAACCAAACTCAAATTTGATCTGTATAACACTAAGATGTAATCACATACAAAAAATTATTTCAATATCTACAACAACAACCGAGAAAAGTCCGGAAAACTGAGAATTTCATAAAAGTTGCTAAGTCCAGGGGTCATACCTCTTGTAAAAATAGTTTAATCGAAACCAAACTCGAACTTGATATGTTTCACATTGATATAAACTCACATACCAAAAATGAGATCAATATCTTCAACGACAACGAAAACAAGTCTGGAAAACTGAGAATTTCATGAAAGTTGCTAAGTCCAGGGGTCATGCCTCTTGTAAAAAAAGGTCAATTGGAACCAAACTGGAACTTGATCTGTATCACATTGATATAAACTCACGTATCAAAAATTAGCTCAATATCTGCAATGACAGCGAAAAAAAGTCTGGAAAACTGAGAATGTCATGAAAGTTACTAAGTCCAGGGGCCATAACTCTTGTAAAAAAATGTCAATCGGAACCAAACTCGAACTGTATCACATTGAGATAAACTCACATACCAAAAATGAGATCGATATCTGCAACGATGGCGAGCCGGTATGAGACTAATTACATGTACGATACTAGTGATCTGATGGAAATGTAACGCGGCGAATGAGTATTTGTCAACGAAAGACGCCGCGAAAAAAAAAGAATTTATGGTATATTTTATTCGCTTTTTTAGTTTGATCAAGGAATAGTGAAAATCTATCAATCCTCGTTGAAAAAAAAACCGAGATTATCAAAAAGAAAAAGCGCTTGAGAAACTGCGATTGGTTTGATCGTTCTTTTTTATATAGAGATTGTCACCAACTGATCGTGTTATTGAAAACGAAAGACATACAGATAGACACAGACAAACTGTCTTCGATAAAATCATTTCATATGTTCAAAATGAAAATGCACTTGCTTACCCATTGTACAAATATATAGCAATATCTGTTTGCAATAACTGCTCTCAATATCAAAGGTCCCGTCTGAATAACTTTTGAACTTCACACAATATTCCCATGTTCCCGATATAATGGAATCATCATCTTCTGTACCATCTAAGTAGGCAAATTTCCCATTTTTTCTATATTTCCGTAATCCAAACCAGGCACCATCTGTCTGCGCCATCTCTAACCTAGAAACAAAGTACTATAATTTTCTACAATACATCATCACAAACAAAGGTAACCAAACAACTCATATGAAGACATAATATCCTTCACTTTAGAAATACGTGTAACTTTAAAGGTTGCAGTGAATCAAACTAAAAAACACATTTTTTTTTATAATCTTATAACTAGTTCTATACTTAATTAATGGGCAAAGCCCAGGGGCATTCATCAGACGATACCCGTTAAAATTAAGCATATGAATTTTGAAATACCTTGATCTAATTCCCTCTAGTATCATTCATTTTTACCTCTGAAGAATATAAGTATTTGTTGCTTCAATACTTGTTAATGCAACAGAGACATGTAGAGACAATACAGACAAGGATAATATTAGTTAGAATATATAAGTCAATATAAATATGTCGGCGGAACAGCGGTACAAGTGAGGCTGGAAGAAGGTTCTCGCCCGACATAATAACCCACAGACTGCGGCGCTGATTTTAATGTCTATATAGTAGATTAATCAGTTTCCTTTCTTCGCCTGATCAGTGACTGTGATTATTGATTTTAAAATTGATATTCAGCCAATCTTTATTTTCTTAAATATCAAAAATCCTTGCGTGTGTTATGTTATATCCTTGCGCTTGATAATGAAACGTTTGGAAAGACACTGGTACAAAACTATAGCTTCGTCTAGTACCATGCCCAGTTTTTTTCCCTGACTTAAGGATGATATCCTCGGTAAAACAGCCGACGGACTATTTTCTTACATTTTTGGTTGGAATTTGATCTGCATTTGATTCTTAAAATTTTGTTTATTATGTCACCTTAGAATAAAGTCAGTGGAATTCCCATTGATACGTACTCCGATGCGGGAGTTGTCCCAAATTTCTTAATAATGACAAATATAGGCAAAATCATATTTCTATTCGAAGTTAATTTTAAGAATTGATTTTAAACAAGGCAAACGTTTCAAACACAGAAACACTATTTTTGGACCTAAATATCAAAATTGTAAATGGAGAGATCCATACAAGTGTGTATGACAAAAGAGATGATTTTGGATTTAACATAGTAAATTTCCCCTGGCTTGACGGTGATGTTCCTAGATTACCGTCCTATGGTATCTATATTTCACAGCTCATCCGGTATGCTAGAGCATGTACAGATGTTTTGGATTTTCATAGTAGAAATTAACAAATTACCAAGAAACTTTTAGGACAAGGTTTTTGCTTTCACAAACCAGTAAAGACTTCCTGGAAATTTTATAAAAATCATTGTCAACTTCTCCTGAAATTCGGACCAATACAGGCAACAGAGTATATTACTTTGGGTACTTCACAACCTGCATTTTATGGTGACATTATTAACAAGATAAGAAGGATCAAAGATAGACAACATCACTATCGAAAATGCGTCAGAATCATCAAACGCCTTTTATACCGTGGATATGATCCTAATGTCACCAGACGGACACTGGGCTTGGTACTTGACAAATCTACAGTCTTGTACAAGCGCATTCTTAAAACTTGCACTCTGACTGACTGTGACGACGGGACTCCATGACGGGCCCTGTCCAAACCTCTTTAGTGAAGACAGGGCCCCGACCACCTGTCCTCTCTGAATGTCAGTCGGACTCCTCGGGTGAAAACATACATGAGCTCGCGGCGGCAGAGCTCGGACTGTATTACGTAGGCCCTCTTTTTATATCCATTTACATATTCATCTGTGTTGCTTGGGCCCCTGCGTTTTGCGGTCTTGTTTGTGTGTGGTCATCTGACAGTGAGGGGGTTGTTTTTCACCACAATTGTACGTTCTTCGAGACCTCTGGGTAATCGGAAAAATGGGAGGGCTGTGCGCACGTAATCCAGGATAACCATACCTTCTGCTATTTCCGTGGCACCGGTTGCCCATTGGTCTCGTTGGTTTATGTGTAGTCCTTTGTGTTTGATGTTTCTGTGTTGTGCGTTGACGTTCCTTGTCCCTTGCGCGTCTCTTTCTGTGCTTGTCTTCTTTGTGTTTTGCAATGGGTGTTTTGGGGTTTTGCTGTGGGTACTACAACCTGGTGTTGTTGGAGATCCCCTCATTTGTTTTAAGAATAAGTTTATGATCTGTTTATTCCAAAACATTTGATCAGCTGAGAGATATTAATGCCGCAAGATGACAATCTTTGAACATCGCCATTAAGCAAAGCGGAATTAAGTATGTTGAAGCCAAAGTTTTCTCTTTTGACGTTTACCTTAATCTGATTATCTCCCTTATTGATTTTGATATCAATATATAAAAAGAGTGTAGCAATATCATCGATGTTTACTTCGTTCAATGTTAACTCTGGAGGATAAATGTTATTTTTGTATAGATAAAAATGTGGGTAATCGATATTCAAAATAGCATCAAGATACCTAGAGGTGCTATTGAAACAATTGCAGTAGTAAAATTTCTTAAGTTTTTGCAGATTTTACATGAATTCTTTTTCGTATTTTTATATAAACATGATAAACATATCCGCAACTACAGGTGCACAATTAGTACCCATAGGAATTCCAATAACTTGCCTGTATAGAGTGTCAGAGGAGTATTGCAAAAATCGACTAAACTAAAGCATCTTCAAGATATCACCTTATTTTATTCATAACTGTCATATGTTGCGCAGCTGCATTTCTTTGAGTGTTTGTCTTCAGCTGGGATAATTCCGCTCCTTTTAATGTGCAATCACGCTTTGCCATTGACCAGGTCTTTTTAAATACTTGTTCGTAAATAAATCCTGCAAGTATATAATATACTTATTAGTCATTTCAATTACTGACGAGGGTTAAATATCCGAAACGTTCATGTCTGGTCAATGCTGAAAATTTGTCTGCTCTAAAATGATGCTCATGATTTCAAGACGTTAAACATTTGTACCACTTGGTGAGTGTCACTGCTGGTGGACCAGGAGTCCCCGAGGGCACATGTAGCCAAGTTCGATCATTTTCGGTTGGTCGCTTCTTCAAATGCATTTGAAAATTTCTATTTCAAAATTTTCTCAAATTTCTTAAACCTGGGTCCTGTAAAATCATATCCCAGCCATCTTGCTATGTCTTTCGGTACATTTAAGACATGAATTTCACAGATTTTGGCCATTTTACATTATTTGAATTGAGGATCACTGACGAGGGTTAAATATCTGAAACGTGCATGTCTAATCCATGCTGTCAATTTATCTGTTCTAAAATGATGCTCATGATTTGAAGACGTTAAACATTATGATTATCTTATTTGGAAAAGGAATTGACAGTGAAAAATGTGCAACTTCTAGATTAGATACAAACGCTTTCAAGATTAGCACAGGAGAAGATAAGTCTACAGACCAAGGTAGATGGAATGAGCAGCATTTGTTTGTGGGCTTTTTTTTTTTTTTTTTTTTTTTTTTTTTTTTTAAGATCGATCAGCTCTAACCTTGGGTTTGTTATTTTGATTTCAGATTAAGTGTTACACTATCATTTACTAATAAAAGAATTATCCTGAAATCTAAAAAAATAAGAATTACAATGTTTAGTTTTGTGCATGTACAGTTCATTATATAATTTCTGGTTTAAATATATGAATATGAATATCAAGATAAGAGAGGTATTAATTATAGCTGTGGAGGTAAAATACAAATGAGTTAAAGAAGATCCTGACGATAATCTCAACAGCACTCACAATAAAGCACGTAAATGAACATCGACGGTAATAATCCGTTCGGCTAAGAATGATAAAATAATGCTGGATAAAATATGTGACCTAGAAAGTTTTTCTTTTCATAAATAAGTAATATATATATAAATATATATTACGTCGAATTGAAAATATGTCTCATTAAACGTTATGAAACCTCTGGGTAATCGGAAAAGTGGGAGGGTTGTGCGCACTTAATCCGCATAACCTCACTGTCGGCTACTTGCTTGGCAGATGACCGTACTACGTGGGCACCGGTTGCCCATTAGTCTCGTTGGTTTGTGTGTGGTCTTTCGTGTTTGATGTTTCTATGGTGTGAGTTCGTTGCTTATGCTTTACTTATACGTCTGGGTACCTGGATCATATTCTCACTATTGACAATGCTGTTTTTGACACATATAAGAATGAAATTTATCCTTAGGAATTGACACTAGACAAGGCAAAATGTAAGAAATACAGGAACGCAGTTTTAGGACCGAAATATCAAAATTACAAACGAAGAAATTCGTACAAGTATTTATGACAAAAGAGATGATTTTGGATTCAACATAAGGTCAAGGTTTCCGCTTTAATAACCTAGTTAAGACTTTATGGAAATTTTACAAACATTACAGTCAGCTTCTAATAAAGGACCTATACAAGCAAAAGTGTATATTTCTTTGGGTATTTTACAGCCTGCATTTTATGGTTACATAATAAAAAAAGATTAAAAGGATCAAAGACAGACAACATAAACATCGAAAATGCATCAGAATCATCAAACGCCATTTATACCGTGGATATCATCCTAATGTCACCAAACGGACACTCGGCAGTGTGATCGACCAATCTACAACTTTGTACCAGCGCATTCTTAAGATTTGCGTTTTGACTGACTGAGACGACAGGACTCCATGACGGGCCCCCAACCACCTGTTCTCTCTGAATCTCGGTTGGACTCCTCGGATGATAACAAATAGCTGGTTTGCTGTTCCTTGTCTCTTGCTGTGTGTGTCTTCTCTGAGTTTTCACTTGGGATGTTTGGTGTGTTGCTGTTGGTGCTGCAACATAGAGTTGTTGGAGATCTCCTTATGTCTTTCGTGTTCCTTGTCCCTTTTGCGTCTCTGTCTGTGCGTGTCTGCTTTGTGTTTTTGCATTGGGTGTTTTGCAGTTTTGCTGTGGGTGCTGCAACATAGAGTTGTTGGAGAATTCCTTGTTTGTTTAAAATGAGAGTGAGATATTTGAACAAGGTATAGTTGTTGCCCCATTCTTAAAAATGAACATTTTATCTATCAAATGTTAGCAACGTGAAAATTTCGCGTGGGGTTAATTTTCGCGCTTTTCATGCGATTGTATTTTTATCGAGAAAATAATAAGTAAAAATTACAGCCCGTATTTAAGACTAAAGGTAATTCTCCCGATTTTGCCAAAATTACCCCACGCGTACGAATGAAATGGTCATTTCGTGAAAATTTCTCCCAGAGAAGATAATCTCGTTAACAGTATAATATGTGTTTTACATTAGTTTTTTTATATAAATATACTCACCTTGACATAAAACGTAAGCTTTTCTGTCACATGTTTCCTTCGTTAAAATATCATCTGATATCAATGTGCACTTATTTTCGTCAACTGGCGCCTCAAATGTAGAATTTGCATCAACCCAGAACAGATCCCCATTCCTTTGAAACATAACAATTTGATAAATTCGATATTGAAATATTGTAGAATAATGCATGAGTTATGCACCGAAATTTTGTCAAGAGAGTCGGACACTTTGAGTAGACAAATTGAATTTTGATGTATCGTCAGTTGTGCGCACGTAATCCGGATAATCGCACAACCTACTTCTTGCGTGGCAGATGATCGTCCTAAGTCGACACCGATTGCCTTTTGGTCTCGTTGGTTTATATGTAGTCATTTGTGTTTGGTGTTTCTGTGATGTGATTTTGCATTCATTGTACCCTTTTGCGTTTCTTTCTGTGCAGGTCTACTCTGTGTTTAGCATTTGGTGTTTTCGGGATTTGATGTGCTTGGTACAACCGAATGTTGTTGGAGATCCTCTTCTCTTTCAATCATTTCAAAAGTTAGCATGGAAATGCATAATTAAAGTCAAACAGAATGCCTTGTCCCTTTGGAAATCTCGTATTCCGATATGAAGAGTCCGACCTCCATTTCAGATCAGAACATAGACATTAAAATAACACTTTGCTGAAACAGAACAGTTTTTGGCATATCAGTTTAATGCGATTCACTTGATTCTATGATATGTATACCAGTAAGTGTCCGGCGCCAGTTCAACAATTGTATTTATCACATGATACACCCGTTATGCAGTTTCATAAAGCCATTTCATAAATGTATGATACGATAACACGTTACATATCGCTCTGCTTGAATATGATTGGTCAAGTTTGGAACCTAATCATATAAACCTTGACAAATGTGACCTTTCAAATATCGGTCAACTGTTAAATTCAGACCCGATGTCAATATCAATGATTAAAATTGTTGTTATTGAATTAATTCTTGCATTAAAATACTATTTAAAATTGAAATACTTTTCTCTTACGCACAGAATATCTATACGATGGGGACACTACTTCTCATGACGTAGCAGACGACTTCTAGATCACGGCGTGATTCGCCTCTGTAGTTCACGGAAACGTTGATTTCACGTTAGAAATACACATTTTTAGGCAGTATCATGTGATAAAAAGAATCTCAAATGAATTTTCATTTGAGATCCTATATAAATATATTGTTCAATGTGCATTGCTTTAACTTGGTGTGTCTGTCTTGTTTGTTTCTTGATGCACGTTTTGATAATGTCGAAAGGTTCCAACTCTATACCTTCTCGAAGAAAATTCCAAACCAATTTCCATGCACCAGACACGTGTTTCGAATATTAAGCTCTCATCAGTGATGCTTTCAGCGGAGCCACCAAAAATAATTTCAGTGGCACCCTCTTTAATTTTTTTGAAGTTAGATTTTTACATTTACATTACAGAGAGTGCGCGGCTCAAAATTTCCTGTAGGGTCGATTCAGTAGCATATCCAAATAAAATATATGTTCAAAATAGCATTGGAGGAATGGTGCTAAGATGTTAAACTCCTATAATTTCGATGATATTTATCGGTGAAATGGCTAGTTTCCGAAATAGCAAGAAAGAAATATATAATGTCATATTGATAAAAGGCCAAAACAATGCTTCTTTCAGGTGACAGAGCTGGAAAAAGGAACTAATACACTTGACAAACATCAGGTAACGGGGAACGATTTTAACTGCTCCACACTGCAACGTTTAATAAGTGTCTATATTAATATTGTCGAAGGGTCACGTTGAGTCACGTTGTCTCCTGTAGAATTGTGTTGTCTTTTGTATATACATGTATTACTTTTATGTCGCATGTCTCTTATTTCTCTTTCATTGAACTCGTCTTCTCTGTTTTCGCATGGGATGTTTCGTTGTTGGTGCTGCAACCAGGTCTGGTTGCGGATACCCTTCCCTCTTTATGTTAACTGATTCGATCAGAACGTGATATGGCCATGTCTTGAAGTGATGGTTATATCTAAAACATTCCGTAAAGTATTCCTGTTATATGTAAATATGCCAAATCCTACCATTTTGAGTATATAAAGAATAAGTGTCTTAATTTGTGTTCTGTTATCGGTATGCCACACAACATTTGCATTAAACGTACTGCGATAAATGCGATAAATGTACTTCCTGTGTGTTGCATACCCTTAACAATACATGAATTATGACATATATATCCGTCGATGCTAATTTTTGCTCTATTGTGAGTGCTGTTGAGATTATCGTCAGGATCTTCTTTAACTCATATATGATATATATGTGGACCACAGTTGTCCGTTTCCTCCTTGTTTTCAGAAATTGTAATTTTTTTACATAAAGGTCACGTTGAAAGCCAGGGCTTCGCGGATTCAGTTTCAGTTCAGAACAGCCGTCGTGGCATAATATTGTAGTTCTCATGCATCGTTATCTCAGCTATGTTTTTATGCAAAAAAAGAAAGCACGTTCCTTTGAATAGTGTCATCTCAGAGAATTACATTGATTTAGAATATATAGAAGTATTGGCTTCTGGCTTGATTAGAATTCTGACGTCGTATAGTAACAGAGTAACAAAGTTTTAAATATATATATATTTACATATGCCATTCACTTGTATAAAATTTACGTTGTCATTATAGGATAATTATCAAAGAAGTATCTATTTAGTCTCAAAGTCAAAAAAGCAAGGCAAAATCATAAGAATTTCTATTGGAACAATTGCGAGTCTCGGAATGAATAACATTCCAAAGTGAGACCAGGTGCACGGGGAAAGTCAGCGTCTCCTGATTGCATGCAACACCAGTCGAAACAGTTCCATGAAACCTTGTCAAATTCGATAATTGTCTCGATCATATACATGTACATATACTATCTCGACAATGTACATATCAGGTAAATTTGTCTTGTTTGGTGATGGTGACAACCATTCAATCGCATTGCAGAATGTCACTGATCATTCTGGAAAGGGAATATGATATGCGTTTATTATATCCCCGAAGCGACCACAGAACTTCCTCAATGATGATAACAGCCGTTGTGTAATGTAACCTTGAACAAGTAGCTTCCTTAGAAGCCCTCTGGTTATGATGAGTTCTTCATATTTGGAAAATGCCCTGGCGTACCGTATCAACAGAGAAACAAAAACGCAATTAGCAGGAGACGACAGAATGCTGCTACTTATTAAAGGAGTATAACCGCTGTGACTTGATATGAACTTTGACGTCGTATACACACGCTAAGTAAAAACATATTTTAAAACGTATTTAAACGTCATTTATGCGTGAAAACCTTGAATGTAAATATTACATTGTAATTCGCACTTTTGTATTGGAAAACAACATCCTCGCTGTTACATGGCCACACAATTTATTTATATGCAACGTTTCATTAGGAGTCAGTATATATATGACTGTTGGTCTTCTTTGCACAGAGAGCTTTATTTCATAATTTGACGTATTAATATGTGTGTCGTACTGGGATGAAATAAGTCTTCTTGATTCTGTATTAAAGTTATACGAAATAGGTCACATAAATTAAGGATTATGTTCAGAAAACAGATATAGAATAATTCGAATTCTGTTAAATACATTTTACATAGTTTATATTTTTCTTTAAAGTTCAGCATGAAAAGGAAGAGATGAGAAACGTAGTGCTTACCAATTAAATGTTACTTGAAACGTTGTTACGTATTCTTTTGCTCTATTGAATGTACTGTTATCATCAATTTTTGCAATCGATAGACCCAGGTTAGCGCATTCCTGACATGCTTCACTGTAATTTAACTCAATTGCCCTGCTTTCTTCAACATTATAACTGATATAAAATCCAGGAGCAGTTGATGTGCCTGTAATAATAATTGAAGTGAAAGTAGTATAAAACCTCTGGAAAAAGGAGATCCAGCAAATACTGTCTTAGGAATTACAAATAAGGATAATGACCATATCCCTGTAGACAGCCACGTTCTGCGGATGTGTCTAAGTGCGATCAGGTCTTCACCTTAACGTATACCTTGAAGAAAAAAACGTCAAACAAATTTATTATGCACTAGACACGTCTTTTGGATATTAAATCCTCATCAGTGATGCTTCCAGCTAAAGTGCTTTTTATAAGCTGTCAAAATTCATTTCACTAGCGCCCTCTGATTTTAATTTTTAGAATTTAAATTGTGCATTTACTTTACGGAGAGTATGCAGTTCCAAATTTCCTGAAGGGTCGATTCAGTAGCATATCCAAATGAAATCTATGTTCAAAATAACATGGGAGAGATGGTGCAAAGAGGTAAAATCCTACTTTAATTTCGACATTTTTGTGGAGAAGTTTCCGAAATACCCAAATAATATTTATGATTGCAAATTGATAGAATGTCAAAACAAAACTTCTGTCAGGTGACAGAGCTGGAAATAAATAATTAAACGATTCACAAACACCCATATTTCGGGGTAGAAGTGTAACTGATCCATACTGCAACAGGAAATAAGTGTTTATATCAATAATAAGGAAGGGTTCAAACTTTATACCTTCTTGAAGAAAATTGAAACCAATTTATCATGCACCAGACATGTGTGTCGGATATTAAATCCTCATCAGTGATACTTCAAGCCAAAGTGCTTTTCAAAAGCCACCAAAATTCATTTCATTAGCGCATTCTTGTTTTATTTTCAAAATTAAATTTTTCTTTGCATTTACCTTCAAAAAGTGTGCGGCTCCAAATTACCTTTTCCCTACAGAGAAATTGCGGCTCCAAATTTCCTATAGGGTCGATGCAGTAGCATATCCAAATATTTTTTTTTTATCTTTTAAATACTTTATTCATAATTAATCTATGCCCTTACATTTTCGATGACATTTTGGGCAAAATGTCTCGATAACAATTTTGAAGAAAAAAAAAAAGATAAGTACATAAACATGATAAACTCACAATAAGGTACCTATCTTTTCAAAAGTGTTCTGACAGTTTTTTCGATTTAGTCTTCGATATACCAAAGAATATATTTTCAAAGATTTTTTTACTTGCTCACAAATATTTTCAACAGATTCATTATAATTCTTAATTCTAAAAAACATTTTGTACTTATAGATAACAGTAGCAATTGTTGAAATTAAATTATTAAGATCATGAATTTTCTGATTATTTTCAAAATAAAAGCCAATCAATATATGTTTCCATTTAACTTCAAATTTTTAAATTTCAGAAGTTTTTTCCCATATCCTTTTGACATTTCTACACTCAAAAATCAAATGTTTATCATTTTCAACAATATCATGACAAAATTCACAAAGTTCTGATTCAGATTTTTTGATTTTCTTCAGGAAAACTTTGTTACATAGAAGATTGTTCAGAAGCTTAAAGTTAAATTCTGCAATTTTTCTTTCATACATATGGTTAATTTTGTTTTTGTAAATAGAATTCCATGATGTTTTGTCAATATAAATTGTTCTTGAAAGATAAGATTGATATAGGGGTGTGTGAAATTTCTTAGATATAAAAACATTGTATAATAGTTTTGAGGATATGTTAGAAATATCAATAGGCATAGAGCATATCCAAATATAATCTATGCTCAAGATAGCATTGGAGGGATGGTAATAAGATGTATAGTATTACCTTCTTTAATTTCGACAATTTTGTGGAGGAAATGGCAAGTTTCCGAAATACATAAATAATATTTATGATGGCAAATTGAAGAAGTGTCATAACAAAGCTACTTTCAGTCGACAGAGCTGTAAAGAGGTAATTAACACACTTGAAAAGCATCCATGTCATGGGGAACGAGTTTAACTGCTCCACACTGCAACCTAAGGTTAATTTTAAGGAACACTTGAGAATAATCTAGTATAAAAATAATGGTCTTTGCTAGAACCTCGGATAGGCATTCTAAGGACCTCGCAAAATTCTAAAGGAAATCACCAGTTAATATCGTTTTGTAAGAGAACATTTGATTTGTGACCTAAACTCCGTATATGAAGAAAATATAAGAATATATAGAAAGTATTGAAATTATATCACCGTAATTGCGAGAAATAAACATCCTTTTTGCATACTCATCTTTCCATAATATGTTAAACGCCTTCAAATTCAATATATGTTTGGATGTGGCTTGTATCTTTTGAAGTACGAAATGTGATTTTCTAGGGCATTCTTAAAACTTGCACTCTGACCACCTGTCCTCTCTGATAATCATTCGTACTCCTCGATGATAACACTGCTGACAGAGCACGGATTGTATTATGTGCGCCCTCTTTTTATATCCATATTTACATATATATCTGTGTTGATTGGGCCCCTCCGTTTTGCGGTCTTGTTTGTGTGTGGTCATCTGACAATGAGGAGGTAATTCTAACCACAATTGTACATTCTTCGAGACCTCTGAGAAATCGGAAAAGTGGGAGGGTTGTGCGCACGTTATCCAGGATAACCTTCTGCTATTTTCGTGGTAGATGGCCGTCTTAGTCGGCACCGGTTGCCCATTAGTCTCGCTGGTTCATGTGTAATCTTTATGTTAGATGTTTCTGTGTTGTGCGTTGGTGCTCCTTGTCCCTTTTTTGTCTCTATCTGTGCGTGTCTGCTCTGTGTTTTTACATTATGTGTTTATTGCTTTTGATGTAGTTGCTGAACTCTGTTGTTGTTGGAGATCCCCTCCTTTGGTTTTCCTTCTTCGCACATTAAATATAAGAGATCTGATTAGAAATGTTAATTGCCTGGTCGACATTGTTACCGCAATTGCTACAGGATTCAACATATCATTGAAATAGCTCTTACCAATATTTTATTATTATTAGTCAAAATTGATGAATCATGCCAGCTCCGCTGGAAGCATCACTGATGAGAATTTAATATTCGAGACAAGTGTCTGGTGCATGAAAATTGGTTTGAAATTTTCTTCAGGAAATTATAGAGTTGGAACACTTCCTTATTGTTAGATGGGAATTTTCCAGAAAGGTGCGGAAGAGTATCAAAAAGTTTCCATGCGTTACAGATTAACAAGATAAGAAGGATCAAAGATAGACAACATCACTATCGTAAATGCGTCAGAATCATCAAACGCCTTTTATACCGTGGATATGATCCTAATGTCACCAGACGGACACTAGGCTTGGTACTTGACCAATCTACAGTCTTGTACAAGCGCATTCTTAAAACATGCACTCTAACTGACTGTGACGACGGGACTCCATGACGGGCCCTGTCCAAACCTCTTTAGAGAAGACAGGACCCCGACCACCTGTCTATTCTGAATGTCAGTCGGACTCCTCGGGTGATAACATACATGAGCTCGCGGCGTCAGAGCACGGATTATATTACGTACGCCCTCCTTTTATATCCATTTACATATTCATCTGTGTTGTTTGGGCCCCTGCGTTTTGCGGTCTTGTTTGCGTGTGGTCATCTGACAGTGAGGAGGTTGATTTACACCACAATTGTACGTTCTTCGAGTCCTCTGGGTAATCGGAAAAGTGGGAGGGTTGTGCGCACGTACTCCAGGATAACCACACCTTCTGCTATTTCCATGGCAGATGGCCGTCCTAAGTCGGCACCGGTTGCCCATTGGTCTCATTGGTTTATGTGTAGTCCTTTGTGTCTGATGTTTCTGTTTTGTGCGTTGACTTTCCTTGTCCCTTATGCGTCTCTTTCCGTGCTTGTCTGCTTTGTGTTTTTGCATTGGGTGTTTTTGGATTTTTGCTGTGGGTGCTACAACCGGGTGTTGTTGGAGATCCCCTCCTTTGTTTCAGTTTTAATTTCATTGAAATGCCAAATTTTAGATAGAAAATTTGTTCCCAGTAGAAAATATAACTGCCTTGTATCTTAAGGTAGAGCATCCCTCAGGTCTCAGATGCTCATATTCGCACATTAAATATAAGAGATCTGATTAGAAATGTTAATTGCCTGGTCGACATTGTTACCGCAATTGCTACAGGATTCAACATATCATTGAAATAGCTCTTACCAATATTTTATTATTATTAGTCAAAATTGATGAATCATGCCAGCTCCGCTGGAAGCATCACTGATGAGAATTTAATATTCGAGACAAGTGTCTGGTGCATGAAAATTGGTTTGAAATTTTCTTCAGGAAATTATAGAGTTGGAACACTTCCTTATTGTTAGATGGGAATTTTCCAGAAAGGTGCGGAAGAGTATCAAAAAGTTTCCATGCGTTACAGATTAACAAGATAAGAAGGATCAAAGATAGACAACATCACTATCGTAAATGCGTCAGAATCATCAAACGCCTTTTATACCGTGGATATGATCCTAATGTCACCAGACGGACACTAGGCTTGGTACTTGACCAATCTACAGTCTTGTACAAGCGCATTCTTAAAACATGCACTCTAACTGACTGTGACGACGGGACTCCATGACGGGCCCTGTCCAAACCTCTTTAGAGAAGACAGGACCCCGACCACCTGTCTATTCTGAATGTCAGTCGGACTCCTCGGGTGATAACATACATGAGCTCGCGGCGTCAGAGCACGGATTATATTACGTACGCCCTCCTTTTATATCCATTTACATATTCATCTGTGTTGTTTGGGCCCCTGCGTTTTGCGGTCTTGTTTGCGTGTGGTCATCTGACAGTGAGGAGGTTGATTTACACCACAATTGTACGTTCTTCGAGTCCTCTGGGTAATCGGAAAAGTGGGAGGGTTGTGCGCACGTACTCCAGGATAACCACACCTTCTGCTATTTCCATGGCAGATGGCCGTCCTAAGTCGGCACCGGTTGCCCATTGGTCTCATTGGTTTATGTGTAGTCCTTTGTGTCTGATGTTTCTGTTTTGTGCGTTGACTTTCCTTGTCCCTTATGCGTCTCTTTCCGTGCTTGTCTGCTTTGTGTTTTTGCATTGGGTGTTTTTGGATTTTTGCTGTGGGTGCTACAACCGGGTGTTGTTGGAGATCCCCTCCTTTGTTTCAGTTTTAATTTCATTGAAATGCCAAATTTTAGATAGAAAATTTGTTCCCAGTAGAAAATATAACTGCCTTGTATCTTAAGGTAGAGCATCCCTCAGGTCTCAGATGCTCATATTTATCAAATTACAGCTTTTACAATATTTTCATTCCCATATATTCAAAGCTCAGTATACGTATAAACTTAATATACAATCAAAATATAATCTGTGGTTTCAGGATTATACCGAGAGCTTAGCCGTTAAAGGCCGACGTTGGGAACCCCCCGGTCGTTAATAGGAATACCTTAGTGACATAAGCTTGATAGGCGTGGCATGCTGTCTTTGAAAATAACGCTGTCTGCGAGCGGCGTGTTACATCAAAGACAAACCGACAGGTAATCCTTTATTATGCTAATGAGATACCCGAGTCTCATCTGTTTTAAGCTGACAATCAAAAATTGATAGGGGTAAAAGGATTAAAGGGAACCAATCAGATACCAATAAGAGATGTTAACCCTTTAGCGGTCAGTGAGGAAATGACAGAAAATTTACCTGTCCCCTTATATAGTCCCCCGTCGGCCTTTAACATTGGACCCTATGGGAAAAGTAAACAAATCACTTTTTAGAGGTGATAAAATGTAGCTATAAAAAGTTTATTTTTCCAAAGCCTTATTAGTTAGAGAATCTGAACAATATTTTGAAGAGAACAAATAGGGTATAAAGGCACAAATTCGCCAGCAGTTCTAACCTGAGAGATACTCTACCTTAAGAGGAAACAATGAGAATTTTCTTAAACAAAGAATGTATTTGATGATATAGATAAAATAGATAAGAAAATTTAATCGCCAATTTGAAACCCTTCCCTAGTTTGCTACATCGTATGAATTTGATAGATCTGATCAATATTTAGTAAAATCTTATGGAAATCTTCTAGCTAGGCGGGAGACAGTATTTACATTCTGTTTCCATTTTTCGTTGGTTCCAATGTTAATGTGATTTTTTTAAGCGAGCTTTCAGAGAAAATACCAGTCCCATGTATGAAATATTACGAAATAATTAAAATTAAGCAACAACCTGAATTATTCCAGGAATGAATTAATTTATTAGAAAAACGTCCTTTGCCTCAAATTCGTTCGAGCTTATTCATGTTATTAAAAATAAAACTAAAACTTAAATCCCTGGTGCGTGTATCACTTTGTTTGTTTCTGGTAGCGTATTTCCTCAATTTTTTGACTAACGGATCTACACCTAAATAATTGTATTGTTTTGAATGGCAAAATTTAAGAGATTATGATTACATGCAAGAAAAATAACATTAGAAATATGAATAAATCAATTTTGTCTACATTTAGTAGATTTTTGACCCGCCTCCCCCTGCTCCAAAAAGTAATAATGAATGCTCTAAATAAAAAGAGGTCATTTTCTCATAACAAATTAAATTTGTAAATTTAGGAACAAAGCCTGATGAACCATCGTCGTTAGGATAACAATTGTAGAATTGTTAATTAACAAGAATTTGATAATTGGCATAGCCATGGAAACACAATTACTCTTTGTTTAAATATTCATAGAAACTGAACTGTTTGAATTATGATAGGACCTCGAACATATTGATCCTAAATATCAAGTCCATTATTACTTGAAAAAAATCATTAGCACTGAAAAAAAGAAAAAAAAATATCACGTCATTGATATGTCCTAATCGAGCAAATTACCCATGCATAAATTCGATAAATTTATGAATCAGTCTTTCGGAGTTGACAAAAAGGAAAATGAGAACGGTACAAAACTTTATTAAGAAAACATAAATAATTAACAAACGGATATAATAACGGAATATAAGAGACCAAAGTTGGTATACATCACTAACATGAAGACCCCCTCTTTATGTTTGCTAAATAAAAGAAGTGTAGGAAACATACAGAAACCATAATATGATTTCAGTTGTTTCATAAAAACATCAAAGAAGTGATATAAGATATCCAGTTGCAAAGTCGATAAGGTAAGGCTAAATCATTAGCATTTCCATCGTCGGAATGGTTGCGACATTTGAGTCATCTATAAGATGACACAAATCAGATGAAGAAAATGACACGAACACAGATATTATCACATTGCCATCTCTTCCCTTATTATTTAATCTACTGATCAATTTCAATAATACGAATTTCAAAAACAAATAACAATCTGCTTTTCTTTGTAGTTTCTACCTTCAACTTCAACGTCGATTAGTGAATGAAATTTGATAAAAAGTATTTTGACGACAATCTCAAAAGTACTAATCAAACGACTTTTATATCGTGGATATGATCCTTCTATGACTTGACGGATACTCGGCTTGATACTGGGCCAACTTCCCGTCTTGTACCAGCTCATTCTTAAGAATTACACTCCGACTGACTGTGACGACAGGACTCCATGGACCCTGTCCAAAACTCTTTAGGAACAGGCAACCGACCAACTGCCCTTCCGAATTTCAGTCGGACTCACTGATCACATGTATGAACTCGCTAAAGCCTTCTGCTTTTTAATATCCATCTGTATGTTTCTTGGGCCCCTGCGTCATGCTGTATTTTTTATGTTCATCTTACAGTGAGGATGTTACTTTACACCATAATTGTGCGTTCTTCGAAACTTCTTGGTAATCGGATAAGTGGGAGGGTTGTGCGCACGTAATCCGAATAACCATGGAGCAACATTTAACGAAAAACTAGCAATGGTCTATTCATGAATTATGTGAAAGTATATGGGTGAGAGAAAAATAATCAATTATCTCTTTGTACAGAGACACACGTGTCTGGTGCATAATAAAATGGTTTGAGATTTTCTCCAGGAAGGTATAGAGTTGGAACCCTTCCGCATTATTGGATAGTTCTTAAAACAATATCTTCAAACACGGATGAATAAAATGTGACTACATGATGATTTAAGATAAAATCACAGTAGCGAATCACGTGATATAGAAATAATCTCTTGCATGGGAACCCCTTCGATTTAACAGGGTAAATACGGTCTTAGCCTACCTAAATGAAATTATTTCAAGTCACTCATACAAGCATCATTATCAAATATATGACGGTTATCTATTTTTGTCAAGGGCATAGGTAAATGAACACGATATTTTGATTTTACGTGCATCCTATCATAACATGCAAAGAAAATAGAAAATTTACTTTTTAATTCTCATATGATAGGCCAAAATTAGTTTTATATGAAATAGATTTAAACAATGTGTTATTTTGTTTTATCGGGGGAGATTTCCGTGCAAGTGTTGAATGTTAAGCGTCTTCAAATTCAAAAGCATCATTTAAGAAAGATAAATTTGCAGCATGGGCCAGACATGCACGTTTCGGGTACTACACCCTCGTAAGAGATTATTTCCATAATATAACGTGATTCGCTACTGTGAAACTAAAACCTCCGAAGATATTTTTTTTCACAAACACTCTTCAAAACCATAACATGTAAAATACAAATTTAATAGTTTCTTTTACCGTTTTTCTTCACCTTTATGAATCACGGATCTACACACGAATCAATGTACTGTTTTGCTTCTGAAAATATTATGAAAGCTTTCAAGAAGGACTAACACCTCAGCAGTTTTTCTACATTTCATACATGTAGGTTCTTGAAACAACCGTCTCCATAACTCCCAAAGAAAGAATTGAAAAGAGTTAAAAAACAATGTTACTTACTCCTGACAAATTCCAAGTATAAACCAAGGAACACAATCTGATAAAACATCTTCTTCTGGATTTGCAGAGTAGTATTGTTAAGGCAGGTCACAATAAGCAATTCAGTTGGCATAGCCAGTGAAACAAATGTTTATTTGTATTAATATTCATAGACATTACAATTGCTGGAAAATATTGATTCTACATACGTACTCCATTTTTGTAAAATAGCAATCCTCTGTAACCATTTAAACAATTTAGGCACGCATGGTCTCCGATTTTCATGAAATTTCACACATGAAAAATGAAATGAAAAAAGGTAAATTAGACCAAACTTTTATTTCTAGGCAATCTGGTTACCATGGCAACGGCCTTTAAAGTTGAGAAATTTGCAAAATTGAGCTACTTTGTGGCTCTATAATTTGGTTTAAATACGACATTTCTGGAAGAATTTCTAAGCATCCTAAAGATTAAGACCTAAAATGTTAGATAAACTCAATCTTAGTGTCTGATATTGTCAAAAAGGCAGGTTATCTTGACAACATAATTCGCTAATCTAAATATATTGATTTCAAAATGCTGTTTGTATTTTCCAATTTCCCTTCTCTCTTGATGGGTATATATTAACATGATAAAAAGGAATTTATTTTATAGAATGAGTAAAGTCAAGATAAACTCACTTGTTGCTATGCACATAAGTTACCCTGGCAACGGTAACTATGGTCTATAATATTACTTATTTTGCAACTTCAGAGTTATTTTTTGAATTTCTGCATCATGATGAACAGATGAGAAATATTGGAATATATGCAACACCAAGAGCTATTTAAAAAACCGTGAAAAGCTATGGGGAACATATGTTACCATGGCAACCATTTTTGCTATTATTATAAAGCAGTCATTATTAATCCCAGAAAGTTAAGATTTATTATGAATAAACATCGAGTGAGCCTCTGTCAAAATACATGAAAAAACTTTCAAATAATTAATGGTTGCTATGGTAATTCGGCCATACAATAAAAAATATGCATTTCTTGCTGTTTTTCGAAGCCTTTTCCCCAAAAACTGAATCAGGCTTACACAACTGTTTTTACATATATTATAAAGAAAAGTCTAAACTTTATTTAGATTTAAAAATTTCACATTAATTTACTTTGGATGCCCGTATCCAAGGACTCAATTGGGCTTATGTACAATTTTACACAATCTTTCCCATAGCAACGGGCTATTTCCTGCATATTCAAAAGAAAAATTCTTTCATGTTTTGAAAGATCTACCCGAATACATTCATTAAGTATCATTACTTTGAATTAAAAATCAATGATCTAGGAAAAAAGGTCTCTGAATATTGTCTAAAATTGCTTTCGTTTTTGCAATTTGAGTTCATGTTGCCATAGCAACGTACACAAACTTTGTTCCATGGTTATTTCCTATGTATTATTTGCATAAACAACTGAAAAACGTAAGTAATGTATCTTTGAGTTTTGAAAAAAATGCCAAAAACACTACTTTGAAAGGGTATCTGTGTTGTTGCCATGAAAACATATAGATAAGACCAAAAACCCAACATTATTTTTACTTAACTTGAAAAAGCAATTCATTAGTGTTTGTTTTAGATTATGCTGCATAAATGATGTATGCGAATTCAAAAGCGCCCAGAAATTCAATTTTTCAATATTCAAATTCCGTTTCCATGTGACATAAAGATTTTTTTTTTTTTACTTTTGGGTCAGACCCAACCTTATATATAAATTTCATCAAAATCTGAGACATGCCGTGCCATGCGTCCTTCATAAAAGTGCAAATGCTTACAGAGAATAGCTAATAAATGCATAATTATTCAATTGCACTTGAAATGGAGAAAACATCCTATCGAAATTCACGACATTTGTTTCTCCGAGAAAAGCAACTTATCCATGCATAAATTTGATATATTTACAAGTGATTCAGGTTTCAAGCTGACTAGAACAAAAAATTAGAACGTAACAATTGACAATATTAAATTTTTATCCGGATCCATATTTGACGAATAGAACATAACACAATTATTTATAATCATATGCAATAACGATATAAAAGAGACTCGAAGTTAGTATATATCGCTCACCTGAAGATGCCCTCCGTATTGTTGGAAAGTACAAATTAAATTAATGAAGATGAAATTATTGATAAGGCATATTCTATGAAACCATACAATCATACTCTCATAGTGTAACAATCATTCCTCGGATTCCTCGGGAATGATCACATGCACGAGCTCGCTAAAGCCGGCAGGGCAAGGACTGTATTTCGTACGCCCTCTGTTTTGATATCCATTTACATTTTCATATGTGTGTTTGTTGGGCCCCTGCGCCATTCTCTCTGTTTGTATGTTCATCTTGTCTGTTGCATGTTAATTGATTTGGAATTTTCTTCAAGAAGGTAGAGAGTTGGAACCCTTCGACATTTTTACAGTGAGGGGGTTGTGCGCGCGTAATCCAGGATAACTATACCGTCTGCTGCTTACATTGCAGATGGCCGTCATAAGTCGGCTCCGGTTGCCCATTGGTCTCGTTGATTTATCATTGGTCTTTTAAGTTTCATGTTTCTATGGTGTGAATTGGTGTTCCTTGTCCCTTTTGCGCTTCTTTCTATGTGTGTCTGTTCTATGTATTTTCACCTGGGTGTTTTGGTATTTTACTGCAGATGCTGCAACTAAGTGTTGTTGGAGATCCCCTCCTTTCTTCCCTACCTTGCAAGAATCAGAACTTGTTAGATACTGACAAATCACAATTTGAGACAAACACGAATGCAAACACATATTTTTAAAATGAAAGGAAGGAATCTCCAACAAGACTCGGTTTCAGCATCTGTAGCAAAATACCAAAAGTACCCATATAAAACACATAGAAGACTTACACATAAAAAATGCAAGGGACACCAAAAACGGCATCAAAAGGTAATCGGTGCCGACTTAGGGCGGCGACTGCCAGGTAAGTAGCAAAGGACAAGACGATAAAGACACGACGAACATCGTTTTAGTGATGTTGTCATGCCAAATGTACATTGCATTTATCGATTTTTGAGTTTTGAATTTAGAATTCGTTTGAAACAGTCTATTAATGGATTTGAAGAACTGTTAAGTCATGCTTAAAATATCAAATATATTCAATTTTTGGTAGAAAATGTTTGGAATTTATGATGAATTCTAAATATCGCATTGCCTACATTTTGTTTTAATGTTGAGCAATGTATATATTAGGAGAGTTCCTCTTGAAAATGTGTAGAAATTGTTTTATAACTCATGAATAATTCGTCCCTAAGCAATTTTCTACCTTACATTGCATTAAATGGATCGATTTTCTCATCATGTACTTTAAAACCCAAGGGACTGTATAATGGAAATGAAATGAAAATACTATCCAATACAATTCACTGGTGCATGTACATTTGTGCGAAATGTTGCTCTTGTTAGTACATGTAGCTAGTTGGAATACATACATTTTTAATTAGCGGGGGCGGTCCAAAGATGTGTGGGAAGATGTGATAGTGGAACATTTAAACAAGGGATAACTGGATTATTTGTACAAAAATGTGCCTATGGTAAAGAAATACGCTGGTACAATAACAAATTGAAGGGTTGGGCGCTCAAATCCAGAGAACCATACCATGTTCAGTGTGATAATGCCGTGATATGCATACTGATGTCGATAACAGATATGGACAATGATCATAATCCAATACACAGTTCAAAATCAATCATAAGCCGAAGGCATGCAAAATCCGGATAATAAAGGAACCAAAGCAAACAAACAAAAATCTCCAACGCACGAAAAGAAGCAAACTCCCAAATGGTAGTGAGAATAGGTGCGCAGGAAGAGTCAGTCTCTCCTGCTTACATGCAACACCCGTCGCTTCTATTCGGCAGAAATACATGTAGGACATCCGGTTACTTCCATTTCGAGAGATACAAGTATATTCTGTGGTTTGCTGGTTGAAATGGTCTATGGCAGAATGTAATGATATGAAAGTGTTCCAACTTTATACATTCATGAAGAAAATTTCTAATCAATTTTCCTGCACCAGACACGTGTTTAGAATAATAAATTCTCATCGGTGATGCTTCCAGCGGAGCCACCAAAATCCATTTTAGTAGCGCCCTCTTTATTTTTTTGAGTTTAGATTTGTACATTTACTTTACAGAGAGTCCGCGGCTCCAATTTCCACCATTCTGGACAATGGGACAACATAGTGTATGAGTTCCCGATATCGACGGTAGAATTTCCTCAATGACGATGTTAGTCGATCACAAACGTATCCCTATCTGAGAAGCTTATATGAAAGAAGCCTTTATCTGAGAACAAAATCTGTATATTTGGTACTTGCTCTTGCAAACTGTATCAATTGAGATATGAACACGGCATAAGGAGGCATTCAATTCAATTCAATTTAAACCGTAAGTCAAAGACTCATAGGTTCACTACAAGATAATATTAACATACAAAAGTAAATGAATATCATGAATGGATTACATAATCATAGTTATAATGAATATTGGAGTATATGAATCATATATATGTTCCCAAAAGTAACAGTACATGTATATATATGACACTATCATTAGGTATGTTACATCAGAATGAATCAACAAACATATTTTATATGGAATGTTACTGAATAGAAGAAAGAACAATTATATGAAAGCATACGGGTAAAGCAACCCCCTCCCCATAGCCCACCAAAAACAGAAAGGGGGTCATGCAGATTTATACTGAGAGGAGAGTGAATTTAATTATTATTTCTCTGTTTACTTGCTAAATAGAGATATTTACCTAAATTACAAAGTTCCTTTAAGTTGGTTACGCTTAGTTGCTGTATCAACTTGAAAACACTGGAGTTGTCATAATAATATTTCTGAATAAATTGTTTTATCAGAGTATTGAAATATTCCATCATAATACCTTCATATCTTTCTTCGTTTCAGTTCAAACATTAGATTTTTGTAACTATATTGTTTAGTTTTCAATCTCCGTAATTTTCAGTTGATTTATTATTATTAAAATCATGTACAGCAGCCTTATACCCGGAATATTTCTTTCTACAAACGTCATTAAACCATGGTTTATAAACATGCAATTTATTAAAGCGTTTCTGTGCTTTTCACAATTTTCGTTGTTCGTCTTCACATTACAAAATGGTATCATAGTATCTGCTACGATTTTACTAAACTCATCAACACATTTATTCAAATCTTCTTCATGGTCGATTGTTATATTTAAAATTCTTTTAAAGAAAGTGGTTTGTTCTCTTAATTTACTTAATATAATTTCCTTATCATCGTCTAACCATGGCCACTTAGCAGATTTTGCCTGTGTTCTATCTTTATCTACATAACCTATTTAATCATTTCTACCGGTATTTAATCCGTTTTAATGAACACAGAAAGTCATTGGTGCGTGGTCAGAAAAAGTGTTTGATTTACCTTAACAAAACATTTGTACGCTTTTCAGGCGTGAATTTTCTACCAAAAGAGAATCGATCATCCCATTAGCACCGAAGAATGTAATAGAACCGTTAGGAACACCAGACTGTCTACTGTTAACAATTCTTTGAATTGTAGTTTGACACAAAGAAATCAAATTTCTTCCGAATTTGTTAGCTATAATATCCATATTTTTGAGTTCAAAATTTTTGTCAGGATCATATGTAATTAAAGGCTGAAGAAAAGTATCTGTTTTTCTTTCCAATGTGTCATTTTCAATAATATCTTTATCATCCCCACATCTAGCATTCAAATCACCTGCTACATAAAATGACCCTCTGTCATATACTTTTCTATAGATACGTATAATGCAGAAAATAAGTCTACTTCATTTTTACATAGAAAGTACTATTTTCAGGAGGTAGATAACTTATCGCAATGGAAGTTGGACATAAACCCGTTATGTGTGTCAACTCCAACCAAATAATGCTGTCAAAAATATAATCTACGATATTTACAGATTTTGAAAGTTCTTTATTACAGAAATGAAGGGAGTTTCCTACTCAGAAAAGGAAATACTTTGAGCGGTATTTTGTTTTTAATATGTGTGATGTCATCTTACAGTGAGGAGGTTGTTTTACACTACAACTGTACGTTCTTCGAGACCTCTGGGTAACTGGAGAAGTGAGAAGGTTGTGTGCACGTAATCCAGGATAACCACACCATTTGCTACTTGCGTGACAAATGGCCGTCCAAAGTCGGCACCGGTTGCCCATTGGTCTCGTCGGTTTAAGTGTAGTCTTTTGTGTTTGATGTTTACATGTCGTGTGTCTCTTTTCCGTCTCGTGCTGTACTCGTCTTTTGTGTTTTTGCATCGGGTGTTTTTGGTGTTTTGCTGCTGATGCTGCAATGGAGTCTTGTTTGAGATCTCCTCCCTTCTTTAATATGTCTGCGTTGTTTTTTGTGTTCCTTGTCCTTTTTTTGCGTCTCTTGATGTTTTAAAACCACGGTGTGTTCTTCAATACTGCTGAGTATTTATGCCATTATGTTGTGTGAAATCCGGATGACAACTAGTAACAACATTGCTATTGACGTAGCTGATTACATCCTTAAGGTTTACATATGTGCAGTCTCTTTCTTTCTACATTTATCCAACGGTGTCCATTTGAATATCCTTACCTTGTGTCCGCATTCAGATGCTTTGATGTTGTTTTTCTTTTCCATGGGAGGGCGGGGGTTACTGCAACAAAGTACTAATTGAGTTATCTTCCTTTCTTCAAAGTCACACTCTACAAATACCGTAATAAAATAAAATATAAATTTGTTTTGATTTGGAGTTATCTTTCTTGATATACATCATGTTTCGACTTACTGAAATGTAACAAAAAAATTTACAACAAAGTAACATTTCTATTACATTGAGTTTTGAAAATGTGTGAAAAGAAATCGCGAACCAACATATTTCTTAATCATTAGATATTCTAGGTTTAATAAAAAGTATTACCACACTAAGGTCATGTTCTGATACCAAAAAGTTCGTCGCCTGAAAGGATGAAATGTGAAACGTCTTCAAATTCTATAGCATCATTTAAAATAAGAAACATTTTCAGCATGGACCAGACATGAGCATTTCGAGTACTTAACCCTCGTCAGTGATCCTCAATCTAAACAATGTAATATGGCCAAAGAATGTCCAAAAAAGTATTGAAAGACGTTTCAGAAAATTTCAAGAAATTTGATAATAGAAATTTTCGATTGCGTTGACGAAACGACCAACCGAAGATGATCGAACTTGGCTACGAATCAATTTTCAGGTCAGATTTACTGTATATTAAACATTTCATTTAAGATCTGTCTTTAAAACATACCAAGGATAACACAGAAAACTACAAATTAGGATATCACATTTTTAAAATTCATAGCGAAATGCATTTTCTATAAGTAGGAATTAAAGCAAGGAATCTATTTCTATTCTTATCATCCATGTTTGAATTTATGTCTATGGTAATTAATGCATGAATCAGTTTTGCTTGATAACAAAGAAAATAACAATTATTATTATAAAGGTTGCGTATAAATGTAACTATGCCATAGTCGGTTTCACTCAATGCGAAGGGTCTTATTTGGGAGGGTAGGTGGTCCCCCACCTAAGCCTCTGCAGGTTTTTTTTTCTCCGGGTACTCCGGTTTCTTCCTGCTCCTTGGACCCCCGCACGTCAACATCTGAGCCAACGTGAGACATTAATATAAGTTGTGTAACTTGTTTGTTAAAAGTTGTAAAATAAATAAAGTTTAAAAAAAACATATTCTTTTAAAATAAAAGACGCGTAAAAAGGTAAGAAAACGCCCATGATATATTCTGACTGTTTATTATCGATGCGGAGAATGCATTCAGTTAGGAATATGAAGATATTACGCTCAATGTGGAGTAGGTGTTAAATGGGATTATTTTTTTTTTCATTTTTCAACAACAGCTGCTGCAACAAGGACAATTACATATTTATCCGTTTAATAACACAGCAACTTTAAAATGCAATGGTATCTTTTTATGTTTTTGTTTTAGTCGAGACATTAACACAGAAATCAAGTCAGAGAATTCGTACGTTAACCTTTTAATTAAGTACTTGAGTATTGCTTATCATTTCAATTCTTAGAATTTTTCATTTTATGAAAAAGTTTAACATTAAATTTAAGTTGATAATGATGATGATGATGATGATGATGATGATGATGATGATAAAGATGATGATTGTGTTTTTCATTTTTCATTATCAGAAAAGCTTATCATCCCCAATATCCGTTTGCTTCCCTTGATTTAAATAAGAATTGACTTATCAGTTCTGACAGTTTATTAAAGTATGGACTTTGGTTTGTCGCATCACAAATTGTGTAAAACCGCGTAGCGTAGCGTAACGCAAGAATGTATGAAGGTAATGTATGTACCCGGTTGCAGTACCAACAGCTAAACACCAAAACCTCTGGTGCGAAAACACAGAGAAAACTAGCACGTGAAGGGACGAAAAAGAGATTTACGACATAGAAACATGTAATAAAAAAGACTACACATGAAGCAACGAGACCAATGGGTAATCGGTACCGACGGCAATCTGCTATACGCACGCAGCAATTGGTCCGTGCGCACAATCCTCCCACCTCTTCGGTAACAAACAGGTCTCAATGAACGCACTTTTTATGTAGAGTACTATAATCTCCTCACTGTTAGATGACGAAACAAGGTAGTAAAACGCAAAGTTCCAAGAGAAACAGATGATTATTTAAATGGACATAAAAAGGGGGTGTACGTACAGTGTTGGCTCTACCGGCTGTAACGAGCCCATGTATGTTATCACCAGAGAAGTCCGACTGACATTCAGAGAGAAGAGGTGGGCGGGGCACAGTCTTCTCTAAAGAGGTTTTAGACAGGATCCGTCATGAATTCCCGTCTTCACAGCCAGTCAGAGTACATGTATTAAGAATGCACTGGTACAAGATTGTAGATTGGTACCAAGGTAGTGTCCGTTTAAGATTGACATAGGAATCATATCCAAGTTATAAAAGGCATTTTTTGATTCTGACGCATTTTAGATGGTTATGCTGTTTACATTTTATCCTTCTTTTTTATCAAATCACCGAAAGAGGCAGCTTGTGAAATACCCAAGGAAGCAGATGGCAGTCAGCACCGGTTACCTATTGGTCACGTTGGTCTATGTGTAGTCTTTGTGCTTTAGGTTGAAAACCCACAACTTATTACTACAAAATTACGCGTTTTGCGGATAACTAATGTTATGCTAAATGTGTGCCGATATTCGACTACTTTCGACAAGCTTTTGGTGTGCCAATAAGCTCAGCTGTAAAATAGGAATATTTATTCATATAAAACTGCATTTTCTTTTTTATTTTCATACATTGTACTCATAACTTGATTGCAATTCATTTAATACCAAACACTCCTACAAAACTCCAATTTAAAGAAATAAATGCACACACAATTGATTTTTTTATGCTCATTATAGTTCCTTTTGTTAATAACTTTATTCCTGGTCCAATGTAATGAAAAAAGAATTCAAGGAATGAAAGAAATTTCATCTTGACCGTCTTGGAAAGAATGTTTCAAAAACAAATAAGGTTATCTCGAAAAATCAAATTTCGTGAAATTTCTATCCATTCTTTACTTATGGGTCGACTACCTTAAAATTTCTATGCCGTGTATCTCTTTTCATCTTTTACTGTGCTCTTCGTCTCTCTGTTTTCTCAACGAGTGTTTGGTAATTTGCTGTTGAAACTGCATCCGGGTCTGGTTTATGATCCCCTCCCTTCTTCTTGACCAATATTCAGTCTTGTATCAGCGCATTCTAAAGAATTTAAATCTCACTGACTATGATGACAGTAGTACATAACGAGCCCTTTCCGAATCTCTTTAGAGAAGACAGGGCCCGACCACCTGGCTTTTTTTAATGTTTGTCTTCTGGGACGATAACAGCCGTCAGAGAATGGAAAATATTTTGTATACCTTCAGTTTCTTTTTCTATCCATTTACAAATTAATCTGTTACCCATGCGTCTTGCTGTCTTGTTTGCAGTGTCATTGCACAACGAGGAGGGTATTTTACACCACTATTATGTGTTCTTCATGACCTCTTGGTAATCGGATAAGTGAGAAGGTTGAGTGCATGTAATCTGGATGACCACACCATCTCCTAATGGCGTTGCAGATGGCCGTCCTTAGAAGCACTGTTTGGTTATTGGTCTCGTTGATTTATTTGTAGTATTTTGTTTTTCATATTTCTATGATGTGATTAAAGGTTCTTTGTCCCTTTTGCTTTTGTTCGTGTCTGCTCTCTGTTTTTTTTTTTCATTTGGTGTTTTGATATTATGCTTGGGATACTGCAGCCGAGTGTTGTTAGATATCTCCGGTTTTCCTAAAAATGCAATTATAGCATTGCCCCAAAAGCCTGCCAAATACAATATTTTTTTTATTGAATCTGTTTCTAGAAAAACATCATAAGATAATATGTGTACAACAAATGATACAATCAATTGTTGCTTATTTATAAAATCGAAATACAAAATTTTAGACTTATATAAATTAAAATGGAAGTTAACAAGATATCGGCGAAATTTTACGAAACTTTTTTTTATGTTGATGTTGATTGAATACATTTACAAGTAATATATTGCACTTAAACATTCTTCAAAGATGCAAAAGCGAATTCCCAATGAGATTTGAGAGTGAGGTTTTTGTCTATTTGGTAGCAAATGATTTAAAGACGATCCTGACGATAATCTCAACAGCACTTACAATAGAGCACCAAACTGAGCATCGACGGACCCCTGGCAAGCTAGAGGTGGGACCAGGTGCCCGGGGGGAGTAAGCATCCCCTGTTGACTAGCCGCACCCGCCGTCGATGTTCACGCACGAAAATTAAGATATATTAAATACATGCACTGTCTGGGGTTCTGTCTATATAGAAAGTGCTATGGCGACAATTTTAGGGAAAACATTCAAAACACTTACTGTCAAGCCCCTCGTGGGGAGAACTTTTTTTACGAGCTCCACACGGCAAAGGGCATAAGTGTGACACAAATGAGTTAAAGAAGATCATGACGATAATCTCAACAGCACTCACAATAGAGCACCAAACTGAGCATCGACGGACCCCTGGCAAGCTAGAGGTGGGACCAGGTGCCCGGGGGGAGTAAGCATCCCCTGTTGACTAGCCGCACCCGCCGTCGATGTTCACGCACGAAAATTAAGATATATTAAATACATGCACTGTCTGGGGTTTGTCTATATAGAAAGTGCTATGGCGACAATTTTAGGGAAAACATTCAAAACACTTACTGTCAAGCCCCTCGCGGGGAGAACTTTTTTTACGAGCTCCACACGGCAAAGGGCATAAGTGTGACACAAATGAGTTAAAGAAGATCCTGACGATAATCTCAACAGCACTCACAATAGAGCACCAAACTGAGCATCGACGGACCCCTGGCAAGCTAGAGGTGGGACCAGGTGCCCGGGGGAGTAAGCATCCCCTGTTGACTAGCCGCACCCGCCGTCGATGTTCACGCACGAAAATTAAAATATATTAAATACATGCACTGTCTGGGGATCTGTCTATATAGAAAGTGCTATGGCGACAATGTCAGGGAAAACATTCAAAACACTTACTGTCAACACTGTCATTTCGGCCAAGAAGGAAAAAAGTCATATCGGGTAAATTTGTTATATACGGTGTTTTGGATTTATCTAACGTAAAATATTTTCTAACATAATCTTCCAAAAGTTTCTGGTTAAAGTCATGTGATCTATATATGATACAGTAAAACAAAGGAGGTGATCTCCAACAACACCAGATTGTAGCACCCACAGCAAAACCCAAAAACACCCAATGCAAAAACACAGAGCAGACAAGCACAAAAAGAGACGCGCAAGGGACAAGGAACGTCAACGCACAACACAGAAACACTAAACACAAAGGACTACACATAAACCAACGAGACCAATGAGTAAGAAACGTTGAGTATATCAGTGAGTAAATTTCATTTTATTTTTATCTGTATCAGTAAATTAAGTTGATGATTCTAAGCAGAATTTCTATTTTATGATCAGAAAACAGAATATATTTTTTCTGTAACCAATATCCGTTGCCTATAACGGGAATTGGTCATTCGATGAAATATTTCACAATACTTTGTGTTGAAGACATTATCCATGAATCTTCTTACGTGTGTGATTAGATTTTTGTTTCCATGATAACTTCCGAACAATTTGTTTTATGCGTGTATTTCATAAACTCTCAAGTCGAATTCAAGGTTTCTGTGACTTGTCTGATAACGAATTGACAAAATAAATAAACTAGATTTAAGGATGTCCGCTACTCTGAACAGAGTAATTGAATTTCTCCAATTTTATTTTCTTTTAGTAAAGTTATCATTGTACTTTCCAGTGATAAATTGCAAAGTATTTGTCAATGATCTACTTTTTGAGAAATACCCCTTTGAAATGAGTGGAGGTCTGCTGCAGGTGATGAAACCTGGGAATTGTCAAATTTGAGATGGTCATATATATTTTTAGTAAAACAAAAAGGAATAAACAACGAACATGCTATATTTTTAACTTTAAGCTAGAGAGTTACAATTATAGTAGTTCATATGAAAAATGAAATTTACTACAATCAACAACAAGGAGACAGGTTTCAAGATATTTAATACTATGTATCTATCAATTCATATATGCATGGAAATAAATGTTCACAGCTATTCAAAAAATGTTGAAAAATACATTGTTAAAAGTAATTAAATATTTTTATAAAATAATAACCATGCTCTTTTGAAAAACTGAGAAATTAAGGTAGGTCAATGAGCTAAATTTTAAGATAATAGACATTTTCTCTGATAAGGGGCAGATAACTCTTAAAATTCCCCCCAAAATTGCTTTTCGTGCCCTACTACCTGTAGTCTAGTTGCCAAATGGCTATTTTTGGGAGAACCCAAAAAAAATGTTACGCACAAAATATTTTGGCATGAAAGTGATGTTAATACCTTCTACTTTGATAATCCGGCGGATGCCACTCTGGCATTCTTGGGCATTTCGAAATTTTTGGGAAAAAGTGTGATTTTTCAAAGAAAAACAGGTGAAAATAGGAAAAACCCAATTACTTTGTCCATGTTGTAGCTAGAAACACAGATTTGGTATCAAAAGAACAACAATGCCATTGCCTTTAAGTCTCAAGCTCAGTTTATCAATTTACTTGTCTATAAAATGGGGAAAATTATGGATTTTCAATGAAAACCCGTTGAAAATTGGGAAAAAGTCAAATCTTTTTTCATACGGTAGATAAAATAACAATTTTGGTACCAAACGCACAATAAATGTATTGCTTTTCATTTTAAATATCAGATTAGCTATTTGCAAGTACGAAAATGGGTAAAAGAATGCATTTTGAATGAAAAATCGCTGAAAATTGGGATATTGCAATGCCTTTATTCATGCTGTCGGTAGAACAACAACAAGAAAAATTATTTCATTGATTAAGATTCAGAATTCCACTCAAGGAAATGGAATCTTCTTGTTTTGTTTTGTTTTTTTTTTGGGGGGGGGGTGCTAAAAAAAGGTTCTGAATTGTAAAAATATAATCGATTCTAGAACAACAAGTTTCGTATAAAAATGATTGCATATTGATAGTTTTAGATTTGCACTCTCTTATTTCCCTTCTATCTACTCTAGATTCTCTGGTTTTTCTTGCTGTGTGTGTTTTCTCTGTGGTTTTACTTGAGGTGTTTTGATGTGTTGATATTGGTGTTGCAACCCAGTTTTGTTGGAGATCGCCTCCTTTCTTTTTGTCTTGTTGTTTCATCGACATGCAATTGTAATACTTGTGTGCAACTACTCCTAACAACAAAGAACCCTTCTTACATGGTTGATCAAAATGCCTCCTTTTCATCGTACCACGACAATTCTCTACTCCAAATCATTTACAGAATTAAAAAAATATGAGCACAGAATTTCTCACATCTGTTTGTCACACAACTCAGATTTCATGTGCAACTGCAACAAATCAACAGGAAAACAGATAGAGGTACAGACGCGATTGGCAAAATATTATCACAATTGGTCTCAACATTTTTTTTTAAATTTTAATCTTTCAGCAGATCCAGGTTTCATTGAACAGCATCTTAAGAATGTCTCCATATGCATGGCTAAAAATATTTAGTTTTTCTTGACATGTTACCGAAATTATTCAATTAACTGTTGGTGACAATGGTCATCTTAGAGTTTTGAACTCTTTTAGCGCATTTCATTCAATCGTACACTGGACATCAGATATACTGTCTAGATTCACTAAACCATAGTAATTCTGTATGAATATCATGGCCTCAGTCACCATTTTTTCAATATCTGAATTAACTTCTCTGAAATTTGTCACGGAACACCACTTCAAAAGCTTCCCACAGAACAACCTTTGTCTCTCCAATACCATCATATGTTGATGATACCCATCATCATGATCTGTTCTCAATACCTTCATCTTCAGAATGTGAGTTCTTAACCAATCGGATTGCTGCCTCGATCAACTGATTGCAAGTACATGAAATATCAATCAGTTGCACTTCATTTCCTGAGATGTAGCTTTCCTGACTGAATCTTTTATGTCATTGTGATCGTTGGTAGGGGTCAATTGAATATCATTTAAATTTGCTCTCTGCGAAGTGATAGAAATTTTAAGTTCAGGAAATATGGCCAGGGGCACTGCTGGAGAGGATTTTGGCTGTGCCATGAAGTCACTGTAACTGAAAGCATCACTGATGAGGATTTTTCTATCCGAAACACGTGTCTGGTGCATCAAAATTGGTATAAAACTTCTTCAAGAAGGTAAATAGTTGGAAAACATATTATTGTACATCTGAGTGTTTATTTTTTTTAGAAATATACGACCAGAAACATTCAAGGTATTAATTCTGCATGAATGAGAGTCCTGCATACATCAATCGATCATCAGCTCCAAGGCATTCTTGTCGAATGAATAACATGGAGCTTATTTTAAGAGCATATATTTCGAATGAGTTAAAGAAGATCTCCTTACTATAATCTCAACAGCACTCACAATAGAGCACAAAATCGACGGACCCCTAGCAAGCTAGAGGTGGGACCAGGTGTCCGGGAGGATTAAGCATCCCCTGTTGGCTAGCCGCACCCGCTATCGATGTTCACACACGAAAATGAAAAGAATATATAAAATACATGCACTGTTTTTTTTTAAATACTTTGCAAAGTTTGGAAGTTGCAAAACCGAAGGCATCTGTTTAACATTGACGTAGGGACTAGAACAACGTCATGACTAAGCAGGTCTTTAAGATCCACTTCAATAATTGAAAACAATTACACAACCCTGGCAAAAATCATCTATGTTTTAAAAACGTCTTCAAATTCATTAGAATCATTTAAAAGCAGATTAATTAACAGCGTGGACAAGACTTGCACGTTTCGGGTGTTCACTCCTCGTCAGTGATCCTCAATCTAAACAATAAAATATGGCCAAAATGTGTGATGATTATGTCCAAAATATACCGAAAGACGTAGCAAGATGACTGAAATATGATGCTACAAGACCCAGGTTTCAGAAATTTGTGACAATTTTGTAAACAGAAATTTTCGAATGCGTTTGAAGGAACGACCAACCGAAATTGGTCGATCTTTGCTACATGTGCCCTTGGGGACTCCGGGTCCACCAGCAGTGACACTCACCAAGTGATACAAATGTCAATAGTCTTCAAACTCATTAGCATCATTTAAAAGCAGATTAATTAGCAGTGTGGACCAGACATGCACGTTATGTACATGTATTTAAGACAGTAGCCGCTTTCTTTTTAACAATGTCTCTAATTTCACCCACGTCTTTCAAAAGCTCGCTACAAGACTCCATGTACCAGTAAATTGTTTTAAAAAAGTGTTGACTTGAATGAGTTAAAAAAGATCCTGACGATAATCTCAACAGCACTCACAGCACAAAATTAAACATCGATGGACCCCTAGCAAGCTAGAGGTGGGACCAGGTGCCCGGGAGGAGTAAGCATCCCCTGTTGGCTAGCCGCACCCGCCATCGATGTTTAAGCACGAAAATGAAAACAATATCTAAACTTCATGCACTGTCTGACGTTATGTCTATATAGAAAGTGCTATGGCGACAATGTCAGGGAAATATATTCAAAACAATACACATATCTTTGTTCTAGATTTTCTGTAAACGTTTTGCATTTTTCAAAGTCCCAACTTTTATTGGAATGGAAAATACCCTTCAAAAATCAAAGTTTTTTCTCTCATTCAGGTCTTCTCCCACTTTATTTATGAGCAAGTTGTTCAATACGAATTCAGAATAAAAGACAAAAAAAAAAACATTTCTTTTGGTACCATAATTGCTGTACCTCATACTAATTACAGTTTGAAAAAGTTCATTGCATTTTGCACATTTTCAGCGTTTTTACATCCAAGAGTAGTTGTTTTTCCCATTTTTTCGTACCAGCATATTGCGAATCTGACTTCTCTATTATTTAAAATGAAAGGCAATAAATTTATTGTGCGTTTGGTACCAAAATTGTTTGTTTAGCTACAGAATTAAAAAAGATATTGTATTTTCCCAATTTTCAACGATTTTTAATCGAAAATCCATAGTTTTCCCCATTTTATTGACAAGAAGATTGGTTAATTGAGCTTGATACTTAAAGACAATTAAATTGTCGTTCTTTTGGTACCAATTTTGTTGCTCTAGCTGCAGCATGGAAAAAGTAATTGAATTTTTCCTATTTTCAATGATTTTTCTTCGAAAAATACCATTTTACCCCAAAATTTCGAAATGCCCAAGGATGCCAGAGTAGCATCAGCCGGATTATCAAATAAGAGGGTATTGACAACCCGTTCATGCAAAAACATTTTGTGCGTAAGAAATGTTTGGGTTTCATGAATGGCACCTAGACTACTGTATTTATGATCTGATATCAATGAAACTTCACTCACTGATAACCCATCGGCCAGAGATAAGCATCAATTATTTTGGGTTCAAAAGGTCAGAGATCAAGGTCATTTTGTGGCTAAAAATAGCATTTTTTGTAGAAATACTTTTAAATTCAAGAAAAGCTCTTCTTTTGACCGAAACATTCTTTGATTTTCTGTATTCGATATGATAAATACATTTTCTTTCAAAAATATATCTGGTTTTATCACCTTTTAAAGAATAATTTAGAAATTAATCGACATAGAAGTGGGGAAAGGGGGGGGGGGTTTAATACATGCACCAAAATGTTTACACTGCAAGTATAGGCTGAACTTTAAACCATAGGATCTTCAAACTTTCCATGTAGAAGGTCCCCAACAGGGGAATAATGTTCAAGATCAGGATCAAAGATCATAGACATTTAGATCCATTGATATTTTGAAAATATTTTGAAAATGTTTTAAAAATCATAAAATGTCTATTTATTTTCAAGATTACGGGGTCTTTCGGAATACATGCAACTAGAGTGTTTTGGGAACAAATATATCGCTTGCAATAGGTCATTATAAGCAACAAATAAAGCCTAAACCATCGTGTTACAAAGAATATACAAAAAGAAGGGAGGAGATCTCCAACAAGACTAAGATCTCTAACAAGAAGTATAAAGAAATTCTTATTTACAATTCAAGGGTAATGGTACATCCTTGGTATTAAGAAAAAGGTCAAACAAATATGTCAAGGTCACAAAACTATCCAGAGAAAAAAAAAACAATAAAACTGCTGAGTGCTTCATGGACACTGCAATTTCTATACCACAATTTCTATTTTCTGAGTGTCCCTTTTAAAGTTCAACTTCTCATTTTAAAAGTAGCATATATAGTGTTGTAACCTTGCAATCGTCTTTCTATGCGAAGTTCAAATATCTCGACCTTTTGTTAACAAGCTAAAGAGCACGCCCCTATCTTAATGTAAACGTACATATTTGATGTGTAATTCTGGTTTTATTGAAGGAGTTATTGCCCTTGGAAATATGATGACTACCAGCGAGGCATTCATGTCGCACCGGCACCCCATGTATGCCTATAGGATTTTTTTTTAAAGAAAATGTCAAATATCAAGGTCAAAGAGGAAAAATCATGACCAAAACTGTCACAAGTATGAATCTAAATATGATGATTATATCACATACAAATTGAATCGAAAGTTACCTGTCGAAAGAAATGACCAGGTTAAATCCTTGCGTGAGGAAAAAAAAACAAAACATACGGAAACACGGACAGATGGATGACTTAAATGTCGCCAAAGTATACAGGTAGACAGAAGTAACGAAATGAGATGTAGTACAAATGTATGTACCTTCCTACATATATACAGAGAAGAAATGATTTTGGAATCAAATAATTTGTTTTACAAATATGAGTAACTGTTGCGTAGTTTAGACAAACTGTATAAAAAAAATCGATAAACATTCTAGCCATTGAACTTTATTTAATAACATGACATATTTTCCTTCGAATGTATTTTCATCCTTATTTCATGGGGGGGGGGGTTTAATCTGGAATTATCCCATTGATGAAATATTATGTTTTAACCAGCTTAATTGTTGCAAAAATATCTATGATAAATATTGCTTTTTCATTATTACCAATAACATTATCATACTACATACAATTTATAGCAAGTCCACTGATTAGGATTTAATTTCAACTTAGGGAACAGTGTTTCACAAACGTTCTTACGAAAAAAAAAAAAGAAGAAAAAAAAAAGGAATTTTCGTAACTCTCATCATTGAAGAAAAGGTTTTATTTTTTTTTACATTGTATTATGTTTTCTGATATCATTTTTACGTACTAAATATAAATGTAAATTCAGAAACAAAGCTTCTCTAAATATGGCTAGAAAGAAAAACTACGCAATCAAAAGTTACGAATTTTCTTGAAATTTTTCGTAAGAATTTTTGTGAAACAGGGTGCTGGCCTATAGTTTTGCAAAAAAAAAAGAAAGAAATTATGATAAATTATTTATAATGGGAGATTCCAAAGGGGAGGGATAATAACCATCCTGACTCCATGGCGCCTTCACAATTTTGCTATTCCATGCATCTTTTTTTTTTTTTTTTTCGTTTATTGTATAAAGTTCTTTAAACTTATCTACGGATTTTACACATAGGTAATTCCTTTGTGACCCCTCGACTCTCGATCGTAACTCTAAAATTAGAGAGATTCGAGCATGTGCACGAGTCTTCACTTATATCTTCAAATATTTATTTGCCCAACCAAAAAATAATTAGCCTATTGGCTTCTATGAGAGGAGTGCTCAGGCGCGTAGCTACCACGTAAAATCACCCATTTCTTCTGAAAGAGAATTCAGTAATGCAAAAATGGAGAACAGCCACGGAAAAGGTAATTTACTGGAACAGTACACGACTTACCTCAACAACATTGCTCAAGATTCGCTGATAGATCTACTCGATATCTTTCTGGTATTATGATTCCATTAGAAGCAAAGATTTTGCCTTGCTATGAGACTATGAAACTGAATAACTGATGGGTACTTCTGTAATGTTTATTGTAACAACTATCGACATTTTAAGTCATTATTTTCCTTTTTGCCGATTCATTTCATTTAATCTTATAATCTAGGTAGTGCCTTTCAATTATTCAGCCTCAAGGCCGAGAAGGCAAAGCAAACTCGTTAGAATTTCCATTTGAACCTCGAAATGAAATTAAGATATGCCGAAGATGAATTTCACCTATCTATAAATCTGTTTTATACCATCTTAAATATATGAAAATACAAACGTTATTTGCCGTCATCATAATATGATAAATGTCTTCAAATTCAATCACATCATGAAAGAGCAGATAGATTAGCATCATGGAACAGACATGCAAGTTTCGGGTACGTAACCCTCGTTGGTGATTCTAAATCTAAGTACTGTAATATGGCAAAATAGGGTGAACGTTGTGGGGAACCTGACAAAGGTGTGATTTTCAAAACGAAACGTTTGCAGTACCCTAAACAAAACATCGAAGCACCCCTATTTGGAAAACAAAACAAAGTATACATGCATAACATAAGACACAAAAGAGAAGAGGAACACCAAATGCGCCATCCAAACATCAAGCACAAAAGAACACAAAAAACCAAACGATACTAATGGGCAACCGACATAGGACTGCCATCTGCCACATTAATAGCCAATTGTGTTAGTAATATAGGGACGAAATATGATTAAAATAATTGATAAAAATGAGTTATAAAAATCTATGTGTATATCTATATATTCTGTCACAATACAGTATATCTGAATATTTTAAATCATTGACTAAAAAGAGGATGTGTACGATGAAATTTTACTTCCTGATCAAATTGAGGTACAAATGGAATACTGAGAGGGAACACGTTAATAGCAACATACCGATAATCCGCCAGGCAGTACGTTAGTACGATAATACATAGCATAGGGACCAATTAATACAACATTATTATATTGAATCATTTTTGTCAATATCATAAACTAAAAGATAGTAAACTATTGAAAGAGAAAAGACAACAAACGGTACAAAATAGTCTCAAATAGCAAAACTGCGCTAAAAATTTGTTGAAAGTTACGTGCTAAATTATCATAAAGTTAAATTTCGGTGACAGAAACGGGGAGATGAACTAATTATATTAAAAATATGCTATGCGTCAAAAAGGAAGTACATATGTTTATCACCATGTCAGTCTGTAAACTACCGACCACAAAAGGAAAACGAAGTCTTTTTATTACCGGTTTCCTCAGTCTGAACCATTTGTCAGGAAAAATAGATTTTCCTGTCATTATTGTATCAATACGTACTAACGCCGTAAGCGCGTATCTGGAGGAAGACTCGAGACTCATCTTCCTTTAAAAAGTGTCCAAACTTCGTGTCTAATATACTTGATGGGCTTAAATAGCACCCGTTAGTACATCTTTTACGGCTGCGCCCTGTTAGCAGATTTATTATATCCAATTGTCCCTATAACACTTCTAAAACCTGTATTTTTAGGTTTAAGGACGGTAAAGATAATATGTATGGAGACAAAGAATGATAATTTATTCCAGCCATTCCTTCTGCCTTCATGTTATGTGTGTGAGACGATCTATCTTAATTGATCTATCCAATTTTTTATTTCATTTCCTTTGCTACTTAAGCCTGAGAATGTATTGTGCTTGCTCACGATTATTTTTGTACATTAGAGAAGGTAGATCTACAAGAATGATCTTCAACAATTCAAGGAAAATGAAATTATAAAGTTAACAATCTATAATGGAATGCATCATTGTGAAACCGAAACTGAGCCTCCCTTACGCCATGTGTATTGTTTCATTACATTATTTTCTTATTTTCATTTACTAAAATATCTATTAGTGAGATGGATTGTTGAACAAGCAATCAAAAACTTTAAATGAGCTTCCTTGGTTTCATACCCCAATTGTTTCTGTCTCATTTCGAGTAAATTAAGCACCTGCAAAGACCCTACTTGAAGTTAACTTTTTCACAAAATAAAATATTTAAGGTCAAAATAGAACTGAGGGGTCAAAATATATTATCAGATTTGAATCGTTTTCACTTAAAATACCACTGGTGAGGATTTATTATCCGAAACACTTTGTTTAGTTTCCGTCTAGAAGGTAGCTCTCTGACACTTTGTTTTTAAGGTGTCCGATGTACAATAAGGCATTTTTCCATGCCTGGTAAGGTACTATAAACTATATATTTTCTGAAAGATTATAAAGCCCACTGCTCAGAAAAGCAAAGGGGAATAACTTACGAAGCATTTAAATTGTCCATTTTCTCTATATAACATATGCAAAATAACAAAGTTGTAAAAGAGTTTTTCCCCTTTGATTTTTAAGACCTGGGAGTCTTATATCTGAACTCAGGGCATTATTACCTTTCAGAAAATATATAGTTTATAGTACCTTACCAGGCATAAAATTCACTATAGTTTACAATGGAGATGATTAAAACGCTATGTGAAATGACTCAATTGTACAACGGATGCCTTAATTCTTAACTGTGAAGGAGGTACTTGGCGATGATGAACTCTACTTAAAATTTATCACCTTTCGTAAAATAATACAGTATATCTTGGATGGCTAAGGACTTCATGTATAATACTTTCTACAACATATGGATTTGATAGTCACTTTAGAATTAATGCCAAGCATACTTGTATTTCAATGATAATGTTGGCAATAAGAACCACATTGGTCAGAGACTATTAGAGCGAACTAGTTATATTGCATGGACAAAGTACATTACAAAATAAAGAAAACAAATAACAAAAACATTTTCACTGGTATATGAGCAACTGCATCTGAATTTAAATGAACCTCTACCTACAACAATGATTAATTGTTTGCAGTAAATTATACAATCTAAAATTATGTTGATAAGAAAACAAATCAGGATATTGAGAAACATTGTTTTACTCATGGGGAGGGAATGTATATGAATGTGTATATATGGTTTACATTATTTCGCTGCACTGGGAATGTTTTAATGTTGCCGTTCTTTTTTGTGTAATTTTATTTCATTTTTATTTTGGAGGTGGTGTCTTTCCATTATTTAGTTATCTTATTTTTTCATGTTGATATTATATTGAAACGAAGGTATCACCGGTTCATTTTATTACATTGCAATCGTCAATGTCCGTTTGTCCTATTTCTTTTCTCATGAGAATTTTGTGATTGATATTTTGCAAGATACCTGTGTAATCAAAAACCTTAAACGTTACGAATTCAAAGCTGGAAATTCACTAAAAATGAAAAGAGAAACCAAGATTAAATATGTACCGAGGTATCAACACAGATAATTACATTAAAGCTTTTTTTAAGGGGGGGGGGGTACTTCCTTGATCAATATTACATGTAATATTGAACAAAGATTTCCCCTCTTATCATTACCGAAACACTGAAATGCAAATGTATCCTCAAAGTTAGGACGTGAAAGCATTGGCTAATGATTCCTTCTTGCAAAAACCCAGCGAAAAGAATATAAGGTAATATAAATAGTATCGAGAAGTCGATAGCTATATATCTACGTTATCACAAGTACAAAACAAATTTTTAAATTGTGATCAGGTTTAGAATGTTACACGTCTTTAACCTCATAGCATCATTTAAGAACAGATAAATTTGCAGCATGGAGCATACATGCAAGTTTCGGGTTGACCTCCATCCTGTCGAAAAACAGCACGGCAAAATTTTAAGCAAACTTCTCCATCACTTCTTCTTTTGCTAAATAACAACATATCTCTTCTCTTTTGGAGACATGGGCATTGTGCAGTTATTTTCGGTCTCGGATTCTTCGCACTACAGACTTTGGAGAGATTTAAGAAATGCAAAACGTTGACAAAGCGGTTCAAGTCATCCTCTTTCACCAGCCCCAGATCTCTTTAATAGGACCCCTTTTTGTGCGAAATGCATAGGTCGAAAGGTAGTCAAGTTGAAAAATGTCTAAAGGCCATAATTATGTTTACAGCATTCTTGAGAGTATTCTTGCATGTACAGAACTATAATGATAAAATGTATACATAACATTAGATTTTAATGATACTCTGTCATCGAATAAAGGCTCATCATAACAATAAATCGAGAGTAATTTTAAACTGTATCCGTACCAACCATAGGCTAAACCAGGGGAAATTTGTACGAATATACCGTACCTTAACATTTTTCTGTACAACCTTATATCAGCTTTCTAGTTTACACCAAATCAAAATTTTAAACAACAACCTTGAATTTATGATTTCTCTTACAATCAATTTTGCTAATGATTATTCTTGTTATATACCATGTTTCAAGCAATAATTTTTTATATGTCTTATCGAAATGTCAAGTCTATATATTGATTATTGAAATAGAAATTGGTTTGAGCTTCTTTTTGACATTGTACAAAGGATAACATTTCTTCTTTGTTTACATTGCTATTAAATGATTGTCATCATCACCAAACATGACATATTTAACTGATACATGTATGTCAATAAATATGTACGTTGAGACAATGAACGAATTTGACAAGTTTTTATGGAGCTCATACGACGGGTGTGGCATGCTTATAGGAGACGCTGGATCTCCCGAGTCACCTGGTCTCACCTAGGAATATTATTCAGTCCGAGGTTCGCAACCGTACCATGGAAGTTCTTATGGTTTTGCTTTGCCTTTTCTACTTTGAGACTTGGTAACTGATAGGAATGGTACTTTTTATTTTCATTACAGTTGTATATCGATAAAGCCACGCGGGGTAAATAATACAGAGGGAAATTGTACGCGATTCAACCATACTGTACATTAATTATGTAGGTAACTCAAATCATATGACACTTGGCGATACTATTGTTAACACTTCCTCTAAAGTCATTTTAGGGGGTCAACAGGATGGTGTTCTGTTCCGGGATTTGTTCCTTATGCGTGATTTTCTTTTTTCTTTTTTGTGACCGGAGTTTTTGTGTTGTTGATTTTGATTGTGGTATTTGTAAAAAATATGAATCTTGATGAACGATTATTATATCGAGATTTTTCTTTAGACATTTAACTTTCGACACTCCGTCGAGCTTGAACAATTTTACCTTTAGTCCTACAGAGTCTCAAGTGCCATCCTTTATTATCTACCCTGTTTAGGTGTAGGGGTTGAAATATCTATAATTCAACCTTGTTCATTTGACCTCTTTTTGTCCAAAAAAAAAAAAGAGAGTAAAAGTCACTTGTTTATTCTGTTACAAATCTGAAGTGTATGTCAGAACTCGATCAGGTGACAGGGGTTTAATTTATTTTGATTTTTCGATTGAATTAAGTTCAATTTCTATGTACAGAAGATATTTCATCGTCATAAAACAAGCAATAAAATGGTATTAAATATGAACTTCAGTCCTTCCTACATTAAAATGCTTTTAATGTAGACGAAGCTAGGTGTACTTCTTACTTATAAGACAGTCTTTACGATTATTTCGGGTACCTGTAAAGTGCGAAACGAAACAAAAACGAAACGAAACGAAACGAAACAAATCGAAACGAAACGAAACAAATCGAAACGAAACGAAACAAATCGAAACGAAACGAAACAGATCGAAACGAAACGAAACAAAACGAAACGAAACAGATCGAAACGAAACGAAACAGATCGAAACGAAACGAAACAAAACATAAAACTTAAAGAAAATGAGAAAAAGAGGAAAAATCGCCGAAAACGAATATTTCAAGACAAGATCAGTATGTAATATTGCCTTAATCCAAGAGTTCTACATTTGTAGCTAGTGCCGAGAGGGTTTCTTGAAAGAGTTAAAGTTGACAATTAAAAAAAGTAAATGTCAAATGCCATTCATGTATTTAAGAGGAATAAAAGGGAGGTGATAGAAAACCACGCTATGACACCGTAATAAGATCATAAAACGGGGTGGGGGCACATTTCAGGAAAAAAAAATCTTATCCTTTTTCAAACGAAATGTGCCCCCCAGTTTTTAATTGTTCTCATTTTTCTGATAAAATTTGTGACGAGGTTATTCATCCCAATCACTCTCCTTTATGGCACGGTCCATTAGATATTCTGGTGGGGGGAGGGGGGGGGGGGCGCTTGGGTTTATTGTGAGAGCATGATTATTTTTTTCGCCCCGGACCGGGGCAAAATTATTTTTTTCTCGCAAACTTGGAGCAAGGAATTTTTTTTATAAAAATTGATCTGAATATTAAGAATGTTTGTGTTTTTTCAATAGAAATTTTTTATTTTTACTTAAATTACTCCAAACATTATTTTTATGTAAAACTTGTGTTCACTTCTAAACTGAGAGAGATGAAAGATTTTTACAATATGCGATATATAATTTTCAGTGAACAAAATGTATATAAGGTCATGTAACATGTAAGAGGGCCTGATGCAAGTTTTTACATGTAGAAATGAAAAATATTTAAAAAGTTATTTAAATTCTCCTTCCAAGCTTGTATATAAAATTAGAAACTATGGTGATACAGGTATCTATTAAGAGTAATAAATTATAGTAAGGTTTAAAAAAGGAAATAACCCAAATAACTTCACTATTGCACCAATTTACACTTTAAAGTTTAAACATTTGTCTTGACCGCACAAAACCCCCTCCCCCCACGGGGAGGGCGAGGCGGCATGAGGAGAGTGGTACCCCCTGACCCTTCAATAAGATATTGTCTTGAAATATTCGTTTTCGGCGATTTTTCCTCTTTTTCTCATTTTCTTTAAGTTTGATGTTTTGTTTCGTTTCGTTTCGATCTGTTTCGTTTCGTTTCGATCTGTTTCGTTTCGTTTTGTTTCGTTTCGTTTCGATCTGTTTCGTTTCGTTTCGATTTGTTTCGTTTCGTTTCGATTTGTTTCGTTTCGTTTCGATTTGTTTCGTTTCGTTTCGTTTCGTTTTTGTTTCGTTTCGCACTTTACAGGTACCCGATTATTTCTGCTCTTTTTATGTTAAATCAATCAGGATGTCGAACAATTTGAAAAAAATAATAAGATTTTGTTTTCATTCATAATTGCCCATTTTTTACGACACAAATCATGTTGATATAAGCCATACTAGTATAACGCCTTTATAAAGCATTCTCGTATTACATGCACATGTACATACTCAATCATTCTATTATGGCTTCACACTAATCTAATGTATAACTGAATCATTTTATGTTCTGCGTACTTTAATGATACAGTAAAATGTATTTTAGGAAAAGTACATAAATGATACTCAAATAATCTAGATCTTATAAAATCTCACGGCACGCATACATTGTATGGATGCTCACTTTAATACTATTTTGCTAAAATAATTAATTGTGGTTGGCAGAACTTTTTAGTTGTATAACAACCATGTCTGTTCGCAAGATAACAATATGAACAGTGTCTAAGAATTGAGAGGATAGAAAAACAATAAAATTATTAACGAAAATTTAAATTACAAAGATTTGTTGGAGAGACATCGACTGCACTTGTATAATTTCCTTCGATTTCTGCAATATAAAAGAGAAATTATTGGATGTTCGTAAGTCTGAATAATTCTGGACTTTAAAGCTTTTTCTTATTCTAAAACAAAGGAGGAGATTTCCAGCAACACGAGGTTGCAGCATGCACAGTAAAACTCCAAAACACTCAGTGCCAAAGCACAGAGCAGATACGCACAACAGAAAGAGGCACAAAAGGGACAAGGAACACAAACTCACACTACAGAAACATGAAACACATAAACCAACGAGACCAATGGCAAACCGGTACCAACTTTGGCCGGCCTTCTGCCACGCAAGAAGCAGTGTTTATCTTTATCACATGCGCACAACCCATCCACTTTTCCGATTACCCAGAGGTTTTGAAGAACGCTAAATGTGGTGTAAGATAATCTCCTCACTTTAAGATTAGCACACAAACAGACAACATGATGCAGGGGCCCGAGAAACACACCTGTCAGATTTATATGTAAATTGATATAAAAAGAAAACAAAAGACATGCGAAATATAGTCCTTTGCTCTGCGATTGTAGTGAGATCGTGCATGTGATCACCCGAGGAGTCCGACTGAATTTTAGAGAGGACAGATGGTCAAGGTCCTGTCTCCTCTCAATATGTTTTGACAGGGCCCGTCATGGCTCCCTATCGTCGCAGTCAGTCTGAGTGCAATTCTTAAGAATTCGTTGTTACATGTACAAGGCTGTAGATACATCCAGTACCAAGCCAAGTATCCGTCTAGTGACATATGGATCATATCCACCATATAAAAGGCGTTTGATGATTTTTTAACAATTTCGATGGAATTCTGTCTACCTTTGATCCTTTCGGTACGTTTTTGGTCTAACTAATTCTCGCACTTTTGGGCTTATAACATTGTTTAGATTTGAGGATCACTGACAATGGTTAAGTACCCAAAACGTGCATGTCTGGTCCATGCTGCCAATTTATCTGTTCATAAATGGTGCTATTCAATTTGAAGATGTTTAACATTTGATCCTTCTTATTTCGTTAATTTTGTACTGCTTGTAAGATTCTAATATCAAAACCAAAGAGCGCTACTGAAATTAATTTTGGAGACTTATGAGAAACACTTTGGCTGAAAGCAACACTGAAAAGGATTATAATATTCGTCTGGTGTATAATAAATTAGTTTAAAAATTTCTTCAAAAATGTATAGAGTTGGAACCCTTCCGCATTATTATGTCACCATATAATACAGGTTGTGAAATACTCAATATGATATACCCTGTTGCTTGTATGGGTTCGAATTTGTCAATCATTTTTGTAAAATTTCCAGAAAGCCTTGTTAGTTTGTGAAAGCGAAAACCTTGACCTAATAGATTCTTTGTCATCTGTAAATTTCCACTATGAAAATCCAAAACTATAGTACATGTTCTAGCATACCGGATGAGCTGTGAAATGTAAAAAAAAACGTATGACGGTAATCTAGAAACATCACCGTCAAGTCAAGGAAAAATTACTATATGGAATCCAAAATCATCTCGTTTGTCATACAAACTTGTATGAATCTCTCCATTACCAATTTTGATATTTAGGTCCAAAAATGTTGTTTCTTTGTTTGTCAGGTTTGCCTTGTTTAGAGTCAATTTTTGTGGATATCATTTTTATAGTTTTCAAAAAACGGGATAGTCGATAGTAAGAATATCATCCAGGTAACTAGAAGTACCAATGAAGCATTTCAAATCATCATGTTTTTTATTCTTTTTTTTTTTTTTTTTTTGTTTTTTGCTTTTGAAGATTTCGGTCAAATTCTTTTTCTTACCTGAAAAGAATAAATCTGAATCAAGAGGTGCAGAATTAATAAATTTAGGAATTCCTACAACCTGCGTGTAGAGTTTCTGACATATCTGACATAAATGTTGTTCAAGAGGAAGGACAAAGATATACACAGGTCACTAACTGTCCATAATTTGTTTGATTTGTATTCTGTTACGGAAAAGAAACCCTTTGATTCAGATGAACAAATATAAGTTTCCCCTCTCGATTAAAACACCACTTAATGAGTTTGTACAATCGATTATCAATTATGCCGTAAGAATGTACATATTAGAGAGTCGTATGAAGAAATCGTATTGGCTTGAACATTTCTTGATTTAATTTTGTCCATCACATCTCCTGAATTTTTAATAGACCAAAAGAAGTAATTATCAATATTCGTCATTACAACATTCCTGTTTAGAACAGGTTAACAATATTTTGCTACATGTTCCTTTATAGCCGTGAATGCTGACGTAAGATTTCTAGACAAAATTGTAGTTGAGCAGTTGATGGAATTAGCAATGTGTCGAAATGTGTAAGGAGACTTGTGCAGTTTTGGTATGCAGTGTATTGTAGGGAAATCCAATTAGATGACAAATATGGATAATGACCAAATCCCAATACACAGTAAAAAATCGATAATTCAGAAATTAATAAACCGAAGGCATCTAAAATCAAGAACTAGAAATAAGGATGTTAAATGAAGAAATTTTACTGTTTAGGTTGCTCAAAATGTTGGAGACACTTCCATTGCTTTCCATATAAGTATTTGTAGACAAAACATCCGAAACTAAAGTTGATATGTAGTGAAGTCTTCAAATGGTTTTGGTGTCGTTGGATGCTTTGTCTGCAGGTGCGAATACATATTTTTCATGAATTAACACTTAGCAAGGCAATCGTTACGAACATAGAAACATCGTTTTGGACCTAAATATCAAAATTAAGAGCGGACAGGTTCAAACAAGTGAACATAACAAAAGAGAAGATTTTAGAATCAAACATGGTTAATTTCCTCTGGCTTGTCATCGATTTTACCAGACTACCGTCATACGGCATTTACATATCACAGTGTCATCAGACGGACGCTAAGCTTGCTACTTGCCCAATCTGCAGTCATCGCATTCTTAAGATTTGCACTCTGATTGACAGTGACAAGGGACCCTGTAGAAATACCTCTTAAGAGAAGACAGGTTCTCGGACCATCTGTCATCTATAAATGTCAGTCAGAATCATCAGGTGATAACATGCATGAGCTCGCTACAGCCGGCAGTGGACAGACTGCATTACAGGCTCCCATCCCCTTTGTATCAATTTAAATATTCATCTGTGTTGCTTGGATCCTTGTGGTTTGTCGTTGTTTGTGTGGTCATCTAGCAGTGAGGAGGTTTTAAACTATGCAATTGTGAGTTCGCGGAAATCTTTTTTAACCGAAAAAGTATGAGGGTTGTGCGCATGTAATCCGGATAACGACACAATGTGCTACTTGCGAAGCAGGAGACCGTTCTAAGTCGGCACCAGTTACCCATCTCGTTTGCTTATGTGCGATCTTTTGTGTTTAACGTTTATATGTTGCGTGTCTTTTTCGACTCTTGCTGTGCTCGTCTTTGTGTGTTCTAATCGGGTGTTTTTGGTGTTTTGCTGTTTGTACTGCAACCGGGTCTAGTTGGAGATCCCCTCCCTTCTTGCACATAGATCTCGTTGGTTTATGTGTAGTCTTTTATGTTTCTATGTTGTGAGTTGGTGTTCCTTGTCCATTTTGCGTCTCTTTCTGTGGGTATCTGTTCTGTGTTTTTTCTTTTTTTTTTTTGCATGGGTGTTTTGGGATTTTGCTGTGGGTGCTGCAACCTGGTGTTGTTGGAGATCCCCTCCTTTCTTTTATATCTACACTTATTTCGTGTTGCAGTGTGGAGTTGGTAATACAATTCCCCGTGACCCGATGTTTGAAGTGTTTTAATTCCATTTCGTTCTCTAACTTGACTTTGTTGTAGTGTCTTCCATGCAGGATCTCTACTCACCCTTCTTTGATCATCTCACTATGGCATTTTTAAGGTCGCCTCGTATTAAACTTACTCCTTTGAGATTACCCTCTATCACTACAGTAACTTTCCCATCATCGACTTTTAACAGTAATAAACTTTTTTCCTCACCCAGAGTACTTCTTTCACCTCTTAAATTGAAATCCCGTAGACGTATTACACCTACTTCTCCATCTGTAGGCTCTACATTTAACAACAAACATAGAGGGTTCTCAGCAGTTTCTACGTGCAAAGGGAAGAGATGCGGTATGTGTCCGCTCATCAATTGCAATTCCACAATTAAATCAAGTGTTAACGGGCAGACTTTTAAAATTGAGATTGAAAACGACATCGATTGATCGTACCAAGATGTCATTTATGTTATAACATGAAACGCTAGGGGATGTGGCGCCCAATATGTTGGAGAAACAGGTCAGGCCTTAAAATCTCGTTTTAGAAGTCATTCGTATCAGATAAGAAACTCACATCACAAAAAACAAAGAAATTTCCTTTATAATCACTTCGTTAAATACAATCATTCCATTTCGGATATAACTATTACACCGGTTCAGTCTTTTTCTAAACTTAAAAGTCTTAGTAAAACGGAAATTAAAAAACGCCGACTACAAGCTGAACTTGCCTGGATCACAAAACTCCAAACTGCGTACCCCCTTGGTCTAAACGATCAAATTTAAGGACAAGGAAATATTTCCTCGACGTCAACTAATATTAATGTATTTTCAATCCGCCCAAACACTAAACGGAAGCATAGGTCTCACGGAAGACGACGAAACCGAAAACTCAGAATAAGATCTAGATTACACCGTACCCTCAACGATCTTCTGATCATTGCTCGCAACGGCGGCAGACATGAACTGCTTCATGCTCTCTCATCAGTTCCAGCAGTTCAATTGAAATCTATCTTGGATGAAGCACTGGTTGCATTCTTAAGAAATACGGATTGATTCAGACTTAATATCATTGTTGCATTCGCACAGAATAAACTTTATCCAGTTGTTAAAAACATCCCACCTAAAAAACGATTCTTAAAAATTCCATTTATTAACAAAGGATTCGATCTTCTTAACATCTCTAATATTTTTCGGGATCATCGTGTACAAAGTGCTATTCCTCAATATTTTGAAAATTTAGAACCTCCTCTTATTTGTTACAAATATAAGAGACCTATTCGAAATTTCGTTTTTAACTACAACAAAGTTACATCAGATCCTAAAATACTTGAGTCATGTCCTGCTTCTTGAGAATGTGCAACATCTGAATATCTTTATAAACCAGCTGGTCATATTATTACAGGTGACTTTTCAATTATCCAAGATAGGCAGCTCCGTGGTCTTCTCAAAAAAGGACCTAAGTATAGAATCCCGTCCAAGATAGATTTTATTAAATGTCGCGAAGTACTAAAGGAAGCCTTAGATAACTATACCAAACGATGGTGTAAATCGGAAGGAGTCGAATCGCATTCTCTGAATGACTGGAAAAACCTCATTTTGGACATTACTGACATTCGAATAGACAACTTCCACAAAAATCCTCATCTTTTTGAAAATCCAAGTTCTAGATCTGAAAGATATTTTAAATCCAAATTACGTAATTTACATGAAAAATTTGTCTTCGCTCCTGCAGATAAAGCAGCCAACAACACCATAATCATATGAAAACTTTACTATATATCAACTTTAGTTTCGGAACTTTCGTCTACAAATACTTATATCAAAAGCAATGAAAGTGTCCCTAACATTTTGAGCAAACATAGCAGTGAAATTTCTTCATTCAACATCCCTATTTCTAAATTGGATCTTCCTACAATATACTGCATACCAAAACTGCACAAATCTCCTTACAAATTTAGATACATTGCTAATTCTAGCAACTGCTCAACTACAAGTTTGTCTAGACATCTGACGTCAGCCCTCACGGCGGTAAAGGAACACGTTGCAAAATATTGTGAAACTGTTCTTAACAGGAATGATGTAAATTTATTTTGGTCTATAAAAAATTCGGGGGATGTGATTGACAAGATAAAATCTAGAAATTTTCAAGCCAATACGATTGCTTCATACGATTTTTCAAATATGTACACCACGCTTCCTCACGACAAGATCAATGATCAATTGTCCAAACTCATTAAATGGTGCTATAATCGAGAGGGGAAACTTTATATTTGTACATCTGAATCAAAGGGTTTCTTTTCCGCTACAGAATACAAATCATACAAATCATGGACATGTAGCGACCTGTGTAGTGCCTTGTCCTTCCTCTTAGACAACATTTATGTAAGATTTGGTGAGAATCTCTACAAGCAGGTTGTAGGGATTCCTATGGGTACAAATTGTGCGCCTCTTGTTGCAGATTTATTTTTATACACATATGAAAAGGAATTTATTCAAAATCTTCAAAAACAAAGAAAACATGATGATGTGAAATGCTTCATTAGTACTTCAAGGTACCTTGATGATATTCTTACTATCGATAATCCTGTTTTTGAAAAGTATAAAGATGTTATTTATCCACAAGAATTGACTCTAAACAAGGCAAACTTTACAGACACTGAAACATCATTTTTGGACCTAAATATCAAAATTGTCAATGGAGAAATTCATGCAAGTGTATATGACAAACGAGATGATTTTGGATTCAACATAGTAAATTTCCCCTGGCTTGACGGTGATGTCCCTAGATTACCGTCATACGGTATCTATATTTCACAGCTCATCCGGTATGCTAGAGCATGTACTGATGTTTTGGATTTTCATAATAGAAATCTGCAAATTACAAAGAAACTTTTAGGTCAAGGTTTTCGCTTTCACAAACTAGTAAAGACTTTCTGGAAATTTTACAAAAATTATGATCAAGTTCTTTTGAAATTCGGACCCATAAAAGCAACGGAGTATATTACTTTAGGTATTTCACAACCTGCATTTTATGGTGACATAATTAACAAAATAAGAAGGATCAAAGGTAGACAGCATATGTATCGAAAATGCGTCAGAGTCATCAAACGCCTTTTATACCGTGGATATGATCCTAATGTCACCAGACGGACACTAAGCTTGGTACTTGACCAATATACAGTCTTGTACGAGCGCATTCTTAAGACTTGCACTCTGACTGACTGTGACGACGGGACTCCATGACGGGCCCTGTCCAAACCTCTTTAGAGAAGACAGGGCCCCGACCACCTGTCCTCTCTGAATGTCAGTCGGACTCCTCGGGTGATTACATACATGAGCTCGCTACAGCCGGCAGAGCACGGACTGTATTACGCATACCCTCTTTTTATATCCATTTACATATTCATCTGTGTCTCTGGGGCCTCTGCGTTTCGCGGTCTTGTTTGTGTGACGTCATCTTACAGTGAGGAGGTTGTTTTACACCACATTTGTACGTTCTTCGAGACCTCTAGGTAACTGGAGAAGTGAGAGGGTTGTGCGCACGTAATCCAGGATAACCACACCGTCTGCTATTTACTTGGCAGATGGCCGTCCTAAGTCGGCACCGGTTGCCCATTGGTCTCGTTGGTTTATGTGTAGTCTTTTATGTTTCTATGTTGTGAGTTGGTGTTCCTTGTCCATTTCGCGTCTCTTTCTGTGGGTATCTGTTCTGTGTTTTTTTTTTTTGTTGCATGGGTGTTTTGGGATTTTGCTGTGGGTGCTGCAACCTGGTGTTGTTGGAGATCCCCTCCTTTCTTTTATATCTACACTTATTTCGTGTTGCAGTGTGGAGTTGGTAATACAATTCCCCGTGACCCGATGTTTGAAGTGTTTTAATTCCATTTCGTTCTCTAACTTGACTTTGTTGTAGTGTCTTCCATGCAGGATCTCTACTCACCCTTCTTTGATCATCTCACTATGGCATTTTTAAGGTCGCCTCGTATTAAACTTACTCCTTTGAGATTACCCTCTATCACTACAGTAACTTTCCCATCATCGACTTTTAACAGTAATAAACTTTTTTCCTCACCCAGAGTACTTCTTTCACCTCTTAAATTGAAATCCCGTAGACGTATTACACCTACTTCTCCATCTGTAGGCTCTACATTTAACAACAAACATAGAGGGTTCTCAGCAGTTTCTACGTGCAAAGGGAAGAGATGCGGTATGTGTCCGCTCATCAATTGCAATTCCACAATTAAATCAAGTGTTAACGGGCAGACTTTTAAAATTGAGATTGAAAACGACATCGATTGATCGTACCAAGATGTCATTTATGTTATAACATGAAACGCTAGGGGATGTGGCGCCCAATATGTTGGAGAAACAGGTCAGGCCTTAAAATCTCGTTTTAGAAGTCATTCGTATCAGATAAGAAACTCACATCACAAAAAACAAAGAAATTTCCTTTATAATCACTTCGTTAAATACAATCATTCCATTTCGGATATAACTATTACACCGGTTCAGTCTTTTTCTAAACTTAAAAGTCTTAGTAAAACGGAAATTAAAAAACGCCGACTACAAGCTGAACTTGCCTGGATCACAAAACTCCAAACTGCGTACCCCTTTGGTCTAAACTATCAAATTTATGGACAAGGAAATATTTCCTCGACGTCAACTAATATTAATGTATTTTCAATCCGCCCAAACACTAAACGGAAGCATAGGTCTCACGGAAGACGACGAAACCGAAAACTCAGAATAAGATCTAGATTACACCGTACCCTCAACGATCTTCTGATCATTGCTCGCAACGGCGGCAGACATGAACTGCTTCATGCTCTCTCATCAGTTCCAGCTGTTCAATTGAAATCTATCTTGGATGAAGCACTGGTTGCATTCTTAAGAAATACGGATTGATTCAGACTTAATATCATTGTTGCATTCGCACAGAATAAACTTTATCCAGTTGTTAAAAACATCCCACCTAAAAAACGATTCTTAAAAATTCCATTTATTAACAAAGGATTCGATCTTCTTAACATCTCTAATATTTTTCGGGATCATCGTGTACAAAGTGCTATTCCTCAATATTTTGAAAATTTAGAACCTCCTCTTATTTGTTACAAATATAAGAGACCTATTCGAAATTTCGTTTTTAACTACAACAAAGTTACATCAGATCCTAAAATACTTGAGTCATGTCCTGCTTCTTGAGAATGTGCAACATCTGAATATCTATATAAACCAGCTGGTCATATTATTACAGGTGACTTTTCAATTATCCAAGATAGGCAGCTCCGTGGTCTTCTCAAAAAAGGACCTAAGTATAGAATCCCGTCCAAGATAGATTTTATTAAATGTCGCGAAGTACTAAAGGAAGCCTTAGATAACTATACCAAACGATGGTGTAAATCGGAAGGAGTCGAATCGCATTCTCTGAATGACTGGAAAAACCTCATTTTGGACATTACTGACATTCGAATAGACAACTTCCACAAAAATCCTCATCTTTTTGAAAATCCAAGTTCTAGATCTGAAAGATATTTTAAATCCAAATTACGTAATTTACATGAAAAATTTGTCTTCGCTCCTGCAGATAAAGCAGCCAACAACACCATAATCATATGAAAACTTTACTATATATCAACTTTAGTTTCGGAACTTTCGTCTACAAATACTTATATCAAAAGCAATGAAAGTGTCCCTAACATTTTGAGCAAACATAGCAGTGAAATTTCTTCATTCAACATCCCTATTTCTAAATTGGATCTTCCTACAATATACTGCATACCAAAACTGCACAAATCTCCTTACAAATTTAGATACATTGCTAATTCTAGCAACTGCTCAACTACAAGTTTGTCTAGACATCTGACGTCAGCCCTCACGGCGGTAAAGGAACACGTTGCAAAATATTGTGAAACTGTTCTTAACAGGAATGATGTAAATTTATTTTGGTCTATAAAAAAATCGGGGGATGTGATTGACAAGATAAAATCTAGAAATTTTCAAGCCAATACGATTGCTTCATACGATTTTTCAAATATGTACACCACGCTTCCTCACGACAAGATCAATGATCAATTGTCCAAACTCATTAAATGGTGCTATAATCGAGAGGGGAAACTTTATATTTGTACATCTGAATCAAAGGGTTTCTTTTCCGCTACAGAATACAAATCATACAAATCATGGACATGTAGCGACCTGTGTAGTGCCTTGTCCTTCCTCTTGGACAACATTTATGTAAGATTTGGTGAGAATCTCTACAAGCAGGTTGTAGGGATTCCTATGGGTACAAATTGTGCGCCTCTTGTTGCAGATTTATTTTTATACACATATGAAAAGGAATTTATTCAAAATCTTCAAAAACAAAGAAAACATGATGATGTGAAATGCTTCATTAGTACTTCAAGGTACCTTGATGATATTCTTTCTATCGATAATCCTGTTTTTGAAAAGTATAAAGATGTTATTTATCCACAAGAATTGACTCTAAACAAGGCAAACTTTACAGACACTGAAACATCATTTTTGGACCTAAATATCAAAATTGTCAATGGAGAAATTCATACAAGTGTATATGACAAACGAGATGATTTTGGATTCAACATAGTAAATTTCCCCTGGCTTGACGGTGATGTCCCTAGATTACCGTCATACGGTATCTATATTTCACAGCTCATCCGGTATGCTAGAGCATGTACTGATGTTTTGGATTTTCATAATAGAAATCTGCAAATTACAAAGAAACTTTTAGGTCAAGGTTTTCGCTTTCACAAACTAGTAAAGACTTTCTGGAAATTTTACAAAAATTATGATCAAGTTCTTTTGAAATTCGGACCCATAAAAGCAACGGAGTATATTACTTTAGGTATTTCACAACCTGCATTTTATGGTGACATAATTAACAAAATAAGAAGGATCAAAGGTAGACAGCATATGTATCGAAAATGCGTCAGAGTCATCAAACGCCTTTTATACCGTGGATATGATCCTAATGTCACCAGACGGACACTAAGCTTGGTACTTGACCAATATACAGTCTTGTACGAGCGCATTCTTAAGACTTGCACTCTGACTGACTGTGATGACGGGACTCCATGACGGGCCCTGTCCAAACCTCTTTAGAGAAGACAGGGCCCCGACCACCTGTCCTCTCTGAATGTCAGTCGGACTCCTCGGGTGATTACATACATGAGCTCGCTACAGCCGGCAGAGCACGGACTGTATTACGCATACCCTCTTTTTATATCCATTTACATATTCATCTGTGTCTCTGGGGCCTCTGCGTTTCGCGGTCTTGTTTGTGTGACGTCATCTTACAGTGAGGAGGTTGTTTTACACCACATTTGTACGTTCTTCGAGACCTCTAGGTAACTGGAGAAGTGAGAGGGTTGTGCGCACGTAATCCAGGATAACCACACCGTCTGCTATTTACTTGGCAGATGGCCGTCCTAAGTCGGCACCGGTTGCCCATTGGTCTCGTTGGTTTATGTGTAGTCTTTTATGTTTCTATGTTGTGAGTTGGTGTTCCTTGTCCATTTTGCGTCTCTTTCTGTGGGTATCTGTTCTGTGTTTTTTTTTTTGCATGGGTGTTTTGGGATTTTGCTGTGGGTGCTGCAACCTGGTGTTGTTGGAGATCCCCTCCTTTCTTTTGCACCCGTGTTTCTATGTCGTATGTCTCTTTTTCGTCTTTTGCTGTGCTCGTCTTTTCTGCGTGTTCATATCGGGTGTTTTGGTGTTTTGTCGTTGGTATTGCAATCGGGTCTGATTGGAGATTCCCTCTCTTCATTACGACGAAATAAGTAAGCACTGATAATTCGATACATGAACTGAACAAGCTCTGAACATTTTTAATATTACTATTTATGCATTTAAAGAAAGAAGTGAGAGGCAACATTTGTCCTGTATTTCTGTCTGTGTGTCTATTTATCTCCTGTTTGTTTCTTTTCAATTAAACGCTATATTTTCAGTATATATGTCACCTTTGTATCATATGTGTACATGTATATGTAACAATATATAAAGCTTTTCTTTATTAAAAAAACAATAAGCTTTTGATGTGACGCCCTAGAATATAGTTTCGGTATTCTTTCGGTATGCTTTTCGACATGGTAACTTTCATACTTTTTGGCAAATTACATTGTTTAGATTTTAGGATCACTGATGAGGGTTAAGTACCCGAAACGTGTATATCTGGTCCACGTTGCCAATTTATCTGTTCTTAAATGATGCTATTCAATTTGAAGACGTTTACATTCATAATACATACATGTGCTAAAGTTAGTTTATCTAAACTTACTTTGTGCTGGATCAGAATTTATGTTTACATTTATGTGCCAAACCTTGATACGTAAGAAATCATTGTGTTAATCTACGTTAGTTTATCTAAACTTACTTTGTGCTGGATCAGAATTAATGTTTACATTTATGTGCCAAACCTTGATACGTAAGAAATCATTGTGTTAATCTACGGTATATTTTCTAGAAAATATTATTACTGTAGATGAAAAAACACAGTCGTAATTGTAAATGTTTTTTTTCTGCATTTTTAGAAGACGATATAAAAAAAGAACAATAACCGTGCTTATTCATAAAGGTGCGAATTAATGTAAGTGTTATGGCAATTCATTCCAGGTGAAAAGAAAGGGACTGGTGAATTTATGTATGCACACGATAAATATAGGGCTCTAAGATATATCTAATGATCTAGGTATATAAGGCTTAACAAAAAATCATAAATCTAAACAAAATTTATCCCAAAAGAATATATGAATGTACATACCTAAGGTATGATAATTGCAAATTTCCATATCTGTTCGTTTGATATCTCTCTCTAAAATACACAAGTCATACTCGAATTGAATATTAAAATGGAGGATTTCATCTTTTTACAAGTGCTACATATAAGCCTGCTGAATGGGCAATTGGAAAAAAATAACAACACAACGTTTAATCCATATTTGCAAAAATTAACACATAAAAAATGGTAAAAGATGTACAACATTTTTAATTTCAAGTAGAAGGTAACAACATTTATTGATACATACTTACTCTTCTTATTGTAATATTTTCTATGTGTAATACGTCTTCCAATTTTCCTTTGCAATTTTTTGTACATATCCTCGTCGTCTTGATAGGGACATTGATGTGAAATTACCTCAGCTATAGCCTGTTTGATGTTCAAGTCACGTGATCCGGTCAAATTGTACAACTTTACTACTCGGTTGACCTCTGCCTTGTTAAAGAAATTTATGAAATAAACCAATAAATCAATATGTCGTGGCTAACATAGACGTTTACATATTTGCTGCAAAAATCAGTTACTGAAAGCCGTACACGAAACATAAATTTGAAGAAGGTAAATTCGTTAATTCGTAAATTCGTTAAAAAATTCGTTAGCCAATCAGAGTTCTTCATGACCATATTTGTTCACAGATCGGCATGAAAAACACAAAGTTGGTAGAGGAACCAGAGAACTTGCTTCATGTTAGGTTTTGTGAAATTCTGAGCATCCGGTCGCAGAGGAGATGTCGAAAATGTTAAAAGTTTACGCCGGACGACGGACGACGAAGAACGGACGGACGGATGATGGACGGCGCGCCAGGACAATAGCGCACTTGAGCTTCGCCCGGGGGAGCTTAAAAACATTTCCCTGTGTATCGCATCGAAAATAACCAAAACCGAGGCCTGAAACCGCGATAAGTATCGTATCATGAGGGAAGCGTATCGTTACAGCCCTACCAAAGACTGTGAAAGATGTGTTAGGAAAAATACCGAAAGACTTGGCATGATCGGTGGAATATGAAGATATAGAACAAACTTTTCAGAATTTTCAAACAGTTCAATTTTTGAACAGAAAGTTTCGAATGTGTTTGAAGGTTAGATTAACCGAAGTTGATCGGACTTAGCTACTTGTGGCAGTTTCTTCATTTAAAATAGAAACACAGAACAGGATATAAGATATACTCAAATTTTTGTGGAATTCATTTTGTTGAACTTGACTCAAGTTGTGAGAAGAGAAATGTTTTTTTCAAGCAATATCCATGTACACTTATACCTCGTATTGTTTGAAGCAACAAATTGAAAGTATACGACGAATTAGACTGAAAACAAAAAATTGATTCTGTAAGCAAAAAAAAAGGCATTGACAGTAAAAAAAAAAAGAGCACATGATGATAACACCCGAATTACACGTAGGACAAGGTTATAGCACAAAATTAGGACACGGTGATAGCATCCTTAGTGAAAAATCCAAATTAGGACACGCTGATAGCACCCTTAGTGAAAAATTCAAATAAGGACACGCTGATAGCACCCTTAGTGAAACACCAAAAATAAGGAAATAGTGATAGCATCCTTAGTTAAAAACCAAAATATGAACACGGTGATAGCACACTTAGTGACACCCATATTAGGACATGGTGATAGCACCCTTAGTGAATCATCCAAGTGAGGACACGGTGATAGCACCCTAAATGATACACCTAAATGAGGACACGGTGATAGCACCCTTTGTGAAACACCCAAGTTAGGACACGGTGATAGTGCCCTTAGTGAAACACCAAAATAAGGACACAGTGAGAGCACACTAAGTGAAACACCCAAATTATGAAACATTGATAGCACCTTTAGTGACTTACCCAAATTAGGACACGGTGATAGCACCCTTAATCAGAAAAATGTTTTTCATAAAAAACAGATGTCTCCCCCCTCCCTCTAAGTTACTTTGACCTTAGGTCAAGATCATGTAAAACCTTTGAGTCATGGGCAACATCATACTAAAACATGAAAATGATTCATTACATTGTTTGAGGTAAAGCCCAAACATGATTAGCATATACAATTTCATTATAAGCATATTTAAAGATTTGACTTTGGTCACATGACCTTTGATATAGGTGATCTGAAACCTACACTCACTGACAAGGGTTAAGTACCCGAAACGTGCATGTCTTGTCCATGCTGCAAATTTATCTGCTATTAAATGATGCTATTGAATTTGAAGACATTTAACATTGTATGGAATAATGGATCATGAGCAACAAAAAACTAAATTAGTGATTGGATACAAAATATAAAGCCTAAACATGATAAGCATAGACAATTTCAGCCTGGACATGCTTAGCATATACAATTTCATTACCAAAGTAAGAAGCGACCTTAATCATGTGACCTTGGGACAATGTGATAAGAAACATTTAGTTCCGAGAAACAACATACTAAAATATTAAAACAATTGTAAGAAGGGTTCAGGAGATATAGCTCAGACATTAGTATGTACAATTTCATTAAAAAGAACTAAATGATCTTGACCTTGGGCACATAACCTTGGGTCAAGATGATAAGAAACCCTCCAATCCTGAGCAACAGCATACTAAAGTATCGCAGCGATCCAGTATACAATTCCACAGATATAGCCCAGACTCAAAACATTTACAATTTCATTTAAAAATGTTATACATGACCTTGACCTTAGTCATATGACCTTGAATTAAGGTGGTGTGAAATCTTTGGGTTATCAGCACCATCATACTAAAATATGACGTGATCCGATCACGCTTCAAAAGATTAAGCCTGGACATAATACACGTAACAAATAAAATTTCATTTAAAATATACTAGTTGACCTTGATCTTGAGTCAACGTGATGTGAAACCTTTACGTGATAAGCAACAACATACTAAAATATGACGGTGATCTGATAAATAGTTAAAAGAGATACAGCCCCAACAGGTTAGCATGTACAATTTCATTAAAATGTACTTGTTAACTTTGACCTCGATCAAATGACCATGGGTCAAGGTGAAACCTTTTGGCCATGAGCAAATGCATACTTAAACTTGAAAGCAATCCATTATGCGGTCCAAGGGATAAAGCCTAGACAGGAAAATATGTAAAATTTCATTAGAAATGTAGTAAATGACCCTGGTCTTTGTCACATGACCTTGGGTCAAGGTGATGTGAAGCCTTCAGGTCATAAGCAACAACATACTAAAATATGAAAGTGATCTGGCAAACAGTTCAAGATAAATAGACCTGACAGGATTGTATGCATAATTTCATTAAAAATGCACTAAGTGACCTTGACCTTGGTCACATGACCTTTGGTCAAGGTGATGTGAAGTCTTCAGGTCATAAGCAACAACATACTAAAATATGAAAATGATCCGGCAAACGGTTCAAGAGATATGGCTCGGACAGGATTGTATGCATAGTTTCATTAAAAATGCACTAGGTGACCTTAACCTTGGTCACATGACCTTTGGTCAAGGTGATGTGAAGCCTTCAGGTCATAAGCAACAACATACGAAAATATGAAAATGATCCGGCAAACGGTTCAAGAGATATTGCTCGGACAGGATTGTATGCATAATTTCAAGATATAGCTCGGACAGGATTGTATGCATAATTTAATTAAAATGCACTAAGTGACCTTGACCTTGGTCACATTACCTTGGGTCACGGTGGTGTGAAGCCTTCTGGTCATAAATACCAACATACTTAAATATGAAAATGATCAGGCAAACGGTTCAAGAGATATAGCCCGAACAGAATTATATGTATAATTTCATTAAAAATGCACTAAGTGACCTTGACCTTGGTCACATGACCTTGGGTCAAGGTGATGTGAAACCTTCTGGTCATAAGCAACGACATACTAAAATATGAAAGTGATCGGGCACAAGGGTCAAGAGAAATAACCGGGACAGGATTGTACGCATAATTTCAATAATAATGCACTAAGTGACCTTGACCTTGGTCACATGACCTTGAGCCAAGGTGATGTGAAACCTTCGTGTCATAAGCAACAACATACTAATATATGAAAGTGATCCGGTAAACGGTTCAAGAGATATAGCCCGGACATGAATGTATGCATAATTTCATTAAAAATGCACTAAGTGACCTTGACCTTGGTCACATGACCTTGGGTCAAGGTGATGTGAAACCTTCGGATCATAAGCAACAGTATACGAAAATATGAAAGTGATCGGGCAAACGGTTCAGGAGATATAGCCCGGACACGATGTGTGACAGACGGACGGACGGACGGACGGACGGACGACAAAGGCAAAACCAAAATGTCTCCTCCCCGTTGGGACACGGTGATAGCACCTAAGTGAAACACCCAAGTTAGGACACGGTGATAGCACACTTATTGAAACACCAAAATAAGGACACAGTGATAGCACACTTATTGTAACATCCAAATTAGGAAACGTTAATAGCACCCTTTGTGAATTACCCAAATTGGGACACGGTGATAGTACCCTTAGTGAAACACCAAAATAAGGACACGGTGATAGCACACTAAGTGAAACACCAACATAAGGACACGCTGATAGCACTCTTAGTGACACACCTAAATGAGGACACGTTGATAGCATCCTTAGGGAAACACCCAAATTAGGACACGGTGATAGTACCCTTAGTGAAAACCCCAAATTAAGACACGGTGATAGCACCATTAGCGAAACACATAAAATTAGGACACGGTGATAGTACCCTTAGTGAAACACCAAAATACGGACACAGTGATAGCACAGTTAGTGAAATACCCAAATAAGGACACGGTGATAGCAAACAGGGTAAAACACCCAAATTAGGACACGGTGATTACACCCGTAGTGACACACCCAAATAAGGACACGGTGATAGCATCCGGCTTTCATGCAACACCCGTCACTTTAATTCGGTAGAATTTTCACATCCGGTTACTTCAATTTCGGAAGATACAAGTATTTTCGGTGGTTGGATGGTTCAAATGGTCTAAGACAGAATATTATCCACCGTACAGGAGAGTGGGATATCATTATGTATGACGAGTTCCCCATATCGACCGTAGAACTTCCTCAGTGACATGGTTAGTCGACCACAAACGTATCCCTTAGTGAAACACCCAAATTAGGAAACGGTAATAGCACCCCTTGTGAAACGCCAAATAAGAACATGAATATAGCACCCTTAATGAAAAATCTCAAATAACAACACAATGGTAGCGATTTTTGTGAAACACGCAAAGAGGACACGATTATTGATCACACAAATGAGGACAAGGAAATGGGGCCCTGATAGCACCTTAGTGAAACACCCGTATTAGGACACGGTTATTGTACTCTAACTGAAACATGCAAATTAGGACATAGTGACCGACCCTAAGTTAAACACAAAAATAAGGACACGGTAATAACACTCTTAGTGAAATACCCAAATAAGGACACGTTGATAGAATATTGTACCCTTAGTGAAACACCCAAATTATAACACGTTGATAGCACCCTTAGTAAACCACCCAAATTATGACGCAGGGATAACGCCCTTAGTGAAACATCCAAATGAGGACACGCTAATAACAACCTCAGTGAAACACCCGAATAAGGCACAGTTAACGCACCTTGAATGAGTTAAAGAAGATCCTGACGACAACCTCAACAGTATTCACAATAGATTACTAAATTGAACATCGACGGACCCCTATCGAGCTAGAGGTGGGATCAGGTGCCCGGGTGATGTAAGCATCCCCTGTTTGGGTAACCGCATCCGCCGTCGATGTTCACGCACGAAACTGAAAACAATATTCACAAAACTTGCACTTGCTGAGGATGTGTCTATATAGAAAGTGCTATGGCGACCATATCAGGGAAATACTTTCAGAACACTTATTGTCAACCCTTACCCATTCAATGAAACACCCAAATTAGGACACGCTGATAGCACCCTTTATGAGACATCCAAATTAGTAAATAGAGAGTGGAGAAGGAATGTTATTTATCGGAGAATGAAAGTCACAAAACCCGAAATACGATTCCAAAAATAACAATCAAAAGTCATTCAAATTTTTGAAAATGAATATAAAACTTTTTCACGAGAAAGCAAAAATCGGACACACACCAATAACACAGGCTTATAAAACACGACGGACGAATTATTCTCATGAACAATCTACAGAGTCTAGTGCAAGAAGGGAATGTCTTGTAGGTTGTGACCTAAATGCTACACTGTAATTCATGCATTCGTACAGGTACATATGAGTTAAAGAAGATCCTGACGATAATCTCAACAGCACTCACAACAGAGCACCTAAATGAGCATCGACGGACCCCCAGCAAGCTGAAGGTGGGACCATGTATATAAGCCTATTGACGATTTTTGAAGATTTCTCATGAAAATACGGCCTACCTTTCACGCTCTATATTTTGCTGACTTTGTCGCAATCTCTACTGGAGAATCAGCTATTCTCTGTTGCAGGCAAAGATAAGAATTTCTAAACTCAGAGTAAGTATTGTTAAACTTCAAGAAAGACCTAACATTTTTGAGAACTGACAAGTAATTTGTAAATTTTTTGTGAAGTGGTTTTCAACTCTTCCTAATCCTAATATTACATAGAACATGCTAATGCATTACCTTTTATGTGAGTTAATTGAGAGCACATTCTGATGTGTTAAGATAGAACATATATTTCATATTTGAGAATTTCAACTCTGTTAGTAGACTGTCATTTCACGAGGATATCATTCCCCTAGATTCACAGTTTTTTCTTTCATTCTTCATTCTTTGTCGCCAAATGATATGTGTTAGAATATTCTTAAACTAAGAGGTATCTCCCTGAGAGCATAGTTTTATTCTTACGACGTTTTTGCATTAAGTCTACGTCATGTGTAAAATGTTCATATGTTAAACATCTTCAAATTCAATAGCATCATTTAAGAATAGATTAATGTGCAGCATGGACAAGCCGTGCACGTTTCGGATACTTAACCCTCGTCAGTGATCCTACAGGTGCTTTTGAATTTGAAGACGTTTAATATTTGCAAAGGTGCAGAGTTCGATAGATCTAATTCTATTTTACAGAAAGAAATGAGGGAATCTCCACTAACACTCCACTTTTCATTTTTCAGAGTTTCGCTCTACATATATTAACTATTTGAATTTCCTCTCTTTTGGCATCGACAATCATTGATGATACATAGTTTGTTGAAAGAAAGGAGGGGTTCTCCAATGTGCATATTATGCAATGAATAATATATCTTAATATCATAATATAAGCCTGGTAAGCAAGTGCAACGGAGATTTTGAAAATTTGATACTATACAAACCTATTTATAAACAAATTGTACGACGATTTGATAAAATAAATATCATTTTCGTTCATCTTTTACTAACATAAATTATACGTGTAAAGAAAGATAAATCTTTGCCTGAATTTCTCTTAGTCACATCATGTATACATCTGTGCATCATGCAATAAGAATAGCACGATTTAACGAACATTTACTCATCTAAAAAGGTTTAGATGCGTAGAATTATCTCCATAAAGTATTAATCAAAAAGTGCATTGCGGAATTAGATATGTATTCTGTTTTCTTTTGCAATAATAAGTGAAACAAAATTTTCCAGATTTCTTTGTACATATTTTGTTTTATGCTTTTGATTTTTTTCTTTTTGTTATGGGCTTTTTTTCCAATCTTCATTTTTAAATCTGCCTTTTTTACAACACATCCGTTAACAAATAAATACATTTTTAAACATCACGCATATTCAAAGGACAAATAGAATGATGGACTTAAAGAGGCCTCTAAAATTATGATAATGTTAAACTCTTCAAATTCAATAGCATAATTTTATAACTGATAAATTTGCAGCATGGACCAGACATGCCCGTTTTGGGCATTTAACCCTCGTTAGTGATCCTCAACCTAAACAATGTAATATGGCCAAAAAGTGTGGAAGATATTATGTCCAAAGTGTACCGTAAGACATAGCAGGGTGGATGGGATATGACGCTACAGGACCCTAATATTTAGGATGTTCTAATCTTTGGAAAATGTAATGAAACTGTCAACTTCGGTTGATCGTCTGTCTCTTCAACTCATTCGAAAATTACTGTTATCAAAATTTCCTGAAAAGTCTAAAACTCGGGTACTGTAGCATTAAATCCCACCCATCCTGCTACGTCTTTCGGTAAATTTTTGTACATAATAATTTTCACACTCTTTGGCAATGTTACATTATTAAGATTGAGGATCACTGACGAGGGTTTAGTACCCGAAACGTGCATATCTGGTCCGTGCTGCAAATTTACCTCTTCTTAAATGATGCTATTGAATTTGAAGACGTTTAACATCCGTTTGATTGTCCGATGCCCCCCCTCTCCCCCCACCCCCCTTCTTCTGGCTGAAATGCGTTGAATTGTTTTCACAGTTGTGGATTTCCTTCTTATCTTTCTTTAGTTTTAAGGTATTGGAGAAATCCATTTTTTTAATTATTATTTTTGAATAATGATTCTCTGATTTTTTTTTTACTTCCATTTTTCAACTGTTACAATAGAAAATTCGCAGTCGAGAGAAGACAATTACAATAACTGAATTTACTCAAATTTTGATGTTTGGATTTGTTTTTGAATACTGCCTCCATTTAATAAAATTGGAGTAATTTCTAACTTTGTGCAAATTTTGAATGTAACAATTTGAAAACTGAACAGTTACTTAACATTGTTTTTCAGTCTATTTCATGATCCCTAAACTCCAAGATCCATTAAAACTACAATACGATAAACCCTATCGAAACCCAGAGAGTTCGCATTTCGGACCTTTACTTCAAAAACAAGTCGTTTCTTTTTTATATCTAAAGAAACATGTATTCCTTCATTACCTTTCCCCTTAATAAATGATTCTAAACTTTTGCATATATGGTATATCACTTCATTTTTCTACATTTCTAGACATATTTTCAAGAGACTTTCTTTGCTCTTACATTTTGAAATAATTGATATCATATTTACGTCCTTATAATCTGGATTTTATATTTTAAAAAATAAAATTTATTTATTCACATAACAGCAACTTCAAAAATGTGAAAACAACTTATTTGTAAGCACAGCGCTATTCCATCTGCAACATGAGCAAATTTTTACAAATGAAAAAAGTTAAAATAATTTTCTTCTTAAAGAAATATAGAACACATACCTGAAGTAGTAAATCTGATGAATATTGCAATGCTTTAGAAATAAGTCGTGGACAGTTTGTTGTTGTCTGTGTCCATTTGTGACACATGTTTACATATTCAACCCAGTCAGATCTAGTTTTTCTGTAAATTTTGTAATAACTGTCTGGTTCCATGATCTATCAAAATTGGTTCTATCTTCTACTTTGAGCAAAACATAACGATTTCTCTCTTACTTTTGTACCCTGAGCAATGTTAAATGAACACATGCCACAGTGATAGTCAAGTTAAGCATGACATGCTCACTTGATAAGCGGATGTTTTGCTCAAGTTGACTCATCCGTATCAGCTAAATATTTGATGCCCTCAAAATCTTAATATTGAACAAAGGCCATTATTTTCACAAAACTAATGACATTTTTGATTTTTGATACTACAGAGAGAGAAATGGTTATAATTATAAGCTTCTTGATGATATACTATCAAGTGGATTGTATATAGAAGATGGTTCTCATCACATATTTATATTTATAACTATATAATCAATATACAGCGCATGCATTTATTTGCGCCAACCGCAATACATTCTGTCCCTGCACTAGGCTTCGGGGATCATTAGATAAGAATATTCTTCGTTCTTCTGTTGTACTGTGTTATTGTATCTGTTTGTTTGTCCGCATATTTTACAGGACCTCCTGTGCGACAATCTTTCGTTTAACAGAAGGCATTGAGAGAAATTTAAACTAACTTAAAGCCTCATTTTCAATTCTATTTAATCATATTCTATCACTAGCATTGTATATACCTCATTATTCATGTGATAATTGAGGATATTACAAATTAATATTCATAAATTTTTCTAGCGATCAAAGTGAGGTAACTCGAAAATGTTAATTATGATATCAAACTACTTGTGCCGACAAATACACTATTGTACATGTAGCAGATGGACGTCCTTAGTCGGCATCGAGTGCCCATTGGTTCCGTTGACAGTTTTTTTGTGTTGAATGTTTCTATGTCGGTTGTTCCTTGCCGCTTCTCCGTCTCTTGCTATTAATGTCTTCTCTCGGTTTTCACAAAACAAAAGAGGGGATCTCCAACAACACTAGGTTGTAGCACCCACAACAAACCTCCAAACACCCAGTGCAAAAACACAATGCATACACACACAGACAGAGACGCAAGGGGACATGAAACGTCAACGCACAACACAGAAACATCAAACAAAAAGGACTACACATAAACCAACGAGACCAATGGGCAACAGGTGCCGACTTAGGACAGCCATCTGCCACGAAAAAAGCAGAAGTTGTTGTTATCCTGGATTACGTGCGCACAACTCTCCACAACCCTTCGGTGTTTTGATTCATACAAGAGGCATACAAGTGTGTATGACAAAAGAGATGATTTTGCATTCAACAGAGTAAAGGAGCTGATTAGATAAGGCGTAAAATCAGCCGGGAAATTCAAGAACATTCTTTCACAACATTAATGCCAGTTATTGGTTTCATAATAATCAGTAGTTGGATCAAATTTATCATGCATCGTTTTCCTAAATTTTCGGGCAAAAAAATTCTTTTTTTTTTATAGAAATCAATGGATAATGAAAGAGTTTTTTTAAACATTGCCCCCACCCCTAGCTACAGAACGCCACTTTTACAGAAGGTGCATATCACTAATACACCTCCTCTGACAAATTTGGGTTCTGTGGCTAGATGGAAAACGATGCCCCATAGACGAAAAACTGAAAAGGGAGGGATTACAAATATGTGTTGATATAATATAAGCAAGTTTCATTTTTTCCTTTAAAGTCATTTTTATTCAAATCATTTCATTAAAGTCATTCATTCCTTTATTCGAAACATTTCACACGATTTCGGAATGAAATAAACAAGAACGTGTTGTTTATTCCTAATGACAACAGTGTGTATTTCGCGGTAAAATGCCTACTTTTTAGGCGATGAATACAAAATACAACCATATTTCAGATTCAAGATTCTTAAAATTTATGGATAAAATTGAAACCAGTCTTTTACATTTGATTTCTAGTACCTTACTTAGACTATAACTATGTTTTCAAGTTTATAGAAATTCATATTAGAGAGATAGTTTTTAATTTTCAACGTTTTTTCTTCAATATTAACAACATGGCTACCCCCTATTCTTTAGACTGTAACTTAAAAGAAGAGAGGGGATCTCCAACAATACCCTGTTGCAGCACCAACAGCAAAACACCCGATGCAAAAACAAAAAAGACTGAATTATCTAGAAACAAGCATAACAAAATAAAAGTGGTATGAGGAATCTCCAAATACTTTACATTTTAGTTATGATCAAGTTTTTCTTGCGTATAGATCAGTGTGTGGTAGAGATACAACCCTTATCTTATCACCTCCTTTTCTATGGAACGCCATCGCTGTCTGATAATATTTCAATATATAGGATGGTTAATCAATATATGCGGTGGTAAGTACATTATATGCGGTGCTAAGTACATTATATGCGTTGCTATGTACATTATATGGAGTGCTTATTACATTATATGCGGTGCTAAGAACAGTATATGCGGTGATAAGTACATTATATGCGGTGCTAAGAACATTATATGCGGTGGTAAGTACATTATATGCTGTGCTAAGAACATTATATGCGGTGGTAAGTACATTATATGGAGTGCTAAGTACATTATATGGAGTGCTTAGTACATTATATGCGGTGTTAAAAACATTATATGGGGTGGTACGTACATTATATGGGGTGATAAGTACATTATATGCGGTGCTAAGTACATTATATGGGGTGGTATGTTCATTACATGGGGTGGTTAGTACATTGTATGCGGTGCTAAGTACAATATATGCAGTGCTTAGTCCATTATATGCGGTGCTAAGAACATAATATGGGGTGGTGAGTACATTATATGCGGTGTTTAGTTCGTTATGTGGTGATTTCGTTATGATAAACATTCTGATGACCAAGATTAAACATGTTTGAGACTCGGGTTATCATTTACCCAAAAGGACACATAAACACAAAAGGATTCAACGTTTTTCCCAGCTCTATCATGGGGGTTGGAAGAAAAGACCGGTATTTGGGTCAAAATAAGCATTTTTACACAGAAAACAATGGAAAACGGAAACGCTTTTACACAACAGCGTCCCCCCTCGCTTTACAATGCAACTTTCACCAAATGTGTACATCAATAAAACACATTTTCTGGACAAGTGGGGTTCTGAAGCGAGGGGGGAAACAATGTCCACAGGCAAAAACGAAAAAAGGGGGATGGATGACTATTTCAAAATTTATCTCTAAAGCGATATTAAAAGTAGGTGATAATTGCCATCTTTTTCTTTTTATATCATGGAACAATCTATTCATAGTGTGTTCCGATAAAATATTTAACAGTTTGGAAGGAAATAAATTTGTCTATTTCTACACCGTGTTTATTTCGCGTCAGAAAGGTACATTAGTGGCCGAGAAGAAAGAAATACAACCGGTTTTTTTTCAGTTTCTGTATTTCAGAGATTGCCGATTACATTGATATTCTTAAAACAGGGTGACGTGAAAATTCTATATCATTATTTTTTTTTATTCTCATTATTAGAATAAAAAAAAATAATGATGTAGAATTTTCACGTCACCCTGTTTTTTTTTCTCTCTCTCTTAGACCACGTAAATTGAATGTCACAAGCTAAAATAAAAATTATAATTTATATTTTAGTAACATAGTGTTACAGAATTAATGTACTCTTTACTAATATCACATAATTTATCTGTACTGTACAAAGCACTTCTAATAAGTACAAGCACAATATACGGAAACAATGCCAATTGATATCATGGTGCCTCTCACTTTAAAAAAGCAAGAACTTCGTAAAAATTTTGAAAAATGAAATGTACCCGTGGCCAGGATCGAACTCGCGACCTTGGTAGTTGCAGTCCTGCGTCATCACCACTACGCCACCGCACCGATGCGTGAGAGTGCTGAAATTGTAGAATAGATTTTACTGATTGCCAAAGATTAAATCTTTTTACTTTTCTGATTAAAATACAATGAAATTATATCATTTTTATTATTTTGTATTTATTTCATCTTCTAAGATAAATATTTGTGTTTAAAGGTCACAAAAACATAAAAACGAGGAGTGCCTTAACGTAGCTGCGATCCGAGTCTCAGAAATGTTTAATCTTGGTCATAAGAATGTTTATCATAACGAAATCACCACATAACGAACTTAGCACCGCATATAATGTACTCGCCATCCCATATAATGTTCTTAGCACCGCATATAATGTACTAAGCACTGCATATAATGTACTTAGCACCGCATATAATGTACTAACCACATCATGTAATGAACATACCACCCCATAAAATGTACTTAGCACCGCATATAATGTACTAACCACCCCATGTAATGAACATACCAACCCATATAATGTATCTAACACCTCATATAATGTACTTACCACCGCATATAATATAATGTATTAACCACCGCATATATTGTACTTACCACCGCATATAATGTACTTACCAAGGCATATAATGTACTTACCACCGCATGTAATGTACTTACCACCGCAAACATTGATTAAACCATACCATATATTGAATGTCTCAATATAAGACAGCGATGGCGTTCCATACTTTTCCCTGACTTGATTCTGTGATGATCCGAGATTACCGTCATACGGTATCTACATTTCATGGCTCGTCCGGTATGTTAGAGCATTTACTGATGTTTTGGATATTCATAGTAAAAATGTACAGATAACAAAGAAATTTTAGGTCAAGGTTTTCGCTTTCACAGGTTGGTTAAGACTTTCTGGAAATCATACAAAAATTGTTTTAAACTTCCAATTTTTTTTTAAATACGGACCAATACAATCAGTAGAGTTTATTACATTTGGTATTTCACAACCTGCATTTCATGGTGGCATAATACACAGAATTACCATTGAAATTGTGTTAGAATCATCAAACACTGTTTATATCGTGGATATGATCCTTATGTCACCAGACGGACACTTGACTTGGTACTGGACCAATCTACAAATTCTAAACGTCTTAAAAACAGATTAATTTGCAGCACATGGAACAGACATGCACGTTTTTAGTAACCCTCGTCAGTGATCATAAATCTTTAAAATGTAATATGGCCAAAGAGTGTGATAGTTGTTCTGTCTAAAAAATTTCCGAAATATGTAGCAGGATGGATGGGATATGATAGACCATTTTAGAAATTTCAAGATTTTTTGACAACAGAAATTTTCGAATGCATTTAATAAACTTGGCTATATGTGCCCTCGGGACTCCTGATCCACCGGCAGTGATATTCACCGTGTGGTACAAATGTTAAACGTCTTCAAATATTGCACTTCGACTGACTGTGACGACAGGACTACATGACGGATCCTGTCCATACCTCTTTAGAGAAGACAAAGCCCCGACCACCTGTCCTTTCTGAATGTCAGTTGGACTCCTCGGATGATCACATATATACAGCCGGTAGAACATGGACTGTCTTTCGTATGCCTGCTGTTCTCTACATATTCGTCTGTGTGTTTCTTGGGCCCCTTTACCATGCTGTCTGTTTGCATGTCCATCCTACAGTGAGGAGGTTATTTTACACCAGAATTGTGCGTTCTTCGAGGAGGCCTCTGGGTAATCGGGAAAGATGGGGGTTGTTCGCGCATAAACATGATAACCACACCATCTGCTACTTGCAGATTGTTTTCATTTTCATGCTTAAACAACATTATTTTCATTTTCATGCTTAAACATCGATGGCGGGTGCGGCTAGCCAACAGGGGATGCTTACTCCGCCCGGGCACCTGGTCCCACCTCTTGCTTGCTAGGGGTCCGTTGATGCTAATCTTGTGCTCTATTGTGAGTGCTGTTGAGATTATCGTCAGGATCTTCTTTAACTCATTTGTGTCACACTTATGCCTTTGCCGTGTGGAGCTCGTAAAAACATTCCCCGCGAGGGGTTTGACAGTAAGTGTTTTGAATATATTTCCCTGACAGTCGCCATAGCACTTTCTATATAGACATAACGTCAGATAGTGCATGATTTTTATATATTGTTTTCATTTTCGTGCTTAAACATCGACGGCGGATGCGGCTGGCCAACAGGGGATGCTTGCTCCTCCCCGGCACCTGGACCCACCTCTAGCTTGCTAGGGGTCCGTTGATGCTAATTTTGTGCTCTATTGAGAGTGCTGTTGAGATTATCGTCAGGATCTTCTTTGACTCATTTGCATGGCAGATGGCCTTCCTAAGTCAGCACCAGTTGCCCATTGGTCTCGTTAGTTTATGTAGGTATTTCGAAAATTTCTGTTATCACAAAAGTCTTGAAATTTCTAAAACGTGGGTCCTGTAGCATCATATCCCAACCATCCTGCTACGTTTTTCGGTACATTTTTGGACATAATAATTTTCACTCTAAGCCATATTACATTTTTTAGATTGAGGATCAATGACGAGGGTTAAGAGCCCGAAACATGCATGTCTGGTCCATGCTGCAAATTTTTCTGTTGATAAATGATGCTATCGAATTTGGTGTCTGCTCAATTTTTTTTATAATGTGTGTTGGCGTTTTACTGTGCGTACTGCGACATAGTGGTGTTGAAGATCCCCTCCTTTGATTTTGATGCGGATGCTTCAGCTGAATTATGTTAGAATCTCCTCCTTTCTATTCGTTTGTAGTAAAACAATCTTGAAGACATTTGTATCCAATATACACTCGTTATTTCGAAAACTAATCGAAAGATCTTTCAGAAAACAAGAGCTACAAATTCTTCTCCTGACGCAATACTTGGACTGACTGGATGTTTGTTAAGTGAATTAATATCTAATATATAAATTTAAAGACGTTTAACATTTAAACTACTTGGTGAGTGTCACTGCTGCTGTACCACGAGTCCCCGAGGGCACATGTAGCCAAGTTCGATCAACTTTGGTTGATCGTCTGTCTTATTCAACGCCTTTGAAATTTTCTGTTACAAAGTTGCTTGAAATTTCTAAAACGTGGGTCCTGAAGCATCATATCCCACCCATTCTGCTACGTCTTTTGCTCCATTTTTGGACATAATTATTGTCATACCTTTTCGGTCATTTTACATTGTTTAGACTGAGGATCACTGACGAGGGTTTATTAACCGAAACGTGCATGTCTGGTCCATGCTGTAAATTCATCAGGTTTCAAATGATGCTATTGAATTTAAAGACGTTTAACATTTGAACTACTTGGTGAGTGTCACTGCTGGTGGACCAAGAGTCCCCGAGGGCACATGTAGCCAGATTCGATCAACTTTGGTTGATCGTCTGTCTTGTTCAACGCCTTCGAAATTTTCTGTTACAAAATTGCTTGAAATTTCTAAAACGTGGGTCCTGTAGCATCACATCCCACCCATTCTGCTACGTCTTTTGGTACATTTTTGGACATAATAATTGTCATACTTTTTGGTTATTTTACATTGTTTAGACTGAGGATCACTGACGAGGGTGTAGTACCCGAAACGTGCATGTCTGGTCCATGCTGTAAATTCATCAGGTTTCAAATGATGCTATTGAATGTAAAGACGTTTAACATTCTACCCAGCTCTGTCGACTAAAAGAGGCTTTGCTTTGACTATTTGTCAATCTGACATCAAATATGTTTTTATGCCATATCGGAGGGTTGTCATTTCATCCAAAAATATCATCGACTTTAAAAGAGGTTAACGTCTTATCCCTCCAATGCTATTTTGAAGATAGATTTTTTCCTGATATGCCACTGAATCCACCCTTCAGGAAATTTGGAGCTGCTTCAAAAATTGATTTGGCTGGAAGAATCGCTGATAAGGATTTAATTTCCGAAACACGCGTCTGGTGCATAATAAATTGGTTTGAAATTTTCTTCGAGAAGGTATAGAGTTGGAACACTTCCGTATTATTGATATTTGAAAGAATGATTACTTATGTAAGACATCTTTAAATGATAAACGTCTCCAAATTCTATAGCATCATTTAAGAACAGATTTCTTTTCAGCATGGACCAGACATGCATGTTTCGGATACTTAATCCTCGTCAGTGATCCTAATTCTAAGCAATGTAATATTGCCAAAGGGTGTGGAAATTATTATGTCCAAAACATTTACCGAAAGACGTAGCAGAATGGATGGGATATAATGCTGCAGGACCCACTTTTTAGAAATTTTAAGAACTTTTGTTAACAGAAATTTTCCGTTGCGTTGAAGAGACGACCAACCGAAGTTGATCGAACTTGGCTACATGTGCCCCCGGGGACTCCTGGTCCATCAGCAGTGACATTCACCAAGTGGTACTAATGATAAACGTCTTCATATTCTATAGCATCATTTAAGAACAGATGAATTTTCAGCATGGACCAGACATGCATGTTTTGGGTACTTAAAAAGATTTTCAATATGGGGCAATTCAAACACTTTACATTCTTTAAAAAATTCAAAATAAATCCTTATCAGATGACAAATATGGATAATGACAATATCCCTGTATACAGCACAAAATCGATATTTCAGAAAATCAGAGAGCGAAGGCATACAAAATCAGGATTAAACAGGAACCAAAGCAAATAAACAAAAACCTCCACCATATTAAAAGAAGCGAGCTCCCTAGATGGGAGTGGGATCAGGTGCCCAGGAAGAGTAAGCATCTCCTGCTTGCATGCAACTCCCGCCACTTCAATTCGTTAGAACTGTCACATCCGGTTTCTTCCATTTCGGAAGACATAGATTACAATCTTTGGTTGGATGGTTCAAATGGTCTATGACAGAATATCATCCACCATTCTGGAGAGTGGGACATCATAGTGTATGACGAGTTCCCCACATCGACCGTGAACTCAGTGACTCGGTGACGATGTTAGTCGGTCACAAACATATCCATGACTGAGAAGCTTATCTGAAAGACGCATAGCTCTAAGAACAAAATCCGTATATTTGGTACTTGCTCTGGCATAGCGTATCAACTGAGATATGAACACGCCATAAGCTGGCGAGGAAGGGATGTTGCTACTCAGAAAAGGAAAGTTTGTAATGATGAAATTGAAGCCGTCACGTTTGTCATAGAGTGAGGTGTTCATGTGACCATCAGTGTCGTAGGACAACATTATGTCCAAATAGGATGTTGATTTATTTGTCTCTGTAGTTTCTTTGACTTCAAGCTCCGAGGGATATACACTACTGATGTAATCCGCGGATTTTGGATTATTGATGGACAACACATCGTCTATGTATCTGTCAGTGAAGTTGAAGTCAGAAGCTAAGTATCTTTTCCCTTCAGAGACCAGAGATTGAATGAATTCAGCTTCGTACGAGTAAAGAAAAGTGTCGGCAAGGAGTGGGGCACAATCGGTCCCATTGGAATTCCGACAATCTGCTGGAAGACCTTTCCTCCAAACAACACGAAAATGTTGTCGATCAGAAAGTTTAACATCTGAATAATATCTGTTTCAGTGTACTTGTTTTCAGAATCGGACTTTTCTTTTACAAAGTAGATTTTGTCATACGTAACAACAATAAATTTGTATTTGCGATTGCCGTTCTTACTAGTAAACGTATTACTTATAATTTTGTGCGAGTCTTTCTTTCAATCTAGAATGTAGGATTGTAGTGTAAAGTTTCGAAAAATCAAAAGCTTTGATACAATGGACTCTACCAAAATGAGTGGATTCCAGATGTTTTAACTAGACTGTCGAAATAGTACTTTTTGCAAGTTATTGTGTAATTATTTTAGGTTTTGTCTGCTCGAGTGATGACATAATGTTCTTGGAGGTAGGCAAGCTCTGTGATAACATCAGGGTCGTTAAAGATAGACTCAAATCTTGTGTTCACAGTTGATTTTAATCGGTAAATTCTAGAGAAAGTAACCCTCTTATGGATTTTATTCATTCGGAAAGGGTGTCGAGCTGTGCATTCTCTTTCTTTGCCCAACGTCTTGCATATTCCTCAAAAGAGTCCATGATAAATTTGACATTTTGGTTCCATGCAAAGGACATACTTTCTCTGTTTTTGGGGCCCTTCTTTTACATGTCTCTAAACTTGTCGTTCTTGACTATACTAAGATCGCCAGTTATAACGTGTCCACAAGGAGAGTAGTTGAAATTCGATGAAGAACATTCGCAAAGGAACTGGATGTAGTGAGGGATTACTTAAATCAATACACTACAAAAATCGTTTGTAATTGTAAATTTTAGATGCAACTGTTGGTGTATAGCTATAGGAAATGCAAGGAGTTCTTTTTCTTCTTAGATATTTGATTAAATTCCGACATTATTTACTGACACTTTTAATTTTATTTATTTACTTTTAAAAATTATGCATTTATCGGCAAAGAGTGCGCGGAACAAACTTTCCTGAAGGGTCGATTCACTAGCATAGTTTAATGAAATCTATGATAAAGTTAGAATCAGAGGGGATGTGGTAGGGAGATTCTGCTCATTATATAAAATTCGTGCATCAAACACTTATCATATATTTCTGAATGAAAATAGAAGATAAAACCCGAAATGCTTATCAATTCTTAAAAAAGTATGAGACAGATCTTTCTTACGAGAAAAAAAAAACAATAACAACAGCACATACTTAGGTATATTTTCCAATGAACAATCAAGAATTTGCAAGCCCTTTTGACTTGATTCTAATTACAGTTTCTATATGCATTTTAATTCACTGAACATATTCAAAGCTCGAATGAAAAATTACATTGTTCAAAATTTTGATGAAGGATAGAATAAAACCAGAGGGTGCCTTCTTAATACATCTGGATGTACAGAATAATGCCGAAGGGTTCCAACTCTATACCTTCTTGAAGAAAATTTCAAACCAATTTCTTATGCACCAGACACTTTTTTCGAATATTAAATTCTCATTAGTGATGCTTCCAGCCAAATAAATTTTCTGAAGCAGCCAATGTACTTTTCATAAGCCGCCCCAATTATTTCACTTGCGCCCTCTGGTCTTATTTTTAGAATTTAAATTTGTGTACTTACTTTACAGAGATAACTCGGTTTTAAATTTCCTGTATGGTCGATTGAGTAGCATATCCAAATAAAATCTATGTTCAAGATAGCATTGAAGGGATGGTGCTATGATGTTTACCTCCTTTAATTTCGATATTATTTTTAGATGAAATGACAAGTTTCCGAAATTGCAAAATAAAAATGTATGATGTCAAAGTGCCAAAATTTCGGCATTTAGTTTAAATTACGTACTAGTGATAAAGATTTATTATCCGAAACATAGGTCTGGTGCATTAAAATTGATAAATAATTCCCATCGAGAAGGTCAACAGTTGTAATACTTCCATATTATTATTATCATCACTTTTTTTTTCTTTTGCAGTGTTGAGCAATTAAACTCATACCCCGCGATTAAATGTTTTAAAGTGTAATTATTACTTCTGTCTAGCTCTGTTGCCTGAAAGAAGTTTTGTTTGGTTCATATATCAGTTCCTATTTCGGTAATATGTCTTTTCATAAAAAGATCCATTGGCAATTTTAAGGAGATTACCGTCTGAGCAACATCCCTCTTATGACATTTTTGTAATATATTTTAAATTATTATGAAGCTGAATCGACATTACGCACAATTTTGACCTACCAACTCTTTGTACAGTAAATGCACAAATTTAAGTTACAAAATATAAATTAGAGGGCGCTACTGAAATACATTTAGTTATGTCAGAAATTTTGTCATTGTTTTGAAATTAAGTATCACTGACGAAAATTTACTCTTGAAAACACATGTTTCGTGCAAATAGATTGGACTGTATTTTTCTATGTATATTTCAAGAAAGTAAAGAGTTTTAACAATTTCATATTATGTAATAAAATACAAATGAAAGTAGCGCATGTTTATTAGCTGACATGAAAGTACAATATCTAAAATACAATGTAGTATCATATAGCGAAAGTTTGACCAAAATTTATCGATAGTATTTTTTTTTTCCTCAATTGTTCCGAATTCCCTTTTCGGTGTTGAATCTTTTTTTAAATACGCTTTTTGGAAACATTGCGTGGCGTTTTTGTTGTTGAAAAACTTGACGTTCCCCTTTTGTTGTGCATGTTTACTCTGTGTGTACACAAAGCGATGTTTCGATGTTATGCTGCGGGTGCTAAAACCGGATCTAGTTTGAGATCCCCTCCTTTCTTGTAGTCCTTAAGTGTACAAAGATCTCGTTTGTCCTTTCTTTATTTCACGATTTGTAAAGAACATTCGGTATCTTTATCTTAAAAATGAAACAACATTAGCAATGAACAGTCCCCCCCCCCTCCCCCCCCCAAAAAAAACTTAATTATTTCAACTCTCTCAGATAAAAATAAATAACCAAAACTATAATTGGCATCAACCGTTACACTGCAAATGAAATATATATGAATTAGACAATCATAGTTTGTATACCTACTGACCAAATAAATACTGATTCAGAGGGCAGTAAATAAGAACTACTCATGGTCGGTTCTTTTTAAGAGGTAAGCATTTACTGAATGAAGAAAGTGATAGGAAATGCTGAATAGCTCATCATTTTGAACGAAGGAAAGATGCTTTTCCGTTTCCTAACAGTGGTTTCTGGAGGATCTTAACGGAATAAACAGAACACAAACATGACACAGCGGAACAGACAAAGTGTATAAATCAATCGAGTCCAGAAACATGTTTCAAGCTGCTCAAGTGTCCATTTCGTCATTGACAATTTAGACTATCGAAGTCTTGAAGGCAAACACCATTAAAGGTGAGTGTGAACATATTTTTAACTTCGGATATTTACGTTCAATAATAATGAAATATCGAAAGTAATTTTTTTTTCTTAGAAAAGGTGGTATTAGATATCTCGCCATATTTCCTATCAGAGTTTATCTCAATTTATTATTACATCAAATTTTAAATCTTACACTTAAGAATCAAGCGGACATATAAAGATAAAAAAAATATATAGAGAAACTGCTATATACCTACATATCAAAATTTTAAATGGAGAGATTGATACAAGTGCGTATGACAAAATGGTTTTGGATTCAATATAGTAATTTTCCCTGGCATGATGGTGATGATTTTAGATTACAATCATACGGTATCTACATTTCACAGCTCATCCGGTATTCTAGAGCATGTACTGATATTTTGGTTTTTCATAGTAGAAATTTACAAATTAAGAAGAAACGTTTAGGTCAAGGTTTTCGCTTAAACAAACAAGTAGACTTTCTGGAAATTAGATAAAAAATCATTGTCAACTTATTTTAGATTCAGACTTATACAAGCAACAGTGTATATTATTTTGGGTATTTCACAACCTGCATTTTATGATGACATAATTAACAAAATAAGAAGGATCAAAAGTATACAGCATAATCATCGAAGATCAGTCAGAATCATCAACGCCTTTTATACCGTGTATATGATCCTAATGTCACCAGACGGACACTAGTCATGGTACTTGATCAATCTACAGTCTTGTACCAGCGCATTCTCATTACTTGCACTTTCACTGACTGTGACGACGGGATTCCATGACGGGCCATGTCCAGAACTAACATACATGAGATCGCTACAACCGAAAGAGCACGGACTGTATTACGTACGCCCTCTTTCATCCATTTACCTAATTTTCATATGTGTTGCTTGGGCCCCTGCGTTTTGCGGTCTTGCTAGTGTGTAGTCATCTGACAGTGAAAAGGTGTAATCAGAAAAAGTGGGAGGGTTATGCTCACGTAGTTGAGGATAACCTTAACGTCTCATACTGGCGTGGCAGATGGCCGTCCTAAGTCGGCACCGATTACCCATTGGTCTCGTTGGATTATGTGAAAGAAAGGAGGGGATCTCCAACAACACCTAGTTGCAGCATCAACAGCAACCTCCCAAAACACCCACTGTAAAACACAAAAATGACACGCACAGAAAGAGACGCAGTAGTACAATGAACGTCAAATCACAGAAAAACATAAAACACAAATGACTACACATAAACCAACGAGACCAATGGGTAAACGGTGCCGACTTAGGACGGCCATCTGCCTCGTGAGTAGCAGACGGTGTGGTTATCCTGGATTACGTGCGCACAACCCTCCCACTATTCCGATTACCCAGAGGTCTCGAAGAACGTACAATTGTGGTGTAAAACAACCTCCTCACTGTCAGATGACCGCACACAAACAAGACCGCAAAACGCAGGGGCCCAAGCAACACAGATGAATATGTAAATTGATATAAAAAGAGGGCATGCGTAATACGACATGTGCTCTGCCGGCTGTAGCGAGCTAATGTATGTTATCACCCGAGGAGTCCGACTGACATTCAGAGAGGACAGGTGGTCGGGGCCCTGTCTTCTCTAAAGAGGTTTGGACAGGGCCCGTCATGGAGTCCCGTCGTCACAGCCAGTCAGCGTGCAAGTATTAAGGATGCGCTGGTACAAGACTGTAGATTGGTCAATTACCAAGCCTAGTGTCCGTCTGGTGACATTAGGATCATATCCACGGTATAAGAGTCATTAATGTTTGATGTTTCTATGTGATTTGGCGGGAACTTGCGTCTCATTCTGTGCGTGTCTGCTTTGTGTTTTTACAGTGGGTATTTTGGGATTTTGCTGTTGGAGCTGCACCTGAGTGTAGTTCGATATTCCCTCTTTTATATTCATTCGCTAATTGCTGAATATACCTAAAAATACAAATAGGGTTCAATTCTTTAAAAAGGCACATCCGAGCTGTCAACCAGGCCCTCAATCACATAGTCAACCACAAAATCAACAGATAACAGACATCACAATCAAAAGGCCCACATTTCTTGAAAAATCAAAGCGCAGAACTCTCGCACGAAAAAAGTAAAATCTGGTAATTTAAAATAAAAGGTACATCAAGAAAGGAGGAGATCTCCAACAACATTCGGTTGCAGCACCCACAGCAACACACCAACACATCCAATGCAAAAACACAGATAGACACCCACAGAAGTAGACGCATAAGGTACAAGGAACACCAACTCACACCCCATAAGCATTGCACACAAACCAACGAGACCAACTCACACCATAGAAACACAAAACACAAAAGACCACAGAGATAGCACTATTAAAACAATACCGTCGACTGCTTGATATACTGACCAATCACCAGAGTCCAGTACAAGTACATAATGAATAGTATGTGGCGCTGTTAATAGTATGCTGCATAAATGAGTAAATTTTACACATGTTCAGATATGTATACATATAATGAAATATATTTGTTTATGTAAGTAGTATCGACGGCAAACCTATAAGTTTATTTAAATGTCTCTCTTTCTGTATAACTTACAAAACAAACATTTTCCCCAGCATCTTATCTGTAGAAGAAGAATACCAAAAACCATAATAACTGGCGCCACCTTTTAAAAACTTCAATAAGATGTACACTATCATGCACATACGTTTAACAAAATTGATGCTGATCGGTTGCAATGTTAAACAAGTTTGATGATTCGGCGCCTTATTTCTTTATCAACAGACAAATCAATAAAGGAGGATCGAAACAAAGAGAGATGCATCAGACATATTGTTTGACAAAAAAAAAGCACAAGATTGAAACTTGCAACATCAATTACGAAATTCAGAGGTTCAAGTTGAACACTTAATCAGAAATCAGATTTCAAATATTAGAAAAGGCTTACACATTCCTAAATAAAAATATAGAACAGAACTAATGCACAAGAAAAGAAAATATGACAAACAGACTGAGAAAATAACACAGCTTCATAGAAACACGAAGTACAACGTAATCTATTGAAGAATCTTCAAACTCAAGCAAAAGTAAGGGATGCATTGAAGATATAGAATTTCCATTGCAGTAGCCACGAACCCCGGAATATATATAATATAAAAAGTATTCCAAAGTAAGACAAGATACCCGGAGAAAGTCAGCATCTCCTGTTTTCATGCATCATCCGTCGCAATAGTTCCATGAAAAATGGTAAATTTCGGTGACATATTGATGTACACACCAGGTAAAGATGTCTTGTTTGGTAATGTTGTCAAATTTAAAAAGACTTAGTTCAGAATTTCTTTTTTTTTTCCTCAGATGCCAAGTGGACAACCACAAAGACCTCCCCAGCAGCAGCAGAGGCCACCCCCACAAAGACCAAGACCACAACGTCCTCCACAAGACGACCAGCTACCACGTGGTAGGCCACGACTCGGTCATAGAAACGCAAATAGTAATCATAACATACGAGGACAAGGGAATCAATGAAAAATGAAATATAGAAACACTGAAGATTGTGTACGTAAAGGAAGACAAAGAAATCAACTATCGTTGAAGATAGCTGGTTCAAATCAATGATATTATGATCTATCGACTCTGTTTTTAAAACAATTTTCCCAATTATGACCCCTAAATCTTTTTATAACCTTTTCTTTCTACATTATTGTATCATGTATTTCCAATTGTATGATTGCTTGATCTTAATGTTGCCCCATAATAAGTCAAACGTTGAATAAAGCTATGAATTTGAATACGTTATTACTAGATCATTGATTCGATGTTTGCAAGCCCTTACCATTGACGGTAATTGCAATAAGCGATATAAGTGAAGATATCCCTAATCTGAACGAGTGCGAAATTTGTTGAATGTATTAAACAATGACACCAACTTCACATTTCGTTCTTGTATTTTACTGTGGAGTTTTTTTTTTTTTTCATGAGATAAAAGAAGGGAGGAGGTCTCCAACAAGACCCCGTTGCAGCATCAACAGCAAAACACCAAAACACCCGATGCAAAAACACAAAAGACGAGTACAGCACGAAACGGGAAAGAGACAAACGACATGTAAATATCAAAAGACTACACATAAACCGACGAGACCAATGGGCAAACGGTGCCGACTTTGGACGGCCATTTGTCACGCAAGTAGCAAATGGTGTGATTATCCTGGATTACGTGCGCACAACCATCTCACTTCTCCAATTACCCAGAGGTCTCGGAGAACGTACAATTGTGGTGTAAAACAACCTCCTCACTGTAAGATGACACTACAAACCAGACGGCGAAACGCAGAGGCCCCAGAATCACAAATGAATATGTAAATGGATATAAAAAGAGGGCAAGCGTAATACAGTCCGTGCTCTGTCGGCTGTAGCGAGCTCATGTATGTAATCACCCGAGGAGTCCGACTGACATTCAGAGAGGACAGGTGGTCGGGGCCCTGTGTAAACGTCTTCATATTGAATAGCATCATTTAAGAACAGATAAATTGGCAACATGGACCAGACATGCACGTTTCGGGTACTTAACCCTCGTCACTGATCCTCAAATCTAAACATTGTAATATGCCAAAAAGTATGAAAGTTACTATGTCGAAAAAGCGTACCGAAAGACGTAGCAGAATGGGTGGGATATGATGCTACAGGACCCACGTTTTAGAAATTTCAAGAAATTTTGATAACAGAAATTTTAGAATGCGTTGAAGAAATGATCAACCGAAATTGATCGAACTTGGCTACATGTGCCCTCGGGGACTCCTGGTCCACCAGCAGTGACACTCACCAAGTGGTATAAATGTAAACGTCTTCATATTGAATAGCATCATTTAAGAACAGATAAATTGGCAACATGGACCAGACATGCACGTTTCGGGTACTTAACCCTCGTCACTGATCCTCAAATCTAAACATTGTAATATGCCAAAAAGTATGAAAGTTACTATGTCGAAAAAGCGTACCGAAAGACGTAGCAGAATGGGTGGGATATGATGCTACAGGACCAACGTTTTAGAAATTTCAAGAAATTTTGATAACAGAAATTTTAGAATGCGTTGAAGAAACGATCAACCGAAATTGATCGAACTTGGCTACATGTGCCCTCGGGGACTCCTGGTCCACCAGCAGTGACACTCACCAAGTGGTATAAATGTAAACGTCTTCATATTGAATAGCATCATTTAAGAACAGATAAATTGGCAACATGGACCAGACATGCACGTTTCGGGTACTTAACCCTCGTCAGTGATCCTCAAATCTAAACATTGTAATATGCCAAAAAGTATGAAAGTTACTATGTCGAAAAAGCGTACCGAAAGACGTAGCAGAATGGGTGGGATATGATGCTACAGGACCCACGTTTTAGAAATTTCAAGAAATTTTGATAACAGAAATTTTAGAATGCGTTGAAGAAACGATCAACCGAAATTGATCGAACTTGGCTACATGTGCCCTCGGGGACTCCTGGTCCACCAGCAGTGACACTCACCAAGTGGTATAAATGTAAACGTCTTCATATTGAATAGCATCATTTAAGAACAGATAAATTGGCAACATGGACCAGACATGCACGTTTCGGGTACTTAACCCTCGTCAGTGATCCTCAAATCTAAACATTGTAATATGCCAAAAAGTATGAAAGTTACTATGTCGAAAAAGCGTACCGAAAGACGTAGCAGAATGGGTGGGATATGATGCTACAGGACCCACGTTTTAGAAATTTCAAGAAATTTTGATAACAGAAATTTTAGAATGCGTTGAAGAAACGATCAACCGAAATTGATCGAACTTGGCTACATGTGCCCTCGGGGACTCCTGGTCCACCAGCAGTGACACTCACCAAGTGGTATAAATGTAAACGTCTTCATATTGAATAGCATCATTTAAGAACAGATAAATTGGCAACATGGACCAGACATGCACGTTTCGGGTACTTAACCCTCGTCAGTGATCCTCAAATCTAAACATTGTAATATGCCAAAAAGTATGAAAGTTACTATGTCGAAAAAGCGTACCGAAAGACGTAGCAGAATGGGTGGGATATGATGCTACAGGACCCACGTTTTAGAAATTTCAAGAAATTTTGATAACAGAAATTTTAGAATGCGTTGAAGAAACGATCAACCGAAATTGATCGAACTTGGCTACATGTGCCCTCGGGGACTCCTGGTCCACCAGCAGTGACACTCACCAAGTGGTATAAATGTAAACGTCTTCATATTGAATAGCATCATTTAAGAACAGATAAATTGGCAACATGGACCAGACATGCACGTTTCGGGTACTTAACCCTCGTCAGTGATCCTCAAATCTAAACATTGTAATATGCCAAAAAGTATGAAAGTTACTATGTCGAAAAAGCGTACCGAAAGACGTAGCAGAATGGGTGGGATATGATGCTACAGGACCCACGTTTTAGAAATTTCAAGAAATTTTGATAACAGAAATTTTAGAATGCGTTGAAGAAACGATCAACCGAAATTGATCGAACTTGGCTACATGTGCCCTCGGGGACTCCTGGTCCAGTCTTCGCTAACGAGGTTTAGACGGGGTCCGTCATGGAGTCCCGTCGTCACAGTCAGTCAGAGTGCAAGTCTAAAGGATGCGCTTTTACAAGACTGTAGATTTGTCAAGTACCAAGCCTAGTGTCCGTCTGGTGACATTAGGATCATATCCACGGTATAAAAGGCGTTTGATGATTCAAACGCATTTTCGATGGTTATGCTGCCTACCTTTGATCCTCCTTATTTTGTTTATCATATCACCATAAAAGACAGGTTGTGTTATACCCAAAGTAATGTACTCTGTTGCGTGTATAGATCCGAATTTTAAAAGAAGTTGACTGTTATTTTTGTAAAATTTCCAGAAAGTCTTAACTAGTTTATGAAAGCGGAAACCTTGACCTAAAAGTTGTTTGGTAATTTGTAAATTTCTACTGTGAAAATCCAAAATATCAGTACATGCTCTAGCGTAACGGATGAGTTGTGATATGTAAATGTCGTAACATTATTGTGGATAAATGTCATTCTTATATAATTCAAAAGCAGGATTGTCAATGGTTAGAATATCATCCAGATACCATTATTATTAAGTATTATTGAAACATGTCAGATCATCAAATTTTCTTTGCTTTTGAAGATTTTTGATAAATTCTTTTTCATAAGTGTAAAAAAATAAATCTGCAACAAGAGGCGCAAAGTTAGTACCCATAGGAAATCCTACAACCTGCTTGTATAGATCCTCACCAAATCTTACATAAATATTGTCCAAGAGGAAGAACAAGACATTACACAGGCCACAACATGTCCATGATTTGTATGATTTGTAGTCTGTTGAGGAAAAGAAACCCTTCGATTCAGATGTACAAATGTAAGTTTTTCGCTCTCGATCAAAACACCATGTAATGAGATTAGATAATCGATCATTAATTTTGTCATGAGGAAGTGTGGTGTACATATTAGAGAGGTCGTATGAAGAAATCGTATTGGCTTGGAAATTTCCAGATTTCATTTGTCAATCACATTCCCTGAATTCTTAATAGACCAAAATAAATTTACATCGTTCCTGTTTAGAACCGTTTCACAATATTTAGTTATGTGTTCTTTAATAGCAGTAAGTGCTGACGTCAGATTTCTAGACAAAATTGTAGTGGAGCAGTTACTAGAAGTTGTCTTTTGTATGTCTATGTGACACCTACAACACATTCCGTTCTTGTATAGTACTATGGAGTTTGTACACGAGATAAAGACATTAAACATTTGTACCTCTTGGTGAGTGTCACTGCTGGTGGACCAAGAGTCCCCGAGGGCAGGTGTAGCCACGTTCGATCAATTTCGGTTGGTCGTTTCTTCAAACGCATTTGAAAATTTCTGTCAACAAAATTTTCCCCAATTTATAAAACCTGGGTCCTGTAGCATCATATCCCAGCCATTTTGCTACGTCTTTCGGTATATTTAGGACATGACTTTCACAGATTTGGTCATATTACATTGTTTAGATTGAGGATCACTGACGAGATTTTATTAACCGAATTGTGCATGTCTGGTCGATGCTGTAAATTCATCTGCTCTAAAATGATGCTAATAAATTGAAGACGGGTCAACAAAAGACGACGGAGAGAGCAAGAAAAGACGACGGGGAGCAGCAAAATACAACAGGGGGAGCACTAAAACAAACGTAAACCTTCCCCCAAACATCAAAACAACAAAAGCAGATACACCTATGTTTTAAATACATATGATGAGGAAGATCAGGGAGGCGCTATCAACAATGGTCATTCGGTGGGCAAACTTCGGGTTACACTGAAAAATAAATCTGGACGGGCTATGGGCTTTCGTTTTTAGACCTATGTACTTTGATACTATACTTGACATGATTCATACGGCGCATTTTGACAGCGCCACCTAAAATGCATTATACAATGCCTTCTGTACTTGCTCTGGAGATAGGTGGTCCTTTGTGTTCCTGTGCAGCTGTATTATTCTCTCTGTCTGTTTGTCCAATTTTTCTTTTCCCGAGAGAAAGTAATGTTATGTATTTTTTTCCCCAAAATTCAATAGCTTTTGGATGGTGACTTTAAAAATCTTGTTTCGGTTTTTGTGTTTGACTTTCATTCACTCATTAATGTTAATCCTGTGCCGACTTTGACAACAAATCAGACGCTGTAGATATCAGGATGTCGTTCTTACGACCCTCCAATATATTCGTATATTTGCAGGCTTTTTATTTCGATATGTATATCTGGCATATAAATAAATCGCCTATTTACTGTGAGTGACATCACAAACGAGACAGTAATACACAACGATCTAATGTATCACAAACACTATGTAAATTAACACCTAATGTAACACAAACTCTATGTAGATTAACACATAATGTAACATAAACCCTATGTATATCAACACCTAATGTAACAAAAAACACAAACCTGTGTAAATTAACACTAAATGTAACACAAACACTATGTAAATTAACACCTAATGTAACACAGACCCTACGTAAATTAACACCTAATGTAAGATTAGTTCTATGTAAATTAACACCTACAAATTTACCACAAACCTTATGTTAATTAACACCTAATGTGACACAAATCCTATGTAAATTAACAACTAATGTAACACAAACATTATAAAAAAGAACACCTAATGAAACACAAACCCTATATAAATCAAAACCTAATGTAACGCAACCTATGTAAATTAACACCTAAAGTAACACACCCTGTTAATTAACACCTAATGTAACACAAACCCTATGTAAATTAACAACTAATGTAACACAAGCTCTATGTAAATCAAAACCTAATCTAACACAAACCCTATGTAAATGTAGCCAAATTAGATCGACTTCGGTCGATCGTCTGTCTCTTCCACGCATTTGAAATTTGCTGTTACAAAATTTCTTGAAATTTCTAAAATGTGGGTCCTGTAGAATTATATCCCACCCATTCTGCTACGTCTTTTGGTACATTTTTAGACAAAATAATTTTCATATTTTTTGGCCATTTTACATTGTTTAGAGGATCACTGACGAGATTTTAGTACCCGAAACGTGCATGTCTGGTCCATGCTGTAAATTTATCAGGTCATAAATGATGCTATTGAATTTGAAGACGTTTAACACCTAAAGTAACACAAACCCTATGTAAATTAACACCTAAAGTAACACAGACCCAATATAAATTAACACCTAATGTAACACAGACCCCATGTAAATTAACACCTAATGTAACAAAAACCCTGTGTTAATCAAAATCTAATGTAACACATGCAAACCCTATGTAAATTAACACCTAATGTAACACAAACCCTATGTAAATTAATACCTAATGTAACACAGACCCTATGTAAACTAACACCTAAAGTAACACAAACCCTATGTAAATTAACACCTAAAGTAAAACAGATCCTATGTAAACTAACACCTAATGTAACACAAACCCTATGTAAATTAACACTTAATGTAACACAAACCCTATGTAAATTAACACCTAATGTAACACAAACCCTATGTAAATTAACACCTAATGTAACACAAACCCTATATAAATTAACACCTAATGTAACACAAACCCTATGTAAATTAACACCTAATGTAACACAAACCCTATATAAATTAACATCAAGAGCTAATTAATGTACATACGAAAATAGTCTGTTCTCTGCGAGCGAGGCAATTTCGAGATAAATGACGTATAAACTTCAAAATTGCGGATGAGACCATGTGATCAAAATTCTCATCCAATGCATATTCTGACCTGAGTGTAGCTGGTATTCTTTAACAAAGAGTTGAAGCATGTCTTCAATCAAATACCGTTTTTAACGACATAGAATAAACGAAAATGTTAGAACCAAAATAAAAATTGTTTACAAGATAAGATTCATGAAAGGTGAAGTATGTAATTGTTATACATGTATCCCCAGCCAAAAATTGATGAGAGTATTTAAATATAGTGATGCACATTCCGTCCATGCGTCTTTTTGTGTGTGTGCTTCTGTCCCAACTGCGGTTTCCGGACATTTAAGGGAAAATGTAACAGATAATCAATTCATTTCATGAATATAGCTTATACATAAAAAAAAAAAAACAGGTCAAGTACAAATATGGGTTATGTCGCTCAATTTTGTACAGAGTTATGTCCCTTCATTAAAGAAAAACCGTAACAGATGTAACGAAAAGTGAGCTTAGGAATATAAGCCACTTGAACTGCCTCCCCGGCAGGGCTAGCTTTATCGGGAATGCGGTTAAGTGCGCTTGACTTCAGACCCCTCCTTCGGGTTCCCCCGTCGCTTCACGTTGTTACAGTTTGGTGACAGCGAAGTGGCTTTGGGGTCCGCGGCAGGCCCTCTGGGCGAGTCATTAGTGACTCGATGGTCCTCGTGGCCAGGTTTCGGACCAAAGTGCCCGAAGGTACTTCTGCTTAGTCAGTACGGACTGGTGGATTGTCGTCCATGTTGGGGTTGAAAGGATACCGCCAGCAGAAGTAACAGCTGAAACAAGCTGTGACAGAGGAAAGCCGTGGGTATCCCAAAGAGAACTCACGCAAAGGAGTAAACTTCGGGGGACGAAGCTTCCCCGAGAAGAAGGAAGTGTAACACATAGTGAGCTCAGGGTTATAAGCCACTTGAACTGCCTCCCTGGCAGGCTAGACCCCTTCATCGGGCTCCCCCGTCGCTTCACGTTACACAGATAATCAATTCATTACTTATATTCATTGTATATCTTTTACAACAAGAAATACAGGTCAAGTTCGAATACGTATTATATCACTCAATCATATACAGAGTAATGCCCCTTGAAACTAAGTAAAATTCAGAATTTAACAGTTTCCAGAAATTTATTATGAATATTAAAGGAAAACCCTCACAGGGAAAAGAATTATTTCTTTTCTATAACTTTTACTTTTATAACGTGATTACTGATAATGTGAATAATCCGGTCGGGGGGGTATAATTGATCCTTCGAGCATTTTGTTTTTCATTTTTTAATAAAATTCAAAAATTCATTCTGTAATTCTTTTAAGTCTGTCATTACTATGTTCTAATTTGAACCACTTTGAGTGTTAATTACTGGTAGGAGGCTCTCGGCATGATAATTTTTTACATGTTCTTTATCTCCAAAAACGAAATGTTGCGACATATCTGGTGAAAAGCGACTGGCTGGTGGTTTTCTGCCGTATTCCTCCGCTACCACACGTAAATAATGTGAAGCGTTCCCACAACAAAGTCCTATATATTGAACTCCAACCCCTTTTGCCTCACGGGCAAATTTGGCGATTTGTGATCGACTGCAGGCAAAAGCTGGTAGGTCGTAAGGGAAGGCAGGTTTACCTGTAAAAAGCTAATGGTGTATGTATTGTATGTATACATGACTGTACATTGTACATGTAGCACCAGAACATGTAATAATTGGCTTTACATCATATACAATAATGACAGTAAAATCTAAATACACGTACACGTAGGAGTGTTAAGCTCTGTTTTAAAAATGGAAAAATGAAAATGAAATATCTACTCTTCGCAATCATTAATCCATGTTAGAGAGGACATTTATTACCACTTACCTGTGGACGGTTCTTTGAGCGCCATCACTGTTGGTTGTTCCAATGTTGTCCTATGAGGGACAGGTAACATACAGATAGGACCCTGGTAAAAGATGTACAAACCAAATCATATTTGTTTGCAAGTAATCCAGATAACCACACAATGTGCTACTAACGTAGCCCAAAGTCGGCACCGATTGCCCATGGGTCTCGTTGGTTTATAAATGTGAAGTCTTGTATTTTGTGTTTTGATTTCGTGTTTGGTGTTCCTTGTTCCTTCTCTTGTTGTACTTGTCTACTCTATGTTTTGAATTTCACTTGGTGTGTTTTGATGTTTCTCTGCAACTTGCAACGATGTCACAGGCGGCACAGGCTTGCAATATAACCTTGCCGTCATCGCTATTTTCCTACGCCATTTCACGCAATGATAAAACCCGAGAGGCATCGCAGGTACGGCATGTCGTCACAGTGACGTCATTCTGACATAAACAGAGCAAAAGATTCAAAGGTAGAGGCACATATTTGAGTGTTTCGGGGCGAGTTAATGGGCAATGAAGGAAACGATTCTTATCTTGATGTAAAAAAAATACTCATGTCTAAAGACGGTAGTTTCCGATTTATAGCTAGAATTCGTATTTTCATTGGGGACTTCTCGCTCAGCTGATCGTGTTGGCAACGTACGAATGAAGAAAGAATCCCTGATACTGCATCGTATTGCATCGAAAAAAAGCATAACATGTACACTGTATACCTCATAAATTTAGTAATACCTAATAGTAAATACTTGTTATACTTTATTTACAAATACGAAGCCCCGGTTTCAGTCTGCAAGAATCTTGCAGACAAACAATAGGCGATGACAGCAGAGGTTGATTTCAAAGTGAAGAAAAGTGGAACTGAAATCGGACGCATGCGTAGGAGATTGGTTTTCCTGTTGGTGCTACACTTTTTTTTTTTTTTTTTTGTACCGGGTCTTGTTGGAAATCCCCTCTTTTCTTTAATCTTACAAGGGAACAAATGAAATCTGGTAGAAATGTTTGTTTATCTTCTGGACAAAATCTCCACCAAGACAACCATTTATTATCTACAGTGGCACACACTCCCACGACACCACACACATCAAAGTACAGTTTGAGAAAATTGAACTTTTCAAACTCTTTACCTTCTTGAATAAAATTTCAAACCAATTTTAACGCACCTGACACGTGTTTTGGCGTTTTGCGGTCTTGTTTGTGTGTGGTCATCTGACAGTGAGGAGGTTGTTTTACACCACAATTGTGCGTTCTTCGAGACCTCTGGGTAATCGGAAAAGTGGGAGGGTTGTGCGCACGTAATCCAGGATAACCACACCTTCTGCTATTTCTGTGGCAGATGGCCGTCCTAAGTCGGCACCGATTGCCCATTGGTCTCGTTGGTTTATGTGTAGTCCTTTGTGTTTGATGTTTCTGTGTTGTGCGTTGACGTTCCTTGTCCCTTTTGTGTCTCTTTCTGTGCTTGTCTGCTTTGTGTTTTTGCATTGGGTGGTGTGGGGTTTTGCTGTGGGTGCTACAACCTGGTGTTGTTGGAGATCCCCTCCTTTGTTGGATATTAGTGGACCTGACACGTGTTTTGGATAGTGGATACCCATCAAAGATGCCAAAGTCATTTTCAGGCACAGCCATATGTATTTTAATAGCGCCCTCTAGTTCTATTTTAATGCATTCTATTGAGGTATATAATAGAAGGGAGGGGATCTCCAACCTGACCCTGTTGCAGTACCAACAGCAAAACACCGAAAAAACCGATGCGGAAAAACAAAGACCACTTGGACCATAATGGACCACTTACCGAAATTCATAATGGCTGACAAAATGACAAAAAATGTCCGATGTAGGCAATTTTTGCGGACTGTTTCATTGTTACGTCTCAATGGACTTGCGTCTTTTAAAATAATAATGTCATAATGAAAAGATTCTGACCCGGACATTTTGCGCTTCCTGGCAAGATCGGAAAATTGGCTAATGCAAATTGTATCAGTAAAGTAATTTGTGGTAAAACATCATAATGCTAAGGGATGAGCTTAATCAAGTTGAGGGAATGGTATTCTATTCGATCTCTTCTCTCCTGTTTTAAATTCTTATCCTTTTGCTAAGTGTATTTGATAAAAAAATAATAATAGACTTTCATGATGTATATATAAGGCCGATTTCAAAGCCCACGAATTTTTACATTTTTACATTTTCAATAAAACTATTCAGATAACCAAACTCTGAGAAAGTATGACCTTTGCCTTGTTGATATAAGTTATATAGTGAAAAGAAAAATATATAAAAAAAATGCTATTTATTATTAAAAAAAGGAAAATTATGTTAAAATCATACCTTACAGACTTTACGGATTTCCTTTATCAGCGGCATCATAGAGTCAGGGCCCCTACCACAGTTCAGCCCAACCACGTCCGCGCCGGCGTCCTCCAACAGACGGCAAGCTTCCGGGAATTCTACACCGTCTAAGGTTTTCTCTAATGGTGTGATCAGAGATACAACCGCAGGCAGTCCTGAAATTTTGCATACGATAGGGATTTGGATTTTAGAAACATTGCTTTTTCTATATATAATCAATACGTTGTACTTCACTTTTCTGTAAGGAATCGTTAAACTTTGAGCCTTTTTTATCTTTGTGTGTTTGTTTTTATTTTTGTTTGTTAGTTTTTTGTTTTTGTTTTTGGTTTTTGGTTTTGTTTTCTTTTTGTTTTTGTTTCGTTTTTTTTTTTTTTTTTTTTTTTTTTTTTTTTTTTTTTTTTTTTTTTGCTTTTATTTTCTTATTTCTCATTCAATTTCACACGTTCTAAACAAGCATTAAAGTACGGTACGTGACATTCTGTTAAAAAAAATGTCTGTGTCATCTTCGTAAATTGCTTCAATAACTGAATCAAACTTATTCAATATTTACCATTCCCGTATTCTTTGATACAATCTAGAGCTAGCTTAGCCTCGGCGTACATGTTGAACGTCTCGGCCACAATAAAGTCAGCCCCGTATTGTACTGCCCACTCTATTTGTTCCTGATGGTGACAACCATGCAACGTAAAATGTAAGTTTTTTTCTTGCAAAAATGCTTGACATAAAAAGAAAAACATTAAGGTTTATATTTTTTTCTTGTGGGAGGTAGGGTCGATGGGTAGCTGAGAACCAAGTTCAAACCAATCTTTTGTTAATTCAAAATCATTGGATTCTGCCCATTATATAAAGTGTGTTACATATTAGAGAGGTTAAGCAAACGATCGTGTACGTGTACATGTACGTGTATCAGGGGATTCCCCGGTTATTTTGTGTATTACGTCATCAGTTTTGAATTCCGCGAAATTTCCGCTAAGCATACAGTATTCGTGGTTGCATTACCATACATAGAATAGAAATCCAGACTCTTTATAATTTTATACACATTGAAAAGTTTTATTAAGAATTTATCAGTTCTTGTGGTTTGACCTTGCAGTTTGACCTTGCAGTCTGACATATAATACAATGATGATGTTTGTATTACCATACATAGAATAGAAATTCAGACTCTTTATAATTTAATTAGCTTTTTATAATTTAATACACATTGAAAGAAACAGGGATAGTATTGAGCAACACAGTTCATATAAAGTGAAGAAGCTGTACTCTACAGCAGTTTAATTAAGTTGTAATCTGTCATCTCAGGACAAATACTCATCCAATGTTGGTGGGCATTAGCCGAAGAATTTCCCCGTCTCACTTCCGTAGAGTATGGTGTGGCAGTTTGTCAATATAGCAGCGACCCTATAGTACTTCCCTACAGGTTGCAAATACAACTTCTGATTTTTCTTATAGTCAAGGAAGGCAAAAAGGCTCAACACTTTGCCAAACGTCCATTCGAAACTGACACGGACAGCAGACATCTTCTTGTTAAAGCGCATTTGCTGAGCAGTGATGACGCCTCCTCTGAAAGGGGGGATAATATAAGGACTGATAGGATAAGCTGGGTCTCCATACACACTGTACACTTCGTTGTTTTGTGTTGTCATGTATCGTTGCATCTGAGTTTCGATACCGCTTTCTCTCAGCATCCCTGCATCGTGTCGTCGACCTTCTATAGGACCGAACAGATGGGCAATCATGCCGTTTGGGGTTACGATGCTCTGGAATTTTAATCCATGGATTCTTTTGTGCCCATTAAAAACTAGCCTCTGATTCTCTTGTGGTCGGCAAATTAGACGTACCGTTCCATCTATAAACCCCCAACAGTTTGACAGCGGAGCGTCACATCGTCGAACCGAATCAACCATTTCGTCCAGTTGATTATGAGCTAACCATGACTGGTTTAAATTTTCAAGAAGATGGCCATGTTCCGAGTCGATCAGATTTAAAACTGTGTTACATATGTAGGATAACTCGGCTTTAGATCGACCAAACACATGAGATAGGTCCTCAAGACGACTAGGGTACGCTAAACGCCGTATAAGTATGCAGAGACCTTGCATTCCATAACACACCGTTCTGTTTTCGCAAACGACTTTTGTGGGCAGTCGTAGAGCACAGGAAAGACGTGTCATGTCTTCCCTTTGAAACCGAAACATGGAACGAAACTGTTCATCATTCAAAGCATCAATGTTCACTTTATGAAGCACTGACTTTTCCCTTTCTTCTGTATTCAAAAGCAACAACAGTTCATCATCGTTCTCTAAAGCCGCCAAAATCATTGAATTATCCGCCATTTGTCTTAGTTAAGTTAAAAAGAAAAACTTTAATTATTGGTTTATTATAATATTTTCATCCAATCAATACTTTTCTTACAAAACAATTTACGCGTACACGTACACGTACGACTTGTTAAACAAGACGATAAAATGACCGATTCAACGCGTACGCGTACGCGTAACATTAGAAGTACACGTACGCGTACACGGTTGTTTGCTTAACCTCTCTATTATGACGGGACTCAATGACGGGCCCTGTCTAAACTTCATTCCAGAAGATGGGGTTATAACCACAAGTCCTCTTTAATTAAATGGAAATCGGATTCCTCTGGCGATATCACGAGCTTACTTCGGCCGACAAAGCAAAGACTGTTTTTCGCACGCCTTTTTTTTTTACATCCGTTTACATATCAATGTGTTTGCTACTTACATTGGCTATTACGTTTTGCTGTCTTGTTTGTGTGGTCATCTTATATGCAGGTAAGACGATTACAAAACAGTACTTTTGTGGGTACCGGGAAAGTGGAAGAGTTCCATGCACGTGATCCAGATAGTCAAACCATTTGCAACTGCCATGACAGATGACCGTCCTTAGTCGGCGCCGATTGTCCATTGGTCTCGCTCGTTAAATGGTAGAATTTTGAGTTTTGATGTCGTGTTGGTCCTCCTTGTCCAATGTCCGGCCATTTTACGTCTGTTGTTGTGCCTGCCTATCCTATCTTTTTACAAAAGGAATATTTTGGTGTTTTGATGCTGATGATGCAGCCGAGTCTTGTTGCAGATCCCCTTCTTTCTTATATGTATTAGATATGTATTAGATATGAAAGTTAAGACAAATAAAGTTTGACCTGTTTATACATTTACTTTGTTTTAACTGAAATGAAATCTATTTTGCCTCGATAAAAACCAGATAACGCCTATGATAGGAGGAAAGAGTTATCGTTTCATACCTTAAACATTTGCCTTGCAATCTCTACTGTCTCTGGTTTATCGTTGTGATACACGATAGTATTGCAGATATTTCCCGCCATTAATGTCCCTGTTTCGTCTGCTACTTCCCGCGCGATTTTCAGCGCTTTTATATTCAGGTCCTCTAGTTCGCTTTCTCTTCCAACTATCTTTAACTTTTCTCTGTGTCCGTAATACTTTGAGAATTATGAAGAAAATTATGTACATGTCATATGTTAGTTTAAAAAATAAATTGATAGTTCGTATATACTATAGATATAAGCAACTAACTTGATAAATGAAAGTAAACTTTAAATTCAGATTTCTAGTAAAAGATTGAAGTTACTTTTCGCACGAAAATTCTTAAAAATATACGAATATTTAAAGTCTCGGAGCTTCATAGGAGCCTCCTACATGTATTAAGAAGAACTTTCTTCTTCAAAGGAGGTGGCGATAATTTACTTTTTTTTAAATCCAATTTTTAAAAGAAAAGAAGATTGAAGAATTCTAAAGTAAATAGAGAAGTGATAAAAACGGTATTCTACATCCTTTAAATCTTTCATCTAATATACTCTTAAATGTGTTGGTTTATTTCAGAATATTGTAGACAGTTCATAATGATATCAAACTCACGGTAAAAGCCAGAACTACGTCACTTCCTGCGTGAACAAATTCTTTATGTAACATTTTTACATGCTCCGGATGTTCGATCACTACTTCCGGGACGAAGCACCCAGCGCGGAGGTAACCGCGTCTCTCAAACTCAAATATATATCCCTCCGCCACAATGATATCCTCCCCGTCACGGAGACGTTCTCTGAGTCCTAGAATGAAAATGTTGTGGAAACGACGAGGAATCATATGAAAAGCATGTTTTTGTCAAGTATGAGAACATATCTTATCTTGTATAATCTTAGAAGAAATGTTCAACATAAGGTGAGGCACATGGGTGAGGTACATGTACATGTATCATCGCTTGGTTACAAATCATCTACAAGTCTAGGTTTTTGATATTTAAGTACTTAAGGAGAAAAGGGTTTGAGCTAAGAAAAGGGTTTGTGACAAAGCTATGATACCTTCGCCTGTGAGGTGAGGTTAGAGAAACAAAATGGTACAGTATTGATCGTACATGTATATTTATTTCACCTTTTGCCCTGTTAACTTAGAATGAAAAAAGAAGAAAATATCTTTACCATGTAAATATAGATTCACGAAATCAATACATAATACCGAAAATACCATATGCACTAAAAGATTAAAATCAACAACGTGCAAGGTATAACTTACGTGTATAATTTCTATAAATAACACCATTACCTACAATGCTCATACAAACACTGATCGTGTATAGAAAAGAAAATTGCAAAAATAAAATCACATATATTTTACCTTTAACTGGTCCAGGCATTTTATTTCACCTCTGTTGTACTACAAGCGATAATCTTGAAAACAAAAGACCAGTATTCGAATCGTGTTCCAATGATGCTATCACAGTAATGTCCTTATGTCGTTCTTTTATCTCTTAGACTATCTCAAAGTCTGGAAATGAACATTTGGAAATAAGCATCGATATACGGAGGAATAACTCTGACATCCTCTTTTTAGAATTCTGGAGGGTTTTTTTAATGTTGAAATTATATATTATAGATCTTGGGGTGGGGTTTTACTTGTAGGCATTTAGATCATAGATTTTTTTAAAATAATTTATCTTGTTAAGTATTTATTCCAACTTGCCACGGATACTGATATTTTAATACAATTGATCAACAGGTACGATGACATGTCAAGACAAAAGCCGATGGTATACCAGTGAAATCTCAAAGAAAGCAGACGTTTGATTTTCTCTCTTTTGCACCAATTTAATTGGCAATCTTAGGTCTGCGTCTGACCTGACCATGAAACAATATGACAAGTTTAAGAACTTCATGAAAACAAATCGGAGAAAGTGACAGAAATGTGCCACCATACATCTTATCTAAATATGTACTTGTACGACAAGGTACTTTGTGTGCATTATTTACCTTTGTGACTCTAACACCTTCATTTACATTCAAACCGATTCATATTTGAATATGACTACAATAGTGAAAGATATTAGAAACACGAATTATGCATAAAAGTCCAAATAGCAGTAGAATTCCCATCTCACACGTCTTTTTTCATAAATGTATTTTTATGACGCTGTGTGGAACTTTGTTATACATGTATGTCCGTCGGTTCGTACATATGTCTTCCATCCTACGTGGAAAGAACCCCCCCACACACACCTTAAAATCAAATGAACACAGACGTTTTTTTAAATACCGCAATTTAATCGGAGTTATCTCGCATTTTGGACAGAACGACGTGCTGGTAAGTTACTTTCAATTTGTAATAGAGCCGGGGAGGGAAAGGAAGCACGTATAAGAGAGATTTATATAAAACTTTTTTTTCTAATGCAAATTTTGTGTTAATCAGTTGTACATGTATTATCAGATAAGTTTAGAGTCTTTATATTAAATTCAAGTGTTATATAGAGAAAGGTGGGGGATCAATTATGAGTTAAGAATTTCAACATATTCGTGGAAATGTTACAGCCCCCCCCCCCCCTCCCCCTCCGGTATTTTAGGTTATTTCAGGGGAATTGGTGTTTCCGACCGTCTCGAAACAGAGTTATCATTTAGCAACTCAAGTATTTCATAAAAATACACGTGTGTGACCGGTACCTGAAGTTAAAAGGTCAACGAAAGATAATAATGCTACGTAAAATTTCCTAATCAATAAACATCTACATGATCTACTAGTGTATTTATGTACGTGTACTGACATATCAAGGTATGCTCTCTCTCTCTCTCTCTCTCTCTCCTCTCTCTCTCTCTCTCTCTCTCTCTTATAACTTCTAATACGTTAATACATACTTTAGTAGTGCCCTTATTTTACCTTTTCACAAGCAATCCTATGTCTTAAGTTGATCTCGAACTTTGCATATTTTATTTTTAGGTAGTTCAACATTTTTAAATCGAAGGCTTGAGGACCTCGCCACTTCTACATGTACATTTTTGTAGCATGTCTAGATTTCGACATGAGCATTGCGTATATGGCGTTATCATTATCATTAATTTTCACGTTTGTTCGACCCAGTTTAGGATCTGGGGCTTGTAGAATGTGCCATAAGGTTAGCTTGTGGTTGGGAAGGGGTGGTGGTTACAAGGCTAAATTGACGATGAGTTTCGGTCCATCAAGTTTCGTAAATGCACTTTCGCTTGCACTATTAATACGACTTGTTCTAATCAATGCGTCCTTTAAAATTCAAATCAGAATGAAACTTCAAAAATAAATTTGCAAACATTGATTAAAAAATAGTACTAATAGTAGCTTAGAAATTATGAATAGAAACAATCATAAAAACTGTAAATACATGTATTTCATATTATATACTTACATAAATCGCTTACAGAGATATGTAACGTTACATCTGGTATGTACACGTCTATATGTGCTGATACTTTAAAGTGTGTATGGTATGGTATAAATGTGTAGCAATTACCATGATTACATTGTGGAAATTTATTTACGATCATCTTGACTATATATTTCTTAATTAGTTCTGCTGAAACGTAACCATGGAAACGACTGTAAAACTGAATAATGGACATGCGATGCCTATAGTTGGTTTAGGGACATGGCAGGTAGGCTTTATATATATATATATATAAGTTTTAGTTCATATTTTAGCCAAAGAGGATAGTTTAATAAATACTTCTGAGGCGGGGGTGGGGAGGGGGAGGGGGGTAAATTATCGTTCATGTACATTGTATTTAACGTTATAAAAGTGAAATATTTATTTCATAATGACATGAAGATTAAACCCATCGATAAAAGTCGTCAAAATTGAAAATTTTGTAAAGGCGCGAAGCGCCTGCAATTAAATTAAGATTATATGAGGAAACAGAGGTGAGATATAACAATGCATAAGCCTTCATTCTAGCATGTAAGACAGCTATTCAAAGTATCATTCTTGGAAAATTCACTCGTGATTGAATTTTTCCACTTATGATACTTTGAATAGCTGTCTTACATGCTAGAATGAAGGCTTATGCATTGTTATATCGAAACCTCTGTTTCCGAAATATAATAGTACTTTCGGACCATGGGAAGCCTCCGAGTCTCTCTACCCAGGATAGATGCAAATGTTTGTTTGAACAGCAATGCAGGGATTATTTTTCATTCACGTAAAATGTATAAACTAGTTATTAATCTATACCTCGATAATTATCATACCATGTAAAGCCTGAGCCCTACCTCAGGTGACGACGCTCCGTCTGAGTAAATATACATAGGGCTAGAAATCATGATACTACATTTCAATGGAGTAAATCGAATATTCATGTCCATTAGAAAACCATAGTGAAGTAAAAAACCATATTTAACTATTGCTACAGAGTTCATGTGATGGATATCCTACACTGGAATTGCAGTTTGTTGATTTCATTTCCGTTTCAACCTAATTCTATTGTTCCTTTTCTCAGGTTTGTTAGTTGTAATTTTGTATGGTTTCATAAAATGTTACAATCTCAAGTCTAGAATAAAATCAACGATCTAGGTTGACACTTGTCGACTTATTTCACGTAAAATGATACTTAAATGCTTTACCCATTCATACGTAGCTAGAGGTAATTTGCCGAAACATTTTCATACCAAAACCCGGATCTCAAAGCTTGTACCTTATTCATTGGTAATGTAACATGTGTAATGAGTGCTACAGTATTACATAGCATGTCTTCCTACTGATCCAAATAAAAACATTGATAAGAGAATAAAGACGTTTGATTACATATAGAATACTACAGAAATTATGATTATTATGTCAAATAAAGCCAATCCGTAACACTGCATACATGTCCTCCGCTCCCCGTGTGTTCCGCTGTGACCTTGTTTTAATATAATCGTCTCCAAATATCACACCGTGACTCATACTATTTTTATCCAAACGAGTATATATGCACAACCAATGTAATTCCCCGAGATGTTACTATTGAAAGGAACGTGCTGCAATTTGTGTATTAACACTCGTGACGTCACAATGCATAAGATCTAAAGAAACATGCCGCGACGGCTGTTCTAACCTGCAAACTGAACCCGCGGCGAGAAGAATTTTAGCGTCACCCGTTTACCTAGAAAACGCAATTTCTGAAAACAAGAATGAAACAGACAACTATTGTGCATATATAAAGAATAAATCATGTCATAATTTGTGTTTTGTTACGGGTATACAACACACATTACAGCAAGTACATTTATCGCATAAATTCCGAAAAGAGACCAGGTGCCCGGGGAGAGTCAGCGTCTCCTGATTGCATGCAACACCCGTCGCAACAGCTCCATGGAAACTTGCCAAATTCGGTGATTGACTCGATATACATATTGATTTACACATCAGTTAAGTATTTCTTGTTTGGTGATGATGACAGCCATTCAATCGCAATCCAGCATGTCAATGATCATTCTGGAAAGGGGGATCTGATATGCTTAAAAAAGTTTATCCAAAATCCTCAAAAGCAAAGAAAATTTGCTGATTTGGAATGTTTCAATGTTACTTCAAGGTACCTGAATGATATTCTCACTATTGACAATCCTGTATTTGAAACATGTAAGAATAAAATTTATCCACAATTGACAATCAACAAGGCAAACGTTAAAAATACAGAAACACCAATTTTGGACCTAAATATCAAAATTGTAACGGAAAGATTCATGCAAGTGTGTATAACAAAAGAGGTGATTTTGGATTCAACATAGTAAATATCCCGTGGCTTTAAGATGATGTGCCAAGACTATCGTCATACGCCGGTTATATATCATAGCTCATCCGGTACGCTAGAGCAGGTACTAATGATTTGGATTTTCATGGTAGAAATTTACAAATGCCAAAAGAAACTTTTGGATGAAAGTTACCGTTTTCATAAAGGTCTCACAAGGGTTAATATTTTCCTATTTAATTCTATACAAACTAGTCAACTTGGATAGCCGATTTCTCGGTCCAGGAATTAATGACAGAAAAATCCTTTCACATGATCAGTACTTTTTAGTCGTATCAATTTAAAAAAAAGGTCACGCTGCATCTTTCGAGATATTTGACGTTGAAGTTTGTGTACCATTTTTCTTACACCTTGAATCCACTGTCAAGCCGATTTAGGTAGCTTTCCATAAATGCACGACGACACGCAATTGAAATAGTCCCCCGATTTAATCTTAAAAATATCTCAGTTGAAAGTAGATAAATTTTCCTAAAAAATGATATGCATTTTACACCAAAATACTAAATTAAATGTGATCGTACATTTCTTTGCTTCCAAATATAGTACACTTTTATTTTTGTAGGAACTATCTTCCCCTATTACAGGCTTCCGCAGACATAAACAAATGAGTTAAAGAAGATCCTGACGATAATCTCAACAGCACTCACAATAGAGCACCAACATGAGCATCGACGGACCCCTAGCAAGCCAGAGGTGCGATCAGGTGCCTGGGAGGAGTAAGCATCCCCTGTTGGCTAGCCGCACCCGCCGTCGATGTTCATGCACGAAAATTAAAACAATATATAAAATACATGCACTGCGCTGTCTGAGGTTATGTCTATATAGAAAGTACTATGGCGACCATGTCAGGGAAAATATTCGAAACACTTACTGTCAAGACCCAGTAATGTTATAAAAATTACTGTCAGCTTTTTTTAAAATTTGGTCCTACAAAAACAACAGAGTGTACTATATTGGGTACTTCACAACTTGCAATGTATGGTGACATTATATACTACCAAAAAGGTAGACAGGATAACTATCGAAAATACATCAGAATCAGCAAATGCCTTTTTTACCATGAATACAGGTATGATTCTATGGTACTTGAACAATCTACAGTCTTGTACAAGCGCATTCTTACGATTTGCACTCTGACTGACTGTGATGACGGGACTACGAGCCCTGTCCAAATTTCTTCAGAGAATCTGTCCTTTCTGAATGTTGGTCGAACTCCTCGGGTGATCACATGTTAAGATAATATGTCCTCTCTTAATATCGGTCGAACTCCTCCGGTGATTACATGCATGAGCTCGCTACAGCCGGCAGAGCACGGACTGAATTTCGGACGCCCCCTTTTTATAGCCATTGACAAATATTCTTCTGTGTTGCTTGGCCCTCTGGTGTTTGCTGTCTTGTTTTATGAGAAGAAGGGAGGAGATCTCCAACAAGACCCCGTTGAGGTCATCTTACAGTAATGAGGTTATTTTACACTACAATCGTGAGTTTTCTATGCCTTTGGGTAATCGGAAAAGTGGGAGGGTTGTGCGCACGTAATACAGATAGCAACACCATCTACTACTTGCATGGCAGATGACCTTCCTCAGTCGCACCGGCTGCCCATTGGTCTCGTTGGTTTATGAATAGTCTTTTGTGTTTCATGCTTCTATGTCATATGTCTCTTTTTGCGTCTCTTACTGTGCTTGTTTACTCTGTTTTATACATGGGGTGTTTTGGTGCTTTGCTATGGATGCTGCAACTGAGTCCGTTTGGATATCCTTTCTTTTCTTTTACCTCCAACCCCCCCCCCCCCCCCAAAAAAAAAAACCCAAACATGTGAATGAATGAGAATGTATCAACAAAGGATATGAATGTATTAAAACTATTCAAGATTTACTAGAACTCATCCTTCAAATACAGAGTCCAGATGAGAAAGTGAATCAGGCAGTTAAAGTAGCTCTGGATGTTGGATATCGTCACATAGACACAGCATATAATTATAAAAATGAGGGGGCGATCGGAGAGGCATTGGATGAGTACATTAAGGCGGGGAAAGTCAAAAGGGAGGAATTATTTATAGTTACCAAGGTGAGTTTTGAAAAGTGCTAGATTTCTTTTTTTCTATTTTGAAAACAACCTAAACAATACGGGGAAAATGAGATTAAAAGAAGTTGGGCGTTGAACGATTTATGCATATCTTTGAAGTGATAAAAATTGAAACACTTTTCGACTTTTTGTTTTGTAAACATATATTATCTATTAAATTCAACAGCTTCCAGGAATTCATATGAATCCCAAACAAGTACGGCGATCTATAGAGAGCAGTCTGAAAAGACTACGAACAGACTATGTTGATCTGTACCTTCTTCATTCACCAATCGGATTTCAGGTTCATGTTTATGTCAATTTCCTCGCTATAAGCACCTGAACTTTTTTTTCTATTTTTGTGTGTTTTCGTTTCATCTTAGTAAAATCTTATTAAAACTTTTAACAATAGTTAAATAGCAGTAATAGAAATTATTTACGCAAGTAAATGATTGAATTAATAATCCGAAAATATTATACGCTAAATTCTCAGTTGCGGTCTGATGATGATCGATTTCCACGTGATGAACATGGGCAATTTTTATTGGATAACTCAACAGACATCGTTGCGATTTGGAAGGTAATTATAGAAGATCCTTTGTTGTCGTATGGTGCACGATTTAGACATTCAATCTTTTTAACTGACTTTTTGATAACACATTTAAATTCTTTCTTGGTGCAAATGATCCAATCATTCCTTATATGACAAGTATGGATAATGACCATATCATTCCTTATATCTTCATTTTCATCAATTTTCTTACAAAGGCAATGGAGGATCTGGTTGATGCAGGATTGACAAAATCCATTGGGTTATCAAACTTCAACTCCGTCCAAGTAGATAAAATATGCCAAGTTGCCCGGATTCAGCCTGTAACCAACCAAGTTCGTTCTTACTTGTATTACATGTATATTCATACAGAAATCAAAATATGTGATGAAATATTTTGTAAACGTAAAATACCTTTAATCTGCACTAATCTAGTCCTCTCATTTGTAATGTTCTAATCTAGCTTTGTCTCCATTTTAACATCAAAGATCTATTTCGCACTTTCATAAACTTTATAACTTTTAAAATTGATAGGTTGAATGTCATCTGTATTTTCCAAACACCGAGCTTGCTGATTTCTGTAGGAAACGTAACGTCACATTAACAGCATATGCTCCAATTGGCTCACCTGGACGTCCTCCAAATCCGTGAGTAATTTTCATAGCAATCCATGGCTTGAATTTATATCATTCATTTGTATATTTTGTTCTGCCTATTTGATAGTGTACTTTGGTTTGAAACTAAATGTTTGTTCGAGTTCAAAATTGTGAAGTACGTGATTAAGAACTTTCTATCCTGAAATCAGTTTCAAAAGGTACTTCATACTTGTGTTAGTGATGATATCTCTCATTGCTGTCATGTGTCAATTTTGTAATTCCGCCTTTTTCTTTGCTTAAACGGTTGTTTATGTTTTGTTTTTGTGAACTTTAATATATATTTGCTGTCATTGTTGGAAGATATGAATGATTGTATTGCTGGTAATGCATAGTCTTTTAAAATAATTTTTTCTGAAGATTACAAGATGCGTCTCCAAATCTAATGGAGGATCCAACAGTGGTCAAGGTGGCTGAAAAACACAATAAAACGCCAGCACAGGTTGGATATTTACACACATTTTCTTAAAGAAATATTTCATTTGACAAAACAGTCTAAGCAATTCTACTATGTAGCTTTTATATCAAACTCGATATTTATCCATGTATTTGATATATATTTCTTTGACATGTTATTTGATGAAAGAGTCTGTCAAAATTTGACGACATATTGCTATAATTTTCAAATAAAAAAAATTAACCATTTTTTTTTGTTTGAATTCTTCTCTTATCTTTTTGCAAGTAGAGTAAGGTCAAGAATCTTATCGTAAGTCTATATGTTTATCATATTGATATTCATTTATCCTTCATATAAAACTAAGGTTCTTCTACGGGCTTTGATGCAGAAGGGAATCATTGTCATTCCAAAAAGTATTACACCAGAAAGGATCAAACAAAATCTACAGGTATGTATAAATCTGTTAATGGGAAATATGGATTTTCCCGATTTAGTTCCTCTTTTCTAGGGGTTGTCAAATTGTATGTTCATGCATCTAATTGTCCGAATGTTGTTATTTCAAGAGGATATTTTATAGTGATGAATAAGTTTGTTAAGATGAAATCAATCTTTTATCAGAAGAATGTTACATTTAAGGCCACATGAGAATGAATCAATGTTGAATTTTGCTTTCAGGTATTTGACTTTGAGATAAGCAAAGATGAAATGAGTCAACTAGACAATATAAAAAACAACGAACGTCTGTTCAAATTCAATTTGTAAGTATATATTCAAAGTTTTATCTTTTTAAAAGAGTGTGTATTCATTGAAGAAAAATATTATAGCAGAATGGCATTAATGAAATGAATCTTGCTCTCGATTGGACGAAAGTACCTCGTATCTCAGTTCAATTTTACCTTCAGATACATAGATGACGTGTTATCAATCAATAATCCGAAATTTAAGGACCATCTACATGAAATCTATCCTCATGAACTAGAGTTAAAGAAGATCCTGACGATTATCTCAACAGCACTCACAATAGAGCACAAAATTAAACATCGACGGACCCCTAGCAAGCTAGAGGTGGGACCAGGTGCCCGGGAGGAGTAAGCATCCCCTGTTGGCTAGCCGCACCCGCCGTCGATGTCTAAGCATGGAAATAAAAATATATAAAATTCATGCACTGTCTGACGTTATGTCTATATAGAAAGTACCATGGCGACAATGTCAGGGAAATATATTCAAAACACTTACTGTCAAACCCCTCGCGGGGAACTTTTTTACGAGCTCCACACGGCAAAGGGCATAAGTGTGACACAAATGAGTTAAAGAAGAGATCAAGGAAACAACAGAGAGCGACAGATCCGCTTAGTACTTGCGGCTAGCCAACAGGGGATGCTTACACCTCCCGGGCACCTGGTCCCACCTCTAGCTTGCTAGGGATCCGTCGATGTTTAATTTCGTGCTCTATTGTGAGTGCTATTGAGATTATCGTCAGGATCTTCTTTAACTCATTGGATATACTTCTATCTTTCGACGCAATCTGCCATTTGAACACCTCACTGTATGACAAGCGTGACTATTTCAGCCTCCACAAAATTAACTTCCCTTCATGAGTAGCAACATTCCGTCTTCTCCTGCTTATGGTATTTTTGTTTCTCAACTGATACGGTACGCCAGGGCATGTTCAAAATATGAAGATTTCATCATTAGAGCCAGACGGCTTGCAAGTAAGCTACTTGTTCAGGGTTATGTTACACAACGACTGAAATCATCATTGAGGAAGTTCTTCGGTCGCTACGGGGATGTTATAAAAGCATATGAGATCCCCCTTTCCAGAATGATCAGTGACATTCTGCACTGTGATTGAATGGCTGTCATCATCACCAAACAAGACATACTTACCTGATGTGTACATCAAAATATACATCAAGACAATCACCGGTTTTGACAGGTTTCCATGGAGCTGTTGCGACGGGTGTTGCATGATATCAGGAGACGCTGACTCTCCCCGGGCACCTGGTCTCACTTCGGAATGTTGTTCATTCCGGGGTTCGCAACCGTTTCGACGGAACTTCTCACGATTTTGCCTTGCCTTCTCGACTTAGAGACTGAATAACGGTTAGGTACTTTTTTTATGTTTATCATTCTTCTTTATGTGGTCTTATTTATGTTTCTTTGTTTCTTATAAACATTCTCTATGTAAAATTTTCAATTTTGTTCTCTACCTGTGGTTTTGCGTTGAGTTGTAATGCGCATATGTATAGATTATGTATAAAATAAAACAAAAACAAAGAAGAGTTATATTGCGTATATGATGAAATGAATTTTTGTCAATGAAAATATGTTAAATCACTAAAATATCAATATCTGCTTTATAATGATAATAATTTTAAACAACATCTACATGTTTAATCCAGAAGTCCAAACAAAAAGAATTTGTTACTTCTAGATAAAATGAAACCTAAGGCACAATTCTGTAAAACGAATAAGTGATTTCGGACAGCTTTTGAAATATTTGTGTTTTGGTATAAACCTCAACACAACATTTCACTTGTTTCATTGATAATTTGAATTTATTGTAACGGCTGTGATATTTGTACGGCGCCGCTATCTTATAATGGAAGCCACCTTGTATGATTATTTTGAGTGAACACATGACTCTGTGGAGTTCGTTTCGGTAACGTTGTTCTTCGTATTACTATGCTGTGGTGAGGTTTTCTCCTTGTTTTGGTCTTTTTCATCTCGTCTGGTGAGAGTATGTTTGAGAGCTAGGCGTCTTTCAGAAAAGCTTCTCAGTCAGGGATACGTTAGTGACCGACTAACATCGACACTGAGGAAGTTCTACGGTCGATATGGGGAACTCGTCATACACTATGATGTCCCACTCTCAAGAATGGTGGATGATATTCTATCATAGACCATTTGAACCATCCACCCAAAGATTGTACTCTATGTCTTCCGAAATGGACGTAACCGGATGTGACAGTTCTACCGAATTAAAGCAGCGGGTGTTGCATGCAAGCAGGAGATGTTTACTCTTCTTGGGGACCTGGTCTCACTCCCATTTCGGGATATTGCTTCTTTTCATGTGTTGGAGGTTTTTATTTATTTGCCTTGGTTCCTGTTTATGCTGTTTTTTTTTTTTTTGTTTTTTTTTTCTTGTATTATCGATTTTGTGCTTTATGTACGGATATGGTTGTTATGAGTCAGAATACCCCAAAAACGCCAGCAAAAATCAGACAAAGACAGAATATAGATTTACAAGTTTAATTATGTACAAAATATATATATTTACAATGATTACAACTTACAATACAATGTCAGGATCAAAGTGTCCGTTACGGTTCACAAAGTCTATCGAATGTATGGTTTCCGGTAATCACAAACGTTCTCGAAAGATCGGTGTCCAAACGTTGTTAAATAGATTAAAGTCTCAACAAATAAAGTGTCCCAGTATATCAGAATAGATGGATGAATCGTGTCTACGAATGTGTACGAATGCCCCTTCATCACAGTTCCTCAGAGGTATTTATACTTAATAACAATGAATTTACCAGAAACTTCTAGAACAATGACTCATTACAAATGATTAACAATAGAGTAAATTCACAGTCATGTGATGATAATGATGTAACAAAAAACATACTGGAATATTCTCTAATGAAATAAACATGATATAGTAAAATCTAGAAAGAATTATTATGAAATCATTAAATAACATTACTAAGTACATGTGTACCTACACATAAAGTAAAACTAAAATAATACATGACCCACAACACCTCCCCCCTAAAAAAAAGTTTGAATGTCAATGAAAACTTAGGAGGTATATTCTGCAAAAATCACTCATGAAACTCTTCTATCATAATGATCTGATGCAAATTGTCAAATGAATTGGGAATTTTCTTAGATCGAAACCACTGATCAAATAAATCTTCTTTTTCTCGAGCAAGTTCAACATATGTTTGATTTTCAAACTTTTTGTACTTTCTAAACTTTTGTCTGTACGCCTCAGGTACTAACTGATATGCTCTCAAAATCGTGTCCTTGACCTTGTCATAGTCTGAACTCTCAGCAATACTGAGCGCCGAGTACACTTCAGCCGCTTTGCCAATAAGTAAGCTTTGTAACAAAGTTGGCCAAAAATCACGTGGCCACTTCAGATTGGCCGCGATTTTCTCAAAATGTGGAAAATATTTGTCCACGGACTTTTCTTGAAATTTTGGTACTAATCTGATGTTTTTGGCGGCATCGAATTCAGACTTGACAGGCGAAGGAACAGGATTTTCCTTAGCGCCTTTCTCTAACCTTAACTTTTCTAGCTCAAACTGGAGTTCTCTCTCGTGCATACGTTCCTGTTTCTCTCGTTCAAATTGTCTTTTTTTTTTCTTCTTTTTCAAATTGTAATTGTATTTTCATTTTCTCTAATTCAAACTCAAATTTTGACATTTTGGTTTCGCTTGAAACAGGTTCAACAGGAAAATCGTATGACGAAAAGATTTCCTCAGCTAAAAGCTCTTTAGCCACAATATTTCTAATTTCTTGTTTTCTCATAGAAGATTTTACATCTAACTTCAAGTGAAGACCTAAACCAATCAAATCATCTTTTTTCAGTGATTCGAACTCATCTACATTCGGCGATTTCAAAATTTCAGTGACCGAAAATACCATGATTGATTTCTGTTGGCAAAAAATTTATTGAGAAAAATATTTTCTTTTTTTTCAAAAACGAACTTTACGTAAAGTGCAAATATGCAGAGATTACGATCCCGGACGAGCCCCCAATTCTGTTATGGGTCAGAATACCCCAAAAACGCCAGCAAAAATCAGACAAAGACAGAATATAGATTTACAAGTTTAATTATGTACAAAATATATATATTTACAATGATTACAACTTACAATACAATGTCCGGATCAAAGTGTCCGTTACGGTCCACAAAGTCTATCGAATGTATGGTTTCCGGTAATCACAAACGTTCTCGAAAGATCTGTGTCCAAACGTTGTTAAAAAGATTAAAGTCTCAACAAATCAAGTGTCCCAGTATATCAGAATAGATGAATGAATCGTGTCTACGAATGTGTACGAATGCCCCTTCATCACAGTTCTCCAGAGGTATTTATACTTAATAACAATGAATTTACCAGAAACTTCTAGAACAATGACTCATTACAAATGATTAACAATAGAGTAAATTCACAGTCATGTGATGATAATGATGTAACAAAGAACATACTGGAATATTCTCTAATGAAATAAACATGACATAGTAAAATCTAGCAAGAATTATTATGAAATCATTACATAACATGACTAAGTACATGTGTACCTACACATAAAGTAAAACTAAAATAATGCATGACCCACAACATGGTCATTATCTATATTTGTCATTTCTATTAAAGATCTCCTCCTTCTCTTTATTTTCTATTGTCAAGGATTTGGATTTTTAACCTGGATTGTGTGTTGAATTTCTATTGTCAAGGATTTGGATTTTTACCTGGATTGTGTGTTGACTTTCTATTGTCAAAAATTTGGATTTTTAACATGGATCGTGGGTTGAATTTTTATTGTCAAGGATTTGGATTTTTAACCTGGATCGTGGGTTGACTTTCTATTGTCAAGGATTTGGATTTTTAACATGGATCGCGGGTTGAATTTCTATTGTCAAGGATTTGGATTTTTAAACTGGATCGTGGGTTGACTTTCTATTGTCAAGGATTTGGATTTTTAACCTGGATCGTGGGTTGACTTTCTATTGTCAAGGATTTGGATTTTTAACATGGATCGCGGGTTGAATTTCTATTGTCAAGGATTTGGATTTTTAAACTGGATCGTGGGTTGACTTTCTATTGTCAAGGATTTGAATTTTAACCTGGATCGTGGGTTGACTTTCTATTGTCAAGGATTTGGATTTTTAACCTGGATCGTGGGTTGAATTTCTATTGTCAAGGATTAAAATTTTTAACCTTGATCGTGGGTTGACTTTCTATTGTCAAGGATTTGGATTTTTAACCTGGATCGTGGGTTGACTTTCTATTGTCAAGGATTCGGATTTTTAACCTGGATCGTGGGTTGACTTTCTATTGTCAAGGATTTGAATTTTTAACCTGGATCGTGGGTTTCCTTTCTATTGTCAAGGATTTGGATTTTTAACCTGGATCGTGGGTTGACTTTCTATTGTCAAGGATTTGGATTTTTAACATGGATTGTGGGTTGAATTTCTATTGTCAAGGATTTGGATTTTTAACCTGGATCGTGGGTTGACTTTCTATTGTCAAGGATTTGGATTTTTAACCTGGATCGTGGGTTGACTTTCTATTGTCAAGGATTTGAATTTTTAACCTGGATCGTGGGTTGACTTTCTATTGTCAAGGATTTGGATTTTTAACCTGGATCGTGGGTTGAGTTTCTATTGTCAAGGATTTGGATTTTTAACCTGGATCGTGGGTTGACTTTCTATTGTCAAGGATTTGGATTTTTAACCTGGATCGTGGGTTGACTTTCTCTTGTCAAGGATTTGAATTTTTAACCTGGATCGTGGGTTGACTTTCTATTGTCAAGGATTTGGATCTTTAACCTGGATCGTGGGTTGACTTTCTATTGTCATGGATTTGGATTTTTAACCTGGATCGTAGGTTGACTTTCTATTGCTAAGGATTTGGATTTTTAACCTGGATCATGGGTTGACTTTCTATTGTCAAGGATTTGGATTTTTAACCTGGATCGTGGGTTGATTTTCTATTGTCAAGGATTTGGATTTTTAACCTGGATCGTGGGTTGACTTTCTATTGTCAAGTGTTTGGATTCTTAACCTGGATTGTGGGTTGACTTTCATTCACTGACCCTGTATACAATCAGGAGACGCTTACCTTCCCTGGTCACCTCGTCTCACTTCGGAAGCTATTCATTCGCAACCGTTCCAATGGTAATTCTAATCATTTTGCCTTGCCTTCTCGACTTTAAGAATGAATAACTGATGGGTGATGTTTACTTCAATATATGTCTTTATTAACAAAAACATTCAGAAGAAAATGCATTTTTAAAAAACAGAAAGAAACTTGATTATTTTGCTTAATTTTTGATTTTTTTCAGTGGGCACGGTCATCCAGAATTTCCATTTTCCCTGCCATACTAGTTTACCTATAATGAGAGAGTCCCAAAGGAAAAAGAATAGTGATACAAAAGACTGTATTGTTTATTATAATTCTTTTCGGCATTTTTAACAACCGGAGTTACTTCCCATTAGGGACGGTATCTGAGGTACAATAGTTATGATGTCGTCAAATTCGATGTAAACGTTCCTTGAACTCTGTGAAATGACGGTATAAATTCGAGGTTACCGTACCTTTTTCATGACGTCATAATGGTGTTACGTCAGATACCTCCCAAATGGAAATTTACTCTGTACTCCACAAAGAATATAAGTTATACGAATCTCATTATTCTCAAATTTCAGATTGAGGGATCATCCCGAATTCCCTTTCGCATTTCCATTTGAGACCTCAGATGAAATAAACAAACATTATCAAACAAACAATGTAAATCTCAAAATTGAAAGATTCTTCAACGTTACTTGTGCACGCATTGATTCCAATTATTTCAAAAATCTCCGATTTGGTTTACTCCAATATCAGGAAAATTGTCAATTTTGTAGATGTCTTTTATGTCTATTGATGAAAGTAAAGTATATTGCTAAAGCAGGCCATACTTACTCTTCTCGGCACCTGTTCTCGCTCTCCCTGCGGGTTTCACTTCATTTCGACGCATCGAGACCTTGTTATTATTGTTTCTGAATGGTGATGTTACATTGCATTTTCTGTCAATATTGCTAAAAACAGTAACCACTACTAAGTTCATTCATTCCGAGTCTCATTTTGGGACATATTTTCCAATATAGGCCTATGTTTACCAAAGAATTATGTTATGTTACAACATTGTAAACAAGAAATTTATTTATTTTGTATATCGGTCATTTAACTAAGAGAATGATATTTAAGATGTATATTTATTTAGTTATGACATTAAATAGATATGTATTGAATGATGTGATTGTATCTGCTTTTTTATGCCCTCGCAACACAGTTACAGGGGGGATATAGTAACGCAATCTTTCATTTCCAGTGTGAGTTTATTACTGTGTACGTCATTTTTGTTTCTTTCGACAGTGCATGTTTTGTAGATATTGTTTTTATTTTCGTGCGTGAACATCGACGGCGGGTGCGGCTAGCCAAACAGGGGATGCTTACTCTTCCTGGGCACCTGGACACACCTCTAGCTTACGAGGGGTTTGTCGATGCTCTATTTGGAGCTCTATTGTGGGTGCTACTGAGATTGCCGTCAGGATCTTCTTTATCTCATTTGTATACAGCCTAGAGGGCGCATTTGTTATCGGATCTCTATCATACACTTATTTTTCATGACATACCGGCAAGAGAGAACTCTATTAATTTTCAAGGTCACAGATCAAAGGTCAAATTCACAGATTGGAAATGGCTAAAATCCTTGTATACAGCCTAGAGGAGCACAGTTTTGATTGGAGCTTGACCAAACTTCATACACTTATTACTTATGAGAAAAAGAAGTATCCTCTTGATTTTCAAGGTCAAAGTCCAGGGTCACAGATTTGAAATTATGGCTTAAATTATTGTTTACAGCCTAAAGTATTGATTGGAGCTGGACCAATTTCTATACACTTATTGCTCATGAAAATAGAAAGATCACACATTGAAAATGGCTACAATCATTGTATACAGTCTAAAAGGTACAATTTTGATTGGAGCGTGACCAAACTTAATACACTTATTGCTTATGACAAGAATAAGAACCCTTTTGATTTTCAAGGATATAGGTCTAAGGTCAAGGTCACAGATTAGAGATGTCAAAAATCCTTGTCTATAGCCTAGAGGGAACAACTTTGATTTGAGCTTGATTGACTTGTTTCGGCATATTTTTTTCGGTCATGTTTAGAATTAAGCTCCTTGCGCCTACCCTCCCAACGATTTTTTGCTATATCTTTCTCTTTAATGCGCTTCTGAATAAACCCTACACACAATTTGGAGCCGCTCATTTTGGCAAGAGGGAATTAAAGCTCTGTATTGTAGGTGGCGTCAAGAAAATTCACTTTGGCTTTATTTAAACTGTTAGACATGAAGTACTACTGACGAAGATAAAAATATCCGAAACAAGTGTCTAGTACAACAGAATTGGTACTATAGAACATATATTTCAATATTGATAACTCCTATTCTTATTGTTAGAGGGCACAATTTCTAGTATAAGAAATCAAATTGTACAAACTTATTGCCTATGACAAGAGGAAGAAACCACTTGATTTTCAAGGTCGAGGTCACAGATGGGAAGAGGCTAAATTCCTTGTATACAGGCTCAGTTTTGATTTGAGCTTGATCAAACTTCATAGACTTATTCTATAAGACAAGACGGGAAAACCCCATTGATTTCCAAGGTAAAAGGTCGAGGTCATTGAAGCTCCTTACATACAGCCTAGGGGACACTGTTTTGATTGGAGCCTGACCAAGCTTCATACAAATTTTGCTTATGACAAATGGAAGACCCATATGATTCAAACTTCACAACGCTATTCTGTGTACCCATGTGTTGTCTCAGTGTAATGACATACTTCTTGTAAGCTCACTACTCCCGGGCACCTGCTCCTGTCTTAATTCGGAGGTTCGCGTTTGCTTTCTTTTTGGAAACTAACACAATTATGTTATATTTCTTGTTACCTCACTACTCCTGTGCACCTTCATCTTCCTGAATTTGGAGGTTCGCGTTTGCCTTCTTATTAGAAACAAAGGAGGGGAAACTTACACAATTATGTCATATTTTTTTTATCTTTGACTTCTTAACTACATGTATTATTGGTACTTATTCTGTGGTTTATTATATAATAATTAGATAAAGGAGAAACACAAAAGCCGAAAGCAGATTCCAAAATTCACAATTGATAGGCTTAGAAAAAAAATACAAAATAACTTCCTCACGTTAAAAGAAAAATTAGAAAAAACAGACGAAGACAAAGACACAACACCACAGAAACATGGTCGAAGGACAACTTATCTAATAATCTCCATAGTAACCGCAAAAAGGCATTGCAGAAGCCACCTGTCCTCTCTGAGTGTCATTCGGACTCCTCGGGTGATAACATACATGTGCTCGCGGCGGCAGAGCACGGATTGTGATACGTACGCCCTCTTTTTATATCCACTTACATATTCATCTGTGTTGCTTGGACACCTACGTTTTGCGGTCCTGTTTGTGTGTGGTCATCTGACAGTGAGGAGGTTGTTTTTGATCACAATTGTACGTTCTTCGAGACCTCTGGGTAATCGGAATAGTGGGAGTGTTGTGCGCACGTAATCCAGGATAACCACACCTTCTGCTATTTCCGTGGCAGATGGACGTCCTAAGTCGGCACCTGTTGCCCATTGGTCTCGTTGGTTTATGTGTAGTCTTTTGTGTTTGATGTTTCTGTGTTGTGTGTTGACGTTCCTTGTCCTTTTGCGTCTCTTTCTGTGCTTGTCTGCTTTGTGTTTTTGCATTGGGTGTTTTGGGGTTTTGCCATGGGTGCTGCAACCTGGTGTTGTTTGAGATCTCCTCCTTTGTTTTAAGTGGCGCTGTTAAAATGAACTGTACTAATCATTTTCATACATCGCACAAAACATGGTAGATATCTAATGTAAGTATAGTATCCTAGTAGGTAGGACCAAAATGGAAGCCCAAAACCTATGATCCCAATTTCTGAAATGCTGTTACATTTGTACCTTAAATCAAGGGGGGGGGGGGGGGGAGTCATGATCATTCATTGACTACATAATTATCAAGAATTCTTGTAAGTAGTGCCACCATACAGAAATAGATGAACACTACTATTGATGAGTGCCTGCCAAACATGATAATACCTCGTGGATTCTACTACAACAACATTGAAACACAGCGATAAGTAACGTAATATAACAATAACCATGAAATTGCTTTGTTTATAACATTTTAAACAAATTACACATTTTCAGACTAACAAGAAAAAATGAAAAGATTGAAATATCTAACATGGGATGGCCTCGAGTTCTTTTTTCAGGAGGACCAAACCTGTATAGTCAAGACTATGATCGCGAAAAGGTATGATATACCAAAAAAGAGGGGAAATCTGATTTTTTTTTCTAAATTCTACGGGGATATCCTGGCAATCTTCTCCCTCCTCCGCCACCGGTTGTTATGTCTTATGATAATAACCTCCACGTGTTATGTAATATGTGCTTCATCACAAGAAAATTGCATATTACCTTATCAAATTTATGCTTTATTGGATCAAGCCTTAAACGGTGGTCCGAACCCCTTTTCTAGACACACGCAAATGTCTGATGATAACACCAGTATATGACAATATATAATCTTATCGAATTTAAGTAGGTATCATAGGGTTATTAGATACATGTACCTAGTTATCCAATGACCTGTTACGGGATGATTCCAGATCACTAGGTCTTACACCGGGAGAGGAGAAGGTACCAGGTCACTAGATGAATGGGTAACGACTTTTCCCAACTGATGACGTATTCTGATAATATTCATAAAACGTAAGGACGAAATTGTTGAATACGCTATTTAAAACATTGTGACGTCACTCAAGTCGAGTTAAAAAAAATCCATGCATCGAGTATCAGATATACAACGTATTCAAGTGACGTGAGTCAATGCCAAGCTTACTTGTCGAAAGTCGGGTATTATTTTGATCGCCGATATCTATGCTTAGATTTAAGGTATCCGATGTACAAAAGGGCGTTTTCCCATGCCTGGTAAGGTACTATAAACTATATATTTTCTGAAAGGTTATAATGCCCACTGCTCAAACATAATAATTTTGGGGTCAGAAAGATATAGGGGAGCAACTGGTGAAACATTTAATTGTCTATTTTCTCTATAAAACCTATGCAAAATGACAAACTTGTAAAAGAGTTTTTACCCTTAAGTGCTTGTATTGTATATAATTTGATCATTTTCGTGCATGAACATCGACGGCGGGTGCGGCTAGCCAACAGGGGATGCTTACTCCTCCCGGACACCTGGTCCCACCTCTAGCTTGCGAGGGGTTCGTCGATGTTCAGTTTGGTGCTCTATTGTGAGTGCTGTTGAGATTTTCGTCAGGATCTTCTTTAACTCATTTGATTTTTAAGATCGGGGAGTCTGAAATCTGTACTCAGGGCATCATTACCTTTCAGAAAATATATTATTTATAGTACCTTACCATACATAAATTTTACCATACTTTTACATACCATGCTCATTTTTGTGTTCTATTGTGAGTGCTGTTGAGATTATCGTCAGCATCTTCTTTGACTCATTTACAATAGAGATGATTAAAACGCTTTGTAAATGACTCTATTGTATAACGGATACCTTATAAGAGTACTTAACGTTTTTATACATGCATAATCAATATTCAAATTTGTCTCCTACTAGTCTGCAATACGGTCCAGCCGCGTCCCATGAAAATTAAGCACGATTTTCAAAGCATCGCTCCGTCGCAAACAATACTCTTTTACTATCCACGGCTCCGAACCTTATTATGCAAATTATATGCATAAAATCGGAAGAATCTCGAGTCAAGATTTTACCTTACACACGACGGAAAAGAAAGTCCGTTCCTATTCTAATTTTATAGTAGTCTCGTCTAAAACATTCTCTCGTGGACTTCCGTTCGAAATTTGAACACGTAGAAATGCTTCTTTCATGCAAGTAAACCAACTGTTCAAGAGTACAGACACATGGCTCATCTTAAGGTATGTTTTTAAATTGATTTATGTATCACGTGGAACACATATGATGGGATTTTAAATTCTTCTTCTTATCAGAAATACTCGACCAGGGAGTGCTCCATGTTTTCGAGTGAATGAGTTTCATGATTAATTATCGCTGTAATCGAATATCTCACAAATATTTGTTCTTTAAAGCCATTTCTGTCTTTCATTACATCTTCATGAACTTCTAAATTTAAGTGCACACCATGAATTTGAATAAATTTGATGTCAGTGTTAGTTATAATCAGTATCAAATATCAGTTCTGTAGCCTAGCTAGTGTTGTAGTGTTGCTGAAAAAGTATTTGAATGGGTTTAAAATTATTTAAAGGGGATGAATTTCAAATCAATTGAATATTTTATTTATTCTTTACAGTAACATAACCTTAACTGCCAGACAGAAGAAGGAATATACTCAGAGAAAGTCTTCATGCGCATGTGTGCATCAGATCCAATGAAAGAAAGTGCATCAGAATAGTGGAATGCTTATAGTGCTACTAGTACTGACTTGTAAAGTTGAAGAAATACTGTGGAATATGATATTGCAATTGTACTACCATATATGATGTTGGCCACCATGGTGTGAAAATAATTCACTTGTGAAAGGAGAATGAAGAAAATTGTTCAAGTGCATATTTCTACATGTACATGAAAAACATATTCAATGTGTACATCGACCACATATTCCTTGTGAAACTGTGATCCAGTATGAAATGACAATTTGTGTTATAATGTAGAGGAATTCATCATCAATAGAAGAATTGTGAGATCGACAGATGGAACTGTATTACAGCCTCTTGCAGTAAACATGCTGATATAGCACTGAAGGGTAAGTTGTACATATACATGTATACTAATATACATGTTATGATAATTTTGTAAATCTGATAATACAAGTACAAATGACATTGTATTTATTTCATATTTTACATGTGTATCCCTTGTGATTCACCTTAAATGGATAATACTTTTTAATGGTAAGTTACATGCTTTCATATTTCATGTGTACATGTATTGTTTGAAACAAGACCTTCTCATGCATACCAAAATTTGTGTCCTGGTGACCTTGACCTTGGAAAAATGACCTACTTTTTAAAATCTTACACCATGGCCATAACTTTTGAATGTTGAGTGAAATATAGACCTGTGCTTTCCTCCTGACAATTTCCAATGATGCCAAATTGTTGTCTTTGTGACCTTGAACTTGGAGATTGACCTACTTCACTATTATTTTTCTAAAGTAATATTATGCTTTTAAGTGATAGGGCTTTGTATTCCTTTTGATAAGGTCATCTTCCTATTAATACCAAAATTTTGACCTTGTGACCTTGACCTTGGATACTGATCAATTTTTGAATAACTTTAACCATGTTAACCTTGCCCTTGGTCATAACATAAATTGCAAGTGATAGGGCTATCATATTTTACATGTGTATCCCTTGTGGTAAGGCCTTCACATCAATACCTGAATTTTTACCTTGAGTCCGTGACCTTGGAGTATGAAATACTTTTCTACATTATATCTGACAATAAGGGGATTCATGTTCCACAAAAAAACATGGGTTTAATTTTTCTTAGTCCTAAGCCTTGACATAAAGTAGGGCTCTTACACGTGAAACACATTTTTAGCTCGAGATACTGGTCATAGTCGAGCTTATGCGGTACCCCCTTGTCCGGCGTCTGTCCGTGAACAATTCTGGTGCTTGCAACTCCTCTGAAATTATAAGAGACAGAAATGTAACTCTTTTTGCATGAGACTTGGTCAGTGGTCTAGTTGTGCAGTGTGCACCTGACATTTTGTTTGAGCCCCTGACCCCCAGGGTCCTAGAAAATGGATGTGGTCATTTTCTCCTGTATGATCCTATGTAATCTTGTATTCGCAACTTCTCTGACACTATAAATGATGGAGACTTGATTCTTTTTGCAATACGATGAGTCTGTGTTTAAGTAGTGCACCTGATATTTTGTTTGAGTTCCTGGCCCCAAGTGACTAAGAAAATGGATGTGGCCATATTAGAATTCACTTGTCATTAAGTGAATTAAAAAACAACCAGGAGAGCTACAGTCTCGTCAGAGACTTCTGGTTTGGATTGGATTAGACCTTTCATATTGGGAAAATTGGCAATATTTTCTTCAAAATTGAATATGATAGATTTGGATGCCTTTTCATTTTAAATTAAGCATTTTTTACTTTCTTTTTTTTTTTAAAGAATTTTCCATGAGGTAAAATTGGTCAATAAATAGGGAAAATTATACTGTTTTGCATAATTTGAGAATGACCGATTGAAAGCCCTGTAATTATATTTGTATGTTAGTACTATTACAGAAACTTTACATGTCATGTAATTTTATATACATGTACATCATAATGATAAATGTATGCAAAATTCATTCATTTTAGAGCTTATTTAATATCAAAATGAAGATATTAATTCATTACATCTTTTACTTTCAGAGTGAGACTGACAGCATCTTCTGTACATACATGATGGCTCATTTCTCATTCCTCATTTCTTGGTATCAGATTGAACATCTACCTCGTCCTTAAGTTTTCTATAGACACTAGAGAAATCACTGTTTGATGTCTAGAACATTTGAATTTTGAACATGTTTTGTGTTTACTTTCATGTGCTTACCGGTACATGTACATGTATGTACTAGGTTATAAATGCATTGAAAACTTTTTACTTGAGAATAGACCTGCACCTGTTGAATGGGGATATTTTTTTTATTTATTTCATTATTTTCATAGCAACAATTTATGACTTTAAATTCTAGGTACATACCAGTATAGACAGGGATGTACATTGTATATAAAGTTAAATACTTCCCTGATATAGACTAGACATGTAAACTCATATAAAATATTAATTTCGAAAAGAAATACTATGATAAATTATAGAGAAAGAAAAATATCCTTTCACAAGTACAAAAACATTATGTTGTAAATTGATGATACCGGTACTATTACATTTATATATATTGCAGTTATAATGATTCTTCTTTCAGAGTTTGAATAAAATTTACATTTAAACTTAATAAATCTTATAACTGATACTTATATTCTTCTTGAGACTAGAACACAAATATTCTTAGAACACTGTGATGAAGAAATCTAGTGAGAACATTGTCATATATGAAATAATGAATTTTCTCTTGTCAAGCATAGAAACTTGGTTGATCATCCTTTCATCAATACTGTTTAGAGTGTCTTACCCCATACTGGTAATCATGAATAAAAACATTGATACTTTAAGTTCATTACTCTGCTACACAGTATACATTTGTGTAAGAATATCTAGTAGCCTTGACCTACATGTTCATGTATACAATTGACCTACTTTCCTAATACTTTGGATTTGCTACAACACTGGTCTGGCAAATGATAGATAGATGATATGGTATATGCATGTATGTGCATTGTCAGATTGTGTCAAGAAATTACTCAAGATAGATTTTGATTCAATATGTGACCTTGAACTACACGTTTGACCTTCTTTTCGTTGAATTAAAGAATCTGAACTTGGAGAGTGATGTATATATATATTGAAAAATTTGAAACATGAAGTATCAGAGAATCCTGACAAAACTGAATCATTGGCAGTTGTGAGATGTCTGAGAAAGTCTATTTTCACGTCTAATGCTTAAGGTGCTGGAGAAAGACGTTTTTCCTTTCATTCCTCAGAAAATGCTAGATTTTTCTGCCAGTCATGCTGAAGAATATTTTTGCAAAATATTCCGAGCTGGATTTACAACCCCCCCCCCTCCCTAAAAACCAAATGGTTGCACACGTTTACAAGAAGGGACAAGAGAGAGAAAACCATGCGCATAACCAGGCGTACCGTTAGAACGCAGTTGCTTCCACGTCGTTTTGCAAAAAAAAAAAGAATGAAAGAAACATTGACGTAGAATACTGCCCTGTAAATGAGCAAAATTCATTAGATTCTGATACTTTGCCCCTTGAATATCCACAAGGGCTTCTACCTAGACCCACTTGAGGCTGCTTACACTTGAAAAGTACTCTAGCTAAGCGCCTGAAGATGAATGCATATACATAAAATGTATACACTTCGTATGAGTGAGAGGGAAAAAAATTCCGTTATTGTACATGCATGTATTTGTTAAAACGGTCAGAATCTAATGAAATTACATTTATTTATATAAAGTATCGTGATTCTATGAGATGAAAAAAATATGTTAGTTTGCTGTGGTTGGGGGATTCATTTAATATATTGAAATTCATCAAAATTTTGGAAAAATTCAGAATACCATTCCTTTTGGTCGAGACAATTTTGTAGATTACAGGATTTGAGTTTAGAGGGGGCGTGGCCGGAAGTCCTGTAGCAGGTTCTTTGGGGAACCCCACTCCCCAGCGGAAAATTATCTCACATGATATGTAATGTATATAGTGAGCCAGCGAATTTTTTTCAATTATCAATTACTTTAATATATATCAGAAACAGACCGGTAAAAAAAAATGAAAATAAAAAAGGATGAGTCGTGGTGTTTGAGCGAAAGTAATTCCTTATTTTGACGACTTTAGTGGAGAGGGGAGGGGGGGGGGGCATGCCAGAGGATTGGTAGGTAAAAATCAGGATAGAAACAGTAAACTTGTTAGAGAATGTTAGATGTAGGTTCCGCCGTGTGCAACCTCCCCTCCCCCCCTCTCCCCGCGCCATTGAATCGGATGGGGGCTAATGTATTAGAAATTATCAGTGTTTTCCTGCTGTTATCGAGAAATATAAAATTAAAATCTTATGGGTACAAATGTATGCAAAATTGATAATGTATAGAATCGCTCAGTATTCAATCGAAGCGGGGTAAACGAACCGCAACGATAAACTTTGAAACGAACTATAAAAAGTGAAATTCGTGTTTCTTCAGTGCAGTAACGAATTATCCATGGCTTGAATATTTAAATAGCAAAGTTCAAAAAAATTTAAATGACAATAACATTGGGAGCCGTGTATCGTATAATTATCACTTATTTACACGAAATATTGTGAAATATAGTGCCTCATTTCGTATCAGATATAAATTATTCAAAAGAACATACAGTTTCCTACAACATGCTGTAGTTTGTACGCACGAGATACTAGTAGTTCTTTGTTCCTTTTTATTTATATATATTTACATGTGCACATTCATTTGTATAGATTATGGGAGTATACCCACGTTTGCTTGGTTTGAACTATGACGTCATATAACCGTATGTAGCAACAGAACTTGTTGCACGGTCTAGGATTTAGACGGTAATTAACACCTTTCCAGACGGTGCAATATTTTTCATTGTGAAGCAATGATTGAATTAATGATTGAACCAATCATTGAACGATCGACTGAACCGTTTATTGTCCTTAACTGACCCGAAGTCAACTGTCTTCTGTTTTGAAAAATGGAAACATTTTCCTTTAGAATTATTAGAAACATCACTAAAAGCGCATTTCTAAGGAATGAGAAGGACACCCCGCAACATACAGATTTAAATTACTTCCATCAAAGTCATGGGTGGATTTAGATTTTTTCCACAGTGAATGAGGGGAGGGGTCCAATTAACCTGTGATTGTGAAAAAAATGAAAAACGGCAAATTCTAGGGAGAGGCGGGATCCTGAATCCCCATAGCACCCTCTTGATTAGCACTTGAATGAATAGGATCCGCTACAAACGGAGGCTGACAAACGAATAATTATGTACTGACCGGAACACAAATAATAGCGGAAGATTCCAACAGTTTCGAATATTCTTTGGAAAATTGTAAAGACAATCCCCGACCCCACCTTCGCTTGTTAGGTATAGTAATATATCATTAGTTTGAATACCGTATTAGTTTCTTTTATTTTCTCTCATTCAATTCAAATTCTGGAAATAATTCTTTTAATTTCTTTAATGTAATTATCTGTCAAATCAAGTTTTAAAATGCGTAAAATTCTGATCTTTGTATGAATTTGTCAATGTCATTGTTTACTGGCCATGAGTAGTTTTCTCTTACCGTTACGTACTAAGAATGACGACTTATAATTACTCAATCATTGGTGATAATTGTTTGATGGCCTAACAATTGTCGTGCAACAAGTGGGTTATTCAACTGCTCCTCGGGCTACGCCCTCGGAGACAGTAGAATAACCCTTACCTTAACAACGGAGTTCTAAGCATATTCAAACGTCATTTAAGCGTGAAAACTGGAGTCTAGATAAACAAACAATAATAACCGTCTATTCGGAATGTGATTTTAATGTGATAACCTACAATAGATCCCGGACACGTCTCCGAATAATCACATTCCAAAAGACCGTTATCGATAAGGAAAAGATCAAGGGTTCTATATCTCAGGAACTATATTCTCCTATCCCAGGCTTCCGCGTAGACGATTTACCCCTGTGATTCATTATATGTAACAAATTTGGATACAAAAAAAACCCGGATGTAGCGCATTTAAACACATGTACGTGTATGTGCTGTAAACCAAAACTTAACTGTTTCCTTTCCCGTGTACCTGAATCATGTCTGAATTTCCAAATTGAATCGTATGCACATTTCGTATTGTTAAGATGATGAACATCAGCTTGCTAAACAAAAGAAAGGATCGCCAAAAAGACTCGGTTGCAGTACTAAAAGCAAAATACCGTCATACCCACAGCGGGAGACCTACACATAAAGAAAGGCAGTGGAAAAAAGGAACACTTCATACGAAACTAAAACATCACTCATAAAAGACTACACATAAACTAATGATGGCAACCGGTGCCCACTTAGGATACATATTAGTTACAAATAGTGTTGTCATCCGGATTACGTGAGCAAAACCGTTAGAAAAGGAGATCTTCTCCTGAATCAAATTGAAGACATTAGTAAAGGTTGCATTTTTGATAAATATGTTTTGATATATTTTCTGCTGATACAAATCCATCAAACGAAAGAATGAGATATCCAGATCACCTGGTCTCACTCCCATATGGGGAGTTCGCTTCTTTTCATAAGGTGGAGGGAGGTTTTTGTTTGTTTGCTTTGGTTCCTGTTTTATCCTGATTTTGTATGCCTTCGGTTTCTGATTTTCTAGATTATCGATTTTGTGCTGTATATAGGGATATGGTCATTATCCATATTTTTCATCCAACAACACTCGGTTGCATCAACCACGGCAAAACCCTAAAACACCAAATGCAAAGACACATAACAGACACCCACAGTAAGAGACACAAAAGAGACACGGAACTCACACCATAGAAGCGGATCTGTCGTTCTCGGTTGTTTCCTTAATCTCTAGTTCGTGCGAGGTGCTTTCGCCCCATCAAAGCAAGGTCTGGTTGGAGTCAGCTTGGTATGGATATTAAGATAAGTCTGCAAGAAGTAGGACGCAATTGGTACCCATTTGCTGGAATTTTAGCATTACGTGCGTATAAACTCGAAGAACGTAGAATTGTGGTGTTAAATAACCTCCTCACTGTACGATGACCATACAAACAGACAGTATGACACAGGGGCCCAGGAAACACACAGATGGATATGTAAATGAATATAAAAAAAGAGGGCATACGAAATGGAGTATGTATTCTGCCGGCTGTAGCGAGCTTATGTATGTTATCACCGACTGACATTCAGAGAGGACAGTGCCCGTCATGGAGTCCTGTTGTCACATTCAGTCAGAGTGCAAGTATTAAGAATGCGCTGGTACAATGTACAAGGCTCTAGATTGGTCCATTACGAAGCCAAGTTTCCGTCTGGTGACAGAGGGATCATATACAGTACGAAAGGCGTTTGGTTCTAATTCAATTTCGATGGTGTTTACCTTTAATCCTTCTTGCTTTGTTAATCATGTCACCATAAAATACAGGTTGTGAAATACCCAAAGTAATATACTCTATTGCTTGTATACTTCCGAATTTCAAAAGAAGCTTACGAAAATATTCCCGAAAGTATCTACTAGTTTGTGAAAACCTTGACCTAAACGTTTCTTGGTAATTTGTAAATTTCTAGCATGAAAATCTAAAACATCAGTTCACGTTCTAGCATACCGGATGAGCTGTGAAATGAAGATATTGTATGACTCTAATCCATAATTGTTCTGTAAAGAATAACAACGCAGGTCGTCCTTTTTTTTAGTCAGATAGGTGGTGGATACGGGGTTTTTTGGGGTCAAATTTTACTACATGTACCAAGAACACGGATGTCAAACTAAATAATTTTATTCTTCTCATTTAACGAATGTTTCTATCCTTGGAAGAATCCAGATGAGAAGGTCACGCAGGCTGTCAAAGTAACACTGGATATAGGATATCGTCATATTGACACCGCCTATAGTTACAAGAATGAGGGGGCGATTGGCGAGGCACTGGAGGAATACATCAAGGTGGGGAGAGTCAAAAGGGAGGAATTATTCATAGTTACGAAGGTAAGAATTTCCAAACGTTGAAGGATATCTTAGATAATTTATATTCGAAACATGACTTATGTGTAGGAAAATCATCACAAGATTGAAGGACATTACCAACATGACCATGTAGTTATCACAGCATCAACATACGAATGGACGCAAATTAGGATTTATCCATAGCTAATAATAGGGAGTGTTTTTTTTAAAGTTCTAGATCTCGTTTTAACATTGAACATTTTCAAACCAAATCCTCTACAACAACAAAAATATTTTGGAGAGAGATTGATATATTTTGAAAGATATGGAGTAATAAACATTAAAGAAGCACTGATCAGTCACTCAGTCTCAAAGTCGAGAAGGAAAGGCAAAATCATTAGATTTCAATAGGAACAATTGCCAAACTTGGAATTAATAAAATTACGAAATGAGGCCAGGTGCCTGGGGAAAGTAAGCGTCTCCTGATTGCAGGCAACACCCGTCGCAACAGCTCCGTGGAAACTTGTCAAATTCGATGATTGTCTCTATGTACATATTGGATTAAACGTGCTTGAAGTCAAAGAAACTACAGAGACAAATAATTCAGCATCCTATTGTTGTCCTACGACACTGATGGTCACATGATATGGGGAACTCGTCATACACTATGATGTCCCACTCTCCAGAATGGTGGATGATATTCTGTCATACACCATTTGAACCATCCAACCAATGATTGTACTCTATGTTTTCCGAAATGGAAGTAACCGGATGTGACAGTTCTAACGAATTGAAGTGGCGGGTGTTGCATGCAAGCAGGAGATGATTACTCTTCCTGGGCACCTGGTCTCACTCCCATATTGTCAATCAAAATCAGTGCAAAAAGGCATACAAAATCAGTGGAAAAAGTCATACAAAATCAATGGGAACAGTCATTTAAAATCATTGCGAAAATTGCACAAAATCTTTGAGGAGAAGTCATACAAAATCTTTGGGGAGAAGTCATACAAAATCAATCAAAAAAGTCATTTAAAATCATTCAAAACTAGAGGAGAAAAATTCATACAAAATCAGTAGGAAAAGTCATACAAAATCAGTAGGAAAAGTCATTCAAAATTATTGAGAAAAGTCATGCAAAATCAGTGGGAAAAACATACATCATCAGTGCGAAATGTCATACAAAATCAGCGGGTAAAGTCATACAAAATCAGTTGGAAAAGTCATACAAAATCAGTGGGAAAAACATATATAATCAGTGCGAAAAGTCATGCAAAATCAGCGGGAAAAGTCATACAAAATCAGTTGGAAAAGTCATACAAAATCAGTGGGAAAAGTGATTCGAAATGAGTGGGTAAAGTCATACAAAATCAGTGAAAAAAGGCATACAAAATCAGTGAGAAAAGTCATACAAAATCAGTGGGAACAGTCATTTAATATCATTGAGAAAATTGCACAAAATCTTTGGGGAGAAGTCATACAATATCAGATGGAAAAGTCATTCAAAAGTGGTGGAAAAGGTCATCTAAAATCATTTAAAACTAGTGGAAAAAGTCATACAAAATCAGTAGGAAAAGTCATTCAAAATGAATGAGAAAAGTCATACAAAATCAGTGGGAAAAACATACAAAATCAGTGCGAAAAGTCATACAAAATCAGCGGGAAAAGTCATACAGAATCAGTGCGAAAAGTCATACAAAATCAGTTGGAAAAGTATTTCAAAATCAGTGAGAAAACTCATTCTAAATTGAAAGAAAGACTCGCAAAAATTATAAGTAATGCGTTTACAAGTAAGAACGGTAATCGCAAATAGAAATTTATTGTTGTTAACTATGACAAAACCTACTTTGTAAAAGAAAAGTCCGATTCTGAAAATAAGTACACTGAAACAGACATTATTCAGATGTTAAACTTTCTGATTGACAACATTTTTGTGGTGTTTGGAGGAAAGGTCTTCCAGCAAATTGTCGGAATTCCAATGGGGACCAATTGTGCCCCACTCCTTGCCGACATTTTTCTTTACTCGTACGAAGCTGAATTCATTCAATCTTTTTTCTCTGAAGGGAAAAGATACTTAGCTTTTGACTTCAACTTCACTTACAGATACATAGACGATGTGTTGTCCATCAATAATCCAAAATTCGCGGATTATCTGAGCAGTATATATCCTTCGGAGCTTGAAGTCAAAGAAACTACAGAGACAAATAATTCAGCATCCTATTTGGACATAATGTTGTCCTACGACACTGATGGTCACATAAACACCTCACTCTAAGACAAACGTGACGACTTCAATCTCAGCATTACGAACTTTCCTTTTCTGAGTAGCAACATCCCTTCATCGCCTGCTTATGGCGTGTTCATATCTCAGTTGATACGCTATGCAAGAGCAAGTACTAAATATACGGATTTTGTTCTGAGAGCTAGGCATCTTTCAGATAAGCTTCTCAGTCAGGAATATGTTTGTGACCGACTAACATCGTCACTGAGGAAGTTCTATGGTCGATATGGGGAACTCGTCATACACTATGATGTCCCACTATCCAGAATGGTGGATGATATTCTGTCATAGACCATTTGAACCATCCAACCAAAGATTGTACTCTATATCTTCCAAAATGGAAGTAACCGGATGTGACAGTTCTACCGAATTGAAGCGACGGGTGTTGCATGCAAGCAGGAGATGCTTACTCTTTCTGGGCACCTGGTCTCACTCTCATATCGGGAGTTCGCTTCTTTTCATATGGTGGAGGTTTTTGTTTTTGTTTGCTTTGATTCCTGTTTTATCCTGACTTTGCATGCCTTCGGTTTCTGATTTTCTGAATTATCGATTTTGTACTGTAGACAGGGATATGGTCATTATCCATATTTGTCATACACAATAAGTGAGAAAAGTCATTCAAAATAAGTGGGATAAGTCATAAAAAATCAGTGGGAAAAGTCATACAAAATCAGTTGGAAAAGTCATACAAAATCAGTGGGAAAAGCCATACCTGATCTGTGGAAAAGTCATGCAAAATCAGTTGGAAAAGTCATACATGATCTGTGGAAAAGTCATACAAAATCAGTGGGAAAATAAACATTAAAGAAGTCAATACATGGGAAAAGTCATTTAAAGTGAGTGAGGAAAACTCATACAAAATCAGTTTGAAAACATACGAAATCAGTGGTAAAAATCATACAATATCAGTGGTAAAAATCATTCAAAATCAGTAGGAAAAGTCATTCTAAATCAGTGGGAATATAACTATCAACCATATGCTGTCATTTGGGATGAGAAAAGCCCACCCGAGGGGTCTGGTTTCTGGTTAGGGAACGAGGCTTGCCAGAAACCAGACCCTGAGGGTGGGCTTTTCTCATCCCACATGACAAACACATGGTTGATCGTTTTTCTCCCATTTCTAGTGCCTTTCTTGAAATTCCATGAAATCATGAAATCGTCAACTTTATCGAATTCGAAAAATAAAGGAATATTCGTTTTCAGCGCCCTCAAAAATGGTTAATTCTAAAAGAATAAACCGTAGTCCTTAGCCTTAATCGGTTTAGTAAGAATTAGAATGTAAAAAAAAGAGTTTTAAAACGACGTTTTTGTTGAGAGGTCGCCGCTTTCGGTGCAAAAACGTGACGTCACAATGGATAACAACGACGTCACAATATGGATACGGCCTATATGGCCGACGTCAAAAGTCGCGCGAGGTGCATGTGGAATACAGTGACCCTACATGACGTGTCGCTATGGGCAAACTCTTTCCCACATGGGAGCAAATGGGAGAAAAGTCATTCTAAATCAGTGGGAAAGCCAAAATTAATTTACAACGCACAAAACTTGAAGTCGTCTTTTTCGCAAGTTGTGGTCAAGTGCCCTTGGAATCTAGACATATCGTCTAAGGACAAAACATCATGCCCATAAGGTGATATTGTTTATCTCTGTTGAAGACAAATATTTCAGCAATAAAAAATATATATCTTTCGGATTGAAAAAGACCTCTTCAGAAAGTTTATTTGATATCACTTCGGAATGTTGTTCATTCCGTGGTACTCAGCCGTTTCGATAGGAATTCTCACGATTTTGCCTTGCCTTCTCGACTTTCAGACTGAATAACCATAACGGTTAGGTACTTCTTTGATGTTTATTTTACATTATGAATTCGATGGTTAAAATGAATCATTACAGATAAAAATTTCTGATTACAAAATTTTTTCACATTTCTAAAATCTGGGTCCTGTAGCATCATATCCCAGTCATCTTGATACGTCTTTCGGTATTTTTAGGACATAAAAGAAAGGAGGGGATCTCCAACAACACTAGGTTGCAGCACCCACAGCAAAATCCCAAAACACCCATGCAAAAAACACAGAACAGATACCCACAGAAAGAGACGCAAAAGGGACAAGGAACACCAACTCACAACATAGAAACATAAAAGACTACACATAAACCAACGAGACCAATGGGCAACCGGTGCCGACTTAGGACGGCCATCTGCCAAGTAAATAGCAGACGGTGTGGTTATCCTGGATTACGTGCGCACAACCCTCTCACTTCTCCAGTTACCTAGAGGTCTCGAAGAACGTACAAATGTGGTGTAAAACATATTTTGGCCATATTACATTGTTTAGATTGAGGATCACTGACGAGGGTTAAGTACCCGAAACGTGCATGTCTGGTCCATGCTGCAAATTCATCTGCTCTAAAATGATGTTAATGAATTTGAAGACGTTAAACATTCTAATTAGGATTAATTTACCATATTTCACTTCATTTATTATATAAGGTTCTCCTAAGGTTCTCCTAAGGGCTTTGATGCAGAAAGGTATTATTGTCCTTCCGAAAAGTATAACACCAGAGAGAATCAAACAAAATTTTCAGGTATGTAAAATTCTTGTCATCCGATTCTTTTTTTCGTTGGTGGGTCCTGATTCGAATGATATATTCGAGTTACCAGAACTACGGATTTTCACTAAATAACAAACACTAAACTAGAAAAGAATCATTGGAACGGTTTTGAACAATCTCCATTAAGACAACTCGAATGTGATTGACCAAAGTGACAATAAAAGAACAAACTGTCCAACATCGCTGCCAGATAGCAGTCATCTTGACAGAAATTCTAGATGATGTGTACCAGATAATAAGATACGGGGATAATGAAGAGTTGAAAGTCCACTACATCATAACATGTTTGTACCAAATAGGGTGCACAAGATTTTACTTTCAATCAGAGATACGTTTCACAGATTGTGATATATTAACATCGTCACTGATGAAGTTTTACGGTCGATAAGGGGAACTCGCGTTACACTATGCTGTCCCATCGTCCAGAATTGTGGTTTATATTTTTGTGTTTCATGTTTCTATAGCGTGAGTTGGTATCGTTGGCTTATGTGTGGTATTTTGTGTTTCCTGTTTCTATGGTGTGAGTTGGTGTTCGTTGTCCCTTTTGCGTCCCTTTCTGTGGGTATCTACTCTTGTGTGTCTGCATTGGGTGTTTTGGAGCTTTGCTGTGGGTGCTGCAGCCGAGGGTTGTTGATGATCCCATCTTCTCTCATCTATTCTGTCTTAGACCATTTGAAACATCCAACCACAGTACATGTATATACTTGTATCTTCCGAAATGGAAGTAACCGGATGTGATATTTCTGCTGAAATGAAGCGACGGGTGTTGCATGCAAGCTGGAGATGCTAACTCTTCCTGAGCACAAGGTCTCACTCCAATATTTGGAGTTCGCTTCTTTTCATGCGGTGGAGATTATTGTTTGTTTGCTTTAGTTCCTGTTTTATCCTGATTTTGTATACCTTCGGTTTATGATTTTCTGAATTATCGATTTTGTGCTGTTATAGGGATATGGTCATTATCCATGTTTGTCATTTGTATGCTTTCGGTAATTTTTTTTCTGAATTATGAATTTTGTACTGTGTATTTGGATATGGTCATCGTCCATATTTGTCGTTTCTCTCACCTCTTTTAAAATATTTTGCAGAGTATGTTGTCTCCGGTGCTGTGTAAGTATTTGTGTTTTCAATGTTGTAGTAGATGTACTAACTCTTGGATAATATTCCTTTCAGGTCTTTGACTTTGAGATCAGCAAAGAAGAAATGAGTCAACTTGACAAGTAAAATTACAACGAACGCCGTTTCAAATTCAATTTGTAAGTATCGAATCGAAAGTAAATGTTTCATATTTTCATTATATACTAGTAGTTATTCACGTATATACATGTAAATATGACCATTGAAAACAGGTTGAAAGTCGAAGACAGAGAAGGAGATACTTAAATTAATTATATCAAAGTCTTAAAAATGAAATGCAGTCATAGTTTTGTAGGACACTTTAACATAACTTAAATATTTGAAATCCAAAGAAAAATGGAGGTATGATTCTATATGTAAATGCAATACAACAGATATTTCATGAATAACATTTATCGAAGTATCTGCAAAATACGTGATTTAAACAATAATAAAATAATTAATATGACTAAATTGAAGGTATGTTCTTGTCATTTTTCAGCTGAAAAGATCATCCATAATTTCCTTTTTCAATCCCATACTAGTTAGCAGTGGGCGTGTCCTGAAGGCAACATACAGCAATGATACTAAAGACAATTTTGTTTTGTCTCCATTATATATTTCTACTTGTAATTATATTTTCAGCTATCCTCTGGAAATTCCCTTCACACTTCCGTAGAGAGAATTGTAAAGCAAAAGAAAAGAGAAGGGAGGGAAGACGGAATGTAGTATAAAATTTCAGTTTACACAAAAACCGATATACATGCAATATCGCACAAAATGGGAAGAAAATTGAACTGTAACTAAGACTTTTGAAATGTATCCCCTCCTTAAAAGAAGAAATGTAGACTTATGCATGTGCTGTTTTTTTACATTGTAAAAGAAATAATATGTTCATTTCGTATGTTGACAACGTATATAGGAGAACGGTATTTATGATATGTAAAAAGTATCAATGATAACAAGAATTAAAAACAAACGTGAAGAACCAAGGAGAACATACAATTCTTTAACAAGAAATGATTGACATGAAAATTTACGTGAGCATCAATGTAGAGTGTACCTTAAGTATATTCAAATATATCTATATTAGAAACTTCATGTTTATCAAGTATTGGACATTTATTAGGACTCAGTAGCAGCACCAACAACAAAACACCGGGAAACCAAAAAAAAAAAACACACAGCCCCAACAACAATGCACCGAGAAACATCATCGGGATAAGGTAAGGCATCTCCATTAAGACCTGGTAGCATCGTCTTAAACACATAAACACTCCTTTATGAATTGTCAATATTGAAATATATGTTCTATTGTACAAATTTTTTGTACTAGACACGTGTTTATGATATCTGAATCCTCGTCAGTAGAACTTCATGCCAAACAGTTTAAATAAAGCCCAATTGAATTTCACTGGCGCCGTCTGCAATACAGAGTTTTCCAATGAGCGGCTCCAAATTGTGTGTAGGGATTATTCAGAAGCGTATTTAAGTGAAAATACGGCCAAAAATTTGGGATAGGCACAAGGAGCTTAAACGGAAGAATCAAAAAGAGAGACACAAAAGAGCAAATGAACTCCAATACCAACATAAACCTACAAAAATTGCATACAAAAGACAGATTCAAGACGGCTATCCCCCTAGTCAGTTGCAAACGGCACGTATATGCGAACCAAGCGTGAGTGGTTTGGAAGAACGCACAACTGATGAACATGAAAATAGACACCGAAACGACAGTCAACTTTAGGACGATTGAGCAAAACGAAGATTGTCCCTTTAATAGGTTATCTATGACAACATAGGACGGTCATCTACCACGTGAGTGACAAATTGTGCGGGACCAAGAACGAATATTTGATAACATTTTAAGAACGAGTATGCGATAATTTAACAATATCCCTATTCATACACATCCAATACAAAAACACAAGAGCCCCAGGGGGCACAACGCTCACCTGATACCCATGCACGCTCTAATTGACATACTGACATTGAATACTGATAGTGCCAGTACCAGGATTTTAGCCCACAACCTTTCTAAAAAGATTTTTGCCGGATGCAGATAAGTTTTTTTTTCAGACAACCTTTGAAAGTACAAAAAAGAAAAAATAGCCACATTTCAAAACAATAACTTTTTTACTGATTTGAAAAGACGGATAAAGTGGTCCAACGTCATATGCCCAGCTAGTATAGTTCAATTATGCAACATCAAAAATAAAATCATATTGTACATTAATGTGCAGCAGAAAAAGAATAAAACAATGAAACGATTTCATAAATTAAGTTTATTTAAAATTGAACACAAAACCTTTCATTATTGATAGCTAGCATGCCAGAAATTATAAAGCCTGTGTTTGTGAAACGAGAATGCCCCCGGCGGCATCTTTGTTAGTATAAAGGCCATTTTCTGTTAAGTATGTGAGAGGTCAGGGTCAGCGCAATATTGGTATCAATGGAAAGATCTTGTCACAAGGAATACACATGTAAAAATTGAAACCTCTATCACTAACCATTCAAAAGTTATGCCCAATGTTAAAGTTTTTGAGAAGTACGTCAAAGGTCAAGGTTATGGTCACGAGGTCAAAAATTTTGGTATCAATGGAAAGGTATTGTCACAAGGAATACACATGTGAAATATGAAACCTCTATCACCAGCTTCCATTTAAAAGTTATGCCCAATGTTAAAGTTTTTCGGAAAACAGACAGACAAACAGACAGACGAACAGGCCAAAAACTATATGCTCCCGAATGTTTTATTCCAGGGGCATAAAAAACAAAGATTTTTCGGTTTTGCCTTTATTCATATTAAAGTATACTGAAATCTATGAATGCTTTTGAATAGTATTGATTTCATCTCAAATACATGAAACGTACAGTTAAAATCGTTTTAATCCAATATTTATCAATTCAAGTGAGTTGTGCTGCTTGTGCAGAAATTGGGCCAGTTTGTTTTCCAAAAAGCAGTGTATGGTGTATCAAACCTCATGACCCAGTGAAGCCACTTGAACAAATAATTTTCAGTGAATATGCTGAAATGCGGTGCTTCTTGCCTATGCATATTTCAACAGGCGAGAAGGAGCGTCGCATTTCAGCATACGCTGTTCAACAACTCAAGTGATTTCTCTAGGTTTCGTAGTTTGAAACAAATTAAAAGGCCCATGAAATTGTTAAGGTTGTCAAACTAGCAGACCTACAACATCGTTATTTACTGTTAAAAAATTGTTTTACCTCATCAAAGGTCTGTTACACGGACAAGTTGTTAGCGGAGAGAGTTCATGAAATGTATCGGTTGCATAGGATTTGCCGACAAAAAGTTATTTGGTCCGATAAAAACTCATCATGTATCTATTATTTGAACAGATAAAAATTCCCAAATGTCTTATCACAGGAACCCGTCATTTTATGAGAGAAAATGTTTTATTATTCACAACCTCAGGCCTCTGTGTTCCTCTTAGAAATATTATACATACAAAATGTCGAACACAGTGGCTTATGGTTGTAAATAATAATTTATTTACTCTAAACAACAGCTTTCTGTGGTCCAACATTTCATAGGAAGATTTCAGGAACTCTGAACTGAATTATTTATTTCAAGAATTTCAGATATTAAATGTCCTATGCATTCTCAAAATCCGGAGGAAGAGATTACTTATTAGACGTTTCTTCAAGAAATCAGTCCGTAAATTACTTCATCTAAGAGAGTCTAAGACAGAGGAAATTCGAGCAAACTTTATGCATGATAACAAGTTGCAAGTGTTCAAGTACATGAATGATAACCATTATGAAAGTGTTCCAAGTATAATGCACATTTCATTAAATAAAAATCTATTCCGTTTGCACTGTATCTCCTGAAATGTATCGCAGTACTAAAGGTATCACATTTCTACATGGGGAATCCCCTTCAGGTGTAATCCAAGGAAATCGTTTTAGCGGGGAATCCCCTCAGTTTTGACTGGTGAACAGGGCAGAATAAAAGGTGTCACACCATTGGTCAAAACTATTGAAAATCTAAAAATAGCACATGAAATCAATGTACCATTCCCTGTAGTCGGGATACATTGAGTTTTGAACCTGTTTTGTCTTTTATGCAATCTATTGTTCGATTTAAAAATAGATGACATTTGTAAAATTTTCGAAATGGAGGGGTGATGTAAAAAAGTGGAATTTGTGAGAAAACGGTATGCATGACCCCCCTTTTTTCTATTATTTTTATGTGTGTCAAAGGAGTCCAAATCCAACGAGACCAAATTCATAATTATTGAATGAAGGATTGGAAGTCACTCAAATTGAGCTAAATGATTTATCATACAAAGAAGGTTTTTATTTCTTTGGATGGCACCTTCAGGTACACGGCAAAACATGGCCGCTTTTGAAATCTTGTTCCCGACTTTAAAAATAAAATGCTAAATAAGTATAAAGAATTTAAATAATTGAATCATATCACATAAAAGGTCAATCAATAAGACATTGAAGCATGTGTCACTTGTTGAATTATCAGCTGTAACAATGGATGAAAGGTCGAACAAAAAATGATTAATCATACAAAGAAGGTTTTTTTCCTGTAGTTGCACCTGAAGCATTGGGCATGGAAAACATACATTATACCTATGTACAATCTTAAAAAATATTCCTTAAAAATCCAAAAGTGGATATCTGGACAAAATTCTTTCACTTGTAGGGTACCATGCATGAGTACCTCATACCTACAAATTGTCATGACAATCTGAAGAGTGGTTATAGAAAAGAAGCAGAAAATGTATGAAAATCACCCCCCCCCCCTTCCTTTTTTACATAAGAAAAAAATTCATAAAAAATCAAAAAAATAAAATTTAAGCATAAAATACATATCAAAGCATTAAGTAAGTTAAATATGATAAATATGTAGTAAATGAGTGTGTAAAATCATACACTTATTGAGTTATTTAAAGAAATAGTGCAAAAATGTGCATTTCTGACTAAGTCCGAAAAGACGTCAAAAACGCGTCAAAAATTAGTTATCGGATTTTAACGAAATGAACAAACTTGAATCATACATCCTTCTAGATCACATAGATACAATTAGTTTTTCAATCCATTTAGTGGAACTGGAGAAGAAGATTTTTGAAGAGGGGTACCCTCCGGGGCCTATTTGACCCCGCCCTGGATCCACCCCTGAAGGGATCGAGCCGAAATGAACAAACTTGGTAGAGGACCTTTAGTACTTCATGCAAACCAAGTTTCATCAAAATCCCTTCAGCCGTTCTTGAGAAGAAGTTGAAAATGTTAAAAGTTTACGACGGACGGACGGACGGACGACAGACGACGGACGACGGACGCCGGACGCCACACTATGACAATAGGTCACTTGAGCCTTTGGCTCAGGTGAGCTAAAAAGGGGAAAAAAATTTTGTTGGGGTCCCGCCGGGGTTTGAAGCCACTCCCCATGGGTCCATTGGGCATGGAAAACATACATTATACCTATGTACAATCTTAAAAAATATTCCTTAAAAATCCAAAAGTGGATATCTGGACAAAATTCTTTCACTTGTAGGGTACCATGCATGAGTACCTCATACCTACAAATTGTCATGACAATCTGAAGAGTGGTTTTAGAAAAGAAGCAGAAAATGTATGAAAATCACCCCCCCCCCCCCTTCCTTTTTTACATAAGAAAAAAATTCATAAAAAATCAAAAAAATAAAATTTAAGCATAAAATACATATCAAAGCATTAAGTAAGTTAAATATGATAAATATGTAGTAAATGAGTGTGTAAAATCATACACTTATTGAGTTATTTAAAGAAATAGTGCAAAAATGTGCATTTCTGACTAAGTCCGAAAAGACGTCAAAAACGCGTCAAAAATTAGTTATCGGATTTTAACGAAATGAACAAACTTGAATCATACATCCTTCTAGATCACATAGATACAATTAGTTTTTCAATCCATTTAGTGGAACTGGAGAAGAAGATTTTTGAAGAGGGGTACCCTCCGGGGCCTATTTGACCCCGCCCTGGATCCACCCCTGAAGGGATCGAGCCGAAATGAACAAACTTGGTAGAGGACCTTTAGTACTTAATGCATACCAAGTTTCATCAAAATCCCTTCAGCCGTTCTTGAGAAGAAGTTGAAAATGTTAAAAGTTTACGACGGACGGACGGACGGACGACGGACGACGGACGCCGGACGCCACACTATGACAATAGCTCACTTGAGCCTTTGGCTCAGGTGAGCTAAAAAGGGGAAAAAAATTTTGTTGGGGTCCCGCCGGGGTTTGAAGCCACTCCCCATGGGTCCATTGGGCATGGAAAACATACATTATACCTATGTACAATCTTAAAAAATATTCCTTAAAAATCCAAAAGTGGATATCTGGACAAAATTCTTTCACTTGTAGGGTACCATGCATGAGTACCTCATACCTACAAATTGTCATGACAATCTGAAGAGTGGTTATAGAAAAGAAGCAGAAAATGTATGAAAATCACCCCCCCCCCCCCTTCCTTTCTTACATAAGAAAAAAATTCATAAAAAATCAAAAAAATAAAATTTAAGCATAAAATACATATCAAAGCATTAAGTAAGTTAAATATGATAAATATGTAGTAAATGAGTGTGTAAAATCATACACTTATTGAGTTATTTAAAGAAATAGTGCAAAAATGTGCATTTCTGACTAAGTCCGAAAAGACGTCAAAAACGCGTCAAAAATTAGTTATCGGATTTTAACGAAATGAACAAACTTGAATCATACATCCTTCTAGATCACATAGATACAATTAGTTTTTCAATCCATTTAGTGGAACTGGAGAAGAAGATTTTTGAAGAGGGGTACCCTCCGGGGCCTATTTGACCCCGCCCTGGATCCACCCCTAAAGGGATCGAGCCGAAATGAACAAACTTGGTCGAGGACCTTTAGTACTTAATGCATACCAAGTTTCATCAAAATCCCTTCAGCCGTTCTTGAGAAGAAGTTGAAAATGTTAAAAGTTTACGACGGACGGACGGACGGACGACGGACGACGGACGCCGGACGCCACACTATGACAATAGCTCACTTGAGCCTTTGGCTCAGGTGAGCTAAAAAGGGGAAAAAAAATTTGTTGGGGTCCCGCCGGGGTTTGAAGCCACTCCCCATGGGTCCATTGGGCATGGAAAACATACATTATACCTATGTACAATCTTAAAAAATATTCCTTAAAAATCCAAAAGTGGATATCTGGACAAAATTCTTTCACTTGTAGGGTACCATGCATGAGTACCTCATACCTACAAATTGTCATGACAATCTGAAGAGTGGTTTTAGAAAAGAAGCAGAAAATGTATGAAAATCACCCCCCCCCCCCCCTTTCCTTTTTTACATAAGAAAAAAATTCATAAAAAATCAAAAAAATAAAATTTAAGCATAAAATACATATCAAAGCATTAAGTAAGTTAAATATGATAAATATGTAGTAAATGAGTGTGTAAAATCATACACTTATTGAGTTATTTAAAGAAATAGTGCAAAAATGTGCATTTCTGACTAAGTCCGAAAAGACGTCAAAAACGCGTCAAAAATTAGTTATCGGATTTTAACGAAATGAACAATCTTGAATCATACATCCTTCTAGATCACATAGATACAATTAGTTTTTCAATCCATTTAGTGGAACTGGAGAAGAAGATTTTTGAAGAGGGGTACCCTCCGGGGCCTATTTGACCCCGCCCTGGATCCACCCCTGAAGGGATCGAGCCGAAATGAACAAACTTGGTAGAGGACCTTTAGTACTTCATGCATACCAAGTTTCATCAAAATCCCTTCAGCCGTTCTTGAGAAGAAGTTGAAAATGTTAAAAGTTTACGACGGACGGACGGACGGACGACGGACGACGGACGACAGACGACGGACGACGGACGCCGGACGCCACACTATGACAATAGCTCACTTGAGCCTTTGGCTCAGGTGAGCTAAATAACAGTTACACCAGGTCTAAATTGAAGAATTGAAGGCTATAATCCGGCATTATTTCGAATCCATTGTCGTAAAGCTCTAACGTCTGTGTAAACACCAGGATACATAGCGTTACGTCCACATTGCATCACTCCCCATGATGTTATTCCTACTAACACCCTCCGTCCTAAATAAAAAAAATAAAAAATGACATCACTTTGATCGCAAATTCAATTTTTCTCAATCAAAAATTAAATGTAGAACTTAACAATTATGTTCTTGTCGTTTGCTTGTTTGTTCTTTTTTATCGTGATGAACGAACTTCACATAATTTGTCTTCCGAAATAGAAGAAACTGGATGTGACAGTTCTACCGAATTTAAGCGTCGGGTGTTGCATGCAATCAGGAAATGCTTACTCTTTCTGGGCACTTGGTCTCACTCCCATATCGGGAGTTCGCTAAATTTTCATTTGATAGAGGTTTTTGTTTGTTTGTATGTTCATTATCCATATTTGTCATTCTGCGCTCAAACTAGAGAAAAATAAACTGCTTTGAGATTGTTAAAGACAGTTGTAAAACATAACGGTGTTAATGGGTCCATGATCATGTAAAGTGTGTCTTTAAAAATTCATCATATTAATTCGATCTCTTCACATACATTAAATTTTTATTTTGTTTTGATTCATTCATTCCAATACTTATTATTTGATTTCTAGAGTGTCAATTTATTGCATTGAAGACTCTGTATCAAATCAGCAGCATGAATCAGTTGGAAGTGGATCAAAGACAACATGTATATATATATATAAACGTTTTTACCATTTTTAATGCATATAAATGGTCCGCCACTATCCCCAAGACATGTGTCAACTGCAAGGCCTGAATTACTGCCAGCACAAAACATAGAACGAGTTATCGCTCTTTGTTGACGGTAGAGATTACTGCATCTTTGCTGTCCTACTTGATCAAGAACTTGTAACTGAGCTTCCCTTACGACAGTTGTTGGACCTGACAAAAAAGTTACGATATTGTTCTAAAGTATAGATTGCAAAACGGCCTAACCACTCAAACTTGTATTTTTAACCAGATAAACGTTTTAATTGTCTCCAGAGAATCATAGCATTAACCAAGTTTAAATCATATCCTTGATATCTCACGAACGTTCACTAAAAACATAATTTCTTCTTTGTAATGTAGAATAACCTCCTCACTGTAAGATTAACATACAAACAGACAGACGGGGGGCTAAGAAACACACGTATGGATATGTAATTGGATATATATCTTCTTTAACTCATTTGTGTCACACGTATGTCCTTTGCAGTGTGGAGCTCGTAAAAAAAGTTCCCCGCGATGGATTTGACAGTAAGTGTTTTGAATGTCTTTCCCTGCCATGGTCGCCGTAGCACACTCTATATAGACATAACCTCAGCAAGTGCATGTTTTTTAGGATATTGGTTTCAGTTTTGTGCGTGAACATCTCGACTGCGGGTGTGGCTAGCCAACAGGGGATGCTTACTCTTCCCGGGCACCTGGTCCCACCTCTAGCATGCTGGGGGTCCGTCTATTCTCAATTTGGAGCTCTGTTGTGAGTGATGTTGAGATTGTCGTCATGATCTTCTTTAACACATAGAAACAGAAGGCGTATGAAATACAGTTCGTGCTCCGCCAGCTATAGCAAATTCATCTATGTTATCACCCGAGATGTCCGACTGAGATTCAGAGAGGACAGGTGGTCGGGGCCCTGTCTTCTCTAAAGATATTTGGACAGGGCCTGCCATGGTGTCCTGTCGTCACAGTCTGTTAGAATGCAATTGATAGGGGTATAGAGCTGTAGATTGGCCCAGTACCAAGCCAAGTGTCCGTCTTGTCACAGAAATATTATAAATACGGTATAAAAGGTGTTTGATAATTCTAACACATAGTGTTCCAAGGGGGCGCGTCGATGCTCAATTTTGTGTTCTAATGTGAATGTTGTTGAGATTATCGTTAGGATCATCTTTAACTCTGCTTCTTCCAATTGTTAAACGTTTTCAAATTCAATAGCATCATTTAAGAACAGATTAATTTGCGGCATGGACCAGACAAACACGTTCCTCAATTTAAATAATGTAATATGGTCAAAATATGTGAAAGTAATTTTTTTTTTAAATGTACTGAAAGACAGGATGAGTAAGCTTTAATGCTATAGGACCCACGTTTTAGATTTCAAGAAATTAAGATAACAAACATTTTCGAATGCGTTGAAGAAACGATCAAACAAAGATGATCGAATCCACCAGCAGGGACACTCACCAAGTGGCATAAATGTTAAGAACAGACAAATTTGCAGCATGGACCAGACATGCACATTTCAGGTACTTAACCCTCGTCAGTGATCCTCAATCTAATCACTGTTATATGGCCAATGAAAACCAATACTAAAACATAAAGCAGACATGCACAGAATGAGACGGAAACGGTACCATGAACGCCGAATCACATAGAAACATCAAACATAAATGACTACACATATACCAAAGAGACCAATGGGCAATCAGTGCCGACTTACGACGGCCATCTGCAACGTCAGTCGCAGACGGTGTAGTTATCCTGGATTACATGCGCACAACCCTCCCACTGCTAAGATTACCCAGACATATCTGTATGTTTTAATTTTGGTTAAAATTTTTCGTCAAGAAGGTATGCAGTTGGAACACTTCCCTATTATTATTATCTGAAAAACAAAAACGCCATAAGCAGGAGAAAACGGGATGTTGTTACTCACGAAAGGGAAGTTAGTGGACATGTAACCGTGAGGAGGTTGTTTTACACCATAAGTGTACGTTCTTCGAGACCTCTGGTTTTGCATTGGGTGTTTTGGGGTTTTGCTGTTGGTGCTGCAGTCGAGTGTTGTTGGAGATCCCCTCCGTTTTAGTTATGTGAAAGCTGATCCACAGATTTATCATGAATGATTTCGGTATAATTTTCATCACAAATTATATCGATTACATACCTTGTTCTGTTTCACCCCATCCAGAAACAAAGCATCTATCATTCGGCGTTATCCATGTGTTTATTGAAGGTAAATCCGCCGTATCAATAATTCCCCTTGCTAATTGTATTCCTGGCTGGATATGAAGCAGTGCGATGTCATTTACATATGAAACCGCTAAATAGAAAATAAAGTCATACATGAAGAGTTTAACGAGGCCTTCTACTATTAGAAAATTTTGATGACGGTGAACCTCAAATTTCTTTTTCTTAAAATTATATTTGAAGTGCAAGAAATTAAAAACATGAATTTAATTAAAATCTCTTGCGCAGAAATATGACAAATTCGAGAAAAATCATAATTTTGCAGTAAAACCCCATAAGGTCTCATTGTAAGATGCCATTATCTTTGAGACAACCCCTACATAGTACTGAACGGTCAATTTCTATTTTCTTTCCCATAAAATGAATTTTATAATACTGCAATTATATGATCCGAATTTAGTCAAATTCCATGGGTAGAAATTCATCATTTTATAATTAGACACAGTCTCGTTAAGAGTATCATGATATACATGTATAAACTATATATGAAGAAAAATTGTTGTGGGTCGTGTATTATTTTAGTTTTACTTTATGTGTAGGTACACATGTACTTAATCATGTTATTTAATGATTTCATAATAATTCTTTCTATATTTTACTATGTCATATTTATTTCATCATAGAATATTCCAGTATGTTCTTTGTTACATCATTATCATCACATGACTGTGATTTCTAGAATTTACTCTATTGTTAATCATTTGTAATGAGTCATTGTTCTATAAGCTTCTGGTTAATTCATTTGTATTAAGTATATATACCTCTGAGGAACTGTGTTGAGGGGGCATTCGTACACATTCGTAAACACGATTCAATCATCTATTCTGATATACTGGGACACTTAATTTGTTGAGACTTTAATCCATTTAACAACGTTTGGACACCGATCTTTCGAGAACGTTTGTGATTACCGGAAACCATACATTCGATAGACTTTGTGGACCGTAACGGACACTTTGATCCGGACATTGTATTGTAAGTTGTAATCATTTTAAATATATATATTTTGTACATAATTAAACTTGTAAATTTATATTCTGTCTTTGTCTGATTTTTGCTGGCGTTTTGGGGTATTCTGACCCATAACAAAATGTTCGCAAGGTACTAATTTTCGATAATTTCGAAAGCTAATTTAAACGCCAAAATTCTAACTTCAAAGAATGTTTATATGTTATGGACGTATACAACTTCTCATTGATTTTAATATTGATTTTCTGGGGCGTTGCTACACTGTTTTCTGTGTTTACATCTACAGAAAAGATGGACCAAGAACCTCAACTGCCGGGGAACAAATACTTCTTGATTGGGGTACCATTTGTGGGACCCGAAAAAGTATGGCCGTCGGAAGGATTTTTTCGGGGTTCCGAGACTTGAAATGCAGAAAATGCTTTCTCCCCTAACTATCTGACTTCACTTCAAATGGCGTCTCACTTTTGCTCCTATAAGAAATTCTTTGTTTTCGCTGTTTTTCGTATTCTTAATGCTTTTGACCTAATACTTACTATTAAATGAAGGAGGGATGATAATGTTCCTCACAGGATATTCTCGTTCAGTTCTCTCTGGCACTGCTTGGTCATATTCCCCTACTCTGACTATTATTTCGTTAGCTCTGAATCTATTTCTGTGAATGGAGAAAGTGAATATTATACAACAAAATCCTTTTTTTTTTCATCCGTTAGAGTAATTTCATTCTTGTATAGTATTAGATAATTAGTTGGAAAACCACGATGCCCTAGGTGCATTTTCGATGCCCTTTTTTATATTCAACTTTAAGAATTTAAATGCTGTAATAAACAATGTCTGTGCTTCAATTGAGAAAAGCGGCAGGTCTATGTGTACTTGCGCATGCTACTTTATTTGACACAGGTTTCCTTTTTACCTCGTTAGTTTATATGTAGTCTTAAGTTTTTAGTATTTGGTGACATATTTCTTATTTCTTGTCGCTTTGTTGTTTCTTTTATTCTTTTGTGGTAACCGGAAAAGTGATAGAGTTGTGCGCAGGTAATCCAGATAACCATACCATTTGCTACTTGCGTTGCAAATTGCCGTCCAAAGTCAGAACCAGTTGCCTATTGGTCTCGTTGGTTTATGTGTAGCCTTTTGTGTTCGATGTTTCTATGTCGTGTCTCTTTTTCATCTGTTGCTGTGATCGTCTTTGTGTTTTCGTATCAGAGGTTTTAATTTGGTGTTTTGCTGTTGGTGCTGCAGCCGGGTCTGGTTGGTGATCCCCTCCCTTCCTTCAAATAACCACACCATTTGCTACAAATTTGATTTTTCCTAAGTAGTCTCGTTCATTTAGGTCAACCCGATGTGTTCCGTGTTTCGTGTTTTAATGAAAACTTTTTGCTCACATGCCTGTCCATTCATTGGTTTCGGATTCGAACATTTTGGTGTTTTGCTGTTGGAGCTTTAGCCGATGTTGTTTGTTGAAGATTCCCTCCTTTCCTTTCCCTAAACATCAAAGAAGTAACTATCAGTCGTTCTGTTTCAAAGTCGAGAAGGCAAGACAAAATCAGTAGAATTTCCATTGGAACGGTTGCGAACCTCTGAATGAATAACATTACGAAGTGAGACCATATCATAGAGGGAAGGAGGGGATCTCCACCAAGACGAGTTTCAAGCGCCCACAGCAAAACGCAGATATATCTTATAGCATGTAAACGTCTTCAAATTGAATAGCATCATTTAAGAACAGATAAATTGGCAACATGGACCAGACATGCACGTTTCGGGTATTCAACCCTCGTCAGTCCTCAAATCTAAACAATGTAATATTCCAAAAAAGTATGAAAGTAACTATGTCGAAAAAGCGTACCGAAAGACGTAGCCGGATGGGTGGGATATGATGCTACAGGACCCACGTTGTAGAAATTTCAGGAAATTTTGATAACAGAAATTGAAGAATGCGTTGAAAAAACGATCAACCGAAACTGATCGAACTTGGCTACATGTGCCCTCGGGGACTCTTGGTCCACCAGCAGTGACACTCACCAAGTGGTATGAATGTAAACGTCTTCAAATTGAATACCCATGTTACCCATAGCAGTGAGCAGAGCTAACGATCCAGTTAGGATGAATGAGTGTCCCTCCACAGTGATGCCTAGTCATGATTCTGTTTCCTGTGCGTTCTGTGATTTCACGAACCGAAACAAGGTAGGGATGGCCTCCCGGTATAGATCGTGCTCCGAAAGCTATCCTTCCAGGAAATAGGTCCCCCGGAGGCTTCTCAGCTATTCTCGAATTAAGTCCTGTCGACTCTATTTGTGAATCTGCGTATAAGTATTTACATCGATTATAATCTCAAAATATTGATAAAAATGATTTATTTAAGAATTGTTATTTTAGTTAAAGATCGAAAAATTACCATCAGCTATTCAGTCTCAAAGTCTATAAGGTAAGGCAAAACCATTAGAATTCCCATGGAAACAATTGCGAAACCCGGAATATACAATGCTCCAAAATGAGAACAGGTGCCCGGGAGAGTCGGCGCCGCCTGCTTGCATGTAACGCCCGTCGCAACAAATCTATGATCACTTGTCAAGTTCTCAAATCCGGTGCTTGTTTTGATACACACATTGAATAAACATTAAAGAAGTGGCCATCATTTATTCAGAAACTAAATCGAGAAAGAAGGCAAAATTATACGAATTGCCATTTGAACTGTTGCGAACACCGGAATTTACAATATTTCGAACTGCGTTTAATTGGCAAGGCTATAAACCCATGCCTAATACTCGTGTTTTAGTTTTGAAATATACAGCTACAAAAGCACCAAACAGTAAAGAAATACTGACTAGTTATTCAGTCTCAAAGTCGAGAAGGCAAGGCAAAATCATTAGATTTTCCATAGGAACGGTTGCGTTGCGAACCTCGGAATTAATACAATTCCGAAGTGAGACAAGGTGAAAAGGATGAAATGTCAAGAAATAAGCCAAATTTAGGTACAAATGGATGAGAATAAGTAAGGCACGAAACCTTAACCAAAATAATTTCTACACTAAATGATAGCTATGCAATTTATCTTTCTATTTACATAAAATCGTTTTTCTTTGTTTGTTTTGTTTTTGGTCGAGTGTTCGCTTCCATGTAAATTCAAAAGTGTTTTGCCTAGAATGCAGTGGTTTTCCTTCATTTTCTTCAAAATGGCGTCACAACGAGACGTCATAATAACGCACGTGAATTTAAAAATATTACTTGCAATTCTTATGAAATATAAAAGATAGAAAGTAATGATTTTCATAAAATTACAATTTCTTCTTTTGGAAATAAAATTTGTTTAAACTAAATATTTATTTGTTACAAGGCGTCAAAAAGGAGAAAATATTTTTTATTAGTACATACTTTCCAAATCTGAGACATGAGGATTCCTCCTTATTCTCGATATTAGCAAATCTGAAAGAAACGTGATAGTAGAACAGTACATAATTCATCATGATTATCGAGGCTGTCTTTATTACATGGAAAAAGAAAAATACATACGAAAATACATCGTGTGTAACACACTGGGACGCTCGTACCTCACAAACCCCGTGGGACAATTGAATTGAAAATCTTCGGAAGGTACCTGAAATACGGCAATCTCATTGGTTAGCTACGCTTTCAACGCTAAGGAATGAGCTAAAAGCAGCGCTCGTTTTTTTACAATTCAGGCATGTGATTGGGAAATTCCAGAAAAAGTGGCATTAGAATGTTACACATTCAATTTTTCCTAGAAATTTATAGAGCTCAATAATGAATTATATCATATTCTTGAAAAGGTCTTTATAACACGATCATTTTGAAATTTGTTTGATCAAAATCGGATCAGATACCAAACAAATATTAAGGAAAAGAACTTAAATGGTTGATTTTTTAAAAATTGTTCATGATTTTCTATCTTAGCCATTAATTTATGTATTATTGGCGTGTTTGGTATCAAATAACTGGAATTAAGAACTTAATATGAGCGTAAAAAAACTGCAATTATAGAAGTTTGGAATAAAGACCTTCACATTTTAAGTTCGGTTTGTCGGCACTTCAAAGACATGCGTGTAACTATTCGTCACCGAGTGCTTGAATTCAAGAATACATGCAAGAACAATTAGTTCCGAAGGTTTTTTTTTCTTCACTGTTTGTTTCGCTGGGTGTCTGCAGGGTTGTCATACTGGAGATCCCTCCCTTTCATCTATTCCACGGGGTATGTGAGGTACGATTGACCCCGCTTACCCAGTGGTTCACAAGACAACGGAAATGCTTAAACGAAAATAATTTTATATGATAAGATTGTAATGGTACATGTACGTACATATGTATACACATCAAGACAATACATCACAAAAGCAGAAGCTGTGTCACAGTGTAATACATTACAGGTTTACAGGTTTTCCTTTAACATGATTAATAATACCAAATACATAAAAATGCTTCCTTCATCATTCATTGGAATTCTGTCACCAAGGTCATCGGCCTGAGACGTAGATTGACGTAGTACAAGGTTAATCTGTTTAAAATAATAAAGTACAATGTACATACTGTTAAAAGTAAAGCACTTCTTTTTATACATACCTGTGCTTTGTTTCACAAAAAAATTTCATGAATTGGCGTTACTTTCATTATCAAATAAAAGATTTTAATTTTTTTTTCATTTAGATTATTATGTGCTTTTTAATGTCATTTCGACATACTAAATATAAATTCAGAAAAAAACATGGCATCTTTCAGTTAATAATAAGTACCAAGCAATCGATAATAATGAAAATACCCAAAATTCTACTTTTGGTAGTTTAAGTAGTTTTGTGAAACAGGCTGCAGCTACATAAAAACAAACAGCAAAATTAGATCATCATGTTCTACACTTGTACATATGGGTAACCTGACAAGTAGCGTGGTTAAGCATACGTAATCCAGATAACTACACCATCTGCTACTTAAGTATCAATATACCGTGTGCCTTTACAATACTACGCTCACTTGTAACTTTGACAACACGACACTTATGTTACTAGGATTAAAGTAAAAGTTTCATTAGAATGTGAGTTAAGGGGATACTTACTCCTCTCGGGCACCTGGTCCCACCTCTAGCTTGCTAGGGATTGTGAGTGCTGTCGAGATTGTCGTCTGGATCTCCTTCAACTCATTAATAATTTTGATTTTCATTTCAATGCACACAGAAAGCCATTCTGTCGTAAAAACTTCAATAAGATAAATTCGAAACTGTCCTCGATGAAACAAGGTTAGCTTTGAGTGAAATGAAAACCTTCCCTTAATACCCTGTAAATACCATGCTGCCATCGTATGGTAATTTTTCTTACAAATTAATCAAGGAACCCATTTCAAACTCACACTTTTTGAAAACTGGATCCAGATGATTTTGTCAGAATGGTTTCTCCCTGGTTTCGTTGGTTTAAATGTAGTCGTTTGTCTTTTGTGTTATATTTCAACCGAGTTCTGCTGCAGATACCCTCCTCTATTATACATGTATTTGTCGCAATGAACCTTACGTTTTTGACGAATATTTCATTAATAGTGTTCAGCATATTCCGCCTATGACACTGGATCATTCTCATGTTGATGATCTTTTCTTTATCTTTGTAAATATGGAATAAATATTTATATATAAAGATTCCTTTTATATTAAATAAAGAAAAAAAGAAATAATAGAATATTATTGACTTACCTTGACCCTATAGAAACAAGAAAATTACAACTCAGAAATGTTTGAACGGATTTCGAAAATATTTCAAAGAAAATAAGTTTCCCATAACCAATGAACTGAGCCTTGCTGTGGAACTTCTTCAGTTAGTCACATATCTCCGAACTTTTGTTCATCATGGGTAATGCTTTTCGTCAAAGCGATCTTTTATTTTTGATGAACATTTTTTAGTGTCGTTTGTCACAGTCTTATAGCTTCATGGAACTGTAGTTACTAAACTTAAATGTCACCATACGATTCTGGAGTAGAAATCTTGTCATCATGATCACTTAGTTACCAAATTTTACAATTTGCCCATTTTGGAAGTCTGTCCTAACGAAAGATGATTAATCCGAGCACCTGGTCTTACCCTTCTCGAGTTCACCCCTGATACATGGCTAACCCATCAGCTTACTTTAGTACTTAGACAATAGATTGAAGCTCTTTACGAATTTTTCGAAATAGCCATGTACTATGCAGGTGGTTTGGATAAAAAAAATAATAAAAATAAAAAAGAGAAAAATCCAGAATTCATATTATACAATCGAAACTTCTAAACTTCTGCAGAGCACGGACTGTATTACGCAAGCCCTCTTTTTATATCCATTTACATATTTATCTGTGTTGCTGGGGCCCCTACGATTTGCGGTCTTGTTTGTGTGAGGTCATCTAACAGTGTGGAGGTTGTCTTACACCACATTTGTACGTTCTTCGAGACCTCTGGGTAATTGGAGAAGTAAGAGGGTTGTGCGCACGTAATCCAGGATAACCACACCATTTGCTACTTGCATGGCGAATGGCCGTCCAAAGTCGGCACCGGTTGCCCATTGGTCTCGTCGGTTTATGTGTAGTCTTTTGTATTTGATGTTTATATGTCGAATGTCTCTTTTCCGTCTCATAGTATGCTCGTCTTTTGTGTTTTTGCATCGGGTGTTTTGGTGTTTTGCTGTTGGTGCTGCAACAGGGTCTTGTTGGAGATCCGCTCCCTTCTTTTCTAAAAACGGTTAGAATGATTGTAATTGACCTGAATTTCAACGAAGTTTTTAACATCAATCCCTAAGCCAAATTTTGTTATATCCGTTTAAAAATGCATCCGGTATTGATGAAATTTATGGAGTGTGATTCACACGTTATATCATGCTTTGTTTAAACCTGTACTAAAACATATAAAAAACGCTTAAATTTACACATTGAAATACAAATCATGTCACTTTTTGAGTGAAATGTCCTGTTAACTAAATCCGGTCTTCTAATGAATTGACATAATTTAGTGTAATCAAACTAAGATTGATTGTATAATTTATGCAGAACCACTGTTTCTGCATGAGGTCACCTGTTTCGGACCAATCGCTGTTTATTTCCAAGTGAGCTATAAACACCCAAAAACTCGTAACGCCCAGCATTTGGTTTCGCGAATATGTATAATATGAAAAGGATTTCCCTTATTCTCGAACGAAGAACATGCTGGCGGAATGTCGTAAGGGTAAACCCTTAACGCAATAAAAAACTTCTTTCGATTAGATTATCATGCAACTCATTCCGTACCTCCTTAAGCCCTTGTCAAAACGATTACATCAGCACAAGGAATTATCAAATTGCCAAAACACAAATATGACAAGCACATGTACAAGGCAGATCAAAGGGAGAGGGAGGATGTAACACCAAATGACGGCATCGTAACACTGAACACAATACATTAATAAACAATATCAATTAGCAAGCGGTGCCGACAAAGCAGACAGGCACAATGTACGAGGAACATCAAAGGGAGGAGGATATTTATAACACCAAATGACGGCATGGAAACACTTAAAACAATACATCAACAAACGATATCAACTAGCAACCAGTGCCGATTTAAGTAGAAAAGGGTATGGTTATCCGGATAACATGCACACAACCTACTTACTTATCAAGTTATCCAGTGGTATCGAAGAACGCACAATGACTGTGTAAAAAGATGACAACACAAACAAGATAGCAAATCGCAGGAGACTAAGTAACAAATATGTAAATGAAAATAACACCAGTCCTGTGTTTGTGAAACACGAATGCCTTCGTCGGTATCTTTGTTAGTATTTACACCATTTTATGTTGAGTAGGTCAAAGGTAAAGGTCGGAAGCTAAAAAATGTTCTTTCAATGAAAAGGTCTTGTCAAGGAGTGCACTTGTGAAATATCAAAGCCCTATCCCTTACCAAGCAAATGGTATGTATAGGTAAGAAGGTAATTTGAAGTTTCTACATGAATAAGAAGTAGTCGGAGCGTTAGACTTCAAATTACCTTCTAACTGGCTTATATGGCAACTACCCCGGTAGCATAAAGGTAACAAGCGCGGATCTAGAGGGGGGTCGGGGGGGTCCGGACCCCCCCCCCTGGAATTTTCAAAACATACTTTTTTTATTATTAATATTTCAAAAGATTAAGTCCCAATTCCCCTTTTGTTGTCATAATTTTTGAAAATATATCATGAATTTATATTAGAAATCTTTCATTTTGATAATATTCTGCCGTTAGCATTTAAAATTTTTTCTCCGGCTCGCTGCCGCTCGCCAGAGTTTGTTACAAATATACATGTACATACATGTACGTTGTTTTTTAAATGATGCTGCGCTTTCCTATAAACAAGGGCACTTAGAAGACGAAAAGAAACTAAAAAGTCACGAATAGTGGATTTTATTTCAATTCTCGGAAAAAAATTCGCTGGCACGCTATCGCTCGCCATATGTTGTAATCACATAATAGAACTGATAATCAAGTATAATGATGTGAAAATTCAAGATTTAAAGCTTTCTGCTCGCCGTTACTTTCCAGTCACCTGTTTTTAAATAATAATAAGATACAGAACTAACATCATCAATCAATAACTATTTTCTTGCGTTTGCGTTCTTTTTTTTTTTTTTTTTTTTTTCTTTTCTTTGCTCTTCAAAAAATTCGGACCTTAGGACCCCCCCTGAAAAAAATTCCTGGATCCGCCCATGGGTTAGCGTGACCGGCTACTATGATATATAGCATGCTGAAAGTCTGGGTTTGAGCCGCGCTCGTCCTGTATATTTTTCTGTTTAGCATTTGTAGGATGCTGAATCAATGACGATCATGAAGTCAGATTCTTCACAAATAAGACGAGCCAAATGTTGACATCTAGGCCTAATCAAAGCCCTATCACGTTTCAATGGAATTGTCTTGTCACAAGAAATAAACATGTGAAATATCATAGCCCTATCACGTACCATTCAAACATTATGCCCAATTTTAAAGTTTTTGCCACGGATAAACAAACAGGCAGACAAACAAACGGGAAGGCCAAAAACTATATACCCCTGAGTCTTTGATTCCGGGGCATAAAAATCGTGCTCTGCGATTATGATACCCTGGAGTCCGGTCGTCACAACTCTTAATATGCGCTTGTACATGACTGTATACAATACAATACAATAGATAAATCAAGTACCATGCAGAGTGTCCTTCTTGTGACATCAGAATCATATTCATGGAATAAAAGACGAAGGCAGGTTCTGATGCATTTTGGATTGAAATTACTGTACCTTTGACCCTAATTATTTGTTTATTAAGTCATCATAAACAGCAGGTTGTGAAATTGTCAAAGTTATATTCTCTGTTTACAGATTCGAATTTCAACAGAAACTGATTATATTTTTGTAAACATTTCCAGAAAGTCTTATGTGGTTGATGAAAGCGGATATTTTTTACCCAAAATGTTTTTGACAACTTATGAATTACTACACTGAAAATCTAAAACAATAGCACACGTTCCAGCGCATAGGATGAATTGAAATATGTAAATACCACAAGACCGTAGTCTAGGACAATCACCATCAAGCAGACGAAAATTAACTATTTCATCGCCTTTTTCTCGTACACTTGAATTTCCCTTTTTTTTTAACTTTGATATTGAGTTCCAAAATTGCGTTTCTGTATGTATAACGTTTGTTTTGTTTCGTATCAGTTCTTTCTTATGACGCCATAAATTCATATGACAATCAACGTTTTCATATAAATGAATCGAATGTTAAGGTAAATCAGAATAATTATCTTTCGTTTCAGATAAATAAATCACGTCGGCTTCATTTGATCTTTCGTAAAATCAAGCACTCTTTCATTACCCTTGTCATAAATAATAATATATAATATAGCTTAAGAGTACATCATACCTAAATGCCCTGTCACGCTACAGCTTTCTGGACAGCGTGTGATAACTTTTGATTTTTTTTTTTTGCCACGTGCTGCCGAATGCTGAGGTCGTTTACATGTATACAAGATCAAAAGATCTGAGCGTTTGACTTACGCACGACTAAGGTTTGCTCAGCGTACATATGTATGTGTTACGCGTTTATAGCGTATGAACAGCGTATACCAGCGTGCGACGCGGTGTATCTATAGCATTTCTAGCGATCTCGACGTACGCAGAACGCCAATCGTCAAGCTCATTTTACGAGCGTGATGGGAACGTGTATTAACGTGTGAGCAACGTTCATGTAATGTATGACAGCGTGTGCATAACGACTGCACTGCGTTAAAGTAACGATCGCGGAGCGTGTAACCAACACGTTTGGCACACGCTGTCGATTTTGTGCAGCCAAGAGCGTTCGACGACGTATAGCTCCGTGTGAGAGCGTTCTGGTAAAGTCCTCATAACGTCCCCGTGGCGTGTACGTCGATCGTCCAGCGTTTTCGCCAGCGACCTTACACGTTGCTGTCAAACGCTGTAGTGTGACAGGGGCTTTATCCAAGTCATCGGAAGTGCGCTATCTTTATGCCCCCGTTATCGAAGATTCGGGGGCATATAGTTTTTAGTCTGTCTGTCCGTCTGTCTATTTACTTTAACCTTGGCCATAACTTTTTAATGGTAAATGATAGGGCTTTCATATTTCACATGTGTATTCCTTGTGACAAGACCTTTCCATTGATACCAAAATTTTTGATCTTATGACCTTGCGATTTGACCTTCTTTTGAAAATCTAAACTTAAGCCATGACTTTTGAATGGTACCTGATAGGGCTTTCATATTTCACATATGACTTTCTTGTGGCAAGACCTGTCCATGGATACCAAATTTGACCTTGTGACCTTGATCTCAAAATGTAAACTACTTGTCAGCTGTTTTACCGACAAAGATGCCAACGGGGGCATTCGTTTTTTTTCTTTTATTTTTTATGCTTTCTTTGTCAAGTAAATCAATCGGAAGTGCACTATTTTTATGCCCCCGTTATCGAAGATTCGGGGACATATAGTTTTGGTCTGTCCGTCCGTCTGTCTGTTCTCTTTAACCTTGCCCTTAACTTTTGAATGGTAAATGAAAGGGCTTTCATATTTCACATGTGTATTCCTTGTGACAAGTCCTTTCCATGGGTACCAAAAGTTTTTAACTTGTGACCTTCACCCTGGAGTTTGACCTACTTTCAAAAAACTTTAGCCTTGGCCATAACTTTTGAATGGTAAGTGATAGGGTTTAATATTTCACATGTGTATTCCTTATGACAAGACCTTTCCATAGATACCAACATTTTTTACCTTGTGACCTTTACCTTCTTTTGAAAAACTTTAACCTTGGCCATAACTTTGAATAGTAAATGAAAGGACTTTCATATTTCACAAGTGTATTCCTTGTACAAGACCTTTCCATGGTTGCCATTTTTTACCTTAACCTTGGAGTTTGGCCTACTTTTGAAAAACTTTAATCTTGGCCATAACGTTTGAATGGTAATTGATAGGGCTTTCATATTCCACATGTGTATTCCTCGTGACAAGACCTTTCCATGGATACCAAAATGTTTGACCTTGTGACCATAATCTTAGAGTTTGGCCTACTTTTGAAAAACTATAACCTTGGCCATAACTTTTGAATGGTAATTGATAGGGCTTTCATATTCCACATGTGTATTCCTTGTGACAAGACCTGTCCATTGATACCAACATTTTTGACCTTACGACTTTGCGATTTGACCTTCTTTTGAAAATCTAAACTTTAGCCATGACTTTTGATGGTACGTGATTGGGCTTTCATATTTCTCATATGACTTTCTTGTGGCAAGACCTGTCCATGGATACCAAATTTGACCTTGTTCTCAAAATGTAAACTACTTTTCAGCTGTTTTACCGACAAACATGCCAACGGGGGCATTCGTGTTTTTATGCTTTCTTTGTCAAGAAAATCAATAGAACATAATATGATGGATCATTGTTAAAATAATCAGTAATGGAAATAGTCTACAAGGCAAAGTGCATGGATATTGACTGAGGAATGTAATTAAATTATACAAGTAAATGAAAAGATAAAATTCGTTAATTTTGAAATACAAACATCATAAAAGATAAGAACTTAATAACTTACCTTTTGTTATATTTTCTCTGTGTACAAGTAGTTGTTGTCCTCTTGTTATTACAAACAACAACGGCAGCAGACGTCCAAAATACAACAACACAGTTTGATCAAAGATATATCCAATATGCAAGTTTGGTACATGTAGCACTTATACTTTGCTCAATATTGGCTTTTAAAAGCGAAATCACTCAAGTGGAAAAAGTAGGTCAGATGCTGCATCCAATGCATGGGTCCATCTCGGCATCCAAAGATGAATCACTTGTGCAAGTTTCGTTACTGAAGCATTAGTACTTTGTCAGATACTGAGCTACCCCAAACTTCTTATCCAAATCACTCAAGCGGAAAATATAGGTCAGATGCTGCATCCAATACATGGGTTCACCTCAGCATCCAAAGATGAATCACTTGTGCAAGTTTGGTTACTGTAGCATCAGTACTTTGTCAGATACTGAGCTACCCCAAACTTCTTAACCAAGTCACTCAAGCGGAAAATGTAGGTCAGATGCTGCATACAATGCATGGGTTCACCTCAGCATCCAAAGATGAATCACTTGTGCCAGTTTGGTTACTGTAGCATTAGTACTTTGTCAGATACTGAGCTACCCCAAACTTCTTAACCAAGTCACTCAAGCGGAAAATGTAGGTCAGATGCTGCATCCGATGCATGGGTTCACCTCAGCATCCAAAGATGAATCACTTGTGCAAGTTTGGTTACTGTAGCATTAGTACTTTGTCAGATACTGAGCTACCCCAAACTTCTTAACCGGACGCGGACGCGGACACGGACGCGGACGCGGACGCGGACACGGACGCGGACGCGGACGCGTCGGGTTATAGCATAAGCTCACTCAACTTCGTCGAGGTGAGCTAATAAAAATTAGAATGTTTTTTTCTCTCTCACAAGTAAGTCTATATATTGAGGTTAATATGGAAATTTCTTGTCTAAAAAATACTATAAAAGGATTAGGTTTTATTTGAAATTTTCTTTTGTTTTGTTAGGAGTAGTAAAACGGATGTTTTTATGGGAGTATGTTTTCTTTTTTTTCTGAACACTGAACAATTCTAGAAATGGGTAGCCTCCAGATGACGTAAATTTTCAACCATCATGGCCTAAAAATAATTACACGATCATTTGTACGAATTTTCCTTCTAATGTAAGAAAAATAAAAAGAACCTGATATAGCTGTACAATGTAAAGTTCGAAGTTTGAAGTAGGAAAAATGTTTGATTATCGATATTTTTCACCTCAGGTTGAATTAAGGTATTCGACCCCTAATGCATTTTCAATGATAAATTCCAGATATAAGAAATTTCGTTCTCTTCTGAATGAATGATACACATACTTTTCTAGCTAAATTTAGGGATTACACTTCTCACACAGTGACCTACTCCGTCATCCCGAAGATTCCCGATCATGAAATCATCGGCATTTGTCGGGAAATTATGAAAATGTGCATAATTTTTTTACCGGAAGTACTCTATTAGGGTGCGGGATCCTTAATCCAGTATTGTGGTAATCCATATTATCAACACACGTAATACCTAATCCATCCGTCAGGTTTGTATGGTCATTTAGAATCGCTCAGACAGTTAAGTTGTCCCCGTGTTCCTCGGTGCCTGGCGAGTTTAATAATAATTATACCTGTGTCATGGTCGTCTATTTAGTTGACATTTACCATCAATGCTTTGTCATTTTATAGGCAAGATTTTTTCTGAAGTTCAAAGTTGGCTCTATTTTTTTTAAGGAAATGCATTCAATCATTTATACATTTTACGAAGTCCTACACTTCTACCATTACCTGCTAAAACCTCGTGAACTATAGACTAGATTAAGGATGTCCTTACAGTTGTCAAAAAACTCGTATGATGGAGTACATTGTAAGATTGATGATGCTTACGTGTGAATTATGACAAAAATGCAAGATTTTTCCGCCGGTTGATGGAATACTTAAGGTGTATAAAGATGTGTTCTTATTTTAAGATCAAAGGCAACTTTTAATTTTGTCACTCTTTCTATGAGTAGATCGATTCGGTGGAGGAGGGGCTTAAAATGGGAATAATAACTAAAAAATGCAAAGTGTAGGATCTCCTTGCGTGAATATCAACTTTTAAAATCAAGTGACCAGTTGCCTTTAGTTTAAACATATTTATTTGTCACAAACATTGTTGATATTACATTTCTCATACATGACCAGTTGCCTTTAATCAATGTTAATTTTAAAAATATCAAATTAATATCAGTTCTTAAGAACTTTCACATTTTAATTCGAAAAAAAAATATGACGTCTCAAGATACATGTATATGCATGTTTAACATGTGCCAATATTCATGAGGGTTCCATTTAAAAGTGCCCCTCTTTATCTGTGATCTTAAAATTTGGCCTTGATAATCAAAAGTGTTCTTCCTAATGTCACTTGTTGTTTGTATGAAGTTTGACCCAAATCTCTTGATTAATGATAGCTCTAGAGTATAATCTATGATTTTGACAAATTCTAATCTGTGATCTTGACACTGGCCCCATGACCTTGAAAATCAATGGGCTTCTTCCTGTTGTCACAAGCAACGTACAAAGTTTGACCAAGATCCATGGAATAAATGCCACCTATAGGATGTATAAAATGATGTTGACAAATTCTGTTGACCTTGACAATCTATAAGATTCTTTGTTATGTCATAAGCAATGCTTTGCCAAGTTTGAATAAGATTCATTGAAAAATGCCACCCCTAGAGTGTATAAAAGGAATTTTAATTCAAATCTGTGACCTTGACCTATGACCTTGAAAGTCATTTGCAATTTGACAAAGATCTATAGAAATATGCCACATCTAGAATGCATTCAAGCATTTGAACTCATAGAGAACACTTTATATACATAAATGCACAATCATTTAAACCCAAATTGTCGGTATCATTCAAAGAATTTTTATTTCTTCAATGAATATACATGTACATACATAATCATGATAATCGTAGACGATGCTTTTTAAAATGTGTATTCATGATAGAATGCACAGCTGGTGACAATAATATTTGTATACAATATAAATATGTACTTTATGAAAGCACTCTAATAAGATTATCTTTATTATAAATTTTATTTTATCTGTGAGTCAACAAAGAAATGTTCAAAACACATAAATTCCTTTTTGTTGTGTTTAATTTAGTACATGTATTTTGAGATAAATATACATGAAAACAATCAGATCTATTTTTTCACATAATAAAGATCTATAATCCACTTTGTCAAATTAGAAACCAGTCATTATATATACACTATTCATGTACATGATACATGACAAACAATTTCAATCTCTGACGATACTTTAAATGTATAAATATATGCAAAACAGTCAATGGATTTAACATGGATTTAACGTAAATAATTCTTTAAAATGACAATTTGTTTCTCAAACACTTTCAAATTCTGAAAATTCAGTTGTTTCATATTTTCCCTTTCAAACCATTTCTCTGCAGACCTATTAAATATAATTACTTAATTTTCCTAAAAATATGAAAGGGTCCGAGTGTAGTTGCATAGGTGTAACTTCATCGTCGGAAATCCACAGTATGTTGCCCTACCATTATAGGCCGTGGGTGCAATGGTGCGGGAATTCTCGTTTTATGCATCATATGATTATTTATAGTAAACAAAGAAATTGTCAGTTTGAACAGTTTCAGCTCTCCTGTGTTGGAGGGATTTTGTAACGCTCGTTTTGATTGGCTTAAATTCCCTGCTCAAATCGTTTCAGAATAAGAGGGTTTCCCAATAGACTGTCCCATGGTATCTTACATAGTATAACAGAGAAGATGCCATGGGTTTCCGACTATGGCGTAACTTAGATAATTGAATTCTTACATGGATGTTGAATTACTGCTGTTTCATTGAAAATTATACAGTCATTGATAATTGAAAATCATTGTTAAAAACATTTTCCAAAATGAAGACGATAAAAACATGAGTAACAAATATTCTCAAAATTGAAGACCAAATCAACATATTCAAGTCAGAATGAAGACCATAAATTTCCAAATTTGATGATCATATGAACACTTAAGATTGAAGATCATATGAACATAATCAAATTTGAATATCCTATTTAAATTTCCTGAATTGAGGATTATGGAATTTTTCAAGATTGAAGAATTTACAAGTATCTTCAAAAAATTTCTCATATCAATCACAAATAAATCTCTTCATATAAAAATATTCTGATGAATTATGAATGTCGACAAACAAGTTTTTCTTTCCTCATGTCACTTTCAGAAAGTATCTTATAGACTTGAGGAGGCTAGCTACAGTGTAAACCATAGAATGAGATGTTAACTGCAGTGTTTTCTTTGTTCTCTGTTTTTACTTGACATGTTTTAAAGCTTTCTGTCTTTAAGGTTTAAATTCTCTCTGCAGAGGCAGCTGCAGCCTGAAAAAAAAAGTTTATTTCTTTAATATAAATTCCGTTCAGTAATTCATCAAATTGCTTTTGCTTTGAATAACAAAAATATTATCCATGGAGAATGACCCTCAACATGATTGTAGTCGGCATTACATAATAATATCAGAATCAAGATCAGATTTTAGAGAGCAATCAAAATCATGTGCATGTAAATCGTCTTCACATCTCTTTTTTATCACTATAATGTAGGATATATAATTAAAAAGTGTTAACATGTGTGTAGCCTTAAGAAGTAACATATGGCCAATCTAAACTCTTATCTCTTAGTTCAGTATAATCAATTGCTTGAACTTTAATTGTTTTATGAAGGTTCAACAACGCTACTCAATTTTGATGATGAATTCAGGTTAACCTCAGTTCCTCACTTCATGTGTTCATCATGTATTCATACTGTACTGCTAAAAAATTTAAACCAAGTAAATATTTCTATATTACTTTCAGCCAATTTACATCCTTTTCAATACAGACTAATTAAAAATTAATGATTCATTTTGGATTTTACTAACCTTGAAGATTAGGGAAAACCAATTCCCTTATTTATCATGTTTATCTGTCTATCGCTTGTTAAAACTTACCCTCCAAGAAAGCATGAAGATTTGCAAGAAATTCTTAAAGTTTGAATTTTATCATATCACTTTTGGCTATCCATCAATCAGACTCAAAAACGTCTTCATCACAAAGATGACACCTGATTTCTCAGTATTAAAAGGTACTCATTATTTCTTTCTTATTAAAGGCATATTTTTTATAATTTTGGAAATCACTAAAGTTTCAAAATCTACCACATTTTCCAAATTTCAAGTACATGTAGTTTACAAACATAGGTAATCACAGATTACGAAGCACACCTCATGGCAGCAAAATTCAATTTAATCATATTTATAAGTACATGTATATTGGCTTTTAAAGGCAAGATCATTCAAGCGGAAAAAGTAGGTCAAGGTCATTTTCTGAAAGTTTTATCAAAGAAAATTCTAAAGGAGGGGGGGGGGGGGTCTTAAATCTGTGTATGCGAGTGATATTACCTAACAAACCTGTAATTGAGTTTGCTTGTTATATTAATTAATTAAAAAGAATGCCAAATGGTTGGATCTGGGGGGGGGGGGGTGAGATCCTGGACCTCCACTTTTATGCGATTATGTCCAATTCAGCTCTCTTATGTTATGCCAGAATTCATACAGTGATACACAAGGTGTCCCAACATCTATTCTAGTGCTTTCAGAAGACATTGCCACTAGCTCTACTGTCCGACTGCAGGGCCCTGGGCCTTCCTTTCATGGTAAGTTTAACAGGTACATGTACTCCCGGCCCCAAAATTCATCTAAGGCACCCTATACCACGTCCCCAAAACTTTCATGACCCTATAACTGTCTTAAACTTTAAATATGAGCTAGGATTGTCATGAGAATATGAGAATGCAAAGACACCATTATCAAGGCTGCAGTTTTACTTTCGTTTTCCATATACAATACATTGTTAATCTCGATCTCGTTTTATAGAACGTGGGGATCGGTCTTTTGGTGTTTATAACATGATTTCTAGAAATCGTTTCAAGAATAAACATTTTTTATTTTTATTTTTCTCTTTTTTTTTTTTGTTAACATAAATTCATAGGATCGGAAAATAGAAAAAAAATCCAAACAATTAATTTCATTTTTTTCCAGATTTGCAAAAAATAAGGTCGCCGGATCTGTAATCCAATTTAAAAAAAATGTGGCCTAATGGATAATAAATCTATTAGAAACTTATTACTTATTTATGCATAAAATATCATGAGGTAGTGATTTTAGTGGTTTGGTGGATTTTAAGCTGGCAAATGTCCTTGTAACTCTCCATTCCTTAATAACATTAGAACTCGGCCCCTTCAGAGCTTCGGCCCATTATTTCTAAGGAATGGACAGGTACTCAGACATTCTCCCTAATGAGATTCCATCTATCCTTTTTGAGCATTATTATAATACAAATGGGAGGGGGAGGGGATACTACTAAATACACAATACTGCAGCATTTAATTTTTTTCTTACCTGTTGTGTTCCCCATGATAGATAGTCAGGTTTTGTCGCTGCCTGATACTCGTCCACAAGTTGCTGAATGACTTCTCGAGAATTATCAAACTCGTCTAAATTGTCCTTAAACATTGCTTCTTTCTTAAACTGATCCATGAAAGCTTCTCTCTTCCTTAACTTGTCGTACTGTCTGAGGGTGCGCTCAAACAACTGGAAATTAAAAATATAATCAAGCATGATTTCTAGATATGAAATAAAGTCAAGCATGATTTTGTAATATGAAATTGAGTCATACATGATCCTGGGCAAAATATACAAGGGCAAAACAGTAAGTCAAAGGTCAATGTCACATGACAAATCAAGCAATGATAGAAACGCCTCGTTTCAAGGTACTTCATCTTACAGCAAAGAGGCTATCCCCAATGCTGGAGATATTGAAGAATGAAATTATAAAATCTCTCTGTCCTTACACTAGATATACTTGTATGGTTGGCTAACATAAGCCCACTGACTCTATGAGACGTCTGTATGTAGGGAGACTTCCGTGATAAAGCTACTTGGATACTGGCCGGTCCCCAGGGAATAAACTGGGCCAGCTTACGCTCCCTGATCCGTTGTAAACTTTTGTGTACCTGATAGAGATAAAATTCAGTTACAGTACTTTATAAATTATTTCAATATCACATACACTACCGGCATCGCGTGTTTTTACCCTGTCAAATCATCCCCGCAATCTTTTTTGACCCAGGGTTTTAAATCCCCGCGGTCATGGATTAACAATGGAGTTGACTCAACGCGGACATCGATCCTGGCAATTCACCGCAACGATCGCCGGGATACGCGGTGGCGATCGCCGCAGTTCTCAGCGGCAATTAATAACTTGTTATTTACCTGTAACAGTACTATAACCATTCTTTTATATTTTACTTACTCTTTTAAAATTTACGTCCTTTATTTTGATGTATTGTTATCATTGGTGACATAAAAATGTCCTTTAAAAGCGTTACGTTGTACATACGAGAACTAGTTATAATGTCCAGCTGTGTTTATCTAAGGATTAGAGAACAATGGGCAGTCTACGGGAGCGGTACGGTCAAGCAAAAATGGGTTTAAAGTCTCCGCCTGTCGACTTTGAGCATGTTGAGAGCATAGGGATTTATCACGCGAATACCGGTTGCTGTAGTTACTATATATGTGTGAAAGGGATCTGTGTGAAAGGGATCTAACTCGGCGTTTAACGAAAAATCGACAAGTCATCTTTAAGTCTTCAGAAATAGGCTAATCAATATCAAAACTATTTTTTGTGGTATATTTCGATAGATTAATTCATACTGAATCTTCATACGAAATTTGAAATCAGTACCTCCCTTACGAGCCGAGATATGCCCAATACCGCCCTCTTATGAGCGCCGCATTTCTAGGTCGGACAAAAAGGTGTCCGGTGATAATCAAGCAATATAGACAAAATTTGGTTACTGCTTGATCGTTTAAACATCCGAACACTTCAAAGACATTCAACTGCATGATTATCTACTCTTCACATGCTTTTTACCATCTCAAAAATCGCTGGTATATGAAAGTCCCTCATATAGCTACATCTTTGCATGCACGTATATGTCTTTCATGACTCTGCACATGTTGAATTTAATCTCGCTTAGATCCGACGCTTTTCTTATTTCAAAGTCGTCAAAAAAGACTTTATTTGAAATTGTACTAAGCATATATGGGACTATTTCATGCAATGTTATGTATTTGAGATGATCGCATCATTAAATGGTCAAGCGGTGCCTCAAGTTGATCACTGATGCCCGATTATCATCGGACACCTTTTTGTCCGACCTTGAAATGCGGCACTTATAAGAGAGCGGTATTGGGCATATCTCGGCTCGTAAGGGAGGTACTGATTTCAAATTTCGTATGAAGATTCAGTATAAATTAATCTATCGAAATATACCACAGAAAATAGGTTTTGACATTTATTAGCCTATTTCTGAAGACATAAAGATGACTTGTCGATTTTTCGTTAAACGTCGAGTTAGATCCCTTTAACACATATATATAGTAAATACTGCAAACGGTATTTGCGTGATAAATCCCTGTGGTTGAGAGATACATCGACTGGAGCCGAGGCTTTACGACATTTTTTGTATATCTTTACTGCTCAAGTCCAAAGCACTGCAGACCTTTTTTTTTGTAGATTCTTCCGTTTGAGATTACTAGTTAGCGGTGTTTTATGTTCGTTAGTTCGTATGTTAAAATGTTGAAAAACGTCCATCTCCCAATTAGTCAAATATAGCCTTGATTGCCTATTTAGTAATTTATTGTTTATTTGGTTGTTTTGTTTGCGCAAGTGAGGCGATGTATAGTAAAAAGTTATCCAAACAAACCAATTATATATATATACGAAATTACGAAGGTGGTAATTAGGTGTGAAACGATTTCAATAGATAATTCACAATGTCATGCAAAGTTTACAATTATCGAAGATTTTTTATATATAACATGTATCTAGAAGTTAAACTCCCATTTCACAATGCATATATATCTTTTCTAATTCATAGAAAAAAGCTCCGTTTTTATGCGCCAGGGACGCAGGACTCAGAGGTAGATTAATCACCTGCGGCCGTCCGGGAGAAGGGGGTGTGTGTAATTTTCCTATAAAATGGTGGAATAAATTTTCTAGCCTGTCCGTTTATTGACTTTATACATACTATTTTCATCTTCAAAAGCATTTTGCGCTGTAATGCAACCCCCTCTGTCCATGCTAAGTGTGAAATCGCGACTCCCTCACCCCCCCCCCCCCCTTTTCACGATTCAAAAAGGCGTGAAGCCAAAATTACTAATTAGATTAATACAGGGGTAGACGATGTTTGTGTGGATCGAAATAATCTGGGTGTCTTCCTGTCTCTTCGACTTCCGTGAAAAAAATATATGTAAACACTATTTCATTTCTTTCTCAAGAAAAAAAGAATTATATCGTACGTAAACATTATATACAGGAAACCTTATAAAACTTTGAGCGTAATTTTATTTTCTTTCTGTCACAATATGCCTAATTATCTTCGGACCAAAAAAAACCTAGACATTATGATAGATAAGATTTGAATTGAGTTATATTTGGTAATCAGTCTTATTTTTAGATTTTAATCATATATATCATTAATTTTATGTATTTAAAAAAAATCTCAATTTCATGCAGATAAGGAACATGCAAAGTTTAAATTCAATTCTTCGGAAAAAATCCAGGTAAATACTATGTAAAATTTATTTATTATCTACGGCTTAGTCATGTTGGTACAAAGTTTGCTTATTATTTTCTTACTTGAAGTAAATAATTATCATAAAATTGCATATATTCTGGAAAAGTCGCTTACGTCGATATTTCCATGTACATGTGACCACAAAAAACCTCCTTAGTTCTGCTTGAGTGACGACGTGTCGCGTGTACGTAGCTGTCAATATTGATTAGGGAAAGGTTATATGTATATGGGCGTGCCTATATGTCTGGTCTTACAAGGTGTGAAGACATCGCCTCTCCCCGTACAGGGGATGATTGTTATACAGGTAGAAGCGTAGGGTAACTGAAAAGGTGTGAACAACTTGTGAGGCATCGTTTGTTGATTTAGTTTTGGTTTGGCGTTCACCGGTTTACTTTTGGAATTCAGTGCGAAAAAAATGGGGGGGGGGGGGGTATTGTATTACATCTGTTTTAATATTAGGCTATCCTCATTTTTTTTTTTTTTTTTTTATTTATTTATTTTTTTTTTTTTTTTTGCCTTTCTTTTGTATGCCGGTCTTTTTTTTTTTTTTTTTTATTTTACTTTGTTTACATGATTAATCTTTGTCTGGATACACGTCCTTCATCAATCGATGTCTTTTTTTGCGGACTTTTTTGACCAGAACAAGGAGCACGCACTTTTTTCTTTTCTTTCCTTTTTTTTTGAAATTGCATTATCGTCTGGTCTTCAAATGGTTTTCTCTGAAAGTCCAATCATCATGGATTGAATTATTGCTAAGGAGCGATACTTTTACAATAAATGGGCAGATCTAACTCACGGGGGGGGGGGGGGGGCTACGAAAATCAGCTTTACTATAATGGCAAATTCCAGGAGGTGGGGACTGGATCCTGACCTCCTATCTCTAGGTCCGCGTGTTGACATACAATTCAAAGCTATACCCGTTTAAAGACGGATGCTTATAAAGCGATTAAAAAAGGTAAAAACCCCATCCATTGATTTAAAAAAAGAGAACTTATAAAAAAGGGGGGAGGGGGAGTGGCACGTTAATGCAGTCGCATTTGACAGGTAGGGTCTTCCATCTGGTTCAGGTCTGGCAGTGGGGATTACTTATTGACGTGTTTTCACACCTTATCGGATGACTGCGCAGGGCGTATCATCTACCTTCAATCGCCGTTTGATTTACCGTTCTAAACATCTGAGGGGGGGGGGGGGTTGGAATGCGACTTTGTAAAAAAAAAAAAAAAAGAAAAGATAAGTGACTTTGTAAAAAAAAAAACAATATCGAAGAATAAATCTTACCAGCCCGAAGTGCTGGCGTAAAATTCTGTATTTTATTTTAATAGGCAGCGACTGAAGAAAATATGTGATTGCAGAAATATTAGAGGTCGCAAATGCATGTTCACGTAGCTCCCTCTTGCTATTTCTAAAATTTTACAGTAAAAAGCCAGGGGAAAGGGAGGGTTATATAATTCCAAACTCCCCGGTCGAGCTCCCTTGTACATATCTATATGTCGATATCACAACTCACTCTTCAAATTTGATTACTTCAACTTGTACCCATTGACTGACCACTTAAAATGACATGATAATTTTACGGACGAACGCATACACAAGTACCTTTACGTAGATAAGATACGTAAGTGGACGTTGGACATTTAAATCTCAGGCGCAGAACGAGGATAAAAAGAATGTCGGAGAAAAATCAATATTGTATCATAATAGAAAAGAACCATTATGGTGAGCGGATCCACACTATTACGTCCTCGGGGTCAGACGAGTACCCATGACAGTGTAGAGATCGCCGCTCTAATGGCTTTGTCCAGCAATATACCTGTCACCTGTATAATTAGCACTAATTAATTTGTTTGGAAATTTGATTGTCTGGCCTCTACAAACGGAGTTATGCGTAACGTGATACACAACTGGGGATTTTGCATTTCATCTGGAGTGATCTTTCATATAGCATTTATTTTATCAACGCTAGTTTAATATGTTTTTAATAATAAGAAGTGACGACGATTAGTTTAGTTTAGTTTAAACTTATTTTATTGCATGATAGCAAAAGGATTGGCGACGATTCATTGCATATTTCACATGCCTATTATAATTGCCCGTGTAAAGAGCCTACAGACATAATTTGATCATGCTTCAATTTTAATATGAATAGATTCCGCTTCATCTGGACTTGACGCCAGAAGATGTAAATTTTCATTATTTTGAACTGCTTATCCGATATAAAAAAAGAGTCGGGATGAAAATAAGGTAGATCCACAGGAGCTCGATGCCAACAACCCTCAATGACACCCGCCCCTTCACGTCATATCAGGAAAGTAGAGGCGGATATTCTTGTGGATCGTTGGCATCGAGTCAGGTTATCAGAAACATTTTAGGCTCAATTTACAAAATGTACTTATGTTTCATGTCCTAATGTTTAAATCATCATTTTATTTATACATGTCATGCTTAAAAACAAGTTTCTATTCATCCGTAAGAAATAGCACCTGGTCAGGTAACACCTGGACAGGTAATTGTCAGCGCGGCAATCAACCGCAACGCCACCGCAACTCCCGGCGATCTTGGCACCGCGATGAAGTGATTTGCGGGGGTCAGCGGCGATGCTGAGGTGGAATTCCACCTTAAATCAGCCAGCCGCGATAGGTGGGCTCAGTAAAAAAACGCTTTGCCGTATGTGTATTTGTATATTTGAGTGTTCATGTTTTTATTCATTCTGATTTTTATTTTCATTTTTATTTTCTCTCTTTTCTATTTTCAAAATTCAAATATTTTGAAAAAGGTTGTAAGACTTCTTCAATGTTTCATATACATGTAATTCATATCTTAGAAAGTTTTCAACAGTTTCTTCTAAAATGAGATAAGCCTAGGGTTTCTCTATTAGTAGGCATAACTAGTCTTCAGTATTTAACAAACTTTAGTCTTTCCATTTGAAAATAAAGAACATAGACTTCATTGAGTGTTGGCTATCATTTTTAATGCACTTCAATTGCAATGCACACTCTGATTGGTAATGCAATCAAAAAACTGCAAGGAAATTTGTTTCACTGCTGTTTTTGCTGTGACCTCATGCAGTCCTATGACCACATGGTTTACACTGGACCTTTCTAGCTCATTATGGACCAAAGCAATGGCATTAATGCCTCTAAGTAAATTCATAAATTAGAAATATACCTGATCACAAAGTAATTAGCACAATACCTGTGTCAGATCCATCCCTTTATCACTAAGTAATTAACACTATAACTGTGTTGGATCCATCCCTTTATAACTAAGCAATTAGCACTATACCTATGTTGGATCCATCCCTTTATCACTAAGTAATAAGCACTATACTTGTGTTGGATCCACCCCTTTATAACTAAGTAATGAGCACTATACTTGTGTTTGATCCACCCCTTTATCACTATGTAATTAGCACTATACCTATGTTGGATCCACCCCTTTATCACTAAGTAATAAGCATTATACTTGTGTTGGATCCACCCCTTTATAACTATGTAATTAGCACTATACTTGTGTTGGATCCATCCCTTTATCATAAAGTAATTAGCACTATACCTGTGTTGGATCCATCACTTTATCACTATGTAATTAGCACTATACTTGTGTTTGATCCACCCCTTTATCATAAAGTAATTAGCACTATACCTGTGTTGGATCCACCCCTTTATAACTAAGTTATTAGCACTAAACCTGTGTTGGATCCACCCCTTTATAACTAAGAAATGAGCGCTATACCTCTGTTTGATCCACCCCTTTATCACGAAGTAATAAACACTATACCTGTGTTGGATCCACCCCTTTATGACTAAGTAATAAGCACTAGACCTGTGTTGGATCCATCCCTTTATCACTAAGTTAACAGCACTATACCTGTGTCAGATCCATCCCTTTATCACTAAGTAATTAGCACTATAACTGTGTTGGATCCACCCCTTTATCACGAAGTAATAAACACTATACCTGTGTTGGATCCACCCCTTTATCACGAAGTAATAAACACTATACCTGTGTTGGATCCACCCCTTTATGACTAAGTAATAAGCACTAGACCTGTGTTGGATCCATCCCTTTATCACTAAGTTAACAGCACTATACCTGTGTCAGATCCATCCCTTTATCACTAAGTAATTAGCACTATAACTGTGTTGGATCCACCCCTTTATCATAATGTAATTAGCACTATACTTGTGTTGGATCCATCCCTTTATCACTAAGTAATTAGCACTATACCTGTGTTGGATCCACCCCTTTATCACTATGTAATTAGCACTATACTTGTGTTTGATCCACCCCTTTATCATAAAGTAATTAGCACTATACCTGTGTTGGATCCACCCCTTTATTACTAAGTAATAAGCACTATACCTGTGTTGGATCCACCCCTTTATAACTATGTAATTAGCACTATACTTGTGTTTGATCCACCCCTTTATCATAAAGTAATTAGCACTATTCTTGTGTTGGATCCACCCCTTTATAACTAAGTAATAAGCACTATACCTGTGTTGGATCCACCTCGCCCTGTATAATATTGAGTATAGAGATATAACAATGGTTGGCTTGTCTTTGTACTGGAGTAGAGACCATCATGTTTTTGGGCTGTAGTAACCGCCTCATAACGTCTAATACTGTAGTTTTTCTCACACTGGCAACCTGTGTATCATGAAAAAGAGCTATTAAACACGCATAATCCTAAACAAATATCTATAACACATATATGCCTGTGCTACATTGTGTTCCACTCTTCAACAGCAATCAATTAAAGAAATAGTGACAGCGATATGAACATATTTTAAAGACAAGACCACATTGTAAACTACATGTAGTTAATTTTATTACTAAATGTGCTATCCTGTATAGCTAAACGCTTAAGGAAATAAATAAATAAAAGTGATTTTTGAACTATTGACACTAACATTAATAGCCGTCTTCCCGAGGCTTACAGTTCAGTATCAAAATCAATATTTTGTTTGAATGATTCAAATACAATAGTTCTTGAGTTATCATCCAATATTTACATATGCCCATTCATTTGTACAGAATTTACACTGTGATTATAGGAGTATAACTGAGGTTGCTGGATTGGAACTATGACGTCATATACCAGTGCATAGTAACAGAGTCTTAGCAACGGAATTTAAAACATATCTAAACGTCATTTAGGCGTAAAAAAATTGAATGTAAATTTATGCAATGTCTAATTATAATGTGAGTATACTGTGATAACCTGCAATGGATCCAGGATTCATGTTCCATAATGCGCGTTAGTGCATTATGAGAAACATAATTCCTGGATCCATTGTAGGTTATCACAGAATAATCACATTCCAAAAGACAGTTATTGTATAATAATTTACATCTGGTATACATTTTTGGAGTGTTTTTTTTTACATACCTTTACATTTAGATTCCAGTAAAAATAAATCCAAATTTGATTTGGATAGGTTCTTGAACTGAAACTATGACAGAAAGACGGAAGGACAAACAGATAAAGCATACTTTTTCTTTTACATGCTTGCAACAAAGCATGGTGGGGGCATAAAATGGGTATATCAAAATATCAATTAAATTTCTTACGTTCATATCCGTGGCAAGAGGTGTATATCCTGTCATCAGATAATGTAATCTTGGTGTAGGTATAAGGGAGGCTATCAGACCAATCAGATCGTTGTTCATGTAACCAGGGTAACGCAGGGTGGCTGTACTTGTAGACATCACCGTGGAAACCTGAAAGGCCAAAAACAATTCATTCTTTCAAACAGCCAGGTATGAGCAGAAATAATGTTTTGCAATCTATATGGCTCAGAATTTCTTTCAACACTATAATGGTCATACCACTTATTTTCTATGAAATATACATTTGTATATTTTTTGGTCATGGATAACAGGACAAACTGCTTAAAAGCCATCATATTTGTTGACAGGAATATGAGGTAAATCAGATATGTTTCCGAAAACTTTTTCCAGCCATTAGCCCGAAGATAAATTTTACTAGTTTTTTTTATTGTTCTTTAAAAGAATTTCTATTAGCCCAGCAAAAATTTTGGTAGCCTCAGGCGTCGGGCTAGTGAGTTTTAGGAAAGCATGTGTTTACTCAAATCCAGAGAAACACGAAGAAATTGGGTAACTGATGTAGTACCACATGATTACTAATGTATATATCAAATGCTAAAATTTTTATAGAAGACAAAAAAAGTCATGATAATCACCAGTTGACAGCAATTATAGAAGCACATTTCTTTAAGGGCCTTTGCCATAATGAATGACTTACCAGTTGGTTGATTTGTGAGAAGTTTGGAGTTTCTATGTGAAGTCTGTCAGCAGCTATCCTATTCAAAGCTGTGTTATCCAACACTACCTGCAATATACATGACGATTGTACATGTATAATATATACTTCATCTTAAAGTTTTAAGAAGAAAGATTAATTAGACTTGCAAACAGCTCCTTATACATACATGCATATGCAGAATTACCTGTCTAATACATGCACATGTATTTATACAGTGTTATAAAAATGGCAACTGTAATTTGAATTTACTCATGTCTTATAAGAGTACCTAAAGCATTTCAAATACATACATGTACATGTACCTGAAATCATTATTATAAATAAAAAAATTGTAGCATATGGGCATGTGATGTAATCAAAGTCTACCTACCACACAGTCGGCATTTTGTGTAAGTCTTTTCAGAGTGAGTAGCGAGTTGTAAGGCTGTACTACGACATCTGACATCTCGTCCAAGTTAGGGAACACTGAGTATGTCTGTACTAACTTCTTTGGAAACCTGAAGTACATGAACGAGAGATGAAAAATGGGGGCTTAGGATAATGAGCTACATGTGTAAATGTTTGCTACGATGTCATTAAAGACTGAAACTCTTAGTTTCTTCAGTCTTGATTAAAACATGGCAGAGAAAATAATATAATTTCATATTTATAATTTTTAATTAGATGTTTTCAGACATAGGGAGAAAAATAATGACCAAGACTGATTATTGATAAGTAAATCCAACCCTCTTGTCTGTGATTTGCTTTTGTCCATGACTCAACAAGCCTAATCATGGAACAAGCACACATTGTGATGCACTCTTACTTTTGGTGATTTTCCAAAGCTCTAATTCTGAAAATTTGCAAATGGCCTACCAAATTTATACAATGAATTAAGGACACTATTTGAAGATGAGAAATGAAATCTTATCTGGACAAAAAAAACTGTCGAATCTAAAATGTATGTAAAATCTATATGACACATAATGTTACAAGAGGCCCAGGGGCCACATCGCTCACCTGAGAACACTGGGTAATGGGTATGTTGAGAGAAAACAATATGTATTAAAAGTTGTCATTTATGAAAACAGGTTAACACAAGACATAAAATAACATATAATTAAACAAAGCACACAAGACTGAACAAAACAACAGTTAGTAATATGACATAAAAAATGCATGCACATAAATTAAGGCAGCATAAAGGAGAGAATAAGAAAAATATCAGTTTTTGCATAAAAGTAAATAAGGCCATAAAGACGTCAAAATTAGTGATTGGATTTAAACAAAATGAATAAACTTGAATCATACATCCTTCTAGATCACTCAGATACCATTAGTTTTTCAATACATGCAGCGGTTCTGGAGAAGAAGATTTTTAAAGAGGGGTACCCCTGGGACCAATTTGACCTCGCCCTGGATCCGACCCGGTAGGGATCATATTGAAATGAACAAACTTGGTAGGGGACCTTTAGTACTTCATGCATACCAAGTTTAATAAAAATTCTCAGAGTGGTTTCAGAGGAGAAGATGAAAATGTGAAAAGTTAACGGACAGATGGACGACGGACGCCGGACAATCCGGTATGACAATAGCTCCCTTTGAGCCTTTGGCTCAAGCTAAAAAGACAATATTTTGTCCGGTTCCTATCTTCTAATTGAAAAAAAAAATTGACAACAGATGTTGTTATAGAAATTTTGAACCCCCCCCCCTCTTTTTATAATCTTTGCAATAAAAGAATTATTATAAATTCAAATTGTACATGTTGTAAATCAAAAATGCTATCACACAAACATTTATTAATTTAATTTTACCTAGAATATAGCTTTTAATATATCAATATGAACAAAAGGGGACTTAATATGGAGATAATGCCAAACTTCATAAAAAATGCCAAAGTCAAAAAAATGGCCAAATTGGCATTAAAATTATTCAGAAAAGTTAAAAATTGCATTCAAAGCTTAAAAAGTGGAGGAAAATGAAAAATAAAGAAGAAAAAAATTTTTTGCCCCAAATGGGATTTGAACTCGCTACCTTGGGACTCATTGACACACTGAAAACATACATTTACCTATTTAAAGTAATAAAAAATCATTAAAAATCTAAAAGTCAAGATATTGAAAAAAATTCATCACTGTTACATTCCTTATAATAATTCTGATAAATGTTAGAACAATCATTCATGGGAAGAACCATAAAATGCCAAAAATGATGAAAATGACCATCCCCCCTTCCTTTTTTACAGTGTTAAAAAAATCATTGAAAATTCAAATATAAACTTTTCAGCAAAATTCTTTCACTAAAGCATTCCTCTGCTTAAAAATGGCTAAATTAAACTGAACTGGAGCAGAATTTTTCAGTAAGAAAGAAAATATTAAGAGAAATATCAATTTTTGCATTAAAAATACAATGTCGAAAAAGACGTCAAAAACGCGTCAAAAATTAGTTATCGGATTTTAACGAAATGAACAAACTTGAATCATACATCCTTCTAGATCACATAGATACAATTAGTTTTTCAATCCATTCAGTGGAACTGGAGAAGAAGATTTTTGAAGAGGGGTACCCTCCGGGGCCCATTTGACCCCGCCCTGGATCCACCCCTGAAGGGATCGAGCCGAAATGAACAAACTTGGTAGTGGACCTTTAGTACTTCATGCATACCAAGTTTCATCAAAATCCTCCAAGCGGTTTTAGAGAAGATGAAAATGTGAAAAGTTAACGGAAGGACGGGCGACGGACGCCGGACAATCCGGTATGACAATAGCTCACTTTGAGCCTTTGGCTCAGGTGAGCTAATAAAAACCTGAGAGTACCTGTCATTAAGTCTCTCCAGTAAGTATGAACCCATTCCTGATCCTGTACCGCCGGCTATAGAATGACACAGAACAAAACCCTGAAATTGAAGGTCAGATAATGAGGCAGGAATTTAAAATAGTTTTTGTTGATATTTAAATAATATACGAAAGCTTACATGTATGTCAACACACTTTTAATTTTCAATTTATATGCCAAATTTAAATTTGTGCTCAACTTTTCAAAAATAACGTTTAAATTGACCCTTCCAAGCGCGGGAAAAAATTAAGAAATTCCATGACGTCACAATACAATTTTGATGTTTGACCGAGGTTCGAAGCTTGTTTGTCCGAGGTAAAAGCATTGTGACATCACGAAATTTTGCATTATTTTCCCGCAATCGGAAGGGTCAATTGGCAAAATACTTCAAAATTTACAAAAAGTGAGCACTAAATACTGCAGTGACTGCCATTGTTCAATGATACTCAATATCTTTGGACAAGTAAAATTTTTTAAGGTGAAAGGCAGATGTGAAGATTTTATTGGGAAATCCCATTTCTACTAAAAGATAAAAGTTTCTAAAGATGTTACATCATTTATATTGTGATAGAAATTTGATTTAGTGCATGTACCTCTAAACTGTCACTACCGTCGGCTTCTCTGTCTATGATGTCAAATATCTCCTCATATAACTTCTCTGCCTAGAATTAAAGACAAAATCAACTACAATGTAATTATTATTATGAAGAAGATAAATCAACTGGTTTAAATGTATGATGAAAAAATATAAGTGAACAAAAACAATATATCTTTAAAAATATGCAATTGCCATTACAATACATGAACTTCAAAATCACAGTTTACTTTAAAAAAAAAAAAAAAAAAAAAAAAAAACTTTAAAAATTGTAATGTTCTGGTTTATATAGTGTTGGGAATCGGAGGGAGTAATCAAAATTACTTAAACGGATAAGCCTTTCAACTGATTATTGATTATAATCAGATTCTTATAATACACTGCAGAACTGTAAAATATTTCAGGATTTGTCCATAAGTTACTTTTTATCATGTTTATTGACAGCAAATTTAATGGAAATTTGGCAGAATAATTCATACGAGTATGCATACTGACCTAAGTCAAAGATATATCAGTTGACTTAATTCTATTTTCTATTAGCAGAGATTAATCTACCTCGGTGTCCTGTGTCTCTGACGCATAAAAATCGCCCAGGACCCATTGATTTCCGATCGCTGCGTCCCACAGTGCGCATTGTTCACGTACGTATAATGCGTCCGTTTTAGTTCATGTTTACATATATTAAACATTCTAAGTCGAGAAAGTGTACCAGTATTTACAGTATTCATTTAGCTGTATAACATGTAAATGTCTCTTGTTTATATTTTGACAGCTCTTTTAATCCGAACAGATCTGTGGTATCGTATGAGAAGTCATTGCGTAGAATCATTTTTTTTTAAATTAAAAGTAATATGCAGTCCGACGCGAGTCTAACTTATTTATATCATTCGGATACAGATATATATATATTTATGAAAAATTCCTCCACTGTAAACTTTACATGACATTATGAATCAATCTTATATTTGAAATCATTTACATGTAATTCACACCATCAGCGTACCGTCTTTGTAAACCATATAGAATTGGTTTGTTTGGATAACTGCTCCCCACCGTGCTTGGACAGGTAGTATGTAGTACGTACATACAGACATTAATTTTACCTGACAGTAACCAGAGGCCCAGTTGTTCCCTGCTCCCCCACCGTGCTTGGACAGGTATATATTTTCAGGGTTATACAGGTTGGCGTATGGCGAGTTCATTATCGTGTTGATGACTCTTGGCTCCAGATCTAGTAGGACGGCTCTGGGAATGTAGTGTTCATCATCAGCCTGTAAGACGTATCAATCAATACAAAGAAAATCCAAAGAAACAATTCAATTTCCATTATTCGATTCAGTCATTCAGTATGCATCCCAATAATATACATGACATTGCTATGTATCATTCATCATGTTTCATCATGTACATTTTAACACCACAATTGGCACAAACATGTACACATAACACAAACAAAGACACTTTAGTGTATGTAATATATAGGAGTATAACACATATAACATCATGATTATATACATGTAAGTCAGCAGAACTGGGGTACTGGCAAGACAGGAGACATCATTCAGGTTACTGGTTGAGCATCTCATCAATAAGATCATAGCTATCCTCAAGGTGATCTTTTCTGGGAAGTAATGTTTAGTCTGTATCCTGTCCATAAACACATACATGTACATGTACATGTATATACAGACATACAGATATATGACCAGATAGATCATGTAGATGGTGCTGAATGTACAGACATACAGATATATGACCAGATAGATCATGTAGATGGTGCTGAACGTACAGACATACAGATATATGACCAGATAGATCATGTAGATGGTGCTGAACGTACAGACATACAGATATATGACCAGATAGATTATGTAGATGGTGCTGAACGTACAGACATACAGATATATGACCAGATAGATCATGTAGATGGTGCTGAACGTACAGACATAGAGATATATGACCAGATAGATCATGTAGATGGTGCTGAACGTGCAGACATACAGATATATGACCAGATAGATCATGTAGATGATGCTGAACGTACAGACAGACAGATACATGTATATGACCAGATAGATCATGTAGATGGTGCTGAATGTACAGACAGACAATATATGACCTGATAGATCATGTAGATGGTGCTGAATGTACAGACAGACAGATACATGTATATGACCAGATAGATCATGTAGATGGTGCTGAATGTACAGACAGACAGATATATGACCCGATAGATCATGTAGATGGTGCTGAACGTACAGACATACAGATATATGACCAGATAGATCATGTAGATGGTGCTGAATGTACAGACAGACAGATATATGACCCGATAGATCATGTAGATGGTGCTTAACGTACAGACAGACAGATACATGTATATGACCAGATAGATCATGTAGATGGTGCTGAATGTACAGACAGACAGATATATGACCCGATAGATCATGTAGATGGTGCTGAACATACAGACAGACAGATACATGTATATGACCGGATAGATCATGTAGATGGTGCTGAATGTACAGACAGACAGATATATGACCCGATAGATCATGTAGATGGTGCTGAACGTACAGACATACAGATATATGACCAGATAGATCATGTAGATGGTGCTGAACGTACAGACAGACAGATATATGACCAGATAGATCATGTAGATGGTGCTGATCGTACAGACAGACAGATATATGACCAGATAGATCATGTAGATGGTGCTGAATGTACAGACATACAGATATATGACCAGATAGATCATGTAGATGGTGCTGAACGTACAGACATACAGATATATGACCAGATAGATCATGTAGATGGTGCTGAATGTACAGACAGACAGATATATGACCAGATAGATCATGTAGATGGTGCTGAACGTACAGACATACAGATATATGACCAGATAGATCATGTAGATGGTGCTGAATGTACAGACATACAGATATATGACCAGATAGATCATGTAGATGGTGCTGAACGTACAGACATACAGATATATGACCAGATAGATTATGTAGATGGTGCTGAACGTACAGACATACAGATATAAGACCAGATAGATCATGTAGATGGTGCTGAACGTACAGACAGACAGATATATGACCAGATAGATCATGTAGATGGTGCTGAACCATCTAAATTCATTTTTCTCAGACATAAGACAGTTGAAGGTCTTGGACGTTACTTGATTTTCCAATGAACCAGATAAATTAACTTCCATTTGAACTTCCTGACAAAGGTAATTCATCACCTCATTGTTCTTTACCTAGACCTTACCTGATAAGAGATCACCTCATTGTTCTTTACCTAGACCTTACCTGATAAGAGATCACCTCATTATTCTTTACCTAGACCTCACCTGATAAAAGAAGACATCTTTTCTGTCAGTCCCCTCTGTGGCATAGTCTTCTAGTATTCCCTCTATAAAGAAGATATGAAATTACATGTATCATGCGACAAGGGGAATTACTGGACACTAATCACAGCTAGGTAGTAGGTACTTTGTTATTTCTATTCTTATATTTCCTGATTATAACAGACGACAAGTTGTGATGCTGTAATATGTAGTTTTCAGAAAATGAGCGCGTGAGAGTATGTGTGTGAGGAGGCGTGGCTTATCTGACCATGAATATGGCAGAGAATAGACCATGGGTGAGCTCTATAGCACAGTATATAGGGAGAAAATCTCAATCTGAAATCATGTCAGAATAATATATTCATATTTCATACTGTTTTGAAACTTCGATCATATTTGATACTTATCACTGTGACCTGAATGGAAATAGAAATAATTTTGGCTGAAATCTTACTGAAAATAACATGAATACATGTAGGATTGTTGTCCCTGAAAATGGTAGACATCGGCAATATTGAATAAGAATGTTGTAAAGGGCTGCATTTTTATAAACTTTGCACTGATAAATTTGACATACAAATCGGCTTCTGTACATGAAAAATCAATAATTCATCTTTCAAAGTAAAATTTTTATAGAAGAAATAAACGATAAAGACGTAGGGCGACGTCCACCGGCGCATGATATGTAACATCATGGATTCTGGCGACTGCGGTCAAGAATATGCCGAAAGGTAGCAACTCATAAATTCATCTCATAAATTCATAATACTAGACTTGTCACTCATTGAGCAGAAACAAGATACATATTTAATCCACCTGACAGGATTTTCTGCAGAGTACATTTATTTATATGGACCCTCTCTACTATTTCTTTTACAGTTCGATGCCAGTCTTCATCAATGACGTTTCTGGCCAAATTTATTGTCAGCATATCGCCTCTCTTTTATGTCCTTGTTTAGTTCTGTCTGTCAATTCGTCAACAAATCTCTTGAACATGTACTAATACTCTGTGAACATTTCCATGATTTCCATACTTTCCTGATGTTTCCATTTCTTACTTTGTCTAAAAAGAAATCAATCCACAATCAACACAATATCTTAGTACCATTTTCTGCTCCACTAATAAAGTGACGTTGCCGTCTTTTGAATGATTCATGAGGGATTGCTTTATTAATATCTTCATAATTAATTTTTTTACTACGTCATTGACGAAAATATAGTAAGTACATACACCCTAATATCAGTAATTTCTGTCGCTTAGACTTTTAGTACTATTTATACATGTATTGATCATGTTGATAAGTATTCAACAGTTTTTAATATCGATTCTTTTTTTGCGTATGAAAATTTCGGACTGCTCCGGTACGGTTCAACTGCTCTTCTAATAATTGAATTAATTTTTAATATTAACAGCAGATTTCAACATCATTAACATTTTATGCTTTAGTGGTGTAACGATATATCGTTTGTACTCATATCGCGATACAGTAGCTTGACGATACGTATCACGATACATCTTCCATTCAAACGATACAGTATTTTTCAACAAAATAAGGCACAGTGTTACAAATACCGGTAAGGACACATTTTTTTTTGTATCATTTACTTATAATGCACATTGTATAAAGCCGATAGTATATCCCCGTCACCATGTAACTTGTGAGAACCCTCTTTATGCTGTTATAAGACTAAATTGATGCAAGTATGTTAAGTTTTTCTTTGGATTCAAGGAATATGTGAGTTGTGGATTGGATAGAAAAGTGTATCGTGATATGTATCGTATCGTGAACCTTGTATTGTGATACGTATCGTATCGTGATCTAGTGTATCGTTACATCCCTATTATGCTTCCAAGATATTTAAATTTACATCTGGGAAAACCTTGTTTAAATTTAATGCTAAATAAAGGAACTGTGAGCAATGTCTACATTTTTCTGGGACAACCCTCGTATATGCAGAAATCACAAAAGAAACCTGTGTTATTTATTTACCTGGACTGATACCATGCTCTGCACATAGTTGCTTCCAAAATTCCATACCAACTGAAACAGCAATATTAATACATGTCATTAAGTTAAACAAATATAAACTTTTCAAACGTAAACAAATTATGTACATATCATTGCATATACTTAAAGTTCTAAATATTCGTGCCAATGGCCGACAATGCTATTTTATTTTAAGACGAATTTTACAAAAGTAATAAAACTGAACCAAAACTCGATTAAGAGAGATATTTTTGTGATCTCTCTAATGCGACACCATCCCTCATTATACCGGTAAATACAATCTTGCAAATCATGGGTGGTGCCCCAAACTATCAAATTTACCAGTTAAAAACCGTCTCCCGCAAAGAGAGACAACTCATACGTTTTTTCATCTTCTCTCAAAAAATTTATAAATCATACGCTTGAATTCTCCAATAAAATGAAGAGATTGGATTATTGCAAGATAAAATGGGATAATTTCTACTGAAATAAAAATTCTCAACATTTTATTACACAGATTTAGCCTAAAAAACGTCTGTTTCTTGCCAGCATTAGTATTTAAAGCAGTTGACGCCATCGTTCCCCTTTCTGACACCTGATGAAATAAATAGACAAGATCCGTTGAAGTGTCAAGGTCACTCATGATTTTTTTCATTGTCATAAAAAAATAAGAACAAACTCAAAAACATAGTGTAATCAAAGATTACGAAGCTCACCTCGCGGCAGCAAAGTTCAATTAAAACATATCTCTAAGTACATGTATAATAAGAAAATCACTCAAGTGGGAAAAAGTAGGTCAAGGTCATTTTATGAAAGTTTGATCAAAGATACATCCAATGTGCAAGTTTGGTACATGTAGCACTTATACTTTGCTCAATATTGGCCTTTAAAGGCAAAATCACTCAAGTGAAAAAAGTAGGTCAAGGTCATTTTATGAAAGTTTGATCAAAGATACATCCAATATGCAAGTTTGGTACATGTAGCACTTATACTTTGCTCAATATTGGCCTTTAAAGGCAAAATCACTCAAGTGGAAAAAGTAAGTCAAGGTCATTTTATGAAAGTTTGATCAAAGATACATCCAATTTGCAAGTTTGGTACATGTAGCACTTATACTTTGCTCAATATAAGCCTTTAAAGGCAGAATCGCTCAAGCGGAAAAAGTAGGTCAAGGTCATTTTATGAAAGTTTGATCAAAGATACATCCAATATGTAAGTTTGGTACATGTAGCACTTATACTTTGCTCAATATTGGCCTTTAAAGGCAAAATCACTCAAGTGGAAAAAGTAGGTCAAGGTCATTTTATGAAAGTTTGATCAAAGATACATCCAATTTGCAAGTTTGGTACATGTAGCACTTATACTTTGCTCAATATTAGCCTTTAAAGGCAGAATCGCTCAAGCGGAAAAAGTAGGTCAAGGTCATTTTATGAAAGTTTGATCAAAGATACATCCAATATGCAAGTTTGGTACATGTAGCACTATTACTTTGCTCAATATTGGCCTTTCAAGGCAAAATCACTCGAGTGGAAAAAGTAGGTCAAGGTCATTTTATGAAAGTTTGATAAAAGATACATCCAATATGCAAGTTTGGTACATGTAGCACTTATATTTTGCTCAATATTGGCCTCATAAGGCAAAATCACTCAAGCGGAAAAAGTAGGTCAGATGCTGCATCCGATGCATGGGTTCACCTCAGCATCTCAAGATGAATCACTTGTGCAAGTTTGGTTACTGTAGCATCAGTACTTTGTCAGATACTGAACTACCCCAAAAACTTTAACCAGACATTGACAAAGTCATTCAACCGGAAAATGTAGGTCAGATGCTGCATCCGATGCATGGGTTCACCTCAGCATCCCAAGATGAATCACTTGTGCAAGTTTGGTTACTGTAGCATCAGTACTTTCTCAGATACTGAGTTGCCCAAAAACTTTAACCGGACGCGGACGGGGACGCGGACGGGGACGGGGACGCGGACGCCGGGGTTATAGCATAAGCTCATCTCAACTTCGTCGAGGTGAGCTAAAAATTAATTTATGACACGAGGCATATGGTTTCTATGCAGCTAAAATGTCACTTCCAGTCTGTAAATATGCATAAAAATGAACTTACCTTGATCGTTTCAAAGGAACTATTTTTTTTTATATCAACAGGAAGAGTCACTTGATATTAGTACGCATTGATAAAAATAAATCTTTCTATTCGATGCCTCTCTTGCATCTACTTAAGTCAAGTGGACAGTACACCAAAGATATTCACAGGGACCCCGTGGGGCCCCTGCTGAAGAGCGGGAAACCCTGAACATTCGAAATTTCGAGGAGACGGTAAATTTGATAGTGCCCCACCTGATAAGTAATAATTTAGGTGATCGAAAACTGGGCGCACAAGGATAGATCAACAATCAGAATTTTGTGGCGGTTTTGGTTATCTGTTTCAAAGTGGACATATACTAAATAATCCAGTCTCTCCGCTGACGCTAAAAGAGACTGAACCCCACTATGGACATTGGTTGTTACAGAACGAAGTCAGACGAAAATGTTGTCCAACGATTTTTCCATTTTGAAGGTCTGAAATATTGATTTTCTTGATGACGGGACTAAAGAAAACATTTATCTAACTACATCTACCCACCTCACGTTTTTTTCTCGCTTCGTTATGGCATTTTTTGCCAATTTTTAACTCCCTACCAAACTAAACAGGCAAAGCGAAAGTTCGGAGAACCGACCAATGAGAACGAAGGATAAAGATGTCTTCCAACGAATTTGCCAGACGTGGGTCAAAGCTATAACGGATAATGCGTCAGCTACTAAATCCGGAACTATATTCGTTTAGTATTATTACATGAAAAAAGAGCCATACTGATATTCAACAGTTCAAAGATTTTTTTCAATCAAGTCATGTAATGCACTAAAAGACAATAATTGGTACTTGGACTTGGTCAGTTCTGATCCACTGGACATGTTTACCTGTGTGTTTAGTGGTGTGTAAAAAACAATCGCCAATACAATGGAAAATCGTAAATCGTTTAATTCTCCAAAAAAACGAATAATATTTCTCCAAATGATTTATACACACAGTCACTAACATATAAGATATGTCCACCGCAAATTTCAGGGTTATATTTGTCACTAAAAGGTAATAATTGCCAAAATTCTTTGGAGCGACACTTAACGCTACTGACTAGTGTAAGCCATCTTGAATCCCTACCGAAGGATAAAGAAAGTTGATCACATGATATTTGTACATGTATCCTTCGTTCTGATTGGTCATCAGACTTCGTTCTATGACAAATGTGGTGGGATTCAGTCTCTTGTCAGTCCGGGAAAACTCAAAATTCGGCAACGTTGTCAAATTCAACAACTCATTGCTGAATTCAGCAACTTTAGGTTGCCGAATTCAGCAACTTTTCACTGAATGATAAATCAGCATTAAACTACAAAAATCGGCACGTATATGCTGCCACTTTCTTGAATAATTCACCATTCTACATGTTTTTGAGCAACTGAGAAAAAATTCTGTAGAGCAATTAAAAAGTTGCCCATTACAACCAATTTTAAGGTTGCCGAATTCGGCAATAAGTTGCCGAATTTGACGGCAATTACTAAAAGACGGAATGGCGGAACAACGGAACGACGGAACAGACTAAAAAACGGAACACATGCATACGGAATGTTCCACAAGTTGTTCCGTGTTTTGAAAACTAACTAATTAAATAAAAGAAGACATGTGCTGTTGTTTGTTTTATGTTGTATCATGATGGATTTATTTATATTTGATACTGCACTCATGGCAATAAACATTGTCCATGGCGGTTGCTTGGTCGTCTGTCATACCAAGACATTGAGGATGGAAGTAGCCATCGCACCCATCACACATTACATATAATGTGTGTGTTTCAGGTAGTTTACAGTAACAATGTAACTGAACAACAATTTCCCGTTTCACTGGATTTTTTACTTTCCTTTGTCCAATCGTTGGAAACATAGTCAGAGATTTACGTTCCAGGCAAAGGAATAGATGAGACCTCATTTTTCGCCTGTCATATCTCATCTTTGTTGGATCATGGCCTGATGCAATAGTTACAAGATTTGCTATTGCATACAGACCACAATCATAGCCGTTGTTCTGTGGAAAAACATCCAGCATATGTATTTTAAGTTCCATTGATGGTGGCTGTACAAGGGTGGCTATGCACTGAAGTTCAATTGACGGAACATCGGAAAAAGAGGAGTCGCAAATATTGACTGTTCCGGGTGTACAGCCAATATTAGATACTGTTAGCCAATGTGTTCCGCCATTTGTTGGGTTTCTATTGATGATTTGGATGAAATCATCTGTGTGTCGCGTAAAATCAAGTTGAATTCCTAAGCATGATGATTCTAAGCCAGAGATGTTTGTGAATTGGCTTTTGATTAAATCCATGCAGGCATCGATGATGGTGCAGTTTAGCCAACCACATGGATCTGTGATCAACCTTCGATCGCTGACATTAAGGTTTTCACGTATCAACGACCCATCTGCGCATACCCAAACTTCCTGGCTGTACAATATGTCCTTCTGTATGCTCTCATTTGCCTGTTCCGTTTGTTGTTCTGTTTGTTCCGTTTGTTGTTCTGTTTGTTCCGTTTGTTGTTCTGTTTGTTCCGTTTGCTGTTCTGCTTGTTCCGTTTGCTGTTCTGTCTGCTCCGTTTGTGGATCTTCCTGTGGAACAGCGGAACAATAGGGGAGAGACATAGAATTCACCCAGACAAAATGTTGTGTCATATGAGAGAAGAACTTCCTGTCTGTTCCAAGAAATTGTTTCGGATAAGAGATCTAGTGCTGGTTTCAAACCACAGACAATTATCACATCTGGGTATGTGGTAATATGCCATACAAAATCTGGCTCCTCAAACGCTAATTCATGGATGTTCATGATGGCATCTTGGGAAATTCTCTTGTCGGCAGCTACACTGGCTTTTATATTTTGTAGCTGTTTCACATTTCTGGGTTTGTCTGTGGCCTCATTTGTTGGTTGTTCCGTCTGTTCCGTAACCATTTTCTTGTACACTTTATGCGGAACTTGATATTCTACTTCTTCCGCCATTCTTTTCAAGACAGATGGTTTTGTACGGAAAAATAACTTGGTCTGTTTAAGACTATTTCCGTGTTTTCCTGGCAGAGATATCTCCTCATTACCAATGTAGTGGAGGACAGCGATATTTTCTGGGTTTTCCATCGGAAAGTACACATCTTTTCGGAAGTCATTCAATGCTTTGTTGTCCGAACTTTTGGCATAAAAGTATGATTTCTTATATATTGGATCTTTCCTTGGCAATTTCTTGGAGGATCCATTGGACCATCTGTTTATTCATTTGTTAGACTACTATTTTTTGATTTAAGATCTATTTGATTTATCATTACTTGCGCCATTGCGTTAACATGACTTAATAATAAACTCTTTATGACGTCATAGTAGATCTGTTGCTAAACTGACTGTTCCGTTTTCCGTTTTTTTCATCTGTTCCGCGTCCGTACATATTCCGGGTTTTTATATTATAATATACGGGACATTCTGTTCCGTTTTTTAGTTTGTTCCGTCGTTCCGTTATTCCGCCATTCCGTCTTTTAGTAACCTCCGAATTTGACAACGTTGCCAAATTTTTAGTTTTCCCGAACTGTTGTAGCGGAAGCGGTAGAGACTGGATTATTTAGTCTAGAGTGGACACAGCTTAGAGTTTTGCACCATCAACATGTGGGTAGCTTCTCATACTTGACCCATAAGAATTGGTCCATCCCAATTGTAGAAAATCATGGAAATTGCCCATATTAAATAAGTTTGCAGGTGCTCAGTCCGGGACTCGAACCCCCGCAGTATGACAGTCAGACTCGTTGCAGGGTGAGCTAAAGGGACAATTCGATAGCTAAGTCTTAGAACTTGTACTCAACTATCGGTATCTGCAACTACCAGAACCACTACACCCTTCACAAAATTCCCTTCACCGACACCGGTCACACTAATGAACGCCAAGAGAGTAATGAATGCCAAGACTACGCCAAGACACGCCAAGGGCTATATAAGACAATATATTATTGATTTTCCTTCATAAACATGTATTATAGTATAGATTTTAAACATTACCAAAATATCTTTCGAAATTATAAACGTATTATGTTTATTTTCTACATGTGAATATCTGTGTCAAGCAAACAACTTGAAGTCGCGGCGCCATATTGTTTGTTTATACATGGTAGCTCCTAGTAAAGTTACCTGTGATTGTCTATAATGTTTGAAAATAATGTTTAAAGCCAATAAATGGGAAAATAAAAGCATTGTTATGCTGGAAAAAAAAATCAATCATTTTCGGAAGTGAGAAATTTTGAATGGTTTTTATTTATTTATTTATTTTTTATTTTATTTTTTTTTTTTTGCAAGTATACAATTTTTTTACGTTCTGAAGTAGGGTTCTGGAAATTTAAACTTGCCCATTTTCATGAGAATTTTTTTTGTTGGGGGGGGGGGGGGGGGGGGGTTAGAGGAATATGGGCCCAGAGATGGGAGGGGGGATGGCAATGAAAAAAATATTTGTTTGTACTTTTTTTCTCAGTTGTTTATTTCAATCATATATCATGTTTTTGAATTATCATCTTTATGAATTGTGAATAAAATGTTACATGTGTGAGTAAATGTTCACATACATGTACAATAAAACTTCATGTGTTCCGTTATTTTTATATATTCAATTTATTTTAATCTTATTTATAACTTTTTTTTGTGCGATACAAGTCGCAGAGTTAACGTAAATACGTAAGTTAGTATTCTGCCTTAAAAAAATTGCTGTGATACTGCAACACAAATTTTACTATATTTCAATTCAATTTTTGATAACTTATAATTAAAAACATATTAAAGACATTGAAATTATTTAATCAAATTAGTGCTCATATGTCAAGAATATTCAACTTCAATTTATGACACCTCAATAATTACTTCGTAGGCTCAATTATTTAATTAGCAAACAAGGTAGTAAGCTGTTAATTAGACGAAAGCCGTTATACTACAGTTCACTTTGATCCATGATCAGATGAAGCCGACGTAATTACCTAATTATAGAGAACGTGTATAAATATCACCCGATTCTAATTCTCATCACATTTGGCTTTTTTCTATCCTCTTATGTTCTTATCATAAAGAATTATTAGAAATGTGTTAGCTGTAAAATTTTGTATATATCATAAAACCATTGTTCATAGTGCTTTTTATAAATAGTAGCTATAGTTGTTAAATTTGGTGATTTTTTCATAGTGCTTTATTTTGCAATAGTAGCTAGTTTTGCCTTTTTGGTAATTCTTTTATCATTCAGACATATCGTCTTTTCCTTGTGGAAAGTGTTCTTTAGAGTGTAAGGGTAACAGAAATGTTGCCTGTGATAAATGCGATTTTTGGTTTCATCAAAATTGCAAAAATCTCACAAACGCTCAGTTTTCATTTTTATGCAAGACATCTCTTTCTTATGTATGCGCTAGGTGTTGTTTAGATTCAACTGGAAATTTTGATTTTTCATGTGGCTTGGAGCGAATTGCTCAAAATGGAATTTCCGAGGAAACCTGCAAACTAGAATCCATTTTTATGAGATTTTTACCATCAAAATTGTCTCCACAAACCACTAGCTTGGACAAACCTTTGGCAATCGATAGCATAGGTAACCATTTTTTGGGACAAAATTCTGACTTTTTGGCCGTGGAGACAACCGGGGATGGCAATTGTCTTTTTAATGCCATATCCCTAGGCATACAAAATAATGAGAATTTGGCCGTAGAAATAAGATATAGAGATGATCATGAACCGTGCTTTTTACATAAACGAACACAAACATGATGGGCTGACACTTGTCAGTGGCACGTACGACGATTCAATGAAAGCTTGTTCAGAAAATTTTTCTTTTTCTTCGGCATTTACAATTCATGCAACAGCAACCGTTATTGGAAAACCTATCAGATCCCTTTACCCAGCAGTAAACGGAATTTTTGATAACTCGATCGGCATTTTGAACAGATTTTTTTCTCCAAGAAATTCGAAGTCTCAATTAAAAAAACCCTTTATGTATTTTATGGTCTAGTTGTCTATCATACCCCGGTTACGGAACTTGGACGCCAAACCATTTTGTTTTTCTTTCGAGTAAGAATGACAAACATAACGTTTTGAACATTTCGGACGAAAACGAATTTCCCTCTCTCTCAGTTGCTTCAAACGTGCCAGTGACAAAATCAGTACCCGATACTGACATAACCCACTTTGAATTCACAGAACATGCAGTCGCCACACATTCAGATACAGACATGTCACATACTGAGGAACATCACACAGACACATCACAGTCTGACGTACATCATACAGACACGTCACACACTGAGGAACATCATACGAACATGTCACACAATCTTTTTTTGAGTTACCCTTACTTTGATTGCCACATTGTCCAAGTTGGAGGGTAATGATTTCACGAGGCATATTCTTGTTTGGTTAACTTTATCTTCTAGCACTTGAAAGCGATGAAAAAGAACTTTTAAACGATTTAATTTTACATGTTTACATGTTTTCTGGATTCGCGCGAATGTTTGGTTAGTACTTCCGGTTTTAATAATTTAATGAACCAATCCCGACGGTTGCGATCCGGGTTGCACTACCAGGTATTGGGCGTTTTCAACGAAAGGCATGCAATAGTTGACGTCATATTAATGATTTTATATTGCTCATACATTATAAAGCTACATATCAATACAAAGTACTCTTATTGCTGATGACTTCTATAATCCTTGATTTCATCTGAACAAACCCTGTCAGTCAGACATGCTGCTCAAAGTTATTGTCGCTTCCATATAGAGGCTTTTAGCACTTATAAGAAAGGATCGGATATCCAACAAGACCTTGTAGTAGCACCAACATCCAAACACCAAAACACCCCAAGTGAAAACACAGAGAAGACCAACACAGCGGGAGACACAAAAGGGACAAGTAACACAAAACACAACATCAAAACACCAAACACAAACTACCACACATAAACCAACGAGACCAATGGGCAACCGTTGCCGACTTAGGACGGTCATCTGCTCTGTTAGTAAAAAATGGTGTATCTGTCCGGATTACGTTAGAAGAACAGACGACAAAAATTCTGCTGTGCAGTGAATGACGCTGACGAGATCGTTAACACGACGACCTTGTAATGTATTTGTCAATATTGAAATAAACATTGTATTATAAAATTTGATTGCACCATATACTGCATAATGATATAAACCCATTATATGCAGATTGATTATTTTTGTATTTCAAGATTGCCATAGTATTACGGCTTCTTTTTGTTGTCAATTTTGAAATGTATGATCTCTTGGAACATAAATCAGTGCACCTTATGCGCATTTTTTTAAAACAAGTCATATCTCATCAGAAATGCTCGGAGCAGAAAAGAGGACATTCAAATAATGCATGATTGAATGGTGTGATATGATTTTGACTCCTTCTCTTGTTCCCATTCCATATCGCTACTCAAGTGTGTCACTACAGTGTTATTACGTGGGGGATCCCCTATACTTATCTGGCAAGTTAACAACTCAAAGGTCTCATTTAATTATCGTAGTGTATATCTATTTCTTTATCGGATTTATTCAGAGTGGCGCTACTTTCTGTCCTTTTTGGTTAAAGGTGGCCAAGCAGCGAAACTGTTGGTAACACTTGGACAGAAATTTGTGTTGACTGTGAACTTCCTTTTGGTCCTTCCTGCTTGATACTATTCTTGCATTAGATATGTTACATGATTAATGTGACATACGTAAATAATTAATAGGGCGTGTTTTAACCGCGCCACATACAATGCCTTCTACAACGCCTTCCGCATTCACACTGGAGATGGTTCATTAGATAAGTTGTCTTCTGTGTTCCAGCGCCACCGATACTCTTTACACATTTACTTGCAAAAAGTACTATTTCGACAGTCTAGTTAAAGAGTTGGGTTTAAATTCAACACCTTGAAATCCCACTTTCACCCCGACAAACCTTTCTGCCTCTTGCTTCTTTTGGCTTCGACACTAACAATTTAGATTTAGATTTGCCATACTTATACTGCATACCTAAAATGCATAAGAATCCGTACAAACAACGTTTCATCGCTGGTTCCTCTAAATGTTCTACCAAATCTGTATCGATCTTACTCACCAAAGTTTTATATGAAATCAAATCTGGGCTTCAAAAATATTGTTCAACAGTATATTCTCGCAGTGGTATCAACCAGATGTGGATTTTAAAGAATTCGAAGGAACTTTTAGAACATCTGAAATCCATTCATTTTAGTAGAGTCCATTCGATCAAAGCCTTTGATTTTTCGACACTTTACACTACAATTCCACATTCTAAATTGAAAGAAAGACTCGCAAAAATTATAAGTAATGCATTTACATGTAAGAACGGTAATCGCAAATACAAATTTATTGTTGTTAACTATGGTCTTCCAGAAAATTGTCGGAATTCCAATGGGAACCAATTGTGCCCCACTCCTTGTCGACATTTTCCTTTACTCGTACGAGGCTGAATTCATTCAATCTCTGGTCACTGAAGGAAAAGGATACTTGGCTTCTGACTTCGGCTTCACTTACGAATACATAGACGATGTGTTGTCCATCGATGATCCAAAATTCGAGGATTACCTGAGCGGTATCTATCCTTCAGAGCTTGAGGTCAGAGAAGCTGCAGAGACAGTTGGTTCGGCATCCTGTTTGGACATGGTGTTGTCCTGCGACACTGATGGTCGCCTCAATCTGTGACAAACGTGACGACTTCAATTTCAGCATTACAAACTTTCCTTTTCTGAGTAGCACCATCCCTTCGTCGCCTGCTTGTGGCATGTTCATATCTCAGTTGATGCGCTATGCCAGAGCAAGTGCGAAATGTACGGATTTTGTTCTGAGAGCTGGGCGTCTTTCAAATAGGCTTCTCGGTCGGGGATGTGTTTGTGACCGACTGGCGTCGTCGTCGCTGGGGAAGTTATACGGTCGACGTGGGGATTTCGTCATGCACTGTGGTGTCCCACTCTCGGGGGTGGTGGGTGGTGTTCTGTCATAGACTATTTGAACCATCCAACCAAAGATTGTACTCTGTGTCTTCCAAAATGGAAGTTGCCGGATGTGACAGTTCTGCCGAATTGAAGCGGCGGATGTTGCATGCTAGCAGGAGATGCTTACTCTTCCTGGGCACCTGGTCTCACTCCCATATCGGGTGTTCGCTTCTTTCATGTGGTGGAGATTTTTGTTTGTATGCTTGGGTTCCTGTTTTATCCTGATTTTGTATGCCTTCGGTTTCTGATTTTCTGAATTATCGATTTTGTGCTGTATACAGGGATATGGTCATTATCCATATTTGTCATTTTGGTCCTACAGTTTATTTTAATATGCTATGAAATCAAAAATTCAAACCAGAGGGTGCTACTTTAAAATACATTAATTTTGGTTATGTCTGATAACTACTTTGGCTTGAAATATGCCACTCACACCATGTAAGGTGTCCTGACGAGGGATGATTTTTTGTGTTACTTGTCCTGGATTTCTTGTGTACGTCCTGGATTTCTTGTGTCATAAAATTAATTGAAACTCCATGAAATGCTCAATTTGACATTTTTTCAGTTTGTTTTCATGTACAGTGATGTATTTATGACGTCTAAGTCATCTGTTAGGGACCGCAATTAAAATTATACGAATATCACTTGATTTAAAAGAGTTGAGCATGTCCTGACATTTCTGTGTACCTAGTCCTGGATTTTCTTTGTGATGTCCTGGATTTTATAGTTTTGGATTTTAGAATCATTGTCAATAGGTTTGAAAAGCAAGCGAATATTTTAATATAATCGGCTCATATAACTCTTAACTTTTATAAAAATGACACATGCCTTAGTTTAAACGAAGAGAAAGCTTGTTTTGTATGCAGACATCTTTTTGTTTTAATTGTTTTGTTTTTTCCCTTCTTTACTACGGTGCCTCTAAGCGGACATGTTGATTTGTTTTTCATATCGTTCAAAAGGCAGGCGGGTAGCCAGAGTGCTTTTCAAGTGGAATCACTTTCAGTCATGAGGTGTGGGGATCGCTTTGAGGCCCCTATTGGGTCCAGGGAGAAGCCCTTGTGGGTATCCAGGCGCGGGCCAAGGGGCAAAGCCACGGAATCTAATGCATTTTACACATTTACAGAACAGTTTTCTACGTTAAAATGAACCATGGTACACTTTCTTTTAGTCTGCTTTGCAAAACGATGTGGAGCATTCGATACTTAAGTGCGCATGGCTATGCGCCTTGCTAACCCCCGACCCACCCCGCTCTCTTTTCTCCTTTCCTTCAGATTATCAAATATTACGCACAAAAAAAGAGAGGTGGGGTCATTCACCAAGCTCTTTTGTATGGTGTTACATGTATGTATACGCTATATATATTCAATGGGCGTTTATATAGGAACACTTTGTAAAGAATGATGAACGAATGGTCATACTGTTTATTGATTTTTTGTTGTTTGTGTGAGGGTGTGTGAATTTTTTTTATGTTTTTGTTTTTGGTGTTTTTTTGTGTGTTATTATTTTTATTTATTTATTTATTTATTTATTTATTTTTTTTTTTTTTTTGGCTTTTGTTTGTTTGATTGTTTTTTCTTTTCTTTTGTTTTTGTTTTGTTTTTTTCGTGTTTTTGTTTTTGGTCAAATTAAATTTCCCCTCCTACCATTTCCATCAGAGGTATACCTTTGCATGCAAACAAGATAGCAAAATTACTTCCAATATTACATTATGACACACCACACACTTGTAGATGACCAGTTGCGGATCTAGGATTTCAGAAAGGGGCGGGGGAGGACAAAGCTCTAGTTTCAAAGACAATTTTTACGGAAAACTGACATGCGAAAATAGAAATTATATTCTAATTCCTCCCACTGGGTTTTAATTAATGACTACATTTTTGTATATACTTACTTCTACTATGTTTGAAAGACGATTGGCGAACTTCTTTTTTCAGAGTTAGATAGAAAATGAAAGACGATTACATGTACTATCTGTATCCTCTATCAATGTATTTTGAGTCTCAAACATAAAATTCAATGTCAATGCAAATTTTAAGTCTTGAAAACCGGCGAGCAACAGCGAGCCAATGAATTTTTTTCAACATGTTCAAATACATGTATACTGACAGATAAATTCGTAATTAGGTCTTCCGACTTCCGTCGGAAGACCTATTGTTTTCGTAACCGTGGAAAATTGGATCAGCGATTTCTCAAGAACCCTGTAAGCTAGGACAATGAAAGTTCTCCGACGTTACGTTTGGAGTAAAAGCTAGATTGGTCTTTTTTATTTTTGGTCCCTGTTATTTTTTTATCATGTTTTTTTAGTAGATTCAAATATTTGACGGGAGCGTCGAATTACTCAAAAGGACCGAAAATTTCATGTTTTGCTATTTGTAAGCTTAAATATCTCGTATTTTGCTATCTACAATTTCCATTCTTTTTGAAAGTCGACAGCCATGCAAGATATGAAATGCTAGATGCACACTGTAACGATTTAATACGATGACGTCCTTCACCGTCCTTCATATTTCCAAATTCAGAAGTTCATAGGAGGAAGACACTTTTTTGCTTATAATAGTAAACAAAAATTAAGATTATGAAGTTTCCTAAAAATTTCAATATTATTATTTTTTTTTCCATATATCTGTCTTATTTAGTCTTTCTGATTTTTCCTATCTCTTACTGTTGAAAAGATATGAGCATCGAAATTTTGAGTTGGGTATTTCGATACACCTTCACGCCAACAGATCGGGCGCACACTAAAATTGGTAGTCCGAGTCCGACTCGAGAAAAGCAGTGTTGAGATTTTCAAATTCCGATTTCACGGCAATGATGAATATGCATTTCATAAATACATTTCGATACACACAATTTGATTTTAAAACAGTTGATTAATTTAGAAGAGATCAGCTACAAACCAGAATTTACACACAAAAAGTGGTAGTTTGATTCCGATTTCTAACCTACAAACCTGTTTCTAAACTTCAATAACTATATTTTGAACATTAAGTTTAATTTCTAATTCTAGCAAACGTTCGAACATAATTTTCGGTTGGTTTATTTACAAATTGATGAACAATTTCTCCAACATTCTTCCCTCTCCTCGTTTTTCGAAAACAGTTCTGTTTATATTGAACGATGTCGCCATGATGGAAATTCAAAATAAACTTTGAAAAAAGGGAAGGGGGGGGTCCAAATTTGAACCTGCACAGCGAGAACCTCATGGTATTTATATATATATATATATTGAACGTAACTTGTTATTACCATTTCTCTTCTCAAGAAAATTGGTTCTACAGCTACGAGCTCGCCTTTTTTATGGGGGAAGGGGGCAGGAAGAATTTGCAAAAAAAAAAAATCCCGGCTCTGAAAAATGCTGAAAAAAATATTCCGGCCCAAAGGGCCGGCAATTTTTTTTCCCGGACCATGCAAAAGTAAGGATACATTGCATGATATGGAAATTTTTGCTGGCCCTTTGTGCCAGACAATTTAAAGTCAAAAAATTAATTAATATAAATACAAACTGTTCACATAGCTGTATCTACCAGAGACCTAATACGCATAGGCACAAAAATCTAGAAAAGGTTCTATTTAAACATCATAAAATCTGTCTGAAATTCGCTAATTGCAAAGAGACATCTGAAGGAACGGTTATTAACTCATACTCTGTAACAGCGGGGAGTTTAACTTACACATACATTCACAACATTTGACAATTTGTTTAAATCCGGCCCGAAGAACCGGCGAAAATTTTTCTCCGACTCTGGTAATGGCTGAAAAAAATGGCCTGCTCAGAAAATTGCTGAAAAAATTTTACCGGCTGGCAATAGAATTCCTAACACCCCCCCCCCCCCCCCCAAATCAAATGGTTGCTCACCAACAATTATCGGTTTGAAAATTTAATGTTACTGCTATTTGAAAACTTAAATATATATTATAAATACATGTAATGTGACGTCCTTCATATTTCCAAACCAAAAATTGTATAGGAGGAAGACACTCTTGTTGCAACCGCAACAAGAAACCTTTCTAGTTATTTAAAATTTTCATAGCAAATTCAGAACATCTGAAGAAAAATTGACCGCCACGGGATAGAATAGGGACCCGCACGACACCTCTAGATTCACTAGTGATCCATTCAAGCAGAGCAAAGAAAATATAATGATAGCATGTATCAAATATTAAATACGGTGATGGGGCGGCCCCACTAATTGTCCTCCTCCTCTATAAATTTGCAACCAACACTTAATATAATATTCAAAACATTGAACTGTAAGACTATAGCATGTATAGTGGGGGTTCTCTGTTAGCAAAGCTCGGAATTGAATAGAATCAATTTTGTAGTCGTGCCAATTTATCAACGTTTTAAGAAAAGAAATAAAATGAAAACGTAATTAAACGAAAAAGAAAACTCACAGATCAAATTCAAAATATGCAAAGGAAATCTGTCGAAACCCCCAACGCGGGAGGTTAGTTTCGCCCCCTCGTCTTCTTTACATGATTATTTGGTTATCAATAATTATTTTGCAATATATAGTGGAAGGACATTGAACAGAAGCCTTCTTAATTTTTCTTTGAATTTCAACAAAACATTTTCGTTATGGCTAATGCCATAGTTGCGGATTTAACGGGGTTGGGGGAGCGAAGCCCCCCCCCCCCACCCCCGCAGAGCGCCCAAAAACTTTTTTAACTATGTTTTTCAAGTCAAGTACTTTTTACAGCCAATAAAACTTCTAGGCATTACCAACAAATGGATTTCAATGAAATTGATATCAGTGGATATATCTCCATATTACACCATTTTAAACAATTTTTTACAAAACAAATTCCGAGTGAGGTCCTCCCGGACTACAATCTTCACAACAGGAGGCCTCCTGAACATCCCCTACTCGGCACTTCATGCCTTTTATCAACCATATGGGCCTAAACAACAAAAAAAGTCTTGAAACCAGAGTATTAATAGGAAATTCTCCCTATTTGGGGATTGGTACCCGTACCCCAGAGAGGGGAAATTTACAACATTTAACTTAGATAGGGGAATTCTAAACTAATGTGATAAAACAAAATTATTGAAATATTTGTTTCATTTACGTACAAAAACTTGTAAACATTGTAAGTATGAAATCGTGTTAACTAATCCTTGAATATCAAATAAAACGAAGATCAAGCAAACTTGTTCAAAAGTGGTCTCAGATTGCACCATTTGCGTCCATTATTCGCAAAAATTTCCGGGGAGACCCCCGTACACCCTCGTGCCCCCATTTACGCCCTCGGCGCTTCGCTCCTCGACTTCGGTTCCTCTTACCCCCCCCCCCTCTTACGACAATGGACCTTCTGGATCCGCCAGTATGTCAAGAATGTGGGAAAATGATTTGCTCGATGTAATTTCCGGGTTGATACACCTATAGATATCAATAAGATATATTTTTATTTTTTATACATTCAGATACATGTCAGTATCTCTTTTTATACTTTTAAAAAGGCACAAAGCATTAATTTTGTTCTTTGTCCACCCTATAGATTTCAGTTGGTCTTGACCTTGATCTTGGTCTGTCTGAGTTTCAGCATTGCTCTGGCTACGCTTCTGGCAACTTCGGACAGTCATCTGCTGCATTATTTACAACAAATTGTGTGTTTTCCGGAATGTGTGAGTACGACCCACTATTAACCTGATACATATTGGTATCTTTTAGTCTAACATGTATGAACAGATAACTTTTTTTTCATTCTGAGGTAACGATCCAAAGAACATGTTAGTGACTTAGTATGCTATACACTCGTGATCAATTAACACGGGAAGCCTGTCAAACAAGGACATATTTCATCTGAATACAGAAATCAGACCTAATAAACAGTGATTTTTGTAACAAACAAGGGTTGCAAAATAAAATTTCACATAATAGTGGAGCTACTGCCATGGCAAAATCCCCTAAAAATTAATTAAACTCTATTAGATTGTTGAAGAAATATACAAAAACCAGGACAGCAAACACAAAAAATCCAGGACAAAACACAAAAATGTCAGGACATCTTACTTTTTTGAGTTCAATTTGAGTTCAATTCAATTCTTTATTGATGAAATACCATGACATGAGGCGTACATCATACACAAATTAACATTCAATGATATAAAATATTTTCTTTTCTTATCTTAAAACATTCATCTAAATCTTTTTTAAAATTTTGGTTTTCTGCCTTGTAATACCGTTTTATTGCTCGAGAAAAAATATGGTTAGCACTGTTGAACTGGAACAAGATATTCATGTTAAAATAATTGAAACTAGTCTCTTTAAACGACGAGAACTTGGATTTTTATCAAAAAAGTCGAAATCTCTTGATTTAATGAAAAGCAGACAGCTCTAAGCATTGATTCAGTCTTATAATGCATTTACAATGTTTAATGCAAAGATACGTATCTCACGATGATATACATATCCGTTAATTGTCTAAAAAATATGACATCTTGCCGATTTCGCTCGAAACGAACACAAATAATCCAGGACAAACACGAAAAATCCAGGACAATTAACACAAAAAATCACTCGTCGTCAGGACACCTTACATGGTGTGCCACTGATAAGGATTTAATATCCAAAACACGAGTCTGCTGTAATAGTTGTTTTATAAGGAAACGAGCTTGGATACTTCAATTTTCTTACATATTTTTTATTTCAACACATCATCCGTAAATGGTCTGGGCGGGAAAATGATAAAATGATATGGAAGGTTGATATGTCAATGATCCGGATTTAACATATTGATAGTTCTAATTGAGGCTCCAATTGTTGAGTTATTCTCTTCCAATCGCAGCTTGGAGTTTATTAAGTTTATTAAGTTAAATAACACATGCTCTAGAATATGACTGTACATAACTATAAATATATATAGAAATCATAAACTTTGAAAAGCACTTGAGCAATTTTCATGACATACTATAAAGAGCGCATTAATTCAACATATTTATTATAATGTTATTAATTCTTTTAACAATTGAATCTTTATGGATTTGGTTGCGGTTGTCTTTGTGGTTGCGGCTGCCTTTGTGGTTGCTGCTGCCTTTGTGGTTGCTGTTGCCTTTGTGGTTGCTGCTGCCTTTGTGGTTGAGGTTGCCTTTGTGGTTGCGGCTGTCTTTGTGGTTGAGGTGGTCTTTGAAGCTCTTGTGGTATTCCCAAAGCTTCTCTTCCAATCGCAGCTTCTCTACGTCCACCATCTTGTTGCTGTGGTCTCTGTGGTTGCGGTTGCCGTTGTGGTTGCTGCTGTCTTTGTGGTTGCTGCTGTCCTTGTCCTTGATGCCTTAATAAAGCTTCCCTTCCGATCCTCCCCTCTCTACGACCACCCTGTTGCGGTGGCCTTTGTGGTTGCCGTTGTCTTTGTGGCTGCTGCCGCGGCAGCGGGTGCCTTTGAAGCTCTTGTGGAATTCCCAAAGCTTCTCTTCCAATCGCAGCTTCTCTACGTCCACCATCTTGTTGCTGTGGTCTCTGAGGTTGCTGTTGTCTTTGTGGTTGCTGTTGCCTTTGCGGTTGCTGCTGTCTTTGTGGCTGTTGCTGTCTTTGTCCTTGTGGCCTTAGTAAAGCTTCTCTTCCGATCCTCCCTTCTCTACGTCCATCCTGTTGTGGTGGCCTTTGTCCCTGTTGCTCCATCTGAGAAAATAAATTTAACGGTTTAAATAGGAAAAATTGATGACTGATTGACAGAATCAGTGTATGTTAAACTTTTGTGGACTAAATTTTTAATCATGTAATCTAATTTCATTTATTCTTTTTTTTTTATTTTGCCGCTGGGGTAAAGTTGAGGGAGCAAATACGAGGGTTGTCTCAGAAAAACGTAGACACTGCTCACAATTCCTTTATTTAGCGTTTAATCTAAGCAAGACTTTCCCAGATGTAAATTTAAGTATCTGGGAAGTATAAAATGTAAATGGTGTTGAAATATGCCGTTAATATTGAAAACTAATTAATTATTAGAAGAGCGGTTGGACCGTACCAGAGCAGTCCGAATTTTTCATGCGCCAAAAACGAATTGATAATAAAACCTGTTGAATACTTATCAATGGATGTATCAATAGTGCTAAAAGTCTAATCAACAGAAAGAACTGATATTTTCGTCAATAACGTAATAAACAATTTGATAATGAAGGAATTTATAACGCAAATTCTCTTCAATCATTCAAAAAACGGCGGCGTCAACTTTATTAGCGGAGCAGTAAATGGTACTAAGATATTGTGTTGATCGTGGATTGACCCCTTTTCAGACAAAATAAGAAATGAAAACATCAGAAAAGTATGGAAATGTTCGCAAAGTATTAGTATACATGTATGTACAAGAGATTTGTCGACGAATTAACAGACAAAACTAAACAAGAGCACAAGGAGAGGGGAGATATTCAGACAGTAAATTTGGCAAGAAACGTCATTGATGAAAACCAGCATAGAACAGTAAAAGAAATAGAAGAGAGGGTCCATAAAAGTAAATTTACTGTGCAGAAAATCCTGTCAAGTGGATTAAATATGTATCTCATTTCTGCTCAATGAGTGCCAAAGTCTATTATCAAATATATGAGATGAATTTATGAGTTGCTTCCTTTAGGCATAGTCTTAAACGCAGTCGCTGAAATTCATGACGTTACGTATCATGCGCCGGTGGACGTCACCCTACATCTTTATTTCTTCTATAAAAAATTACTATTGAAGATAAATTATTGATTTTTCATGTACATAAGCCGATTTGTATGTCAAATGTATCAGTACAAAGTTTATAAGAATGCAGCCCTTTACAACTTTCTTATTGCCGATGTCTACGATTTTCTGGGACAACCCTCGTATATGAGAAAAATACTGAAAAATGGATGTGGAGGAGGTTTAAAATATCTCCCTTACCATCCCATAAAAACTTTTAAAAAGGTTTAAATTCCTGAAGACACATTCCTTGAAATCCATGTTTAATACCCCATTTATTTATTTATTCTTTTTCGTATTTATTAGTTTAAATCTATCATACAGGTACATGCTCATTAATTCTATTTCTAATTCATAAATTTACAATTTTTGAAAAGATGATATTCTTTTTAATGTTACCCTGCGTCCTCACTTAAAATGGCTTTGTCATAATTTATATTTTTTAAAGGAGAAGAGGGGATCTCCATCAACACTCGGTTGCAGCACCCAGAGCAAAACCCTAGAACATCCCATATAAAACACAAAGCAAACACTCAAAGAAAAAGACGTACCATAGAAACATGAAACAAAGGAGGGGATCTCCAACAACACCAGGTTGCAGCACCCGCAGCAACACCCCAAAACACCCAATGTAAAAACACAGAGCAAGCACGCACAGAAAGAATCACAAAAGGGACAAGGAACATCAACGCACAACACGGAAACATCAAACGCAAAGGACTACACATAAACCAACGAGACCAATGGGCAACCGGTGCCTACTGAGGACAGTCATCTAGCACGGAAATAGCAGAAGGTGTAGTTATCCTGGAGTACGCGCTCACAACCCTCCCACTTTTCCGATTACTAAAAGACTGTGTCGAAGAACGTACGATTGTGGTGTAAAACAACCTCCTTACTGTCAATTGACCACACACAAGCAAGACCGCAAAACGCAGGGGCCAAAGAAACACAGATGAATATCTAAATGGATATAAGAAGAGGGCATACGTAATACAATCCGTGCTCTGTCGGCTGTAGCTAGCTCATGTATGCTATCACACGAGGAGTCTGATTGATATTCAGAGAGGACAGGTGGTCGGGGCCCTGTCGTTTCTAAAGAGGTTTGGACAGGGTCCGTCATGGAGTCCCGTCGTCACAGTCAGTCAGAGTGCAAGTTTTAATAATGCGCTGGTACAAGACTGAAGATTTGTCAAGTACCGAGCCTAGTGCCCGTCTGGTGACATTAGGATCATATCCAAGGTATAAAAGGCGTTTGATGCTTCTGACGCATATCGATGGTTATGCTCTCTATCTTTGATCCTTCTTATTTTGTTAATTCTTCTTTCTTCTTATTATGTCACCTTTAATTGGAGGTTGTGAAATACCCAAAGTAATATACTCTTTTGCTTGTTTTGGTCCGAATTTCAAAAGAAGTTGCCAGAGCAAATACCAAATATACAGATTTTGTTCTGAGAGCTAGGCGTCTTTCACATAAGATTCTCAATCAGGGATATGTTTGTGACCGACTAACATCGTCACTGAGAAAGTTCTACGGTCAATATGTGGAACTCATCGTACACTATGATGTCCCACTCTCCAGAATGGTGAATGATATTCTTTCATAGACCATTTGAACCATCCAACCAAAGATTGTAATCTATGCCTTCCGAAATGGAAGTAACCGGATGTGACAGTTCTACCGAATTGAAGCGGCGGGTGTTGCATGCAAGCAGGAGATGCTTACTCTTCCCGGGCACCTGGTCTCACTCCCATATCGGGGTTCGCTTCTTTTCATATGGTGGAGGTTTTTGTTTGTTTGCTTTGGTTCTTGTTTTATCCTAATTTTGGATGCCTCCCGGGCACCTGATCCCACCTCTAGCTTGCTAGGGGTCCGTCGATGCTCCATTTGGTGCTCTATTGTGAGTGCTGTTGAGATTATTGTCAGGATCTTCTTTAACTCATTTGTGTCACACTTATGCCCTTTGCCGTGTGGAGCTCGTAAAAAAGTTCCCCGCGAGGGGTTTGACAGTAAGTGTTTTGAATTTTTTCCCTGACATTGTCGCCATAGCACTTTCTATATAGACAGAACCATAGACAGTACATGTATTTAATATATTTTCATTTTCGTGCGCGAACATCGACGGCGGGTGCGGCTAGCCAACAGGGGATGCTTCTCCTCCTGGGCACCTGATCCCACCTCTAGCTTGCTAGGGGTCCGTCGATGCTCAACATAGTGCTCTATTGTGAGTGCTGTTGAGATTATCGTCAGGATCTTCTTTAACTCATTTGTGTTACACTTATGCCCTTTGCCGTGTGGAGCTCGTAAAAAAGTTCCCCGCGAGGGGTTTGACGGCAAGTGTTTTGAATATATTCCCTGACATGGTCGCCATAGCACTTTCTATATAGACATAACGTCAGACAGTGCATGCATTTTATATACTGTGTTCTTTATCGTGCATTTACATCGACGGCGGGTGCGGCTAGCCAACAGGGGATGCTTACTCCTCCCGGGCACCTGATCCCACCTCTAGCTTGCTAGGGGTCCGTCGATGCTCCATTTGGTGCTCTATTGTGAGTGCTGTTGAGATAATTGTCAGGATCTTCTTTAACTCATTTGTGTCACACTTATGCCCTTTGCCGTGTGGAGCTCGTAAAAAAGTTCCCCGCGAGGGGTTTGACAGTAAGTGTTTTGAATTTTTTCCCTGACATTGTCGCCATAGCACTTTCTATATAGACAGAACCATAGACAGTACATGTATTTAATATATTTTCATTTTCGTGCGCGAACATCGACGGCGGGTGCGGCTAGCCAACAGGGGATGCTTCTCCTCCCGGGCACCTGATCCCACCTCTAGCTTGCTAGGGGTCCGTCGATGCTCAACATAGTGCTCTATTGTGAGTGCTGTTGAGATTATCGTCAGGATCTTCTTTAACTCATTTGTGTTACACTTATGCCCTTTGCCGTGTGGAGCTCGTAAAAAAGTTCCCCGCGAGGGGTTTGACGGCAAGTGTTTTGAATATATTCCCTGACATGGTCGCCATAGCACTTTCTATATAGACATAACGTCAGACAGTGCATGCATTTTATATACTGTGTTCTTTATCGTGCATTTACATCGACGGCGGGTGCGGCTAGCCAACAGGGGATGCTTACTCCTCCCGGGCACCTGATCCCACCTCTAGCTTGCTAGGGGTCCGTCGATGCTCCATTTGGTGCTCTATTGTGAGTGCTGTTGAGATTATTGTCAGGATCTTCTTTAACTCATTTCTGTTTCTGATTTTCTGAATTATCGATTTTGTGCTGCAACAGGGATATGGTCATTATCCATATTTGTCATTCTAATGTTATATAAAAATATACATTATCAACACTTACCTTTCAATTACCCTAAAGAGCAAAGTGGCCTGACGGACAAATCGATATGTGGACACAGCAGCCTGAGATATGGTAAGCTTTAAATGGTATTTGCCTTCAAGACCTTAATAGGTCTGAACTGCAAATGAAGAAAAGGACGCAGAAGTCTGGTGCATGTCTCTGGATTCGATTATATTAATTTATACACTTTGTCCTTTCCGCTCAGTCATCTTTTTCATTCTGTTTATTCCGTTCAGATCCTTCAGAAACAAATGTACGGAAACGGAAAACATTTCCCTTTGACTGGAGTCATGAGCATTCGTCAGCATTTACTGTTAGTTTAGTGTGTTCAGTAGAAAAAAAATGCTTAATTGATTGTGTTTGGTATATTTCATACTTTTGTATATTCTACCTTATTTTTTTCTGCTTTTTTTGGATTCTGAGTTTTAATTTTTTGTTTGCACTAATCTTCTGATTGTTTGCATTAATCTTCTATGATTAATCTTAATGTTTGCATTAATCTTCTAATTGATCTGTTCTTAAATTATGCTATTCAATTTGAAGATGTAAAGCATTTGTACCACTCGGGGAGTGTCCCTGCTGGTGGACCAGGAATCCCCGATGGCACATGTAGACAAGTTTGATCAACTTCGGTTGATCGTTTCTTCAACGCATTCGAAAAATTTCTGTTATCAAAATTTTTTTGAAATTTCTAAAACGTGGGTCCTGTAGCATCATATCCCACCCATCCTGCTACGTCTTTCGGTACATTTTTGGACATAACAATTTTCATGCATATTTTTTAGATTGAGGATCACTGAGGGGGGTTAAGTACCTGAAACGGGCATGTCTAGTCCATGCTGCAAATTGGTCTGCATTTAAATGATGCTATTGAATTTGAAGACGTATAACATTTGCTAATTGACTTTTGTTCCATATCAATTGGCGTATACCTATATACCGTCATAATGTATTGAAGTATATCTCCAATATCAAAAGTCTCAAGTCAGAAATTGCATGTAAGCAAGAGATGCTTACTCTTCATGAGCACCTGGTCTCACTCCCATATCGGGAATTCGCTTCTTTGATCTTGTGGAGGTTTTTATTTGTTTGCTTTGGGTCCTGTTTCATCCTGATATTGTATGCCTTCGGTTTATGATTTTCTGAATTATCGATGTTGTGCTGTGTATAGGGGTATAGTCATTATCAATATTTGTTATTTCAAATTAAATATTTGCGACCCAGACCGAAAACGAATAAAAACCTATTGTAGAAAGAGTTTGTTCTTCTGTTTATTTGAATCCATTCTCTCTTGTTATCCAGAAACTTTAATTAAGGTAGTAAACCCATACCTGCCTACATTTGCTAAAAATAAAGTGTTGCTGATGACCAATGATATGTTAATGGTATACTGATATATTGCAATTACAGTTAAACCTTTGATGTACCGACAATCTGAGCTGTAAAGTACAAATTGTTTATTCAAATATTTTGTATTGCTTGTATCTCCCTTCGATTTTCATCTGCAGGACTTCTTTTGAATTACTTTGGTACGAGGCATGAATATAAAACTCCAATTTAATGCTTAGAAATGATCCACAAACACACACAATTACTTTTTTGAAAATTTCAAATATGACCGTCTCGGAAAGGCATTTTCAAAAATAAATACGATACTGAGGTTTTGTAGAAAAAAAATTCAATTCATAAAATTTCAATGCCACTTTTGTCACATCGATGTAACAAATTGTAATATGGAAAATGTTTTTTCTTAATTGAGGGGTCAACTACTTTAACTATGGATTTAAGTACTACATAGCTCATCGTAATAAACCATCAAAAATACTTATCGAGTGCATTGTCAATGGATTCTGGTAGATTTTGCATTCGAAGTTCTGATTACGGGACCGTAGAGCAACCCCCCTTGTTTTAAACAATACAGCAAGAGGAATTTAACGGAGCTAAGTTTCTATTTCAATCACTGATCGATGCTCAATTTTGTGCTGTTGTGAGTGCTGTTGTTAGTGCTGTTGTGAGTACTGTTATTGTGAAAGAAGCGAGGAGATTGTGAGTGCTGTGTTATTGTGAAGGAAAGGAGGGGATCTCCAACAACACTAGGTTGCAGCACCCACAGCAAAATCCCAAAACACCCATGCAAAAAAACACAGAACAGATACCCACAGAAAGAGACGCAAAAGGGACAAGGAACACCAACTCACAACATAGAAACATGAAACATAAAAGACTACACATAAACCAACGAGACCAATGGGCAACCGGTGCCGACTTAGGACGGCCATCTGCCACGTAAATAGCAGACGGTGTGTGCTGTTATCGTCAGGAGCTTCTTTAACTGATTTGATACAGAGATCGGGTTTGACCTCTTCTGCGCGGTTATACGAGGTAATTGTTTTGCATTTCTTATTTTCTTAATTCGAGTTACCCTTCTTTGATTACTGGAGAGAAAAGATAATAGTCATTACTCATAAGTAAGCCTTTAAAGTAAGATATTCTTAAATGATAAATTTGAAGACGTTTAACATCACCTACACTTGTCTGGCGAAGATGTACTCCTGTTGATTATGACTTTATTGGTTATATGGTGCGTCATGTTAATGCATTCATTTGTCCCTTGAACGAAGTGTTCAACTCTGATATCAGACATTGTTTAGGGATAATGAATCCTAATCATTGGTACTTGAAGCCAAATTGATTCGAAATGAAAAACAAGTTTAGTAACGCACCCCCTTGTCTAATGTATGGCATCATTGTGTTTGAAAAATGTTACGATATTTACATTGATATAAAAACGTGCATTATACTGCAAATTGTAATGAAAAATTCCATGTCAAATATATGTATTTGATAATTCAGTTGAACTCATCTTCCACGGAGAACGAAGTTTTCTTGTCGACAGACAGGATCCTTTCAACAATAAATATTCTCATTTCAAAGAATCTGATACCTGTACATATCGTGTAATTTGTTACATGAGATAACGAAGTTTCTGACAACAAGATCGACAGCACTCACAAAAGATCATCACATTGAGCACCGACGGCCCCCAGCAAAGCTAGAGGTGGAACCAGATGCCCGGGAGGGATAAGTATCCAGTGTTTGGCTAGCTGCACCTGCCGTCGATGTATCATCAATGACTTAAACATTTTAATATACATAATGGCTGACATCTTAAATCGAGAAATGAAAGAGATTATTCATTAGTATTTTTTATCCACCCCGGTCGTTAGGGAGCAAGACTCCTAGAATAAAGTTTAGTCTATTTTTAACCATGTTAAGCAAATTGGTGTGTTACGATTGTCAATTTCGAAATAGACAACAAGTTTTGAGGGCCTAGCCATAATGTAAGATGGAATGATAATCGCGATCATTTCTGTACCAGCTTTTCATTGGTTAGATGTTAAAGGGCGCCAAACGTCACCTGATACAGATGAGTCAAGCTGAACCACGACTTCCATGTAACTAGTGCGCATTTCATACTTAGCTCGGAGTCGGACGACACTTCGCTTTTCTCAAGTGGTTCGTACTTGATAAGTGAGTAAATTAAACACTGTTAAGTGAGCAAATCTAAGAAAGGTATTTTCATTATATACAAATGTATGAAAAGAATAATGGAACCAGATATATATTACAAAATATACAGAAAAACTAGATGTGACTGGGTTGAATATGTAAACATGTGTCACAAATGGACACAGACAACAACAAACTGTCCACGTGTTATTTCTAAAGCATGGCAAAATTCATCAGATTTACTACTTCAGGTATGTGGTTTTTCATTTCTAACTTATGTGACATAACATATTAGAATGCGCTTTGCTCATTTTTTGAAGATTTGTTGTATCAAAATTTCTTTAACTATATTTTCGACACAATCTACTCTTTCTATATTTTATTATAAAGGTGAATTCCTTTAAAAGGTATCTTTTTACTGTTGAAACCACAAACAATTGTTTCTTTTTAATGCCTCATTTTGTCTTATCTCCGGTTAATAAATGTGGGATACCAAGTTTTAATGTGTTCTATGTTACTGTGAAGTATTTTTCCCCACTTTTAGTATTTGAGTATAACTTAAAATGCCATAGTCCATACAAGCCAAGTAATTTTTTAAATTCCCATCAGGAAATTGATATAGAGAAATAAAATCATTACTTCTCAAGAAACCTTCGATTTCATTACTTTAGCCGCAAAGCTGCTTTTAAAAGAAAAAAAAGTGAACAAGAAAGAAAATATGTTGTTTTACTGCTCCGGAGGGTATGTTATGGACAATCGTTATTGAATTTGCAGAAGTTTTTAATTAAAGTAGAGCATCCCTCAGGTTTCAGATGCTCATATTTCCTTAATAATAACGTTTACAGTATTTTCATCTCCATATATTCAAAGCTTGTGTTAAACTTGATAAACAATCAAAATATAATTCGTGGGTTTATGATTATACCGAGAACATAAGCCGTTTGAAGTTTAACATTGGACCCTATTGGAAAAGGAAGAAAAATCCCCTTTTAGAGGTGATAAAATGTAACTATAGATGTTTCTTTTCCCAAAACCATATCAGTTTGATAATCTAAACAATATTCTAAAGAGAAAAAAATAGGGTATCCAGGCAAAAACAAATCCAGCAATTCTGACCTGAGGGATACTGTACCTTAAGAAAATGTGTGTGTTGACTTCCTGCATGATGGATGGGGCTACGTTTGAAAAACAAAAACACGGGATATTTGAAAAGAAAGGATCTCTTTTTATTAAGGTTATGTTTGCGACTACAGAAAAGGGGATGATCTCCAGCATGACCACCCAGCACCCACCCAACGAAACAAACCTTCAAGAAAGTTATATGTAAATGACATCAGACAAAACAACAAACCACAAATAAATACACGACAATAATCACTAGAATATCATACAAATTCTAATTCGTTCTGTTTGTTTCACGCATTCTGATTGGTTCACAGGATTTCTAAAAGCATGTATAACGACGATATACATGCCACAAACCGACTCACTTGACATACTTCAAAATGTATTCCTACGTAAATTTGCACGTTATAAGCTTTAGCGCACTTTTTGCGTATGACGTCATGCTTCCCTTCTTCGTTCTTCGTTCCTGTGACGTCATACTGTGACGTAAAACTACAAAGTATGAGCTTGTAAATGGCATTCTCCACATGTAAACAACAGAGCACGTAAGTTTATTATTTATTACACTTTGTTTTTTCGCCATTGTAATAAATACAAAGCAGTTGTATTTCATATTTAGCAGCGCAATAATTTCTGTTTGTCGTTGTTAGTCCTCCTTAGCAACGTCGCCTCTAAAGCGATAAATGAGAACCTCTGAGGGGTATAATAAGTTAAAATATGTCACATGAATTAGAATAGGGATAAACGTACTGTGTTTTGTGGCTCCGACAGGTATATGTTGGATGTACTGTTGGAAACATAAGTTATACGGTCGGGGACAAGCCCCGACGGTATAACTGCGTTTCCAACAGTATATCAAACATATACCTGTCGGAGCCACAAAACACAGTACGATTATCCCCTAAACAATTGAAACAGACGTACAGAAACACCAAACATCAATAACAACATATAAAAGGAAAGAAATATAACTCTATTGTCATATTACGTAATATTTGAAAGCAACAAAATCGATAAATGACATGACATCAGTTTGTATATCATTTCAGAAAAAAATAATACTCCTTGAAATTTTCAAAAATTCAAATATCAGTAATTTTGCTCAGGTATATATTGGTTTTATTTCTCAATGATAAAGCAATGCCATTACTCTACACATAGATAAAAATGCAATGTTAGGCCTTCTATGTATAAATAAAAATTACAAGTTGTTGCCATGGAAACCAGCAAAATCGTGCTTATAAAAAAAGTAGCCGCCCTTAGAACTCTTTATTTTTCCAGAATGTTAAACGATATAGCCTCTAATTTACACACAAGCTATAAAAATCCTGTAAAAAAAATATGGATTTATATGAATTCTTGAAATTTCATGCATTACAAAGGTATGTAAAGTTATCATGCGGAATTCTCCAAAAGACGGAAATGTTAAAATAGGCAAAAACACAACAAAACAAAAAAGCAAGAAAGAAAAAAATACCAAAGCAAAACAAGCAAAACAATAACTGGCTTTTGTAGTAAAAAAAAAAAACGATACGGGCAAATTTAGAGTTTTTGGTCAGAATAGTTCGAGGGGATGTTCCTCTACATGTGGACATTTAATTCAATCTTTCGTCTACCTGAATTCTACTTAAAGTCGCAACCATAAACTAAGTTCATCACCTTATCAATAACTGTATACATAACGCGCCTTCATTGTCTCAAAACAATGTCTATTTGATGCACGGAACACATGTTTAAGTAGGTTGTTCTCCTCAAGATACTTAAGGATGAGAAGTATAAGCTGATGTGTTTACAGTTGTTTTGACACACTGCAAACTTAGGAGATAATTGCTGAGGGAGATTTTTGCTTGAAATGTTAAACGTCTTCAAATTCTATAGTATACAGTTAAAGTATACCATTGAGGGAGTTAGCACGATTCTGGTTCCCCGAGACCAGACCTATTTCCCGAGGCGAAGCCGAGGGAAATAGGTCTGGTCGAGGGGAACCAGAATCGTGCTAACTCCCTCAATGGTATACTTTAACTGTTTTTTATTATACCTCTACTGATTTTTTCCTATATAAAAAGAGACTCATTAAATTTAACTAAATCCCTGAAAATCGCCTGATAAGACTATTTCCCTGCAAAGGGGTGCATTAGGTGAGAAGACTATTTCCCTAGGGAGTTAGTTTCAAAATGGGGCGGAGCTTCTTTGGGGGTGTGTCAGTATCAGCCAATCAGCGCCGTTGCAGGTTGATCGGATGATGTGAAGGTTGATCGGATGACGCTATCAATACGCGAGCAGAATAATCCGCCTCCTATCCGCTTAGCACATAAATTAATCCGCAACAAAATAAAACAATCAAAAATTAAACATGTATGAGTATGATAAATGATGTTTCTGTTTATCTTATCATCAAAAACTAATATTTTCCGTTACTCAGTCATTCAGTCGAGAAGGCAAGGAAAAATCATTAGATTTTTCATTTGAACCCTGTGAACCTAAGAGATATGTTCGTTTCAGTATAATGTTTGTTTCGGTATACCTAAGAGAGATGTTTGTTTCAGTATAATGTTTGTTTCGGTATAATAAAACAGTTAAAGTATACCATTGAGGGAGTTATCGAAACAAACATTATACTGAAACAAACATCTCTCTTAGGTATACCGAAACAAACATTATACTGAAACGAACATATCTCTTAGGTTCACAGGGTTCAAATGAAAAATCTAATGATTTTTCCTTGCCTTCTCGACTGAATGACTGAGTAACGGAAAATATTAGTTTTTGATGATAAGATAAACAGAAACATCATTTATCATACTCATACATGTTTAATTTTTGATTGTTTTATTTTGTTGCGGATTAATTTATGTGCTAAGCGGATAGGAGGCGGATTATTCTGCTCGCGTATTGATAGCGTCATCCGATCAACCTTCACATCATCCGATCAACCTGCAACGGCGCTGATTGGCTGATACTGACACACCCCAAAAGAAGCTCCGCCCCATTTTGAAACTAACTCCCTAGGGAAATAGTCTTCTCAACTAATGCACCCCTTTGCAGGGAAATAGTCTTATCAGGCGATTTTCAGGGATTTAGTTAAATTTAATGAGTCTCTTTTTATATAGGAAAAAATCAGTAGAGGTATAATAATTCCATTTAAGTACAGATAAATGGAGCAGACATGCACGTTTCGGGCACCCGACCCCCGCCAGTGATCCTCAATCTAAACAATGTAATTTGGTCAAAGAAAGTACTTATAAACCATCCAATCAATACGAAGTGAAAAAAAAAGTAATTTGCACAGTTGTATTCGTTGATTGGTATGATATAATTATCGGATTGAAAAAAAATATCACTATCGGACTATTCGTTTTGTACACTGAAGTGTTTGAAAAGAATGACAAAAATATGTTACCGGTTTTACGAAAATTAACTTTACAGCTTTAGGAAGGTTCTTCTGCTTTTTTCCCCTGAAACGTAATTTAAAGATATGATGAATGAGTTAAAGAATATCCTGACGAAGTTACAACATGTGCCTTTAAGTTATTGAAAATTGATTTTCAGATTATTCTGAACAAAAAAAAAAAACATAGAATGACATAAACCAGCTTTACAAAACATTAACATATGTTAAATATTTCTAATCTCCGTCTGTTTGTCCAATTTTTATTCTCGCGTTAGAAAGTTCTGTTTTATATTTTTTCGTATTTGTAAGCCTTTCGATTGTGGTTTTTATAATCAGGTTTCTTCTGTTGCTTTTGACTTTCATTCACGGACAAAATGATATTTTGATATTGTGGTGGATAGAAAGAGGCGGGTTATTTAAAAAGAAATAAAAACAAGGCCGATGGCTATGTCTGAAGAGCCAACAAATCCTTTGTTACCAGAATTCCCAGTCAATAATTGTTTTGTTATCCTTACTTCAATACTGCAGCGACAAACCGATTGCAGGCGAGTGGCCTGGTATGTTTGTAAACATCCATTTTCGTCTATAAAAAATAAAAGCGCGGAAAATTAATACTAGGCAGAGTTTATAAGCCATCAATGACGTGACGTCACAAATGATGTGACGTTTATCTGTCAATGGTTTTTAAACTATTGTCCCTAGGTCAAATTCGATGCAAGATGGGGGTGCAGACTCTTCCTGGACACCTGGTCTCACTCCCATATTAGGAATTCGCTTCTTTTCATGTGGTGGAGGGTTTTGCTTGTTTTATTTGGTTCCTGTTTTATCCTGATTTTGTATGCCTTCGGTTTATGATTTTCTGAATTATCGATGGCGTACTGTGTATTGGAATATGGGCATTATCTATATTTGTCATTGGTGTAAACAAAGAAACTATTGACTGTTTTGTAAAATATTCGAATTTATAGGCATTTTCCTACAGAGATTTTATATTGAGATACTGATAAGAGTAGAATTATGTATTATTATATTATTAACCGTATTCCAGCAGATTGTCGGAATCCCCATGGGTACCAATTGCGCCCTACTGCTTGCGGACTTATTATCATATTCATGCGAAGCTGACTTCATTCAGCCCTTGCTCTTGACTGGACGAAAGCACATGGCGTCTCAGTTCAATTTTACCTTCAGATACCTAGATGACGTGTTATCCATCAATAATCCGAAATTTAAGGACCATCTACATGAAATCTATCCTCATGAACTAGAGATCAAGGAAACAACAGAGAGCGACAGATCCACTTCGTACTTGGATATACTTCTATCTTTCGACGCAAACAGCCATTTTAACACCTTACTGTATGACAAGCGTGACGATTTCAGCTTCCACATAACTAACTTCCTTTTCATGAGTAGCGACATTCCGTCTTCTCCTGTTTATGGTGTTTTTGTTTCTCAACTAATACTGTACGCCAAGGCAAGTTCCAAATATGAAAATTTCATCATTAGAGCCAGACGGCTTGCAAGTAAGCTACTTGTTCAGGGTTATATTAGACAACAACTGAAATCATCATTGGGGAAGTTCTTCGGTCGCTATGGGGATGTTATAAAAGCATATGAGATCCCCCTTTCCAGAATGATCAGTGACATTCTACATTGTGATTGAATGGCTGTCATCATCACCAAAGAAGACATACTTACCTGATATGTACATCAAAATGTACATCGAGACAATCACCGAATTTGACAGGTTTCCATGAAACTGTTGCAACGGGTGTTGCATGAAATTAGGAGACGCTGACTCTCCCCGGGCACCTGGTCTCACTTCGGAATGTTGTTCATTCCGGGATTCGAGGCCGTTTCGATGGAAATTCTCACGATTTTGCCTTGCCTTCTCGACTCTGAGAGTGAATAACGGTTAGGTACTTCTTTGATGTTTATTGTTTATCAACATAATCATGTGCTCCATATTAATTAGAGAATACGCAATACCTGAAATCAGATTCCAAAAAATCACAATTAAAAGGCTATCATACCTTTTTACGAGAAAAGAAATGTAGGAAAATACAGAATGTTTTGCAGGTGGCGCTGTCAAAAGCGCGCCGTTCTAATCAGTAAAGTTTTGTACATATTCAGTTATCTTTTGAATCATGTTACATATACAAACTCAATAACTGATGGTACTTCTTCGATGCTTATATATGTTAAACGTCTTCAAATTCAATAAGATCATTTAAGAACAGACATGCACGTTTCGGATACTTAACCCTCGTCAGTGATCCTCAATCTTAACAATGTAATCACATGTCATTAATGCTATTTATCAATTTTCTAACAGAATTCTGAATATTTTAGATAATCTTGCAAACAAAAAAAAAAAAAAAAAACCGGACAAAAAGATATTACAACAAATGAAAACAATATTGCTGGGACCTGGTCTTACTTCCATAATGGGAGTTCGCTTCTTTTTATGTGGTAGATGTTTCTGTTTGTTTGCTTTGGTTCCTGATTTATCCTGAGTTTGTATGCCTTCGCTTTACGATATTCTGAATTATCGATTTTGTACTATGCATTGGGATATGGTCATTGCACATATTTGTCATGTTGAATTTTATTTTTATTGATTTTACTGTGAAAAGAAATATGACAAATAGCAACCTTAATTGATTTGTGGTCATGTCAGAAAAAGAAACAATTCTGGCAAAGGAAAACATGGTATTTTAGGAAGATATGTAGATAGATTTCAACAATAATGAGAAGGCAAAAAACAAAACAAAAACACACACAAACCAAACCAGAACAAACCGTTACACAAAAATCATAACGCAAACAAATATCATGGCAAAACAACCTTTAAATGACTTCTAAAAATTCTTAAAATATATTCAAATATTCAATTCAATTTTTTTTTCTAAGTTAAAGGTAAAATAATGCCATTTGCGATAAGCGTTTAGGCATACATGTTTCCCTAAAATTGATTTTTTAGAAGTGTTTTGTTAGAATCATCAAACTCCTTTTATACCGTGACTTTGCATGTTTTGGCGGATAATACGATATGTATGCATGTGTAGCGAATGTCATGACGTCATATTCTAACGTAAATAATTGCAATGAACGCAAAGATGGATTTCACCTAGTCTTATTATACAGTAATTTTTTACACTGAATAAAGGCCAAGGGGCCAAAAATTTGTTTATTTGAATGTTTGTGTTTTTATTTGTATCATCTCTTCCCTCTGGAAGAAATATTTAGATAGACTGTATACTGTTGTAGTTTTTTCATAGAATAGAAAACTTCAAAATATATTCAGACCGCCTTGTTTACTTTTCCAGCACATAATATCCTCTTAATTGGTTTATTTCTCAATTTTATTCTTAAAAGGCCGAAGTCAACAGAGTAGTAGAGTTGTACAGTTTGACTGGGTCACGTGATTTAAATACCAATCAGGCTATAGCTGACGTTATTTCACACCAATGCCAATTTCAAGACGACAAGAAGATACACAAGTTACTGCAACAAAAAATTGGAAGACGGGTAACTCATAGGAAATATTACAATAAAATGAGTAAGCTCAACCTAATTATTATTTTCTTTATTCCAATGAAATTGATATGGTGGTGCATAGATTTGTTATCAGATATGTACAACTGTTTTGAAAAAATCGCAATATCAAATTGTATCTAAATCTTTAACAAGTATTATTTGGTATTCATCACCCAAGCAAGAATGTCAAAACAAGCGAACCGAATGCAAAATAAACAAGCTAAACGTTCTCGTTGAGAAAATATTCTGATCAGAATTCCTTGAGATGTACTCCGAAGCTTTCAACAACGCGAAATAAGACTCAAAATAATTAGCTATATTCAGAAAACAGCAAATATTGGATATCGCAAAAGAATTAGAGTCTTTTTGGTGAGATTAGGAACAGATCTAGAGAGAAATATTCGACCAAATGAAACATCCCAGAAAAAATCACCCTTATCTTCAGGCTAGAATTCGTATATTTCAGGGAACAAGATGAAACAACATGAAACGGACAAATGTTTTTGCCTTTCTGTAGGTAAGTATCAATGAGATAAAGAAGATCCTGAGGATAATCTCAACACCACTCACAATAGAGCATCAAATTGAGCATCTACAGACCCCTAGAAAGCTAGAGTTGGGACCAGGTGCACGGGAGGGGTAAGCATCCCCTGTTTGGCTGGCCGCACCCGCCGTCGATATTCAAGCACGAAATGTAAAACAATATCTTAAAGGCATTCACTGTCTGAAGTAATGTCTATATAGAAAGCGCTATGGCGACAATGTCTGGGAGAGATCATGAAAACACTTACTAACAAACCCCTCGCGGGGAACTTTCTTACGAGGAAACTGATGTTTGGCTGTGGGTGCTGCAACGGGGTCTTATTGGAGAACCCCTCCTTCCATTAATACTCAATAAAAGGGGAAATAGTTTCGCTTTAATATATCTCTGATACAGCTCTTTAAAATAGTTTAAATTATGATGTAAATAAAAAGAAGACATACAATTTTTTTTTTATTTTAGAAATGGAAGACAGCAGTAGGAATACCAGTGATTTCTCTCCATGCAAGTCCTTGTAATATCTAGTATTCATTCATTATTTTATCTTGAATGAATTTTACCTTCATCACTGCTAATATCAGTCTACCGGAAGGGTTGTAATTATGTGACGAAATATTTGTGTTCAGCTTCATTCTGAATTTCATTTGGGGCTCAAAAGTACGAAAATAAATTCATCTAACGTAATAATTCGACTTTTCTTTTATTGAAAGCCATTGTCATTACAGCACATTGTGAAGAATAGACACTCAGCTTATAACATGAATTGATGATAAGGTGTACTGACAGCTTAAATAAAAATTACTCTGCGCGTAAGAAGCTATTTTCATGTATGTCAGAGTTTTGAACAGAACTCTTTACGAGTCAGTAAAATGAAGACATAAAATTATTGTAGCACAAAAAAAAAAAACAACAACAACCAGACAAACAAACAAATTAACAAATTAACAAATTAACAAACAAACAAAAAACAAACAAGCAAATAAATATATAAACAAACAAACGAACAAAACACCATTGATATAATATTAGTATTCAGGGCACTAATATTGTCCTGCTTGCCAATACAGCCGACACCATTAAGCACTGCAGAAAAGACAGCCAAATTAATAGACTTTGATTTTTATTGGTTGGTTGTAAGAGAGTAAGAGGTCTGGATGGATATACATGACAAATATGGATAATGACCATATCCCTGTTTACAGCACAAAATTGATAATTCAGAAAATCAGAAACCGAGGCATACGAAATCAGGAAAAAACAGGAACAAAAGCAAACAAACAAAAACCTCCACCATATGAAAAGAAGCGAAATCCCGATATGAGAGTGAGACCAGGTGCCCAGGAAGAGTAAGCATCTCCTGCTTGCATGCAACACCCGCCGCTTCAATTCGGTAGAACTGTCACATTCGGTAACTTCCATTTCGGAAGACATAAAGTACAATCTTGTGTTGGATGGTTCAAATGGTAACAATGCGTGTGTGTTTGATGTGTTATACCAGTATGTGTTATTTGAGTCAGTGAAAGAAATGAGTTAAAGAAGATCCTGACGAAAATCTCAACAGCACTCACAGAAAGTTAAACACAAAAAATCCAAAATCAGATTGTAAAAATTAGAATCAAAAGGCTTTCAAATTCTTGAAAAAATTAAATAAAAGAAAGATCTTTTTCACAGGAAAATAAAAGTCCGACAAACAGACAGAGACAGTAACTCAGCTTTACAGAAAAAATACGATGTATTGGTGTTATACTTAGAATGAGTTTATGAAGTTTTATCCTAGCACGCGATTGTTGAGTGTTAAGCAGGAATATGGAATATAGGCGTTATACTGCAGGTTTTAACATTTTGTACGTTAATTGAGTGATATACTGCTATGCGTTAATTGAGTGATATACTGATATGCGTTAATTCAGTGTTGTAATGGTTTGCTATCATTCAGTAGTAAAATGATATGCGTTCATTCAGTGTTATAATCATATGCGTTCATCCAGTGTTATGTAAGGATATGCGTTCATTCAGTGTTATATAATGGTATGCGTTCATTCAGTGTTATAATGATATGCGTTCATCCAGTGTTATGTAATGATATGCGTTCATTCAGTGTTATATAATGGTATGCGTTCATTCAGTGTTATAATGATATGCGTTCATCCAGTGTTATATAATGGTAAGATTTCATTCAGTGTTATAATGATATGCGTTCATCCAGTGTTATATAATGGTATGATTTCATTCAGTGTTATAATCATATGCGTTCATTCAGTGTTATAATGATATGCGTTCATTCAGTGTTATAATGGTATGATTTCATTCAGTGTTATAATGATATGCGTTCATTAAGTGTAATAATGATATGCGTTCATTTAGTGTTATAATCATATGCGTTCATTCAGTGTTATAATCATATGCGTTTATTCAGTGTTATAATCAAATGCGTTCATTCAGTATTATAATCATATGCGTTAATGGACTGTTATACTGGTATACGTGAGTGGAATGTTTGCGAAAATGAAGTGTTATACTGGTAAGTCTTAAAACTGAGTATTATATAAGACTCTATTACGTGGGTGTTACACTAGTGCAGTGTATGTATGTGGTAATATGAGTTAATTCAGTCTGATAGTAGTATGCGATCTACAGTTTTATACTAGTATGCACTAATCGACTGTTATAACGTATGTATAATATGATTGTTATAATAGGTCTAGTATGTGATATATGAGTATTATAGTGTATATGTGTAATATGATTGTTTTACTAGTGTGATTTAATGGAGGGTTGCATTTACTGTGTATTATACACCTAAATCGATACATTCATTTAAAACTTTATCTTTATATATCAGCAAAAAATGTGACATCGGTCTAAATAAAAGACAGCACGTAATGTACAATACACAAACCGCGGAAAGGGCATCATCCTGTCCTCGTCTCAAAATGAGGTCAAAAGGAAACATAATCAAAAGAACCGCCAATTGTTGATAGGTCTTAGCCTGATCACAGCGCGGTTTTCTAAGTAAGCCTCATTCATCTTTCTCCTTGTAATATTATTTGTTATATATTTGTTGTGTGCTATGGGGTTTTGCTGTGGATGCCGCAACCGAGTGTTGTTGGATTTAGTGTTTTAGGATTTTGCTGTGAATGCTGCAACCGAGTGTTGTTGGAGATACCTCTCCTTTCCTTTATATTGCAAACCAAGTATTGATCTTTCTTTGTTATCTAAGAAAACGACATGTCACCCATGCAAATGCTCTGTTTTAATTATACATATGTAACACTGATGAGACTGATGAAACATAACTTGTAGAAATGCGCATATGGTGCACTGACATTGAATCATACAAATACAAAATGTATATCAATACTGACAATGAATTCAATATATATAATACACAAAAGAGGTTTAACCATCTTATGTCACTGAGTTCAATTGCTTCTGACCGTATATCACATTTAGTTACGCTTCTTACATGTAGTAGTCCTTAAAGGTACATGTATCTATTTAGTATCAAATAAGATATAACGTTTGAGAATGAATAGCTGATGGGTACTTCTTTGATATTTATAGTTGTATACCAAATGTTTAGAAAATCTACAAGGAGAACAACAATCATTTTGGTTTCGATTAAACAATTATTCAGTATCCGAAATATGCACATCTGCATAATACATATACAATATTACATTGTTTAGATTTAGGATCACTGACGAGGGTTAAGTACCCGAAACGTGCATGTCTGGTCCATGCTGAAAATTCATCTGTTCTTAAATGATGCTATTGAATTTGAAGACGTTAAACATTGGTATTGTTTATTTAGAATGTTCAGATTCTAAGATTCAATTCTTTTAATATGTTTGTTTACATGTGACAGGTAAACATAAAAATTCAAAACCCACAGTGAAAAAAATCTCCAGTTGCCCACTGTGTCATCACAATCATAGTTATATTATGCTTGTTAAGATCATATCTAATTTGTTCGATGCAAAAGAGCTACTTAACTCCCATCCCTTTGTAGCAAGAAGGTATTACATTAGACTTTCACTGAAATAGACACGATACTAAACTTAAGTTTACAAGCACATATTTTTACATTGTTTCATTTTTGTAAGTAGGTAACACTTCACATCAAGGACTCCCAAACCCAAGAGTACATTGTCCTATATTTATGTAATAGAATACTATATTGTAGGATTATATCATGTATATGGTAGATGATGGTGACGTTAAAGTTGGAGTTATCTATCTCTAATTACTTCCTTCACAGTCTAGCTCTTAAAGTTATTATTCGCAATGGCGTAGCTCTGCTTGAAAAAGTGGAGGGGCACAACATCCCAAAATTGCTAACAAGCAAAAAAAAAAAAAAAACAAAAAAAAAACAAAAAACAAAAAAAAAAACAAAAAACGAAGGAGGAGGGGGTAATAAGAGATTTAAAAAAAAATATGGGGATTTCATGTTCTGTATGCATAATTTTAACATTTCTGGTGTAATTCGAATTTTTAAGTACATGTCATTGTCTGGCGAGCGGTAGCGAGTCAGGAATTTTTTTTAGCAAATTATTGACTTATCAGAAAATACTTTCTATACCCTCTATCATAAACAGGTACATGTAATAATATTCTATATAGTTTGAGTTTAATGTCTTCATGTGCATTGATAAAGTAATATGTATAAAGGACGGATCAGAATAGCTAAATTATTCAGAGAGTCTACAAAGAACAGGCGAACGGTAGCGAGCTAAAGAAAAATTTTGAAAATTGACCAAAAAATTGTAGATTTATGGTACAAAATGTTGCTCTTTTAAATAATGCATCATAAAATTTTGTGATTGAAAAGTGGAGTGGGGGCGGGGCACAAACATGGTTGTGCCCCCCCCCCACTTTTCAAAGTGGGATGCATGTGCCCCCGCTGCCCCCTTCTCCTACGCCCTTGATTCGTTTTCATTGCACCTCTATGACACTCTTACATAATACACATCTTGATTGTTTTTCAAGAATCTGCCTTGACAAATATTCAACCTCTTATCAAGTGTAAGGTGAGTGATAAAGGTCCAATAGAGAAAAAAAAAACAGAATTAAATGTCTCAGATTTCTTGTGTCGTATATTGAACACTGGCAAGGTAGGCAAACATGATTCCATTTGAATGCTACAAAATTGACAAAAGACAATATTGTTGAAACAGACAGAAAAGGATAGTCAGACAGACAATCCATGACCGAATGGAAGGACAAACTACCGTGGATCAGGTCACTGAAGCTGAAACACCTACATGTTAAGTGTACACATGCCGCTCTGAGATAAGGAACGGGATACTAGCCAGCCAGGCAGATGCTTCTGATGAGATTATACTTGAAACTTGAAAACAACATTATTTTGCACTTTCCGAAGGGGTTGTTGTTTTGAGACACAAATACCCCTCTAGATCCGCCAGTGTGGCGTTACTTAGTAATGAAACAATAATGACAGGAAAATCTATTTTTCCTGACAAATGGTTCAATGTACGGAAACCGACAATAGAAAATAGACTAGATTTCCTGTTTGTGGTCAATGAGGTATAGACTGAAAAGGAAAGAAAAAGATGCACTTCCTTTCTTACTAATATCATTTTTAAGTCTGATTTTTTTCTATATCTTAATCCACCAACATCTCTAAAATTTATCAACAATGATCAAAAGGTGTATACTATATAGAATAGGACTGCTATGATTCTTTCCCAATATCGTTCATTCTTTCCTGTACATCTATCCTCTATGCCTTTTGAAATGATGATTAATATGTTGCTACCTCTTTTTTTTTATAACGGGTTCTTCTAAATCTTCACCAAATAAAAGCACGCAGACGGGGATAACGGAAATATTGAAACAACACGTAACAACACCTAATCAACACTCACACGTATACAATGAGAAAAATCACTGCAAGAGTACCAAAAGACAAGTCAAAGCTTCCTTATATAATGAAGGACAGCGTATGATAGTAAGTAGATATTTTTTTCGAGACATCGAGACAATTACCGAATTTGACAGATTTTCATGGAGTTGTTGCGACGGGTGTTGCATGTAATCAGAAGACGCTGACTCTCCCCGGGCACCTGGTCTCACTTCGGAATGTTGTTCATTCCGGGGTTCTCAACCGTTCCGATGGAAATTATTACGTTTTTGCCCAGCCTTCTCGACTTTGAGACTGAATAACTGTGTTAGGTACTTCTTTGATGTTTATTCAAGTTGACGTACTTCGATCTTTGCACTTTAGGGGGTCATATAAAAGAAACAAGAATGATTAGAAAAGTAGAACTTAACAATGGACGAAATGAAACATGAGCGCTTTAAATATGTATTTTATGCATTAAAACAAATCAATTCTTCACATAAAGGAAGGGAGCGGATCTCCAACAAGACCCAGACAAAGGATTCTAAGTTCATTCGAATAGAATCAGAATTGTGTTTTGGTGACACAGTCCCTTCGAAGTATGATGTCCGAAGTGCGATGTCCGTGAACATGAAAAAGAACAAGAAAACATGCACACTTTATGGGAATTGTGCATGTCTGGTCCATGCTGAAAATGTATCTGTTCTTAAATGATGCTATTGAATTTGAAGAAGTTTAACATTTGTAGATGGAGAACCAACTTGTAAACAGAATCTACTTTTCAAGGATGGATTCGAACTCATTGCAAGTATTCTCGGTAGAATTAACACACGATGGAACTATTCTTATTCGAATTTTCAATCCATAATATATCTAGTAAAATCAAGATAGTTCATCAATTGTTTATTTTCGATGTATTGTTTTATGAATCCTTCATATATCTTTTGAATGAAGTTATCCTTATCTCGTTGTGTAAAGTTTTCTACCTCTCACCATCAACCAAATGGGACGACACGTGTTTTGTATTGGACTTCCGATCAATTTTCTTGTATCTCTGCATGACAATATGGATAATGACCATATCCCTGTCTACAGCACAAAATCGATAATTCAGAAAATCAGAAACCGAAGGCATACAAAATCAGGATAAAACAGGTACCATAGCAAACAAACAAAAACCTCCACCACATGAAAAGAAGCGAACCCCCGATATGGGAGTGAGACCAGGTGCCCAGGAAGAGTAAGCATCTTCTGCTTGCATGCAACACCCGCCGCTTCAATTCGGTAGAACTGTCTCATCCGGTTACTTCCATTTCGGAAGTCATAGAGTACAATCTTTGGTTGGATGGTTCAAATGGTCTATGACAGAATATCATCCACCATTCTGGAGAGTGGGACATCATAGTGTATGACGAGTTCCGCAAATCGACCGTAGAACTTCCTCAGTGACGATTTTAGTCGGTCATAAACATATCCCTGACTGAGAATCTTATCTGAAAGACGCCCAGCTCTCAGAACAAAATCTGTATATTTGGTACTTGCTCTGGCATAGCGTATCAACTGAGATATGAACACGCCATAAGCAGGCGATGAAGGGATGTTGCTACTCAGAAAAGGAAAGTTTGTAATGCTGAAATTGAAGTCGTCACGTTTGTCATAGAGTGAGGTGTTCAAGTGACCATCAGTGTCGTAGGACAACATAATGTCCAAATAGGATGCTGAATTATTTGTCTTTGTAGTTTCTTTGACTTCAAGCTCCGAAGGATAGATACTGCTCAGGTAATCCGCGAATTTTGGATCATTGATGGACAACACATCGTCTATGTATCTGTAAGTGAAGTTGAAGTCAGAAGCTAAGTATCTTTTCCCTTCAGAGACCAAAGATTGAATGAATTCGGCTTCGTATGAGTAAAGGAAAATGTCGGCAAGGAGTGGGGCACAATTGGTCCCCATTGGAATTCCGACAATTTTCTGGAAGACTTTTCCTCCAAATACCACAAAAATGTTGTCGATCAGAAAATTTGACATCTGAATAATATCTGTGTCAGTGTACTTATTGTCAGAATCAATAATAAGTTCAACTTGACTGTGCACGAATTTTGAGCCACACACTCTCTGCAAAGCAATTGTACAATTCAGTAGCACCACTTAAATTGGTTTGAAATTTTCTTCAAGAAGGTAAAAAGTTGGAAAACTTCTGTTTTATTGGTAACCACCTTTGCCAAGGAATTTTGCGAAAATTTCCTCAGGTAGCATGGTTGTCTGACCGATGCCCTTGAATTCTCTATCGAGTCTCTTTACGTACACCTTTTGTGCTCATGTGATCCGGATAACCACACCATTTTCTTATAGCAGATGGCCGTACAAAGTCGCCGCCGGATGGACATTGATCTCCTTCCTTTAATGTGTTGTCATTAATGTTTAATGTTTATGTGCGTCTGTTTCGATTGTTTCGTGTGATGTTCTGGTAATTTTTGTCATGGTTTTTTGTGGTATGTAGTTTTGTCTGATATCATTTGCGTGTCACTGTCTTGTGGGTTTGTTTCGCTGGGTTGGTGCAGGGTGATCATGCTGGAGATTATCCCCTTTTCCGTACCTTAGTGCGAACATGCAAATTTAAAGACAAGAGGCTACGGGGCCACATCGCTGCTTGTACACAGGTTATCTTACAACGATATCACCTAAATGTGAATCATGCATGTGTATGTCTTATTATGCTTCCTCATCAGCCAAGTAAAGGGTACTCGCAGTTATGAGCTACACTAGCTAATAATTCTTCAAAGAACTGAAAAATAATAACACTTCTTGACAACCTTTTAGATGATTTTGATGCTTTCGGTTTGGAGATATGTGCCTCGTTTCGCATAAAAAGCTTCTCTGTCCTACCTTTGCCTGAAGTAGTTGCCAGCTGTTGATCAGTACAAACTGCAACAATGCAACAACACTCCTAGGGCACCAGGAGCGCTTTATTTTCTTCCTAGTTTCATTAAAATCTGTCGACAATTCAAATGGAGAGTATTGCAAAGGAACTGCAGTTGGTATCGTTCTCCATTAAGATTTTATGCTTTTACAAATGTACAATGGTACAACTTATTTTTTCAAGATAATGTTAGTTCCTAGCAAATTGCATTGTGTTCTCTTTGCCGTGTGGAGCTCGTAAAAAGGTTCCCCGCGATGGGTTTGACAGTAAATGTTTTGAATATATTTACCTGACATTGTCGTCATAGAACTTTCTATATAGACATAACGTCAGACAGTGCATGAGTTTTATATATTTTCATTTTCATGCTTAAACATCGACGGCGAGTGCGGCTAGCCAACAGGGGATGCTTACTCCTCCCGGACACCTGGTCCCACCTTTAGCTTGCTAGGGGTCCGTCGATGCTTAATTTTGTGCTCTATGTGAGTGCTGTTGAGATTATCGTCAGGATCTTCTTTAACTCTAACAAATGGTCGTCCAAAGTCGGCACCGGTTGCCCATTGGTCTCGTCGATTTATGTGTAGTCTTTTGTGTTTGATGTTTACATGTCGTGTGTCTCTTTTCCGTCTCGTGCTGTACTCGTCTTTTGTGATTTTGCATCGGGTGTTTTGGTGTTTTGCTGTTGATGCTGCAACGGGGTCTTGTTGGAGATCTCCTTACTTCTTTGCTAGGAACTAACATTATCTTGAAAAATAAGTTGTACCATTATAAATTTGTAAAAGCATACAATGTTAATCTGAGAATAGTTGCATCATATGTGACTTTTAAAATTCCAAGTCATTAAGGGACGAGGTCATTTCAATAGTTTTCTTCATGATAAAACAACAAATGCTATCCTCTTCAAATTGATATACTTCAAAGTAATGCGCCTTTAATAGAATGAAAACTATTTCGAAAAATATTTTATGCTATTTGCACAGATAAGTGCAAGGTGTTTGAAAACACGGTGCATTACATGATACCGTAAATTAATTCAAGAGGTACTATTGATATCCCTTGAGTGCAACGTATGACTCATTTTTGGAAGTTAAATCTTGAATAGAATATATGACGTCATAAAGACAACCATAATTTTTCTCCATGTTAAACTCCCATAGGGAATAGATGTATCCGACGTTACGGAATAGTTGCATCATTGTCACATTGAGTCAAAATGCATTATTTCCCTCATAGAACTTTTTGGAAAATACAGAACCTAAAGATCATTACGTGTACGTCACATTGCAAATACGATTCCAGTGAGAGTGAAGATATCATTTGATAATATCCTGAAATAGGATTTAAAGATGGTAACGAAGACTTTACATATATCAAAAGAAAAACACATAAAAAGATATCCATCTGCTTTTAAACACCACTTATTCATGCCATTGAAAACGATACTCATGTATTCACAGTCAATAACACGGAAGGGAATGTTAAACGTCTTCAAATTCAATAGCATCACTTTTGTGTGTGGTCATCTGACAGTGAGGAGGTTTTTGTTACACCACAATTGTACGTTCTTCGAGACCTCTTGGTAATCGGAAAGGTGGGAGGGTTGTGCGCACTTAATCCAGGATAACCACACCTTCTGCTATTTCCTTGGCAGATGGCCGTCCTACGTCGGCACCGGTTGCCCATTGGTCTCGTTGGTTTATGTGTAGTCATTTGTGTTTGATGTTTCTGTGTTGTGCGTTGACGTTCCTTGTCCCTTATGCGTCTCTTTCTGTGCTTGTCTGCTTTGTGTTTTTGTGCTTCAGTGATCCTCAAACTACTTTAAGTTTTCGTGTGTGAAATTGGAGTGAACGTCTAACAAACTGCTAGAAGAGTAAACTTGGTATTCAGCAGCGCCACATTTTTCTACCTTAATTACTCGACCATATGTCACATAGGTCATTAGTTAATGAAATATTGGCATAAGGGCCCCGTATAAAGCTTTGACAAATCTGACATTTCTGACAAGTATTCTATGAGAAAATAATTAGTTGAAGTCATTTTCTGACATTTCGGTCAATACATTCTGATTTTGATCTCTCTTTAAGAATAGTTTTGTCTTATTTCATTGTGAGAGACTACTTAAACAGTTTTCCATCTTAACATAAGAATTTATTGTCCAACATATAATCTGGTACACCGAAGTTTCACATTGATGATTTTGGATTCAACATAGTAAATTTCCCCTGGCTTGACGGTGATGTTCCAAGATTACCGTCATACGGCATTTACATATCACAGCTCATCCGGTACGCTAGAGCATGTACTGATATTTTGGATTTTCACAGTAGAAATTTACAAATTACCAAAAAACTTTTAGGTCAAGGTTTCCGCTTTCATAAACTAGTTAAGACTTTCTGGAAATTTTACAAAAATTACAGTCAACTTCTTTTAAAATTCGGATCTATACATGCAACAGAGTACATTACTATGGGTATTACACAACCTGTCTTTTATGGTGATATGATAAACAAAATAAAAAGGATCAAAGGTAGGCAGCATAACCATCGAAAATGCGTCAGAATCATCAAACGCCTTTTATACCGTGGATATGATCCTAATGTCACCAGACGGACACTAGGCTTGGTACTTGACCAATCTACAGTCTTGTACAAGCGCATCCTTGAGACTTGCACTCTGACTGACTGTGACGACGGGACTCCATGACGGGCCCTGTCCAAACCTCTTTAGAGAAGACAGGGCCCCGACCACCTGTCCTCTCTGAATGTCAGTCGGACTCCTCGGGTGATTACATACATGAGCTCGCTACAGCCGGCAGAGCACGGACTGTATTAAGCATGCCCTCTTTTTATATCCATTTACATATTCATCTGTGTCTCTGGGGCCTCTGCGTTTCGCGGTCGTGTTTGTGTGATGTCATCTTACAATGTGGAGGTTGTTTTACACCACAATTGTACGTTCTTCGAGACCTCTGGGTAATTGGAGAAGTGAGAGGGTTGTGCGCACGTAATCCAGGATAACCACACCATTTGCTACTTGCGTGACAAATGGCCGTCCAAAGTCGGCACCGGTTACCCATTGGTCTCGTCGGTTTATGTGTAGTCTTTTGTGTTTGATGTTTACATGTCGTGTGTCTCTTTTCCGTCTTGTGCTGTACTCGTCTTTTGTGTTTTTGCATCGGGTGTTTTGGTTTTACTGTTGATGCTGCAACGGAGTCTTGTTGGAGATCTCCTCCCTTCTTTTTTGCTATCAGAAGGCGAGAACAACAAAAATATGTGTTTTTCAAATCCTGATAGGGATATTAGTTGAGTTTTACAAAGAATGATAACCCGCCTTAACTCCATTTTGTTCGCACTCTCCCTTTTCCACAAGAAAGAAAACAAAGGATGGGATCTCAAACATGAATAGGTTGCAGTGAAATATATATAGAGAATTCTAATTATATTGAACTTTCTCTTGTTTTTGTCTGGGCACCAGGTTCTCAGTTCATAGGATGATTTGTATCATTTTTTAAGAATAAAATCAACACCATTTCCCGTTTAGAATAAAACATCCTTGTTGTTGGATTTTTTTTTGTAATTTGTGACATCTAATCGGGGTTGCAAAATGATTTCTTTTTTTTTTGTTTGAAGCGATTTTCCATGTACAGGTTAACGTGTTACTAAGGTATAAACCGGCCTTTGAGCAGATAAATTTACAGAATGGACCAAACATGCACGCTTCGGTTATTTAACCCTCGTTAGTGATCCTCAATCTGAAAATGTAATATGGACAAAATCTGAAGCAAGCAAGCAACTCTTCCCTCGGCCTGGTCTCATCCCAATAATGGGAGTTCGCTTCTTTTTATATGGTGCAGGTTTTTTGTTTGTTTGGTTTGGTTTTTGTTTTACCTTGATATTGTATGCCTTCGGTTTATGATTTTCTGAATTATCGATTTTGCACTATGTATTGGGATATGGTCATTATCCATATTTGTAATTACCCCATATTTCCTTCACTATCAAAGTATACAGACAATTTTCATCATATCATTCAAACAAATCATTTGATCTGTTAAACATCTTGTATATTTTCCGAGATCAACGTGTTCAAAGCAAGATACAAGCACGGAAAGAGACACATAAGGGACAAGGAACGTCAACGCACAACATAGAAACATCAAACACAAAGGACTGCACATAAACCAACGAGACCAATGGGCAACCGGTGCCGACTTAGGACGGCCATCTGCCACGGAAATAGCAGAAGGTGTGGTTATCTTGGATAACATGAGCACAACCCTCCAACTTTTCCGATTTCCCAGAGGTCTCGAAGAACGTACAATTGTGATGTAAAACAACCTACGCATTGTCAGATGACCACTCATAAACAAGACCGCAAAACGTAGGGGCCCAAGCAACACAGATGAATATGTAAATGGATATAAAAAGAGGGCGTTCGTAATACAATTCGTGCTCTGCCATCACGAGCTCATGTATGTTATCACCCGAGGATTCCGACTGACATTCAGAGAGGACATGTGGTCGGGGCCATGTCTCCTTTAAAGAGGTTTGGACAGGGCCCGTCATGGAGTCACAGTCAGTCAGAGTGCAAGTTTTAAGAATTCGCTGGTACAAGATTGTAGATAGGTCAAGTGTCCGTCTGGTGACATTAGGATCACATCCACGGTATAAAAGGCTTTTGATGATTCTGACGCATTTTCGATAGTGATGTTGTCTATCTTTGATTCTTCTTATCTTGTTAATTAAGTCACCATAAAATGCAGGTTGTGAAATACCCAAAGTAATATACTTTGTTGCCTGTATTGGTCCGAATTTTAAAAGAAGTTGACAATAATTTTTGTATAATTTCTAGAAAGTCTTTACTAGTTTGTGAAAGCGAAAACCTTGTCCTAAAAGTTTCTTGGTATTTTGTAAATTTCTATCATTTCTTCTTTGCTTTTGAAGATTGTGGATAAATTCCTTTTCATATGTGTATAAAAATAGATCTGCAACACGAGGCGCACAATTAGTACCCATAGAAATCCCTACAACCTACTTGTAGAGTTTCTCACCAAATCTTACATAAATATTGTCTAAAAGGAAGGACAAGGCAATACACAGGTCACAACATGTCCATAATTTGTATGATTTGTAATCTGTGGCGGAAAAGAAACCCTTCGTTTCAGATGTACAAAATTATAAGTGTTGGCATGATGTTTCTGTACGTCTGTTTTGATTATTTTGTATGATGTGCTAGTGAATATTGTTGTGTCTTTTTGCAATTTGTAGTTTCGTCTGATGTCATTTATGTGTCACTTTCTTGTAGGTTTGTTTCGCTGGGTGAGTGCAGGGTGGTCATGCTGGAGATATTTCCCTTTTTTTTTTCTATACATGTATGCAGACTCATTCCTAGATATGTCGAGAAAATGTTCAAAACAGTGCGGTAATGTTTTGACATGAAAACATTCTTTTTATATCTTTAAATAACGCATTACGTATTTATAAGCAGCATCTGCTTGTAAAGATTCTATAGGAAATTTGGAGCCTTGCACTCTCTGTAAAAGAATTGCTCAAAATTATATTTAAAAAAAAAAACCACAGAGCGCTACAGAAATGAATCTTTGTGTCTCCTGCAACATCACTTTGGCTGGGAGCATATCACTGATGTGGATTTATTATTCTAAACATGTGTCTGGTGCATAAATTTGCTCCAAGAATGGATAGAGTTGGAGCATTTTCGTAATACTCAGATTTTCTCGAAACGGTTTCAAAATCAATTATACCAATGTGCTTATTTAATTTTTACTCGTAGTCCATCTTCAGAACATTCATCTATGTAATTTAATCTTATAACTAACATAAAAAGTCACTTTATATATCATTGTCACGCAATGTTAACATTGCCGTGAAGATGGCGTTCTCTGATCCTGTATTAAATCAATTATAGCACATTAGGTATTGGAATTCAAAGAAACCTATCATTTACGCTCTTTTGGCTTTACATCTTTCTCCAGTGATCGAAGGGCGAGGTATTTGTACTTGTAATATTCTTTTATTTTGCAATACCTACAAAAATTATTTCGCAGCTATGAATCAGTCAGATACTATGAATATATTAGATTGTTAGGATTTTTCGGATAGTTTAACCACGACATTAAAATAAATGAATAGAAATAAGCATCAGCGAATGAAATAAAGGAAGGGGATCTCCAACCAAACCCGGTTGCAGTACCTACAGCAAAAAACAGAGAAGACAAGGACAGCAAGAGACAAAAACGAGACAGACGATATAGAAACATTAAACACAAAAGACTATACATAAACCAACGAGATAAATGGGTAACCGGTGCCGACATAGGACGGCCATCTGCTAAGCAAATAGCTAAGTTGTGGTTATCCGGATTACGTGCGCATAGCTCTCCAACTTTTTCGGTTACTATTGTATTGAAAAACGCACAATTCTTTCTGTAAAATAAGAACGAAAGAAGTTCTCAATCTTACTTTAATTCAGGGTATGCGGATCGCAAACATAACGTCAAAAGCCTGTGTTTCAATAATCTCACTTCTTTTTTTAATACTTTTAATCTATTCTAGAGGGATCTAATAGAATGACAATGTGATATATTTTCCTTATTTTTCAACCCCAAGCATGATGGTACTATAAAATAAAGCAGTTTCAATACAGTTGATGTTCCACATAGACGTATTTGTAAATATTTACTGTCAATATGAAGCCAGCGGTAATGAAATTTGGTGAATTTGGAATCTCAAATGTCTTAGAATTGCGTGAAAGGAACTCTTATCTCTCATTGTCAGACGACATAATGATTCTTAGATCTTGCAGGGCATGACATTGTGCCATTATCTCTTGTGTTTCAATTTTACTTCACAGAATTTATTGTAACGTTATAGATCCAAAATCTTGGCCAAAGTTTCTGGAAGTGTGTAAACAGAGATTTTTATGATACTTTTGAGACATGGTAATTAAATGAATTTTGGCGTCTTATGAAACGCACTTTTGTTGGAAGCATCACTGATGAGGATTTCATATCCGAAACACGTGTCTGGCGCATAATAAATTGGTTTGAAATTTTCTTCAAGAAGGTATAGAGTTGGAACACTTCCGCATTATTGCAAAAGTCTTGAGTAATGATTTGCGTGAATTATATTTGAAATTTCAAGTAAAATAGGAATTTTACTTTCGCAATTCTGGTCATAACAGATGAATGGATTGATGGACAAACACATAATTATCTGAATCTGACACATCTGAATATCGCTATGCTCTGCCGGCGACAAAAAGTTTACTCAACTTTTAAATTCAACAATATCCCATAGTTATAACCAATTGAATTAAGATATTAATTAACTAAATGATATTGCCCTGAATGAGTAAATCAGAGTCAAACAGATAGGCAGTGGAAGATATCTCCAGAAAACTGTTCGTAGAACAATGCAATCAAACAAAAGGGGCCAAGGAGACATACATCAAATAAAAAAAGAATGTCTCAACAAACAATCAATGTCTCACATCATAACATGAATAAATAATGACAAATCATGAAAACATGAATTAAGGAAACACCTATGTTCACTAAGCGTCGACTCATAAAAGTGAGAATTATAGTTATCCGGTTAGCGTGTGTACATCACTTTTCTTACGAGAATACACGAAACAAGCCGTAACCCTGTTCCATACTGCAAATGTATCGGTATGAATTGAATTTGAAGATCTTTTACACATGTACACCAATATGTGCATCGAGGAAATCATTGACTTTGACAAGTATTATGGTGCGTTTGCGACGAGTGTTGCATGCAAATCGGAGACGCTGACTCTCCCCTTGCACCTGATTTTTTTTCCGAATATTATCTATTCCGTGGTTCGCCACTGTTCCAATGAAAATTCTAGTGATTTCACCTTGCCTTCTTGGTTTTGAGACTGAATAACTTACGGGTTCTACTTCGATGTTTATTGGTAAGCATTTGATCTACGATTAGTACATCTTCTCTGGTATACATGTACATCAGGTATTCGAGTGAGGACTATATATTGGTACAAATATCAAAGAAGTACCTAACCGTTCTTCTGTCTCAAAGTCGAGAAGGCAAGGCAAAGTCGTGAGAATTCCCATCGAAACGGTTGCAAACCCCGGTATGAAAAATATTCCGAAGTGAGACAAGGTACCCGGAGAGTGTTAGCGTCTCCTGATTGCATGCAACACCTTCGCAACAGCTCCATGGAAACCTGTCAAATTCGGTGATTGTCTTGATGTACATTTTGATGTACAGATCAGGTAGGTATGTCTTGTTAATTATATCATCTGATATTGTCTGACCAGAATGCACTCATGTCAAGGCTTATAAGCTCATCTTGATTTTGATTAATATGGAAAAGAATAGCGATACGCAATCCAATATCATTATGGCACTTTTGTGTTTCCATAATACAGTTTATTATAAATAAAATGTCAAGCTGTACGTTCATTGTTATTTTCCACTGAGTATTTGGTGTAACTTTCAGAGACAAATTGTCTGACGAAATTGACAGCTTGTACATCATTATTTTGCCAAACAATTCATTGACATCTTATTTAAACCTCACAGGAATACAGATGAGACCATCTCCAACAGCTACGTTCCCATTGGAATTCCCTTCGGTCACCCGGTGATGAAATTAACAAGATGTTTTATAGAATGTTGCGTGATCTGCATACACATGAAACATATTTTCAGTTACAACATTCTCAGAACATTTATAAAAGGAGGAATATGGCATAAACAGCACATTGTCACTGAATGGACAGGACAGCGAATACTAATGGCTTCTACTTCTGAAACATAGCGAAAAGAAGACTTATGAGTGTAGAGTCCATAAGATCTTATTTTGTATTTCGTTTGATGTACAACTCCAAAAAAAAAATTTGGCATCATGATTTTGGACTAGATAGTGAAGTTTGATATCATTAGCGAATCACTTGATATACAGAAATGTATGTATAGGATATTTTGTTCAATATTTATTATTTGATTAGACAGCTAATTTTCATATTGCAAAAGTACACAATTTTGGGTTTGATTTTCTATCACTGATAATTTGTTCATTCCATCGTTTTTTATTTCCTTTTCTTTATTCTATTATAAAAAAGAAAATTATATTTATTTTCATTTTCTTTCCAACTTCTTCAAAACAACCCCCGAATTATTTCATCTTGATATTAATTGAGATGAAATTTTATGTCGAAAATGAAAGATGATTAAGACAACACAAAACACAAGCCGGGTTAGCGTACTGGTAGTGCGCTCGCGTCTCACCTCTAAGGTATCGGGTTCGAATATACCAGATTCGGCAAAGTGTCTTGTGTGGGAAGGTAGGTGGTCTCCCACCTAGGCCTCTAGGGATTTTTCTCCGAGTACTCGGGTTTTCTTCTGCTCCTTGGACCCCCTCACGCCAACATCTGAGCCAACGTGAGACATGAAAATAGGATGTGTAACTTGTTTGTTAAATGTAAAATAAGTCAATAAAGTTTGAATTTAAGCAAAATACATAAAGAGAAAAAACAAAAACAGCGTAAAATAATAAAGACATTTTCTTTAAAAAATTAACAAAAATAACAAAGACAAACAAAATTATCAGACAAACAACAGGGACAACATAAAATTATGAAAACTTAACAAGGGATACAGCACAAACAATAAATAACAAACAATAAAGACAACAAAGGAGACAACAATGAACCATAAAGACATAAAAGAAAGGAGGGGATCTCCAACAACACTAGGTTGCAGCACCCACAGCAAAATCCCAAAACACCCATGCAAAAAACACAGAACAGATACCCACAGAAAGAGACGCAAAAGGGACAAGGAACACCAACTCACAACATAGAAACATAAAAGACTACACATAAACCAACGAGACCAATGGGTAACCGGTGCCGACTTAGGACGGCCATCTGCCAAGTTAATAGCAGACGGTGTGGTTATCCTGGATTACGTGCGCATAACCCTCTCACTTCTCCAGTTACCTAGAGGTCTCGAAGAACGTACAAATGTGGTGTAAAACAACCTCCTCACTGTAAGATGACGTCACACAAACAAGACCGCGAAACGCAGAGGCCCCAGAGACACAGATGAATATGTAAATGGATATAAAAAGAGGACATGCGTAATACAGTCCGTGCTCTGCCGGCTGTAGCGAGCTCATGTATGTTATCACCCGAGGAGTCCGACTGACATTCAGGAGTCCGAGGAGTCCGAGGAGTCCGAGGAGTCCGACTGACATAACAAACAAATCAAAGATAAACAACGGATACAACACAAAACAATCAATTTCAAACAACAGAGACAGCACAAAACAATCAATTACAAACAACAGAGACAGCACAAAACAATCAATTACAAACAACAGAGACAGCACAAAACAATCAATTACAAACAACAGAGACAGCACAAAACAATCAATTACAAACAACAGAGACAGCACAAAACAATCAATTACAAACAACAGAGACAGCACAAAACAATCAATTACAAACAACAGAGACAGCACAAAGCAATCAATTACAAACAACAGAGACAGCACAAAACAATCAAAGGAAGACATTATCATTATCTCCGTCTGTTTGTTTAATTTTTCTTTTCGCGTGTGAAAATTCTGTTTTGTATTTTTTTCCAAAATTTGTAAACCTTTAGATTGTGGATTGAACTGATTTATTTTCATTTACTTACTACTATCATTCTATTATTTCATGAAATGTTACGATGAGAAATCAAAAGTTGAAATCTACAAAAACAGATAATAATTCTTATCTGTTTTCCCTTCTGTTACAATCCTGTCGCCAGTACACTTATCGATTAAAACTTATTCTGTAAATAAATGTGATTTATACTTTGGAGGCGTTATTTACACTGAACAATTAGAATATGTATTAGCAGTAATATCATTTTTACATCCATCTAACATTTTTATAAAAAAAAAAACGTTGACAGCGATAAATGTGATTTATCTTATACACGTGTTTGGAGCAGGATAAAAGTGAATCTGTGAATAAGATCTCTCTTATGTTGAATGAGTAAAATTGTTAAGTAACAGTGACAGTGAGTACATCTTACTTTGCTTTTTTTTGAAAGGATAAAGCTATGGTTTACACAGAAGCAAGCTGAAGTTTCCCCTGAGACATAATTAATATAACAGCGAGGGGTTTTGCAGTAAGTGTTTTAAATATTTTCCCTGACGTGGTCACCATAGCACTTTCTATATAGACATAACGTCAGACAGTGAATGTTTTTTATTGTTATGATTTTTCGTGCATGAACATCGACGGCGGGTGCGGCTTGCCAAACAGGGGATGCTTACGCCTCCCGGGCACCTGGTCCCACCTCTAGCTTGCTAGGGGTCCGTCGATGCTCCATTTGGTGCTCTATTGTGGGTGCTGTTGAGATTGTCGTCAGGATCGTCTTTATCTCATTGCAAAGACCGTCTAGATTGTTATATCTGAAGTATACGAGAGAAGTAGTACCAATTGCACTTCCGAAAACAAAGATCCAGGGTAATAATGCATTATTCTGTAAGCACAAATTAACAAAGCTATAAGGTGCCCGGGAGGAGTGAGCGTCTTCTGACATCATGCAAGACCCGCCACGAATGACAAATAGAAAAGTTTCATATGTCTAAAAAGGTAACAGACGGTCAGTTTAATATTCGAAACACGTGTCTGGTGCATGGAAATTGGTTTGGAATTTTCTTCAAGAAGGTATAGAGTTGGAACCCTTCGACATTATTGGAAAGATTGACCTTAATTCCTTTACAGCGACTGAAGTAAGAGATTCATTTTACGTTTCCTTTTACATGTCTATCATATAGCATGTATTTAAAAGGTTAACTCGTATCTTATGAAATTATCAAAATAAGGTCCTTAATTTTGTTATATTTCGGGTGGCGAACGTTATTCTTTTACATGATTAGATTCTTTACTTTAATAAACACGTCCAATAGTATGTCCATACGTTGCGTTCAATTAACTCCTGTATATAACATCTGCGTAGAATAACATATGTGGAGCTTGAAGAATTATTGTCAACGCGTTCAAAATTGTATGTTTTAGAAAATCGTTATTTTCCCTTTGGCAATTTTCTTCATCCAGGTTTAGAAAAAAGGTTCCAATGTACAATCCCTCTCTTCTTTTAAATAATACGGTGAGCTTAATATAATCATCGGAGGGGAGGCGAATTCTCAAACCGAGTTGACAGATTTTTCCATGACGAGGCTTGCAAAAGAATGGAGGGGTTCTCCAACAACAATCGGTTGTAGCAACCACTGCAAAGCTCCAAAACACCCAATGCAAAAACACCGAACAGACACCTGTAAGCCTCTCGGCCTACAAATCATGTACTCCGCGTTGTGTTTTTTACTTAGTCATTTTTAACTCGGAATAAAAAGTCCTGGTAACGTTTTACCGTTTAGTAACATACGAAAGTTACATGTAGGTTATAGCAGTATGAGAATGAATCTAACATACAAAAGCATGCGCACAGTATATATAAGGAGCCTTGGATATTTCACAATCAGGTGGAAATCGCCATCGAAATTCATGACTAAATTGGAATTCAGACTTATAAACAAAGTTGCCTAAACTTAGAACAAATCCTCGCCATTTCGTCTATTGCACCCAGACCGGTGACATGCGAACCATTATAGCTTCCGTTGCTGTCAAGTTACTTATAGACACCTCGTATTGACAGACGTAGGGTTACACACTGGCGGGAATGACAATCATTTCTATTACATCAGTTTAGCACGTGATCGTGAAGCTAACGTTTGAAATTAGAGTAATCTTCTCCTAGACGATTGGAAATATCCCATAAACAGAATAAATGGAAATTTATTAAAGATCAAAATATCTAATTTGCATAATTATTGTGGGGGGAGAGGCCATATATGGTTACACACCCACAGAAAGAGACGCAAAAGGGAGAAGGAACACCAACTCACACTATAGAAACATGAAACACAAAAGACTACACGCACACCAACGAGACCAACTCACACCATAGAAACACAAAATACCACATATAAAGCAACGGGACCAATAGGTAACCGGTGCCGACTTAGGAGGCCATCTGCCACGCAGACAGCAGACTTTGTAGTTATCTGGATTACGTTCGCACAACCTTCCCACTTTTCTGATTACCCAGAGGTCTCGAAGAACGCACATTTATGGTGTAAAATAACCTGATAACTGTGAGATGAACATACAACAGACAGTATGAGGCCCAAGAAACACACAGATGGACAAGGCTTTCAAATTTTCAAACACACAGATTTTTTTCAATCACACAGATTTTTCAAACACACAGATTCTTTTTTTTAAATTCTCAAACACAGTTTTCAAACACATAGATGGACAAGGCTTTCACAAGGCTTTCAAATTCTTGATAACATATCAAACAGAACTTTCTGACTAGAAAAGAAAAGGACCAACAGATAGATACAATAACATAGCTCAGTAGAAACATGAAGGAAACTTCTCTCCAGAGTCCACTTTAAAAAAATAAATTCATTACATACGTTGTTATCAAATAATACAGCTTTCTAAAACAACCAATATGAATTACACCTTGGTCAGTGAACAAACTTTAAGGCACTAAGAGTAATAAAACTGAAAATAAGACTCCAACAGAGAATGTAAATAGCATTATTGTCTAAACTGTTTATTCCATTTCTGGAAGAAATAAACTTTAAAAATTTCGCTGGCTCGCTTTCGATCGCCATTTATTGTATTTACATATTAGAACTCACAATCATTAACCGAGTACTATGGTGTGAAAATTCAAATAGTTCATGCAACTCGCTCTCTATTGCTCGCAAGTCATCTGTTTCTATTAACTGACAAGGACTTAATTTTCTGGCTGTGTGCTATTTTTGTTGCTCTTCAAAAACTCGGACTGTTGGAACACCCCCCACCTCTGAAAAAAATCCTGGATTCGTCCATGGATTTAGAAGCGATATGTTATAAGCGCGTCTTATCTATGTTATGTAATTGTGATTATGATGATGATAATGATGATGAGCTATTTGTTATATGCGCGTCGGATTCATGTATTTTCACGCAGAAAACGATGTCAAATATTTACAGCATTTGATAAGTAACCACTTGGTTATACAAGAGCAAAAGAATGTTAGTTATTATACCCTTACGGATACTCAATGCTTAACTATCTAGTTTATTAATGGTTTAATATGAAATCACATAACGTGTACTGAAACTGATTATTTATTTATAGTGTATATCCATCAATAACGTGGGTACCAAATGCATGTCACATTGAAACCATCATGTTAAGCAAGGATGCAACGATGCAGCATTACCTGCTTGTATAGTATCGGGTAGACGTGAGACTTTGAACAGCGTCGTTTAAATTACATGATTTATAACAATGATATTATCACATAAGTATTTCAACAAGTAATGTCTCAATAGTGCTACTCGAGATCCAAAAATAAAAGGAGGAGAAAACAAAATAAGGTATACAACAACAGAACAACACCAGATATATCAACCGTTTGCTTCAATTTTTTATTCTTAATTATATTTTCTAGTTTTATAATTTCGGTGCATATAGGAATCTGGCATACAATACAAGAATGGCATACCAGTTCTAAGATATTGTTCCACCATCAAAATGAATAAATTTGCTTCATTGTAAAAGGAAATGGATGTTGGTGTGGGTGAGGGTTTGTTTGCAAATGGTAAATATCTTCAAATTCATTAGCGTCATTTAAAAGCAGATGAATTAACAGCATAGACCAGCCATGTATGTTTCGGGTACTTAACCATTGTCAGTGATTCTCAATCCAAGGAATGAAATATGGCCAAAGACTGTGAAAGCTATGTTAAAAAGATAGCGAAAGGCGTAGCAGAAAGATCGCTAATAATTTGATTGTAACGAACAAACGCTACATGTTCCATGCAGATACGAAGTCTTTTGTGTCTAAATCAATAGAAAGGTTCTTTAAAACATTATCACAACCAGAACACGTCTCTGCATAGATCCCGGACACCCCGAACGCTTTAACAGCATATATAAGGCAAATATACATATTGCTGAATTTTAGAACTCAGATTGAAAGTCTTTCATAATTTCTCTTAAGAGTTAACTCTCACTCTGTATTTCGAGTTGACTTCTTAGGAAGTTCTTCTTTGAGGAATGTGAAATCAATAATGAATATTTTCTCTAACAACTTTATATTAAAATGAAAATCATGCATCTACGACACAAGAGCGGTCTATTTCACATCAGGCTGCCTTTTTACAAAAACGGTCATGTTGTTTTTAATTAATGTTTCCGCGCCTCCTGTAGCATTGATTAAGTTTGCCCAGAAACGGTGTAACGAAAGATAATACAAAACCGATGGCTCAAGGGAATAACTCCATTTCTGTGAACGGGATCGGAATGTAATTATATGTGAATCCTTCAGATTGGACACGATTAGATTCACTTCAGAGATTTGATTTTATGATATCAGAACTTTATAGATATATTTGATTTTTGAAATTAAGCTATTTTTTAAAGAATCCCAAGTTTTGTTTTTACATTTGTTCTCTCCAGAAGAAAATGAATCATCCCTGGTTCGTTGCAAGAAGGCAAATACTAGAGGAGGAATGTAGCAAATCTTTATCTACATTCGACGTGTCATATTCAGGTAAGATTAAGTTATATTATGTACATTTTTGTTGTTGTTTTTAATTTTTTCAGCGAGAGAATATTTTCATTTGCATTATGGATTTATAAAGAATAATGAAGTAATAATCAAATTGCATCTTTTAAGTCTTAATTGTCTTTCTGAATTCAACCAAAATGATAATAATGATAATGATAATAATAATAATAAACATAATAGAATTGAATCGCTTTGAGATGTAAACTCGTATAAATTCGAATCAATTTCGAAGTAAATATATAACATGGCGTATCTTTCAAGTACAGAAAAGAAAAAATCATAAAATTAATGTGAAATTATATTCTGGTTTGTTTCCAAATTGAATGTTTATTTACGAGCACCATTTTCATACCAGTGAACTACTACTAAATCAGATTTCCGATGTGATACATAGTATACCGTTGAATTGCAATATCTTGAAACTACAAATGTAACAGCATATTACATGTATATGATACATACAAACTGATAAACAGTCAAGTTTGTACGATTGAAAACTTCGTTTCTTTCTTTTTGGAAGTCGGCACTGCAGGCCCATTGGTTTCTTTGGTTAAGAGCATTCTTTTGTTTTAAACGTTTCATACCATTATTGTTTTAAGTGTTTCATACCATTATTGTATTAAATAATTCAAATATCCGAAACACGTGTCGATGATTCAAATATCCGAAACACGTGTCTAGTACAATAAAATTGGTACTATAGAACATATATTTCAATATTGACAAATTCATGTCGCTTTAACGTTTACTCTGTGTACCTGCATTTATGTGTTTATGTGTTTTGATGGGTGCAGACATCGAGTCCTGTTGGAAACCCCAGCTTTTTCTTGTAATGTTCAATTCTATGAATTTTTGTCTTTGACATTCTTGTATTTCTTCTCATTTGGGGCGAGATGGCAACATTTTAATTAAAGCACTCTCTGTACTTTATTATTCATAATAAGCAATGCCATTCTATTATTTACAGTTGTAATGTATCATTTTTCAGAAGGAAAAAGAATGCACACCTTGCTTTTTTCAAACAGTCCCCTAGAATTGCTATACATATAAATTGCTAGTTTAGGCCATTATAAATGCGTTACATTGCTGAAACATTTATAATTTCTTTATAAATGTTTCTCCGTAGAAAAAAAATAATTATTGATCTATGACCTGAAAATATAACATTATATTTTCGTGAAAGATATTGATATTTTTCGGGAGAGAGGTTGATTGGAGGAAAAGGGAAAGAAAGACATACTTTTAATCACTTTTACTTTAGAACATAAGTGACAAAATGCTGATGACGAGATGAAAAACTTAAAATCAATTTACAAGGTATATTTAAGGTATTCAACTCCTAATGCATTAGGAATAAGAATTTTCAATTTCTTCAAAAATAATGCTACACATACTTTTCTAACTAAAATTAGGGATTACATTTTTCATACAATGACCGATCCTGTCACCCCGAAGATTCCTGATTATGAAATCATCGGCATTTGTCGGAAAATTATGAAAATGTGTAAAAACCTTTACCGGAAGTACTCTATTAGGGTATAAGATCTTAGAGATTTAAACAATACTCTTGTAGCTAAACTGAAATTGATGCAAATTTTTTTTTCGTTCTATTCAGTTCTTTGAATATTCACCAGAGTAACATAAAACGCTACATATTATTATGAATCGCAACGAGCCACAAGCTTGTGCTGAATCAAACGTGAATGCAACTTTTTTAAAGAATGACAAATATGGATAATGACCATATCCCAATAGACAGTACAAAATCGATAATTCAGAAAACCATAAACCAAAGGCATATAAAATCAGGATAAAACAAGAACCAAAGCAAACAAAGAAAAAACTCCACCACATGAACAGAAACGAACTCCCAAAGTGGGAGTGAGACCAGGTACCCAGGAAGAGTAAGTATCTCCTGATTACATGCAACACCCGTCACTTCAATTCGGTATAATTGTCACATGTACGATGGTTTGTTAGTATCATCCTAGCATATCTGGTGAATCGTCCCATCCTTTTCATGTGATTTAAAAGCTATTGAATTTGAAGACGTTAAACATTAAAAGTAAACCCTTCTGTATTAACATTTTATGTGTAAACACTTTTATCTCTATTTCATCCATAAAGATATTAAAACTCAAAAGCATATAGGAACTGTTGATTAATATTATTCATCGGTATTTGGAAATATTAATTACATTCACTCGTGTTTAGGTTTCTCTGTGTTGTGAGTTGACGTTCCTAGTCCCCTTTGCGTCTCTTTCTGTGATTGTCTGCTCTGTGTTTTTGCATTGGGTGTTTGGGGTTTTGCTGTGGGTGCTACAACCTGGTGTTGTTGGAGATCCCCTCCTATGTTTTAGAAATCATCGTTAATTTCTTATAGTTGTTAGCAGCAATGACTATCTCGTACACCTACAATGACAAATATGGATAATGCCCATATCCCTGTTTACAGCACAAAATCGATAACCCAGAAAATCAGAAACCGAAGGCATACAAAATCAGGATAAAACAGGAACCAAAGCAAACAACGAAAACCTCCACAATATGAAAAGAAGCGAACTCCCGATATGAGAGTGAGACCAGGTGTCCAGGAAGAGTAAGCATCTCCTGCTTGCATGCAACACCCGTCGCGTCAATTCGGTAGAACTGTCACATCCGGTTACTTCCATTTTGGAAGATATAGAGTACAATCTTTGGTTGGATGGTTCAAATGGTCTATGACAGAATATCATCCACCATTCTGGAAAGTGGGACATCATAGTGTATGACGAGTTCCCTATCGAACATGGAACTTCCTCAGTGACGATGTTAGTCGGTCACAAACATATTCCAAACTATACCAGAAAAGAAGTACCAATGGTAGTGCAGGAGTCCAATATTCATCACAAAGTGCGATGGTAAAGAGACATTGTAATGAACGGATCCAATAATTGTTCTATCGTCCCTTCCACTAATTGTCCACTATTATGTATTCGCTTGGCATGGTCAATATCCTAGATTTCGAAGGAAAACGGGGGAAATTACTCATGCCATCTACTTGAAAAGTTAATAAATGCTGGCGCTAATTATACAATAATTATCTAAACGGAAAATGTACTACCGGTAACTCCACTTCTCGGCAACTATGTCCAATATACGCTTAGCCTAGCAAACTGAGAAACGTTTCCTTCATATATCTTATTTATTGATAACTTTGCAATTCGATTTTATTCTTTATAAGTTTTACTGAATGTTACTAATTAAAATCAAATCTAATATCGGGTTATTTAGAATAATCATTCTAATTCGGTTCCTCATTTTCATGTTTATATTTGATAATGATAAGATATGCAAATACTTATTTGCACTTTGCTGCCAAAAGAATAAATAACTTGGCAGAAATATTATAACGTATTGTAGGAATTTTGCAACTGATAATAAATCTCCAACAACACTAGGTTACAGCATCCACAGCAAAGCCCCAAAACACCCAATAAAAACACAGAACATACACCCACAGAAAGGGACGCAAAAGGGACAAGGGACACCAACTCACACCATAGAAACATTAAACATAAAAGACCAGACATAAATTAATAAGATCAATGGGCAACCGGTGTCGACTAAGGCCGGCAATCTGCCACGTAAGTAGCGGACGGTGTGCTTATCCTGGATTGCGTGCACACAACCCTCTCACTATTCAGATTTTCTATACACGTCTTCAAATTCATTGCATAATTCAAGAAGAGATAAATTTGCAGCATGCGTATATTCATGATGGAATTCAGGATAAGATCGGCATGGTTTCGAAGATTTATTCAAATGCTGCAATGAAAGCGTAATACAAAATATGTAAATATCTTAGAAATAAATTCATATTATAATCATTGATACGAAAAGTGCACCATTATGCATAGAATACTAAAAGGCACAGTGTAAGGTTAAGTTAACAATGTTAGGTTACGACTGCACATAATCTATCACTGTCAATCGGTAGCAATATCAGATGTAGACGTTACTTTGATGGATGCGCTTTGACACTTAATCTTAGAGTATGCACATCGTCGGTCACTTAAAATGGCAAGCATCGGAATAGAGCTGCTCTCGTGGTTTAAGTAGAATAGTCATCAATCATCAATTGAGGAAAATAATAGAACTCTTTGAGACAATTAGTCTCATTATTTGATATATTGTTTTGTGTAATGTGACTTGATTTAAGATAATTGTTAATATTTATTCCACTGAATTGACCCTACACAAAATTTTAAGCCGCTAGCTCTTTGCAAAGTAAATGCAAAATTATAATTCAAAAATGAAACCAGAATGCGCTACTAAAAAACGTTTGGCTGTGTTTGAGAATCACTTTGGCTTTGTACCACTGCTGAAGAGTTTACTCTCTACATGAATGGTGCATTAAAATTGATTTGTGATTTTATTCAAGAAGATAACGAGTTGTAAAACTGCATTTGCTTCTTCTAATTATACAAAACATTGATAATTTACCGTAATATATAAAATCAAAGTGAAAAAAACATATGATACGTTTGCTGGATATAAGTATCATCGTTCCCATCTAGATCTAAAATTTACACCATTTCGTTAAATGATAGAAATTTAATAATTTCAAATTGAATAACTTATCTTTTATATAAATGCTCGAAGCAACTCATAACAAATCTCAGTTGTTGTTCCAACAAAGAAGAGACTATATCTAAACACTATGTACAATTTCTAAATTGTATATGAAATGCTTTCGTTCTGAGTATTATTCTATATTTTGCAAAAATAGAACTTATCCATATTTCTTTTAAATTTCTCCAGTACTAAAAAAAGGACTTATAAGTACGAAAGCATCCTTTAGATTTTTGCACTCTTTGTGATAATTTTCTCTATCTACCACAACGCAAATAGAACGAAGACGGACGTAAATAGACCAAAGACCGAAACACTGTCGATCTTTCCTAACATTATATTGTCTGCACAGATGGAACATTACCATAGTGTCTTTTTTCTATTATATATCCGGAAATAGCGCATAGACAGGTTCTTTAATATGCAAGTCCAGTCATTTTGTGAATAGACCTCTCAGTGTTCTTCGTCCAGCTCAGGAAATTAAGTTCAGGGATAGAGACGACCCTTTCAAATTACGAAAAAGATATATTCTATATAACACTATCATGCCCAAACAATTGTCAAGTAAGTAGTGTTGGTGCGTAATCAGGGGTCATTGATCAATGGAAATTACCTAAGCTCCTTTTTGATAAATAAGTGTTATCATTCAGCTGCAAAATATGTACATTATTGACGAAGCACGAAGAATGTTTTCAAATCTTTAATTCAGTCTGAAAAACGGCCGAAAGTAAAAAAACATCGAGGTGTTCCAACTGGTTACCTTCCTGTATAAAACTTCAAAGTTAACGATGTATACGGGATTTTTTTTTTGTACCGGAATCGAGTTTGTCATCTTCCTGGGCACCTGGTCTCACTCTCATATCGGGAGTTCGCTTCTTTTCATATGGTGGAGGTTTTTGTTTTTGTTTGCTTTGGTTCCTGTTTTATCCTGATTTTGTATGCCTTCGGTTTCTGATTTTCTGAATTATCGATTTTGTACTGTAGACAGGGATATGGTCATTATCCATATTTGTCATTCTTAAGTTAGTTTGACGAAACGTGTTCAAAGTTCTCTTTATACCAATCGCAAGATTAGAAAAAAAGCGTGCAGCTTCATCTCAGTCGTTGTTTTTTTTTACACCCTTCGATTTTGTTCCGCTGTGGGCAGTATCAGCAAGCCTTGTTGAATACCATTTAAATTTTCTCCTATAATCATTTAACTTTAATTAACCACACCATTTGCTTCTTGTGTGGCAAATTGCCTTCCAAGGTCGGCACTGTTTGCCCATTGGTCTTTTTGGTTTATGTATAGTTTTTTGTGCTTATCTTTATATGTCGTATGTCTCTTTTTCGTCTCTTAGTATGCGCGTCTTTGTGTTTTCACATCGGTTGATTTTGGTGGTTTACTGTTGGTGCTGCAACAGGGTCTGGTTGGAGATCTCTTTTCTTCTACCGACACCAAATCTGGATGAAGCACGAGACAAACGGGTATGTCCCGCCGTGGTTAGTGCATTGGAGCAAAGCCGGACTTCTTTTACACCACAATTGTACGTTCTTCGAGACCTCTGGGTAATTGGAGAAGTGAGAGTGTTGTGCGCACGTAATCCAGGATAACCACACCATTTGCTACTTGCGTGACAGATGGCCGTCCAAAGTCGGCACCTGTTACCCATTGGTCTCGTCGGTTTATGTGTAGTCTTTTGTGTTTGATGTTTACATGTCGTGTGTCTCTTTTCCGTCTCGTGCTGTACTCGTCTTTTGTGTTTTTGCATCGGGTGTTTTGGTGTTTTACTGTTGATGCTGCAACGGGGTCTTGTTGGAGATCTCCTACCTTCTTTTTCTATGCTCATTTTGGTGCTCTATTGATAGTGCTGTTGAGATTATCATCAGGATCTTCTTTAACTCATTCTCGTCTAGATTATTATTCACTCATTTTACTTACTGACACCAACTGTGGCTAATGAGGCATCATTCATTTTGAAATTGGCTGAATACATATTTACTTGATACAAGTAGTCTGATACATCTCTCAGCTAGCTTACAGGCAATCATACCGGACAAGACTTACTGCAAACATCCATTGGGGAGAATCAATTTGTAATTGTCATCGCAGTTCGTTATTATTGAAAGCTAGGCATGGTTACAGATGCTCCTGGTTCCAGATCCTTTCCCCTTTCTATATCATATTTGCATTGTAATGACAAGTATGTTTAATGCGGCGGAAGTTCGGGATCGTTTTAATTGAATGCGTAGTTGTAGATTCAATCTCAGTAGAATTAAGTATCGTCACATGATGTATTAAAAATGCTATCATTATACTTTTTCCTGACTTTTCCCAGCGTCTGAATACATCTTTAGAATATCAAAATCGCATATTGGAATTTTCACAACACTGTCTAATCTTTGTTTTCCACCACTTTAAGTTAGACATTGACGTGGATCAATCTAGTTCTGATCGTCTTAATATTTCATCACCTCCACCTATAAAAGAACCATTCGTAAAGATGTAACAAGTGAGTGTCTTCTTTCTTAGCAGTAATATGAATAGATGTATAGTGAATATACCGACGAATCCATGAACTGACCATAGCAAACCACGCATCCACTGCTGCAACAATCAACTGTAAACGTTGACATTTTAACGTTGGGATATTTTCTCGCATATTTCTCGAATCACCGGCCTTCTCGAAAATTTCCCCACCCGAAAATATCCCTACTGCATTCTTAAAAAGGCTGTGACGTTCATATCGCGAATTTTACACATAAGCGTAAAGTCTTGGTGTTATAATCGCGAAATTTCCCCCCCCCCCCGTGAAAATAATCATATTGACAGTATGTAAATTTGACAAAGCAAAGTTTACAACGAACAAAGGTCAACAGGAAATATAACAAATGGACCAACAAATAATCAAAGTATATACACAAAGACATGAAACAGGAATGACAATAAATAAACTGAGGAAACCTGGTGTTGTTGGAGATCCCCTCCTTTGTTTTTTAACCCTCATCAGTGATCCTCAATCTAAACAATGTAATATGGCCTAAGAGTGTGAAAGTTATTATGTCCAAAATAACCGAAAGACGTAGAAAGATAAATGGAATAAAATGCTATTGGACCCACATTTTAGAAATTTCAAACAAAGGAGGGGATAGCAAACAACACCAGGTTGCAGCACCCACAGCAAAACCCAAAAACATCCAATGTAAAAACACAGAGCAGACACGCACAGAAAGAGACAAAACATCAACAGGAAACGTCAACGCAAAACACAAAAACATAAAACACAAAGGACCACACATAAACCAACGAGACCAATGGGCAACCGGTGCCTACTTAGGACGGTCATCAGCCACGAAAATAGCAGACAGTGTGGTTATCCTGGATTACGTGCGCACAACCCACTTTTCCGATTACCCAGAGGTCTCGAAGAACGTACAATTGTGATGTTAAACAACATCCAAACTGCCAGATAACCACACACAAACAAGACCGCAAAACACAGAGTCCCAAACAACACAGTTGAATATGTTAATTGATATAAAAAGAGGGCGTACGTATATAGTATGTAGTAAGCTCAAGAAATGTCATACCAAAATTGTATGTTTTTTCATATTTATGAGGTATGGTTTAAATATCATTAGCATTATATTTGTTTTATAATACATATGTTATTCTGATACATTTGTTTAAACACACTTAACTTAGTCTAATTCTATATAGCGAATACATTAAACAGCGGCACTCACATGCGTTGGACCTTAGAGATCGTTCATTAGATAATGATGTCCTTCACGATTCTCTGGTACTTTGTTATCATTTACCTCTGATTGTCCGCTATTCTTATCTTGTGAGAAAATCCTGCAATATCATTTTCAAGAATGTGTACGCCTATTCTGATTTTGGGTATTTTGTTTGACTTTGAAGGTTTGATAGTAAGTGTTTTCATAAAATTTATATGATAAAAATGTTTTCCCCTGACATGGTCGCCATAGCACATTCTAAATAGACATGACCTCAGAAAGGGCTTGTTTTGTAGATATTGTTTTCATTTGCATGCTTGAACATCAAAGGCGGGTGCAGCTAGCCAAATAAAGGATGCTCACTTCTCCCTGGTCCAATTGCTAGCTTGCTAGGGGTCTGTCGGTGCTCAATTTGATGCTCTATTGTTATTGCTGTTCAAATTGTCGTCAGGATTTTCTTTACAAGCAACAGAGTATATTACTTTGGGTATTTCATAGCCTGCATTTTATGGTGACATAATAAACAAAATTAGAAGGATCAAAGGCAGACAGCAAAGCCATGGAAAATGCGTCAGAATCATCAAACGCCTTTTATACCGTGGATATTATCCTAATGTCACTAGACGGACACTCGGCATGGTATTGGACCAATCTACAGTCTTGTACCAGCGCATCCTTAAGACTTGTATTCTGACCGACTGTGACGACGGGACTCTATGACGGGCCCTGTCCAAACCTCTTTAGAGAAGACAGGCCCCGACCACCTGTCCTACCTGAATGTCGGTCGGACTCCTCGGGTGATAACATGCATGAGCTCGCTACAGCCGGCAGAGCACGGACTGCATTACGTACGCCTCTACCCTATTTTTATATATATTTACATATTCATCTGTGTTCCTTGGGCCCCTGCGTTGTTCTGTCTTGTGTGTTTGCTCAGCTTACATTGAGGAGGTTATTTTACATAACAATTGTGCGTTCTTGGAGACCTTTGGGTAACCGGAAAAGTGGGAGGGTTGTGCGCACATAATCCAGGATAACCACACCATCTGTTACTAACGTGGCTGATGGCCGTCCGAAGTCGGCACCGATTGCCCATGGGTCTCGTTGGTTTATGTGTTGTCTTTTATGTTCGATGTTTGATGCCTCGTTTGCTGTTCCTTGTCTCTTGCTGTATGTGTCTTCTATGTGTTTTCACTTGGGGTGTTTGGTGTGTTGCTGTTGGTGCTGCAACCGAGTTTTTTTGGAGATCCCCTCCTTTCTTATCTCTTTCATTCATACATTCGACAAGCTTAAAGGTGTAATATTTCTACATTCTCTTTCATCATATTTGAAAAGATATTCCAGAAATAATTCTGGGATATTTACCTGAATGCATTGTTCTATCATGAGATGGAATTAATGACTGACATTCCCAACCGCCTTCCCTATCATTAATATGCACACCTTGGTTGGTGTTGTATACTGTTTTGGTAGATAGCGACCTCTACTAAACTGAGTTTCTTAGAAACCCCATCAGTGCATGACATAAAAGACATATCGACATGCAGTTTGTATAATGCTCATGAGGTATCGATGTTTCATCTGTTTTAAGCTGTCAATCAAAACTTGAGAGGGGTAAAAGGAATAAAACGGATAAAAAGGACAGATCTAGCTACAGTTTTAGATGTTAACCATGTAGTGGTTAGTGATGAAATGACAGAAAATTTACATGTCCCCTTCGGCCATGTCATGTTCAGGATTTTGCTGCTCATTTATTCATTATTTGGATTTTCTTTATGACAGCAATATGTTGAAATGTTGAAATGCGCGTATGGCGTACTTAACTAATGTAAATGAAGATATAAATCAATATTGATTATAACAGATATTTCATTATATTCAAGGATTATCATTATCCATATTTATCATCATACGTGAACTTTTGTCCCTCTGTCTTCAGTATTCTTGAGATATTTACCTCGGCTTCTCAAAACAACACGACTTAAAGATTATTTGAAGGCTGATGATTACCCGTCTTAAATTGTCCTTTAACGATTTTGAATAATTGTTCAATACCCTATATTCAGCTTTACCTTAGAAATTTATCTTGCAATGAGTGCCCATTGGAGATTTCGTTTTTGTCTAAAGATTAAGCTAGGGTTGAGAGTATCATTGAATATTTCCTTTTAATCAAAACTGCTTTAAGATAAATTCATGTTTTAGACAGATGTAGTGTATAACTGCTTTGAAGAAAATGTGTCCTTCCAAGAAACTGTTGTTATTGGACTGCGGATCATCTATATGCAAATGAATCAAGATTTAAGTACTATGCAGACCTGATTTACATTAATTAGCATATGCGTATCATTAACGGTTCAAATTAACGGAGACAGCAATCTTCAGAGATGTTGTTTATGTTCAGACGTGACTGTCGATTTCATTGATACGTTCCGGAAATGAAATCTTACAAAGTCGTTTTGAGACAAAAGATTTCCTTCCCAGTATCATTTAATTCGTATGGATTTTTATGATTATTCTGAAGTTTCATTTGTTCAATTTTTTTCAGCTTCACGTACTCTTTCAAATAATTATAAGCTGTTGGTTAGTTCAAAGTTTCCAACGCTATTACATGAGAACAGACAGGCATTTCTGAAGGCGGTGTACCAGACACGCAAGTGTCCTACAATAGACATTGTTCATTGTTCGCGGACTTCTCGCTTCGAATGGTCTGTGTCAAAATATTAAAATGGTCATTATAATCCAATGACCTTAGAGCACTTTTGTGAGAAATAAATTTGTTTTCATATGTGAAAATACTCATTTAAAACTCCACTGTCATTTTGTCTATTGTTTGTAAAGAATCTATTTTCTTATCGCGCATTATTTCTTTAATTGACCCCCAAAGTACAAAGTCCGGGGAGCGAAGTCCGAAGTACTTATGCTTGAAAATGTCCATTAATAAGGTCCCATCAATGGGATTTTAGCCACAGGAATGAAAAGTTTTTTTTTTTTTCATATTATGTCGCCATTTCTTGTTGGCGCACAACTTTTCAACTGTTTATAGCCCAAGGTTTAAATGCTGTTCCAGATCTAATTCTTAATTGTCATAAACGTGAGACTTTAGCTGATTGTCCATGAAATTTGAAATTACCCCATGTAGGACAAAGTAATGACGGTAATGTTCCAAAGAACTGAAGATTGGAACCGTCTAGAAAAAAAACAATGCAAGATTTGTTTGCGCTCAATATGTCAAGAAAGTAACGTCTAAATCAATGTCATTTGCTAGACTTAATACGTCTACTATAAACAATGTGCTGTCATGGAATCTTCGAATGTGTTACTTAATTTAGTCTGGGCTGTCCATTTCGCCTTTTCCATTATAAAGAAGAATTCGTATATTTTGTATACAATGTCCTTGTCTCTGGAATGATTTCAATTTTTTACGCTTTTCTGAAAACAACTCTTCGTCAGTATGAAGTCCATCAAATGTCCCAAGGCTTCAGAAGATTGACCTTTCAACGGAGTCTATATTGTGAAACTATCATGAACAGGAATTATGTAAACTTATTTTCGTCTATTAAAAATTCAGGGGATGTGATTGGCAAAATGAAATCTACTGTCCTGTTCACTAATTCAAGAGCACCCTGTTTTCCCGATTTTCTCTAAGTTATGATAATGTCATCTTCAAAAAAGATATCTGTTTTATAGTACTCCTTTTGTCGTAACAGAAAATACCATTGTTTTGACTGTACGTCAGTTAAGTTGGAAATAGGACGGAAAATAAAAAGTCTACGGGGATTTTCTATAGTAAAATCGCTGAAAATGTGTGACGTCGGAGGCTTTGACGTCACTGTTTACTATTGTTGACACGGAGAACAATATGGTGGTGGCTTGATATTAACATGGGAAATTCACGTAGACATTTTATTTTTCATATTGCGTATTGAAGGCAGCTGATAGGGTAAGTTGAAGTTAATTTCCAGTTACGACTAAAGGAGGTCAATTCTCGGAAACGACGAATAATAGGAAAATTCATCAGACGTCAGAATAAATTGCCAAAAACAGGGTGCTCTGGAATTAGTGAACAGGACAGTAGAAATTTTCAAGCTAATACGATTTCCTCATACATGTGCGACTTTTCAAATATGTACACCACGCTTCCTCACGACAAAATTAATTATTTATTGTCCAAACTCATCAAATGGTGCTTTAATAGAGAGGGAAAAACTTATATTTGTACATCTGAAGGTTTCTTTTCCGCTACAGAAGACAAATCATACAAATCATGGACATGTAGTGACCTTTGTATTGCATTGTCCTTCCTCTTGTACAACATTTATGTAAGATTCAGTGAGAATCTCTACAACCAGATTGTAGGGATCCCTATGGGTACTAATTGTGCGCCTCTTATTGCAGATTTATTTTTATACACGTATTAAGAGACGTAAAAGGGGTAAAGATCACCAACAAACAACACAAAAACTACACATAATCCAACAAGACCAATGGGCACTTCTAGGTCGACCATCCGCTATGCAAGTAACAAATTGTGTGGTTATCCAGATTTCATATGCACAACCTTCCCACTTTCTGGTTACCGAGAGGTCTCGAAGAGCGCACACTTGTAAAATAACCCCTGCCTACAAGAGGACCACATAAACAAGACAAACTAAACAGATGGGTGTGTAAATGGGGAAAAAACAGAAGGCATAAGAAATATTTTCCGTGGTCTGCCGGCTATAGAGAGTTCATGCATGTTATTACCGGAGGACGTGCATTAAAAGGACACCTTCGAGACATTTACATAATGTCGAAGGGTTCCAACTCTATACCTTCTTAAATATAAATTCCAAACCAATTTCCATGCACCAGACACGTGTTTCGAATATTAAATTCTCATCAGTGATGCTTCTAGTGGAGCCATCAAACATCATATTGCAAATTGCAAAACAAGTTTGATTTTTTTTCTTAGGATCTATCTCTATATGATTTACATAGCCATTTATGTAGTGCCACATGTAAATCTTTTTCTTCATCACTTAACAGTTGTCGGTCTTACCAGTGATATGATGGCTTTGCATGAAGGAAATTGAATCATGTATTTTTTCATTAACCTCTTGCTTATACCTGGTTTGCTTCACCACATATTTCCTGGCTATGGGTGCAATAAATCTTGTTTTTAGAAACCAATGTCTCTTTTTTTGGTTGGTTTTATGATTGTTCTATAGGTGTACATACTAGCTTGCAATTTTGGCTACTTCCTGATAACTGATTGTTTTGTGTAGTGTCTCTTTTGTGTGTATTCTGTCGTAATCGCTGTTGAACTCTATTCCATATTGTTTAATCATTGAAACAGGTCTGCACTCTACTCTTACTTTTCGTCTCACTTCGGAATGTTGTTCATTTCGGGGTTCGCAACCGTTTCGATGGGAATTCTCACGATTTTGCCTTGCCTTCTCGACTTTGAGACTGAATAACTGTTAATAGGTACTTCTTTGATGTTTACTTTTATCAAGATCTGTTATATTTTTTTTGTGAATTCAAATTCAGATTCATTCTGTAATGCAACAACTGATGTATTCGGAGGCTGCTGGAACTACACAGCAGCTGGGGAGACTCAAACCATCGACTGTCCACCTTTACTTTCATTAAGTGCACCCAAAGGTAAGTAAATACACAAAAGTAAATAGAAAGTAATCACGGATATTAAGTTATGTTTTAAGAATATATTAAGCTTGATTGGATCTTTTGATTAAATGTGACTCAAATAATCAGCATGCGCTTTTAATTTGTACGATATCGTTCTTATCAAGAAAAATGAGAAAATACAAAAACAAAACAAAAAATGTTTTAAAAAAAACCAAAAAAAAAAAAAAAAAAAAAAAACCAAACACACACACACACCCCAGACAACATCTTATGAACAAAACAATTTTTATTTGGAGGGTACACTTTTATGCAGCTATCAAATAGCAATCTCAACAGACTGCAAGGATATTTTCTTGAAATGTAAAGAAAAAAGTAAAGAAAAAATAAGGAAATCGAAAGGATAATTAAACAAGAATAAGGGGGAATGAGATGTCAGGCTTCATCAATACTAAACAAATGGTTTATTTATCTAAGATGCAAAATCAATAAGGAGTATGTTTAATCGGACGAAATTCTATCAAAGGATACAAGATATTGAATCTAAAGGGTAATTCTTAAAGTACGGAAAGCATGAACTTGAGACAAAACATTCATTTTGGCGAAAGTAAACATTGTCTGTTCTTCTATCTAGGATTTGCACGAAGACAGTGTTTGACCAATGGCACGTGGGCCCTGGCAGATTACAGATGTACTTTTGTTGCAAAAGACGTAAGACAACATCTAATTACATAACATTGTACTTTATTCCACTTTTGACCTCACTATATCATTCTTTAAATTAGCTTAAGCAAAATACAGAGTAAAAAAAAAAAAAATGATTCGAAAATAATGATAAAAAGACAAATAATGATTTAGACAGGAATAATGTTTATCGTTTCATTTCAGTATCACCCACTGCCATTGTATATATTCAATACGGGATGTTCCGTTTCCATTGCATTCCTTACCATCTCACTAGCGATATTTTTTGGATTCAGGTAAGTTGATTTTCATTTAAAAAAAATCAGACAGAAATCGATGACAATATTTATTCGCAGCATACAAAAACATACGAAAAAAACCAATATGGATACAATGTCCAATACTAATATACGAACCGACCACAGCGGAATCCACATAATGCAAAAACAACTAATGTTCTGCGGAATAACTTCAAGAAACAACATTGGACACAGATAAACAAATGAGATAAAGAAGATACTGACAACAATCTCAACAGCACTCACAATAGAGCACAAAATTGAGCATCGACGGACCACTAGGAAGCAAGAGTTGGGACCAAGTGCCCGGGAGGAGTAAGTATCTAAAGGCACGGTATATTAAATGCTAAGGTGATCACAAACAAAACCTCATCGCATCGTCCGCATTGGAAACCATATGGAAATTGAAATTAGAAATGTTACTCCGTACGCAAAATGCCAAAAACATTTTACGTTTAACCAAGGAGAAGAAAAAATATGGGACCCACTAGTGGTGTAACTATATATCGTTTGTACTAATATCGCGATACAGTAGCTTGACGATATGTATCACGATGCATTTTCTATTCAAACGATACACAACGATACAGTATTTTTTAACAAAATCAAACACAGTGTAACAAATAGAGACAACCATTTTCTGTATCATTTACATATAATGCACATTAGCTATAGCCAATAGTATATCCCCATCACCATGTAACTTTTGAGAACCCTTTTATGCTGTTACGACTAAATTGTTGCAAGTAATTGAAGCATGTTTTTCTCTAGATTTAAGGATTATGTGAGTGTTTGATTTGACAGAAAATGGTATCGTGATACGTATCGTATCGTGCGCCTTGTAGCGTGATAAGTATCGTATCGTGACCTAGTGTATCAATACATCACTAGGACCCACCCCACACAAATTGGATGACAAAAACAAAATTAAACTGACACATTCAAGATGAATAGCAATACATCGATGGACCACTTTGTTTTTTTTATTGTAACAGACCAATACTTATCTGCCATAGTTTTATTTCAGACAACTGCGCTGTGGTCGTGTGACTGTCCATAAAAACCTATTTCTTTCTTACATCTTCACCGGAATCACTTGGATATGTTATAACAGTTTGGTGGCGCTCAAGGGAGAAGTGTTACTGGAAAATCCGGTTTGCCTGATTTCTTTTATTTTCTTTTCAAACTCTCTGATAGAAACATATAACCCGATATCATTATCAAACCCCATTTAATCTATGTATGATTAATAGACGATTTTGCTCAGTCTTTGCTCTCTCACGGAAAGACACAGCTAGCAACCTATCACTCCATTTCAATTCTACATACAGATATATCGATGATGTCTCTCAGTTAATATTCCAACGTTTGCTGATTACTTGAACACAGACTATCCATGTAATGCCGAGGTGAACGAAATCACTGAAAGCATTAACTCTGTTTCATATTCAGATCTCATAGAAAAGAAAGGAGGGGATCTCCAACATCACCTAGTTGCAGCATCAACAGCAACCTCCCAAAACACCCACTGTAAAACACAAAAATGACACGCACAGAAAGAGACGCAGTAGTACAATGAACGTCAAATCACAGAAAAACATAAAACACAAATGACTACACATAAACCAACGAGACCAATGGGCAAACGGTGCCGACTTAGGACGGCCATCTGCCTCGTGAGTAGCAGACGGTGTGGTTATCCTGGATTACGTGCGCACAACCCTCCCACTATTCCGATTACCCAGAGGTCTCGAAGAACGTACAATTGTGGTGTAAAACAACCTCCTCACTGTCAGATGACCACACACAAACAAGACCGCAAAACGCAGGGGCCCAAGCAACACAGATGAATATATAAATTGATATAAAAAGAGGGCATGCGTAATACGACCTGTGCTCTGCCGGCTGTAGCGAGCTAATGTATGTTATCACCCGAGGAGTCCGACTGACATTCAGAGAGGACAGGTGGTCGGGGCCCTGTCTTCTCTAAAGAGGTTTGGACAGGGCCCGTCATGGAGTCCCGTCGTCACAGTCAGTCAGCGTGCAAGTTTTAAGGATGCGCTGGTACAAGACTGTAGATTGGTCAAGTACCAAGCCTAGTGTCCGTCTGGTGACATTAGGATCATATCCACGGTATAAGAGGCGTTTGATGATTCTGACGCATTTTCGATAGTAATTCTGTCTACCTTTGATCCTTCTAATTTTGTTGATCATGTCACCATAAAATGCAGGTTGCGAAATACCCAAAGTAATATACTCTGTTGCTTGTATGGGTCCGAATTTCAAAAGTAGTTGACAATAATTTTTGTAAAATTTCCAGAATGTCTTGACAAGTTTGTGAAAGCGAAAACCTTGACCTAAAAGTTTCTTTGTTATTTGTAAATTTCTATCATGAAAATCCAAAACCATGTTTCATTTTAACGAAAATGGTCACTTGAATACTTGATTTAATTTTTTTAAGAATCTGCAAGCCATTTGCTTATGATTCTTTTTTTTTCGAATCTGACTTCGGGTTATGTGGCTGACTTTCATTCACTCACAATACATATCGATAAATCTTGTATCATAACGTAAAAGTGTCATATATCTAAGAAATGTTATCTAAATAATGTCGATGGGTTCCAACTCTCTACCTTCTTGAAGAAAATTCCAAATCAATTTACATGCACCAGACACGTGTTTCGAATATTAAATTCTCATCAGTGATACTTTCAGCGGCGCCACTATAAATAGTTTCAGTAGCGCCCTCTTTAATTTTTTGAAGTTAGATTTTTACATTACAGAGAGCGCGCGGCTCCAAATTTCCCGCAGGGTCGTATCAGTAGCATATCCAAATAAAAACTATGTTCAAAATAGCATTGGAGGGATGGTGCTAAGATGTTTAACTCCTTTAATTTCGATGATACTGATCGGTGAAATGGCTAGTATCCGAAATAGCAAAAAATATATTTTATGTCTTATTGATAAAAGGCCAAAACAAAGCTTCTTTCAGGTGACAGAAGTCCACTGTGTCCATTTTGTCAACGCTAGTTTCTCTGCATAGTATGTACAAGTCAAGCACATGAAAGAAGGGAATCTCCAACCAGACATGGTCGTAGTACCAACAACAAAGCTACGAAACAACTGATGCGAAAACACAGGGTGTAAAAGCATGAAACAAATAAGACTACATATAAATCAGCGAGACCAATGGGCAAGCAGTGCCGGCTTCTAAGGACAGCCATATGCCAAGCAGGTTGCAAATGGTTTTGTTATCTGAATTACATGCGCAAAACACTCCCACTTTTCTGGTTACCCATAGGTCTCAGAGTATTCAAAATTGTTAGATTACAAAACAAACAAGACTGAAAAATACAAGGTTCCAAGCAACACAGGGATATAAAGGGGGAGGGGTGTAAGAAATACAGTCCGTACTCTGCCGGCCGTAGCGAGCTCATCAATGTTATTACCCTAGGAGTTCGATCGACATTCAGAGAACAAAACTAATAAAAGCCGCTAAGAATTAAATATGGGACAGAGGAAGCGTAATCATCTTCTGTCCTCAAGCAATATATCTTATGACTCCATGGAAAGATTACGATTGTTGGAATCAGTCTTCCTTTCTAAAATTATCCGGGCAATTATTGACATAAAATACATACAAAGACAATCCCAAATGGTTTTTTTCTCTTTTTTACGGTATCTATGAAACGGGTTGTATGATTTTTACACTCTCCTCAATACATCCAACGAAAACGGGATGATCTATAGCATGACCACCCTGCACTCACCAAGCGAAACAAACACACAATAAAATGATACATTAATGACATCAGACAAAACTACAAACCACAAACAAATACACGACAATATTCACTAGAACATCATACAAGACAATCGAAACAGACGTACAGAAACATCAAACATTAATAAAAACACATAAAAGGAAGGAGACCAATGTGCACCCGGCGCCGACTTTGGACGGCCATCTGTTATAAGCAGATGGTGTGGTTATCCGGACTACGTGCACAAAACCCGCACAATCCTCCGGATACACAGAGGCTTCAGCAGACGCACAATATTTGTATAAACATAAATCTTCTCACTGTAAGGTGACATCACAAACAAAACAGTTAAATGCAGCGGCCTTTTGTAACAAAAATTCTATGTAAAATGATGTAAAAGAAATTATGGCATGCGTATAACAGTCTGTGCTCTGCTGGCTGAAGAAAGCTCAAGATCAATCACCCGAGAAGTCTGAAGAAGTTTTATTAACTGAAGCCATAACATTTAAAGTATCAAATGGCATGATGCGATCGGATATAGTTTTTTTATGTAACAGATTTGTTTATCATATTTTCAAAAACAGAAATGTGTTTTAATTTATTTGGGGTGTAAACCCATTGAGGTCCTTCGTGTTATTTGGTGTTCATGTTTATTCTTTTAAGTCCAATATAAAGCACAGATCACAGAAGTATATATGATTTCCTTACCAAATTTATGATTAGAATGCAGCTGCATTGAAGCACTAAAAAGTCAAAACAATTATTTGAAGGACGACTAAATCCTTTGTGATCAAATAATTTCCATACTTTGTTCAAAATCTATTAGAGTGCTCTTCCATCTAACTTTTTTTCATGATTCAAGTAATAAATCAATTGGTACAGATTGACTGGGAGAGGATGATCAACATTGTCTTGCAGCAATATTTTCTCAATGATATGCATTGTAATCCGTATTGTTTCTGGTAGGTTTTGACACCTCAATTTCCATAAATCTTTCACTTACAGATTTGGTGCCAGTGTCTTCACGTAGCTGCACAATACTTTATTGTCTGCAATTTTTCCTGGATGTTTTGTGAAGGGCTCTATCTCCACACGATACTCCTTAAGGCATTCAGTACTGGCAAGTCCTTGCTGATCGTCTGTAGCTGTATAGGATGGGGTGGGTTTGGCGTCACTGGCGTATTTTTTTTTTATCTATGACTGAGGGCAATGGGTTCTGTGTTACATGTACATTGAATAAAAAAAAATTAACAAATTATTAAGAGTGATATTCCTAATTTACTTCCCTCATATGATTATATTTAATATTATATTTCATACAATGGCTTTTTGTCATATGTAAGCACCACCCATTATAATTTATCTCAAGCTGACGCTAATTCATGAAGTTATGATATCAATGGTTATAAATGACGAATATAAATATAAAACCATGCCTCCTCATCAATTCGAAGGCCTCCTTTTGTATAGGTATGACTTTACTACAATAAATTTAGTTGTATCCCACTATGTTTCAGTCTTCCCTTTGTTTCCTACTGCCGCCTATGCAGCAGCACGAGGTCACATTGGTGATACATCACAGTATGTTTTATCTGCATCATTGTGTCATTGTATTTACGAAGTTTTTTTTTTCCTTTACATGTGTGTATGGATTAAGATAACTTTGTCAATAATATAATAGTTCCCAAACATGTTATAGTAAGTTGATAAACAAAATCTGTTAAAAGAAGGAGTAAATTTGTCAGTCAAATATTATTGAAAGCAAAGCATTCAAGGTTCAAAATATTGGAACTAATTGAAAACAAGTCAACTTAATTTCACCCATGAATGAGATTAAATTAGCAAACAACGGGTAACTGTTACATGTGAAAGAGTAAAATAGTTCTGTACTATACTTTCATATTTCTACTTTCAGGTGTTGGATTGGAGAAAGCACTTTGCAGTGGATTATGTTTGGTCCTATCGTCATTTCACTATTTGTAAGTGTGATTGCTATCAACGTTGACCTTTTCTTTATGTTGTTTTCTTGCTGTGCTTCTAACTTCTAGAATTTAAAGAGGGCTACTGAAATTATTTTTGGTGGCTCCGCTTAAAGCATCACTGATGAGAATTTAATATTCGAAACACGTGTTTGGTGCATGTAAATTGGTTTGGAATTGTCTTCAAGGAGGTAGAGAGTTGGAACCCTTCGACAGTATTGTAAATACGAATATAATGCGTCTCCGCATCGTAGCAGCAACTGAACGTCTGCAATTAACAAATTTAATTTTTGAGTTTGATTCCTATTTCCTTGTTTTTTAGAATACATCATTTTGCTAGTAAATCATACTGATTGCTACAGTCGTCAATTTAATATGCACTAATTGTATTTATTCCTTTTGTTTTAGGTGAATATATGTTTCCTAATTAACATTGTTCGGCTTCTAATGACCAAGTTAAGGCAGATACCGGACGCTCCTCAGACTAAGTAAGACAACTCTGATAGATAAATATGTTTTTCAAAGTTCATTTCGATTTATATCTGTCTAGATCCAGTGTATTGGCTTGATTTGATTTGATTCGAAGAAAAACATGAAATTGGATATTGAATTGAATGTATATTAATGTGTTTATTAGGGAAGCTGTAAAGTAATGAAAACGTATGACGTATGTTTGCTACATGTTTAAAGATATGATATATGTACTTTCTCTTGAACTCAGAACACTTTGATATATTTGATATATGAAACATAAAATGGCACAGACGACTGAAACAAAATCCATTTTAACAAAATTCCTTTTATACAGTCACTATTCAACATCACTTCTCTGCAAGCACCAAAAATTTAGTATAGGGGCATGACTAGCAATGTCACAGACTCAGATATCCTTACGGTTTTATGCAAATGAAAAGCCATAATGAAAATATTTAAAATTGACGAAAAAAAACTTCTATGTATGATAGTTGTCATAGAAACGGGCTGTAAATACTAAACAGGTGCAATTTTTAGTTTTTTTAAGCCTCATGGGATCTTATCAATACATTTTCTTCAAACATATGTGGTTGAATTTTAATGTAGGATCCTAATTCTTTGTGATAAAACCATTAAATAACGAGAATAATTAAGAGTAGGCAGTAACTATGGCAACAATCCTACCATTATCTGAAGATAGCAAATTGTCATTTTTAACTTATATAAAGGTAAATTGAAAACAAATAGAAACACAAACACTGAAATACAATTTGAGTGTATTTGAGTGTTTGTTTTTTTATTTGTTATCATCCCTTCCCTCTGGAAGACATATTTCAATCTACTGTAAATGGACAAGTTTCTAGGAAGTTTTAAGTTAAACCTAATCAGATAGCAATCAATGAATTGTAAGTTTTCCTTGTTGATAAGGTGAATAACTTTTTCACTTCAGATTGTAGACCTTCTTTCTGACAAATTCACTTGGCGACAATATGGTTATGATTTTCTGATATTTACACAGTGCCCATATTTGGAATTTCAAGAAAAAAACGGTGAACATGCGTGGGCAAAACATTTTGGTGCTTGCAGAGAATAGGTGTGAATTACGTTGACTTCAAAACGTAATGTAATAAGACCGTAAAAAGGGGATCATTTGAAACAAAACTATTCACCTTGATTGTAAAACTGGTAGAAAAACTTAGAACTGAGCTATCACCTCTCTCTCTCTCTCTCCCTCTCTCTCCCTCTCTCTCTCTCATAATGTTCATTTCTATGTAAGATCTGCTTTGTTATCCGCAATCTATTCTTCCACCCTTCCTAATTTACTTGTTTACGGAAAATGCCTTTCCAGACGCATTTTTGGTCAATTGGTTATACATGAACATATTTAACCCATGCCTCCTGATACACATGAACATATCTAAAGAATTAATATATACGAATGCTGTGTTATGCAAAACCTCAGATATGGTATTTTGAAGTTCTATGTTCCAGGAAAGCAGCAAGAGCCACTTTGGTGTTGATACCATTACTTGGTATACAGTACTTGTTGATGCCCATGAGACCAGACAAAGGTTCAAGTTTGATGGATGCTTACCAGTATATATCAGCCATAGCTGTATCCTTACAGGTATAACACCTAAAACAGCCCGAAACTTTACTGCCAGAGAACAGCCTCCTGACACAAATGTCTAAATACGGTACACCGGATATACGTTAAGGAGGGGATCTCCAACAACACCAGGTTGCAGCACCCACAACAAAACCACAAAACACTCAATGCAAAAACACAGAGCAGACAAGCACAGAAATAGACGCATAAGGCACAAGGAACGTCAACGCACAACACAGAAACATCAAACACAAAGGACTACACATTAAACAACGAGAACAATGGGCAACCGGTGCTGACTAAGGACGAATAAGTGTTTTGCATAACAAATTCGCATCAGTTGTACTCCCAGTAGCAGAGAAATCTGCATATTGTTAGTGCGCATCGTGAGTCGCGCATGTTCATGACGTTTCCTGCGCTTTGTCAACGTGACGTTCTTTGGTACGTTATCGAAAGGGGTTAGTTATCTTACGTTACAGAGGTTGCATGTTACAAAATGAAAATGAAATGTTGAAAATAATATCTCTGAAAGCGTTGGAAAGTAAGTATTGCAATTCATTCTGTTTGGTTCACGCACTCTGATTGGTTCACAGCATTTCTACAAACACGTATAACGATGATATACATGGCGCAAACCAATTCATTTGAAATGTTTTTTAATTCAGTCCTATGTAAATTTGCATGTTACAATGTTAAGCGCATTTTTGTTACGTATGACATTATGATTTCCTGTGCTCTTTGCTCAAATGACGTCATTATTCGACGTAAGCTATAAGTTTATGGGGTTCTAAAAAGCGTTCCACACGTAGAAACAACAGAACAGGTAAGTTCTTCTAAACACTCCCACGCTTATTATTGATCACATTTTGATTTTTCATAAACATAGGAGAGGATATCCAACAACACCAGGTTGCAGCATCCACAGCAAAACCCCAAAACACCCAATGCAATTACACAAAGCAGACAAGCACAGAAAGAGATGCAAAAGGGACAAGGAACACCAACGCACAACACAGAAACATCAAACACAAAAGACTACACATAAACCAACGAGACCAATGGGCAACCGGTGCCGAATTAGGAAGGCCATCTGCCACGAAAATAGCAGATGGTGTGGTTATCCTGGACTACGTGCGTAATATCCTCCCACTTTTCCGATTTCCCAGAGGTCTCGAAGAACGCACATTTGTGGTGTAAAACAACCTCCTCACTTCAGATGACCATACATAAACAAGACCGCAAAATTCAGGGGACCAAGCAACACATATGAATATGTAAATGGATATAAAAAGAGGGCGTACGTAATACAATCCGTGCTCTGCCGACTGTAGGATTAATAAACACGAATCAGTTTATGTTTTTTTTATATTTTGGAGCGCAATATTTTCTGTTGGTCGTTGTTAGTCCTCCGTAGCACATAAACTCTAAAACAATAAATGAGACCCGCTGGGGGATAAAAGGAGTAAATTATGCCACATAAATAAAAAGAGGGATAAACTAATTGTGTTTTGCGGTTCCGACAGGTATAATATGTTGGATATACTGTTTACAAGTAAGAACGGTAATCGCAAATACAAATTTATTGTAGTTAACTATGACAAAACCTACTTTGTAAAAGAAAAGTCCGATTCTGAAAATAATAACACTGAAACAGATATTATTCAGATGTTAAACTTTCTGATCGACAACATTTTTGTGGAGTTTGGAGGAAAGGTCTTCCAGCGAATTGTCGGAATTCCAATGGGGACCAATTGTGCCCCACTCCTTGCCGACATTTTCCTTTACTCGTACGAAGCTGAATTCATTCAATCTTTGGTCTCTGAAGGGAAAAGATAATTGGCTTCTGACTTCAACTTCACTTACAGATACATAGACGATGTGTTGTCCATCAATAATCCAAAATTCGCGGATTACCTGACGGTATCTATCCTTCGGAGCTTGAAGTCAAAGAAACTACAGAGACAAATAATGTTGTCCTATGACACTGATGGTCACATGAACACCTCACTCGATGACAAACGTGACGACTTCAATTTCAGCATTACAAACTTTCCTTTTCTGAGTAGCAACATCCCTTCATCGCCTGCTTATGGCGTGTTCATATCTCAGTTGATACGCTATGCCAGAGCAAGTACCAAATATACGGATTTTGTTCTGAAAGAAAGGCGTCTTTCAGATAAGCTTCTCAATCAGGGATATGTTTGTGATCGACTAACATCGTCACTGAGGAAGTTATATGGTCGGTATGGGGAACTCGTCATACACTATGATTTCCCATTGTCCAGAATGGTAGATGATATTCTGTCATAGACCATTTAAACCATGTAACCAAAGATTGTACTCTATGTCTTCCAAAACGGAAGTAACCGGATGTGACAGTTCTACCGAATTGAAGCGGCGGGTGTTGCATGTAAGCAGGAGATACTTACTCTTCCTGGGTACCTGGTCTCACTCCCATATCGGGAGTTCGCTTCTTTTCATGTGCTGGAGGTTTTTGTTTGTTTGCTTTGGTTCTTGTTTTATCCTGATTTTGTATGCCTTCGGTTTCTGATTTTCTGAATTATCGTTTTTGTGCTGTATACAGGGATATGGTCATTATCCATATTTGTTAATTGAAACATACAAGCCCCGACGGTATAACTGTGTTTCCAACTGTTTATCCAACATATACCTGTCGGAACAACAAAATTCAGTATGTTTATCGCCTAAATAGAGACACTTTAAGCACGAAATCCTGGGGAGCATTTTCAAGACGACTCTGTTGTCAGAAAGTAACCTCCTATACCACAATTGGTTATATTGATGGTCGAGCGATCGAGGATAATTATATAGTTTTCTCTGAGTTCTACCTCCACTAAACGTATACATTAGATCATTAAATGAAACTCTTCAATTATCAATAGTTTCTTTGATCGAGAAAATACACTCCGTAATACTACGTCGTTGTCAAATCAAATAAAAGATACTTCGAGATTTCTCCATAGGCACATTATGGTCTTTTTATATCACTCCATTCATACAATCCTATTAACAAGATCAAGTTTTTATGTTGAGTTTTACATCTTTTATAACTTTATTTTCTTTCAGGGGGCCTTTGTGTCCATCATTTATTGCTTTTGTAATGGAGAGGTAAGCTCTTTTAGTTTCAACCAAAGTACAGGATAAATTCAATCCGCAATCTCAGGGATTCACCGTTTTTTGTTTTGATATTTTTTTTCTTGCAACCTACGTTAAGCCCTTAAGGTATCTACATCCTTTGTAAATAGGTATGAAGCATATATCATATTTCTAAATAGGTTCAAGAAGAACGTAAAAGGTTTGAATAATTGAGGACACTTTTCTCGAATTCTGTAGATTGGTAATCAATCTTCTCAAATTCTCATTTACTTTTAGTTCAGAAACATGAAAAATTGAAGCTGCTGAAACGGATTGAATTCATGTTAAATCTCGATTATATGTGCCTTACAATAACATTAGTGAGTAGCGAGGAATTCATAACCAAAATACTCAATTTTGTATCTCGAGAGATTAATTCAAAAATTTAATCTGAGCAGTAATGATAAATCATTCTGTTTTCCCCCCAAAAGGTGTAATTTTCCGTCAAAAATGTCTATTGTTTAAGACGGAGAGAAAATTGAAATAAGGGAAAACGCACTGAATTAGGAGAGAATTAAGAAACATTTCGTCTTGATAATTAAGATGCTTACGGCTACCTGTACAATTATATTTCTTTTATGCTATTCTATTTGCATATCGTTAGGTTGTGTCCATTTTCAAACGTCGTTGGAGTCAGCACCTTATGATGAGAGGTAATAATACTTCCCACTGTGGACGTATGACAACCACTACATACACAGTAACAGAAGCGTGTCCTAGAGGCGAAGAACAATTCAATGATGAGGTCGGCTACTCATTAAAAAATTAATTGGTTTCGTAATTAACCCTCAAATTCCACTCCCATATCGGGAGTTCGCTTCTTTTCATGTGGTGGAGGTTTTTGTTTGATTGTTTGTTTTGGTTCCTGTCTTATCCTGATTTTGTATGCCTTCGGTTTCTGATTTTCTGAATTCTCGATTTTGTGCTGTATACAGGGATATGTTCATTATCCATATTTGTCGTTCAACAAAGGATGTTTAGCAATTAAAATGTTCAATATTGAAATATATATAAAATTCAGTGCACCATATGCGCATTTCACCAAGTTATGTCTCATCACTGACGCTCAAGACCGAAAAAGATGAGATCAATATGATATGAAATTATGACGAAAACGTCTTAACCTGACCTAGAATGTCTGCCAAAGATTCTGTTGTTGACAGAGCTATGCCACCAAGGATATACATGTAACCCCTTTTGGATGTTGTCATTAAATTACTGCGACGGAGAATTTGCTACGTGTAATATATTTCAAGTCAAATACCGAAAACAACGCCGAATTTGATTCAATCAATCCCTATTTTGACCGTTTCGATGTAGATTATAAGCAGGGGCTACTCATTCTCTTGGTATAGCTGAACCCTGTTATGAGTGGATTTTCAATTTATGTTGTTTCAAGTGATGTTACCTCTACATTTTCAATATTTGAAAGCAACAAACATTTTTAGCAAATAAAGGACAAAATTTCTTATCATTACGATTTATTTTTCATTTTATCATGGTCACTTAATTGTTTCACTTTATTAGCGACTTATTTCACTTCCAGAAGGTGAACCAGGAAACTGTGCCACTAAACGACCTGAGTGCTCCAGACTTTTGACGGAATTTCCTAAAATGGAGATCAAAACAGCGATCTAGGTCCATAAAGGGATAAAATCTGAATCTGCAAGCTGGACATATTGCGGAGCCAAGCATTTCCGACTCAAGGCAATACAAATATAACATAATTTTGCTTTTTCAATGAAATGTGTGTACATTATGCATCGTTTTATCTTTAGTTCGCGGTATGTATTGTATGATATGCTGCCCTCTTGAACCAAATCATTTAAAATTAAATGAATATGCTAATTCTGAACAATCAGGGATTAGGTACCTTATAATTGAAGCTCATACTATGTGCATGACAGTTTGTCGTCATTGAAAACACGTAACGTCAATCTGGTATAAAAAGATGTTAAGGGAAACATTCACAATTTTACAAACTTGTAAGAAATATATTACCATATTCTATGTTAGAATAAATCACAATTTTTATGACAAGGTTGCCAATACCGGTATACCAGTAAATTTGGGCGTTTTAATCCATCGACGAGAAGTGTATTTAACTTATGACCATGTTTTCTATTGTTTTCATAAAAGAAAGGGGGGTTCTTTAAGAACTTGTCAAAACTTGTTTCACTAAAAGCCAGTGACTCCAATCCGCCTTAAAAATGGAAATATTTGTATTTATCTATAATATATTTTCTTTCGACTCAGGATATATTTGTGAAATTCTCCGTCACAATATTCAATGAAAGTTTTCTAAAACTAATGGGTATCTCCATGTTGGCATAACTCTGTCCTTTACATAATCTGTGGCAGGAATGTTTAGGTCAAGTTTAGACTTTTGCTCTTCAAATTGCATATTATTTTTACTTTAACTTTTCTCGTCCTCGAGCATCACAAATGATACTAATTTATCAAAATGCGAATATGGTGCGCATGGTGCGCACGGATTTCATATTGGGAAATAAATAAAACACCTTAAAATGCGAATATAGAGCGCATGGTGCGCATTGATTTCATACTGGGAAATAAATAAAACACCTTCAAATGCGAATATGGTGCACATGGATTTCATATTGGGAAATAAATAAAACACCTTAAAATGCGAATATAGTGCGCATGGTGCGCATGGATTTCATATTGGGAAATAAATAAAACACCTTCAAATGCGAATATGGTGCGCATGGCTTTCATATTGGGAAATAAATAAAACACCTTCAAATGCGAATATGGTGCGCATGGATTTCATATTGGGAAATAAATGAAACGCCTTGTTTGCTGGTCGTTCCTGTTATACCAATCGTTATTTTGTTCTTAAAAAGAGTGTTACATATTGTAATGTCTTCCACATTCAATGCTCATACTTCTTGTAAAACATGAAAGGTTTAAATGTTGTTTTATTTCAATGCGTATTCACTCAGGTTATCGTTATGTATCATGTTTGTATTTGTGATTGTAAATTTCGAAAATGTATTTTCTTCATTAAAATTAACAGTATTATATTCTTACCAAATCAAATCTTGTTCCGCTAAGAAGAGTGATATTGAAATGAGCGTCTGTGTTGTTACATGTAACACCACTTGTATGTAATACACGACAAAAAAGGAACGCACCACTGTTTTGCATTCTATATCATATTAATTTAAGATATGCATAACATTCCTTTACAACATTTACTGAAGTAAATTAACTTGCAAATCGCAACATTTACAGATCTCTGTGATCAGACACAACGCAATGATAAAAACAATCGGTTCAAATCGCAATTGCACAACATTGATTTTAGGAATTCAAAATGTAAAGCAAACCAAAATCCATATCTCAGCAATAATAATAAATGTGATTTGTTTCGTTATTGATAGTTAGCAATTTTGTCTCATTACTAATTGATGAAATATCTTCAATGACATTATCAAACTGCAAATTGGAGTTGAAAAAATTATCTAAAATATTGTTTCTTTTGGAAATTAAGTAAATGTGTCGCAAAGCGCAAAACAAAATTACCCAACTGCAGCTAGAATGTCTGGTCCATGCTGCACTCCTCCCGGGAACCTGATCCCACCTCTAGCTTGCTAGGGGTCCGTCGATGCTCGATTTGGTGCTCTATTGTGAGTGCTGTTGAGACTATCGTCAGGATCTTCTTTAACTCATTTATCTGATGCTATTGAATTTGAAGACACTTAAAATTTGTATATGGCACATCAACCTCGGTTGATTGTTTCTTCAACGCTTTCGAAAATTTCTGTTATCAGAATTTCTTAAAAATTTCTAAAATATGAGTCTTGTAAAATCATAGCCCAACCTTCCTTCTACGTCTTTCGGTACATTTTTGGACGTCCACACGCTTTGGCTATATTACACTGTTCAGATTGAGGATCACCGACTAGGGTTACGTACCCGAAACGTGCATGTCTGGTCAATGCTGCAAATTTATCTGTACCTAAATGATGCTATTGAATTTCAAGACGTTTAAGATCTGACTTCTTAGGCAATAACAGCTTTCAGCGACAATGCCTCGATCATGACGGGGCAGATTTAATGAATTGCAAGATAGCGATATGCTTTGTTGCAGAATAAACCCCCGTATTGGGAAATTACGATATGAATATTTAAATTTGGAATTAAACGTCATGTTTTGCTTGATTAAGAAGAAACAAATAAGCATCAATCAGTACAAAAAAACAAAAACTTCGCTGGAGGTTAATTATCAAAGTTTCAGCAGGACTCCAAACGTGCGGTCATGTACCAGGAGCAATGCGTTTCGAGGGACAAATCAACAAATAGACAATAAGAGCACAATAGCGAGACAGCTCGCAGGTTTATATAGAGACTTCCTTTCGTGTCCATTGTAATCAAATAAACATCAAAGATGTACCTAACAGTTATTCAGTCTCAAAGTCAAGAAGGCAAGGCCAAATCGTCAGAATTCCCATCGGAACGGTTGCGAACCCCAAATGAACAACATTCCAAAGTAAGCCCAGTTACCCGGGGAGAGTCAGCGTCTCAAAAATGATTTTGCCGTTGTAAGTTGTAACTATATGCTTTTCTAAATATACGGTTTAAAAGAAATGTGTAAGAGGCTTTTATTAAGACTTCCTAATCATACATGTAGATTGATACAGCTTAGTCAGATAAACAACAGGGAATAAAAATACAACAAACAGAATAAAGAACATATACTCCAAAACATTAATGAAACGTTGGGATAGCCAACAATACTCGGTTGAAACACCCACACAAAAACATCAAAACAACCCATACAAAAGCACAGACGACACCCACACCTAAACATCAAAACAACCCATACAAAAACACAGACGACACCCACACCTAAACATCAAAACAACCCATACAAAAACACAGACGACACCCACACCAAAACTTCAAAACAACCCATACAAAAACACTGACGACACCCACACCTAAACATCAAAACAACCATACAAAACACAGACGACACCCACACCTAAACATCAAAACAACCCATACAAAAACACAGACGACACCCACACCAAAACTTCAAAACAACCCATACAAAAACACAGACGACACCCACACCTAAACATCAAAACAACCCATACAAAAACACAGACGACACCCACACCTAAACATCAAAACAACCCATACAAAAACACAGACGACACCCACACCTTAACATCAAAACAACCCATACAAAAACACAGACGACACCCACACCAAAACATCAAAACAACCCATACAAAAACACAGACGACACCCACACCTTAACATCAAAACAACCCATACAAAAACACAGACGACACCCACACCTAAACATCAAAACAACCCATACAAAAACACAGACGACACCCACACCAAAACATCAAAACAACCCATACAAAAACACAGACGACACCCACACCTTAACATCAAAACAACCCATACAAAAACACAGACGACACCCACACCTAAACATCAAAACAACCCATACAAAAACACAGACGACACCCACACCTAAACATCAAAACAACCCGTACAAAAACACAGATGACACGCACAACAAGAGACGCAAAATGAACAATGAACATTAAAATCAACACGAACATAAAAGGCCACACATCAACGAAGGAGACGATTAGACAACCTCTGTCGACTTAGAAACACGAAGTTAATACATAAATTGAAAAAGACAATTGTGTATCCGACGTCGTTTTTGGCGAGCATCAGCTTTAAAGAAGAGAATGATTTGTTTTTCTAAATGGCACAACATGCAATTAAACTTTCCAAGTAAGTCGAATTTATTCAATTTGAAGACGTTTACGTTTACATCTGATGTATAAAGGAAGAAGACGATCTCACTATAAGGTGATATGAAACAGGAAGTTTACCAAGCTAGAATTTGGAGCCGTGTAATTCTTACAAAGAAGACAGATAAATTAAAAAAATGAACTAGAGAGCGCCACTAATATAAATTTGGCTGTCTCTGATAATCACTTTGGTTTGAAATACTTTTATTATCCGAAACATGTGTTTGGTGAATAAGAATTTGTTTGAAATAGTAGGAAAACTTCCATTATCATACAAGTATACGAGAGGAGATGTAACAATCGTAGTTCAGGAGACAACAATCCAGGGGAATATGGCGTAATGCAAGTCGAATGGAGGCAGAACCAGGTGCCCGGAAGCAGTGAGAGTCCTCTGCGTGCACTGCGTGCATTATTCATCACGAATGCCAAATAGAAACTTATCAAATAGGGCAATGTCATAAAAGGTAAAAGACGGTAATTCGCAAAGATCGAAGTTCATAGAAATGCTATGTAAATAGATTATAAAAAGCAAAGTGTACACGGAAGGAAACTGAAGCTAGAACAAACTACATGTACATGGATAGCATTTATCAAATATAACAATTGGACCGTCTTTTATCTATTAAGACATTACCGGATTTGACGAATTTTATTCGGCTCTCGCGGCGGGTGTTCCGTTTAGTCAGAAAACGCTCAATCCTACCGGGCATCTTGTCCTGCTGCCATTCGGGCGATCGAAATTGACTTGTTCTTGGAGACTCGCACAATAATGCTATATACCCCTGGAATTTTGACTCCTTAACCCCAACTGGTAATTTTTCTCTTTGCAGAATGTAAGTTTGTTGTATTATTTGAGTTATTTGAGTCTCTGTATACATTTTTTTTTCAAGTTTTTCGAAAATTCGTTGTAGGTTGCTCTGATGTATTTATTTGTAGGGCGCTGCACACATGTAAACTGCTATAGATCTAACTCCCCTCTAAATAGAGATATAGATTTTTTTTATTGAGTTTAGAAATATTTTATATCCTATTATACAGTCATTTTAACAAATGGAATATTTAAGTTGAATGTACTATCTGCTGTGAATATATTTTCTGCTAATGTTTAGAATCATAAAACGCCTTTCATACCGTAGATATAATTCTGCTGTCACCATACGGACACATGACTTGGTACTTGAAAAATCTATAACCTTGTACCAACGCATTCTTAAGAATTGTACTCTATCACGGGCCTGGTCCAAACCTCCTCAAACCTGTTCCCAATCACCTGTCCTCTCTGAATGTCGGTTGGACTCCTCGGGTGATAATATGCACGAGATCGCCACAGGCGGCAGAGCACAGATTATATTAGGTACAACCTAATCTTTTATATCCATTTACTCATCCATCTGTGTGTTGTTTTGGGCTAATGTGTCTGTGCTGTCTGTTTGTATGGTTATCTTACAGTAAAAAGATTATTTTACACCGCAATTGTGCTTTCTATGTGATTATATTTTCCTTGTCTCTTTTGCGTCTCTTTTTGTGCGTGTCTACTCTGTGTTTTTGCAAAAGGTGTTTTGCCTTTGGTGCTGCAATCAAGTGTTTTTGGTGATCCCCTCTTTTCTTTAATACTAAGTAGTAGAAGATTCAACAACAATTATTATTTTTGGTCAATAAAGAATTCTGGTGATGTGATGGACAAATTCAAATTATTTAATTCTAAAGCCGTATCTGTCTTATGCTACTACTTCTCTAACATAAAAGATAAGATAAAAGATAAAGATAAGAGAAGATAAAAGAGAGCTTATTAGAACTTATTAAATGGTGTTTTGATCGAGAGGATAAAACATTTGTATGTACTTCTGAAACAAAAGGATCTTTTCCTCATTAGAATACCAATCGTAAAAATCATGGACTCGATCTGAGTTGTTCAAGGCCTTGTCCTTTCTTTTCGACACCCTTTTTGGAAAAAATTGGTGGCACTCTATACAGGCAAGTTATTGGAATTCCTTTGGGTACCAATTACACGCCTCTGGCTGCAGATTTGTTTTTATACATAAACGAAAATTAATTCATGCAAAATATGCAAAAACTCAAGAAATTTGACCGCTTGAAATGTTTCAACGGCACCTCTTCTAAGGCATATCAAACTTCAACCAAAATGTAAAAAAAATATTCGGTCGCCTGCTTTACCGAGGATATTATCCTAAAGTCATAAAAATACTGGGCATGGTACTTGAACAATCTACAACTTTGTACCAGTGTATTTCCCAACGTTGCACACTGACAAACCATTACGACTGGACTCCGTGACTGGCTTTTATTAAATCTCGTCAGAGGAGACTGATTCTCTGTGCTGCCTGAAAGACTTCTCGAGTGATTTATCTTGAGCTTGCTTCAGCCAACGAAGCAGGGACTGTTATACGTATGCCATAGATTTTTTTTATATCCATGTACATAGAATCTGTGTTTCAAGAGGCCGCTGCGTTTTACTATCTCGTTTGTAATGTCAACTTACAGTGAGAAGTTTTATGTTTATACCACAATTGTGCGTCTATGAAGAGCTCTGTGTATCCGGATGTGGGAGGGTTGTGCGCACGTAATCACGATTACCACACAATTTTCTAATAGCAGATGGCCGGAGCCGGGTGCACATTGTTCTCCTAAATTGTTGTCATTAATGTTTTTTGTTTCTGTACGTCTGTTTCAATTGCTTTGTATGATGTTCTAGTGAATGTTGCGTCTTATTGTGGTTTGTAGTTTTGTCTGATGCCATGTATGTGTCACTTTCTTGTTGGTTTGTTTCGCTGGGTGTGTGCAGGGTAGTCTCGCTGGAGATTCTTTCCTTTTATTTAAAGCCTTGTACCATCGCATTCTTAAGACTACAAAACTCCATAACGTGTCCTGTCCAAATCTCTTCAAAGAAGACAGGGCCCTTTCTCTCTGAATTATTCGATGATAACATGCATGAGTTTACAATAGCCGGCAGAGCACTGACTTTCTTTGACACTTTTCATATGTATTTATAAATTCATCTGTGTGTTGCTTTGGTCCCTGAGTTTTGTTGTCTTGTTTGTTTTGTCATCTAACAGCAACAATGTTGCAACTGGCGAAGAAGATAGCCGTCCAAAATCGGAACTGATTTCCAATTGGTCTCTTTGGTTTATATGTAATCTTTAGTGTTCGATGTTTTGATGTCGTATGCGATGTTCCTTGTGCTTTTTCAATCTCTTACCTTGTATGTTTTCTCTGTGATTTCGTTTGGGGTGATTTGAAGTTTTGCTTTTAGTGCTGTTACCGTGTCTTGTTGGAGATCCCCGTCCTTTCTATTCAATTTTTTCATCCGATCTTATTAAGGGTGGTGCTGCTAACAATCAATTTTTGGTATTGTTCTTTTGCAATCAGGAGACGCTGACTCTCCCCGGGCACCTGGTCTCACTTTGGAATGTTGTTCATTCCGGGGTTCGCAACCGTTCCAATGGGAATTCTCACTATTTTACATTGCCTTCTCGATTTTGAGATGGAATAACTGTTGGGTACTTCTTTGATGTATATATTGTTTTGTTTGAGGTTATCATACCGGAACCATTGAGTGAACTTCCCCTTATATTTGAATAATACGTAGAGATAATCTTGATAATTTTAAAGCTTCCTTCTTTCTCACATACTAAGATATTGTAAATTACATGATATATGTAACATATGGTATTTATACCTCTAGCTTGCTAGGGGTCCGTCGATGCTCAATTTGGTGCTCTACTGTGAGTGCTGTTGAGATTATCGTCAGGATCTTCTTTAACTCATTTGAATATGTATAAACTGTACTAAAAGAAAGGAGGGGATCTCCAACAACACCTAGTTGCAGCATCAACAGCAACCTCCCAAAACACCCACTGTAAAACACAAAAATGACACGCACAGAAAGAGACGCAGCAGTACAATGAACGTCAAATCACAGAAAAACATAAAACACAAATGACTACACATAAACCAACGAGACCAATGGGCAAACGGTGCCGACTTAGGACGGCCATCTGCCTCGTCAGTAGCAGACGGTGTGGTTATCCTGGATTACGTGCGCACAACCCTCCCACTATTCCGATTTCCCAGAGGTCTCGAAGAACGTACAATTGTGGTGTAAAACAACCTCCTCACTGTCAGATGACCAAACACAAACAAGACCGCAAGACGCAGGGGCCCAAGCAACACAGATGAATATGTAAATTGATATAAAAAGAGGGCATGCGTAATACGACCTGTGCTCTGCCGGCTGTAGCGAGCTAATGTATGTTATCACCCGAGGAGTCCGACTGACATTCAGAGAGGACAGGTGGTCGGGGCCCTGTCTTTTCTAAAGAGGTTTGGACAGGGCCCGTCATGGAGATTGTAGATTGGTCAAGTACCAAGCCTAGTGTCCGTCTTGTGACATTAGGATCATATCCACGGTATAAGAGGCGTTTGATGATTCTGACGCATTTTCGATAGTAATTTTGTCTACCTTTGATCCTTCTAATTTTGTTGATCATGTCACCATAAAATGCAGGTTGCGAAATACTCAAAGTAATATACTCTGTTGCTTGTATGGGTCCGAATTTCAAAAGTAGTTGACAATAATTTTTGTAAAATTTCCAGAATGTCTTGACAAGTTTGTGAAAGCGAAAACCTTGACCTAAAAATTTCTTTGTTATTTGTAAATTTCTATCATGAAAATCCAAAACATCAGTACATGCTCTAGCATACCGGATGAGCTGCGAAATGTAGATACCATGAGACGGTAATCTAGGAACATCACCGTCAAGCCAGGGAAAATTTACTATATTGAATCCAAAGTCATCTCTTTTGTCATACACCCTTGTATGAATCTCTCCATTAATAATTTTGATATTCAGGTCCAAAAATGGTGTTTCTGTGTTTGTGACGTTCGCCTTGTTTAGAGTCAGTTCCTGTGGATAAATGACATTTTTATACTTTTCAAAAACAGGATTGTCGATAGTAAGGATATCATCCAGGTACCTAGAAGTGCCATTGAAACATTTCACATCATCATGTTTTCTTTGTTTTTGAAGATTTTGGATAAATTCTTTTTCATACGTGAATAAAAATAAATCTGCAACAAGAGGCGCACAATTAGTACCCATAGGGATCCCTACAACCTGCTTGTAGAGATTCTCACCAAATCTTACATAAATGTTGTCCAAAAGAAAGGACAAGGCAATACAAAGGTCACTACATGTCCATGATTTATATGATTTGTATTCTGTATTGGAAAAGAAACCCTTTGATTCAGATGTACAAATATAAGTTTTACCCTCTCGGTTAAAGCACCATTTAATGAGTTTGGACTGACGAGGCAGATGGCCGTCCTAAGTCGGCACCGTTTGCCCATTGGTCTTGTTGGTTTATGTGTAGTCATTTGTATTTTATGTTTTTCTGTGATTTGACGTTCATTGTACTACTGCGTCTCTTTCTGTGAGTGTCATTTTTGTGTTTTACAGTGGGTGTTTTGGGAGGTTGCTGTTGATGCTGCAACTAGGTGTTGTTGGAGATCCCCTCCTTTCTTTGGACAATTGATCATTAATCTTATCGTGAGGAAGCGTGGTGTACATATTTGAAAAGTCGTACGAAGAAATCGAATTGGCTTGAAAATTTCTCGATTTCATTTTGTCAATCACATCCCCTGAATTTTTAATAGACCAAAATAAGTTTACATCATTCCTGTTTAGAACAGTTTAACAATATTTTGCAACGTGTTCCTTTATCACCGTGAGTGCTGACGTCAGATTTCTAGACAAAATTGTAGTTGAGCAGTTGCTAGAATAAGCAATGTATCGAAATTTGTAAGGAGACTTGTGCAATTTTGGTATGCAGTATAGTGTAGGAAGATCCAGTTTAGAAATAGGGATCTTGAATGCTACTAATTACATGTTTGACTAATTACAGCACCGCGCAACCTTAAATGCATTCCGTACTTTCACTATATTCTGGAGATTGTTCATCAGAGTAAGTTGCCGTTTGTATTTCTATGAAGCTGAGTTCTTTTGTATCCGCCTGTTTCCCCTTGTTTCACCTAGAAATGCTAGATGTCTCTTTTCTTGAGAGAGCAAGGACTTTAAAAATCTTCATCGAAGAGTTATGCATAACGTACGTAGACAATGAGTTTATAGTATATTCCGATTATTTCTTCTGGTCAGTACAGAAACATAGTTGTGAGTCGAAAATACTTCGCGTCTCGATATGCTGAGCTTACCGATCCAACCGTCCTCCTTTTATTGCACTTTTATTGCTATTTTGATTTTTTTTTCAAGAAAAAATGTCAAAAATCTTGAGCATTCAAGTGGTTTAGCGGCACAGCGTCTTGATTCATAATATGCTGACTCCAACGACGCTTGAAAATGGACACAAAGTATAACTATGGAGATGAATGTTAAATAATAACAACAACAACAACAGCAACAAATATTGATATGAGACATGGGGAATTTTATATAGCAGGCATTGTCATTTCTATTAAATTTGTCTTCGTCTTGTGGAATGATTATTTTAACGTTTTTTTTTTTTCCTATTTGTGGAAGGGAAAAGATAAATCATTCTTCACTACTCCATTGTGTTTCCTTGAAAGTGTCTTATGTCATTGTAAGTTATATATCATCGCGATTTTACACGAATTTAATCCGCTTCAGCTTCTCATGTTTCCGATCGAAAACAAAATGATAATTTTGCAGAAAATTGTGCACCGAATTGCTCAATTGTACTTAAGAATTCACGAATAGTGCATCATATTACATAAGGAATCTGCGTCTTTCTTGAACGATTAAAAAATTATAAAATAAATAAAATTAAATAATTATAACTACTTCCTATTTAGAAAGTTTGAGAGACTTTTGATAGTTTAACGTCACTGAAAAAAAAAACACAAAAGGGACTAGGAGCGGTGAACCCCTGAGTTTGCAGAACAAGTGTATCCTGTACTTTGAATGAAACTAAAATGGCTTTAGTTACCTCTTCATTACAGAAGCAATAAATAATGGACACAAAGGTCCCCTGAAAGGGAAGAAAGACACTTAAGAAAAAATCATCCATGAAAGTGTTATCTTTTTGATTGAATTGTTTGAATGGACGTTATTGTTGAGTACCAAAACGTTTTTATCTGTGATATAAAACAGCCACAATGTTCCCATGGAGAAATCTAGAAGTATATTTTATTTGATTAGAAAATCATGCAGGATTACTGAGTGAATTAAGTACGGAAACTATCTAAGATGTGGATAATTTTGAAAAGTTTCGTTCAAGGATGTACGTTCAGTGGACTTAAAACAGATAGTAAAAAATATTTCGCCGGTAGTTCGACCTTCCATCATCAATATTATTTTCCAAACTTCTGCCAAAAGGAATGCTCCCTAGCACCAGAGACAAATTGTTTTTCTTGAAAAGTCACACTTATTTTGTTGATGTTGTGGTTTGAAGCTTGTAAAAAAGGCCGCAAACCGACTCATTTGACATACTTTAAAATATTTTGCACGTTACAAGCTTAAGCGCACTTATTGCGTATGATGTCATGCTTCCCTTTGTTCTTCTCTCCTGTGACGTCATGCCATAACGTAAAACTACAAGGTATGAACTTGTAAATGGCGTTCTCCCGACGGTATGACTGCGTTTCCAACAGTATATCCATCATATACCTGTCGGAACCACAAAACACAGTACGTTTATCCCCTAAAAATAAGACATCTTGAAAATAGACAAACTTTTTAAGATACAAATCAGTAAACTTTTTATCCAATTCGACTTATCTAGCTTAAAATATCATTGATGGGGATTCATGCATGCATGATGTACCGCACCTAGGAATTACTACCTAGACAACTTTCAGAAAGGAAGGGATCTCCAACAACACTCGATTGCAGCACCCAAAGCAAAGTTCCAAAAACCCAATGCAAATACAGAGAAGAAATCCACAGAAAGAGACGAAAACAGCAAATAACATCATAGAAACATGACACACAAAAGACCAAGAAACGCCAAATCACATAGAAACATCAAAGTACAAGGAATGCCAAATAACATAGAAAATATCAAAAACAAATTACTACACAAAACAAACTAGACCAATGGACAACCGGTGCCGACTTAGGACGGCCATCTGCCACGTCAGAAGCAGACGGTGTGGTTATCCTAAATTACGTGTGCACAATTCTCCTGCTTTTCCAATGACCAAGAAGTATCGAAGAACATACAATTGTGGTTTTAAATGACCTCCTCACTGTTAGATGACCACACACAAACAAGACCGCAAAACGCAATCCGTGCTCTGCCGGCTGTAGCGAGCTCATGTATGCTATAACCCGAGGAGTCCGACTGATATTCAGAAAGAGAATAGGTGGCCGGGGCACTGTCTTCACTAAAGAGGTTTGGACACGGCCTGTCATGGAGTCCCGTCGTCACAGTCAGTCATAGTACACGTTTAAAGAATGCGCTGGTACAAGACTATAGATTGGTCATGTACTGGCCAGCAAGTAGATTTGAATACTAAATATTTAATAATGTCGTAGGGTTCCAACTCTAAACCTTCTTGAAGAAAATTCCAAACCAATTTCCATTTTGATGGTGCTAAGATGTTAAACTCCTTTAATTTCGATGATATTTATCGGTAAAATAGCTAGTTTCCGAAATAACAAAAAGAAATATAAATGATGTCACATTGATAAAAGGCCAAAGCAAAACTTCTTTCAGGTGACAGAGCTGGAAAGAAGTACACTTGACAAACATCAGGTCACGGGGAACGATTTTAACTGCTCCACACTGCAACGTGAAATAAGTGTTTATATTAATAATGTCGAAGGGTTCCAACTCTATACCTTCTTCCAAACCAATTCCCACAATACTTACAAGGTCGATTAAAAAATCTGGGGATGTGATTGACAAAATGAAAACTAAGAATTTCCAAGCCAAAACCATTTCTTCATACGACTTCTCTAAAATGTACATCACGCTTCCTCACGACAAAATTAATGATCGGTTGTCAAAACTAATTAAACGTACATCTGTACATCTGAACCGAAGGGTTTCTTTTCCTCAACAGAATACAAATCATTTAAATCATGGACATGTAGCGACCTGTGTAATGCCTTGTCCTTCCTCTTGGACAATATTTATGTTAAATTTGAGAAGGATCTTTACAAACAGGTTGTAGGGATCCCTATGGGTACTAACTGTGCGCCTCTTGTTGCAGATTTATATTTAAATATTTATAAAAAGGAATTTATCCAAAATCTTCAAAAGAACAGAAAATGTGATGATTTGAAATGCTTTACTTAAACGTCTAGGTACCTGGATGATATTCTCACTATTGACAATCCTGTTTTTGCTACATATAAGAATGAAATTTATCCACAGGAGTTGACAAAAATTACATTCAGCTTCTTTTAAAGTTCGGACCTATACTAGCAACAGAGAATATTACTTTGGGTATTTCACAGCCTGCATTTTATGGTGACATAATAAACAAAATTAAAAGGATCAAAGGCCGGCAACATAGTCATCGAAAATGCGTCAGAATCATCAAACGCCTTTCATACCGTGGATATGATCCTAATGTTCCTAGACGGACACTCGGCATAGTATTGGACTAATCTACAGTCTTCTACCAGCGCATCCTTAAGACTTGCACTCTGACCGACTGTGACGACGGGACTCCATGACGGGCCCTGTCCAAACCTCTTTAGAGAGGACAGGGCCCCGACCACCTGACCTCTCTGAATGTAGGTCGGACTTCTCGGGTGATAACATACATGAGCTCGCTACAGCCGGCAGAGCACGGACTGCATTTCGTACGTCCCTACCCTATTTTTATATATATTTACATATTCATCTGTGTTCCTTGGGCCCCTGCGTTGTGCTGTCTTCTTTGTATGGTCATCTTACAGTGAGGAGGTTATTTTACACAACAATTGTGCGTTCTTCGAGATCTTTGGGTAATCGGAAAAGTGGGAGGGTTGTGCGCACGTAATCCAGGATAACCATACCATTTGTTACTAACGTGGCTGATTGCCGTCCTAAGTCGGCACCGATTGCTCATTGGTCTCGTTGGTTTATGTGTTGTTTATTATGTTCGATGTTTGATGTCTCGTTTGATGTTCCTTGTCTCTTGCTGTTTATGTCTTCTCTGTGTTTTCACTTTGGGTGTTTGGTGTTGCTGTTGGTACTGCAACCGAGTTTTGTTGGAGATCTCCTCCTTTCGTACAATGATATTAGTCAAGTATTGGTCAGAGAGTAGATTTGAATACTTTTTTTTTATTCTAATATGTAATGGTGTTAAACGTCTTCAAATTCAATAGCATAATTTAAGAACAGTCAGATTTGCAGCATGGACCAGACATGCACGTTTCGGGTACTTAACCCTCGTCAGTAATCATTATACCTGTAAAGAGACAGCTATTACTGATATATACTGGTAAACATATATCAAACTTGAACCATTGTCTGGCCTCATGGTCATTAACATGTAATGTATACCAAGTAGGGGACTTAAAAATCATACATCTTCATGTATGTGTCCTGATGAAAATGAAAGTTTATCACAATAATCACACAATAATATTAGCTAGCGTATAATAAGCTAGCGTATAACCGATACCCGTCTATTGTAAACGCGGAAATTTTCGCGTGGGAGTAAATTTCGCGTTCTTCGGGAACCAATAGACTTCGCGAAAATACCCCACGCGAAAATATCACCTTTATCGCGAATATTTCCCCTGCGCGTTACGTCTTGTTATAATCGCGAAATTTTCCCCAAACATTAACAGTATCTACATTGCCATAACTGATTCAAGATTCGTCTGTCTAAACTATGATTCTTTGTTGGTCTATGTACATGTAGTGTATTTCTCGTGTATCCTTTTTTGTTTGTTACCGTTGGTTTGTCGTATGTCCATTAATGGTTGTATCACTGGAGGCATGCTAATGTAGTGCAAGTAAGTCACTGGTATCTTTGTTTGTATGCTGCCAAGGATTTTACATCTTTACGAAAAGTGCATTCATAGATGGAACTGATATATACTACATTAGATTACAACTAGAGGTCATAGAGGGGACATTGATACAAAATCATGATTGATCCATGTCAATGTCAAACTTAAAGTGATCGGGAACAATAGAAAGACTTTGTAATGGAAATTCCAATATGCATTACGGATATTTGTAAAGATTTATTCAGACGCTTGGAAAAGTCAGGAGAAAGGTATAATGGTAGCATTTTTAATACATCATGTGACGGAATCGTAATTCTACTCGAATGGAATCAGCAACTACGGATTCAATTAATACGATCCCGAACTTCCGCCGCATTAAACATACTTGTCATTACAATACAAATATGATATAGAAAGGGTAAAAGATCTAGATCCAGGAGCATCTGTAAGTATGCCTGGCTTTCACTAATTACGAACTACGATGGCAATTACAAATTAAGTCTCCCCAATGGATGTTTGCAGTAAGTCTTGTCCGATATGATTGCCTGTAAGCTAGCTGAGAGATGTATTAGACATTTTATATAAAGTAAATATGTATTCAGCCGACTTCAAAATCAATAATACATCATTTAATTTATGTATAATTTTCAGCAAGGTTGCCTTGCAATGACCACAGCGAAACACACCCGCAGAATGTATTTAGTTTTTCTTGTATTTCTCCCAGATTGGATGGAAATGGAGAAGATACCAAGCAAAGGTACCTTGCGCTGACCACAATCGTTCAAAACACCTGCAACAAACAACAAGAATCGAGAAGGGTGTTGCATCCGTAAATAAAAGAAAGGAGTGGATCTCCGAGTGAAAGTCCGACACATAACCATACATCATTCAGATTTGGGTATCGTGTGGAGGACCTTTAACTTGTTCCGTCAGACCAATTGAGAGATTAGAATGAAAATTACGAATTCACTTTCGCTTTAAAAGAAATCCATATGCATCTTTAGAATTAATAGAACTTTCAAATTGAACGTTAAGTTCTAAATCATGCGTAGTTAATTAATTACATCTACTTGTAGCTAAATAATCACACGTCCTCTGCCAATAGGGTCTCGGGTAATTTTCATCGCTCAATAACCCATTATTACGCATCAATACTACTTATCTGAGAATTGCTTGCTCATAATAGTGTTATATAGATATATCTTTTGAGTAATTTGAAAGGGTCGTCTCTATCCCTGAACTTGATTTCCTGGGCTGGACGATGAACATTGAGAGGCCTTTGCACTAAATGACTGGACTTGCATATTAAAGAACCTGTCTATGCGCTATTTCCGGATATGTAATAGAAAAAAGACACTATGGTAATGTTCCATCTGTGCAGACAACATAATGTTAGGAAAGATCGACAGTGTATCGGTCTTTGGTCTATTTACGTCCGTCTGCGGTCTATTTGCGGTGTGGTTATTTACCATCATGGTTATCCGGATAACGTTCTGGTTACATATAAGTCTAGGAATCTAGGAGAATACACAGTTGTATTGCAGAATAACAACCTCACTGTAAGATGACCATACAAAGAAGACACCATAAAGCAGGGGCCAAAGAAACACATAGATTGATATGTAAAATTAATGAATATCGAAACAGAGGGTGTACGAAATACACTCCGTGCTTTACCTGATGAGCAAAGTCATGTATTTTATAACCGCTCCAAAGAAGTCCGACCGACTTTCAGAGAGGACATTTGAAATTTTCAGTGATGTTAGAATGCAAGGTTGATACCTTTATTCTGCAAAGGTGTAATATATTGTTTATTCTGGCGAATCATAAAAGTATCAGTTGAAGAAGAGTCGAAAAAAAAATGATCCTAGAAATTAGTGACATTACACAAAGCAATAAATCTAATAATAATTTATTATCTCAAAGAGGGTAATTATTTTGCTCAATTGATTATTGATTCCCATTTTACTTAATCCGAGAGAGCAGATCTATTCCGATGCTTGCCATTTTGAGTGACCAACGATGTGCATACTGTACGATTACGTGTCAAAGCACATCCATCAAAGTAACGTCTGCATCTGATACTGCTACGGGAGGACAGTGATAGATTGTGTGCAGTCATTACATGTGTACGAACCATTGTTGACTAAAACTTCCCCTGTATCTTTTATTATGATATGTTTAAAAGTGCACGTTTCATATTGTATCACGGATTATAATATTAATTCATTGATCATATTTCGTTTTACGATTTGAATTTGAATAGCATTGAAAAACATTGCGATATTCCTCCAAATGGTTCGTTAATATTTTGCTACCAATTTATTAATTCTATTGTCTACAAAATTCAAATAGGAATAATCTCGTATGTTTACATAAATACCAAACTCCCAACTCTTAACCTTCTTGAAGAAAATTTCATCAGACACGTGTTTCTGCTAGTAAATACATGTACTAATCATTGTTACTTAATGAAATGCCGAAGTGATCTTCAGAAACAGCAAAATTTATTTAAGTGGCGATCTCTAGGTTTTTTAATTTGTATGTGTGCTTCTACTTTGCAAAGAGTGCGCGGCTCTAGTTTTTCTGTAATATCTATATCCAAAATAGCATCAGAGGGGTGGTTCTAGGTTGATAACCTCCTTTATTTCGATGATATGTTTGGATGAAATGAACATTTTCCAAAAAAAAAAGCAAAATAAAAAGTACTTCATTTGCTTAATCGTAGATATAAATGTATAACAACCAGTCAACCTTTTTATAGAATATAAGCGAACTGTCATGTTAACGATGAATAAGATATAATAGTATATAATTTTCTCGATTTGCTCATTAGTGTTTGAACAAATCTTAATCTTGAAGTTTAAGCGTATAGTGGGAATAGTTGCCGATAAGCTGAGTTGCCAGTAGCTCTTTTTCCCTTTAGATAATCCTTGTGTTATTAGCGCCAGCAGTTATTAACTTTTCAAGTAGATGGTATAAGTCGATCTCGCCGTTTTTCTTTGAAACGTTTAGGATTGACCATACTAAGCCAATAGATAATAGTGAATAATTAGTGGAAGGAAACGGAAGAATAATAATTGGATCCCATTATTACAAATGTCTCTTTGCAATCGCACTGGGGGGGGGGGGGTCTTTTGTAGATATACGACAAAATGACAAATATGGATAATGACCATATCCCTGTATACAGCACAAAATCGATAATTCAGAAAGTCAGAAACCGAAGGCATACAAAATCAGGATAAAACAAACGAACAAAAATCTCCACCACATGAAAAGAAGCGAACTCCCGATATGGGAGTGATACCAGGTGCAAAGGAAGAATAAGCATCTCCTGCTTGCATGCAACCCCCGCCGCTTTAATTCGGTAGAACTGTCACATCCGGTTACTTCCATTTCGGAAGAAATATAGTACAATCTTTGGTTGGATGGTTCAAATGGTTTATGACAGAAAACCATCCACCATTCTGGAGAGTGGGACATTCATAGTGTATGACGAGTTCCCCATATCAATCGTAGAACTTCCTCCGTGACGATGTTAGTCGGTCACAAACATATCCCTGACTGAGAAGCTTATCTGTAAGACGCCAAGCTCTCAGAACAAAATCCGTATATTTGGTACTTGCTCTGGCATAGCGTATCAACTGAGATATGAACACACCATAATAGTCTAGTTGCCAAATGGCTATTTTGGGGGGAACCCAAAAAAATGTTACGCACAAAATGTTTTTGCATGAAAGTGATGTTAATACCATCTACTTTAATAATCCGGCGGATGCCACTCTGGCATCCTTGGGCATTTCGAAATTTAGGGGTAAAATGAAATTTTCAACTATTTTTCATCGAAAATCCATAGTTTTCCTCATTTGATTGATTAGTGAATTGATAAATTGAGTTTGAGACTTAAAGACAATTAAATTATCGTTCTTTTGGTACCAATTTTGTTGATCTAGCTGCAGCATGAAAGAAAGTAATTGAATTTTTCCTATTTTCAACGGTTTTCTTCGAAAAATTCAATTTTACCCCAAAATTTCGAAATGCCCAAGGATGCCAGAGTGGCATCCGTCGGATTATCAAATAAGAGGGTGATGACAACACTTTCATGCAAAAACATTTTGTGCGTAACAAATTTTTGGGTTTCATGAATGGCACATAGACTATAAGCGGGCAATGAAGGGATGTTGCTACTCATACGCCTAGCAAATAATTGTTCAGAGAAGCTTATCTGAAAGACGCCTAACAAATAATTTTTCTTGACCATTATACAAAAATCTTCACGACGATTAAATACAGGGTTTTCAATACATTTCAATTCTTGAGGACAAATTATAATCAATGGTTAAGATGCCTGGTTGAAAGGAAGGAAAGTTCAGAAATTAAAATTGAAAGTATGACATTCTTTCCTACGATCAAACCTTTTGTCCAAAAGATTAAGTCTTATTTTTCTTCCCTTACCTTCTGAACTTTGAGACTGAATAATACTGGTAGAAACTTCGTTGTTGTTTATTTCAGGTCCTATATCAATAGTTATAATACACATTCTTTCTTAAAACATCTTTAAAACATTCATGAATGTTAAACTCTTCAAATTCAAAAGCATCATGTAAGAACAGATAAATTTGCAGCATGGACCAGACGTGCACGTTTCGGGTACCTTACCCTCGTCAGGGATATGATCCTCAATCGAAACGATGTAAATGGACAAAGAGTGTGAAAGTTATTATGTCTAAAAAGTACAGAAAGACGTAGCAGGATAGGTGTGATATGATGCTTTTGGACCCACCTTTTAGAAATTCCAAGAAATTTTGATTACAGAATTTTTCGAATGCGTTGAAGGAACGATCAACCGAAGTAGATCAAACTTGGGACTCTTGGTCCACCAGCAGTGACACTCACCAAGTGGTACAAAGGTTTAACGTCTTCACATTCAACAGCAACATTTAAGAACAGATACATTTGCAGCATGGACTACATCTCTCTCTGTCCAACGTCCTGCATATTCCTCACAAGAGTCCATGATAATTGTGACATTTTGGTTCCATGTGAAGGAATACTTTCTCTGTATTTGGGACCCTTTCTTAACATTTTTCTCAACTTGTCGTTCTTGACTATAGTGAGGTCACCAGTAATAAAGTGTCCACAAGGAGAGTAGTTGAAATCCGATGAAGAACATTAGCAAGGAAGTGGATCTAGTGAGGGATTACTTAAATCTATTCACTGCAAGAATCGTTTATGGTCATTATCCATATTTGTCATTGTAATTGTAAATTTTAGATGTAACTATTGTTGTTCAGCCATAGGTAATACAAGGATTTTCTTTTCTTTTGAAATATGGTGGGATTTTTTTCTGTGACAGTTTCGTGATTCAAAATTTGACCAAGATTCAATTTATCAATACCTTTGTTTGCTAATCTTACTTTAATGAAAGGGTGGTTTGTTTTCTCCTCTGGTTTATCTGACCTAAATACTTGAAATAAACGAAAAGTATAAATGTCCAAGTAGTCTGGTAGTCTGTATTCTGAGGAACTTGTATCGGTAAATGTGAGATCCTTCGTATATTCGTAGATTTCGTGTAACTTCCGTAAAGGAATAGAGTATAATTTGGTACGAATATAATGCAGGCCTAGAGGCTCATTCAAAAATGGAACCAAGCCATCGAAGGAGAAACTATGTATCTCAGGCCTATTATATAATAATGTCGAAGGGTTCCAACTCTCTACCTTCTTGAAGAAAATTCCAAATCAATTTACATGCACCAGACACGTGTTTCGAATATTAAATTCTCATCAGTGATGCTTTGGGCGGCGCCACCATAAATAGTTTCAGTAGCACCCTCTTTAATCTTTAGAAGTTAGATTTTTACATTTACATTACAGAGAGCGCGCGGCTCCAAATTTCCTGTAGGGTCGATTCAGTAGCATATCCAAATAAAATCTTTGTTCAAAATAGCATTGGAGGGATGGTGCTAAGATGTTAAACTCCTTTAATTTCGATGATATTTATCGGTGAAATGGCTAGTATCCGAAATAGCAAAAATATATATATATATATTTTATGTCTCATTGATGAAAGGCCAAAACAAAGCTTCTTTCAGGTGACAGAGCTGGAAAGAAGTAATTAATACACTTGACAAACATCAGGCCACGGGGAACGATTTTAACTGCTCAACACTGCAACGTGAAATAAGTGTCTATATTAATAATGTCGAAGGGTTCCAACTCTCTACCTTCTTGAAGAAAATTCCAAATCAATTTACATGCACCAGACACGTGTTTCGAATATTAAATTCTCATAAGTGATGCTTTGGGCGGCGCCACCATAAATAGTTTCAGTAGCGCCCTGTTTAATCTTTAGAAGTTAGATTTTTACATTTACATTACAGAGAGCGCGATATGATATTTACGAATGTCATAACTTCGAGGTCTTCTTTGTTGTCGGTTGAATAAGCTGGTCAAATTTACCGATTGACAACCGGGACTTGTTAAGTTTCCTATGCTGTTGATATTATCGTTGTACCCATAGGGCGCTGCAGTGTTAATATTTTTTATCCAGAAGAAAGGAGGGGATCTCCAACTCTTCTCTGTTGCGACGGAAAGGGGTGCTCAAATTGGGATTGTTTGTGGGCTGAAATATTTTCTCCAGGATTCTGACTCTCATAGATAAAACAGAATGATCGGCCTGGTCAAAATGCTAATAAAGAAGTTGACTTCCTTTATTACTTATTTTTGACCGATGTCCTGACATTCTTGTTCGGAGCTGACCTTTGGTTTCATCCACATAAATCAATCCACAGAGTGAGCACTCTATTCCGAAGACAACATTAGGTGCCTTACAGTTTAGGTTTTCAAAACTATGCGCGTTAAATGTTTGTTTCGTGAGAAAATAACAATAAACTTATTGGACATTTCATTAATGATAGACTGGGTAACCAGTTTGAATTACACAATGTTTTACTTTCTATCAATGAACTCAATAATCAGCTTTGACTCTATTGTATTCTATATACTTAAACAATTTACATTACATATTCATCAAAGAAGTTTAAATACTTGCCAGTGAAATCAAGATTTAATTGATTCTCCAGATATTTAGTAACTAGAAGTTCAATGCAAAATAGCAATTTGATATGAAGCACACAAACAGAATTATATTTATTCATAATTCATTTGATGAAAATGGCTTTTTAATCTTGTATAGAATCTTGCTCAATACATCGTAAAAAAAGGAGGGGATCTCCAACAACACCAGGTTGCAGCACCCACAGCAAAACCCCAAAACACTCAATGCAAAAACACAAAGCATACAAGCACAGAAAGAGACGCATAAGGGACAAGGAACGTCAACGTACAACACAGAAACATCAAACACAAAGGACTACACATAAACAATCGAGACCAATGGGCAACCGGTGCCGACTTAGGACGGCCATCTGCCATGGAAATAGCAGAAGGTATGGTTATCCTGGATTACGTGCGCACAACCCTCCCACTTTTCCGATTACCCAGAGGTCTCGAAGAACGTATAAAACAACCTCCTCACTGTCAGATGACCACACACAAACAAGACCGCAAAACGCAGGGGCCCAAGCAACACAGATGAATATGTAAATGGATATCAAAAGAGGGCGTACGTAATACAATCCGTGCTCTGCCGCCGCGAGCTCATGTGTGTTATCACCCGAGGAGTCCGACTGACATTCAGAGAGGACAGGTGGTCGGGGCCCTGTCTTCTCTAAAGAGGTTTGGACAGGGCCCGTCGAGTCCGTCGTCACAGTCAGTCAGAGTGCAAGTTTTAAGAATGCGCTTGTACAAGACTGTAGATTGGTCAAGTACCAAGCCTAGCGTCCGTCTGGTGACATTAGGATCATATCCACGGTATATAAGGCGTTTGATGATTCTGACATATTCTCGATAGTGATGTTGTCTATCTTTGATCCCTCTTATCTTGTTAATATGGTAATTAACACTGATATGTTTTTGTCTAGATTGTTTGAGCCATTCGATTCAACATTATAATTTTTCTGGATTGATGGTGATGTTCCTAGATAACCGTCGTACGGTATCTACATTTCACAACTCATCCGGTTTGCTAGAGCATGTACTGATGTTTCGGATTTTCATAGAAAAACTGACAAATAACAAAGAAAGTTTTAGGTCAAGGTTTTGGCTTTCACATACTAGTAAAGACCATCTGGAAATTTTACAAAAATCATTGAAACTTTTTTTGAAATTCGGATACATACAAGCAACAGAATATATTACTTTGGGAATTTCACAACCTGCATTTTATGCAGACATGATTAACAAAATAAGAAGAATCAAAGTTAAACAGAATTACCATCGAAATTGTGTAAGAATTTTTAAACGCCTTTTATAACGTGGTAATGATCCTCTTGTCACCAAACGGACACTTGGCTTGGTAATTGACCAATCTACAGCCTTGTACCATTGATGTGTAAATATCATATGACGGTAGTGAGGGAACGTCACCGTCAAGTCAGCGGAAATTGACTATGTTGAATTTTGAATAATCTCTTTGTCATAAAGACTTGTTTATGACAAAGAGATTATTGTTTATTCTCTTCTTTCTTTTGTATGAATTTCTTCATTTATAGTTTTAATATTTAGATCAAAGAATGGCGTTTCTGTATTCTTAATGTATGTCTCGTAGGGTGTTAATTCTTGTGGATAAATTGCATTCCTATATGTTTCAAAAATAGGATTTTCAATGGTGAGAATATCATCCAGGTACCTTGAAGTATCATTAAAGCATTTCAAATAACCAAATATTCTTTTTTTTTTTAATTTTGGATGAATTCTTGTTCATAAGTGTATGGAGCTGTCGCGACGGGTGTTGCATGCAATCAGGAGACGCTGACTCTCCATGGGCCTGCGTTTGCAACCGTTCCGATGGGAATTCTTATGATTTGGCCTTGCCTTCTCGACTTTGAGACTGAATAACAGTTAGATACTTCTTTGATGTTTATGTTTACAAATAAATCTGCAACAAGAGGCGGTTAATACAGTCCGTATGTGTTTTTAATCTAATCTAATCTATCAGCAGAATACCCTCTTTATCCCAGAAAACCGAGGCTCATATAATTCGGCACCGGTTGCCGATTGATCTCGTTGGTTTATGTGTGGTCTTTTCTGTTTCATATTTCTATGGTGGGAGTTGGTGTTCCTTTCCCTTTTACGTCTCTTTCTGAGAGTGTCTGCTCTTTGTTTTTCGCATTATGTGTTATGGGGGTTTTGCTGTGGGTGCTGCTACTGAGTGTTGTTGGAGATCCCCTCCTTTTTATTCCATATTATCCATATACTTTTAATAGATAGAATTATAGGTTTTTCAATAGAGTGTAGGAAGGGGCTCAACTTCTTTAATTAGATAAACTTCATTTTGTTTTTTTTTTTATACATTTGTATCTTCATCATCACATCATTGTATTATATGAATTAAAAATGTGATTTTGTAAACACATTGGTTATGATAATAACATTCACATAATATGTTAAGGACCCTACTTTCAACTATTCATATTTCATTAAAAATGTTTCGGATGTCTGTCTAAGCATTACTAAATTCGTCTGTCTTTTTATCCGAATCTTTTGTAAGTGAAAACTGATTTCTGTTTCAAATGTGAATTCCTAGTAACTAGTCACAAACGTTATTTTTCATTTTTCATGAACAGTTGTTTGCTTATCAAGTCTAATCAAATATCGAATTCAAAAGCAATTACTCTAGGTCAATTGTATTAATTTTTATTTATAAAAAGAATCACAAAACTCATTTTCATAAAATTTTGTATAGATTTTTATTTCTATAATAATGAATTCTAAAGTGTAAAATAAATATGTGATAGAATTAAAACACGGGAGATAATGGCACAATGTCATGCCCTGCAATATCTAAGAATCATTATCAAGTCTGACAATAAGAGATAAGAGTTCCTTTCACGCAATTCTAAGCCATTTGAGATTACAAAATGACCAAATTTCATTACCATTGACTTCATTTTGACAGTATTTATTAACAAAAACGTTTCGGTTGGACGTCAACTGTATTGAAACTTCTTTGTTTTATTGTGCGAGCATGTAACGGATTTAAAGCTAAGGGTATAATAAACATTATTTTTCAATTCTGTCAGATCCCTTAAGAGTAAATAAGTAGCATAAATAAATGAATGTTTGCTGCTGACATATGCTATTGAAAGACGAAATTTCACTTTAACGACGTCTTTGTTTCATAATAAGCAAACAGTAAATGAAAGACGTCTTTGTTACGTTACAAGAGAATGAAGATTACAGATGTGCATCACACTAACAACTGAAATAAAATGCATAACTTTGGACATATTTCATTGTTTGGATAATGATTACTAACGAGGGTTAAGCACTCGAGACGTGCATGGCTGGTCAATGCTGCAAATTAATGTGTTCTTGAAGCATTAGGCACGGTCCATTTGATATTCTGGGGGGGGGGGGGGGGGGGGGCTTGGGTTTTTTGTCGGAGCAAGATTATTTTTTTCGCCCCGGACCGGAGCAAAATTATTTTTTTCTTGCAAAGTTGGAGCAAGGAAATTTTTTTTAACAAAGTGATGCACATATGAAAAATGTTTGTGTTTTATCAATAGAAATTATTTATATTTTTACACAAAACTCTAAATATTTTAAAATATATTAGTTTATTTTTATGCAAGTTACAATTCACTTTTAAACAGAGAGATAAAAGATATTTTATCTGTAGCATCATATCCCACCTGTAGCATCATATCCCACCCATCCTGTAGCATCCTATAGCATCATATCCCACCCATCCTGCTACGTCTTTCGGTACACTTTTTCGACATAGTAACTTTCATACTTTTTTGGTATATTACATTGTTTAGATTTAGGATCACTGATGAGGGTTAAGTACCCGAAACGTGCATGTCTGGTCCACGTTGCCAATTTATCTGTTCTTAAATGATGCTATTCAATTTGAAGACGTTTACATTTATACCACTTGGTGAGTGTCACTGCTGGTGGACCAGGAGTCCCCGAGGGCACATGTAGCCAAGTTCGATCAATTTCGGTTGATCGTTTCTTCAACGCATTCTAAATTTCTGTTATCAAAATTTCTTGAAATTTCTAAAATGTGGGTCCTGTAGCATCATATCCCACCCATCCTGCTACGTCTTTCGGTACACTTTTTCGACATAGTAACTTTCATACTTTTTTGGTATATTACATTGTTTAGATTTAGGATCACTGATGAGGGTTAAGTACCCGAAACGTGCATGTCTGGTCCACGTTGCCAATTTATCTGTTCTTAAATGATGCTATTCAATTTGAAGACGTTTACATTTATACCACTTGGTGAGTGTCACTGCTGGTGGACCAGGAGTCCCCGAGGGCACATGTAGCCAAGTTCGATCAATTTCGGTTGATCGTTTCTTCAACGCATTCTAAATTTCTGTTATCAAAATTTCTTGAAATTTCTAAAATGTGGGTCCTGTAGCATCATATCCCACCCATCCTGCTACGTCTTTCGGTACACTTTTTCGACATAGTAACTTTCATACTTTTTTGGTATATTACATTGTTTAGATTTAGGATCACTGATGAGGGTTAAGTACCCGAAACGTGCATGTCTGGTCCACGTTGCCAATTTATCTGTTCTTAAATGATGCTATTCAATTTGAAGACGTTTACATTTATACCACTTGGTGAGTGTCACTGCTGGTGGACCAGGAGTCCCCGAGGGCACATGTAGCCAAGTTCGATCAATTTCGGTTGATCGTTTCTTCAACGCATTCTAAATTTCTGTTATCAAAATTTCTTGAAATTTCTAAAATGTGGGTCCTGTAGTATCATATCCCACCCATCCTGCTACGTCTTTCGGTACACTTTTTCGACATAGTAACTTTCATACTTTTTTGGTATATTACATTGTTTAGATTTAGGATCACTGATGAGGGTTAAGTACCCGAAACGTGCATGTCTGGTCCACGTTGCCAATTTATCTGTTCTTAAATGATGCTATTCAATTTGAAGACGTTTACATTTATACCACTTGGTGAGTGTCACTGCTGGTGGACCAGGAGTCCCCGAGGGCACATGTAGCCAAGTTCGATCAATTTCGGTTGATCGTTTCTTCAACGCATTCTAAATTTCTGTTATCAAAATTTCTTGAAATTTCTAAAATGTGGGTCCTGTAGCATCATATCCCACCCATCCTGCTACGTCTTTCGGTACACTTTTTCGACATAGTAACTTTCATACTTTTTTGGTATATTACATTGTTTAGATTTAGGATCACTGATGAGGGTTAAGTACCCGAAACGTGCATGTCTGGTCCACGTTGCCAATTTATCTGTTCTTAAATGATGCTATTCAATTTGAAGACGTTTACATTTATACCACTTGGTGAGTGTCACTGCTGGTGGACCAGGAGTCCCCGAGGGCACATGTAGCCAAGTTCGATCAATTTCGGTTGATCGTTTCTTCAACGCATTCTAAATTTCTGTTATCAAAATTTCTTGAAATTTCTAAAATGTGGGTCCTGTAGCATCATATCCCACCCATCCTGCTACGTCTTTCGGTACACTTTTTCGACATAGTAACTTTCATACTTTTTTGGTATATTACATTGTTTAGATTTAGGATCACTGATGAGGGTTAAGTACCCGAAACGTGCATGTCTGGTCCACGTTGCCAATTTATCTGTTCTTAAATGATGCTATTCAATTTGAAGACGTTTACATTTATACCACTTGGTGAGTGTCACTGCTGGTGGACCAGGAGTCCCCGAGGGCACATGTAGCCAAGTTCGATCAATTTCGGTTGATCGTTTCTTCAAAGCATTCTAAATTTCTGTTATCAAAATTTCTTGAAATTTCTAAAATGTGGGTCCTGTAGCATCATATCCCACCCATCCTGCTACGTCTTTCGGTACACTTTTTCGACATAGTAACTTTCATACTTTTTTGGTATATTACATTGTTTAGATTTAGGATCACTGATGAGGGTTAAGTACCCGAAACGTGCATGTCTGGTCCACGTTGCCAATTTATCTGTTCTTAAATGATGCTATTCAATTTGAAGACGTTTACATTTATACCACTTGGTGAGTGTCACTGCTGGTGGACCAGGAGTCCCCGAGGGCACATGTAGCCAAGTTCGATCAATTTCGGTTGATCGTTTCTTCAACGCATTCTAAATTTCTGTTATCAAAATTTCTTGAAATTTCTAAAATGTGGGTCCTGTAGCATCATATCCCACCCATCCTGCTACGTCTTTCGGTACACTTTTTCGACATAGTAACTTTCATACTTTTTTGGTATATTACATTGTTTAGATTTAGGATCACTGATGAGGGTTAAGTACCCGAAACGTGCATGTCTGGTCCACGTTGCCAATTTATCTGTTCTTAAATGATGCTATTCAATTTGAAGACGTTTACATTTATACCACTTGGTGAGTGTCACTGCTGGTGGACCAGGAGTCCCCGAGGGCACATGTAGCCAAGTTCGATCAATTTCGGTTGATCGTTTCTTCAACGCATTCTAAATTTCTGTTATCAAAATTTCTTGAAATTTCTAAAATGTGGGTCCTGTAGCATCATATCCCACCCATCCTGCTACGTCTTTCGGTACACTTTTTCGACATAGTAACTTTCATACTTTTTTGGTATATTACATTGTTTAGATTTAGGATCACTGATGAGGGTTAAGTACCCGAAACGTGCATGTCTGGTCCACGTTGCCAATTTATCTGTTCTTAAATGATGCTATTCAATTTGAAGACGTTTACATTTATACCACTTGGTGAGTGTCACTGCTGGTGGACCAGGAGTCCCCGAGGGCACATGTAGCCAAGTTCGATCAATTTCGGTTGATCGTTTCTTCAACGCATTCTAAATTTCTGTTATCAAAATTTCTTGAAATTTCTAAAATGTGGGTCCTGTAGCATCATATCCCACCCATCCTGCTACGTCTTTCGGTACACTTTTTCGACATAGTAACTTTCATACTTTTTTGGTATATTACATTGTTTAGATTTAGGATCACTGATGAGAGTTAAGTACCCGAAACGTGCATGTCTGGTCCACGTTGCCAATTTATCTGTTCTTAAATGATGCTATTCAATTTGAAGACGTTTACATTTATACCACTTGGTGAGTGTCACTGCTGGTGGACCAGGAGTCCCCGAGGGCACATGTAGCCAAGTTCGATCAATTTCGGTTGATCGTTTCTTCAACGCATTCTAAATTTCTGTTATCAAAATTTCTTGAAATTTCTAAAATGTGGGTCCTGTAGCATCATATCCCACCCATCCTGCTACGTCTTTCGGTACACTTTTTCGACATAGTAACTTTCATACTTTTTTGGTATATTACATTGTTTAGATTTAGGATCACTGATGAGGGTTAAGTACCCGAAACGTGCATGTCTGGTCCACGTTGCCAATTTATCTGTTCTTAAATGATGCTATTCAATTTGAAGACGTTTACATTTATACCACTTGGTGAGTGTCACTGCTGGTGGACCAGGAGTCCCCGAGGGCACATGTAGCCAAGTTCGATCAATTTCGGTTGATCGTTTCTTCAACGCATTCTAAATTTCTGTTATAAAAATTTCTTGAAATTTCTAAAATGTGGGTCCTGTAGCATCATATCCCACCCATCCTGCTACGTCTTTCGGTACACTTTTTCGACATAGTAACTTTCATACTTTTTTGGTATATTACATTGTTTAGATTTAGGATCACTGATGAGGGTTAAGTACCCGAAACGTGCATGTCTGGTCCACGTTGCCAATTTATCTGTTCTTAAATGATGCTATTCAATTTGAAGACGTTTACATTTATACCACTTGGTGAGTGTCACTGCTGGTGGACCAGGAGTCCCCGAGGGCACATGTAGCCAAGTTCGATCAATTTCGGTTGATCGTTTCTTCAACGCATTCTAAATTTCTGTTATCAAAATTTCTTGAAATTTCTAAAATGTGGGTCCTGTAGCATCATATCCCACCCATCCTGCTACGTCTTTCGGTACACTTTTTCGACATAGTAACTTTCATACTTTTTTGGTATATTACATTGTTTAGATTTAGGATCACTGATGAGGGTTAAGTACCCGAAACGTGCATGTCTGGTCCACGTTGCCAATTTATCTGTTCTTAAATGATGCTATTCAATTTGAAGACGTTTACATTTATACCACTTGGTGAGTGTCACTGCTGGTGGACCAGGAGTCCCCGAGGGCACATGTAGCCAAGTTCGATCAATTTCGGTTGATCGTTTCTTCAACGCATTCTAAATTTCTGTTATCAAAATTTCTTGAAATTTCTAAAATGTGGGTCCTGTAGCATCATATCCCACCCATCCTGCTACGTCTTTCGGTACACTTTTTCGACATAGTAACTTTCATACTTTTTTGGTATATTACATTGTTTAGATTTAGGATCACTGATGAGGGTTAAGTACCCGAAACGTGCATGTCTGGTCCACGTTGCCAATTTATCTGTTCTTAAATGATGCTATTCAATTTGAAGACGTTTACATTTATACCACTTGGTGAGTGTCACTGCTGGTGGACCAGGAGTCCCCGAGGGCACATGTAGCCAAGTTCGATCAATTTCGGTTGATCGTTTCTTCAACGCATTCTAAATTTCTGTTATCAAAATTTCTTGAAATTTCTAAAATGTGGGTCCTGTAGCATCATATCCCACCCATCCTGCTACGTCTTTCGGTACACTTTTTCGACATATTAACTTTCATACTTTTTTGGTATATTACATTGTTTAGATTTAGGATCACTGATGAGGGTTAAGTACCCGAAACGTGCATGTCTGGTCCACGTTGCCAATTTATCTGTTCTTAAATGATGCTATTCAATTTGAAGACGTTTACAATACAATTCTCAATATTTTATATAAGGTACATGTTATGATGTATATAACATGTATAAGAGGTTCTGAGGGGAAGGTCTCCTAGACAAATTTTTAAATGTAGAATTGTAAATTGGTGAATAATTGAAGTTCTCCTTCCAAGCTTACAAGAACATAAAATATTATATTAGACTCTATGGGATACATGCAACATAAATACATAATTATTAATAATATATTTAAGCTTTTAAGGAAGCCCTTTTTCATTCACATACATGTATAACTTTTGATATCTTCAAATATATGAACATTACCATTAGTAAATAATGTTTTGTCGATAGAAAACTATGGCGAGCGAAGCGAGCCAAAAAATTTTTGATACAAATTAAAAACTGCGGCGAGCGAAGGGAGCCGGAAAATTTTCAAGAATTTTAGCGAAATTTTATGGTAATTCTACAAATTCAGATTACTTGTAAGAGCAAGATTATTTTTTTCTGTCACATCATAAGCAAATTTATTTTTTTCATCAAAATTGAGAGCAAAATTATTTTTTTCGAAAAAAACCCAAGCCCCCCCCCCCCCCCCCAGAATATCAAATGGACCGTGCCTTATGGGTATAATACTCCACTTCCAATCGTTTTGATAAAAGAAAATTAAATACAACGAAGTTGGCCGAAGACGCACGACTTCGGCAGTGTTCGATCCGACCATACATTATCATGGCAAATTGAATGAAACATTATAAAAAAATCAAATATCTAAATAAGCAATGTAAGATATGGATGACATAACTTCTAGCTATTCCACGATCCGTTCTTATATCACTAAAAGAAAGGAGCTGATGTCCAACATTATTCTGTTACCGCACCCACAGCAAAATTCCAAAACATCCAATGCAAAAAACACAGAGCAAAGGGGACAAGGAATACCAACTCACACCATAGAAAACATTCGGTGTGGTTATCCGGATTACGTGCGCACAATCCTCGCACTTTTCCGATTACTCAGAGGTATCGTAGAACGCATATGTGTGGTGTAATATAACCTCCTCACTGACAATACAAACAGACGTCATGAAGCAGGGGCCGAAGAAATACACAGATGGAAATTACGAAATACAGTTCGTGTTCTGCTGTATGTAGGGACCTCATGCATGCGAACACAAGAGGAGGCTGACTGAGATTCAGAGGGAACAGTTGGTTGGGGTCCTGTCTTCTCTAAAAAAAAGTTTGGACAGGACCCGCCATGTAGTCCTGTCGCAACAGTCAGTAAGAGTGCAGTTCTTAAGAAAATAGTACAAGGCTCTAGATTGGTCCAGTACCAAGCCAAGTGTCCGTCTAGGGACTGGAGGATCATATCCGCGGTATAAAAAGCGTTTGAATCTAAGACAATTTCAATGGTAATGACAAATATGGATAATGACCACATCTCAATATATAGTACAAAATCGATAATTCAGAAAATCAGAAACCGTAGGCGAATAGAATCAGGATAAAACAAGAACCAAAGAAACAAAGAAACCCCTCCACCATATGAAAAGAAGCGAACTCCCAATATGGGAGTGAGACCAGGCGCCCAGGAAGAGTCAGCATCTCCTGCTAGCATGCAACACCCGTCACTTCAATTCGTTAGAATTGCACATCCGGTTATTTCCATTTCAGAAGCTACAAGTATATTCGGTGGTTGGATGGTTCAAATAGTCTGAGACGGAATATTATTCACCATTCTGGAGAGTGGGACAACATAAATGATGCTATTGAATTTGAAGACGTTTGACATAGTGTATGACGATTTCCCCATATCGACCGTTGAACTTCCTCAGTGACGCGGTTCGTCGGTCACAAACTTATCCCTGACTGAGAAGCTTATCTGACAGACACTTAGCTCTCAGAACAAATTCTTTATATTTGGTACTTGCTCTGACATAGAGTATCAACTGTCTGTCTTTGATCCTTCGTATTTTGTTAATTATGTCACAATAAAATGTAGGTTGTGAAAAAACCAAAGTAAATATTTTGTTGCTTGCATGTATACGAAATCAAAAGAAGTTGACAGTATTTTTTTGTAAAATTTCTATAAAGTCTTTCATAGTTTGTGAAAGCGAAAACCTTGAACTAAAAGTTTCTTTGTAATTTGTAAATTTCTACTATGAAAATTAAATGATGCTATGAATTTGACGACCTGTTGTATACATTGAATATTCTATCTTCTTCAAATAAATCAAAGTATCGACGGACTCGGTTTACACCACCCACATCAATACTCCAAAAATGCAAAGTAAAAACACAGAGAAGAAATAAACAGCAAGTGTCGCAAAATGGACAAGAATCACCAAATACGATACCTAAAACAACACATATACCAACGCGACCAATGAGCAATCGATACCGACACAGGATGGTCATCTGTCACTTTTGTAGCAGTTATAATTAGTATGGTAATCCGGATTACGTGCTCGAAAGCCCTCCAACTTTTCCGATTACCCAAATAATGTCTCGATGATTTTTACATAAAGGGATGATGAAGTATGTACGAGTATAGAGCTACAAAGTTTGGTTTAGAGAAGAGGAACAGCAATGAAGAGAAATAAAATTTCCTTTTGCATTAAAATGATTCCAAGGGATATATTTCCTTTCCCTTACAGTACCTCTGTCCAATTTCCTATGTGGTGTTTTGGTGTTATTTACTGTACATTTTTGAAACAAGAAAAGACGAGATCACGGATTGAAAAGTTAACGTATATGTACTAGAGTTACACACTGCTATACGAAGGAAAAGACACAAAATATGACTTAATCATTAACCTAATACAAAGTGCATGTATTTCCAATGCCTTCTGGTTTTCATATACATATATCAATCTTTCTGTTTATGACCCCTGCATTATGCTGTCTGTTTGTATGTTCATCTTCATCTCATTACAGTGAGGATGTTGTTTCACAACACAATTATGCGTTCTTCGAGACCTCTGGGTTATCGGAAAAGTGGAAGGGGTGTGCGCAATTAATCCGGATAACCAAATCGAGTGATACTTGCTTGGCAGATGGCCGTCCTAAGTCGGTACCGGTTGCCTATTGGTCTCGTTGATTTATGTGTGGTTTTTTGTGTTTCATGTTCTATGGTGTTCCTTGACCCTTTTACGTCTTTTCTGTAAGTCTCTGCTCTGTGGTTTTGCATTGGGTGATTTGAGGTTTATTTTTGGTGCTACAACAGTGTGTAATTGGAGAACCTCTCCTATCTTTTATGTTAGGAACAGATTGCATATTCTCTAATGCAACGTGAAAATAACGAAAAATATCATTGGTTGTTCCATCCTCAATTATGGCCGTAAAGTTAGCACACTCACGCTGCTGATGTTGTTTTTGAAATATCCTGCCATATTTCTATCCATCAATGGTATCGAAAAGGATCATACCTGTAATATACTTTATAAGTATTGCACAATACGAGTATATCGACTTGCACTACTTGTAGAAAGATGTTAATCCGTAAAAAGCATAAATGAAAGACTTCTTTGAATTCCCATACCTACTGTGCTATAATTGATTGAACACAGGATCAGAGAACACCATCCCCATAGCAATGTTGACATTGCGTGACAATGATATATAAAGTGACCTTTTATGTTAGTTATAAGATTTAATTACATGGATGAATAGTATGAATATAGACTACAAGTGAACATTTAATCATCAGATTGATATTGATTTTGAAGGCGCCTTCTACATTATTTTCGACTGCTTGTACGTATTCATAACTTAATTTAATCAATACTTGTACTTTAATCATATACAAAATAAGATTTTCATCTCAAAACCTCAAGATAACTCCAACGAGTAACGTATGTTGAAGTACATTTTTTGCACTTTTATCTAACGAAATTAGAATGGGTACGCATATAATGATACGATTTAGATACTCTGCATATCTGTGCCCAATTTCAAAATAAGTTCTAACGAAAAAAAATAAAAAACCCAGGAATTTTCGTAACTTCATCATTGAATTAAATGTCGTAATTTTTTTTTTTTAGATTGTATTGCGTTTTCTTATATCACTTTTACATACTTGATATATATCCACAAACAAAGCTTCACTAAATCTAGTAAGAAAGCAGAACTAAGCAATCAAAAGTTCCTGAAATTTTTCATAAGATTTTTTGCGAAACAGGCTGTTGGATAATGAATGAGATGTAGGGTTAATCAGACATAATTATATATAAACAGCAAAGTTTTAAATCAGACGAATTGAATTCCAAAGAACCAGCTAGGAAAAAAGCTATACCATCAAGAACCTGAGTTACGCTTTAGTTTTATGAAAACTCGTACGATAAATTAAGGCAGAGATATCAAAATCAGAATGTATTGACCAAAATGTCAGGAAATGGCATCAGCTAATTATTTTCTCATAAGATACTTGTCAGAATTGTCAGATTTGTCACAGATTTGTACAGGGTCCTTTTGCCGATAAATCATTAACTAATGACCTATGTGACATATGTACCAGTAATTAAGGTCGCAAAAAATATGGGAAATTATTGAAAAACAGTTAATTCATGTGGTCGTTTCTTCCATGAAAAAAATAATTATAGTGAAAAGATTTTAATTGATACTGTTTAAAAGCCTTCTTCTTATTCTTTTTTTTATTTCCAAACGCCTTAACAAAAACGCCTCTTGAAACGCATCATCAACACCCATAACGGAAACGCTTTCGCTGAACTCATTATCATGCGTATTCATTTATTTTTAACTTTTAAAAACCAATAGAAATTGTTGATAAAGATCATCCCTCTACCAGTTCTTATTCCTTCCTTTTGATTTATTACACTCACTTTATATCATCCATTGCGCAATCTGTTATTAAACGTGGGTCCTAGTATCATATCCCACCCATCCAGCTACGTCTTTCGGTACATTTTTGGACCAAAAAAAAACTTTTACATTCTTTAGCCATATTACATGTACATTGTTTAGATTAAGGATCACTGACGTGCATGTCTGGTCCATGCTGCAAATGTATCTCTTCTTAAATGATACTATTGAATTTTACGACGTTTAAAATTTTTACCACTTGCTGAGTGCCACTGTTAGTGGATAAGGAGTCCCCGAGGGCACATGTAGCCAAGCTCGATCAAAAAGAAAGAAGGGAATCTTCAACAACACTTGGTTGCAGCACCCACAGCAAATCCCCATAACACAAAATGCAAAAACTCAGACACCCACACAAGGAGAAGCAAAAGGGACAAGGAATGACAAATATCGATAATGAACATATCCCTGTATACAGCACAAATCGATAATTCAGAAAATCAGAAACTGAAGTCATACAAAATCAGGATAAAACAGGAACCAAGGCAAGCAAACAAAAACCTCCACCACATGAAAAGAAGCGAACTCCTGGGAGTGAGACCAGGTGCCCAGGAAGAGTAAGCATCTCCTGCTTGCATGCAAACATGTACGAACTCACGCCATAGAAACACGAAACACAAAAGACCACACATAAACCAATGAGACCAACGTGCCAACTTAGAATGATCATCTGAGCAGACGGTGCGATTATCCGGATTACGTGCGCACAGACTTTTCCAATTACACAGAGATCTCTAGGAGCGCACAATTTTGGTGTAAAATAACCTCCTCACTATAATAAGATGAAGATGAACATACAAAAAGACAGCATGACGCAGGGGCCCAAAAACATAAAGATGGATATATGTAAATAGATGATGCAGTAGCCATAGAAACACACAGATGGATATGTAAATGGATATAAAAAACACAGAAGGCATACAAAATACGGTCTCTGCTCTGCCGATTGTAGCTAGCTCATGTGAACAATTGAGGAGTCCGATTGAGATTAATAATTTCTTGAAATTTCTAAAGCATGGGTCATGTAGCATCATATGCAACCTATCCTGCTACGTCGTTTGGTACATTGTGGACATAATACAAATTCAATTTCCAAAGGGCGCCACTGAAATGAATTTTGGCTGCTTATGAAAAGCACTTTGGATGGATGCATCACTGATGATGATTAAATATCCGAAACACGTGTCTGGTGCATAAAACTTGGTTTGAAATTTTCTTCAAGAAGGTATAGAGTTAGAACACTTCCATATTATTGTAGTTATGTTTGACTACGACTACAGAGTCAATGAAGATCTCCATTTGATAAATGGCAATGCGTCTATTACCTAATTCATTTTGAGATATAAAAACAATACACTATTATGCTAAAGAAACACAGAAATTAAAGATCAACGAAAATTCAATGACTCTGCTGTTTTCAAAATCTTTATTTAATTATACTTTCATTTTCATTCATAAGGTTATGATTTATAAGAATCAGATACAATCTAGATTATTTCTTATTATTTACATTCCTACTGCGTTTCCCTTATATGAAGGTACCAAACCAACTGCACTGCATTTTTCGATAATCGCAAGAGCCTATCACGTGACATTTGAACAAATGCGGATTAAATTCCCATAAAAAGCCCATTCTATTTACTGCTTCAACACAGATTCAAAATTACATTATCAATCGATGCCGTCTATCCCCAGTGATTAAATGGGTCAAAATCTAGGTCACCCACATGTACACTTCCAAGAAGTGTGACGTAGTTCGATCACGCGTCACAACAGACGAACTTCAAGGACGACCTGCACTGTCGTCTACGGAATGATGCCATGTTTGGATGGACGAATTCAGACATTAATGGATCAAATATTCAATATTTAGGATGAGGATTTGCTCCACTTTTGTCATTTATCAACAGTGAATTTATTTTTGCTTCTTATGGAATTATACAGATCAGAAATATTTCGTATCAGCGAATGTTGTGCCATGTTGAGGTCACAGGCGCCAGATTCCTAGAAAAAAATAAAACCACATCTTAAACTCCCGTTCTCTTCTCTTACTCTTTCAAAGAGAAGAGAAAGGTCGATTTAGATGGGTTATAGTTTTCTCTCTAGGAATCTGGTGCCTGTGGTTAAGGTAGGTCATAAAAATTTAGTGTATTTGTGTCGTTTTGCGCGGCTGTACTCGAATTTTGCATTATTCTAAATACTTCCAGAAGAAACAGAGTAATTTTACAGAAGTTTGAATAATGGTACCGATTGATTTCATAGGTTTATAAACAGTTTAACAGTGTGTTCCAGTCAGTTTTCAAATGTTTTCCTTCCAATATCCGTGACATTTCTCCAGACTAACCAGACTTGGTCTTTATCATGTGGGACAAAAATCGCAATTTTGTACGATTCATTTTTTGTTCAGTTTTGATAGAAATGTTCAAAATACAACCATAAATAAAATTCAATTTCTAATTTTTCTACAATGTTTCCGTGCAGAAGCTACTACTTCGAAGCTAGCAAAAAAAGCCGAACGTTCGTTTACTGTTACGTCAAGTGACGTTCTCCCTCCGCAGTGACATTTCAAATATAAAGAAATGGGATGAAAAGGGACAGAAACAACTTAATTGACACGTAAAATGTAAATATAAGGATTGTTTTTCAGCTTTTGTGCTTTATCGGTGTGTATTGGCAGTAGGGAATGGAAACATAATTAATGAAAAGCACTGCCAATACACACCGATAAAGCGCAAAAGCTGAAAAACAATCCTTAAATATTTTTCATTTTATAAGTGTAGTTCTCGAAATTCCTATCTGAATACTTAAAATACAATTCGAAATGTCACGCTTTACCTTAATATCTAAACCTTTGAATTTCCACTGCACCGCAAATATGCCACCTACAACGGATTTTGTTTTCACGTGGGAAATTAGCCATAGTCTTCCTCTGTTCTTCAGTTCGTCTCATGAAAATGCATTATAATAAACATAAAAAGAAGTACCTATCAGTTATTCTTAAAATCTCAAAGCCGAGATGCATAATGCAAATAATGCGGAAGGGTTCCAACAATGTACCTTCTTGAAGCAAAATCATTCGAATTTCCATCGGAACAGTTGCTTACCTCGGAATGAACAACAACCAGGTACCCAGGGAGAGTCAGCGTATCCTGTTTCCACCCCATGCAACAACTCCATGAAAACTCTCGATGCGCAAATCAGGTAAATATGTCTTCTTTTTCATGCTGAAAGCCATCCAAGCGCACTACGCATTGTAACGGATCATTCTTGAAAGGGGGATATGATATACTTTTATAATATCCCCATAACGACCGAAGTATTTTCTCAAAGATGATTTCAGCCGTTATGTAATATTATCCTTATCTATGTTTTATTTTGAATCTTTCAAGGATTTGTCCGTCAATAAAACGACACTTTTTGGATGAATTTTGATTTTCGGTTTCATTTTCACTGACTGATTCATCATACATGTACACTGAACGAGGAGACAAAATCTCGTATAATGTACAGCCCCGACCAGTCGAAAGTTTAACGCCGAGATGACGAAATTTTGAAAGCTAAATTCGAAAGTTTCGTTAACTATTCGTCAGCGATTTTTTGAAAGCTACTGAGATGACGAAATTTTGAAAGCTCTAAAAAGCTTTCGAAAAATCGCTGACGAAAATTTCGTTAACTAATCTTAGTTAACGAAAATTTTGAAAGCTCTCGGAGCTTTCAAAATATTTGAAAGCAATCGCTGACGAAATTTTGAAAGCAATCGCTGACGAAAATTTTGAAAGCAATCGCTGACGAAAATTTTGAAAACTATCGCTGACGAAAGTTTTGAAAGCTATCGCTGACGAAAATTTTGAAAGCTATCGCTGACGAAAATTTTGAAAGCTTTTTGAACGCTCGGGTGCCATATTGTTTTTGCAATGGCTGCGACACAGCACGCCTCGGGCGAATTCCTCTGCACAGTTTAGAGGATGAAAGACACCGTCTCTTTATCGGTGGGGCCCTTTAAAAATTCACCGATTGTGAAATATCTTTCAAAGCTTCCGACAGTCACAAAGAAGCCAGGGTTTCCCCCTCATTTAGTCAGAATTTGGCCGGTCAGATGTAAATTATCTGGTAGATATATTTATTTAGATTTAAGATGAAATGGAAGTTGTTCATATTTACACTTAAAGATGGAATACCTTTACAGGTAATACAAATACAGGTAAATTCAGGTAACTAATTAGTGCAAAGCATACCCTTTTGATGACCCCATTCACCCCCAATTAACATACATGCTATGTTATTTTAACCAAGTAGGTGTATGGGGAACACTCCGGTCTGGAAAACACGGAATCTTAAAATTAACATATAAAAATAAACAAGATACAATATTTAATTTAATCCAGGAATATATATTTTCATAATTTAATCTGAACAAACATCATAGTTAATACTATTTCATCAAGCAAATTATGAAGATGATTGCTTTGATTTCGGCCATCTTGGTTTTCTCGACACAAAATAGCTTACGAAAAGCTTTCGAAAATTTTGAAAGCTAGTTAACGAGATTTTCGTCAGCGATTAGCTTTCAAAATTTTGAAAGCTATAGTTAACGAAATTTTCGTCAGCGATTAGCTTTCAAAAAATTTGAAAGCTATAGCTGACGAAATTTCGTTAACTATAGCTTTCAATTTTTTTTAAAGCCAATCGCTGACGAAATTTCGTTAACTATAGCTTTCAAAATTTTTGAAAGCTATCGCTGACGAAAATTTTGAAAGCTAGGGAATCGCTGACGAGAATTAGTTAACGAAAAATCGCTGACGAAATTTCGTCATCTCTTGAGTATTCAAAATTTTGAAAGCAATCGCTGACGAAATTTTCAAAGCTAAGCTTTCTAAAAGCTTTCAATTCGTTTACGAATTGAAAGTGAATATTAAACTTTCGACTGGTCGGGGCTGTAGTAATGAATAGACGCAAAACTAGGCAAAAAATTAAAAGATAATGTGGTTTGAGCCTTTAAGATCAATGACATAAGGACAAACAGATTATTGGGACATTTTAGTATACTCAACTCCTTTGTTGTAATGTAAAACGTCTTAAATTCAATAGGATCATTTAAAATCAGATAAATTTTCAGCGTGGACCAGAAAATAACAATACATAGGATCATCGTATTTGGCTCGTCGATAACCCTAACATTGCAGCAACAGTTTCACCTTTGATTCCTTTATAAATATAATTATGTTAATGACTGTTGCTTCATCCTATTTTCTCACTCACTTACGTCGTGAGACAAAAGAAAAAACGTAGACGTAGCAGTTTGAGATTTCCTTGTCTCACACTCCACGTGACTCCTATTATGACATCATAGAAAGAAACGTCACGCCATCGTTAGATTTGTGTAAGTTTTGGTATCGATTCTAGCTTTAAAAAGCATTAAAGTGATGATAAAATGAGGTGAGTGAGAAAAATAATCAATCACGACGTTACGACTGAGACATGGGGAATCTCATCCTCGTGCAAAAGATTTGCCACATCCACGACTCGGCAAGCCTCGTCGTGGATTGCAAATCTTTTACACTCGGATGAGATTCCCCTGTCTCAGTCTCAACGTCGTGATAGATTCTATTAATCTTGGTAAGGTATGGAATAAAGAGAGAGGATATTCTAAAACTCTTGACTTGCATAGTTATGAAGTATATGTAAACTGAAACAGTCATTTCAATAGGGACAAGGAGGACTTTACGAACAACAACAATACCAGCACCGGCCATTCTTTATTCAATTTTGTATACGTTAAAAATTTATTTGTACAATATAGACTGAATATTTACAACTGTGTTACAATACGTAAAATTATCATCATTTATTTATAATGCTTCAATGTTCTCGCTGACGGATCGCTTGAAGTGGACCATTTGGGCATCCAGAAGTACGGAATCCAGGCTGACTTTTCGGGGTAGTATTTCTCAAATATCTTTCGGTAGTAGAGGGCTTCCTTTGTCACCGGTGTGTTATGGGGATATATTGCACTGGCGTCTTGTAATTCACTATCATTTATCTGTGAAAGAAGATATAGCTTTATATTACTTCATTTATGTTTCTTAAATTAATGCATTTAAAAAACAATGATTGAAACAATTGTACTGAACCAAAGAATGACATCTTTACATTAAGTTCAGAAACTAGGCGAATATTCCCAACAAGACAGCATTGTAGTAAGCACAGCGGAACACACACACATATGTGAGACGAGGAAACATCATTTACGAGCTTAGTTTAAACATTTCAATATTGGAAAATAAGAACATATGTCACTGATGTCAAAAGGATGTGAAGATACGATGTCAAATTGTTTAGTTTTCTATATACCGGTATACAATGCATTATATCAAAAGGTGCAAAAACAGAGAAATAGATAGTCCTCATGTTTGTGAGTTAAAATAGGTAATATATAACTCTCACTTACTTGTTCTTCTATATGATCTTGAAGAATTTCAAACCACGACCTTTTAACTGAGGTAATACCATCACTAAAAGCCTCCTTTGGTCTCCATAGTATGTCACTAGGTAATAGACCAGTGTCAGAGAATGCAGACCTCAGTAAATACTTCTCTTTGCCTTGCTGTGGTTGTTTACTGGATGGAGTAATGGACAAGAAGTAGCTGCTAAGACGGTGATCAAGGAATGGAACTCTAATTTCTAACCTGTGAAGAAGACAAATGATCATTTAAATGTCGATTTGCGAATGATTTGTAGAACATCTTATCATATTTTTTTTAAATTCTGTCTGTTTTCTTCAAGGTTTACTATCTTGGGTTCAGAGAAATCGCAAACTGAAATGTCAAAAAAGACTAATTTAATTGGATTCAACATGGGAACAGTTCCTTTGATCAGAGAGTAAGCATTTCTTGTATGGTTTGTACATCCATGAGTTATGGAATATGTCAATTTGAAATCAGTGATTGCAATTTCTGAATTATTGACATTTTCATTTCAACCAGTTACCCAAATTACTCTACTTTGGAATTCGAGGCAATACTAATCATTAAAAATAGCAATCCAAGGAATGCTTGTGTCGCCTGCGAAGCGGTTTGATTATTATTCTAGAAAGTGGATCAAAATTATTGGTATCAGTAGAAAAGTCTTTTCAAATGAAATTCATTGGAAATATCAGACCACTTAATTACAAATTAAAGATGTGGTGATTCTCAAATTTTCAGAAAAGAGTGTCGACGTCCATCATCTAGGTCAAGGTCAATACGTAAAAATTGGTAACAAAAAGGTCTCATCATAAGAAATAAGACCTATCACCTACCAATAAAAAGATATATACAACCTTAGAAAAGTAGGTCAAATATCTAGGAAAAGGTAAAAAATTATGGTATGTGTAGAATTGCATTGTTAAAAGGAAAATACATGTGAAATATCAAAGCCCTATCACCTACCAATCAAAATATATAGCCAATATTACTTTTCTTGAAAAGTAGATCAAATATCTAGGTCAAAATCAAAAGGTCAAATATTATGGTCTGTGTAGAAAGGTCTTGTCACAAGGAATACTCATGTGAAATACCAAAGCCCTATCACTTACCAATCAAAAGATATATCCATTCTTAATTTTTTTTGAAAAGTAGGTCAAATATGTAGGTCAAGGTCAATAGGTCAAAATCCGTGGTATGTGTAGGAAGGTCTTGTCACAAGGAATACACACGTGAATTATCAAAGCCCAATTACTTACTAATCAAAAGATATCGCGAATCTTATCTTTTTTCCAAAGTAGGTCGAATATCTAGGTCAAGGTCACAAGGTCAAAAATTATGGTATGTGTAGAAAGGTCTTGCCACAAGGATTGCACATGTGAAATATCAAAGTCCTAACACTTACCAATCAAAAGATATATCCATTCTTAATTTTTTTGAAAAGTAGGTCAAATTTCTAGGTCAAGGTCACTAGGTCAAAAATTATGGTATGTGCAAGAAGGTCTTGTCACAAGGAATACACATGTGAAATACGAAAGCCCTATCACCTACTAATCAAAAGATATATCCATTCTTAATTTTTTTTTTAAAGTAGGTCAAATATGTAGGTCAAGGTCAATAGGTCAAAAACCGTGGTATGTGTAGGAAGGTCTTGTCACAAGGAATACACATGTGAAATATCAAAGCCCTATCACTTACCAATCAAAATATATAGCGAATCTTATCTATTTTTCAAAAGTAGGTCAAATATCTAGGTCAAGGTCACAAGGTCAAAAATTATGGTATGTGTAGAAAGGTCTTGCCACAAGGATTGCACATGTGAAATATCAAAGTCCTAACACTTACCAATCAAAAGATATATCCATTCTTAATTTTTTTGAAAAGTAGGTCAAATTTCTAGGTCAAGGTCACTAGGTCAAAAATTATGGTATGTGTAAGAAGGTCTTGTCACAAGGAATACACATGTGAAATATCAAAGCCCTATCACTTACCAATCAAAAGTTACGGGCTGTGACACCCAAAGTGTGACAGACAGACTGACAGACGGACGGACAGACGGACAGACGGACAACGGACAAAGTGATCCCTAAGTGTCGCTATGCTTCGCAGGCGACACAAAAACGTTAAAAAAAGTTTGAAAAGAGGAGAAAAACTTAAGATAAGAAATGAAGCAAGGGTACCACATACAATTTACACTTTTTGTATCTTACCCCCATGCTGCTGTAGTTCGGTCTCCACGAAGTACATCATACATATATAGATCCTTACAGAGTCGTCTGCTCTCAGTATCGGCTGCGTCGGCAGAGGGCGCTATATGGAAGTAGATATAACCCTGCATGACTTCATCAGCTCCCTCTCCTGACAGTACCACCGTGGTGTCCGTCTTCTCCTTTATGTATTTACTGACTAGATACATACCTATAAATAAAAACAAGGCGATAAGAATATGCTCGTTTACAATTGGTTGTTAGAGAATTTTGTGCGTGTTTTGAATGATTGATATATACTTCACGTAGCCATGCTGGAGAAACTATCCACCTTTTCTTTTTCAAAAAATCATCTCTGTCTCGTTTTTAAAAAACCGAAATAAAATAAAATGCAATTCGTTTATACGTTCAAAACACTTGGAAAGAGTGGAGATTTTATCAGCCGTGTTCACTGAAATATAGCGAGAGCAAACATTGCACCGAACATGAACGCATACAGAAAACAGAAGTTGACAAAATCGAGAATGCAAATCCGAATCATCAGATGATGCATGCAGATAACTGGAGATTCCATTCTAAACGTCGCTTATTTGCTTTTGATATTTTCAAAGAAAAGCTGTGACAGCGTGTAGTATGTAGACTAAGTACATTACCCACTGATGCCCTAACTGTTGTTATATCATAGCTCTCCAGGTGGTATATAACGCTGTCTATTGCTGATATACCCTCCTCTGGTGTCATGACGATTTCATGGTGATCTGTACCTATGTGTTTAGCTACCTAAATATACAACAAGAACAAAATCTGATCATTTTACTTTTGTAACGTCTCAAGATATCAGACAAACAAGCTCTGAAATTTCTTTTTGAATGCGGTACTATTAATCTATTGCATACAGTACTTGTAACGCCACTGCTAAAAGTCGTTTACAAATTCTGAAATTAGAACAAATACATGTAATTCTTCGTGGTCGTAGCAAATGATACAGAATAAATCAATAGCCGGAACATTCTTGTCCAAATCACGTATTAAGAACATTTTTACAAAGGATTCCATTGTCAGTGGACAAGGTCAGCACACATGGTATCATTGAATAAGGGTCACAAAGACAAATTTGGAAAAAAAATATATTGAATGTTTTTATACAACATTGATATAGGTAACGCTACCAAATGGTTCTCCAATGATTTAGACAGCATTGAGAGTTACCTTTCTTGCTGCGAGTAGATCGGGGCTGTTCTCCATACCAATGGAAAACGTTTGTATTGGGTACGTCACTCCCATCTCCTTTGACTTTTTTACAACTAATGCTGCTACCAGACTTGAATCTAGACCTCCTAGATGATAAAATATACCATTGTCAGGACATCGTGTTAAAGAATGCGGGGACCCTGGGAGAAGTTATATATGACCAGGCGCCAGTTTTACTAAAGATCGTAAGTGTAAACTTAGGCGTAAGTTACGACATTTTTCATTATTTTTCTGTTTTACTAAAAGTCGTAACTTACGACAAACTTAGTTTACGTGTAAATTTTTGCGTAAATCTACGACTGCCCTCAACCACACATAAGTCTACACGTAAGTCATAAACAGAAAAGAAGGGACTAATTTTTCGGATAAAACCATACAAACACGTAATGGAAGAGAGTTTTCCGAAAGAAGAAGCGTGTATTTGATGTTTTGGATGCTGAAAAGTTTAAACTTCCTGCTAAAAATAGCTCATGGTGTGTTTACATAGTGTCAGAGTTACGACCTTTCGTAAGACGCAACTACGCAAACGTAAAAAATGTCTTAACTTGATTTACGCCTAAGTTTACGCTTAAGTTTACGCAAAAATTTACGACCTTTAGTAAAACTGGCGCCAGGACCCTGTAAAGATCTGTCATTCATAAGATAGACCCGAACCTTATCCAGGCTAGGACGTAACAAATGATCCCGGCCACCCCAATTTCAAGGAGAAATGTAAATCCGTGAGACATTATAAAAGGAACATTTAAGATCCTCAGGCTCAGAACAGTACTAAAATGGTACCATATTAAGATGAGGTATTATCAATGTCTAATAGGAATGTTTCAATATGTATATTGACGTATAATGAATATACAAGTGTGTATTTCACAGATTGGCCAATTGGGACATTTTTATGGAAAATCAATCAAGTAACGCCGAGGAAAAACTCAATTCCTGAGATTGGTTCAAATAAGGCTTGATATCCTAAATTACCACCAATTTATTACATGTACCTGAGAGCATACATCCTATTCTTCTATCTGACATCAGACGCTTGGAGACAGCGCCCTCTAGAAGCTGACGTAAACTTTCCGGTACATCATCGTCTGTTAATTACAAAAAGTTGTAGAGTATATGGAATATCAAATATGACGAAACACTTTTGTTAAATCCCTCGTAGATACACTGACATAACATTATTTTGTTTAGAATACATTAGAACAATGTAGATAAGAAATCCTGATATTAAACAATAATCATGCAAATTCAATGTATTTAGGATAAGACAAGTGATCAATACCCCTATATTTATATAATTCTTTATTTGAAATTTAACTTGCTCATATCTGGATTCCTGACAACATGACCTCCCTCATTCCCCATGCTCTCTTTCTCTCTTCATGTAGTTAATCGTTCTAAGGAACACGTAAGAATTTTTTCATAAAAAAATATCGATCTTTTCATTTGATTTCACTACTGGACAAGGAAATTAGGAAATCAACATACCTATAGGATTGATCAGGGTTTTATATGCAGGATGTTCCCCTATCTTGTGGAATGTCGCTCTCTCTACAAACGTCGCTTTACCTATCTGGTCAAGATGGTATGTTTCTACTTGACCAGGAGGGAAAGGTTCAATTACTGAACCTGGTTTCTGGGCTTGTGATAGTGTCATCAATCCTGAAAATAAATTTTTTACACGAATGAATATAATTCAAGACTCGATCTTCTTTTATCAGTAATGGTGTCCAAAATTTTGCCGCTTGAGACATTGGATCACGATGTTTGTATCAGTAAAATGATGATCGAGTTTTTTATAAACCAGTTTTAAAAATAAACACGAAATGAATATAACATTCTTCCCCATACCTGCCTTTGTTTGTCCTTTTTCATCAGTAAGAATATTCAAAATAAATCAAACATTCGAAACAAAGCGCTTTAGTGAAAAAACCACAGGGATTTATCGCGCTTCCCGGTTGCTTGATGTATTATGGGTTTAATCAATGACGCAGGAAGCGCAATAAATCGCTGTGTTAAAAACTACATGTACATATGCACAAAAGATACCTTTAGCCTCTGAACACACGGCCATAAAACCATTTTCATCAGTAACTCTGAACATGGGTCTGACGCCAAACGTGTCTCTACCAAGATAAACCTTTCTGTTGGCAGTGTCGAGCAGCACGAACGCGAAGACGCCATCTAAATGTTTGGCGGCAAATTCAATGCCACCTTCAACGAATAGATGGATTATCACCTCTCCGTCACATTCTGTACTTCGCTCAAAGCCAAATTCTTCTGTGATCTGTGAAATAAAGTCAAATTCTTAATTACTGAATTAAATCACTTTTCAACGACGTAATTTATTGTAAATTTAGGAAATATTGTGAAGTTATGCTGTATAACCTTTTAATTGTTCTATTTATTCTAATCAACAATTAAATTATAATTTTCCATGTTGATAATAAGAATATAAACGAATATTTCATACAAAATGAATGAAAATAAAGAAAAGTCCTACTGTGGGAAGTTTATATTAACACATTTGATTTTTACCCAGCTTACAAACCTTCAAATGTGATTCTTTTGTTATTCATCGGTCATTTTATTTCATAAAGACCGCGGACGATTCTAAATATACGAGGTTTTATGAACGTTCAATGAAGTGTGGAGGTCAATAAAAAACAATGAGGGGCGGAGAAAAGAAAATTATTTCAGTCGCGGGTGTCAATTATTTTGATTATGATGAGTATTCGGCCATAGTATAGAAAATATTGTGTTTTAAGTCCGCTTAAGACATCCTTTTATAAGAAATGTTAATAGAAGAAGAATAGATTCCTCTATCCCGAAAAGTTCAAAATGCCATTTCAAATCAATCTAGATCCCTAGAGCGATTTTTGAAGACCAGTTATTCTAAATGCCCTTCAAATACATGTACATTGAGGAACTTGATGGACAAAATATAGAAATATTATCCTCACTTGATAAAAAAATCTTTCCTTATCTCTATTTGCAATAATTTAGTCACCTAATTAAAACTTGATTGGAGATAGAACTCATTGTTACTCATTGTTACACTGTTTTTTTCTTCTTTGACCGAATACAGGGTACCTTTCAGAAAATTATCGTGATGTTTAACAAACTATTTTACTTCTATGGCCTATTGATCGTTACCGTTGCATATTTCGTCCAGATAATTTGCATGGTCTATTTCATTTTGAAAAGCAGGGGTGTATTAAATATTTAGATTTTAAATTTTCTGAAAATTAAAGAAAATCTGCGGTTTGTAAGTCGGATAAAGACCTCGTTGAGGTCTGTATGAAGGTTAGATGCCCTCGGAGAGAACAGGGTGGTGTTTAAAGACCTCGGCCTTCGGCCTCGGTCTTTAAACACCACCCTGTTCTCTCCTTGGGCATCTAACCTTCATACAGACCTCAACTCGGTCTTTATCCTATACATACAGACATGGTGTTTACATAGAGATTCTGTGATCAAATGATTCATCTTTATGGAGGCTAAGAGGCCAACAATTTCTGGATAATTTGAGTGTTTCTTGCTACAGTATTTACCAGTTTATGGTTGTATATTTCACCGTTGTATATTAACCATATATGGGGATGTTTGTATAATCTCATAGGCTGCATTCCCGCCAAATCGTCAACGATGGCAAGTCGATGAAACCCGAGACAACACGTGGGGAAGTAATGGATGGTCTCCAATCGGAAGGCATCGGGACCTCTGTGTGTGATTTTGTGAGCAGCATTACACTGAATTGATACGTCATCATCACTGCCAAATATGGCCCAAATTCCGCACATTTTGACAGTTCCTGTAAAATATATAATATCACCTGTCGTTTATGATTATCTTAATGATACATATTGATCAAACAATTACAGCTTATAGTTTTATTACACATTCGTTACACCATTTAAGGGGGCGGGGAGGTATACCAAGAAACATGGCGTCTTTGTTTACCATAGATACACAATTAAAACAGAGAAAAGTGGAATTTAGACACAAAAATTGTTTTGAAACATGCATGCACGGAAAAAGTAAATATCTAAATTTTAAATTCAGAGCATATAATCGATGTAGGAAATTTATACACAGAGTGCAAAACACGCTTGTCATTCTTGTAATCATGATGTAAACATACCCATGTGTTGTTCTGCAGAAAAGAAATCTCTTAACCTATGCTGATTTTTTTTTTTTTTTTTAGATGGGATATGGAATATTAGTCTACAAAACGAATGGTGTCTTTCACCCCGTACTTCTTCGTAAAACAAGATATACTGAGAAAACGTACAATGAAATACATAGTAAAAATCAATACAGGGGTGCTACCTTAAAGAGGGACAGAGGGTTTCATTTCAAAGACTTTGTACATGTAAGTAAATGCATCATATCAGAAATATTTAACCGAGTCCTATCCCTTCGTTTGCCATTGTTGCAGCATATTGTCTGCACTTGTAAACAATATTGGTGTATATCAATTTGCGGATCTACTTATTTTTCCATGGAGGCGTGGGGGGGGGGGGGGTCAAGTCGATGGTTTTGAGACAACATGCCCGGTAATACGGATGTATAGCTTACAATTTTCACGAATCATTAAAAACTTACATTACTATTCATGTCATTACATTTCATATCCGTTCCCGATTTCCTGATTATTTATTTATTTCTGAGAATATATATGGCCCTATCTACAAGTAAGAAGTTAATTGGAGATAAAAGTTAACTATGCTCGAAATGCTATAACGAACCCCCCCCCCCCCCCCCCCCCCCCCTGCTTCCCGAAGAACTCTCATTTAGTTGTGAAGGAAAGTTACGTTGTAGCTAACTACAGACGAATCACATGTACTAGTGCAACAGACGCATCATGCATTTATTTATTTATTCATTTATTCATTTATTTATTTACTTATTTATTTATTTATTTATTCATTCTACATAGATAGAATAATTGTATAGAAATATCGTCATCGGCTTTCAAGCCCTTTTACTTTAAGAGTAAGCTGATGAGTATGGATCGAATCGATCGATGTATCTTGATAACTATGATTTAAGACGAAGAAATGTGCATTTCTTATGCATGAATACCATGAATGATCACAATTAAGAGATGATGAAATATAACTAAAGATACATCACTTACCTTAAGCTTGTCTAAATACTGTACAGCAACACCTATGGCAGACCTCGTGTACAATGGTAGTAATAGCTTACTGGTGCGGCTTTCTGAGGTGATGTAATTTAACGTAAAAATGATGCAACCTCGACCAATATAAATATACGTTACATGGAGTGTAAATAACGCTTATGTTTGCAAAAGTACTTTTATACGGCGTGAGAGTTTCATGCTAACTAGACAGGAAAGCACGCGCTATGGTCGTGAAACGTTCCCCATTATGTTTTTGTTAATGGGAAAATAATATTATGCTTCAAGTTCAAGATCAGGGATTAAAAGGGAAGTAGGTCGTTTTGAGTCATTTATATGCGCTGTGCATGATCGAGTTTACATAAATAGACAATGAGGACGCGTGCCCCGAGTTTTACGTATTTTAAATAATTTTGGTGCAATTCGGTGTGCGACTGACTTCTCCGTTTCGAATTAAATGAGCAACAAGATAACGTTTTGTGTCATCTTTTGATCATGTTGATGAACATAAATATTTGTTCACGCATTATAATGTGAAATGTATGAAATACATAATCGAAGTGAAACAGGACGAAAGACGACAGTTTTTTTTTTTGGGGGGGGGGTTCGTATTTTGGATTTATTTATCTTCTATGATTATCAATTTCCTGATAATATTATGCATTAAGATCAGGGATTTAAAAGGACCTAGGTCGTTTTTATTCTTTTAGCCTTTTTTTCGTTGTTTGTCGTCGCTTCGCGGCTAGGTGATAAATTAATTAGTTCCTGCGCTTCGGGGATCTACTGGATAATAAACCACGGCTAGATATAGTTGTTATTTCTATTCTAACATTGTTCTGCAGAAGAAAATGGGCGGAGCTTTGCGGACTGATTGGCGAAGTTTAGCGAGCTGGAAGTTTATTGGAGATTTTACACCAGGCGAGTTCTAAGGAAAATATAGGGAGAACATCTCAAGTCATATTAGAATTTAGTTCTTACTTTAATTTATATAATATTATTAAATTTTTACTGTAATTTTTCTTTTTTGAAAGACGTAATTTAATTAAGAGCCTGGTAGTGTACGATCGGTGTGAAGTGAAAACTATGAAACAATTTTAATGTATAAAGAAGATACTTTGTATATTAGACTGAATTAGATGATGACAATGTTGAATAGTTAATACGTTCCCATACAAGAGAAGGACAGTCAGTTGTATTTTCCAGTGAAAAGAAGATACCTATATATATCGTACATTTGTAAAATCTGCTTTTCTCATTAAGACACTTCATGAGCGGATGTATTATAGATGGAAAGGAGACCATGCCCTACCCAGTAACTTGCGACAAATGCCGATTCGAAACCCACATACCCCCCCCCCCCCCCCATTTTTCCTTTAATTCTCTTGAAAAGGGATTGAACTCATCCTTCGGGGCCCGTTGGATAGCGAACAATATACCAGAGCTGCGGTGTACTTATATCAAAGATTTACGTTTATTATCAGATAAAATATATGGTAATATTAGCACAGGTCTGGGGTTGAAGGAGGGGAGGGGGTCACTTCCTGATTAAAAGGGGGAAAAAGTAGAGAGTGGTTTTGATTTGTATGCTATGGTATAAATCAAATATTTGATATGTATTATCATGATATTCCACTCTTAATGTAATATCGATCCTTTTAGTAAAATCTTGCTTAACGCTTCCTACCAAGAGTTGTCGTTCACAACGAATTTTTTTTACGTTGAACCAAAATGTCTATGACAACGCACATAAACAATCTGACAAATTGTATTTCTTATAAAAAAATTAATCTATACAAGAGATAAAGCAGGGAAAGTTTAGGTTAAAACAATCCGAAAATATAGACTAGACTATTTACGTTCAGATATATCATTATTTTCTACTTAGATGGTGCCACTTATCTGTCATATGAATTTTCTATAAAGTCGTATAAAAACTGCGAGAAATATATGTTCTTCGTCTAAATATACATGTAACACATAGAAATCAATATATAAACTGATTTTGTCATTTTACGTTTTTCTGTTAAAATTCGTATCACTCAAGAAATGAAAAATCAGTACGGATAATTAAAATTTTCAGTTTTAAAGATAAAAGTATCATCTTCTTCAGCTCTGTTAAATCCCCCCCCCCCTCAAAAAAAGATAAACAAACAAACAAGTAAACAAGTCTTGTGAAAATTCTAGGTAGAAATAAAATCAAAAATTATATATACCATTCTCTTGCAAAATCCATCTATTAAAAACCAATAAATTTCATTAGATTTATTTGGGGTTATTTGTATATCTGATTTATCACATGTATTGCATTTTAAACATTGCGGTGTAAATGAACAATACTATTTTTCTTATAGTATTTCAGAATATTACGCAATGCAAATATAAAGAAGGGTTTAATTTCAATTTTCCAGCTTTTATATTGATGAAATTGCATGTAAACGTATTTGATGCAATTACCGAAACATTGATAGAGCTAGTCGAGATACAATTTTATTGACCCAATAAAAGGTGTACTGAATGATAAATATTAATCTGATGTTATTTGAAAACAAGGAGCTCAATACTAAAGGAAAGTATAAAGGATTTTCTCCATAACAAAGCGATAAAATGCACTAAATTTCCGAATTCCTTCTGATTACGTACATTTTATTTCTCTGATTACTGCAGATTCAAAGAGTTTTATTATGTTTTCTTCCTTGAAATAGCAAGCTTACACACAAGTTAATGAACTTCTAGAAATTTAATCCTTGTTTATTATTGACAATCTCATTCTTTGAATTCTTGAATTTCCCTTTTAATAAATTCTAAGGTAAAATTCTCGTAAACCGTAATTCAAATGATGTAACTGAAGACATGAAGGTACAATTAAAGCTTTTTTTCCCAATATTGACAATTTTTATTTTGTAAACTTATGTCTAGTGAATATAAAATCAATATTACAATCAAATTCAAGGTAGAAAGGTATCCGTGTTAAATCATGGCCTGAGTGCAGATGTAATTATGTAAGAATTCCGAAACAAGGCTTGACTTCCTCTTTATATTACCGTTTCAAATTCGTTTCCGTTTTTATCATTCTAAATCAGGAGGACTGTTCGAAACTCGTTCAAATATACTCGCATTTAGTGTTTATCGAAAATAGAATAATAAAACCAAACTGTCGTAGCTTATGTCCAAAATTTGATGATCTTGTCTCCGATGCGTATCCGGCAAAAGAGAATCATGCTCTGTCATTTCAGCAGTTCAAAGTTATGTAAGTGAACGGCCTGTTGTCCACTAGTGCTATTTGCTCTCTCTCTCTCTCTCTCTCTCTCTCTCTCTCTCTCTCTCTCTCTCTCTCTCTCTCTCTCTCTCTCTCTAAACAAATTCATGAAAATTAAATGGATTATAAAAGAGCTTCTGTATTTTCAGTACTTATTCCTGGTTCTTCATCAGAATCTACATACATGAAAATGGGGATATTGACCGACATAAACCGGTTCACAGATACTGTCTTATGGTCGTTATATTTGAAGGTTATCCCCCGTCAAAGAACTGTGATCTGACGTGAAGTGAGATTATTCTTGATACGAGTACTCCATTCTGATAGGAAGGGAAATGATGAATTTAGTATATCTGCCTCTTGAATACTCTCTTTTCACACCACATTAACTAATCAATTCCACATAAGCGCACTAAGGATATTTCCTCCCTTTTCCGAACTATTTATCGCCAACTGACGTCAAGATCCCCAGTAATGTCTTAACTTAAACAAGCTGACATCTGCTTTCTTATGTATACCTCATTTGCTAGGAATATAAGACGCAGTTAAAGCAGTTAAAGCAAGCGAGAAAGTTCGGACCGTAACATTACGAGAATCGGATGCTCATAAAGGTCAAACCGGAAGACAAACAATAAACAGAAAACGGTTTACGATTGTAGTAAAAGAACTTACTTTTTACGACTGTATTAAGTTGATATTGCTGCAAGGACATTGGCAAGTAGATATCAAAAGTCTAAAGTCCATGCATTTATTCATGATCAAGGATTCAATGATACATTTGTGCCGTATTTCTGAATATAGCTCTCGACCATTAGGCAACAAGAATAAATGGCATTTTTGTTATTTATTTCTTCTGTGACGTTATTTACGATAACACAATATTGGTTTTGCGTAAATCGTCGAGGTCTTATTTATCTACAGATACTGCAGTACCTTCTTCCTTTAACTCAATCAATTTGCAAGTAAATTCAGCATTTCAATGAAGAAACAATCGTTAATAAACTTAACTTAAAGATTGAGTAACATCTGTTTTATTTCTTATATGCTACATTTCAATTTTTTATAGAAAATATAGAAGTTATTCAATTTAATTCATTTCATTGGCAGAGTTTGATCGTTCTCAATTTTGTACTTTGACACAGAGGAGATAATTAATATTATTTGATAACTCTGAGATCACTTGTTTTATAGTACTCCAGGGTTCTGGATGACGGGTCTTTGGCTGACGACCATTTTAATGACCAGAAGTAAGGTGTCAGTGACGCCATACCTGGGTAGAATTCCTCGAAGATCTTCCTATAAAACAGGGATTCCTTTGAATGCGGTGTATTATAGGGATATTCTATGTTTGCACTTTGTAATTTACTGTCGCTGATCTGAAAACAGGTAAAATCGTTATTATTATAGGATAGCATGTTCTATGAACTTTCTAATTGTCTTTGTATAAAGCAAGGAAAGAATCGTGAATCATTCCTGTATTAGATAAGAAAATGAAGATCAAATTAGGAAACTGTCTACATGCAAACGATCGTTGATAACAGGCTATTCTAAACAACTCGATGTGTTTGTCTGAAATAACACTTAAACCTTAATCGAATTTAATCGAATAGTTTGAATAAGCGAAAGGAGTTTTCTTGTGCGATCCTTATCATTCTTGTACATTTTTTTTCAGTTGAATAGGAAACTTTGCCTCCAAAATGTATATGCTACATATTGCAATCGAACACAAAATAATAGAAAAAGAACCTGTTCATCCATGTATTCCTGTATGATCTTGATCCATGACCTTTCCACCGGTGTAATTCCATCACTAAACCCTTCTTTGGGTCGCCATAGTATGTCATCCGGTAATAAGACAGTGTTAGAGAAAGCTGATCTTAGCAGGTACTTCTCAATCCCTTTCTGTGGTTGTCTTGTAGATGGTGAGAGGGACAGGAAATAACTGGTCAACTGATGGTCAAGGAAAGGTAGACGAATCTCCAACCTACAAGATCAATTAATTTTCAGAGCTTTGATCCTTTACAGTAAACTAAAAACCTATCCTCATTCTTAGAAGCGACGAGGGAATCTCTAACAGAAATGGGTGGCAGCACCTATAGCAATACACGGAGACTTCAACACACAAAGTAGACAAGAACGACTAGAAACGCAAAAGGGACAAGGAATATTAAACATCAAAGACATCAGGATACGTAGCTTCCAAATCAACTTTTAAAATATTTACTACCAATGAATGATCAGTAAAACCTATTGAATTACCCCCAAGCTGCTATAGTTCTGTCTCCACGTAGCACGTCATACATATACAGGTCTTTACAGAGTCGTCTGCTCTCGGCATCGGCTGCGTCGGCAGAGGGCGCTTTGTGAAAGTAGATATAACCCTGCATGACCTCATCAGCTCCCTCTCCTGACAGAACCACTGTGGTGTCCGTCTTCTCCTTTATATACTTACCCAGTACGTACATTGCTATAATAAACTGGTCCCACCTCTAGCTTGCTAGGGGTCCGTCGATGCTTAATTTTGTGCTCTATTGTGAGTGCTGTTGAGATTATCGTCAGGATCTTCTTTAACTCATTGCTATAATAAACAAATATATCAAATGATTAAGAGAAATAAACACTTTTAAAAGAGTATGAAGAAGTATAAAGGAGTAGTCGTTTCCTGCCTCTCACAAAGGAACTATTCTTTACTGTATGAAGAAGTACAAGAGTATCAGAGGTCTTGAAAATGAAACATTCCGTCTTCTCCTTTTTATGGCGTATTTGTTTCTCAGCTGATACGGTACGCCAGAGCATTGAAGCATGAAGCATGAAGATTTCATCATTAGAGCCAGACAGCTTGCAAGTAAGCTCACTGTGTACAATCCACGACGGGTACGGATGTTTCGCTTCATTTTCCGGTTTCACTTTGAAGCGGAGATTTTAAGTACTCAGGTCTTAAAATCTCATTTTATGTTGGTTTCCCGAAAACATAGCTTGGAATTTTTTGTATGGATGGTACAAGGAGAGATGTAAGTTTGTTTTACAATAACATGTCAGATCAGATCCACTGAATTATTAAAGCTAAACACATAATTTTGACGCAGAATGTATCCAAAGTCACACTGAACGTGCTATTTTCCAGAAAATTTTGCATTAATCTCAGTCAAATTGCAAACATTGATATCAAAATAAGATTTTTATATTTAGAAATAACAGCAAAGTCATTGCATTAGCAAATCGTTTGTAAAATACTCCAATATTAGCAGCAAAATGGATATATTGGTGTTTTGACTGTACGTGTTTGAAAAATACGTCCTGTACGGTTTAGATATTATGTACTGTACGGTTTGGTTTAACTTCATACACCGCGTGGGATCGAAACGTATGATGCTGTGATTCTTTACGGAGAATTTTGATGTTTTCTCATCATTTAAGTGATACTGCACAAAACTAATGAGACGTTGCAGTAGAGCAATGTCTAATAAGTAAGTCCATATCGTATATAAATCTGAAAAGTCTGTAGTTTTTGCAAACACTTCACGAGTTCGTCAGAAGGAATTATTTTCTGTCGTCGATTAACTATTGAAGTGTTTGCGAAAACTATGAACTTTCCATATACCTGGACGATATGGATTGATTTATTAGGTGATGCTCTACTGCAACCACTGTTCAGTTTTGTAAAGTTTAATTTAGAAAATGAGAAAATACCCAAAAAACTATGTAAGGAAGCACAACACCATACGTTTCGATCCCACGCGGTGTTCATAGGTCTCAGTTCATTTACCATCTTCGCGAGCCAAATTTGAGGAGCACGGCGGATCTATACCATTGGCTCGCGAAGATGTTCATTTACCCACTACAGCGAATTTGCGATTAGATTCTTAAATATTTTTTTCTAGAACTCGAGGGGAATGTTATTTTCAACAGGTCACTACATGTATTTATCTTCGATCTTCAATGTCATTTTTTCAGTGCAGAGTAACAATAAAATGAAACAAATGTAGTTCAAATTCAACTTATCGAGAAAGACAGGTTACAAACGGTCATGTATCACACTTCCAAATTTGTATATCGGGCAGAATACGTACAAATATGGTGCCTTTGGGGCAAAGGAGCAACTCCAGGACTTTATACTATAAAGAGGCTGATCACGGGAGAAACGTGGAAATAATTTGAACTTTGTGTTTTCCTATTAACGAGACAAAAATAATAACAGCAGCAAATCTTAAAACTGGATACCATTTAGTAGAACAAATGTTGAAAAGAAGATGGAAGATGTTGAAAGGATTGAATTCAAAAAAAAGAAATTTACTTAGTCCAAGGGTGGAAATTTGTTAATGGATAAAAAACAATGAAACATGGTTGTGCCCCCCACTTTTCAAAGTGGGGGCATGTGCCCCGCTGCCCCCCCCCCCCCCCCCCCCCACTTCTCCTACGCCCTTGAAATGTCTTATAATTTGTTTTTGTGAAGCGAAATGTAAAAAAAAAAACAATGTTACGAAGAGAAAACTAGTCAGGTTCCCGGGACGCCTATTGTTTTTTGTTTTTTGTAAAGAGTAAAAGGGATCACGGGAACCTTACTTTATCATTCTTTGCAGATGCAACATGATGAGAACTTAGTGCATTTAGTGCATCACATGATAAATCCTTGGACCGGACACTATCGCGGTTTGCTTTCCAGATCTACGTCGCTTGGAGAGCACTGTAGGTGTCGCCACTTCTTTTTAAATAATCTAAAGATTTATAGAGATATGCTATTGAGGCAATGTGATGCATTTAATCAACCTTTTAGAATAATGCTTGTTTATGTGGGTACTATTCTTTCGCAGCGTTGCCTTTGGAGGGTAATTGTGCCCTCGCTGACCCTCGGGCACTATTCCTTCCAAAAGCAACACTATGAGAGAATAGTACCCACACAAACGGGTATCAATATGTAAATAGTACCCACGAAAATAGGAATGTACCGGGGCCCATGAAATAAAACGACTAAATATAAACCGTACAGTGCATATTTTATAAACACGTACAGTCAAAAAAACCACATGTCCATCTTTTTCTGCTAATAATCGAGTACTTTACAAATGATTTGCTAATATAATGACTTTGCTATTATTTGTAAATATAAAAAATCTTATTTTAATATCAATGTATGCTATTCGACTGAGATCAATGCCAAAGTTTCTGAATAATTGGACGTTCAATGTGACTTGGGGCGTTGACTGCGGCAAAGTTCTCTGTTTAACTTCAATAATTGAATAGATCTGATCTGACATGTTATTGTAAAACAAACTTACATTCCACTTGGTACCATACATACAAAAAATACCAGCCTATGGTTTTGGTAAATCAATATAAATTAAGGTTTTTAGTCCCCTACCGGCAACGCCGAAGGGGACTCTTAGTTTCCTCTCGGTCTGTCTGTCTGTCCGTTCGTCTGTCCGTCTGTCCCATTTTCAGTTTTCCGAACTTTTTTTCGCTGTTGTTGCATATATTGAACTCATTTTTGGTATGTGGATATATCTCAATGGGATACAGATCAAGTTTGAATTTGCTTTTGATTGACCTAATTTTACAAGAGTTATGGCCCTTGGACTTAACAAATTTTATGAAAGTTTCAGTTTTCCGGACTTTTTTCCGCTGTTGTTGCATATATTGAACTCATTTTTGGTATGTGGATATATCTCAATGTGATACAGATCAAGTTTGAGTTTGCTTTTGATTGACCTAATTTTACAAGAGTTATTGCCCTCGGACTTAGCAAATTTTATGAAAATCTCAGTTTTCCGGACTTTTTGCCGCTGTTGTTGCATATATTGAACTCATTTTTGGTATGTGGATATGTCTCAATGGGATACAGGTCAAGATTGAGTTTGCTTTTGATTGACCAAATTTTACAAGAGTTATGGCCCTTGGACTTAGCAAATTTTATGAAAATTTCAGTTTTCCGGACTTTTTTCCGCTGTTGTTGGATAAATTGAACTCATTTTTGGTATGTGGATATGTCTCAATGGGATACAGGTCAAGTTTGAGTTTGCTTTAGATTCATCTATTTTTACAAGAGTTATGGCCCTTGGACTTGGCAAATTTTATGAAAATTTCAGTTTCCGGACTTTTCTTTGGTTCTATTGCAAATAATGCACTGATTTTTGGTAAATGAAGACATCTCAGTGTGATACAGACCAAGTTTGAGTTTGGTTTCCATTGGCCTATTTTTACAAGAGTTATGGCCCTTGGCCTAGCAAATTTCATGAAATTTTTAGTTTCCCGGACTTTTTCATGCCTGTTATTGCAGATAATGAGCTGATTTTTTTGTATGTGAATACATTATAGTGTGATGCAGATTTGAGTTTAATTTAGACTGACTAATTTTCACAAGAGTTATGGCCATTGGACTTAGCAAATTTCGTGAATTCAGTTTCCCAGACTTTTCTTGGCTGTTGTTGCAGAAGATGAACTGATGAACAGAGATGCAAGTCATAAATTTATGCCGCCGGTAGGGGACTTATATCGCACAGCGATCATTGCATTTTTATTGGTCCTGAATATTTAAAATATCTGCTCCAAAGTGAAACCGGAAAATGAGGCCAAACATCCGTACCCGTAGTGGATTGGACACAGTGAAGCTACTCGTTGAGGGTTTAGTTTCACAACGGCTGAAATCATCAAAGAGGAAGTTCTTCGGTCGCAACGGGGATATAACAAAAGCATATCAGATCCCCCTGTCCAGAATGATCTATACATGTATCATTCTGGATTGCGATTGAACGAGTGTCGTCATCACCAAACAAGACATGTTTACCTGATATGTACATCGAGAAAAGAGAGGTTTAGAAACCGTTACGTGTACGGGTACGTGCACGTGTAGACGCAATAACTGTGTATGACGTCATTATTTATTGCGTACGGGAAATCGCTACAAGTTTTCAATAACGTGTAAATCGCGAGCTACACGAACGTTCAAACGTGTAGATATTCATGTTTATATTATAATAGCAGATGTATTTCATAAATACTTGTACCGAGAATATCTTATAATTTTTAATTTTTCATTTTATCTATATAACAGTCTCTTATATTTTTGAAAATATATATTTCACGTCATCGCTAAGGGCACCAATACACGTACACGTACTCGTCAGTGTTCTAAACCTCTGCTATTGTTTACGTGTAGATGTACTTGTAGGTTACACGTACGCGTACCCGTACACGTTAGCCTTCTAAACCTCTCTAATAACCGAATTTGACAAGTTTTGATAGAGATGTTCCGACAGGTGTTGCATGCAATCAGGTGTCGCTGACTCTCCCCAGGCACCTGGTCTCACCTCGAAATGTTATATGTTCCGAGGTTCGCTACTGTTCCATAGAAATTCTACTGATTTTGCCTTGCCTTCTCGACTCTGAGACTGAATAACCGATATGTTATAGTACTTCTTTGATGTGTATTTGGAATAAATATGAAATATACAACAGGACTCTGAGACTAAATAACCGATATGTTACAGTACTTCTTTGATGTGTATTTGGAATAAATATGAAATATACAACAGGACTCTGAGACTGAATAACCGATATGTTACAGTACTTCTTTGATGTGTATTTGGAATAAATATGAAATATACAACAGGACTCTGAGACTAAATAACCGATATGTTACAGTACTTCTTTGATGTGTATTTGGAATAAATATGAAATATACAACAGCACTCTGTAGTATCACTCTAATTCAAAAAAAAATACATATTTACTTAGGCATAAATAAAAGAAACAAATACCTAAACCAATACACCAAGTTGAAAAGATTATTCGAAGATATATACAATGTAATTCCACTCACGGACTGAAGACCTGATGGTGATTGGGTCATAACATTCTAAATGGTAGATGACATCGTTAATGACAGAAAGAGCTTCTTCTTCTGTTATGATTATTTCATGATGCTCTGAACCGATGTGGCTAGCAACCTCGAATTTTAAAAAGTATGATTTTAGAAAATATTTCATTATGTACAAATTGAATGCATAATTTCATTTCACACTCGGAAGACTTTATATAAGTGGTCTGTGGTCAATAACGTACAAGTTTGCTATTCATCTCCGTACCTACTGGTCATTTGAATTGGGAGTTCACAACTAAGAACCTGATCAAATTTTTCGCATGATATACGATTATATGTTTATTGAATTGAAAGGATATTTATCTCGACATTCCATCCAGATTCATATAATCCCTCCGATGAAAGATTAGTCAGTAAAGAAATAGAATCCTTCACAAGCTTATTGTGTATCCATTGTTTAGATTGAGGATCACTGACAAGGGTTAAGTACCCGAAACGTGCAAGACTGTTCCATGCTGCAAATTTATCTAAAATGATGCTATTGAATTTGAAGAAGATTAAAATTTGTACTGCTTGGTTAGTGTTACTGCTGGTGGACCAGGAGTCCCCGAGGGTACATGTAGCCGAGGTCGATCAACTTCAGTTTATCGTCTGTCTCTTCACCACATTTGAAAATTTCTGTTACAAAATTTCTTGAAATTTCCAAAACATGGGTCCTGTAGCATCATATTCCACCCATTCTGCTACGTCTTTCGGAACATTATCGGACATAATAAGTTTCACAATTTTTGGGCATATTACATTGTTTAGATTGAGGATCACTGACGAGGGTTAAGTACCCGAAGCATGCATGTCTGGTCCATGCTGCTAATATATCTGTTCTTAAATGATGCTATTGGATTTCAAGACGTTTAAATTTGCACTACATGAAGTTGGTGAGTATATCACTGCTGGTGGACCAGTAGTCCCCATGGGCACATGTAGCCAATTCGATCAATTCAGTTGATCGTCTATCTCTTCAAAGCATTTGAAATTTTCTGTTATTTCTTGAAATTTCTTAAACGTGGATCCTGTAGCATCATATCCCACCCATCCTGTTGCGTTTTTCGGTATATTTTTGTACATAATAACTTTCACACTTTTTGGCCTTATGACATTGTTTAGATTTGAATTTGAAGACATTTATCATTGTGAATAACAGTGAAACCCAGAGACTAAGAAGTTGTCATTGTTCAAGGACAATGCTTCAAACAATGTGCACTTTAAGAATACATGCATATCTTAAATCTTGTCAACTAAGTAAAATTTTACTTCTAGACGCGCAACTGGCCGCTGATGAATTGGTCTATACTACGTATACTTACGGTTGCTCTACACAAATTAATGAAAAATCCCTTAGGTTTAAGTAATGCAGTCTAATCATATATTTCATATTCTCAATCATTTAAGGGAGTTTGAACATGGAAGCTTTGTTGTTCCGAAAAGACATTTTCGTGATTTCCCATTTTTCCAATTTTATGTTCCCACTATTTAGATGTTTCTTCATCTGTGCGATAGCTACATGAACTACAAACGTTCCATATTAATTTAATAAAAGATTTCATTTCTGATTTTTTTTTCAATTTAGACACTTTCATCGATTCAAATACATTGCTATAAACAGACGATCGTTGTAAACGTACATAGCTGTACATAAATCTGATATATATTTTCTTAATCCTCTCTTAAATTAAAAAAAAACTTTCAAGGTAAATACCTTACTAGCTGCCAGAAGATCAGGACTATTCTCCAAGCCAATAGAAAATGTTTGAATGGGGTACGTCATACCATTTTCCCTAGCTTTCTTTGCAACTAATGCAGCAACAAGGCTTGAATCTAAACCACCTGAAATAAAATGTTTTATAGATAATTCTCGTGTTTTTTTTCTTCCTTTTCATAACTTCTCAGTGAATAGAGAAACAAAATTGTTGCTAAAATCATAAACATTTTGCATTATAGTAATGCTTAGGTGTATCTATTCAAAAGAAAGGAGGGATCTCCAACAAATCTCAACAACAACCAATGCAAAATACAGAGTAGGCATGCACAGAAAGAGACACAAAAGGGACAAGGAACACAAAATCACATCAAAGTAACATTAAACAAATGACTACACATAAACCAATGATACCAATAGGGAATCGGTGCCGACGTAGGACGACATCAGCCGCGCCAGTAGCAGACGGTACGTGTGCTTGTCCGGATTACGTGCGAACAACCCTCCCAGATGTCTTGAAGAACGTCGATGTGGTGTAAAATAACCTCCTCACTGTAAGATGACTATACAAACAGACAGCATAACGCAGGTGCTCACGAAACACAGATAGATACTGGAATGTAAATGTATTTAAAAACAGAAGGTGTGCGAAACGCAGTCCAAGTTCTGCCGTTAGTAGCGAATTCATGCATCTTATCACCCGAGGAGTCCGACTGAGATTCAGAGAGGACAGGTGGTCGGAGCCCTGTCTTCTCTAAGGAGGTTTGGACAGGGCCCGCCATGGAGTACTGTCGTCACAGTAAAAGGATGTAAATTGGTCAAGTACCAAGCCAAGTCTCCGTCTGGTGACAGCAGGACCAAATGTGTTTGATGATTCTAACTCAATATTGACGATAATTCTGTCTGCCTTTGATCCTTCTTATTTCGTTAATTATGTCACAATAATAAAAATGCAATGATCGCTGTGCGATATAAGTCCCCTACCGGCGGCATAAATTTATGACTTGCATCTCTGTCCATCAGTTCATCATCTGCAACAACAGCCAAGAAAAGTCTGGGAAACTGAATTCACGAAATTTGCTATTAAAGTCCAAGGGCCAATAACTCTTGTGAAAATTAGTCAATCTAAATCAAACTCAAATCTGCATCACACTATAATGTATTCACATACAAAAAATCAGTTCATTATCTGCATTAACAGGCAAAAAAAAGGCCGGAAAACTGCAAATTTCATGAAATTTACTAAGTCCAAGGCCCATAACTCTTGTAAAAATAGACCAATGGAAACCAAACTCAAACTTGGTCTGTATCACACTGAGATGTATTCATTTACCAAAAATCAGTGCATCATTTGCAATAGAACTGAAGAAAAGTCCGGAAAACTGAAATTTTCATAAAATTTGCTAAGTCCAAGGCCCATAACTCTTGTAAAATTAGGTGAATCTAAAGCAAACTCAAACTTGATCTGTATCTCATTGAGATATATCCACATACCAAAAATGAGTTCAATATATGCAACAACAGCGGAAAAAAGTCCGGAAAACTGAAATTTTCATAAAATTTGCTATGTCCAAGGGCCATAACTCTTGTAAAATTAGGTCAATCGAAAGCAAACTCAAACTTGATCTGTATTCTATTGAGATATATCCACATACCAAAAATGAGTTCAATATGTGCAACAACAGCGGAAAAAAGTCCGGAAAACTGAAATTTTCATAAAATTTGCTAAGTCCAAGGGCCATAACTCTTGTAGAATTAGGTCAATCAAAAGCAAACTCAAACTTGATCTGTATCACATTGAGATATATCCACCTACCAAAAATGAGTTCAATATATGCAACAACAGCGGAAAAAAGTCCGGAAAACTGAAATTTTCATAAAATTTGCTAAGTCCAAGGGCCATAACTCTTGTAGAATTAGGTCAATCAAAAGCAAACTCAAGCTTGATCTGTATCTCACTGAGATATATCCACATACCAAAAATGAGTTCAATATATGCAACAACAGCGAAAAAAAGTCCGGAAAACTGAAAATGGGACAGACGGACAGACAGACAGACAGACAGACAGACAGACAGACAGACAGACAGACAGACCGAGAGGAAACTAAGAGTCCCCTTCGGCGTTGCCGGTAGGGGACTAAAAAGCAGGTTGTGAAATACCTAAAGCAATATACTCTGTTGCTTGTGTAATAGTGTACTTGTATAAGTCCGAATTTCAAAAGAATTTAACTATATTTTTTTGTAAAATTTCCAGGAAGTCTTTACTATTCTGTGAAAGCGAAAACCTTTACCTAAAAGTTAATTGGTAATTTGTAATTTCTACTATGAAAATCCAAAAAAAGCATTACTTACTCTAGCGTACCGGATGAGCTGCGAAATGTAAATACCGTATAACGGTAATATAGGAACATTACCGTCAAGCCAGAGGAAATTTACAATTTTGAATCCAAAGTCATCTCTTTTGTCATACACACTTGTATGAATCTCTCAATTAATGAAAAAAAAATTATGATTTAAAAAAAATGGTGTATCTGTGTTTTTAACGTTTGCCATGTTTAGCATCAATTCTTGTAGATATATGATATTTTTATGTCAATGAACCTTTTCAAATCATCATGTTTTCTTTGATTTTGAATATTTTGGATACTTTACATAACTACCCATCTAATTGTATTTATTCAATTTCTGAAGTTTGTTTGATGTTTGTCTTTTGGATCGTAGATCGTCAATTTAATATAACTGTTTGTTGGACCGAGTTTAATCTCATTTAAAACTTTCTGTCATACATATGTTTGAAGGTGGGGTGTTTTGGCGTGGGTGCGGCAACCGAGTTCTTAATGTTTCTTTGTCGTATGTCTCTTTTATGTCTATTACTGTGCATGTAGTACTCTGTGTTGTTGCATCAGGTGATTTGGTGCTTTGGTGCATGTCTGGTCCACGTTGCCAATTTATCTGTCCTTAAATGATGCTATTCAATTTGAAGACGTTTACATTTATACCACTTGGTGAGTGTCACTGCTGGTGGACCAGGAGTCCCCGAGGGCACATGTAGCCAAGTTCGATCAATTTCGGTTGATCGTTTCTTCAACGCATTCTAAATTTCTGTTATCAGAATTTCTTGAAATTTCTAAAAAGTGGGTTCTGTAGCATCATATCCCACCCATCCTGCTACGTCTTTCGGTACACTTTTTCGACATAGTAAATTTCATATTTTTTTGGCATATTACATTGTTTAGATTTAGGATCACTGATGAGGGTTAAGTACCCGAAACGTGCATGTCTGGTCCACGTTGCCAATTTATCTGTCCTTAAATGATGCTATTCAATTTGAAGACGTTTACATTTATACCACTTGGTGAGTGTCACTGCTGGTGGACCAGGAGTCCCCGAGGGCACATGTAGCCAAGTTCGATCAATTTCGGTTGATCGTTTCTTCAACGCATTCTAAATTTCTGTTATCAGAATTTCTTGAAATTTCTAAAAAGTGGGTCCTGTAGCATCATATCCCACCCATCCTGCTACGTCTTTCGGTACACTTTTTCGACATAGTAAATTTCATATTTTTTTGGCATATTACATTGTTTAGATTTAGGATCACTGATGAGGGTTAAGTACCCGAAACGTGCATGTCTGGTCCACGTTGCCAATTTATCTGTCCTTAAATGATGCTATTCAATTTGAAGACGTTTACATTTGCAGTGGGTACTGCACCCGAGTCTGGTTGGAGATCCCCTCCTTTCTTCAATAGATTGGGTCATTGTCATGTTTGATATGTTAAATTTCGAGCAGACGTATAGTTGAAAGGAATAGCTACCTGAAAGAAGACATCCTACTCTTCTGTCCGACATCAACCTTTTTGACACAGCAGCCTCTAGCAACAGACTTAGATTCTTTCCGACATCTCCATCTTAAAAGGAAAAGAAGGATTTTCTTTGGATAGAAATGAGCAATCCATTCATCTTATCAAGCCCGAATTCATATTTATCTCTTGTCTTATTTCTCTATAACTTGAAGACTGATGACAACTCAAAAAGAAAAGAAAAAGGAATAAACTTTGATGTCATATTGAGAACAAATTGTACTGGTACATGTAAAAACCTAATGACGTTATGAAATGTACACAATAATTCAAAAGTTCAATTCTTATTTTTTGAATCAAGCATTTTACTTTTTCGAGTTTTTATCAACAATGGTTGAACAAAGACTAAAAAAATCTAATGATAGAATGAATATTTGCAAACGATAATAATTTATTTAAGTTTATGGTTGAGTTATTTTGTGAGAAAAAAAAATCTGATTTTAATTCTTCATTTAAGGAATCATTGTAATATTTTTTTGGTTGATCGAGGTATCAACACCAAAAATTGAGGGAAAACTGCATCGTGCGCGTAGCGCAAGATGCATCAGTTTTCCCTCAATTTTTGGTGTTGATACCTCGATCAACCAAAAAAATATTACATTGATTACTTATCATTTCATTTCGTCGCTTTTCAACGTTTATTTGCAGCTTTGAAATCGTGTTGCTAACGACGTTGCTTATGACGTTGCTAAGCGCGTACTTCCGTTTTGTGTTGATACAGGTATCAACAAAATTTCTCGACCAATCAGAATTGTCGTTTCTTAATAATAACAATGGAAATTAAATGATAATCAGAGCAAGATTATTTCTACATCTTGATATTTATGATTGATAACTCATTTGTGGTATTTGACAAAAAAGTTTTTAATCAATGTTAAACGTCTTCAAATTCAGTAGCATCATTTAACAACATATAAATTTGCAGCATGGACCAGACATGCACGTTTTGGGTACTCAACCCTCGTCAGTGATCCTCAATCTAAACAATGTAACATAGCCAAAAAGAATGAAAATTATTATGTTAAACGTCTTCAAATTCGATAGCATCATTTAAGAACAAATCAATTTCAAGCATGGTCCAGACATGCATGTTTCGGGTACTTAACCCTAGTCACTGATCCTCAACCTTATCTATGTAATATGGCCAAAGACTGTGAAAAATATTATGTCCAAAAATGCACAGAAAGACGTAGCAGAATGGATGGAATTTGATGGTACCGGACCCACGTTTTAGAAATTTTCAAATGCGTTGAAGAGACAGACGATCGAATTTGGCTACATGCACCCTCGGGGACTCTTTTTATATATTTTCTATTTAGTAATATCAATCCTAGTTCTTTAGATCTTGGCCTTTAGCGAAATAAAAGACCTTGGCACCCCGATTCAATCATACACTCAAACAATATGATGACGGACTCACAATGAAAAATCAAAATTTAAGAGTTACAAACAATTACTTTATGTTAAGTAAATGTAATAATACGGAAGTGTTCCAACGTAATACCTTCTTGAAGAAAATTTCCAACCAATTTATTCTGCACCAGATACGCGTTTTGGATATTAAATCCTCATCAATGATGCTTCCAACCAAAGACGTTTTTAGACACATCCAATATTAATTTAAGTACGTAGCGCCTTCCCGTTATATGTTTTGAATTACAATTTGTGTGTTTACTTTGCAATGAGTGCGCAGCTCCGAATTTTCTGAAAGGTCGATTCAATAGCATACCCAAACAAAATCTATGTTCAAAATAGCATTGGAGGTATGGTGATAAGATGCGAACCTCCTTGAATTTCGAAGATATTTTTGAATGAAATGACAACTTTACGAAAAAGCAAAATAATATTAATAATGTCAAATAACTCACCAAGGGAAGATATAGATGTATTGTAATTAGGCTGTTCCCCAATTGCGTGAAATGTTTTCTTCTCTGTAAATTTTGCTTTTCCGTCTTGTTGAAGGTCGTAAGCTTCAACCTGACTAGGAGAAAAAGGTTCTATTTTATCCGAATGGTTGTCTTGTTTAATTTCCAACAAGCCTGTAAATGAAATAAAAAAAAGAAATTTTCGGATATGCGAACAAGAGTTTACAAGTTGCTTACTTTACGTTAAGCAAGAATAGTGTCTTTTGGTATCTTATATCCACATTCTGCTGTATTAATTTGCGGGGACATCGTTATGGTTTATTTCTTATTGTTACAGTAGTATCACAAGAGCAGTGTATACTGTTTCTGCTAAATACAAACACTCCTTACATCTAAATGATGACGAGACATTGACGTTAGGCAAATTAATCTTTATTAATATTATTTAGCATGACATAAGCTATGTGTTTGACTGTAGTATGCGATATCTTGAATACTCAGATACATTTCTCAACGTGTGCGATTAACATCGAAGAAGAACCCATCGGTTGTTCAGTCTGAAGGTCGGGAAGATAAGGCAAAAATCATAAGAGCTTCCATTGAAGCAGACTTGAATGAGTTAAAGAAGATTCTGACGATAATCTCAACAGCACTCACAATAGAGCACCAAAAGTGAGACTTGAAGTGACTTTGACAGAGGAAATTAGATGTTATATTTACCTTTTGCCTCCGAGCAAACAGCGAGAAATCCATGTGCATTTTGTAACTTGAACATAGGTCTGATACCAAAGGTGTCTCTCCCGAGATAAACTTTTCTTTTGGTGGTGTCAAGCAGCACGAACGCAAAGACGCCATCCAACTGTTTGGCGGCAAATTTAATGCCACCTTTTACGTATAAGTGTATGATAACTTCACTATCACACTCCGTTCTTCTCTGGAAACCAAAGTCTTTAGAAATCTATAAAACATGATAACATTTTCTTGAAAACAATCATCCTTCACATAATTGGAAATTACATTATTTCAACGGTTGCGTTTCGCGGTAATGTTTGTGTGTTGTCATCTGACAATGAGGAGGTTGTTTTACACCACAATTGTACGTTCTTCGAGACCTCTGGGTAATCGGAATAGTTGGAGGGTTGTGCGCAAGTAGTCCAGGATAACCACACCTTCTGCTATTTTCGTGGCAGATGACCGTCCTAAGTCGGCACCGGTTGCCCATTGGTCTCGTTTGTTTATGTGTAGTCCTTTGTGTTTGATGTTTCTGTGTTGTGTGTTGACGTTCCTTGTCCCTTTCACGTCTCTTTCTGTGCTTGTCTGCTCTGTGTTTTTGCATTGGATGTTTGGGGTTTTGCAGTGGGTGCTGCAACCTGGTGTTGTTGGAGATCCCTTCCTTTGTTTCAACGTTTTATATAATGGTCAATATTATAAATATCAAAGAAGTACCTATCAGTTATTCAGTCTCAAATTCTATAACGTACATGTAAAGCAAATCATTCATTTTTAGCACTTTCATTGGATCAGATGTGAATATATGTTTTACTATAATATCTCAGTGTACCATATACATGTGCATGTCAACAAGTTACAAGTATGTCCCATCAGTGATGCTCGGGGCCAAAAAAGAAAAAAAACCAAATAACATGGAACTATAAAGAGCAAAAGTCTAAACTTGACCTAAAATTAAACTTAAAAATATAAATAGAATTGAAAATGCTGTCCTTCTATTTTTTGGTATGTTTTGCATGTCTATTCACATTGATTTTTTAGGTTCTGAATTTGGGTTTAATCGTTGACATTAATTTGATGTTGTGACTTTTGAATACATGTTGAACTTGAAAGATTATATGAGGGCTGTCCGTAAAGTTCGTGTACAAGTCTTAAATTAAGGAAATTAGCGTTAAAGATATCTTTTTTAGTATACTTATTATCATATACTATTTGCGAGTTACAAAATGTAAACAATTATCATATTTTGATTTTATTATTACAACTATGACTTCGTAATTAGACATAGTATGGTGACTCGGAGCACGGTGAATTTTTACCGAAATATGCTGTTTATCATTTCCATTTTTATTTTGCGAAATTCCACGGATAAAAGGATATTTTTACATTGTGATGTTGACAATAGTTTTGACATCACACATGCAAAATTTGAATGTCCAAAACTTCAAGATGACAGAGAAAACCGGATCTGAAGGTAATAAGACGTGGTTGTCCTTGTTCGAAAAAAAATGACGTTTTCTCGAGAGGCGGAGCAGATAGAAGCCATAAAATTGTGTATAGGCTTCAGAAAACACCGACAGAGACCCATAGAAAACAGTCGGTAAAAATGATAAAACTAGTTGTTCACAAGTCTTCAATGAGTTAAAGAAGATCCTGACGATAATCTCAACAGCACTCACAATAGAGCACCATGTTGAGCTTCGACGGACCCCTACCAAGCTAGAGGTGGGATCAAGTGACAAAGAGGATTTTTGACCGTTTGGGACAGTTTGCAGGGTATGCGCTAGGGAATACTTTCTATAAAAAAAGAAGTGCTTTGAAATGAAGAACGGGAAGTGATTCATAGTGACCGGCGTCTAACAATTTGGGAAATTGTAGGTAACTTTGAAATAAAAAATAAATCGTGCATAAGATATTATCCATGATCCTAAAACGAGTCATGTCTGTACTGGACGGGTTCCGAAAATTCTTAGAAATCTAAACATAGCGAGGAGAGTAGAATTGTCAAAACGGTTTATAACGGATAGAGTCAAGGATTCTCGTGCTAGTGCTCCGGGTATGAGGAAGCGTCCTCATATTGTTTAGAAATATAACAATCTGTTCTTTGTTTGTGATGAAATATTGCAAATTATTGATATGAAACTTGAATTTAATAAAAATGATACTTTCATTTATTTTACCATTGTTTGCTGGATTTTATCAAAGTAGTCCACGAACTTTATGGACAACTCTCGTATGACGTTTCAATTAAAATGACGCTGTTGGAGCGTTATGTTGCAAAATCATCTACGTGTTGTCTGTATACTTTAAAATTAAAGGTGTATGGAAATGCGTTTCCTTTCAGCGTTTATGGCAATCTTCAAAGCTCATGTATATGTATATATCAATTTCTTTCATCAGTATCGAGTGGAATATTGCAGCATTTGAAGTAATGTATCATAAGGAACGCATGTCGACAGCTTGACTTTTCATAATAGTACACTGTACGTGAACTTGATTTAGCGGAATTCATAGTACAGTGGAGTTAGCATTATAAAGACCGTGCTAATTCAAGTCTACGCTACATTATTGAACTTTGATAGATTAATGTTGAAAATAAGTCAGTTGTGCTATTCTATGATTACGCTAATATGTCAATTTGTCATATTTCACCATGTTTGCGCTGACATAAGTACACACACAGTTTACGATGAGTTTAAAATTTATTTTCTGCACATAAACAGCAAACAGAAAATGATACACTTCATGCATGAATTGCAGACATGTTCTATATTTTCGTTACACTCCTCATCTTAACAAGCTTAATTACTCGGAACGAATATACCAAAAATTGCGAATGTAAGTATTAACAGTGTCAAATGCTAATATCATGTTACATTGTATAAAACGAAATAAAATTCTGGTTACATATTTCACCGTTGCAGATGAACCATATATGAGGTATTGATACGCACAGACGTATGGTCGTATATTTCACCATTGCATATTAGACATATATGAGGGTATTTTATAAGAAAAAAAAGGAGGGGATCTCCAAAAACACTATATTGTAGCACCCACAGCTAAACCCCAAAACACCCAATGCAAAAAAAAAAACACAAAACAGACACCCACAGAAAGAGACGCAAAAGGAAAAGGAACACCAATGAGTTAAAGAAGATCCTGACGATAATCTCAACAGCACTAACAATAGAGCGCAAAATTAAAACATCGACGGACCCCCAGCAAGCTAGAGGTGGGACCAACTCACACCACAGAAACATTAAACATAAAACACCACACATAAATCAACAAGACCAACGGACAATCGGTGCCGACTTAGGACGGCCATATGCCACGTAAGTCGTAGACGGTGTGGTTATCCTGGATTACGTGCGCACAACCCTCCTACAATTCCGATTTCCCAGAGGTCTCGAAGAACGCACAATTATGGTGTAAAACAACCTCCTCACTGGTAGATGACCACACACAAACAAGACCGTAAAACTCAGGGTCCAAGCAACTCTAAAGAGGTTTGGACAGGGCCCGTCATGGAGTCCCGTCGTTACAGTCAGAGTGCAAGTCTTAAGAATGCGCTCGTACAAGACTGTAGATTGGTCAAGTACCAAGCGTAGTGTCCGTCTGGTGAAATTAGGATCATATCCACGGTATAAAAGGCGTTTGATGATTCTGACGCATTTTCGATAGTTATGCTGTCTAACTTTGATTCTTCTTATATTGTTAATTATGTCACCATAAAATGCAAGCTGTGAAATACCTAAAGTAATATACCATGTTGCTTGTATGGGTCCAAATTTCAAAAGAAGTTGATCATAATTTTTGTAAACTTTCCACAAAGTCTTTACTAGTTCGTGAAAGAAAAAACCTTGCCTTAAAAGTGTCTTTGTGATACGTAAATTTCTACTTTGAAAATCCAAAACATCAGTACATGCTGTTGCATACCGGATGAGCAGTGAAATGTAGATACCGTATGACGGTAATCTAAGGACATCACCGTCAAGTCAGGGAAATATACTATGTTGAATCAAAAATGATCTCGTTTGTCATACACACTTGTGTGATTTTCTCCATTGACAATTTTGGTATTTAGTTCCAAAAATGGTGTTTCTGTGTCTGTAACGTTTGCCTTGTTTATAGTCAATTCTTGTGGATAAATAACATCTTTATACTTTTCAAAAACAGGATTATCGATAGTAAGAATATCATCCAGGCACCTAGAAGTACCAATAAAACATTTCACATCATGATGTTTTCTTTGCTTTTGAAGATTTTGAATAAATTCTTTTTCATATGTGTATGAAAATAAATCTGCAACAAGAGGTGCACAATTTGTACCGCTAGGAATCCCTACAACTTGCTTGTAGAGATTCTCACCAAATCTTACATAAACATAAATGTTGTCAAATAGGAAGGACAAGGTAGTTCGCTACATGTCCATGGTTTGTATGATTTGTATTCTGTAGCGGAAAAGAAACCCTTTGATTCAGATGTACAAATATAAGTTTTCCCCTCTCGATTATAGCACCATTTAAAGAGTTTGGACAAATGATCATTAATCTTGTCGCAAGGAAGCGTGGTGTACATATTTGAAAAGTCGCATGAAGAAATCGTATTGGCTTGAAAATATACGTACCGACTTCTGGTTGATTATTTCACCGTTCATATGAGTCATATATGAGGGCATTTTATACGTACAGACTTATGGTTGTATATGGCTGTATGTTTCGTGATTGCATACGAGTCATATATGAAGGTATTTATACGTATAGTCTTATGGTTGTATATTTAATCGTTGCATATGAGCCATATATGAAGGTGTTTTATACATGTACGTACAGACTTATGGTTGTATATTTTACAGTCGCATTTGAGTCATATATGAGGCTATTTATACGTACTACATACTTATTTATACGTACAGACTTATACGTACAGACGCAGATTCACAGATTTAAGTAATCCCTCACTACATCAACTTCCCTGCGAATGTTCCTCATCAGATTTCAACTACTCTCCTTGTGGACACGTTATTACTGGTGACCTTAGTATAGTCAAGAACGACAAGTTGAGAGAATTGTTAAAAAAGAGTCCAAAATACAGAGAAAGTATGTCCTTTACATGGAACCAAAATGTCAAAATTATCATGGACTCTTGTGAGGAATATGCAAGACGTTGGGCAAAGAAAGAGGATGTACAGCTCGACACCCTTTCCGAATGGATAAAATCAATCAGAGGGTTACTTTTATCTAGAATTAACCGATTAAAATCAACTGTGAACACCAGATTCGTGTCTATATTTAAAGACCCTGATGTTATCACAGAGCTCACCTACCTCCAAGAACATTATGTCATCACACCAGCGGACAAAGCCTCAAATAATTTCACATTTACTTGCAAAAAGTACTATTTCGACAGTCTAGTTAAAGAGTTGGGTTTAAATTCGACACCTGGAAATCCCACTTACACCCCAACAAACCTTTCTGCCTCTGAAATAACAGATAACCACAAATCACCTCTTACTTCCTTTGGCTTCGACACTACCAATTTAGATTTAGATTTACCATACTTGTACTGCATACCTAAAATGCATAAGAATCCGTACAAACAACGTTTCATCGCTGGTTCCTCAAAATGTTCTACCAAATCTGTTTCGATCTTACTCACCAAAGTTTTATCTGAAATCAAATCTGGGCTTCAAAAATATTGTTCGACAGTGTACTCTCGCAGTGGTATCAACCAGATGTGGATTTTAAAGAATTCGAAGGAACTTTTAGAACATCTGAAATCCACTCATTTTAGTAGAGTCCATTCGATCAAAGCATTTGATTTTTCGACACTTTACACTACAATTCCACATTCTAAATTGAAAGAAAGACTCGCAAAAATTATAAGTAATGCGTTTACAAGCAAGAACGGTAATCGCAAATACAAATTTATTGTTGTTAACTATGACAAAACCTACTTTGTAAAAGAAAAGTCCGATTCTGAAAATAAGTACACTGAAACAGACATTATTCAGATGTTAAACTTTCTGATCGACAACATTTTTGTGGTGTTTGGAGGAAAGGTCTTCCAGCAAATTGTCGGAATTCCAATGGGGACCAATTGTGCCCCCACTCCTTGCCGACATTTTCCTTTACTCGTACGAAGCTGAATTCATTCAATCCTTGGTCTCTGAAGGGAAAAGATACTTAGCTTCTGACTTTAACTTCACTTACAGATACATAGACGATGTGTTGTCCATCAATAATCCAAAATTCGCGGATTACCTGAGCAGTATCTATCCTTCGGAGCTTGAAGTCAAAGAAACCACAGAGACAAATAATTCAGCATCCTATTTGGACATAATGTTGTCCTACGACACCGATGGTCACATGAACACCTCACTCTATGACAAACGTGACGATTTCAGCATTACAAACTTTCCTTTTCTGAGTAGCAACATCCCTTCATCGCCTGCTTATGGCGTGTTCATATCTCAGTTGATACGCTATGCCAGAGCAAGTACCAAATATATGGATTTTGTTCTGAGAGCTAGGCGTCTTTCAGATAAGCTTCTCAGTCAGGGATCTGTTTGTGACCGACTAACATCGTCACTGAGGAAGTTCTACGGTCGATATGGGGAACTCGTCATACACTATGATGTTCCACTCTCAAGAATGGTGGATGATATTCTGTCATAGACCATTTGAACCATCCAACCAAAGATTGTACTCAATTTCTTCCAAAATGGAAGTAACCGGTTGTGACAGTTCTACCGAATTGAAGCGACGGGTGTTGCATGCAAGCAGGAGATGCTTACTCTTCCTGGGCACCTGGTCTCACTCCCATATCGGGAGTTCGCTTCTTTTCATATGGTGGATGTTTTTGTTTGTTTGCTTTGGTTCCTGATTTTGTATGCCTTCGGTTTCTGATTTTTGATTTATCGATTTTGTGCTGTATACAGGGATATGGTCATTATCCATATTTGTCATTCTATAGGAAATGGTTGTATACATGTATTTCACCGTACAACTTTAAATTCCTAAATAAAACCAAAGGGTGCTAGTGAAATGAATTTGGGCGGTTTATGAAACTCACTTTGGCTGGAAGCATCACTGATGAGAATTTGATATTCGAAACACATGTCTGGTGCATGAAAATTGGTTTGAAATTTTCTTCAAGAAGGTATAGAGTTGGAACATTTCCATATTACATGTATTATTTAAGGATTGTTTTTCAGCTTTTGCGCTTTATCGGTGTTTATTGGCAGTAGGGAATGGAAACAAAATTCATGAAAAGCACTTCGTGCTTTACATATTTTGTTTCCATTTATATTATATTTATATTTACATTTTACGTGTTAATTTAGTGTTTCTGTCCCTTTTTATCCCGTTTCTTTTTATTTGAAATGTCACTGCGGAGGGAGAACGTCATTTGACATAACAGCAAACGAACTTTCGGCGTTTTTTGCTAGCTTCGAAGTAATGCCTTCTGTACGGAAACATTGTAGAAAAATAAGAAATTGAATATGTTTATGGTTGTATTTTGAACATTTCTATCAAAACTGAGTTAAAAATGAATCGTACAAAATCGCGATTTTTGTCCCACATTATAAAGACCAAGCGGATGGTTAGTCTGGAGAAATGTCACGGATACTGGAAGGAAAACATTTGAAAACTGACTGGAACACACTGTTAATTTGTTTATAAACCTATGAAATCAATCGGTAACATTATCCAAACTTCTGTAAAATTACTCTGTTTCTTCTGGAAGTATTAAGAATAAAGCAAAATTCGAGTACAGCCGTGCAAAACGATACAAATACACAAAATTTTCATGACCTACCTCAACATGACACAACATTCGCTGATACGAAATATTTCTGATCTGTATAATTCCATAAGAAGCAAAAATAAATTCACTGTTGATAAATGACACAAGTGGAGCAAATCCTCATCCTAAATATTGAATATTTGATCCACTAATGTCTGAATTCGCTCATTCAAACATGGCAGACGATAGTGCAGGTCGTCCTTGAATTTCGTCTGGTGTAACGCGTGATCGACTTACTACGTCACACTTCTTGGAAGTGTACATGTGGGTGACCTAGATTTTGACCCATTTAATCACTGGGGGTAGACGGCATCGATTGATAATGGAATTTTGAATCTGTGTTGAAGCAGTAAATAGAATGGGCATTTTATGGGAAATTAATCCGCATTTGTTCAAATGTCACGTGATAGGCTCTTGCGATTATCGAAAAATGCAGTGCAGTTGGTTTGGTACCTTCATATAAGGGAAACGCAGTAGGAATGTAAATATTTATGTATATTTCACCGTTGCATATGAGCCAAATATGAAGATATCTATACGTACAGGCTTATGGTTGTATATTTCATCGCTGCATATGGACCATATATGAAGGTATTTCATACATACAGACTTATAGTTGTATATTTCAAAGTCGCATATGAATCATATATGAGGGTATTTATACGTACTGACTTATGGTTGTATGTATGAACCATATATTAGGTTATCTATGCATATTTTTGTTGCATATTTCACCGATGCATTTGAGCCATATATGAGGGTGTTTATACGTACAGACTTATGGTTGTATATTTCACCGTTGCATATGAGCCAAATATGAGGGTATTCATACAATCGCATTGGCTGCATTCCCGCCAAATCATCAACAATAGCTAGACGATGAAATCCGAACCAACATCCGGGTACGTTATGGATAGTTTCAAATCGGAAGGCATCGGGACCTCTGTGTTTGACTTTGAGTGCAGCATCAAAGTATGTTTTTACATCTTCATCACTACCAAATATGGCCCAAATTCCACACATCCTCTGAAAGAATAATGGTGTTTCATAACAGATATAGCTTTAAACATGCTCCAAAATATGTTTTTCTGTAATAAAACATATTACAAAAAAATTGAAAGGCATTCAACTACTACAGTTCGAAAGCCGAAAGATAAGCGAGAACAAATACAGTAAAAGGAAACTGGAGCTACAATAATGTACAACTAACAAACGTACAAAGTCGATCAGAAAGACAATAAGAGAAAGGAATTGAAGAATTAGAAAAAAAAAAACCTGTAATCTACTTCATTAGTGAAGTAAAGGAAAATTAAGATTTTTTTCGAATCATCATGATGTATGGATGAGAGATAAGCCAATGTCTTTGGGGTTTCTTTTTTTTTTTTTTGGTGAATAAGAAAAAAACAATGCATCTTGTTTGGCCTCACAATTTTAATTTTGGTTAAGTTTGGGGTAGTTAAAAGAAAGAAAAATTATATCATTTAAAATGTTTACTTAAGAGAAAGGAGGGGATCTTCAACAACACCTAGTTGCAGCACTAACAGCAAAACCCCAATACACCAACTTTAATAACACAAAGCAGACAAACACAGAAAGAGACGCAAATGATACAAGGAACACCAAATCACACAGAAACATCAAACACATATGACTACAAATAAACCAACGAGACCAATAGGCAATCGGTGCCGACTTAGGACGGCCATCTGCCACGTCAGTAGCAGACGGTGTAGTAATACTGGATTACGTGCTCACGACCATCCCAAATTTTCCATTGCCAAGAAGTCTCGAAGAACGCAAAGTTGTGATGTAAAATAACCTCCTCACTATAAACAGCTTGACACAGGGGTTTAAGAAACACACAGATTGATAAGTAAATGGATATAAAAACAGAAGGCATACGAAATACATTCCGTTTTCTGCTGGCTGTAGCGAGCTCATGCATGTGATCGTCCGAGGATTCAGACTGATATTCAGAGAGGACATGTGGTCTCTAATGAGGTTTGGACAAGGCCCGTCATGGAGTCCTGTCATCACAGTCAGTCCGAGTGCACTTCTTAAGGCTGTAGATTGCTCCAGTACCAAGCCAAGCGTTCGTCTAGTGACAGAAGGAACATGTCCACGGTATAAAAAGGCGTATGATGATTCTAACACAATTTCGATGTCAAGTCTGTCTGTCTTTGATCCTTCTTATTTTGTTAATCATGTCACAATAAAACGCATGTTGCAAAATACACAAAGTAATATACTCCGTTGCTTGTATGGGTCCGATTTCAAAAGAAGTTGACAATAATTTTTGTAAAATATCAAGTAAGTCTTTACTTATTTGTGAAATCGAAAACCTTGACCTAAAAGTTTTTTTTCTTAATTTGTAAATTTCTGCTATGAAATCCAAAACATCAGAACGTGCTCTAGCATACCGGGTGAACTGCGAAATGTAGATACCATACGACGGTAATCTAGGAACATCACCGTCAAGCCAGGCAAAATTTACCATGTTAAATCCAAAATCATCTCTTTTGTCGTACATGCACACTTGTATGAATCTCTCCATTAAGAATTTTGATATTTAGGTCCAAAAGGTAATGACTTTTAAAGGCAGTTGTATAAACCTCGTTAGAAGAGGCTATGCTCTGAATAAACATGTATGCTGTCAGACTCCACGGATATCGTCAATGTTGTTTTTCCTTTTCGTACTTTGCGATATTAAATGTTTGAAGTTGATCCTCTCATTGATATGCCTTGTATCCGAACAAATAATATGAATTGTCGATGCATACTCTTTTGTTTATGAAAGGAGGATATTCCACAAACAGATGAAATTATATGGAAATGGAAGTCGATCGCTCATTTTTTTTTTTTTACTTTGATACATTTTGTTACCTTTTGAAAAATACTTTGTCCGAATTTTGAATAAGTCTCAACTACCCATTACTATTGATAATCTATCGGACGATAAGAGCTTATGTTGAGGCAACTCACCTAGATATTGGACGGGATTACTTCACAATTATGTTTTAATGAGAAAAAAAATCAATCACGACCATTGCAAATTTCAACTGAAACTTCAATAATAAAACTTTATGTACTGATTTTGTTTTTATACTTACAAATGTAGCATTCCATATTGTTTGGAAATTTAAGAGACTTTTAATTCAATTTGATAAGAACAGGGTAAACTTACCTCTATTCGTGTCTCGCTGACTTTTGATTAATTCAGATGAAGGCATTGATGGACAAGTTTTTTATAAACTATTGTATAAACATGTAGAAATATATAAATTTATATCCGCATTCGTCCTTGAAAACACCATTTGGTCGATACGTGTTTGATAGGGCATGACAGTTTAACCTCGACTTAATGGAAGCGGAAAAATTGTCGACCTGCTGTGCCACCAAATTAAACAATTTCTCCAAATCATATGCTTTTCTAATTGCCATATGAGGGTAATTAGGATTTCGTTGAATCGAAATTGTTATGTGAAAAGACAATAATGAACCATTCTCTATATTTCTAGGATTGAAATAGCTAATAGATGAACGATATGTAAGGTGTGATCAATCAACCAGATCTACTGATTTTAAATATACTAATTTGAAAGCTTGCTCAAGACGGTAACGTATTGGACCACTTCCATCTTCATATATTGTAAAGTAAAAATTCAGTGCGCCAGCCAAATTTGTTGAACTGCAGTGCGAAAATAAAAGCATATAGAATATATTTCTTTACAAAAAAAGATGTCCTTCGAAATGCCATATAAGGGGAAGTAGATATTGGTTGAATCGAACTGTTATCTGAATAGCGAATAATGAACCATATTCCATTTTCCTAGAATTAGTTTGTAGATTAAGGAAATGTAAGATGTGAAAATCAACCAGATCTACTAATCTGATATATCGTGATTTTTAAAAATCAGCGTACTATCTGAAGCACCTGCTGAGGACAGATCTAGATTCATGGATATACACCTTAGTGTAAGAATAATTTGTCACATTTGATGGTGGAAATTGACGAAGAAGAAGGTTCGATAAGCTGGAAAAGTGACCCTATTTTTCAAGTAGTTCAGATTTCGATTATATTCAATAACAAAAAGGTCAAATGTATGGTTGTTTGAAATAGCACATAATCATTTAGATTTTAAAGCATTGCACTAAAATATACGGCTACAAATATACCGAAAATTCGTAAAATGATGAACAATTTCAAGAAAGAAGTCTTTCGGTTCAAATTAATGAATAGAAGTACATGTAGGGCGCACAACGCTGACCAAAATAATTACTACACTAAAAGATAGCTATGCAACTTATCTTTCTATCTATATAAAATTCATTTTGGTTGAGTGTTTAACGACTTCAAACTAATTAGCATCATTTTATAGCAGATGAATTTACAGCATGGACCAGACATGCACGTTTCGGGCATTTAAGTTAGTGTTCGTCTTTCCTTTTACATTATTCAGAGGAAATGACGTCATAACATGATGTCGTATCTTATGCACATGACTTAAAAACTACCTGAAATATGCACCTAATATATTCGCATATATTCTAATGAAATGTTAGAGATAGAAAATCATAATTTTCATAAAGTTATTTTTCACGATAGATACAGGGCCAATTGAAGGGACAAGTGGACCTTATCCTTTATTTTAAGTTTAGCGCCGAAACACTGTGAAACTATAGGACAACAATACCCTAACAAAAGAACGAAGAATATGTGCATTTCCTCGATTTTACAAATGTTGCGTCTTCAAATTCATAGCATCATTTAAGAACGAACAAATTTGCAGCATTGACCAATAAAATTGAAGTAAAATTCACCTTTATTGACATTATTGTGTATTTTCATAAAACTTAGATATTATTGATAATTTCTCAAGTTTTCCTTTACTAATGAAGGAAATCATAATCCTGAACCATAGAAATTCAATCTAGCAGGATGTATTAGAGGAAATGTGATAGAACAAACTACAAACTCACTGTAACACGATGCGGTGAGGAAATACATAAGCCGAAATAGTAGCTAGCAACTGGTCGTTGTAAAGACATTAAAAAGGTCCGTGTTACTTCAATAGAATTACGTTCTTCTGACATATTGTATAAAAGTTTAATCTTCATTTGAAGAGGCTGACAATTTCTCATTTTCCCTCTAAGAAATACCAAAGGAATCTTTCATGCGATTACAAACTAATTCCTACATAAAGCGGAAAGAATTTTTTTGATGAAATCGTTTGAGAAATCAAGAAACAATAGTAAAATTAACCCTTACGTTTAAAGCAGGAAATCGTCCATTTCAGTAGTGGTATCTTACAAATTAAGACTAATACCGGAACAATACATGTAGATCGTATTATGAAATATTTGTCAAGTATGGGGTTTATTTTGGATGATGTGTCCGAAGTAATCCGAGTGTTGTGACATAGGGAGTTGTTTGTGGTAAATTACTAAAGTTAGTGTAAAGTGAAATGGTGTGCATTGTGAGTACTGTTGAGATTATCGTCAGGATCTTCTTTAACTCATTAAATTCACAGAGCGCACTAATTTGCTTCAATACTGATAGTCCATAGTCAAAATAAACATAAATTAAGAAGCAGTTAAAACTTTGAGCCCAACACCCCCCCCCCCTTTGCGTCTAGTGTATTCGTATCGCACTGAAAACGCTGTGACAGAGCAAGCTAAAATAACTAACCTAAAACCTATACAACAAGGTTATATTGGAGAGTATATCACTGCAAATTTTGTTGGTAAGAGAAATTTTATAACATCTCATTGTCCAGTTGACCGGCCAAAATATTGGAAGGTAGTTTCGGTTAGAAATACAAAACACTCAAGACACAGTCAAAGGTTATTTCTTTTATACTGCTTAAATTGCCGATTTAGCTTACAAACAGAAGATACTTACTCTTCCCAGACATTTGATATCTTCTCAATATGGAATTCACTTTTTCTAGGGGGGGGGGGGGAGGCTGTTTGTTTTTGTTTTGTTTTGTTTTGTTTTTGTTTTTTTGCCGAATGTTAATCTTCCTCCTTCTTTTGGTGTATCTTGATGTGTTTGTCCATTCTGTATTCTCACATTTGGAGGTTGTGCACATTTGGGTGTTTTGCTGTGGCTGCTGCGATAGAGTCCTGTTGGATATCCAGTATCCCCTGCTTTTTAGCTCACATATTCGAAGTTGAAATGAGCTTATGCTATACCCTTGGTGTCCACGTCCGAGTTTTTCGGGTAGCTCGGTATCTGACAAGGTACTGATACTACAGTACCAAAACCGGCACAAGTGTTTCATCTTGGGATGTTGAGGTGAAACAATGCATCGGATACTGCATCTGACCTACAAATGTTCCGGTTCAGTGACTCGCGTCCGTGTCTGGTTAACGCTTTTGAGGTAGCTAAGTATCTGACAAAGTACCGTAGTGGTAACCAAACTTGCACCAATGATTAATCTTGGGATGCTGAGATGAATAATAATAATCATCATGATCAAAGAAGTACCTAACAGTTTTTCAGTCTCAAAGTCGAGAAGGCAATGCCAAATCGTGAGAATTTTCATCGGAACGGACCCCGGAATGTACAACATTCCGAAGTGAGACCAGGTGCTCAGGGGGAGTCTCCTGATTGCATGTAACAACCGTCGCAACAGCTCCATGGAAACCTGTCAAATTCGGTGATTGTCTCGATGTACATTTTGATGTACAGATCAGGTAAGTACGTCTTCTTTGGTGATGACGACAGCCATCCAAACACAATTTAGAATGTCACTGATCATTCTGGAAAGGGGGATTTAATATGCTTTTATTATATTAACATGCCCCGGAAGCATTGCCTTTATTATCTCCACATGCGCCACATGCACAGGAACACATGCGCCGGAAGCAGCATCTCACTTACTTTTCCGCTTGAGAGATTTTGCTTTTAAAATCCAAAGCAAAGTATAAGTGCTACTTGTAACAAACATTTTATCAAACTTTCATAAAATGACCTTGACCTACCTTTTCCGCTTGAGTGATTTTGCCTTTAAAAGCCAATATTGAGCAAAGTTTAAGTGCTACATATACCAAACTTGCATAGTGGATGTGTGTTTGATCAAACCTTCATAAATGACCTTGAACTACTTTTTCCGCATGAGTGATTTGCCTTTAAAAGCCAATACTGAGGAAAGTTTAAGTGCTACATGTACTTACCTCACATAATGGGAATCTTTTTTCAAACTTTCATAAAATGACCTTCAACTACTTTTCCGCTTGAGTAATTTTGCCTTTAAATGCCAGTATTCGGCAAAGTAAAAGTGCTACGCACCTTTGATCAAATTTTTCTATAATGACCTTGACCTACTTTTTCTGCTGGAGTGATATTGCAATTAAAAGCTAATATTGACCAAAGTTTAAGCCGTTCCGATGGGAACTCTCACGATATGGCCTTGCCTTCTCGACTTTTGGACTGAATACTGTTTGGTACTTCTTTGATGTTTATGTCATAAAAATTTCATAGGATAACCCTTACCTACTTTTTGCCCCTTGAGTGATTTTACGTTATAAAGCCAATAGTAATGTACTTAGAAATATGTCTAAATCGGATTTTACTGCCGCGAGGTAATCTTCGTAATCTGTGATGTTTATTCTTTAATGTGGGAGTATTTTTATTGTTTGTTGGTGTGATAGCTGTATGTCCATTGTTACATTCTTCAGCGCTCACTGTGTCGCTCCCAGTCTTCAAAATATGATCCATTTGAATATTCATCTGTTTGATACTGAGGTCCCTGTGTTTAGCTGTCTTGTTTGTGCTGTCATCTCATCTTCCAGTGAGAGACTATTATACACAATGTTCAATGTGCGTTCTTCGAGACCGTAACCGGACAAGTGGGGGGTTGTTACATGTAACGCCAGATCCTAATGTTCACTCTTATGACCATCCTTATTCGGCAACGATTGCTAATTAGTCTCATTAGATTAATTGTAGTCTTTTGTGCTTGTAAGTATTTTGATGTCATCTTCCTTGTACCGGGTCCTAATATCGCGTCTAGTCTGGTATTTACGTACTTCAGAGTTGATGTAGTTACTGTATTCAAAGCCTGTAGGAGACCCCTTTTTTCTTTCAGGTAATAATTTTTCATTCGAGTATGAAAAGCCTAGATTATAGTCACATAATGTATCTGAACTAGTCAGAATGACTGACTGAAACTCTAACAAAAATTAAAATAGACATCAAAAACTACAAGGAAAGGGCATTTGAAACTGTGAAAAAAAGAAGGCAAAATCAAACAAAACGACACAAAAAAATGCTGTTTCGCGCTAAGACAAAAAAAAACGTAACAAATCGTCAGTCTAGCAGATTTTAAAAACTCCCTTCTGACGTGATACATAAAACTGTCCGTTATATTGCAATATGACCCTAGTTACTGTTCTCAAATTGCGACAACCGATATCTTTTACTGTCCAAGAGAATACTGAAAACAATAATATTACTAAATATAATATAACTTACATGTAAATTGGAGCTATCTTTCTTGGAAATTTATCTCTTTATATTACTGTAATCAGTAATACTATTTAGATAGTCAGTTCACTTTTATTCCAGTGGATTCCTGGAGAAATGAGGGTGATAAGGAGTTGTATCTCAATCAAATGTACACTGAAAAAATGGTTAAAAATGGTTAAAACATCAGGAATTTTTTTTCCTCAACATATTTGGAGAAAATGTAATATCAGAAAGAAGAAAGAGCGAAAATAGGTTCCAAATGGACATTATTATTACTTTTCTGTAGAAAAAAATGGTACATATTTATTGAATTTGTTGTTGAATGAAAGAATTGTGTGATAAAAGCTGAGCTTGTAGCTTAGAATTGAGGATCACTGACGAGGGTTCAGTACCCGAAACGTGCATGTCTGGTCCATGCTGCCAATTTATCTGTTCTTAAATGATGCTATTCAATTTGAAGACGTTTACATTTATACCACTTGGTGAGTGTCACTGCTGGTGGACCAGAAGTCCCCGAGGGCACATGTAGCCAAGTTCGATCAATTTCGGTTGATCGTTTCTTCAACGCATTCTAAAATTTCTGTTATCAAAATTTCATGAAATTTCTAAAAAGTGGGTCCTGTAGAATCATATCCCACCCATCCTGCTACGTCTTTCGGTACACTTTTTCGACATAGTAACTTTCATACTTTTTGGCATATTACATTGTTTAGATTTAGGATCACTGATGAGGGTTAAGTACCCGAAACGTGCATGTCTGGTCCACGTTGCCAATTTATCTGTTCTTAAATGATGCTATTCAATTTGAAGACGTTATATTTATACCACTTGGTGAGTGTCACTGCTGGTGGACCAGGAGTCCCCGAGGGCACATGTAGCCAAGTTCGATCAATTTCGGTTGATCGTTTCTTCAACGCATTCTAAATTTCTGTTATCAAAATTTCTTGAAATTTCTAAAAAGTGGGTCCTGTAGCATCATATCCCACCCATCCTGCTACGTCTTTCGGTACACTTTTTCGACATAGTAACTTTCATACTTTTTGGCATATTACATTGTTTAGATTTAGGATCACTGATGAGGGTTAAGTACCCGAAACGTGCATGTCTGGTCCACGTTGCCAATTTATCTGTTCTTAAATGATGCTATTCAATTTGAAGACGTTTACATTTATACCACTTGGTGAGTGTCACTGCTGGTGGACCAGGAGTCCCCGAGGGCACATGTAGCCAATTTTGATCAATTTCGGTTGATCGTTTCTGCATTCGCACAGAATAAATTTTTTCCTCTCATTAAAAACATTCCCCTTAGAAGACGATTCATAAAAATTCCATTTATTAACAAAGGTTTCGATCTTCTTAACATCTCTAATATTTTTCGGGATCATCGCGTCCAAAGTGCTATTCCTCAATATTTTGAGAATTTTGAACCTCCTCTTATTTGTTACAAGTATAAAAAAACCTATTCGAAATTTCGTATTTAACTACAATAAAGTAACATCAGATCCTAAAATTCTTGAATCAAGTCCTACTTCTTGAGAATGTGCAACTTCTGAATACCTTTATAAACGGGCTGGCCATATTGTAACAGGTGACTTTTCAATTATCCAGGACAGGCAGATCCGCAATCTTCTCAAGAAAGGACCTAAGTACAGAATTCCATCCAAGATAGATTTTATCAAATGTCGCGAAGAACTAAAGGAAGCCTTAGATAACTACACAAAAAGATGGTGTAAATCGGAAGGGGTCGAATCACATTCCCTGAATGACTGGAAGAACCTCATATTGGATATTACCGATATTCGAATAGATAACTTCCACAAAAATCCTCATCTTTTCGAAAATCCAAGTTCTAAATCTGAAAGATATTTCAAATCGAAATTACGCAATTTACACGAAAAATATGTCTTCGCTCCTGCAGACAAAGCAGCCAACAACACCATAATCATTTGAAAACGTTACTACATATCAACTTTGGTTTCGGAACTTTCGTCTACAAACACTTATGTCAAAAGCAATGAAAGTGTTCCTAACATTTTGAACAAACACAACAGTGAAATTTCTTCATTCAAGATCCCTATTTCTAAACTGGATCTTCCTACACTATACTGCATGCCAAAATTGCACAAGTCTCCTTACAAATTTCGATACATTGCTAATTCTAGCAACTGCTCAACTACAATTTTGTCTAGAAATCTGACGTCAGCACTCACGGTGATAAAGGAACACGTTGCAAAATATTGTGAAACTGTTCTAAACAGGAATGAATAAACTTATTTTGGTCTATTAAAAATTCAGGGGATGTGATTGACATAATGAAATCGAGAAATTTTCAAGCCAATTCGATTTCTTCGTACGACTTTTCAAATATGTACACCACGCTTCCTCACGATAAAATTAATGATCAATTGTCCAAATTCATTAAATGGTGCTTTAACCGAGAGGGTAAAACTTATATTTGTACATCTGAATCAAAGGGTTTCTTTTCCAATACAGAATACAAATCATATAAATCATGGACATGTAGTGACCTTTGTATTGCCTTGTCCTTTCTTTTGGACAACATTTATGTAAGATTTGGTGAGAATCTCTACAAGCAGGTTGTAGGGATCCCTATGGGTACTAATTGTGCGCCTCTTGTTGCAGATTTATTTTTATTCACGTATGAAAAAGAATTTATCCAAAATCTTCAAAAACAAAGAAAACATGATGATGTGAAATGTTTCAATGGTACTTCTAGGTACCTGGATGATATCCTTACTATCGACAATCCTGTTTTTGAAAAGTATAAAAATGTCATTTATCCACAGGAACTGACTCTAAACAAGGCGAACGTCACAAACACAGAAACACCATTTTTGGACCTGAATATCAAAATTATTAATGGAGAGATTCATACAAGGGTGTATGACAAAAGAGATGACTTTGGATTCAATATAGTAAATTTTCCCTGGCTTGATGGTGATGTTCCTAGATTACCATCTTATGGTATCTACATTTCGCAGCTCATCCGGTATGCTAGAGCATGTACTGATGTTTTGGATTTCCATGATAGAAATTTACAAATAACAAAGCAACTTTTAGGTCAAGGTTTTCGCTTTCACAAACTTGTCAAGACATTCTGGAAATTTTACAAAAATTATTGTCAACTACTTTTGAAATTCGGACCCATACAAGCAACAGAGTATATTACTTTCGGTATTTCGCAACCTGCATTTTATGGTGACATGATCAACAAAATTAGAAGGATCAAAGGTAGACAGAATTACTATCGAAAATGCGTCAGAATCATCAAACGCCTCTTATACCGTGGATATGATCCTAATGTCACCAGACGGACACTAGGCTTGGTACTTGACCAATCTACAGTCTTGTACCAGCGCATCCTTAATACTTGCACGCTGACTGACTGTGACGACGGGAATCCATGACGGGCCCTGTCCAAACCTCTTTAGAGAAGACAGGGCCCCGACCACCTGTCCTCTCTGAATGTCAGTCGGACTCCTCGGGTGATAACATACATTAGCTCGCTACAGCCGGCAGAGCACAGGTCGTATCACGCATGCCCTCTTTTTATATCAATTTACATATTCATCTGTGTTGCTTGGGCCCCTGCGTCTTGCGGTCTTGTTTGTGTGTGGTCATCTGACAGTGAGGAGGTTGTTTTACACCACAATTGTACGTTCTTCGAGACCTCTGGGTAATCGGAATAGTGGGAGGGTTGTGCGCACGTAATCCAGGATAACCACACCGTCTGCTACTGACGAGGCAGATGGCCGTCCTAAGTCGGCACCGTTTGCCCATTGGTCTCGTTGGTTTATGTGTAGTCATTTGTGTTTTATGTTTTTCTGTGATTTGACGTTCATTGTACTTCTGCGTCTCTTTCTGTGCGTGTCATTTTTGTGTTTTACAGTGGGTGTTTTGGGAGGTTGCTGTTGATGCTGCAACTAGGTGTTGTTGGAGATCCCCTCCTTTCTTTTCAACGCATTCTAAATTTCTGTTATCAAAATTTCTTGAAATTTCTAAAAAGTGGGTCCTGTAGAATCATATCCCACCCACCCTGCTACGTCTTTCGGTACACTTTTTCGACATAGTAACTTTCATACTTTTTGGCATATTACATTGTTTAGATTTAGGATCACTGATGAGGGTTAAGTACACGAAACGTGCATGTCTGGTCCATGTTGCCAATTTATCTGTTCTTAAATGATGCTATTCAATTTGAAGACGTTATATTTATACCACTTGGTGAGTGTCACTGCTTGTGGACCAGGAGTCCCCGAGGGCACATGTAGCCAAGTTCGATCAATTTCGGTTGATCGTTTCTTCAACGCATTCTAAATTTCTGTTATCAAAATTTCTTGAAATTTCTAAAAAGTGGGTCCTGTAGAATCATATCCCACCCATCCTGTTACGTCTTTCGGTACACTTTTTCGACATAGTAACTTTCATACTTTTTGGCATATTACATTGTTTAGATTTAGGATCACTGATGAGGGTTAAGTAAACGAAACGTGCATGTCTGGTCCACGTTGCTAAATTATCTGTTCTTAAATGATGCTATTCAATTTGAAGACGTTATATTTATACCACTTGGTGAGTGTCACTGCTTGTGGACCAGGAGTCCCCGAGGGCACATGTAGCCAAGTTCGATCAATTTCGGTTGATCGTTTCTTCAACGCATTCTAAATTTCAGTTATCAAAATTTCTTGAAATTTCTAAAAAGTGGGTCCTGTAGCATCATATCCCACCCATCCTGCTACGCCTTTCGGTACACTTTTTCGACATAGTAACTTTCATACTTTTTGGCATATTACATTGTTTAGATTTAGGATCACTGATGAGGGTTAAGTACCCGAAACGTGCATGTCTGGTCCACGTTGCCAATTTATCTGTTCTTAAATGATGCTATTCAATTTGAAGACGTTTACAATCATTGCAAAGAGGATTGAAAGAAACAAATCTTGGTTATTGCAATTGAAAATGAACCCGTTTCTATGACAACAGAAAGGGGATACGAATCAGAAGCAGTGGAATCAATAAAGAAGAAGGTCACTACAACAGCTTTGTCCTTTCCCGATTTCATGCAGAGTAACGAAGTCCAAAATTTTCACCATAGTTACAACCCTTATGTAATGACGACCCATGGCATACATGTAATCTAGCCATGCCGTCAACCTAATGCTAGGTTAAAGGCAAATGAGTTAAAGAAGATCCTGACGATAATCTCAACAACACTCACAATAGAGCACCAAATTGAGCATCGACGGACCCCTAGCAAGCTAGAGGTGGGACCAGGTGCCCGGGAGGAGTAAGCATCCCCTGTTGGCTAGCCGCACCCGCCGTCGATGTTCATGCAAGAAAATGAAAACAACATCTGAAATGCATGCACTGTCTGAGGTAAGTCTATATAGAAAGTGCCATGGCGACCATGTCAGGGAACAATATTCAAAACACTTACCGTCAAACCCCTCGCGGGGAACTTTTTTACGAGCTCCACACGGCAAAGGGCATAAATGTGACACAAATGAGTTAAAGAAGATCCTGACGATAATCTCAACAACACTCACAATAGAGCACCAAATTGAGCATCGACGGACCCCTAGCAAGCTAGAGGTGGGACCAGGTGCCCGGGAGGAGTAAGCATCCCCTGTTGGCTAGCCGCACCCGCCGTCGATGTTCATGCAAGAAAATGAAAACAACATCTGAAATGCATGCACTGTCTGAGGTAAGTCTATATAGAAAGTGCCATGGCGACCATGTCAGGGAACAATATTCAAAACACTTACTGTCAAACCCCTCGCAAGTATAGTATTATTGGTTCGTTTATCTATTGATATTTAAAGGTGAATTGATTCTCCCGACTTTTTCGGCATTACAACCTTTATTTTATGAGATTCTCTCCTTTCTTCTAACAAAGAAAATTAAGTATCCATGCCAGCATTTACCATAATATGTTGTTCCAAATCTGATGAATACAAGCAACCTCAAGGTTATTATCAAGCCTGGACCACTCCAACCGTCGTCTGAGTGATACCTAAAGGAAGTTCTGGATTATTATTAAGGATTGACCTTTCATCTGAAAGTTTGCATACTTATGATATAGATATCCTGGAAAAATACAGATGTTTCAGACACAGCACTACCCGGTGTACATGTGCATTATATCGCCAAAAGTGAAATTACCGAGACACTGTATACCAATTACAAAAAATGCCTGATTGCTAAACATATTCTATGGAAAGCAGAAAATGTTTTCATTTTTAATTTTATCCGTTCAAAATACACAAATGAAGGGTAGGGTTAATGCAACAATACTTAGATATGAGATCGATGGGTGAAGGAAGGACAAATGTTAATTGATTTTTGAAAACCTTAAGTTCAATGTAAACAAACTCTTTGACATGACAATAAATTAATGACAGGATCTTTTTTCTATGATATTCTTTTTTCACACATCACGTTTCCTTTGTCCGAATTCATTTTTCCAGTTTTGCATGGTTTTAGTATGAGGAAAGTACGCCTCGAATCCGTCATATGAATTGCCGCCATAAAATCTTTTTTGATATAGATCATTCCAATTCATATATTGATTTCTGTTCGGTCCGAGTCGTCCGTTTCCGGTCATAAAATTTCTTTTCCGGATGGCATTGTATAGTTCAGGCCAATCAAGGAGATCTTGGCGGGAAAGTGTGCGTGAAAGAAAGGGATTTATGGCAGCGCTGGGTCGTCCGAAGCTTTCACCAGAGGTGTTTGTCATGAGCATCGTTATCATTGCTAATCCAAGGAAGGATGGTAGCCATTCCATTTTGTCCTGGAAAAGAATAGAATAAGGGATTATGTAAATATATGATCATAATAGTTCTTGAATATGTTCATATGGGAAATGTTATTATAAGATATGATTAATAAATATGATATGAAACCCACTCTTTATTTTTGATACCCGGTGATAATGAAGAATATGATAAACTCTAATCAGGACATCATAATGTAGATACGATAATGTGATATGTTCCATTTCACAGTGTTTACTTCAGCGTTTGCGTGTTTTAGACCTCAGACAGTCCATGTATTGTCGATATTGTTTTCATTGTGTTCATCGTGAACATTGGTGGCGGATGAGGCTATGCAAACAGGGGATGCTTACTCCTCCCGGGCACCTGGTCCCACCTCTAGCTTACTAGGGGTCCGTCGATGCTCAGTTCTGTGCTCTTTTGTTTTTTACCACAATTGTTCGTTCTTCGAGATCTCTGGGTTATCGGAAAAATGGGGTTGTTGTGTGCACGTAGGATAACCCCACCTTCTGCTATTTTCGTGGCAGATGGCCGTCCAAAGTCGGCACCGGTTGCCCATTGGTCTCGTTGTTTTATGTGTAGTCCTTTGTGTTTGATGTTTCTGTGTTGGGCGTTGACGTTTCTTGTCCCTTTACGTATCTTTCTGTGCGTGTCTGCTATGTGTTTGTACACTGGGGGTTTTGGGGTTTGCTGTGGGTGCTGCAACCTGGTGTTGTTGGAGATCCCCTCCTTTGTTCTATTATGATTGCTGTTGAGATTATCGTCAGGATCTTCTTTAACTCATTAGATGGAAGAAAGTCCTGGTTTAACCAAACATAAATCGAGCCCATGATCCAAATATAAACGTTTGAAAAATGTGCCTGACTCTTTAAAGTAAAAGACAAAATCTCGTATTCCGGTCCATACCCCAACATTGTCCTATGTCTTAATAAGATATCTACTATTTCCTGTCATTTCTGACTTCATATAGAAAATGGACATTACAACGTTCATAGCGTCTTAAGGGAGCAACAGGAAAATTATCTTTTTAGGCAGGAAACAACAGTTCATAATATTTACTTTTAGGATGCTTCATTTGAAGAATATGTTTTGTTAAATATGAGCGGCTCAAAATTTGGTAGTGTGTATTCAGAAGAGTCCAATTAAGTGAACAAAGTAGCCAAAACATTAGAAGGGTGATGCAAGTTTGTTAATCTCCTCCATTATCATGATCATTTAAAATGAAATTGCAAATTCAGTTTGGTGAGTTCATTTGTCGCTTACGAAAGATGTTTAAAAAATCATACCCTGATATCGACAAAAGGAATCATGAAAAAAATATATGTCAGTAATGAATGATAATACGGAAATTTCCAAACTCTTTTCCCTCTGAAAGAAAATTTTAAACCAGTTTCAATACACAAGACAAGTGTTTCGGAGAGTTAAATCCTCATTAGAGATGCTTCTAGCCAAAGTGATTTTCAGACACAGCCAAAATTCATTTCAGTGGCGCCCTCTGGTTTTATGTAATTGAGTTTAAATTTTTGCAATTTCTCCACAGAGAGTGTGCGACTCAAGATTTTTTTGTAGGGTCGATTTAGTAGCAAAATTATCCATTGTACAAATAAATATCAAGTGTATTATATAGTTAGAATAATGGCATATTTTTACCTAGATATGCCTAAAACAACATAAAAAATGGTTTCTTTCATCGAAGGTCAGCATGCTGACCGTCGCTCAAGTCACGGAAACTATCGAGACACTGCCGAAGATAACAAAGATAATTTTAACACCATTTAAATGGACGAGACGTCTGCGAGATCGCCATTTGTACATTGGATACGTTAAATAAAACCGATGATCAAAGTAGCACTGGAGGAATGGTGCTCAGATGTAAACCTCCTCTATATTCGATGTTATTTTTGGATGAAATGACAAGTTTCCGAAATAGCAAAATAATACATATGATGTCAAATTGATAAACGGTTACAACAAAGCTTCTTCAAGTAAGAGAGCTGGAAAAAAGAAATTTATACACTTCAAACATCAAACCATGGGGAACGAGTTTAACTGTTCCACACTGCAGCAAGAAATAAGTGTTTATGATAATAATTCAGAAATCTTCCAACTCCTTACCTCCTTGAAGAAACGTTTTAATCAATTTTAATGGACCAGACACGTGTTTCGGGTGGTAAAATCCTCATTAGTGAATTGTTTTCATGAGAAGTGATTTTCTCACAGCCAAAATTTATTTCAGTAGCGCCTTAAGGTATTCAGCCCCTAATGGATTTTAAATGATAAATACTAGAGATAAAGATTTTCATTCCCTTCAAAAAGAATGCTATACAAATTATTCTAGCTAAAATTATAGATTACACTTCTCATATACTGATCTAATCTGTCATCCCGAAGATTCCCGATCATGAAATTATCGGCATTTGTCGGGAAATTATGAAAATGTGCATAAATTTTAACCGGAAGTACTCTATTAGGGTGCGGGATCCTTAATTCTATTATTTGAATTCAATTTATGCAGTTTCTTTGCAGAGAGCGAGCGGCTTATAATGTCCTGTTGGGTCGATTCAGTAGTAAAGTTCAATAAACTCGATGATCAAAATAGCACTGGAGGGAAGGTGCTCAGATGTTAATCTCCTTTAAGGATCCCGCAACCTCATAGAGTACTTGTGGTTGAAATTAATGTGCATTTTTATAAATTCCCGACAAATACCGATGATTTCATAATCGGGAATCTTCGGGATGACAGAGTAGATCATTGTTTGAGAAGTGTAATCCCTCATTTTAACTAGAAAAGAATTTATAGCATTCTCTTTGAAGATATTGAAAATTTTTATTTCTGGTTATTGAAAAAAGCAGAAGGGGTTGAATACCTTAATTTGCATAAAATGAAAAGTTTCCGAAATAGCGAAATAATATATATATGATGTCATATTGATAAAGGGTCAAAACAAAGCTTCTTTCAGGCGACAAAGCACACAAAATTAATACACTTCAAACATCAAGCCACGGAGAACGAGTTTGACTTTAACGCGTACAGCACTTTGAGCTATTTGCTACGGCAGACGTCGGCGCTACAAATAGAAGTACAAATGTGCATTCCTTTGCTATGCAATAAGCTTTAGAAGAGAATGACGATAAAGAAATAAACAAAAACGCACAAGAACTCAATTACTCAAAGTATGTAATTGAATTTTTGTGTAATTTCATTCGCATGAATTCTTACTCCTGGTTTTGACCTTAATATAGACGTTTCGATGATAATTATTCACTGTCATAACAGTCTGACTTTAAAAAGGAGAAAGACCCGTCTTCCGGTCCGTCATTTTACATCTTAACAAGATGTCTGACATTTCCCGTCATACTGACTTCATCTGGTAAATGGTCATAGCAAGGTCTTTTGCGTCTGTACAACAGGAAAATTATCTCTTCAGACAGGAAGCGACCTTTCGTAATACTTAATTTTCGGATGTATCACAAATGGTGGATAGTAGACATAATTGGTATAATATCGATAATATTACATCAACTACCTGTCAATGAATATCCATTTTCAAGATCCTGTCTCTTTGATCTATTTTAGCTCGACTTTTGTTTGTTTGCGATATTAGAGGACATCTCCAACAACATCCATAGCAAAACATCCAAATGTGAAAGAAAGGAGAGGATCACCTACCATACTTGGCTGCAGTACCTACACCAAATTATCCGATGCGAAACACACTCATATGAACGTAATAATGCGGAAGGGTTCCAACTCTATACCCTCCCAAAGAAAACCATAATCCAATTTATTATGCACCAGATATGCGTTTCGAACGTAAAACAAAGGAGGGGATCTCCAACAACACCCGGTTGTAGCACCCACAGCAAAACCCCAAAACACCCAATGCAAAAACACAAAGCAGACAAGCACAAAGAGACGCGTAAGGGACAAGGAACGTCAACGCACAACACAGAAACATCAAACACAAAGGACTACACATAAACCAACGAGACCAATGGGCAACCGGTGCCGACTTAGGACGGCCATCTGTCACAGAAATACCAGAAGGTAACAAACAATGGACATGATACAATATAACTTCTCAAGACACACGAGAATAATAATATGCAGTTTTGTATGTAGAGAATAATCATTTGTGCCGTTTTTGTAGCAGATTCAAAACCTGAAATTCAGATAGCATTTTACATTCAAGTGACAAGAAATAAATATGCAATAGGAAAATTATCTCTTCGGTCAGGAAGCAACCTTTCGTAATACCTAATTTTCGGATGTTTTACAAATGGTGGAGAGTAGGCTTAATAAGTATAATAAATTATATTATTGAGTAAACTACCTGTCAATGAATACCAATTATACGACGTCTGACCTTCGAGATCGTGTCTCTAAAATCGATTTTGCTCGACATGTGTTTGTTTGTTTGCATACTTATTGCGGTGGCAACAACAACATGTGCATTTTAATTTTTTACGAGAACTTTAGTGATGTCACTTGGAAAATATCATTAAAGGTTTATGAATTACCAACACATCGTTTTATGTACTGTTAGGTCTTCTCTCCATTTGGGAAAATCACATATTTCCAAATAAATAATCAATCTAATATGAAAGAATCAATTCCACTATGAAACAATATCCAGAGTATCATCTGATTTTTCAATGGGAATTTATCATTTTCAAGGGGGGAAATGAGTTTCTCATGAGAATCTTTTAACTTTTTTAAGGTTTTAACTGAATGGCGTAGTTGTTCTTTTCTTTTTCATGCGTTGGGTTTAAGACGGGGTCGTGTTCCGAAAGAATAGATAATTCATTGTTGTTACATTTTAATACTATATTTAATTATGGGTTGATATTGTTTATTGAGGATTTAGTTTTATTAGAAATTTGGGAGATCTTGATTATTCATTCGTTTTCATGCAGAGGGCTTCAGACACTTTTTAATTAAGAGGAAATGTCTTCGGTGTTGCTATTTTCGATCACATGGAAGAATGATGCAATTTTGATTTCATTAAAAGCTTAACTGCGAAATTACTTTTTCCCTAATACACGTAATCTGATTGAAAATATGCAAAGCAAAGATATTTTGTGATTAAAGTATCTCATTCTCTCTTTTTCAAGAATTTTTTAGTTTTCAATTTGTATTAACAACGTTAACTCTACAATATTTAAATTGGAAAGAATGGTTTGGAAACATACCCGTTATTTCTGAATCAAAATTGGATACTTTTTCCTTTTTCTCTTGGGCACTTATAAAATATTTTGAAGATAGCAGACACTTTGGGCTAGCCTAGTTTAACAGAAAAGCAACAAGCAACAAGCAAACGCAAACAATGCCAAATGGGCTGTAAAGAAAATGGAAGGATCTCCAACATGACATCCATGATACTGACCCAGCAGAACAAACCCACAAGAAAGCGACACGTTAATGACATCAGACAAAACAACAACCCGCCACAGGACACAACAATATGTATTAGAACATCATACAAAACAGACAAAAGCAGTCCAAACAGACATACAGAAAAATCAAACATTAATGATAACACATCAATAGAAGGAGTCCAATGTGCACTAGTCGCCGGCTCTGGACAGTCTTCTGCTATTAGCAAGTGTCATGGTGAAATGATAAATATGATAAAGTACAAGAAACAGTTTTCTTCAATTACACTGAATCGAATTTCTTGGCGAAAGAATATACAATGTATTTACTAAATCTCAAACATATGTATCGTTCCGTCCTTACCTTTCTCTAATAGCATTATTATAAATCAACCTGATAATTCATTTTTTTGAATCACCACACCAATTCTTTCCCAACATCGTTCCGTTCGTTCGAACTGAACAATGAATTCGTTTTCTTTAAATGATTTTTAATAAAATAAGACCATAAGACGCTACAAAAATGAATTTTGCTCTATCTTAAATAAACCCTTGCTGAAAGCATTACTGATGAGGATTACTATTCTGGTGCGATTAAATTGGTTTGAAATTTCCTTCAAGAATGTAACCAGTTTGAACACGTAATGGAAATACACTTTTTATATCCGTATACGTATTCATATGTGTTGTTTAAGGCCCTGGTTTTGCTGTTGTATTTGGATGTTCATCTTACAGTGAGGAGGTTATTTTACGATACAACTGTGCATTTTTTCGAGACCTTCGGATAACCGGAAACGTGAGAGGATTTTGCGCACGTAATCCGTATAGCTACACCATTTGCTACTTGCTTGACGTATGGCCGTTCTCGGTCGGCACCGGTTATCCTCTGTTGTCGTAAGTTCATGTGTTGTCTTTTGTGCTTCATGTTTCTATGTCGTATGTCTCTTTCACGTCTTCTACTGTGATTATCCGCTCTGTGTATTGTGTCTTGCTTTGGGTACTTCCCTGACATTGTCGCCATAGCACTTTCGGTATAGACATAACGCCAGACAGTGCATGACTTTTATATATTTTCATTTCCATGCTTCATAAACATCGACGGCGGTAGCGGCTAGCCAACAGGGGATGCTTACTCCACCCGGGCACCTGGTCCCACCTCTAGCTTGCTAGGGGTCCGTCGATGTTTAATGTTGTGCTCAATTGTGAGTGCTGTTGAGATTATCGTCGGGATCTTCTTTAACTCATTTGCTTTGGGTACAGCAACAAAGTATGGTTTGGAATCCTCTTCTTCTCTTATAATGATACCAGGACTTTAACTGCAGAAAAAGGTTACAGAAAAGTGCACTTTCTTTCATGTGGAAAGTACAACACGGTGACAAGGATAATACAAACGATTTGATAACATTCTGGCGACATCCAAACCATTTGACAGTCCTTGTACGCCTCCTCATGTTGGACGGTGTTACATTCTTATCATGAGATGAAGTCATAGATTGGGTTCTATGCGTAGGAACGTCACCACTCGTTACATGTCGAAGACACTTAAGTGCGAAAAGAGTGGTCTATAAGTGTTTTCAAATTGGTATAGCTTGCTCGAAATTTCTAAAAAGCACTTCAGGCATGTTGAAGTAGTCACAGTAATAGGTTTGGCGTGAAATTGTTCATTTATCCTCTGAGGCGACAAAACCTATGTATAATAGCTGGTGGTCAAGTGTTATAATCGTAAAGGTAACCTTTTATACATTCCTAGTGAAGCTCCATGTAAGATTGCTTTGGGGCGGGGGGGGGGGGGAATATGCACATGTGCTGTGTAAAATAATAAATCATGTCAAACAAAGGAGGGGATCTCCAACAACACCAGGTTACAGCACCCAGAGCAAAACCCAAAAACATCCAATGCAAAAACACAGAGCAGACAAGCACAGGAAGAGACGTAAAAGGGACAAGGAACTCAACGCACATCACAGAAACATCAAACACAAAGGACTGCACATAAACCAACGAGACCAATGGGCAACTGGTGCCGACTTAGGACGGCCATCTGCCACGGAAATAACAGAAGGTGTGTTTATCCTGGATTACGTGTGCACAATCCTCCCACTTTTCCGATTACCCAGAGGTCTCATAGAACGTACAATTGTGATGTAAAACAACCTCCTCACTGTCAGATGACCACACAAACAAGACCGCAAAACGCAGGGACCTAAGCAACACAGATGAATATGTAAATGGATATCAAAAGAGGGCGTACGTAATACAATCCGTGCTGTGCCGCCGCGTGCTCATGTCTGTTATCACCCGAAGAGTCCGAGGACAGGTGGTCGTGGGCTGTTTTATCTAAAGATGTTTGGACAGGAACCGTCATGGAGTCCCGTCTTCACAGTCAATCAGAGTCCAAGGTATAAGAATGCGCTGGTACAAGACTGATGATTGGTTAAGTACCAAGCCTAGTGTCCGTCTAGTGACATTAGGATCATCAAAAAGTTGGTGCAATAATAGGGATAATAACAACAACATTGAATTCATGTTGAAAACGTTATGAATTAAAATTAATCATATGTCAGCCACATTAATTATTCTACTTTCTTTTTAATCTTTTGGATCATTCATTTAAGCAAATGCTCCCGACTTCATATGGAATTGAACATGCCATAGAATTTCCGAGTAAAACTGTACGTATACCGCAAGTCCCTCCTTCCTATGAACACCCCTATAGAAATGGGACAATAGGGACGTTTCCGAGAGGAGATTATTGTAAAATATGATGTTTGAACACGATTCTCACTGAACATGATATGTCTTTTAGTCTGACATGATCATGTAACAAAGTGACAAAATTTCCTTCCGTATCAAATTCAGTGTGTAAACAATGTCTACTGTCATTATTATTTTATCGTATATTGCTATCTATCACATGATACACCCGTTATGCAGTTTCATAAAGCCATTTCATAAATATATGATATTATAACACGTTACATATCGCTTTGCTTAAATGCGATTGGTCGAGTTTGGAACCTAATCACATAAAATTTGACAAGTGTGACCTTTCAAATAGCGGTCAATTGTTAAATTCAGACGCGGACTCAATATCAATGATTAAACTTTTTGAAGAATTAATTATTGCATTGAAATACTAAACGAATTTGAAATATTTTTCTCTTACGCACAGAATATATATCTATACGATGGGGAACTACTTCTCAGGGCGAATCAGACGACCTGCAGGTCACGGCGTGGTTCGCCTCTAATTATCAGAAACGTTGATTTCACGTTAGAAATACACATATTTAGGCAATACCATGTGATAAAAAGAATCTCACATGAATTTTAATTTCATACGATGTATTATGAAACTCGTTGTGCGTTTTATATCCCCTTGCCAAGGCTCGGGAATATAACACTCACAACTCGTTTCATAATACATCGTATGAAATGAAAATTCATTTGAGATCCTATATATATCGCTTATCCTTATATGACGTTTCATTCATTTCGGGTAATAATAGCGAGCGGAGCTCGCTGCAAAGGCCCGAACTTACTTTATTGAGAAAATATGCTGAATCAGTGAATGAGAAGAGAATATACTGATTTGTTTTTAAAACTTTCGTCCCCTCGCAGAGTTGCTGTGGAGATGCTGGATATTGCCATTTACATCTTTTTACCTCATTTTTTTTTTGTTCATAAGATAAATTTATTGACATAATAATTCGTAAAGTGGATTACGATAGAGCATCATAAACTCGGCGTTACTGTTACATTTGTCACGTGATTCCAAACGGGAAAATTTTTTTTTGGGGGGGGGGGGGGTCGATATGCAATGAGTATTTTCATTCAACTTTATTCTTACAAAATTAAAATGGCTTGAAATAAAAATAGTTCGTATGTTGGAAATACATGAGTTTAGGTCTACCTCGTTTTTAACCAGGTCTGTTTCAGTTCAAGCAAAGATTATTCCTAACTGAGCACTGTCTACTAAGTTCTTTGATTTAAGTTTTCAAAATCAGACATTTTTTGTTTGCTCGTAGTTGTCCGTTAATCTGATAGAGTCCAAAAGAAGATCCCTCCCTTCTTTTACACTGAGAAAGAAAATTCAGTTGTACCTTAGAAGTGCGTATTTGGAAACTTTTGTGAATTCGAATAGGCGGTGGGGCTTTGCGGGCGTATTCCTCATATGATCCTCTGTCTCTTCAACGTATTTGAAATTTTCTGTTTCAGAATTTCTGAAAATTTCAAAAACGTGGGTTCTGTAGCATCATTTCCAACCCATTCTGCTGCGTCTTTCGCTATGTTTTTGGCCATAATAATTTTTACACTTTTTGGCCTTGCACTGTTTAGACTGAAGATCACTGACGACGGTTACGTACCCGAAATGTGCATGTCTGGTCAATCAATGCTGTAAATTTATCTGGTCTAAAATGATGTTATTGAATTTGAAGACGTTTAACATCATAACTACATCATCTCATTTTATCTGATTTTAACGATGCCAATAAATTTGAAGACGTTTAACATAAAGAAAAGGGAAGGATCTCCAGCATGACCACCCTGCATTCGCCCAGCGAAACAAACACACAAGAAAGTGACACATAATTGACATCATACAAAACTACAAATCGCAAAAAGACAATATTCACTAGCATATCATACAAAACAATCGAAACAGACGTACAGACGCATCAAACAGTAATGACAACACATAAAATGTGCACCCGGCGCCGACTTTGGAGGGCCATCTACTAACAAATGGTATGGTTATCCGAATTACCGCATTACCCTCCCAATCATCTGGATACACAGAGGTCTATATGTGAATGTGAATATAGGGAATGTATTCAGAAAAAAGAACAATTGTTAGTGTACATATACCGACGTGCTTTGTTCTTGGTCCAGCGCATTCTTAATTAAGACTTGCACTCTGACTGACTGTGACGATTTACAGAAGACATGGCCCCGACCATCTGTCCCTTCCGAACGTCGGTCGGAATCCTCGGGTGATAGCATATATGAGTTCGCTACAGACGGCAGAGCACGTAAGCCCTCTTTTTATAACCATTTACATATTCATCTGTTTTGCATGGGCACTGCGTTTTGCAGTCTTGCTTGTGTTGTTCTACACCACACTTGTACGTTCTTCGAGACGTCTGGGTAATCGGAAAAAAAGGTAGGATTGTGCACACATAATCCAGGATAACCACACCGTCTGATTCTGACGTGGCAGATGACCGTCCTAAGTCGGCACCGACTGCAGATTGGTCTCGTCGGTTTATGTGTAGTCATTTAAGGTTGAGTTTCTATGTAATTTAATGTTCATTGTACCATGTGTGTCTCATTTTGTGCGTGTCTGCTATGAGTTTTTACATTGAGTGTTTTGGGGTTTTGATGTTGGTACTGCAACCGAGTGTTGTTGGAGATCCCCTCCCTTCCTTTGCATCTAGAGGACATGCAGACTGTTTACCCATATTTTGTTTAATCAAATGTCCACATTGATCCATAACATCATTTCATACAGACTTATTTTACATTAGAGAAATCCATTGAACTTCCTTAAAGCTACAAAAGTATCATTATGTATCGCTAGAATCCAAAATTACCGAAAACAGTTGTCTCATAAAACACTTCCTTTATAAAACGTTCAATTGTGGTATATAGCTAAATTTCTTTGATTTACCGCGTCTTGCGTGTCATTAACCTATTTAGTGTTTCAATTGAAGAGTAATTGCTCGCCTCATGGCCGCAGTTTAAGATATTTCGTGATAACGATTCTGTATGACATAATAGTAATCCTCTTATACAAGCTGGAGTTATATGAAAAGATGATACTGATGGAATTATCAGACGTCTCATACAGAATCAATAGTATCATCTAGAGACGAAAAAACTCATTGATGTTACCCTCCAAAGATTCGTATGCTCCAACTCAAGTGCATTAAGAAGGTTTAAAAGAAAATCCACAGATCTTCTGACGATTTCTCGAAATATAACAAGAGGCCAAAGTGGGCTTATCTCGAAATATTATACTGAATCGATTACCAAAGTTATGTGATGTACGATATACCAAATACGTTACCTCGTCGTATGACACTCACCTTAACCCGATGGCATTCGATATAGCAAGTATACAATTCTTAAAAAGAAATATCTTGAATGGAAAATATCTGTAGGAGAAAGTCAAAAGTCAAATGTATGTCATCAAATTATTAAAGTCAAATGTACAATGTCGTAGAGAACCTTTTGCAATTTTACTGTCCTGGAATATTATACAGCGGTAGGAGCAAAGGAGTTGCTATATTCCCGATCCCTGAAACCTTACTAACAAACTAACAATGTTTGAGGAGATTGTAGTGTATCAATACCAAAGCACATCAGGTACTTGAATACTGTTGCTCGTGGTGTTTTGTGCCTAGCCATATCTAGTCTCAGAACCCAAATATTGTACAGAAACTTAAAGGAGCTTAACATCTTAGCACCATCCCTTCAATGCTATTTTGAAGATAGATTTTATTTGGATATACTACTGAATGGACTATACAGAAAATTTGAAGCCGCACACTTTCATTAAAGTAAATGCACAAATTTAAATAAAAAAAAACAGAGGGCGCTACTGAAATGAATTTTGGTGGATAATGAAAATCACTTCGGCTGGAACCATCACTGATGAGAATTAAATAATATTCGAAACACGTGTCTGGTGCATAGAAATTGGTTTGAAATTTTCATCAAGCAGGTATTGAGTTGGAACCTTTCCATATTATTCTATCCTATCCTATCTAGTATTTCTTTCCTTTGTAACATTACTTTTGGTAGATGGCCCAGGTATTTGCCTTAAGAAGATGGGTATAATTTCCAGAAAATTCAGAACATACGCGGTTGTGGAAAGGCCCGATAATGCATCATTTATGGTCATTTATTGAATAATCGGTGAGTAAAAGTCAATTTGAAGCACAAAACCGCAAAACAGAATCCGAAAATCACAATCAAGAGGCAAGAGAGATGAAATGAGGATCACTGACGAGGAATAATTACCCGAAACGTGCATGTCTGGTCCATGCTGAAAATTTATCTGATCATAAATTATGCTATTGAATTTGGAGACGTTTAACATCAGGTTCCATGTGAGAGGAGGCATATTCTGCTTGGTTGATAAATGTATATCTGTCACTTTATCTGTATGTTAAAAGCACAAAAACGATAAATGTATCACATTCGACAGTTTAGAGTGGTTCTAACCTATATTAATACTTTGGTTTAGAACTTTAAAGACTGGAACAGCGCAAGGTCACTTGAACCTCTGAGATAGACAAATGAAAATATGAAGGTTTAGGCGACAATGACGAATTGCGCGCTATTGCAATACCTCACTTGAACTTCGCCCGGTTATAACGTCCTTTGATCTCTTAAGATTTCAATGTTTATCTCATGTTGTTCAATGAATGCATTGCCGTATAAACATGTAAAATGATGGATAATACACGCAACCCCATATCATCAAAGATTAGATAAAAATCAAACTTGTAGTTCCATGTTTCATCTTAATCAAGCTTAGTTCATCAATAACAGTCAAAATATTCTTCGATGCACATCAGTTCATACAAAAAGAAAATTTTCTTATTGATCAAATTAAGGTACCCGTAAAAATAAAACGTATATCATCAGCAGCTGATCCTAACAGGTATTTTGGTGAGTATCGTTTATAGACACGGTCAGTAAAGAATTCATTGAACAAAAGTTTTAAACCTAAAGTGAGTTTTGGAAACATTTTGACAAGGCGAATCTATGCTCACTTAAATACGCCTCTGAATAAACCCTACACAAAATGGAGCCGCTCTTTTTGGCAAGAGGAAAGTAAAGCTTTGTATTGTAGATGGCGCCAGGAAAATTCACTTTGACTTTATTTAAATTGTTTGGCATGAAGTACTACTGACGAGGATTAAAATCTCCGAAACCTGTGTCTAGTACTGTAACAACAAAATTGGTACTATAAATCATATATTTCAATATTGACAATTTCGACCACTAGGCTGGTATCGCTGCTGGTGGACTGTAAGTCCCCTAGGATATCGCTCACCTAGTTTAGTGTTTACACACTGCATTGAAATATAGTATAAATTTCCTGTCATCAAAGTAGACCTAAACTCCTAAAAGTAAGGGGTATATCCCTCATTGCATAGCTCTGTCCTTAGCCGGGTTTCAGCATATTCGGTCATGTTTAGAATTAAGCTCCTTGCGCCTACCCTCTAACGATTTTTGGCCATATTTTCACTTAAATACGCTTCTAAATAAACCCTACACAATTTTTGGAGCCGCTCATTTTGGCAGGAAGGAATTAAAACTTTGCATTGAAGATGGCGCCAGGAAAATTCACTTTGGCTTTATTTAAACTGCTTGGCATGAAGTACTACTGACGAAGATTCGAAGATTCGAAACACGTGTCTAGTACGACAAAATTGGTACTATAGAACAGATATTTCAATATCGACATTTACATACAAAGATCTTTTTATCAAACAGGAGATGATCATTCTTCCCGGGTATTTGATCTCATCTACATTGTTGATTCACATTTGGTTCTTTGCAGAATCTTTAAGTTAAGTTAGTGTAGAAGTATTTTCTGTTTCTGGCACCGGTTGCCCATTGGTATCGTTGGTATATGTGTAGTCCTTTGAGTTTGATGTTTCTGTGTTGTGCGTTGACGTTCCTTGTCCCTTACGCGTCTCTTTGTGCTTGTCTGCTTTGTGTTTTTGCATTGGGTGTTTTGGGGTTTTGGGTGCTACAACCTGGTGTTGTTGGAGATCCCCTCCTTTGTTTTACTGATTGTAGGGGTTTTTAGTCTTCAGTGATTACTGTGTTTCTATTTTGAAATGGCAGATTCCACAAGAAATTAATATGTTTGACATGCTTATAAACACTTATTTACTGTTGCAGTGCTGATCAGTAAAAGATACAGTCTCCGTTAAAGTGTTAAATTACTAAATTTGCACGTCCGCAGCCTGTACAGAAATATTTTAATGGTAAACTAAGCAAAAATATCGATTTTGATTACCTTTCACAATGTTCCAACTTACCACAATAGTAATTACAACCAGAACATTTGTGGTTCTATTCCTTGGACTCACAAAGGGTCAATTTTTAGTGAATTTGCATTGTCCGTTGCACAGGGCTACATTTTTTATGTAGAAAAATACATTATAGAAATGTATCATTAGTGTCCTTTTTACTCCCAATTGAAACCACAAAGTATTACTTTTACAAAAGGACTAAAACTTTTCCTGCATGAGAAATGTTGTTTTTGAAATAAAAAAAAATTCTGTTGTCCGTTAGAAGGCGTACAGATACGTAACCACACTTCAAGCTGCTAGAAATGTAAGACAATAATGACATATCCGAAATCTTTGAGTAGAAAGAAAGCGTATACGTGGGTACTATCAGCAAACAGAGTCATTCAACCATTCTAGCAAACGATATTTTATCTGTTTCATCGGGAGTATGGAAAATCGGCATTTGGACGTTTAGACAGCAACAAATACGTTACCAACTATCTAGCTCTACAGTGAGAACTCCATCGATTTTGCCCTCTTTATGGATTAGATGGAGTGAATGTTGGTTAAAAAAGTCGGCTTTTTTAATAAGAATGAAGACAAATACAAAATAACGCGGAAAATGCAGCTAAAAAACAGATACGTTACGATAGATATGTTACCTAGATTTCATTTTTGGCCCATATAGAAGTTATATATTACTGGTTTGACGCTGATATTTTAGCTTTTGTCAGAAGAAACATGTAACAGTTGAAAACAAAGCAAAACCATATCTTAAAGGGCATATTTTTTTTGTTTTTATGGAAAATCCCGAGAAACAGCCTTTCTCTAGGAAAATCAATAAATGTCTTAATGCAGAGGCATAATTTATGCCATAAATTGTTGTCAAATTACTCATTTGTCACGGTATTGAGATTCATAGGGGATAACCTTTGCACTGTACTCAAATACGGGACTTTAGAACTGAAAGTAACGTATCTGTTTCAAATGGTAACGTATCTGTTTCGATAGTATTTGTAGTATTTTAGAGAAACTAACATGAATATCATAAAACAAAATGGGTTACTCATATACACTGCTTACTTATTACATCATTTAAAGATATTTTTGACCATATATTTTGATAAATGGTACTTTAATAACAAATACTCTACCACTGGTATACCAACGTAACAATGCTGTCAACGATTTTCTAAGCAATTTACATAAAATTATAATGTGCAGGATCACATATGATACCTTCTGGCATAACAAACAATAAATATTTAGTTGACCAGGGATGCGTGTTTTGTATAATTGTAGATGGAATGTACAGGGGGCGAAAAAATTTAATACAGAAATATTTATGCCTTCTTCAGACGTCAAATTTTCAAATAATGTACGAAATCAAAAAGGTTTATTATACTTCAAAAATTTTCTTATGCATAGTAAAACGTCAGAAGACAAAATTTTATACTGTAACTACTTTTGTTCCTTCAGCGATGGAATGAACAAAAGGCTACCCCTTGTAATGTAGCTGTTAAATTGCAATCCAGGAGCCTCTATTGGACAAAGCATATCACTAGAAGTAGACAAAGTAGAGATTTCCCCTGCTCCATTTCAAATACCTAAGATATGTATCCTTCGATAAAAATATAAATATTTATCAAATGCAAAACTTTATTTTTCACCATTTTCAAATCGTAATTTAACATTTTAGTGGAGACTGCACCAAAACTCGTTCCCTGTGACATCGATGTTTAGGTGTATTGACTACTTCTTTCCACCTCTGTTGTCTGAATGAGGCTTCTTTGTTTTGGCCCTTTATCAATTTAACATCATAAATATTTTATTGCTATTTCGGAAACTTTTCATCCATTTATTTCATCCAAAAATATCATCGAAATTAAAGGAGGTTAACATCTTAGCACCATCCCTCAAATGCTATTTTGAACATAGATTGTATTTGGATATGCTACTAAATCGACCCTGCAGAAATTTGGTGCTTCACACTCTCTGTAAAGTAAATACACAAATTTTAAATTTTATAAATAAAACCAGAGGGTGCTGCTGAAAATAATTTTGGCGGCTTATGAAAAGCACTTTGGCCTGAAGCATCACTGATGAGGATTTTATATCCGAAACACGTCTTAATTTATTCAAAGTTTACTAACGCCATCTACAACGCATTTCGTTTTCAGAGTAAATATTCTTAAGTGCAATGTCTTGATACAGTTATTTCAGAATGATAACATAGCCTTGATGATACCAAAGATTATTTCATTCTTTGTACCATTATATAAACTTAGAAAAATTGTTCCTTTAAAATGTTTGAGCAGTGTATATTACGTTCTTACACTGAACTCTGTGGAAATTGTTCATTAAAAAGTGTTAGTGCTGTCCTTGGTGTATCGATGGTGCTGTGTTATTGTTAGTGCTGTCCTTGGTGTGTCTATGGTGCTGTGTTATTGTTAGTGCTGTCCTTGATGTATCTATGGTGCTGTGTTATTGTTATTGTTGTCCTTGGTGTATCTATGGTGCTGTGTTAGTGTTAGTGTTGTCCTTGGTGTATCTATGGTGCTGTGTTAGTGTTAGTGTTGTCCTTGGTGTATCGATGGTGCTGTGATATTGTTCACTTTTTCTTTTCTCGTGATAGTATGTTCCGCTGTTTTCACTAATTGGGATCTCCTCGCTATCTTTGTTTTGTTTTATATCTTTTAAGAATAAGTCACCTTTTCTCACAAAATCCGCCCATTTCAAATTCAAAAAGATGAAAAAATGGAAGTTGCAGCAGCTAAATAGAATGTGCTTTACTCAATGCGACAAACCTTTGAGAAGAATTGTGCAAAATTTCAGGACTCAGAGGTAACAAATAACGTTATTATAATGATTTTACGGAAGGGCTCCATTTACATTTGTAATTTACGTGATGGCTCAGGTTCTGAATATAAACTTTTGTATTTGACTGTTATCTAAAGACAACTCTCCATTTTTAATTAGGATTGTACTTTTAAAGTCTATCGGAAATAAAATCATAAATAGTTGTTAGATACATATGATGATGACGGACATATAAGTCCTTAATTCAATCTGTTCCAAATTCACAATGAAAAAATATATTTGTTTGTTACGGCAATACCTTTATAAAGAATGCAACATCTCCTATGCAATTTATCTTCTAACTTCTGAACATTTTGAAGCAAATGTGAATTGAAAACACGGGATGGACAAAGCTTAAAACGACCAAATAAACATCAACCATGTCAGAATACACATAACGTAAATTACATAAAGGTGTGATCTGGAACTTCATCGTCATGAAAAAGTCTATAGACACATTATTCACCAATACAAATACACCTATTGGTTGTTTTGACTGTTACAAATTACTCTGTGATTCAATTCATGAAGCTTCAGTTATTTTTACTGAGATTATGTTATGTGTTACATATTGCATAGGTAACACAATATAGCCTATGCAGTTTCCTTTGTCTGTTAGGCCAAACATAGCTTTAAATCCTATTTTTATGTCCTACTTTACATTCTGTATATCTCCTTTCTCGCTTTCCCCCATATCATGTGAAAACAAGACTTGGGATAACTGATTCTAAGAACACGACAACAATGTAATTTACGTTATCGAAGACTTTTTTCATGAATGTATGCTAGAATCGTAAATAAGGAATGTGTGTCATGAAAAAGATATATTACATTCCATTCATATATTAGCTTCTTTATCTACTGATCTTTGGTATAATTAAAGAAAATTGAAAGATTATTCATGTCGTTGGAAAATAGTGTAATTTACGTTATTGTTGTATTGATATTGGGGAAAATTCACTAAACATGGTGAAGTTTACATTTGATTTAGGTTTCAGATTAACCCTAGCAAAGATTTAAAACAAAACAATCAGTAAAAGAAACGTTTACGACCCATCTATAATTCCATAGGGAACGTAAATTACACAACGTAAATTACTTTTGTACTCATATTCAAGCATAACTTACAGGAAAGACTGATTGCCTGAACGATGACTGTATTTAATTTGACTATAGAGTGTCGGCAATGATCGTAAGAAGTCATTTCTTTATCCTTTCTCCTATATTTTGAGAAAAAGCGATAACGTAAATTACATGCTTAAAACGAACCGCGCATTCTGACAAATAAACCATCTATACTGAAAAGTTATGTAAGAATACACCAAAAGGAGGTCCCTTTTAGTTTTAATAATATCTTGAATAAACATTCAAAGAGATAAAATGAAAGATTTTGACAGTTACTATTCTTTTTTGTCCGGCAAGTAATCAAGGCAACGTAAATTACGTAAAATGTGCGACAATCTGATAAGCTGTAAATTATTTTACCTCTACATATTATCCCTATTTTAACCCTCAAATTTCAATCATTACACATTTCTCCTTACATTTTGATCCATTTGATATATTTTTCTCTCTACTTAGGCATTTTACTATAGTTTAAAAGTTGTATACTGTTTGTGCGACAGGCAAAAAACAAGAAAAATGAGTGGTATATCGTGGCCTGTCTTAAATTTCAAAGAATCAGGTCAAATAATTTTGTGGTTTTCTAATAGAAATGGGAATTTCCTTTAAGAAAATCGTCAATTTTGACTTAAAATCTGTATAAAAACATCTCTTATTGTCAAGCGACATGTTATTTTGATAGTGGGCGGATTTTGTGAGAAAAGGTGAAGTATGCCAATCATTTCTTTATTCTTTTTTTCTGGTTTTTTTTTTTTTTTTGTTTTTTTTTATTCTGGTCTTTTTTTTTTCTTTTTTTTTTTGGAGGGGGGGGGGGTTTGACTTTCATTCATTAATCTTTCGAAAACAAGAAATAAAAGCAGAACTCTCATGCAATGTCGCTATAACGTCGAATTTCATTGGTTGTTTGCCCCTAAAACGAGAACGTACTAGGGTTTTACTTTGCTAACATCACATTTCGCCTTATATTCACAAAAATATAGATTGCTTTAGGATGGGAATAACTAGATACTGATGTTATGTTTGCGGACGGTAAATGCTGATTTAACGGTGTAAACATCAGTTTTTCTGGCTCCGCTACGCAGCTATGTTAAGGCACTCCTCGTTTTTACGTTGCAATATTAGTGACATTTTTAAAAGACATTTTCAATAATGAAAAAAGGACATCCTCCAATAAAATTTCTTTATGTATTTGGTATCAGTGTTTAACACTAAGCTTGTACTACACATTCAGCCAATAGTGATGACATGTGCCACATCACAAGTCACGTGACAACTATTTATAACATGCAAACAATGAATTGTAAAAAACGAACTGGCGCAACGCCATTCCTGCAGTTACAGTCCTATGCTTTCTACCAAAATACCTTGTAGGTATTGCCATTTATGAGTTCAAGTGCGCACTTTTCTTCTTTTTTATATTTTTGGAATAAAAGACGATTTTTATCTAAAAAATGACTAGAACAGCACTAAACTCCCAGTATTGTCATATATTTTAAATAGTCATAGATAGAATCGACAAAGTGCCTACTTATATCATGGAGGACAACCATCTATCGGACTAGTTTAACGCGACCCCAACACATAGCATTGTAATTTCAGCCTGCGCCATGCAATTTTATACCATCACCCTACGACGATATCTTTTTCAAACGTATATGTGACTAGCGAAGGGAAGCAACTCGTAGTTTATAACAATCAAGGTCGACTTCGCCGATTTCGTTCTAATAGTTTTGTGGCCTTTAAACACAAATGTTTACCTGAGAAGATGAAATAAATACTATGTTGATTAATTGAGAAAAATTTCATCGTATTTCAATAAAAAAACTGAAAAGATTAAATCTTTGGCAATTAGTGAAATGTATATTACAATTTCACCGTTCTAATGCAACGGTGCGATGGCGTAGTGGCGATGACGACTGACTGCAAAATCCATGATCGCGAGTTCGATCCTGGCAGAAAGAGTATTTTATTTTTCAAAATTTATTGTTGACTCAGTGAGAGGCACCATATCAATAGGCATTACTTCCGTATATCGTATATGCTTGTACTTGTTAAAAGAGCTTTGTACAGTACAGATAAAATATGTGATATCAGGAAAGAGATGATTAATTCTGTAACATTTCGTTACTAACATATAAATTATAATTTTTATTTTAGCTTATGATATTCAATTTACCAGCCGGAACGCCAATCCCTACTTTGACGGTTGGAAGCATTGTTTCTAAAAGGGGCGGATAACTCTTGACACAAAAAGTAGCAGAATAAGAATAAATTGGGACAACGACCTTATTGTTTATCTCAAATTTTAAATATTATTATACAACAAATAATACTCGGATATAATTCACTACATGTAACTGAAATTCCTCTGAAAGGGATTTTTGATATTTTTCAGCCCTGCTAAAGATCCAACGAAAATTGTGCATACACCGTTGGTTTTAAAAGCTGACACAAATGCTCCCCTTTGCACTTCTGGTCAAAATTCAATGATAATCTTTTCAACAGAATCCCAATTATGATACCTATATAGAATTTTAGTCAGTAAGTACTCTATGAATAGGAATAAAAACGCTATAACGAGGACCAGATTTGAATAAAAATTCACCATTACGGACTCAGAATACACCAAATTCAAGTGGCAATGGAATTTTTAACATTTGATTTATGGTTTGATACCTTGTAGATGATTTTGTGCCAATGTCATGTTTCATTTTGGCAAATCTAACCACTTCGCAGCACCGACTTGGGTACATGTGTACTCGTGTACTCGCTGTTTACAAACGAGTTTCCATACGTTGACATGGAAGATGGACGCCCGAACAGCATATCGAAGTTTGAAAGGTGACACAAACCCCTTAAGGCAAAGATCGGCATACTATTTTTGGTTTTGGTGACTTCAGTGATATATAAAGTTTACATTCAGACTGTTCCCAATCATTCCCAGCCGGGATTTTAAAAGAAAATAAGCAATAAAATGCAGGTAAACAGATCGCTGGCGAAAAACTGCCCTTGACAACGCCCGATTTATTTCAAAGTGCCACAAAATTTACCTGATTAAGCGTTATGACTTGAAACGGTATCGCTATTGCCATCAAAATCACCTGTGTCATTCTTGTTTACACATGCAGCACAGTCAGTATGACGCGTTTTTGATGACGTGGTACAATGTCGTCACATTCAAAACATTTGTCACGTGACTTCGTTTTTAAACTTCAAAGACAAGTGCCGACTGGCGTTCCGGCTGTTACGTGGTCTAAGAGAGAGAGAGAGAAAAAAAACAAACAGGGAGACGTGAAAATTTTATATCATTTTTTTTTTCATTCTAATTACAATCTAAAAGGATACCACGAAGAAAATGCATGTCGTACAATTATTTATAGTCGACAAAGTCCAATCTGAATGTTACACACGCCACCTTACTTAGTAACTTCCAGCATTTTAATTTTTAAGCCCTTTTTTTCAAGTTGTCGTCGGTAGTATTTTCTCTCCCGTCTTTAAATTTGGCCTATAGAAAATAATAGCGAGCGGAGCTCGCTGCAAAGGCCCGAAGGGCCTTTGCGAGCGAAGCTCGCCCTTATGGTAACGCGTATACACTTACCTTATTGAGAAGATATGCTGAATCAAAGAATGAGAATGTACTACTATGCTTTCAAAAACTTTCGTCCCCTCGCAGACAGAGTTACTGCGGAGATGCTGAATATTGCCATTTAACTTTTTTTTTCGACTCCGAGTATACGTATATGTTATACTCAATTTTTGTTTACAAGTTAAATTTGACATATTTTTTCGTAAAGCAGATTACGAAATAGCATCGACAACTCGGCGTAACCGCGGAATCTTTTTAGGAAAGCCGACATCTCGGTTGGAGTATTTTGTTTACTGTGCTTCTATGACGTCATTGACGTCATCGCGCCAAATTCTTAATGTCACTTTGACGTTGTAAGATTTTCCTTTAATGGACGTATTTTGCTTGACGTAGACGCTTCTAAAAAGTCAATAATCCGGCCAAAGTGTTCCCATGGGCGATTTTGTGTTCAATCCGTCACGTTATTCGGTTTCTAAATCCAGAACACTTCTCGGGTTTTACGATAGTATTTTGAGGCATCCGAACATTTCTCCAAAAATTATAATTTTGATGTCCGATATAGTTTTCTTTATTGAAATTTTATGAAACAGGCTTTGGAGGATTGTATCTGACAACGGCGAGATGTTTTTTTTTTTTTTTTTCTTTTTGGGCGATATGCAATGAGTTATTTATTTTCATTCAACCGTTTTATTACAAAATTAAAATGGCTTGAAATAAAAAAAAAAATCACATGTAGCCGGGAAATATAACCAGGTCTGTTTATAAATCCTCGGTCTGACCAGTTCTAGCTGAGCTCTTTAAACTAGATCGTTGATATAAGGTTTCAAAATCATTCACCTTATGTGTTTGCTCGTATTTATCTGTAAATTTGACTGGAATCCCCCCCCCCCCCCCCCCCTCAACCTAATCTAATATTTGCCGGTCTAGGCCAAAACAGAAATGTACAAAGAACCGTATTTTAAGCCCCCTTAAAATGTTCATCTGCTGGTCTAGACCAATTTTACAAATGCCTCTGTGTTTCCACTCGCCTTATACTGCCTTTTTTTTTTTTTTTGGCAATCATCAAACAGAAAGTTTTGTCAGATAGGATAAACCGTCATAGTCTAAAATTATTTAATATAAATTCATACATTTATTTTCTCTCCGCTCGCACAAAAAGGCTTTGCCTTGATTCATATTATATAATATCATATAGAGAATTTATTATGATCTTATCATTATTATTTCCTTGCTTTCACTTTGTTTAGATTGAAAGGCTGTATCCTCAGTAAGTTTAACGTCAGTTTAAAAAAAACGAATCATCTATTTTAAAAAAGAATCCATAAGGCCTTCAAGCTTTTCTAAGACTTTGAGTAACATCCGCACGTGGTTGCTAGGCAAGCATTTTCATCAAATATTTGTATAGTACGTTATGCCATTCAAGTATTTTTACTATAGATAAAAGTTATAACATATTCAGCAAAAAATTCAATCATGTATAAAGATCTAACTCGGTGATAAATGACAATAAAGAGTATCAAAATTTGCAAACGACAATGGACTCCGCGTTGATGACGTCAAAATCTGAGGTTGACGTCATTTCGCGCCATATTTGAAGACGTCATTTCTGAGGAGTGCCTTAACGTAGCTGCGTAACGCTTCGCCAGAAAAACGCAGTTTGCCATCATAAAAGAAGGGAGGGGAAATGAAATCAGCATTTACCGTCCGCAAACATAATGTCAGAAGCTACATGTAGTTATTCCCTAAATACCGCGATAATATTAACATATTTAGGGAAATTAAAGGCGCAAATCCTTTATGACCGTTTCATATTTCTGTATAGTGTAGAATTTGAATTACACTTTCACGCAAAATTCAGACGAAAATTTTAGCACAGTCTTCTCCACTACAATTGTTACACCATTTTCCCTTCTTTCTTAAGGCATTTATAAATGAAATGCCAAATTTTCACAACTTTGTGTTAAAATGGTTAATATAATGCGTTCTTTATATTTGAATAAGGGATTCAAATAATACGCTACGGTCATTTGAGCATTCCACTAACGTCAATCGTCACAGAATCCTGCTTATGATAGATGTTCAAATAAAGGCAAAATACGTTGTTTTTTTTTTAAATGCGCATTAAATATTATTTTTAGTATATAAATGCAAAATTGTATGCTAAGTAATTAATTATACTTAATTTTTAATTTCAAGCATAGGCCGGTTTAAACGAGAAAAGGAGGCAATTCTCCCCTGCCGACTCTAAGTATTTCAATGAAAATATAATGTTAAAGACCGTATCACGTTGCTCTTATTAATATATGTTTAAAAAAGAGAAGGAAAAATGAAGAACGTCTTTTCTAAAGAAGACATTTTCTCTTCCTTGTTTAAGAATTTAGTTTCCAGTAAGTTTTTTTCTTGTAATCCCGCTTTGGTTCGAGATGTAAATTGTTAGCAAACCTCCTGATTCCAAAATTATCGTAAGCATACAAAAAAGAAAATTAAAAAAGAATGTTTGTAGAAGTTTTAAAGAAATGTGTAATATACAATGTATAATGCGAATGTTACATTTTGACAAAGGTGTAAATTTGAACCCCTTTATAGTAATATCAATAATAAACATCAAAGAAGTACCTATTCGTTATTTAGTCTCAAAATTCAGAAGGCTAGGCAAAATCATTAGAATTTCAATTGGATCGGTTGCGAACATCGGAATGAATAACGCTCCGAAGTGAGACCAGGTATTAAGTAAATATTTATGAAATATTCAAGACTTACCTGTTTAATATTTCTTCCCCTGTTTTAAGGGCAAAACTTCCTATAAATATGAATCAATGGAATCGTCAATCTTTCGTTTATAAAGAAGGATCCTGGAGACAGTCAACCAATGAAATCAATTGTAACAAATCCTACACAACAAGCCTAAAATGTACAAATCACTCGCTAATTGAGTGAAAAATAGTGTCTTTTATCTCTTAATTGTTTATCGAACATTACATCGATATACCAATAAAATGAACTATCTGTAGCGCACTTGACATATTGGTGAGAGTAGACGGAGTAAAGGACAAATTAGAATTTATTTTCTGACGGTGGAGTAAGAAGAGAGGGGGTGAAAGACCTTTTCTTTCTGAATATTGAATTGTAAAAATAGCCTACGATTTCACCTCAAAGCTATGTCAATCGTGCAGTCGTGACTTTCACCTTCCCGAAATTCCTGAATAGTCTTTCTTTTTGTTACTCCTTTTATATAACCATCAACAACCCACTTCGAATTCATAGAACACTCGAATCCAACAATTGCCGGAGTGTGAGCCTCAACGTTGCTTAGATTGAAAATTCACGTGGCAACGGATATTTGACGAAATATGTCAGTCCAAAATTCTTAGTTATAAACGTTAAATAGTACGATATATATAAACAATCAAGAATATCTTTAAGAATGTTAAACGTCTTCCAATTCCGAATAGCTTCATTCAAGAACAGATAAATTTACAGCCTGGACCAGACATGCACGTTTCGGGTACTTAACCCTCGTCAGTGATCCTCAATCTAAACAATGTAATTTGTTTTGCCTCGGACTAGTTTAACCCAATGGGAATGCTTGAATTTGGTCATGTGACTGCCCGACAAATTCTTGTGGAAAGTCAGTTTCAAAAATTTGTAAGGCAATGGCCGACAATTAGCAAAACCAGACGGAGGATAATAATATAAATCACGTTGCTGTTCTTGATATCAACATTTTTTGTACTACAAACTCAAAATTTTTTTACCGTGGCCTAAAGCGGTTCGTGAAATTAGAGTAGCGTCCCTTAGCGTGACGTAGGCAAGTAAATAACAACAATGGCCGAAGGTGGAGGCAGCACTATTGCTTGGTAAAGCAGGAGGACAGTAGGAATCACCATGTCTGTCTGTCTGTCATACCTAAAATGGTCCTCGACAAAACATATCAGTTATTAGGTTTGTTACTGACCTTACACGAAAATCTGTCGGGTTGATAAAGCCCATAGAGGGCTCGGCGCAAGCGCCTCGCCTTCTATGGGCTTTATCAACCCGACAGATTTCCGTGTAAGGTCAGTAACAAACCTAATAACTAATAATGACCCAATAGTGTAAAAGTTATTATGTAAAAAAAGGTACAGAAGGACATAGGAGGATAGGTGGGATATGATGCTACAGGATCCACGTTTTAGAAATTTCAAGAAATTTTGATAACAAAAATTTTCGAATGCGTTGAAGAAACAATTTACCGAAATTAGGATATTTCCAACAGGACTCAGTTGCCGCATCCATAGAAAACACCGATCTCCCAGTGTTGAAATGTTTAACGTCATCAAATTCATTAGCATCATTTTAGAGCAGATAAATTTACAGCATGGACCAGACATGCACGTTTCGGGTATTTAACCCTCGTCAGGGATCCTTAATCTAAACAATGTAATATGACCAAAATCTGTGAAAATTATGTCCTAAATATACCTAAAGACGTAGCAAAATGGCTGGGATATGATGCTACAAGACCCAGGTTTTAGAAATTTGAGACAAATTTGTAAACAAATTTTCAAATGCGTTTGAAGAAACGACCAACCGAAATTGATCGAACTTGGCTACATGTGCCCTCGGGGACTCTTGGTCCACCAGCAGTGACACCAGCAGTGACACTCACCAAGTGGTACAAATGTTTAACGTCTTCAATGTATTAGCATCATTTTAGAACAGATAAATTTACAGCATGGACCAGACATGCACATTTCGGGTATTTAAAACATACACTGTATCAGATAAGCACTAGAGAAGCAAAAGGGACAATGAATACCAAAGACTATACATAAACCAACGAATAATAAATTGATGCCGAATTAGGATGGCCATCTTCCACGTTAGTCGTAAAAGGAGTAGTACTTTATCCGGATTTCGTGTGCACATCTCTCACACTTCTTAAGCTACCCAGTGGTCTCGAACAAGGCACAATTGTTGTGTATAGTATTCGCACATGTAGCGAAGTTCGATAAACTTCGTTTGATCGTTTCTTCAACGCATTCGAAAATTCCTGTTATCAAAATTTCTTGAAATTTCTAAAACATGGGTCATGCAGAATCATATCAAACCCATCATGCTACCTCTTTCGGTACATTTTTGGATATAATAACGTTCACCCTCTTTGACCATATTACATTGTTTAGATTGAGTTTCACTGACGAGGGTTTAGTACCCGAAACGTGCATGTCTGGTCCATGCTGCAAATTCATCCGTTCTTAAATGGTGCTAATGAATTTCAAGACGTTTAGTATTCCTCTCACTGTACGAACGCATTCACTCCAGTACGACACAGATGGATATAATTTTAATGGATATAAAAGCATAAAGGCATACGAAAGCAGCCCGTGCTCAGCCGACTGCGATGGGTTTATGCTACATGAGCGAATTTAATTAATTTAATGAGAGTCCGTCTGACATTCAGAGAGGACAAATTATCGGGACCCTGTCCTCTCTTACGAGGTTTGGACAGGGCTTGTCATGGAGTTCCATCGTCACAGTCAGTAGATGGAAATTCTTATCAATGCGTTTGTACGAGGCTGTAGATTGGTCAAGTACCATGCAGATTGCCCTTCTAATTATTCACGTAATAAAATGCGATTGATTTTTCTTACGTATTTCGATGGAAATTCTGTCTACCTTTGGTGAACTTCCCAAAGTAGTATACTCTAACTAGTTCATTAGCTACATTTATGGTTTAAGTCATTCCCAAATTTATTCCTCTTCTTCCCACCTAAATTTCAAGCCTTGTATTTTATAAACGAAAGTTGGAAAACAGGGTTATCATAATGATATATTGTATGTACGCTAGCCTAAAGAAAGTCGTAGACATATTTTAGAGCAATTCCAATTTTATTGTACTTGTAAAATAAAACAGAGGTACATATTTTATGATTGCTCTAGTATGATTACACGTGTCTGGCATGATAACATGTAAAAATACATTTGTTGCAAATAATGCGGGGCGAACACAAATTTTGATAAATGAAATTCCCAGAAAATTCCTAGAATAACATTTATCCTGACAAAATGCGATCGAAATGGTACGATCACATTGTTTAGATCATGCTGTTTACTTAAAGTTACGAGTATTTTTCTGTATATCTTTGTTTTCAGAGTTTCTCATTTGTCCATTTGAGAGGGGATTTTGAAGTTCATTGAATTCGATATGTTCATACTGTACAGTTAATAATATTAGTGAAGGGAGGATGGTTTCAAGTGGGAGACAGCGCTGAAAATATGTCACATGCGCAATATATATTGAAAGAAGCCTCTTGTTATGTCTCCCCATACGGGGAGGAGACATGCATATTGTTTCGGCCTTCGCGTCCGTCTACAGGTCCGTCTGTCACTCATCGTGTCCGGGCTTTATCTCCTAAACCGTTTGCCTGGTCACTTTCACATTCATATTTATATGACCCAAGGTCATCTTACCAAAGCCAAGTGTCACGGACAGACGGGCATCGCATATTGGTGACGGACAAGTGATATAATTATCGCAATATAAGAAGTTCAAATGTCTACATTCATTACATTTACTATACAAATACATTTAACGACGATACAAATACAAATGATGATGATGAGATGACTTCACAGTTCCACAATTCACAGTCTACATCACATCACAGTACGTCACAACACCAGCGCGTAGCCACTGTCACAGTTCATGTCCACGTTGTAAGGCGCTCGTCGTGGTTTACACCCTGGAGGCAGGTACTCTAAGTACACATCATAAAGGCCTAAAATATTTTAAGTTAAGTTATACAATAGATGTTCAGAATCAAGATTCCATACATGATTATGTTTATACACTTACTGCACACCGTAGTTCAAACTACACCGTGAATTATATTCACTCATTTTACGTACGCATTATATGCAATGTTATACACACTACGAAATCGAACTACATAACTGTAATACACATTTCTACATTACAATAATACACACATTTTACTCCGTATGGAATACGAGACCTGATAGTATTTAATACTGTTTTTAACAAAATATGAAGTGAATAAATTTCACTTATTTCTCAATTGTAGATACAACATCAAAGTATGAACTTTCGTACAAATAAATATACAAAATATAGTAAATTCTTACCTCAGAAGTGATGGCTGTATCGCTCACTGGTTTACACCAAACACATAAGGAATATATTGAAATTTTACATATTCAAAACAGCTGACTGGTGACGCAGATTAAATGACACATGATTGACAACTTGCTACAAGTATATACAATGATTCCTCATAAAATGAATAAAACAGACTCAAATTCTACTAAGATAATCGGCACCGACATTCTCTTTGCCCTTTATAGCAATGATTCTGAAACGGTAAGGTTGAAGACTAAGTGCCCATCTCATAAGTCTAGAGTTCGAAATCTTGGAACTATGCAAAAATGTCAACGGCTTATGGTCAGTTTCCAAAATGAATCCACAACCTAGAAGATACCTGGAAAACTTTTGTATAGCCCACACAATGGCTAGACACTCTTTTTCTACAGTTGCGTAAGGCAATTCATGATCTTTGAGTTTCCGACTCGCATAAGCAACTGGAAGTTTCTTACTTTCAACTTCTTGACACAAAACAGCACCTAGTCCGCGATTTGAAGCATCAGTTTGAAGATAGAACATTTCCGTCAGATCCGGCAACTTTAGGATTGGATATTTCAACAAAGCTTGTCTCAAAGTTTGAAAAGCTGATTCATGGATATCTTGCCAAATAAGTTTGTTTGAAGCACCTTTCTTGGTTAAGTCAGTTAAAGGTAACGCTATAGAGGAAAAGTTTGGTACAAACTTTCGGTAAAATCCTACCAGGCCCAAAAATGAACGTAACTGTTTCTTTGTCTCTGGACGAGAAGCATTTACAATCGCATCAACTTTGTCTGGATTTGGACTTAGATTGTCAGCACCCACCATGTGACCTAGACATTCAACCTTGTCATATGCAACTGAACATTTGCTTGGTCTCACCGTCAAATTCACTTCGCGTAAACGCAGAAAAAGGCGTTCTAAAACTTCTATATGTATGTCAAATGATGGGGTATAGATCAAAATATCGTCAATGAAATTCTCAGTATTTTCCATATCATGAAGAACTATTCTCATATGACGTGAAAATGTAGCAGCTGCTGTAACCAAGCCAAAAGGCATTCTTTTAAACTGAAAAAGACCTTTAGGTGTTTGAAAGGCTGTAAGTGGTTTTGATGACTCTTCAAGAGGAACCTGCCAGTAACCTTTCGACAAATCAAGTTTTGAAAACCATTTATGTGTTGCAAGTTTGGAATAAATTTCTTCTGAATCGGGCATTGGTTCTGCATCGAAGTAAGTTTGGTTGTTCAGTGCTCGAAAATCGATACAAAATCGTATGCTACCATCTTTTTTCTTCACCAAAACAATTGGAGAACAGTACGCACTGGTTGATGGTTCAATGACCTTGAGAAGTAGCATGTTCTGAACTTCTTCGTACACAATGTCATTCATTCCGAATGGAATAGGTCTCGACTTCATCTTAACAGGGTGATCACTTGTCAGTCGTATGTCATGACTTATCAAATTAGTCTGACCAGGTAGATCTGTCAATATATCTGAAAATTGTTCAAGGAGATTCATGACTTTCAACTTTTGATCGTCATTCAACTTTGAATTCATATCTACATCTGTAGGACCTTCTTTTGGTTTGACATAAGGAAGATCGTGTAACTCACCTTGTTCATCAGTGGTACAATCAATCATCACGGCGTTCATTGTAGGAACTGATTCAGAACTGTCTACTAACATACCCACCCGCTCTAGGTAATGTTTTAACATGTTAGCATGAAACGTTTTAATCTTACCGTTGACATCGATGCGGTAATCAACATTGTTAACCTTGGCTACAATTGAGAACGGTCCTTTCCACTGCATCAACAGTTTGTTGTTGTCTGTAGGGAGGAGGACCAAAACTTTCTCACCTACCTTCATATTTCGGCCTTTTGCCTTCCTATTGTACAAAGCTTTATACCTTTTAGATGCTTTTTCAAGATTTTGTTTTGCAAGTTGACATGTAGATTCAAGTCTTTCTCGAATGTCAACAACATATTCATATGTAGATTTGACTTCCGGATCATTGACTTCTTTTGTCCAAAGCTCTTTAAGAATGGACATAGGACCTCTGACAGACCTTCCATAGAGGAGCTCAAAAGGAGAAAATCCTAGACTCTCTTGTGGTACTTCCCTGTATGCGAACAATGCTGCACTTAAATATCTGTCCCAATCTTTTGGACGTTCTACACACATGCGTTTCAAAATTTGTTTCAAGGTACCAATAAATCGTTCTACCAATCCGTTACAACATGGGTGGTAAGGAGTTGTTGTTAGTTGTTTTAAAGAAATCAAGCGACTTACCTCTTCCATTAGAGACGATGTAAATTGGCAACCCATGTCTGTAAGCATTTCTCTAGGTACGCCTGTACGTGAAAATATTTCAATGAGAGCTTCAGCGACTCTTTCCGTCTCTATATTTGACAAAGCAACAGCCTCGGGGTATCGTGTGGCGTAGTCTACCAAAGTAAGGATGTACCTATTACCTTTATCAGTTGGAGGTTGAAGAGGACCAATAAGATCGACAGCAACTCGTTGGAAAGGTTCATCTATGAGGGGCATTTTCTCTAATGGGACCCTAGTAATACGACCTTTGGCAATAGTGCGCTGACAAACGTCACAGGAACGGCAGAAACGTTTGATGTCTGACTGTACGCCAGGCCAATAAAATTCAGACAGAACTCTCCAAATTGTTCTTCTTGTGGCCAAATGACCTGACATAATAGACTCATGTGCGACTTTCATGACTGTATTTCTGAGTTTTGTTGGAACTACAAGTTGCTTGAATACCTTTTCATTTGGAGTACTGTACTCCCGAAATATAAGACCATCTATATACAACCATTTAACCGTACCTTTTTTCTTAACAGTGTATTCTGATTTGCTTGCCAAATCTCTAATCTTTTTTAGAGAATCATCATTGTTCTGTTCGTTTTTCAAAACGTCTGGCGATACGTTGTCTCGTATGATTTCTGGAACATTAAGTTTCGACAAGGGCTTACCTTTTTGTTTCGCCTGCTGACGAGTTTCGACTGCCTGGACTGGCTGCCATGTAGGATCTGGATTTCCTGGTGCTCTGACGTCATTTACGTTACCTAAAATCAAGTCATAGACAGGGGTTTCCATACACCATGCTGAAAAGTTACCTTTCAAATAGGGTGTGTCTATGAAGATGTTAGCTATAGGAACTTTAATTTTTGTGCCATCTGCTAAAATGCACGACTGGAATTTATCAGTAACGTTTTTGTCGGGTACCTTATTTCGACGAACAACAATACCACTGCAACCTGTGTCTCTTAGTACACTAACAAACTTACCTTCAACGTATCCTGAAGAAATAGGCATATTAGAATCACGTTGACTCTGACATGACGATGATAATACCGTTACTGAATCGTCTATGCGAGCTTGTGACATTATAGGATCTGACAACGGTGCAATAAAAGCACTACAACCCTCGACCTGAGTTTCTTTAACCTCTGTAACATAGTCATTGCTTTCATTGTTCAACACACTTCCGACCTTGCCCTTTGGACGACATTCTGATGCTATGTGACCCAATTTTCCACATTTATAACAACGTCGTTCGGACTTTGGTACAAAATTAGTGTTCTTCTCCTGTGGCTTGTTATCATCAGACCTTGGTTTGCAAGGATGCGGTTGCACTTGCTGTTTGACCGACTCATGTTGTTGATAATTTGGTTTATTAACCAAAGATAATGCACTAGTAAATCTGGCTTCTCGAAATTGGTCCGCGAGAGTTGCCATTTCTACAAGCGATTTTGGAGTACGCTCTTTAAGAAACAAATGCAAATCTTTGTTACAAACATGTAAAAATTGATCCCGTAACATAAGGTCATAAAGGTCATCAAATCTTTTCTCAGTTTTTGACATTTCAAGCCAACGTTGAAAATAACTACCTAGCCGGACTGAAAATTGAGCGAATGTCTCACCTGCTTCCGGTCTACATGCACGGAATTTGCGCTTGAAACCATCTTCTGTAAGGTCATAGCGTTTTAACAACGCAGTTTTCAAAGCTAGATAATCAAGTGACTGATCAGGGGGCATAAGAGCATAAACATCCAAAGCCCGACCTTTCAATAACGCACTGAGATGAGTTGCCCATAAACTTTTATTCCATTTTTGAGACTCAGCGTAGCGTTCAAACCTTCTCAGATAACTATCCATATCATCTTTTCCGTCCTCAAATGCCGGAATTTTCGGAGCGCGTGGTTTTACAAGTTCAACTTCATCTTTTAAAATACCAGACTCTTTTAACTTCGACTTCTTCTCTATAAGTTCTAATTCATGTTCATGAGACATTTGTTTCAACTTAAGTTCTTGTTCTAAACGCTCTTTTTCTAACTTCGCTTTTACAATACTCATTTGAAATTCTTTATCTTCTTTCTCGTTTGCTCGCGCTGCTCTACGATCTTCGCGCATAATCGCTTGCTGCTCTTTAACAAACTTTTGAAGGTCTTCATCTTTGTAACCGAGAGATTCACCTAAAGTTTTCAACTGTTCTAAGCCATCCATAACTGATTAATGAAAGATAACACGCTATGTATGCCTCAGTGAAACCCACCGTGACCGACAGACCGGTCATACACCAAATGAATAGAAAGAAAACTACTTACTTTTGAAACAGTGAGCAACACTCACCACACCACCGAGGCACAAATGACACAGCTTCTGGGGCCTTTCTTCTTTCACACACAAACAGTTCAACCCTAAAACAGGTACAAACAGTGAATACTCAGGTATATCAAAAATACAATGATCACAATCAAAAATTGAAAAATTTACATTGAACATGTAGTTCAAAATTTCAATTTAAAGTCTTTTTCACAGTATTTTACGTCACCAATTGCTCGTGCATCCCCCTTCTGACACCATTTTTGTCACGGACAGACGGGCATCGCATATTGGTGACGGACAAGTGATATAATTATCGCAATGTAAGAAGTTCAAATGTCTACATTCATTACATTTACTATACAAATACATTTAACGACGATACAAATACAAATGATGATGATGAGATGACTTCACAGTTCCAAAATTCACAGTCTACATCACATCACAGTACGTCACAACACCAGCGCGTAGCCACTGTCACAGTTCATGTCCACGTTGTAAGGCGCTCGTCGTGGTTTACACCCTGGAGGCAGGTACTCTAAGTACACATCATAAAGGCCTAAAATATTTTAAGTTAAGTTATACAATAGATGTTCAGAATCAAGATTCCATACATGATTATGTTTATACACTTACTGCACACCGTAGTTCAAACTACACCGTGAATTATATTCACTAATTTTACGTACGCATTATATGCAATGTTATACACACTACGAAATCGAACTACATAACTGTGATACACATTTCTACATTACAATAATACACACATTTTACTCCGTATGGAATACGAGACCTGATAGTATTTAATACTGTTTTTAACAAAATATGAAGTGAATAAATTTCACTTATTTCTCAATTGTAGATACAACATCAAAGTATGAACTTTCGTACAAATAAATATACAAAATATAGTAAATTCTTACCTCAGAAGTGATGGCTGTATCGCTCACTGGTTTACACCAAACACATAAGGAATATATTGAAATTTTACATATTCAAAATGGCGTGGTCAAGATATCTATATAACTAAAGCGTGCGTCCACACCGAAGTATTAATCTAAAGTGACCACATGTCCAGTATAACTGGTCAGTCTTCACGGTGAATTGCACTGAGGCTCTATACGCGCTGAATATATACATATATACACGGTTGAATAAATGAGGGTCTAGAAGGCTAAACCAAATCAAAATTTGAATGTGACACCAAGGTCACCAAGAACATTTCTAATGAAATTGCTAATCATGTCCAGTCTATTTCTTTTGAATCGTTTATCCATATTCTAATTGTTTTAGTTTATTGTTGCTCGATTTTCAGATCACCTCAGTATAACCAAGGACATTTAATTGATCAAGGTAATTCAATATACATGTATGCTTATAATGATTTTTCTATGCTAATCATGTTTATTATGCAAGCGATATCTCTGAATCACTTTCATATTTTAGTATAATAGTCGGTTTCACATTACCTCGACCCAAGCTCATGTGACCAAGGTCAAAGATACATAGGGGGAGGGGGGACATATTGTTTATTTTTCTGAAAACCTTTTTTTTTTTCTTTTTTTAATTTTGCGTTGCATTGGGTATCACCGGATAAAGGGTGGAGGCGATGAAGTATCCGTGAATGATGATTGTTGATGACGTGGTGTTTGGTATCCTTGATCGTTGAGTTCAACAGATAAGTAAAGATTAGTTACAGTGCAATGGAGAAGTGATATTTTGCTGTTTCTTCTCCGTACTTTGTTGATATGCTGATTTTGACCATTCAAGGCCATGTCGGATGATAAATTAAGTTTCATTTTACCAAGAACATATATAAATAGTAATTCATAGCAAACATTCAATAATTCATACAGAATTTATTCCAAAAATATGGGTAGAAAGTCACCTGGAAAATTGTAGATTCTCAGACAAGAAATATGCATGAAGCAACTGCAACGGAGAAGAAACAATAAAATATCACTTCTCCGTTGCACTGTAAGTAAGTTAAGATGGGTTTAAGCAGTGGACAATCAGTCTAAGCAACCAATTTGTAACTAAATGCAGAGTAAACATGGAAACATGTGGTTTGAAGAAGACTGAGTCCTGATCGTATATCCGATCTGAAAAATTATAAGTTTTTTTTTTCGGTTGATCGATATTGTGACCTCGATTCAGTCGATAAAACATGGTGGACGATCTTATTCTAATCTTTTTGCGTTACCTACCCCCCCCCCCCCTCCTCCCCGTCTGTAAAATGTCTCTGTGATGTGTGAGAAGAGATTTTTATACACTATTTGTGTGTGTTGGGAGACCTCTGTGTGTCCGGATAAGTAGGAAGGTGGTGCGCACATAATCCTGATAGCGACAAATTGAATCTGCTCTATATATATGATGGATCAATGCGTCCTACGTCGGCACTCGATACATACTGGTTTCTTTCTTTGTGTTGTCTTCTGAAGTCCTTGTATATTATAACTGTAAGAGTATTTTAATTGTCCCTGATTTTTTGTGACCGTTTAATGGAAAACATTCAGATTTGTTTATTGTATCTATTTGAATACTTTTATTCATAAAAGTCATTGAAGTTGCGCCATTTACAACTTCATGTTTCAATAATGTGATAGGGCTTGTTTCTTCGGGGTTTTTTTTTTCCTTGTGAATGTCTCATCTGTCTCATCACGTGACACCCAAAGTGTGACAGGCAGAAAGATGGGCAGACGGACAACGTGATCCCTAGGTGTCGCTATGCTTTGCAGGGGACACGAAAAAACTGATCGACGCAATGTGTAGCGCCCCTTCCGATGGCACAACAGGAGCTCGTTGCCAACAACCTTCAATGATACCCACCCCTTCCCATCTCTCTCTAGTCAAAGTAAGGAAAGTACAGGCAGATATACTTGTGGATCGTTGGCATCGAGCTCCTGTGACAAGTAAGCAGTGGCCTTCGACCATTACTAATTTCCAAACAGCAGTATCACTTCTTAAAGAGCTTTCACACATGAACTTGAAACTCTATTGTCATGTGCCAACATGGATGAAGTTCTGTATAAAATTTATTATCTTCACTTTTGATTTTGATAACAAAAAGGATTTTACTAATAAGCCTTGCATTGTCTGTATGAAGTTTGACCAAGATCTGTTGATTAATGACATCTTCAGATTTTGATCAATTTAAATCTTTGACCTTGACCTTTGTCCAAAGACCTTGAAAATGAATAGGGGTATCCTTGTGGTGTAGTGATAAGTGTTAAAAGTTTAGAGTGTGAGCAAGGATTTTGACCTTTGACCAATTACCTTGGAAAACAAATCAATAGGGTTCTCCCTCTTTTTATAGCAATATTAGTGTAAAATGTTAAGTCAGGACCCAAACTTTTCCCTCTAGACTGTATTTAAAATTTCAATCTGTAATCTTGACATTTGACCTATGACCTTGAAAATCCATAGGTTTCTTTCTGTTGTCATATAAAAAACATAGGTAATCACAAATTACGATGCTCACCTCGTGACAGCAAAATTCAATTCAAACATATTTCTAAGTACATATATATTGGCTTTTAAAGGCAAAACCACTCAAGCAGAAAAAGTAGGTCAATGTCATTTTATGAAAGTTTGATCAAAGATACATCCAATATGCAAGTTTGGTACATGTAGCAGTTATACTTTGCTCAATATTGGCTTTATAGAGCAAAATCACTCAAGCGGAAAAAGTAGGTCAAGGTAATTTTATGAAAGTTTGATCAAAGATACATCCAATATGCAAGTTTGGTACATGTATCACTTATACTTTGCTCAATATTGGCTTTTAAAGGCAAAATCACTCAAGTGGAAAAAGTAGGTCGAGGTCATTTTATGAAAGTTTAATCAAAGATACATCCAATATGCAAGTTTGGAACATCTAGCACTTATACTTTGCTCAATATTGGCTTTTAAAGGCAAAATCACTCAAGCGGAAAAAGTAGGTCAAGGTCATTTTATGAAAGTTTGATCAAAGATACATCCAATATGCAAGTTTGGTACATGTAGCACTTATACTCTGCTCAATATTGGCTTTTAAAAGCGAGATCACTCAAGTGGAAAAGTAGGTCAGATGCTGCATCCGATGCATGGGTCCATCTCGGCATCCAAAGATGAATCACTTGTGCAAGTTTGGTTACTGTAGCATTAGTACTTTGTCAGATACTGAGCTACCCCAAACTTCTTATCCAAATCACTCAAGCGGAAAATGTAGGTCAGATGCTGCATCCGATGCATGGGTTCACCTCAGCATCCAAAGATGAATCACTTGTGCAAGTTTGGTTACTGTAGCATCAGTACTTTGTCAGATACAGAGCTACCCCAAACTTCTTAACCAAGTCACTCAAGCGGAAAATGTAGGTCAGATGCTGCATCCAATGCATGGGTTCACCTCAGCATCCAAAGATGAATCATTTGTGCAAGTTTGGTTACTGTAGCATCAGTACTTTGTCAGATACTGAGCTACCCCAAACTTCTTAACCAAGTCACTCAAGCGGAAAATGTAGGTCAGATGCTGCATCCAATGCATGGGTTCACCTCAGCATCCAAAGATGAATCACTTGTGCAAGTTTGGTTACTGTAGCATTAGTACTTTGTCAGATACCCCAAACTTCTTAACCAAGTCACTCAAGTGGAAAATGTAGGTCAGATGCTGCATACGATGCATGGGTTCACCTCAGCATCCAAAGATGAATCACTTGTGCAAGTTTGGTTACTGTATCATTAGTACTTTGTCAGATACTGAGCTACCCCAAACTTCTTAACCGGACGCGGAAACGAACACGGACGCGGACACGGACGCAGACGCGTGGGGTTATAGCATAAGCTCACTCAACTTCGTCGAGGTGAGCTAATAAGTGAATAAGTTTAGTCCAGACTAAAACAAAACTGTGTCATCTAGGCTGTATACAAAGGTAACATTTCCAACCTGTGATCTTGACCTTTGACATTGAAAATCAATAGAGTTCTTCCTTATGTCATAAGCAAAGGGTGTATAAAGTTTTTGCAATATTGTATGAAAAATAAGCCCTCTAGCTTGTATACAATATACAATATCATTTGTGACCTTGTCAGATAATTTATAGCTTGATAATCATACGGGTTCTTCTTATGTCATAAACATGATAAACAACAAGTATTAGTCTGTGTACATGTCTGAAGATTGAGAAATGCACCCTCTTATGTAAATTGTATACAGAAATGTTTACCAATTACAGAGAAAAATGCCCTGTAGGCTGTATACAAAAGTGTGCAGCACTCACATACACACCTGGGAATGGAAATTTATGCAGAACACAAGATGGACAGACAACGTCAAGAATACCTTAAGTTGAGTTTTACACAGAGGTTGTGAAAAAAAAAATGATTTCAAGGACATTTTCTATAACAATTTAATATATAAAATTAAAAGGTAACAAAAATAAATACAGTCAAGTGTACTAGATAATATTAAGCTTGTCATTTGATAAATACATGTGCATACGATGTACATTAATAATAGCTTATTCAGCTATTGATGATGATGTAGATCTGGAATTCATATTATTTACCTGAACATGCTGAACCAGTAATACTAGTACAATGTAACTGTGAATCACAGGCCTTACCTATAAATAATTAAATATATGATACAAAGGGAATTTAAGAGATATAAGTATGAGTTCACGACACAATGTCATGTACCATGTATAAAATAGTAAATACATAAACAATGTTAATGTTTTTGAAATGAAACTATCTGTCCTGTATTTAAGAATAATAAATTAAATATGTGCATAAAACTGTCTACATCGTATTAATACATGTATAAACTGATAAATCCAGCATTTGAACATGCATGTACTATTACCCTTATAAGTGAGGATTCTGCATTTATAGTTAACATGACCCATACCTTTGAAATCTTAAAAAGAGGGAGAACTCCCTCCTTGGCACATGAAACCATTTTGCTACATTTTTAGTGAATCACAACATTTTGCAAAAACAAACAAACAAACAAACAAACAAAAAATTAAAATAATTTCATTGTACTGACATTTCAATGCAAAAACATTTATAAACAATAAAGCAAATATGTATCAATAATCTATTGCATTCTCTCTTGCATTTTGTCATGCAATTTCTCATGAAATGCTTTGAACATCACTATCAAGAGTTATTCTTCTTTGGTAAAAATGCCAAAAGAGGGAGAAAGAGGGTGACTGGGCAAAAAAGAGGGAGATTTTGGTCTCCCTCAAAGGAGGAATGCCAAGGAGGGAGATATTAGGTCAAAAAGAGGGAGTCTCCCTCCAAAAGAGGGAGAGTTGACAGGTATGAATTGACCACATGACCAACATTGAAATTATAAAATAAACTAAATAACTTGCATATACAATAAACAAGATCAATACTGAATACATGAACAAATTCAACAATGGAGTTCTTAATATGGATTATGGTAGTCTTGAGGGTACTGATATCATAGGTAATACAATAATGACTTTGTGAAATGTCCCCACTGGAGGCTTTGTTAGTATGAGAAATGTTATCCGAAAAGTACAAGTATGTGTTGGTCAAAATCCAAGGTAAATGTCAAGATGTATCTTCATAAGACAAGTGTACGTAATACCTCACTCTAATGTCATACACAAAACTGTGTCTCCGGTGAGTTTCATTGCGGAGACTTATCAGGCAAAAACTTCGAATAAATTACAAGCAATTTAAGTGCTTGTTAATGTGTTTTGGTGATTTTACTCTCAAATTGCTTGTATACGAAGTATGATAAATTATAGACTCTGATTTCGTCGTACATGTACAAACTCTCTGAGCGAAACTCACCGGAGACACAGTTTTGTGTATGACATCCGACAAGGGGGAGTAAGATATTATGTACACTTGTCTTGAGAGGATGTTGAACATGTTGAAGTCAAAACTTTTGGTATCACTCTAGAACATGTAGAAAGGCCTTGTGACCTTGTCACATAAAAATACAGATAAAACATGTACATGTGAAATAAAAACTCAGCACCTAATTATGTTTTCAAACCATAATTTTAATCATGTTAACTTTACAAGACTTTTATAAGGCTGATCAGAGTAAAAAGGGTTTTTCAATCAAATTAAGTATTTGAATATTATCAAATTACAACAACAAGTACAAAAAAAAATCTTAATCATGTTCATAAAAACCATTATTTCAACCTTAAAATCTACGGCAATAGAGCTAGAGCAAAACTCAGCATTTGTTTTTCAGTTTGAGCTTAATTGGCCTTGTTACAAGAAAGCGAGAAATAGGTCTTCTTAATGTGAAATCTAATTCAAAATACAAGTTTTCTTCCTAGGACAGTAGCAGCAGGCCCACTCTGGTTGGTGATTCATAATATATGGTATAATCTGATGGTCTTTGTGACAAATCTCCATGCAGCAGCGGCAAATCCATTTGAACGAGCACTGCTTACAAAAGAAATAATCTATTTTCTGTTCCCCGCCCTTCTTGAACGTGTTGATAAAGCACTGCTTTGGCATATCGCTTTCACATACTATCTGTCCGTAGATAATTATCTCACTGTTGGGCTTCATGTTGAACTCAAGAATTGGTCGAGAATCATGGTTCAAAGCGTAAACCTCCGGGTATGCAGTGCCATCATTTAAAATGTTGGAGATAATTTGTTTGACTTCACACGGGCTGCACTTTGCAAAAGGTCCAAACATGAAGAGGCGCACCTCATCAGGCCACTTTATCACTGGGTTATTTTTGGCTTTCATTACCTCCTCAACAGCTTTCTGAATTTTTTCTCCTACAGTTTCTGCAGGTTTTAGAACAATGTTAGGAATTATATCGCCTTTGTCAAGAAGATTAATGGAAACTCTCACCGGTAAGACACTAAACTGTGGCATATTTTCCTTTAAGTACCTGTCATACGCATCAGCCACAAGTTGCTTGCACGTATCCAGTTCTCTTTGCAGTGAATCTCTGCGTCTAGAAAGTGTATGTTGTAAGTCCTCCTTTTGTTGCTCAATTTCATCTTGGGACAGACCATGAGAGGGGAGATCTGCTATGGCCTGTTGAGTTTCTGTCTCAAGTTTACTAAAAGTTTGCTGAAACTGGTCCCCAACTTCACGCATGTACTGTTCATGAGCAGCAAAACTATTCTTAAGATGCTTTTTAAGAACCATTTCCACCACTGAGGACTGGGACATTTCCTTTTCACTGGCATCAGAAGCCGAGTCTATGAGAGAACTGAAATACATAGTTTCTGCTTTCTCTTTCTCAGCGTTTACAGAGCTAATGAGTGAATCAAACTGACAATCCCTGAAAAGCTGTGTCAGAGACAGTTCCTTGTTACAGCAAGGGCAGCTATGACTTCTGTCTACCCATTCTTTTATACATTTCTCACAGTACCTATAAGATAAGATAGATAAGATTGATTTAAAGTCAGTGGACGAGTGGTACATATAAACAATACATTCATTACCAATAAACCAATAAATCTAACAAATAGACCAAAAACAATACCTGTGTCCACAGACGGTTGTCACTGTACTTGTGAGCTCTGTCATACATATTGAACACGTGAAGTAATCCAAGAAACACTTCAACGGAACATTAAGTGGTAGTTCATCACACTCCATCTTGTCCATTTCAATTCAGTTGTACTCTTCTTCTTCTTCCTCCTCCAGAGCTAAGTTGGGTCCTCCAAGAATGTGATATACTCAGGCACCACTGTCAACATCAAAGCCAAAATAGTACTAACTTGCTGTGTAACAATCTAAATTTAGATATATTATAACACAATGTTTATTTATAGATCGATTATTTCGCAAGAACAAATGCGATACAAATCACTGTATAGGTGGTATATTGGGAAAATGTTACACGATTATACTGTCAAAAAGAATACTGTCTCTAAATCCTCTGTTTAAAGTTACAAAACATTTATCTGTCAACTTTGGGACCCGGATCGCGCGGACGTCAACTTTCACTATCTGCTCATATCTACTTCTCAAGCCATTTCATTTCAAAACTAGTTCGTTCATAATTGCACTTAATCTTAACTTGGTCTTCTGCAGAATTCTATGGTCAAACTTAACTTTATTTTAATACCAAACTGTCAGGACTGGTGCAGTACAGTGACTAACAATACTGTACTGGATGAATTCATTTTACAGATCAATTTAGAGACACGTCAAAGTTTCGAACGAACTTTTTTTCTTTGAACAGTGCTCCTGTAATGCAACCAAACATCAGTGTCCCCCCCCCATGAACCACAATAACACCCAGCAACGTGACAGGATCTCTCCCCCTTTTGGACATCCATTAAAAGATAATATACAGAACATTGTACCCCTGCCAAATAATCCCCATGACAATGCTGTTATCTCACAAAATGGGTCGGATTCAGAAGACCCCATATGCCTCAATGAGGAAGATGCGGTCCCCTTTTCCTCACAGGTAGAAAGTAATACTCTTAGTCATCAGGAAAATAGTCAGGACAACGAGGGATTGGTAGAAAATGTATCTGTAAATAGCTCAGTTGAAAATAAGCTAGAACACACAAATAACGGGGGCAAAGAAACAAACGAGCATTTTTTAGAGTTGCCCAGCCTCACTCCACTCCCTCCGGACAAAATAGAGGCACAACTAAACAGGTCAATATAGACATAGTCAGTTTCAATATAGAGGGTATAAAAGGAAATGCCCCATACCTGAGAAAGTTAAGTGAAGGGGATCTTAAAATACTCTGTATTCAAGAGCACTGGCTCTGGGATTTTGAACAACATAAAGTTAGTACATAGTAACATCCTTCCACAATGGTATGCGCATATAACCTGTGCAGATACCCTAGAACAGATTGATAACTCCTGGATGCCTAGGGGTAAGGGTGGGGTCTGTATCCTTTGGCCCCAAGCTTTATCGTAATATATTTTAAAAAATTCCAATCTCATGCGAAAGAATAAATGCAATTGAGCTAACATGCCTGACTGGTATCGTTATCATCAATGTTTACATGCCTTCTATAGGGATAAGTTCCCAGGTGCAATACAGGGAATGCTTAGATATCTTATCTAGTCTGTTAGAACAATTCAGAGGAAAGCCCTGTCTAATATGTGGTGATTTCAATGCTACCATTTCACAAAGTAGGAACAATATACATGATAGGTTGCTAAAATGTTTTGTATCTACATACAATCTTGTGCAAACAAATACAAACACTGAACAACCTACTTTCATTCAACACAGTGGCCAGGGGCAATCCCACATAGACTTCATCTTCTCGAATACAGACAATCTCTTGGATATCACAAAAACTCTATCCTCAGGAGCTGCTAATACGTCAGCACATTTTCCTGTTCAAACCAAAATTAGAGTAGCACTCACTGTAAAACAGGATAGGCCAACAAAACAAAGATCACAGAACGCATCCAAAATCTTGTGGAATGATGGTAACAAAGATGTATACATACAGACTGTACAAAAATCGCTAGAATCAAACAAAAACTTGGGCAGCGTATCTGAAGAATTCAAAAACATCATACGCATACTGACAAACTCTGTCAAAAGAGTCTTTCCAACGAAAACGATCAAATTACAGGGGCCAAAGTACAGAATCTCCAACGTGACAAAAAACAAGATTGAAATCAGCAAAAATGCTTTACAAGAATGAAGAGACTCAGGCTGTCCTAGCGGCGATCATCCCCTTTTTCTGATAAAAAAGGAGGCAAAGAAAGACATACGGCGTCAAGTTAGACAAGAATTTGCAATCGATAGGAAGCGTTTCTTCAATAAGCTTATGGAAAACCCAGACTCAACTTTCTTCTACAAGCTTATAAAGAAAAACAAGGGGGAAAATATTCATCAAGGAACTGTCACTTTGGACGTTGGTGGTATAGAATCTGATAACCCTGTGGAACAGAGACGGGCATATGCAAATTTCTATGAAGATCTGGCAGTCCCAAAAGAAAACGACCGATACGATGTAAAAACACTCGAAGCTAGCAAAACCCGTTGTGGGCTTATAGAAAATCTGGCAATATATGAACGAGAAGAGATCATGCCCTTCACAACACTGGAAGTTGGGAATGCAATAAAAACTCTCAATAACAACAAAGCTGCTGATGAATATGGTCTATCAGCTGAACATATTAAATTTGCTGGAGAACCCCTTGTGGATGTCTTAACCGATCTATTCAACCAAATTCTGAAAGAAGGAAATATCCCAGATATATTTAAAACAGGATACATTACCCCAGTCTTTAAAAAAGGGAAAAACTTGAGAAAAGTAGAAAGTTACAGAGGGATTACAGTTGCCTTGAGAGATCTCCTCCCTTCTCCATATTTGGTAAAATATTCGAAAAACTTCTACTTATACGACTTTCTGCGATGAATAGAAATCAGTCAAATCTGCAATTTGGATTAACAAAAGACACATCACCTGCAATTGCAGCTCTTTTAGTCTCAGAGGCAGCCTTAGACTCAAAACAGAGACGTGTACCATTCATCTTGGGAACTCTAGATAGTCAAAAAGCATTTGATGTTGTTCACCATGATATTCTGTTAGACAAACTATACCATGCTGGAATAAATTTAAGTGTCTGGAAACTAGTCAAAGGGATGTACGAGGGACTAACCTCAAAGATCAAGTGGAAGGGAGATTATAGCTTAGCTTTTCCTGTAAATCAGGGTGTCAGACAAGGAGGCATTTTATCCACGCACTTGTACAAGCTCTATATTAATGAACTACTGTTAGAACTGGAGGAGAATCAGCTTGGGAAATATGTGGGAATAACCTATGCTGGATGTCCGACTGTTGCGGACGACCTCTCACTTCTGTCTGAGTGTACACAAGAATTTGGAGCTATGTTGAATGTTGCACACTCATATGCATGTAGACACAGATACATCATTCATCCAGAAAAGAGTGTTGTAATTACAAAGCAAAAAGTAAAAACGGAAGATAATTTAATCTGGAAATTAGGAGATGAGCCAATTGCTATTGCAGAAGAGACAACTCACTTAGGCTTACTTAGATGCACAAGGAGAGAACCACGTCAAAATGTCACACATAAAATCAGCACTGCCAGGAGAACCTTGTATTCACTCCTGAATGTAGGATGTCACGGGCTTAATGGGCTAAATCCGAAAACTTCTACAAAAATATACCAAGTATATGTGATCCCTAGGCTTCTCTCCGGTCTCGAAACAATGCACCTGCATAAAGGAGATATCGAGGAGCTGGAACTTTTTCATAGAAAATCACTACGCTCTATCCAATCACTTCCAATGTGTACAGCATCTGCTGCAGTTCATCTCCTTATTGGACTCCTTCCGATTGAAGCCGAGATCCATAAGAGGCAGCTAAGCCATCTATCCTCAATTTTACGAAGCGAAAATGAAACCTTGATGCAAATTATGAATAGACAATCTAACGTGTTAGAATACTCCACTGAAAGTTTCTTCACAAAAGTCAGAGAACTGCTTGAACGGTACAATCTTCCAGATATACCAAGTCTGCAGACAAACCTGCCGACAAAGAACATATGGAAAAACATGGTAAAGAGGTCAGTTAGTGAGCATTGGACAACTATACTTCGCGCTGATTTGGAACACAAATCTACATTAAAATTTTGTGAAAAAACACAACTACAAATAGGTAAGACACACCCGGTATGAGACACTGTAGATTCCTGCACTCTGGATGTCAAACGAAATATTGTAAAGGCCAGAATGCTGACTGGCCTCTATCCACCTGGCCGGTTTGTTCGTTGGAAAGATGCAGTAGACCTCTGTCCGCTATGTAAATTGGAAAAGGAGGACATTTGTCATACCATAGGAAGATGCTCTGAAACACTCCCTATCAGATCTGAATATATTCAGGAGTTGAGGGCACTACTGGATACCCAGTTGGGTCCTAGCTTTTGGACAGAAAATATAACAAGTCAAGAAAGTCTAGTGAAGTTAGTATTGGATAGTTCCTTTTTCATCCCCTGCAGAGTGGGAAAAAATACAGAGACCTAAGACATAGGGTTGAATCCATAACAAGGAAACTATGCCACAGACTACACCTACACTGTCACAGAACGAACAAATTACAAATGGCCACCAGCGCGGTGAACTGATTATAAATTTATGGGGGGATGTCGTTTAGTACACGAAATTAATGTCCATGTCTATAAGAGTTCTATATCCTTTGGATCTTATAATTATATATGATGTGATATATGGCCCGGGAGGGTGCTTGAAATAGTGACGTTGCGTAGAACTGTAATATTGCTAATAACTCTTAAGTTGGTTCGTGGCGATTGGTTTGTGTGATGTTGCTATTTTCGGTATTCTCTTGGACTGTTACACATGTGTCTATCTTGAACAGAAGTGATAAAATTAGTATTATCCCCAGTCCCCTATGTAAATATTTTCCCATAGGATTTATATAATGCTTAGTGTTAAATCCTGTCTATAATTATATTATATGCTTTTAATTTTGATGTTCTTAGTGCTTGCATGATTATATTGTTGTTGTTTTTTTTACAGATTTTACAGTTTTTATCTCCAGAAATGAGAGTGCTCCGACAAGCGGAGGGACATACAAAGAAAGAAGAACAACAACAACGAACAAAGCAAAAGACGAATCAGCTCTGCAACTATTCTTAAAAGTGAAAGTACAACCTGCTTAAAAAATTAAAACAAATGAACAAAAAAATGCTGCAGATAGAAGAAACTGTCATCGAATTTTTATCAAAAATACATTTTGTAAAAGTAATATTTCTTGTTTTGCAATTAATGAGTTTGTGTGGACCGATTTGGATAAGGCACGGTCCAATTGATATTCTGGGGGGCTTGGGTTGTCGGAGCAAGATTATTTTTTTCGCCCCGGACGAGGGCAAAATTATTTTTTTCTTGCAAAGTTGGAGCAAGGAATTTTTTTTATAACAATTGATGTGAATATTAAGAATGTTAGTGTTTTTTCAATAGAAATTCTTTATTTTTACTTTAATTACTCCGAACATTATTTTTATGTAAAACTTGTATTCACTTCTAAACTGAGAGAGATGAAAGATTTTTACAATATGCAATATATAATTTTTAGTAAAACAAAATGTATATAAGGTCATGTAACATGTAAGAGGGCCCGATGCAAGTTTTTACATGTAGAAATGAAAACTTGTGAAAAACTTATTTGAATTCAGCTGCTCCTTCCAAGCTTGTATCATAAAATCAGACACAATGGTGATGCTTGTACCTATTAATAGTAATAAATAATACTGATAGTGTATTTTAAGCATTTCATTTGTTTCAGTCACATGCATTCTTTTGATATTTTCAAATATGAACTTGCCATTACAGAAGAAAATTATGGCAAGCAAAGCAAGCCAAATTTGTTTTATAGAAAGTAAAAACTGTGGCGAGCGAAGCGAGCCGAAAAATTTTAGCGAATTTTATGGTTATTCTTCAAATTGTCATAACATTTGAAAAATAACATGAATTTGTATTTAAAATCTTTGTTTTTCATTAATTTGTTGGTCCACGTTTCAAACTTTTCCCGGGCTCGCTTACATGTATGCTTGCCAGATTTTATTGCATACATCAATTGTACATATCAATTTCAAATTATGCTTACCTTTGTAACCCTTATACATTGTACACCTTTGTCAATAAACAAGGACAATTGACTGAATAAATACAGTAATAGAGGATGCAAATGGTACTATTGTCTGACCTTTTTATTCAAACACTGACAAATTTTCACTGGCTCGCTACCGCTTGCCAGACTATTTTACATATACATGTAATTTGATTATTAATCAAGAACAACGCGGTGGAAATTCAAGACTTCAAACTTTTTTTTCTTTTTTTTTTTTTGCTGTTCAAAAAATTTAGGACCCCTCCTGGAAAAAAATCCTGGATCTGCACATAATGTCCATAGTCCATAGTACAATTGATGCAAGAATTTTTGCTTGGGATTATGTTTCTTTCTTTTCTGTGCAAAACAAGCAAAATGATATCAATGTCATTGGTGCATGTGCAATCTATAGTTTGTCCCCCGTAGCTAAGCTTCAAATTCAGTACCTTCTCAAGTGAAGAATTGCTACTGTGGCATTATTTCACTTTGAGTTAAAAGTGGGTGCACGGGGGAGCCCAGCCAACTCCCCTTTATGCATATACCACAGATGATATAAACTTTAAGGATGTTTTATTTCACTTCTTTCATCTATGTATGGAAAGACAATTTTTATCCAATACACTGTCAAATACATGTTAATGTAAAGTGAACCAAAGTTTTTTATTATCTGTTGCAGGATGAGTGTGAGAAAGAGAAGAAAATGAGGGATCTGTTAGAGAGACTAGGAACCCCTCCTATGTTTACCACTGTGAGACTTAATCTACTGCACCCTGATACAAGCTCAGTATTTGAATCTATAAGGAAGGTATAAAACTTAGTATAGATTACATGTATATTGTTATATGGTACAATATTTCATATGGGCTCATATTATTCCTCCTTCAAGAGATTTTTTGATTTACATTATGATGTAAACATAATAGTCTCAGGTTAAACCATTATGATGAAACTTTAGAGGCTAATATAAAGGTACAAATTTATACTAGAGGTCAAGCTCAGAAAAAGAGGAAAGCAGTCAATCTGAAAATCACCAAACGTACCAGACAAATCTGGTAAAATTTGCTTCAGTCTAGTAAAATATTTTAATTTTTTCTTAATAAACATGTTTGAATTTCTACAAAAATTCAAAAATGTCTGGTAAGTTGTAAAAAGTTAAAAAACTTTCGCGATGTCTGGGAAAGGCAACATACCTGTCGTTGAATTGTTTATTATTGTATTTACAGATGTATAAAGACAGGAAGAGAAAACCTTATGTAATGTAACAACATCCTGTGTTAGAGGAGGGTCAAGGTCACAAACCTGTCATTGAACTGTTTATTATTGTATTTATAGATGTATGAAGACAGGAAGAGAAAGCCTCCTGTAATGTACCAACATCCTGTGTTAGAGGAGGGTCAAGGTCACAAACCTCTAGTTGAACTGTTTATTATTGGTTTTATAGATGTATGAAGACAGGGAGAGAAAGCCTCCTGTAATGTACCAACATCCTGTGTTAGAGGAGGGTCAAGGTCACAAACCTCTAGTTGAACTGTTTATTATTGTATTTATAGATGTATGAAGACAGGAAGAGAAAGCCTCCTGTGATGTACCAACATCCTGTGTTAGAGGAGGGTCAAGGTCACAAACCTCTAGTTGAACTGTTTATTATTGTATTTATAGATGTATGAAGACAGGAAGAGAAAGCCTCCTGTAATGTACCAACATCCTGTGTTAGAGGAGGGTCAAGGTCACAAACCTCTAGTTGAACTGTTTATTATAGGTTTTATAGATGTATGAAGACAGGAAGAGAAAGCCTCCTGTAATGTACCAACATCCTGTGTTAGAGGAGGGTCAAGGTCACAAACCTCTAGTTGAACTGTTTATTATTGTATTTATAGATGTATGAAGACAGGAAGAGAAAGCCTCCTGTGATGTACCAACATCCTGTGTTAGAGGAGGGTCAAGGTCACAAACCTCTAGTTGAACTGTTTATTATTGTATTTATAGATGTATGAAGACAGGAAGAGAAAGCCTCCTGTAATGTATCAACATCCTGTGTTAGAGGAGGGTCAAGGTCACAAACCTCTAGTTGAACTGTTTATTATTGTATTTATAGATGTATGAAGACAGGAAGAGAAAGCCTCCTGTGATGTACCAACATCCTGTGTTAGAGGAGGGTCAAGGTCACAAACCTCTAGTTGAACTGTTTATTATTGTATTTATAGATGTATGAAGACAGGAAGAGAAAGCCTCCTGTGATGTACCAACATCCTGTGTTAGAGGAGGGTCAAGGTCACAAACCTGTTGTTGAGCTGTTTATTATTGTATTTATAGATGTATGAAGACAGGAAGAGAAAGCCTCCTGTGATGTACCAACATCCCATCTTAGAAGAAGTGTTGATTATTGAGAACAGAGGCCCAAATACTGAGTGTCAAAAGGTCAGTATTGATATGTGTGGAATAATGGCAGTTTGCATAAACATGTAGCTTATGTGATTTGGTTTCTTTCAAAGATGTTGAATGTAAAAAGGCATGGATCTATGTGAGTGGAATTATGGTTATAGCTTGTGTTACTTGATTTCTGTCCTTAGTTAGTTCTGGGAGGAAAACTATTGATCATTGAAATTATTTGATTGTTAATGAATTCTTTGAAAAATGTGTGATGAAAAGTGTGTTATTATCCAAAAAAAAAGAAGTCGCGCACAATTTTTTTTTAATTTCATGTTTAATTTTGCAGAGTGAAAAAGAAGTGATTGTAGATTTATCATGCGGCATGTCGGTGTTACGTGGTGCTGATGTCTTCGTGCAGGGAATCATGGGAGCACCACCAAGTAATATGATGTACACGATGTATAATGCTGTAATGTCATTGTTTAACGGCAGTAATTTGTTTGAGGTTATCGAGCTTAAATGTACACAAAGAAATTGTTTCTTGTACAAAATGATAATTTACCTAATAACATGCCTAATATGTATGAAAATAAGATAATTTGCAAGTCTCATAGCTGATGTGAAACTATACAATATGAACATGATGAAATATGTTAGATTTTTATTTTGAAATTAACAAATAGGATTTTATGTTAAACTTTGTATTTTGCCAAATAAGATTGTCGGTGTGTATTTAATATGAATACATAATTCATTTAGTGCATGTATAATTGTAAATGTAAATGTATAACATGGATAATTTTTGGCTGCAAAATTGAGAGAATCTCTCATAATTCTCATAAAATTTCTCGATTTTAACAGATTCTCTCATAGAAAATGATTAAAAGCGTAGAATTCTCTCATCAAAGGAAACAACCAGAACAATCCTTGTGTCAGTAATCACAATGGACCTATCATATTTTGGCATAACATTATACAATGACCAGTTAAAAATCCAAATAGAGGATACAGTTGCTACTAAAAGTCTTTCAATGTCATGAATTACATGTATAGTCTCTAGGATTGTTGTTATTACAATTTTCTCCTGTATTGACAGACATGCTCGCCGGTGACCATGTTTCTGTGTATGCAGATTTAGACGGTAAATGCCTGAAGGGATCAAATAAAGTCTACACTGGAAATAAGACATATGTTGGTAATGGAGTCGCTCAACGTAGTCGTGCTGAAATCTTCAAAACTGAAAATCCTTTAAGGTATTTGTATAAGATGTTGATAAACAGTTTTAATATTCCCTTTTATAATATACAATCCTCTGTGCAATATTGTCCCATTATAAAGGCAAAATCCATGGCCTCAGTTACCTGTCCCCCATACTGCGTACCCCCTAGAACTTCCCCTCATGTGAGCTATGTGGCTACTCCGACCTCTTGGTTTGTTTTTTCCAGTGGTGTAGGAGTTCTTATGACTGAGCCTTTATATGAAGCCCCCAGCCTCAGTTACTTGTCCCCCCACATTACATATCCCCAGAACTTCCCCTCGGCAGTATGCGTGACGGTGTTAGACCCCCAACCAGGGGAGGTCATCCTGGATATGTGTGCGGCTCCTGGAGGGAAGACAACTCATATAGCAACTAACATGAAGGATAAGGTATATGTACATGTATCAAATATTTGGTTTTGATCTTTTATTCAGTTTTTAGTATAGTTTTTCATATACATACCAAAAGAAAATGGGCCTTTGCTTGGAAATTGCATGATACTAAAATTACATTTTAAAAAGTTACAAGGGAATAACAAATGTTCAATTTCTATGTTAATGTGAGCTGTACATAACAATGTTACAGGGACGGGTTGTAGCTATAGACAAGACAGAACAGAAGATAAGTAGAGTGAAAAGAAATGCTCAGAATTGGAATCTTACCTGTATAGAGTGCTATGCCTTCGATTCAACAAAATCCTGTGATGTCAATTCTGGTATGTTTGATTTAGGACCTCAGAGAAATTATTCTCCACAGTGTAAACATGTATCCATGAATCTCAGGGATTTTACGCTCGAAAGAAAATTTATTTCAATCTTTGGATTGAAGTAAAGGGAAATCATATTTACTGATACATTCTCATATGCTTTCCTGTCAATATGATATTCTTAAATAAAATCAGTTATTGGGAAAGAATACTTCTGAATGGGCCATTTTTCATAATGTTCAACACGTTCAAAGGGCTATTTCTTAAATGAGATAAAGAAGATCCAGACAGCACTCACAATAGAGCACCGAATTGAGCATCCATAGACCCCTAGCAAACTAGAGGTGGGTCCAGGTACCCGGGAGGAGTAAGCATCCTCTGTTGGCTAGCTGCACCCGCCGTCGATGCTCACACATGAAAATGAAAACAATATCTACAAAACATGGACTGTCTGAGGTTATGTATATAGAAAGTGCTATGGCGATTATGTCAGGGAAAACAATTAAAATACTGTCAAACCCCTCGCAGGGAAATTTTTTACGAGCTCCACATGGCAAAGGGCATAAGTGTGACACAAAGGAGATAAAGAAGCTCAGCAGCATTCACAATAGAGCACCAAATTGAGCATTGACAGACCCCTAGCAAGGTTGAGAGAGCTTAAAGTACATGCATGTACATTGACATCAATGGGTTATCTTTTGAATTAATGGGACTATGGTGCATGGTCCCTGCAGCTGTCCTTCCAAATCACATGCAAATTAATAAGATTATGTATATGTATTGTTTTCTTGCAGATTTTAATAATGGGCCACCCTATCCACCAGAGACGTTTGATAGGATACTATTGGACGCACCCTGTAGTGCCTTGGGTCAGAGGCCTTCACTCAAAAACCCCATGTCCCTGAAGACACTAAAGTCACACCCTGTATGTCAGAGGAAGCTGCTGGAAAAGGTAAAAGGAATTTAGAAATTTAAAGGTTTGTTTTGGAGCGAGTAATTATTGAGAATTCTATAGTAGTATATTATTGTTTGCAGAGTTTACAAATTGAGACCAAAAATCCACAGGACATTTGTCCTGTAGTTTAATGGAATTTCTTAAAATCTACCGGACAAAGCTAAAAATTACTGGACACTTATTAAATTATTTATTTCAAATTTGCTGTTTGTATATAGAAAAAAAAATAGAGAGAGAAAAGTATACAATTTTTTTTTAAAATAATATATACATGTATTATATTAGATATCCTTTACATGTAACGGCATGTGGTCAGTATCTCTATATTGTCAATGGGTATCATTTACAAAATGTGAATAAAGTATGCATGTAAGCATTATATTGTGGCCTTTCATAACTCGCCGTTACTGTAAAATGACGCGTGGTGCAATGCTGAAAACTATACGGTACACACTGTGATATATTTCACTGTAATATCTAACGTTGTTAATGTTTATAGAGAGGTCTTGCAGGACAATTTTTTAAATTCTTTTAAACATGTTCAATGAAATAAATATTATTTAATACTTAACATTTAACTAATGATCGATAATGTGACATGATTTTTATTTTGAGTGTGTTGAAAGAGTGCTGCGATGTCGGAGAAACAAATTTTACATGGTTTAAATGTCTTAAATGAAAATCAAATATGGAATATGTTGAAAGGAAAATGCTATGTTATTATCTTGGAACAAAAAATCATCGGACATTTTGTCCGGCTTGGAACTGTCGGACATTTGAAAAATCCACCGGAGAGCGCTGGCAATCCGGCACTTTTCGTAAACTCTATGTATATATGTTTCTGAAATGAAACACCTGGAGTTTTCATTATAAATGTACTACAAAGTATCAATGTATGAATTATATGTAGGCCCTCTTACAAATCTATTTATGGTAAAACAGGTTGTCAGAAGAGAACAGCCATTAATTTAGTAATGCAAGCTTAACTCTGCAACTGTGTCTGTTTTCTGTGTGTGTACGGATTCTTGTGAGCAGCATAGATGACAATGTAATCAACACAGAAACATTAAACCTTTTACAAATGTTTCCCATGGGGAGAGGATGAACCCTATTGATTTTCAAGGTTACCAATCCAAGCTCAATGTCACTTTGGACCTGCTTTTAAGATCGTTTTGTTGATACAATAAAACATGCAATTACATGGGATGCAAGACTTGTGTTGCCTTTATTTCATTTAGAAATGGTTGCTAATAGCATCACAGGCAAAATGAATTGATTGATGTTTTTTCCAGGCAGTAGATCTATTGAAGCCTGGTGGAGTATTAGTGTACAGTACGTGTACCATTACACTGGAAGAGAACGAGGAACAAGTAGCATGGGCCATCAATAAATTCCTGTGCTTGTCTCTAGATGAACAGGTACAGTATAAGAATTTTTTTTTTTTATTAATTTTTAGCTCACCTTGATGAAGTTGAGATGACATTTTCTGCTTGAGTGATTTTGCCTTTAAAAGCCAATATACATGTACTAAGAAATATGTTTGAATTGAATTTTGCTGCCACAAGGTGAGCTTCGTAATCTGTGATTACCTATGTGGATGAGCTTTATATTTCAGTATCTGACAAAGTACTGATGCCTCAGTAACTAAACTTGCACAAGTGATTCATCTTTGGATGCTGGGGTGAACCCATGCATCTGATGCTGAATCTGACCTACATTTTCCGGTTAAGTGACTGGCGTCCATGTCTGGTTAAAGTTTTTGGGATATCTCTGTATCTGACAAAGTACTGATGCTACAGTAACTAAATTTGCACCAGTGATTCATCTTGGGATGCTGAGGTGAACTTGGTCTACATAATCCCCTTCAGTATCTATACACTTTTTCAACCGGTGTTTAAAGACTCAATACCACTCTTAAAGAACTCCTTATGTTGACTCAGGTCAGAGAGCTATCGACTGTAAGTATGAAGTCATCATCGGACTGAAAGTGTGTGCAAGAAATAGCTGCTTTAAGTCTTGGGAATAAATGAAGGTCTGATGGAGGAAGATCAGGTGAATAAGGTGGTGGATGTCCAATCAAATTAAAGCCACAATCATGAATTACAGCCATGGCAGTGACAGACTTGTGAACAGGAGCATTGTCCTGATTGAACAAAACAACTTTAAATAGTGAGCTTTCCGTGGCGCTTAAGTTTAATATTTTCCAGTAACTGTCAGAAGTGAAGCATAGTATGTGCCATTGATTGTTTGTCCTTTTTGGAGATAATCTATCAGCAGAATACCTTTGGCAACCCAGAAAACAGAGGCACACAACATATCAATCAGCCCTCATAGCTTATATTCATAAATCTTGAATACAAAAAAATTAAATTCAAACTTAATTCATTTGTATAATTTTTCCAAAAAATTGTTCTTTGTATGTTAAATAAGAACAAGCTAATTATCAGAGAGTTGTGGTTCCCTGGTTTTGGATGTATTTTATGAAAGCAGTTTACGGTCACAAGGTCAAAATTTTTGTTATCAAGAGGAAAGTCTAGTGCCCTTATGGTTGTCATGTTCAGGTCAGTTCAACCACTCTCTTGCTAGGATTGAGCTCTCACAGAATTTGAATTTTTTAGAGTGTCATGGATCACATGAAAAAAGGGTGAATTCATTTTTTTTATAGAAATAATAAAAAAATCTTTTTTTTTCAGATTCCATTTCTAGGAGAGGTTGGCAGACAGTGTGAAGGTTTATCAGAAGACGAGATATCCCAGCTACAGTACTTTAATCCTGTGTTGTCCACCACAGACGTACTCCCGGACGTACATAGTGATACCATAGGCTTCTTTATAGCAAAATTTAGGAAAAAGCACAAATAAAAAAACAGCTGAAGTTCTGATTTGCTTTGATTGATTGACTCTGTACTTTTAGCCGAGTTGCAAAACTCAGCTCTTAATTTGATGTGAGACGGGCGGGCGGGCTTGCAGGCGGGCAGGCGTCAACAATTGGTTTCCGGACTATAAGTCAAGTATGATACATGCTAGTGTAATGATACTTCATACACTTACTCCCCAAGGATGAACCCTATTGATTTTGGGGTCCATAGGTCAACGTCATAGTACTCCGATGTTTGAAAATAGTTTCCAGACCATATAAGAGGCTGTATTGCATCTATGATCATGAAACTTGCCGGAAATGTTTCCCTAGAATCAAGGATGACCCCTATTGATTTTGAAGTCAAAGGTCAAGGTCACAGGACTCGGATGATTAAAAATGGTTTCTGGACCATGTCAGAGCCTGTATAGCACCTATAATCATGAAACTTGCCAGAAATGTTTTCCTTGAATAAAGGATGACCCCTATTGATTTTGGGATCAAAAGGTCAAGGTCACAGGACTCTGATTATTGAAAACAGTTTCCAGGCCATATAAGAGCCTGCAAAATAATTGCACCTATGATCATGAAACTTGCCAGAAATGTTTCCCATGAATCATGGATAACCCCTATTGATTTTGATGTCAAAAGGTCAAGGTCACAGGACTCTGATTATTGAAAAAAGTTTCCGGACCATGTAAGAGCCTGTATTTCACCTATGATCATGAAACTTGCCAGAAATGTTTCCCATGAATAATGGATAACCCCTATTAATTTTGAGATCCAAAAGTCAAGGTCAAAAGACTCGGATGATTAAAAACGGTTTCCAGACCATATTAGAGCCTGTATAGCACCTATAATCATGAAACTTGCCAGAAATGTTTTCCTTGAATCAAAGATGATGCCTATTGATTTTGAGGTCAAAAGGTCATAGGTCAAGGTCATAGGACTCTGATGATTGAAAATGGTTTCGGGACCACATTTGAGCATGTATTGCACCTATGATCATGAAAGTGCCAGAAATGTTTCCAATGAATCAAGGATGACCCCTATTGACTTTGGGATCAAATGATCAAAGGTCAAATTCATAGGAATCGGGTAATTAAAATGGTTTCTGAATTATATATATATGTGTATCAACCTGAAACATGCTAGTAATGTTTCCAATCTGTCGAGACCATATAGTTATACAATTCATGTATATTTTAAGTCTGCATAATTATACTTGCATTCAAGTTTTGCAACTCGATACTTTGCATCTTTGATGCATCTTAAATTTATATATCAATTCGAATGTGTGTTTAAGCAATACAAAGTGACTCTTGATCATACATGGCATTTTCTGAAGAGTTGAAGTTTGAGACTGATATCCTCCCCCACGCCCACCCCCCACTCCAATAAAGTTTGAGGAGGGAGCCTTGAACATACAGGTTTCCCTGTCCACAGACACATATTTAATTTGAACAACATTACCATGGCCTATATTGATGAAAATTAGCACACAGGTTGCTTATGGCCCTATTAGTTTTAGGGTTAAGGGTCAAGGTCAAATTTGTCATGCACAGAGAAATACACTTTTAAAATAGCATTTCTGCACCACAACTCAAGTAAAACTTGACCTACAGTGATAAAACGTCACACATGGATCTAGTGAGGAGTCCTATTGTTGAAAACATTAAGGCTAAAGTTCATACTGGGCATATACAATAAATAGACATTTTTCATACTCGCGGACTTCGCGCTTTGGACACCGCACTTGGAAGGGACTACAAGACACAAAAGTAAATTATGGATTTTATCCCAATCATCAAAGAATTCTTTGTGTCAGAATGTATTTATTTACATATGTTAATATACATATTTAAAGCTATCTGAAAGTGTCATTTCATCTATTGCGTGTCAGATTTTACTTTTCTTATTGCACCTGATTACTTTAATATGACCTCCAAAGTGCAAAGTCCGGAGTGTGAAGTCTGAAGTACATCAACTTGAAAAATGTCCAATAGTATACTAGTATATGCATCATAGCTTGAGTAAGTCTTGACTCTTGACTTACATATACATTGAAGAATCTTCACACAGAGGTTAATTAATTATGACCTGGGGGGGGGGGGGGGAGACCTCTTGATTTTTGGGTCAGAAGGTCATAGTTTAATTTCTGACACGTTTGGATAATATCATTCCTGCACATCAATACATGTACATGATTAACCTCCAGACAGATTGCTCATTACCCTAGAAATCTGAAAGACTTTGAGTCCATAGGTCAAGGTCAAACTTTGCATGTTGTATGAAATTAAAAAAAAACGTATTTTAGCATTTCTCTAAAACATTGCACGTAATTAATATTCTAAGATAGATTGATGAAACTTTACATATTACTCATTACTAATGCTGGGTCCCATTGATTTTATGGTCAAAAGGTCAAGGTCAGACTGTGCATACTTTATATATTTTTTTAATTAAAGTTTAGGTCCCCTCAATGTTATTGCTACACAAAACATCTACCAACACTCCAGAAATATCCATGGCAATGTCGTTTTGATGAAACTACATAGCTACGAAGATTGACTTCTAGAATTAGTAAAAGATTTGAAATGAAGTTGAAATATGTATTATTTGCCTTTCAAACATTATGCTCAAGGTTGATATTTTTGTCAAGAAATCAATAAATAAACAAACCTGAATAAAAATTCTTACAGCTGGATCAATTAAATATTCATACTTCTTACCAACTACTGGTATAAATGAAAGACTACTAATAAAAAAAAAGAGGAATCATAGGTGTTACAAAATTGAATGGAACACATGTTTATCTGCTGATGTTTTTTTTTTAAGATATCATGTTATGATTATTCCAACATAGGGGTAATCAGATTTAAAGAAAAAAGAAATGCTGCTTGAAGACAGATTTTTTTTTACATCAGATCATGGTCAAACATCACTGAGACGATCTGTCCAATGTTTTGTTGTTGGGATCATCAGATCATGGTCAAATATCACTAAGACGGTCTGTCCAATGTTTTGTTTGGATATTGTACATTACGTATTTCGTCATGGAAGTCTTTCTCTGGCAATAATAGCTGACTACAGTCTGTTGTTGTATACACTATAAGACCGTTCCATCTTGTTTGATCTATGTGTAGTTTCACAAAGCGGTAAGGTCTACTCACTTTATTACAGAAGTGTTCGATTTTCCCTAAAATATTCCTGAAATTCGAAACTTCTGATTGAAAATCAGACCCCTCAGCTAAAATTTGCCTATGAAGTTTTTGTACGAAGTAATCATACAGCGCGTAGTCTAAGGTGGCCCATGTCTTGTAGAGTGTTCGAGTGGCATTGCTGACATGGAATCGTATATTTAAAGCTGCCTGATTAGTTTCGGGCAGTTGAGACCATGCATTCTTCAAAATGTAGATAACATCCTTTGTTGTCCAGTTCAGATATCTCCTCATTAAAATAACGGACTCTGGTAAATATTCCGCGATTAAAACTAGTTTGAACTCACTGTCCAACTTCCTTAAGTATTCATTCACTCGCGTCATGTCACGTGTTTTGAATATATCCAATGGGAATCCAAATTCAAAAGCTTGTCGGTTATTTGTCGAAGAATATTTCACCTCGATTTCATACTTACTTGGATCTTTCAAATAAACGGAGATCGGATCATCGTCTTCTATATCAAATATATAAGGTGGTCGAAAATAATGCAAAGTGGAAACAAACTGTGAGTATGGCTCACGCAGGATTCCAAAATACATTGTGTCTCTCGGCATGATCGATTCGAACGCTCGCCTATTATATATCACGTGACTACACATGATGTCGAAAGCCCTATTGGTTGGCGGTGGTTCTATGATTTGATATGACACAGTATCTGAATAGCTGATCACTTGGGGATAAAAATTCGAGTTTTTACCCAACACAAAGGTTAAGTTCCTGTTATATCCGTATCGTAGAAAGATGTTCTGAATAGATGAACTTGCCGCTTTATGAACCTTGATGAACACAATGTGTGTCACACCTTGGCGTTGGAGTTGGACTGTGTTGTAGAGGTACAGAGCACCAAGGCTGAATATAGTAATGATAAATACACATCTTCTGTTCCTGAAATTTAAAATAATTCGTCTACAGTATTTGCATTGATAAAGATCACCGCGTGGGATCGAAACGTATGGTGTTGTGATTCCTCACATAGTTTTTTGGTATTTTTTCATTTTCTAAATTAAACTTAACAAAACTGATGAGCCGTTGCAGTAGGACAATACCTAATATATCAATCCCTATCATCCAGGTATATGATAAGTTCATAGTTTTTCCAAACACTTCAATAGTTTGTCAACGACAGAAAATAATTCCTTCTGACGAACTCTTGAAGTGTTTGCAAAAACTATAGACTTTTCAGGTATATAAGCGATATGGACTTACTTATTAGGCATTGCCCTACTGCATCGTCTCGTCAATTTTATGCAGTATCACTTAAATGATGAGAAAACATCAAAATTATCCGTACGGAATCACAAGATCATTCGTTTCGATCCCACGCGGTGAAGATGGTTTAATTATTTGTTTATGAAATAGTTATCGACACCTGCTCGAAAACTGTATTAATATGCTTAGAGTAAGCCTGAATCAAACTGCCCTCTAACTCTCTTATAGTAAGCCTGGAGCAAACCGCTCACAAACGCTCCTATAAGCTAAGAGTAAACACTAGGCAAACTGCTCACAAACTCTCCCATATTTAGCCTAAAGCAAACTGCTCACAAACTCTCCCAAAGGCTTTGAGTAAGCATAAAACAAAACTGCTCAAAACTCTCCTATAGTAAGCCTAAAGCAAACTGCTCACAAACTCTCCTATAGTAAGCCTAAAGCAAACCGCTCACAAACGCTCCTATAAGCTAAGAGTAAACACTAGGCAAACTGCTCACAAACTCTCCCATATTTAGCCTAAAGCAAACTGCTCACAAACTCTCCCAAAGGCTTTGAGTAAGCATAAAACAAAACTGCTCAAAACTCTCCTATAGTAAGCCTAAAGCAAACTGCTCACAAACTCTCCTATAGTAAGCCTAAAGCAAACCGCTCACAAACGCTCCTATAAGCTAAGAGTAAACACTAGGCAAACTGCTCACAAACTCTCCCATATTTAGCCTAAAGCAAACTGCTCACAAACTCTCCCAAAGGCTTTGAGTAAGCATAAAACAAAACTGCTCAAAACTCTCCTATAGTAAGCCTAAAGCAAACTGCTCACAAACTCTCCTATAGTAAGCCTAAAGCAAACCGCTCACAAACGCTCCTATAAGCTAAGAGTAAACACTAGGCAAACTGCTCACAAACTCTCCCATATTTAGCCTAAAGCAAACTGCTCACAAACTCTCCCAAAGGCTTTGAGTAAGCATAAAACAAAACTGCTCAAAACTCTCCTATAGGCGTAGAGTACATTGTAAGCCTAAAGCAAACTGCTCACAAACTCTTCTAAAGGCTTAGAGTAAGCCTGAAGCAAACTGCCCACTAACTCTCCTACAGTAAGCCTAAACAAATTGCTCAAAACCTCTCCCATAGGCTTAGAGTGAACATTAATTAAACTGCTATAAACTCTTCTATAGTAAGTCTAAAGCAAACTGCTCACAAACTCCCTAACAGGCTTAGAGTAAGCCATAAGCAAACTTTTCAATAGGCTTAGAGTAAGCCAAAAGCAAACTGTTCACAATCTTTCCTATAGGCTTAGAGTTAGCCTTTAAGCAAAAATTGCGCACGAACTCTAGTATATATATATATATATGTTTGGAATAAGCCTAAAGCAAAACTACCCGCAAACTCTGTTATAGACATAGATTAAACCTATGTGTTAAAGGCAAACTGCTAAAAAATTCTAAAAGGCATAGAATAGGCCTTACGCAATGTTGCTCGCAAACTGGACCATTGGATCAGAACAAACCTAATGCAAAACTGCTCGCAAACTCTCTTATATAGGCTTAGAATGAACCCCAGGCAAAAATTGCTCACAATGTAACAATACTATTAATAATGTTCGATAGGCCATACCAAATTAATTAAATGTTCTTTGGATTTTCTTGTGGAAAAAAGAGTGCGAGCGAGCGAAAATATAATTATTTTATTTTTTTAAAGTATTGCAGCGTTTAAGGTGCGAGCGAGTGATATAATACATTTCTTATGTTTCCGTACTCACGAAGGAATCCCCCTAGGGATCTGGTGACTAGGAAGCCTGGCACATAGCAGTACGGAAAAGATTTTCGAACATTCCCCCTCCTTGACTTTCAGTGCCATATGTATTGGGCAACAAATTTGCTCCCAAAGAAATGTTTCAAACACAAAAAGTATCATTTTCATCGAAATTTGCACAATCTGAGACTTCTAGAAGCTTTAGAATTTGCAGAAATCAGAACCGACCCTAAAAAATTCTTGAGCCAGAAATTTATTGGTGCGGGCGAGCATTCTATTTTCATAATATTATTTTTTGAATTTTGAAAAATATGGTGCGGGAAATCCAAAGAACATTTAATATTAATTTGGTATGGCCATATGGAATTTTTCGTACTCTTCTATGAATGATAATTTAATTAAGACCTGTCAATATTTGTATAAAGTTTCAATAGAAAGGAGTACATTGTATTTGATCAGCTTTAATGACAGAGATCAATCAAGTTAAGGATGAAAAAGTTTACTTAAGAAACGACCTTACTTACCTTTTATTTACAATTGCATATAGCCTCATGTTTTATAATGGTGTATTTATAACTAATTTGAAGGATTGAACAATATGACAAGCACACAATGTACGTAAGGGCCCACATGTTCCCTGTGAGATATGCTTCATCAACGACTTCCTTGAAAGGGCCAATTTGCTCAAATCGATTTCGCCACAATAGATACATTTTGTAAATAAAGGATCGTCTCGACCAAGCTTTATCTATGATATACATCTTTTGTCATTTATCAGCGATTTTTTTACAAGATTGCGCGCCGTATGTTGTTTTTAAAGTGAAAAATGTATTATCGGGTATTCATTTTTTCCCCTAGTCACAGATGTTCATAGGAATACTTTGTTAATATTATATAGTGCAGTTTTGTTAATTGATTGAAAGTAATAAAAATAAAAAAAAAAAAAAAACGAGAAGAATGAGTCGCAGGGGGTGGGGGCCTCGTCTTATTTGAGGACTCGTTGATCGGAGAATTCGTACACGTGTGCTTGAAGAAAATAATTGCAGTCGCTTGGTAAACGTACTTTGGTTGATTAAGTCAAAGATGGGCATTGGGCTAAATATTGTCATGTATGTAATCAATTGTCGATCTGTCTGTAGACAGACACCTTTTCTACTTTTTGCTCTCTGTATGACATTTTATACCTGAACCAAGCACTTTCATTTTTCTAATATAAGCAATTCATTTTCTAATATTATAGAAATTTCTACTACTTTCTTATATTGAAAAAAAAAGAATGTTACGTTTATATCATAAATCCACATTCTAATGTTTGAAAATATACCTCATGTATAAGAAAATAAATGTATAATATTAGGAACTCGCTAATAATTGCTTATATTAGAAATTGATTTTCTTATATTTGAATTCATTTTCTTTTACATGTGTATTAGAACTTCGAACCATTTTTGAACCAGAGCAGTAAGGTTTGCACAAGAATTGGGGTAAATATCAAATAATGTCAAAGAATAGCGAACTTCTAATGTAAGAAAATGAATTTGTAATACCAGAAAATCTATTTTTGATAATGAAAAATGAATTTCCAATGTAGAAAATGATATTTAAAATTATAGAAAATGAATTTCTAATTCATTTATTAGAAAACACTTTCTTATAATAGAAAATATTTTCTATTCTAAAAATGAATTTCAACAATTGGAAATTAGAAAATGAATTTCTTATACTAAAAGTTAGTATTTAATATTAGAAATTAATTTTCATTTTCATGACGTTTGTTTATGTGTGTGTGATTGGGGGGGGGGGGTACTTTTTAATATCTAAAATTGCAAATTAGACACTGAATTTCTTATAGAAAAATAACATCTAATATTGAAAATTCATTTTCTGATATTAGAACAACCGCTACAAGAGTTCGAGACCTTTCATACCAAGGAAGCATTTTGCCCGTGTGGGTGTATGTGGAAGGGGGGTAGGGGGAAGGGGGTATTCGACAAATCTATACTCTGGGCCGTTCGCGATTTGATGAATTCGGACGAGTTATCGCGCTTTGGATGTGACGTGAGGATGGGATCAAATCACGTACATTTATTAAGCACAATAGTTTAAAAACTGCACGCAATATTACGTGTGAAAATGGGGCGACTGAATAAACGAAATAAATGAATGTTATTGAAAAGAAATCAATATCATCGATAGAAAAAAAAAACTTTTCAAACAGGAAAATGAATCCTTGGACAAACGCATAAATGGATCAGTGAGACACATTGTAATAATAATATCATAAAAAAGATATTAAAAAGATCGATGAACATTGAACATGCATCTAGAAATACATGTATCAGTATATATATATTGCATGTATCATATACATGTATGATTTGGAATATCCAAACATTTGTATATATTGAAAGGAAAATGCTGCGTAAAAATTAATTTTATAACTAACATTACGGAAATTGCTGCGAAAGGGAAATTTGGAAGAAAATAATCACAAAAGGCTTTCAAATACAATAAGATCATTTAATTTGAAACAACTTGAAACATTCAATAGCTATAATTGAACATTACTTCTACGACACAGGAGCTCGATGCCAACAACCCTCAATGACACCCGCCCTTTCCCATCTCTCTCTCTAGTATAAGGAAAGCAGGGGCGGGTATTCTTGTGGATCGTTGGCATCGAGCTCCTGTGTTCTAGGACTCTTTGAGATTGTTCCCAAAAGAGAAAAAAAAACCTAAAACATTTCGCACTCGTAATCGAAGTACATGTACATGTATTCCAAGTACTTCTTGTTTCCTCAAGACATGCATATATACACGGTGGTCAGTTTCTGTCTAGGTCTACACGGTGGCCAGTTTCTATCAAGGTCTAAATGCATCATCTGGCACTTCCACGCCCTTCTCTGCACATGCACATGTAGTTGCGAATTATCTCTGATTAATTCGTTACGGCTGATTATCACCGTAGATAATCGGGATGTTTGTAGATATTCCTGACACTACAATATTGTTCTGGAGCGAGGTGTCGGAGAGATAAATATTTACTTTAATCAGAGTCATTGATAGCGAGCTTTTGACACTTTCATAACTTATTTCCGGACCATTCCGCGTTTGAATTCTATATCAAAGATTTTGGAAATCAGTAGGTATAGATAAAATTATATGACTTGATATTATTAGTTCTTTTTATTTTTATTTGGATGTCTTAGTTTAATTTTTCTTTATGTATATAATGTAACTTCAAAAGAAATCACAAAGTACATGGTCACAAAAATGTACATCCATCTATTAATTTAGATTCGTTTTAGACCATTTGGAAAGGACCTGTTAAGATAAGGGCCCTATTTAGCCCTAAATCTCATGACTTATATCTTCTTCATGGCGAATCGTATACAGAAAAACATTAATCATTATTGAAATATAATGTATTTGCAGACATTTTACATGTTTTACATTTCGTTAAAGAAACCTTAAGATTCTAAAACTAAGGTCGAAAGAGGTAGGGGTGCACGGATCGAAAAACCAATATTATCGACAAAAAAAAAACGTAGAAATTTTAGAATATTTTACAAAAAATGGATAAATATGAATTAAAAGACATCAAATATGTCTACATTGGGTATCAGAAATAGATTTCGAACGTTCCATCTCCTTTAATCGGTAAAAAATGCAATCCGGAACTTATAATACGGTCTCATTTTGTATTCAATGGCTACAATGTAAGCCTATTAGCGCGAAATACACTTTGGCGGAGAAATGAACACCATTCTTGCTTATTTCATTCCTAATTCTTGTATGTTTCATTCAGTCATATTTAGGTTACATTGTTTGTTGGATTAAAGAGGAAAAATAGTCAAATGGCTACATTGTATGGTCGAAAAGGTCGATTCTTAAAAAATGCACCCCCCCTTTCCATTTTTGGTTTTTCGTCTATGGGGTTGTGTTCCCCCCGGAGATACAGATCCCCACTTTGCCAAAAAAAATTGTATCATTGATATACATCGCCAGTAAAAGTGGCTTTCTGTATATCCGGGGGGAACAATGTTCAAAAACTTTTCCGTTTTCCATTGATTTCTATGAGAAAAAGAGAAGTTTTGTCCCCAAAATTAGCAATAATATGCAAAACAGATAAAAATTTACTTCATATTCTGATGGCATGCAGTATAGGTATACATTTTACATAAAAAAATTCTTGAAATTTCAATTTTCAAAATTCCACCTTTCAGGGCTGATTTTACACCTTATCTTAACAGCTCCTTTATTTTAATAAAAAAGGATCACTCTATTAGGAATTTGTCATAAATGCTTCTTTCCCAAATTTGGGAAGTATAACTTTTAATTATGCGTTGTTGCTCCTCTTTTGATCATTACCCAGCTTCTTTTGATTCCAAATGTTAATTCGACTGTATTTATTCCTTAATGCGATTGATATTTGCTAAGATAAGTTGCAAAAATAACAGAGAGAGGAAAATTAATGATAATCAGACGCATTTTTCTGTTATCAGGTTATCAATCTCAAATTGAAATTCTTTTTTTTTTTTTCTTAAATTGGTTTTTTTTTTTTGTAGATTTTTCAAGATTGTTTTATCATTCGATATTTTTGTTTTCGTTCAAAATAACACAAACCTTACCCTCATAAACAATTTTGTTATATTTATATGACGTAGATGAACATTTTCTCATGACCTTGAAAACAAATGGAATTTACATTACTTTCTCTCATTATTATTAAACAAATACAAGCGGGATCCAGTGGGTTGTCCGGAGGCAGGACATACTGTAAATGTATCTGCAATCATAAGTTTAATAGCAACCCCTCTTTATTTGTTCATATTTTATTTTCTCAAAACGCAGGCGTAAGTTTCTTTCCTAGCCTGTTTTAAAAATAATCTTTCCCCATTTTAAACCCCCATTTTGACTCTGTGACATCCAGAAAAAAATCCTAGATTCTCACCTGGAGGGGATCGATGTACATACATATTTACGATTTATTCTGAAGTTGAACGGAATGCTAGGGGTCATCTCTTCAGAGATGCGCTGAAAAATGGCATGGAGGTTGTTGCAATTTATTTCCTAATTTAATATCAAGTAGAGACCAAAGTAGCCCTCTTGTTATAAAGGGACTTAACTCCTCCACAACGCACGTGCGACGTGTACAGACAATTATTCCCCTTTGATGGGGGAGTTAGACTCACATGTTTTCACTTTGACTCTGACTGTAGGAATTTAGAGGAGACGGTTCAAGGGGATCTCTGTATCGTTTATGCGACAATTGTGATAAAATAGATGAAAAATATGATGAAAACAATAATTTGAGGCATCCGTTACCATGGATATCAATCATAATTAGTTGACCGCAACGTATGACTATAACTGTATACATGTACACTTAACTAGTTTTCTAAACTTTGTAAATCAATTCCTTTTGTCTTTTCTGCAACTGTCATTAATTTCCGTTATATCTCCCAAGAAAAAGACCGGGGGGGGGGGGGGGGGGGTTGGGGGGTTGGTGCATAAAGAATTCAAATATTAAACCGTTGTAAAAGTTTTAGAATGTTAATTTTCTGTCGATTACACGTAATGTATATTTTGTGTGTTTTCATGTTTGTCATATACATTGTAGTTTTGAAAATCATTCAAAATTAATATTTTTATGTATGAAGTTTGTAACATATCATTACTTTTTTCTTCGTTTGCATCTATCAAAGAAAGCATAAAACAAGATGGAAAGCATTTTTTTTTTATCAATTATAATTTTCTAGATTTAGCTTCAAAATAAAGCAAAAATAAATCTAGCTTTCTTTGACCTTTTTGTTCAAAATGGTACTGCTTTTCCCCGTCTTGTTTTCTTTTCTTCATGTACCAATAAGGGGACTACCATTTGATCCTGAAAGAGGGGGGGGGGGGCTGCATGACACTTCTTGGAAATAAATATTCTGACCCAGAAAATGTTGACCCTCTTGGTAGCAGAAAATAGATATTCTGGCTTTCCTTTCCTAAAAATTCAAAACATTTCAGCTAGCTTCGCTCGCCATACAATGAAATAAATTAAAGCTTGCTTGAACGCTAGCGTCACACCTACAAAATTTTTTTTAAGTTTTTATCTTTTAGCTCGCTTCCCTCGCCATACACTCAAAAATGTTCATGCTCGCTACGCTCGTCCTTCCTTGTCCATGATATTTCATATCAAGTGTTAATCCGATTTTAGTATTACAATGCATTTTCATTAAACACAAGCATTGACAAAAATTGCGTACTTGTAAATGTGCTAAGCTTCATTTTTTTAAGTGTTATAGGATGGTATACACAAAGTTTAACTACATGTACAGATCTGCTTTTGTACTTGACGTGAAAAAAAACTTTCTTGGACATACCCCATGTACTGTGAAAACCCAATATAGAATAATTCAAAATGCAAAATACACATAGATTTTACTGCCCAGAAAGTATTGCATTCTGAAAATAATTAATATAATTTTGTTGAAGTCAAATATATAGCTGGAATTCTCAAATAAAGTTTTTGGCCTCCCATAATTTAAATAATGTGGGCCGGGGTTTCTTTTGCCAGTAGGAGTTTCAGAGGTTGAAAATTTGAAATTTGTTAGAGGTTGAAAAGAAATATTCTGACCTTGAAATACTGAAAAATAAATTATCCGACCAGAAAGAAAAATGCCAGACCCCCCCCCCCCCTCCGGGAAAATTTCAAAATGCCAAAATGCGGTGTCTTTAAAAGCTCTAGCTACCTTTGACAATTTCCTTAAAGACGGTAACGCGCTTAGATGAACAGGAAGGGCATGTTTATATTTATGTAATTTTATTACATAGTCTTTGTTTTTAATGCATACTTAATTACATATGCGCCATTTATAAAAAAAAAGAATGCCTCTCGTATTTGCATTTTCTTTTTTCGTTACCCGTACTCGCTAATCAAATACGACGGGACATGTATTGTGCTTACCAAATCAAAAGAATGTTTATACAGGTCTTTCTAACAAAATATTTATTTTATCACTTCTATGAAAAGCTAATTTCCTGTGTAAACCATGTGTATGCACAGGAAGTGAATTCAAATTAAAAAATATATATTATACAGTGGCTATAAGCACGAAGAAGACACTTGAAACCTTTTGAAATAAATTTTACTTTTTTTTTCTCTTTCTCATTCTAAAAATGTTCCCCGATTTACGAACTAGAGTGCAAGTATTTTAACACCCACTCAGAAATATACATTTTCTGCAACTGTCATTAAATTTCTGGTGAATTTGTGAATGGATTTTTTCCTACAAGAAACCGAAAATCGTGGGAAAATTCTTTCGGCGCGCGGGAAACCGGAAACTCTTGTATACTGCATGTAAATGACTCCGATTTTAATGTAGTAAACAACGAATGCTGGATCCCCCAGTCTCCATACCGTGTATTCTCTGATGTTTACATCAATATGTATTTAACAATTCCCATGTATCGAATTCTGTTCTCATGCATGTAGTAATTTATTACAAAAAATAAAAATTTGCACCCAAAAACTCTCCTCATCTACGGAAAATGAGAAAGGTAAATCATAGGAAAATTTGATGAGTGAATCGGCGCGAGGGTGAAATTCACATGACTGATTCGAAAATCCATTTTAGTAGTTTAGATTTTAAAAACTTTTGCAGATGACAGATTTACGAAATTTGTTTCCTTTCGATACATTTATTAAACTGAAATGAAAAAGAAGAGGAATGTACATATGTACTAGATGAAAAATGTAAAGCACTACATTGTAATTGTCCGTACAATTCATAAACTTACTTTCAAAATTTGACGTTTTCTGAAAGAAAACTTTCTTTTTCCAATGAGTAATACAAATTACATGTATATATAATCGTGTACTTTTATTAAATAAATAAATATTAGTAAATAGATATATAAGTGAAATAAATAAATAAATAAATAAAACTTGAAAGTATATTTTTCTGAAGAAAGTTATTGATAAAAGCTTAAATAGCAAGCACTATAAAAAGTTGTAATCATGTTTATAATTTTTTTTTTATTGCTCGGTAAGTTCCCTTGTCCGCTTTTCAAATTTTCTGTGCAAGAATCTGCATTGTATCTAGGTGTTGACACTTATACTCCCCTCCCACCCCTCCCATGTCTACATCCTACATGTACATGTATACACTTGATATTATACATTATTATCAGATCTGTAACTTATTACAGTAAATTAAACAAGATGCTGTAGCCGACGCAAACGTCCGAGCGGCGATAATTGACCGGAGCAGAGTAAATAAAGAAATACATTGTCCCCTCCCTTGGGTCATTTTGACCCTATTGTACTCAGCATGTGGGCGTGCCCGTGAACAGCAAGAAAGGGAAGTAACTAATACCGGAACAAATATTGAAATTTCGCGCAATTGCGCCAAGGTGTGAAAATCACCTGGGCGGGATGAGGCATTTTTTGTTTGTTTGAATATAGATTTCACAATCACCCGATAAAACTTTTTGGTTGTAAAGCTTATGGGTTATTTATGACTTTATTACATTTATATTAATTACGTGATCATCATTATGACAGAGACATACAAAATATGAATCTTTCATTATGGTTTGAAAATAACAAAAATGAAACAAAAATTCCTTGAAGTCTCATTATGAATATGAAGTTACTGCATGGACATGCATGCACATGTATGTCCCTTTTGTCACTTCGCTCGTTAAATATACTAGTACAACAAATCTATAGTACTTTTTGTACTTATAGTTACGTACATAATTAAATTTTCTGACTAATCAAGATACAAAATACAGGAATCAATACTCAATAGTAATAATTCTATTTGTTTTTTATTTTTTACTTTTACTATTCACATGTTTATTACAATAGATTGTAATTCATGAAATTAACACAAAGATTTTTCTTACATGAAATTATAAAAATGGAAAAACTAATGATAATTAATGACAAAAAATAGCAAACAAGTCACGATGCTTGTGTTAACAAATTGTTTTACATAATGTAAATGTAGGTGACTCTAAATCCATGTACATGTTATATATAGCAAAAAGATAAATAAGAAAATTACAGAAAAAGAAAGCAATATTAAAAAAAAAAAAAAGATGCAGAATGGAAAATTTCTAAAACTAAGTGAAGCTCATTCTCCACTTCATTATTTTTTTTTTCATCGTCATTACGTAAGCATTTATTGTGTAGCACGTGACGTGTAGGCTGATGATGCACCTGTTAAATGTCTAATGTAGTCATGCATCTTATGAACAGTGAGTACATTTTAACGTAATTATTTTTATTTCTCATTTCTCAGTAGACGACCTTCCAATAAATGGCTGGAAAAAGCACAGGTGCCAAAAATGAAAAATTGGAAAAAATTCATTGCACCTGTTCAATCAAGTTCAAAACTATTCCATTTCATTTTAACCAAAACAAAACTTTCGGTTTATGCGTCCTTAAAATTAGTTCTACATAACTTCTTTGAGCAAAGTATTTATTCAGATGCTATATTTGTTTTGATTTTAGATATTAAATTAAATATCAAAGGGAACGGTTAATATGAAATTTTATTAACATCGTATGTCAACGCGTTAAGTCTATAATTCGAACCGGATCGGAACCCTTAAAATATCAACACTTGGACCTCGGCGTCTTGCAGTGTTTTATGGTGATACGGCACAAAGTGGATTAAGGCGGCATAACGTCATGTTGAAATAAGTATGAAATTTTGTGATAATGAATTTTCTAGCTAGTTACACGCTTGTCATAGAATAATTTCAATCGCGCGTTCCTCGCCGCCGCTAAGTGAAAGCTGATCTCATTCAAATCTCGCAACTGCACGCGGACCTTCGGAATGATTGACACGACAGGGGGACGTCTCGTTACTTATCGCATCTATGAAGTTAATCATCTTTCTATACCAACATTCGGTCAGAAGGGGGCGGGGCTTAGAGCACGTGTAAACATGGGACGCGCATGCACAATATAAATCTTACTACATGACACGTGCATTTGCAAATAAACTCCAGAAGTGATTAAAGAATGGTAATTGGTTCTCTCCAGCTTCTTCTTTCGTGAGATATGAGTACGGTTGACAACCAGTAGCTTAGAAAAAGAGTAAAATTCTCAACGTTTCATGGGGATTTTTGAATTTTCTGTTTAGTGGATATTTTCATATTGGAAATTTTGAATGATAAAGATTATCGGAGGAACGATCACCATGGTTCCACAGCAGAACCCCTTACTGACGGATCTGGACGATTATAATTTGAATGGTCAGTCTGGACATGATCTGATTTTGAATTTATCAAATGTGAAAACTGAATTCGCTGATTCGTATGAAAACTACCCGGTGAGTTACCAAGTGGACTACGGTAAATCCCGAGGTAAAAAGAGGAAAAGATCCGGAAGTTCAAATAAATCATGTGACAGTTTTTCGGATGCTTGTTCGCCGGCTACTTCTGAAAATTCGCTCGAGGGACCTCTGACCAAGAAACCCCGACAGAAAGCACAGAAAACCTTAGCTGATATTCAAACACAGAGAACAATGGCAAATGTGCGTGAACGTCAAAGGACTCAGTCATTAAACGAAGCATTCGCTCAGCTACGTAAAATAATTCCTACACTTCCGTCCGACAAACTTAGCAAAATTCAAACATTGAAACTTGCGACACGTTATATTGACTTCTTGTACCAAGTTCTAAGAACAGAGGACGCATACGACGCCAGCAAGATGACGCATTGTACATACACAGAGTCTGGTGAAGAAAAACTTGGATATGCGTTTTCAGCATGGCGTATGGAGGGAGCCCTTGGTGTCGGAAATTCATCGTGATATAGGATGGTTAGTATAACACAAATTCTACTCAAATTTAACAAAATGTCTTGATTGTTCACATGGTCATTTTGCGTATTTTCTCGTCTCATACGCGTGTGTTCCGCTGCTATCACCGCAACGTATCATGTTGGCGATCTCTTCCATATATACCTTTGTATTTCTGCAACTTAGAAATTGGATTCATGGGACGCAGGGACACATTCCAAAATCTTTCTTGCATTGTCCATCTCAAAGAAATATATGTACAACTGTACAAAATTCAATCTATCATTCAAATGAAATTATGAAGCGTTTAGAAAAGTTCATTTCTACGAACTTTGAGTGAATAAGATAATCTTTATTGATAAATTCTTTTTATTCACTTTGCATTGTATACGCGACCTAAATCAGTATATATATACGTATTAAGAAGGGGTATGCTCAATTTATTCGTACCATTTTAAATTCATTCCAATCAATTCCAATCTGATTAAAACCAGATCTCTACATGTTCCCGATTTTGTCATGTAGGGGTCTGTGCTTTCATCAGATTGAATCAATTCGTCACACATTTTTATCACGAATTCGAACTTGTATTTCAGCCTAAAATTTGGGACGTATTTGCGAATAGACCGTAGTCCTTTTGGAAATGCATGCGTTGCTATTTCATTCATTCATTCATGCATGCATTTATTTATTCATTCATTCATTCTAATCTGATTATAACCAGATCTCTACATGCTCCAGAATTTGTTACTTTAACAATATCAGAAGCATGTAGAGATCTGGTTGTAATCAAAGTGTCATTCATTCATCAGTTCATTGTTTGAAATTTATTACAAGGATCTATCAAATCAAGAAATTCCAAAGTTAGCTTTTTCATTCATTATTGTCTATATACTTAATACAGAATAAGATGGTCAAAGAATAATGAAATAAAGTAGGCTTAAAGACAGACAACATTTCAAAATTAGTGAAATCGCCTGAGCACTTGTGGTCGGCAATCTCAAAATGATGGACCATTTGTGGCTGTACCGTATCTTGATTGGCGATCTCGAGACAGTATTGAAATTTCCTCCGTCACCCCCTACTGTGGTTCCAGCATGAGTCTCCCCCATCCATCATGGATAAGTGACGATATGTCAGAACATACTAGATTTATGATGATGTCCAAAACATACTACGGACAATGGGCAAGGAGGGGTCACCATGGAGGATTTGGGAGGGGCAGGGACTTTTCGTGTTTCTGTGTCATTTGAAAGTCTATGGGAGCATATTTCTTTATCAAAACTATATATCAAGAGAGGAAAACGATTCTGCTGCTGGAACCAGAGAGCAGCAATCTGGATAAAAAGCTCCAAATCCAGTACACCAGACATACATGGTTCGTACACCAGACATACATGGTTCGTACACCAGACATACATGGTTCGTACACCAGACATACATGGTTCGTACACCAGACATACATGGTTCGTACACCAGACATATATGGTTCGTACACCAGACATACATGGTTCGTACACCAGACATACATGGTTCGTACACCAGACATATATGGTTCGTACACCAGACATATATGGTTCGTACACCAGACATACATGGTTCGTACACCAGACATACATGGTTCGTACACCAGACATATATGGTTCGTACACCAGACATACATGGTTCGTACACCAGACATACATGGTTCGTACACCAGACATACATGGTTCGTACACCAGACATACATGGTTCGTACACCAGACATACATGGTTCGTACACCAGACATACATGGTTCGTACACCAGACATATATGGTTCGTACACCAGACATATATGGTTCGTACACCAGACATACATGGTTCGTACACCAGACATATATGGTTCGTACACCAGACATACATGGTTCGTACACCAGACATACATGGTTCGTACACCAGACATATATGGTTCGTACACCAGACATACATGGTTCGTACACCAGACATACATGGTTCGTACACCAGACATACATGGTTCGTACACCAGACATACATGGTTCGGCTAGTGAATCTCCATCAGTGGTACCTAAAGTGAACGTGATTCAAAGTTGAAAAATAATTTAATTGATAATTTAATTAACTTGTACTTTGAGAAGCTCTGTCTGACTTTGCATGGCTGTCTTAAAGTCTGTGGAGTCATGGCATACTTGTTCATTCCGTTTAAGGAGTGGTAATTTGCAGTCAAATCCACAATAACAAACATTGGCCATGCTTGTTTTAAATCTATTTACTCACCCCCCAAAGACCCACCCGTCGGGCCGTATGTTATAAAAAGTCGCCTTTCGTCTAATAGCCAAACCTATCAACATCCGGTAAAGTACACGTTCGTGTTCCCGCTCTTTTCACCATCTGTCTAAGAGCCCGGGACGCTGACATGCAGCGACTCGGAGTAAATGCGATACGTCCATCAAAATGATTGAAAAAGACATATTCATTATCCTTTCTTGCATTAACTGGAAAATTTTACATGTTTGAAAAGTCTACGTTTATGAACTACTACAGACGTTTTACTATACTGCTGATAGCGGCGTACGGCGTAAAGCACGCAAAATTGCCGACAGATTTAACTTTTTATTGCAAGTTACAGGTATAACAATGGATGAATAGATCGTTGCAACAAATTTTGAACATATATTATTGAATAGACTAAGAGTTGAAATGATTGAAGTTTTTAAGCTGACGAACCTTTTAGTAGATACATGTAAGTTCTTAAAAAAAGAAAGAAAGAAGAAAAAAAAGAAAATTGTAGATAATATAAAGAGAATTTAAATAAAAAAGTTAAAACCGAGATTTTCTGAGACTGAATAAAAGTGCAGGGAAATATATCAACATTTAAAGTTGAAATTGATAGACAAGTCACAAGACATTCAATTTGCATAATATCAAAGAAAGTCGAGAAATTGTCCTTCGATACATAAGGTACCGAATAAAACTAGATAAAGGATAAATGAAGGAACTCCATAACTTAATAATTTGAGTAAAAAAAAAAAGGAGAAACAACATAATAGATGAATAAATATATAAGTCCATAGTAGAAGTCAGAAACAAAATAAATACTATAGTAAATGAATAAATATACTACTGTACGTCCTATCAATTCTCCGGTCTTGGCCATATTGAAAAACGGGTCATGGAAATTCGAGGAAAAATATTTGTTTTTGTGCTAGATTTGGGGTAGTCTTACATCATTACCCCTGTATGTAATATCTTTTGATTGATCGTCTACAAAAAAACATTCTTAAGGCTCACCTGTGCCACGAGGCTTGGTAAATGATCTAGAATAAATGTCAGAAACATTTCGAGCTAAAGTGGAAGCATCTGTCTGATTGTTGTGAAAGCCATTTCGACTTTATGACTTTCCTTTCCTACAGAGAGAGTTGATCATTATTATAATGTAGTCTTTTTTGATATGCTTTATTACATATATACTGGCAAAACAACATAAACCAACATTTTTTTTGCAAAACAATATTATGGGATATGTGTTTTTACGTTTACACAAAAAGCAAGTACTTCAAAAGACGCTGAGAAGGATAGGAGGAATGACATGATAGAATAAAAAAAAAGATATATATAATTTAGAGTTATCATTTCCATTTAATATTTCATTTTGATCATATATGAAGATGGCTATAATAAGATTTGTAAATGTTAGAATTAATTCTTTTTTTGGCCTTGATCGTTTAATTTATTGCTGGTTATGCAGCGTTTCCTCTATCATGTAACACAATGGCTGCCTATAACTCAATCTGCAGGATACATGGATTAATCATGACGAAGATGAAAGGACATAAAAAGTGAAATATCAGGGAAGTGTTTAATTTTACAATTATATCAATAATAAATTAAACCTAATAAAAAATACATATAATGTGTTCAGTTACGCTATCCTTTCCAGTAAAAATAGTTTCATTGGAACAATTTCGAGGATAAAAAAAGAAGAAATAAAGGAACATATCATGAGCTAATGGTACATGTATCCTCGTCAAAGCGTACAAGAAGACGCCTCTATACTTTCACACACTTAAGAACAAATAATACGGCTCTTCTGTCTTGTTCTGAGAGATTTTCCTTGTGTTTTTTGACAAACGTTCAATCCACTCCTCTATAAGTGTTTTGCCTCTTCTTTCCCAGCACCCAGTCTCTTACACTGGGTGATTAATTAATGCTTTTAACGAACTCTCAATCATAAAGAGAGCGGGAAAAGGCACGTTATAATAACGACAAAAACACACTACGGAAAACCTCTACCGAGACCAAATTTTTCAAAGGCTAATAAAACGGAAAAAAGAAACCGTAACGGGTTTTCTTTTTTATGATTGCAGAAACAGCTGCATTGTAGAGGAACTATTTAAGAGTCTTCAATATATAAACACATTAAAACTTCCGAAATACGATTTTTTGTGTATGTGATTCAAGTATAAAATAGCGCTCCTGTAGTGGGGTTAATCAAGGTGAAAGATGTAAGATCATATAGATTTGGTTTTTAAATCGTAATAATTCATATAACAGTCACATTAATGCTAATGATGATGACCTTTCTTGCCCTTGGTTTGAAATGAACCGTTTGTCGGAAATTCCCTTTGTGAGACCGAGAAATCGCTTCTTGCAATTATGCCTAGAAATCCGGGCAGATATCAAAGACGAATAGCCGTGCTTGCGTTATATGCAGGGCAATATAAGGAACGATAGACTCCGAAACTTTATTCCTTTAATAATGAAAGTTCTTACTTTCTCTATCTGAAAACAAGGAATTTATTCATTATTACATGTACGAATTCATTATTAAACAGGAGGGAGGAGTCTTGCTCATTCATATCGAAAACCTTCGTCAAGCCAGAAACCTAAGAAATGATAAAAGCCTGAACACTTCAAATAAGGCCAAGATAATAATATCAAATGGAGTTACAAGTTAAATTGACTTACAGCTATATAATGAGAGGTAGAAAGTTAGAAGGCATTGCCAGAAGAGCGATATCGACAATAATCTATGCCATTGATTGGCAACACCATTTTGGTTCATTTGGTGAATGGCCGTTCTTTCTTTGCCCATTTGTTGCCTTTAAGAAATCTTCCCTCTATTTTCTATGCTCTCATGTGCTCAGTATTTTCATGTCTAAATTTGTGACCTTTTTATCAGGTCGTTCCGATGCATGGAACGAGATGAAGATACATGTATATGTAATTTTTGTGTATTTTCACGATAATTAAGACACCAACATTACCATACTCAGTACTGTAGGATTTTTTTCTTCTATTACAGGTTGAATCAGAGAACCAGAATGACATCGTCTTACAGTAATTCCACAGGTGATAAATATGGAGCATTCAAAGAAGCCACACACCTATCGCTAAACCATCCTCCAACACCCAATGAGAATATATCACATAAAGATCGATCTGTGCTCAACTGCAGTTTGTTTAGAATATTTAACACTGATTTGCTCTGCCAGGTGTCCAAAATTTATCAAAGGGCAAAATCCCTTATCAAATGCAGATAAACTGTATGAAGCTACTGTAGATTACCCGAGGTATTCAAACGAAGTGTTGGGGAGCTATATTCTCAATAGTTGATTAGTGTTTTATTTCATTATCCCGCAGACACCTGTCATATTACGGATCCGAAACGGTCTGCGTTTTATAAACTACACGAACAGAGGATTTTCGAACTAAGGCATTGCTTTTTGTTAACAATACGTTTGTTATGCAAAATAATGCGCAGAAAATCTTATTCTTACCATTAAGTTTCTGCTATGTCAGAAACGAAAGAAATGCTGTCTTATTTATTTTATTTTTAATGTTTATTTCACTTTTAAATGTTGATATTTACGTTCTGGACATTCACAATTGAATTAAACGTTATCAGCCATGGTACTGAATTTTATTTGGTGTATGATTTTATACGTCCCTTATATAAAATCGCAATACTTATAATAAAACATTTTGAAACGAAGTATTCTGTATTTTGACAACAACTGTTCTCCATCTTTCTGTGCATATAATACTAATACCTAAATATTTGTCTCGCTATATATGTACTTAGAACATTGGGCACAGAAGTAAGCAGTTGCAGCTCGGCAGTATTTTTGAATAGTTTTCAAGACTAATTTAAAAAAAATGAGTGCCTTGATTTTTTCATGGGGGTAGATTTTCAATTATGCATCAAAATAGAATTCGATATGGCCGATAGAATTCAGTGCATTTCCCTTATCACGTAAGTGTAACAACGACATGCAGACAGACTTTTGTCAGCCATTTTGAATCATGAATGTTACATGTGCAGTCCAGTAAAACATTTGTAATCGTGTCACAGATTTACATTCTCCAGTATTATCATTTCGCATATTTCATCTTTGTAAATACTGCACCGCATTATATTTTGATACGGACCATGTTTTGAAGCCGCATTTTTTTGTATATGATTATATTTATATGTTTTTACATTATACCCAGTGTATGCGTGACTCCGGACCAGAGTGTTATTTGAAATGACAAAATAAAATAAATAAAACTCAAAACTAACGTGATTTTCTTTATTTATGAATGGGTGAAATTCAAAAAAAAAAACTAAAAAAAAAAACAAGAATTACAAAAAAACCACAATCGATGGGAATAGAAAACCAGGGATAATACAAACAAAACAACCTTATAATTCTGCAAAGGAACGAGAAGGAATCCTCATTGCTGAATTCTCATTCTTGAATCCTCAATAACGATGAGGTTATATGTATGTACATGGGAGGTGTAAGCATCATCTGTTTGCTACATGTGACGAAGGTCAACGCCTGTGCAATGGTTTGGATGGTTCTACATGACTGTATGTATTATACCTAAAATATCGTTGAACATTGGTGACAAAGAGATGTTAAAGATGTGTATTGTTTTATATTCTCATTAAACGACCAAAAAATAGTTTTGCATTGATTGACAAAGTCAGTCGCTCACAAATATAACGTTCCTTGAGTATTTTATTTGTAGTCGCCTTGTCCTCAGAAAGAAGTCGTTGTAGTTAGCTTGCATAGAATTGCGTATCAATTGAGATCATACATATGAATTACTATAGACAATGCAGGAATGTTGCCATTTTGAAGTTGAAGTCGCACTGCTTGTCATATATATAAATATTTAGGTGACTATTGCCTTCTCGGACACCTGGTCCCATCTCTAGCTTGCTAGGGGTCCGTCGATGCTCAATTTGGTGCTCTAATGTGAGTGCTGTTGCTCTATTGTGAGTGCTGTTGAGATTGTTGTAAGGATCTTCTTTATTTCAAAAGATAACGAGATCGAAAGATGATGCGGAATACGGGCGAATGTGTCAAACTCGGTGTTTTGGGATGGTTATAGCTCGGTGTTTTGGGACGGTTCTAACTCGGTGTTTTAGGACGGTTCTAACGTAAAATAAATTTCAGGATTTAGGACAACGAGATGTTATAATGTTTTATATTTTCATTGGATTGTCCAAAAGAATTTTGTAGTGAAAAGTGAGTCTATCCTTGGTGTTAATTTGTTTCTCGGTAAGTCGCTTTGCTGTCAGAAGGAAATCGTTGTAGTTTGAGCTTGCTCAGGAATACCGTATCAATTGCGCTTTGAGTATACCATAGGCAGGGAAAGAGGGAAAGTGATTACTATAAGGACAGGAAAATGAATAGTCATCACGTTTGTCATATATTGAAGTATTGAGGCGACTAAAGTGATTGTCGTCAACAGATGATATATATGAAGTGGAGTTACTGATTTCAGAAATCAGATATAGGCATAATTTTCACAGATTTTGGCCATATTACATTGTTTAGATTGAGGATACCCGAAACGTGCATGTCTGGTCCATGCTGTAAATTAATCTGCTCCAAAAGGATGCTAGTGATCTTAAACATTTGTATAACTTGGTGAGTGTCACTGCTGGTGGACCAGGAGTCACCGAGGGCACATGTAGCCAAGTTCGATGAATTTCGGTTGGTCGTTTCTTCAAATGCATTTGAAAATTTCTGTTTACAAAATTGTCTCAAATTTCTAAAACCTGGGTCACTAGCCATCTTGCTACGTCTTTCGGTCTATTTATTATTTAGGACATAATTTTCACAGATTTTGGCTATATAACATTGTTTATATTGAAGGTCACTGACGAGGGTTAAGTACCCGAAAGGTGCATGTCTGGTCCATGATGTAAATTTATCTGCTCTTAGATGATGATGAATTTGAAGACTTTAAACATAGAAAGGGAAAGAAAGATTGTTTTCATAATTATACTCATTCCTAAAGTTGAACATAAAACAATTGCAATTTCATAAATTCTAACAGCGCAGGTTAGATGTACATGTATGCGTAACAAAATATTTTGTCTATAAATATCTTGAAAGTAAAATATTGCTTAAAAAGGACAGACAATTGCTTATTTATACAGGAAACAACGGAAATACAAAACAATGTAACAAAATACGAGACTAAACATCCAATAAGATCTCTTATTACAAGACTTATGTAGAATCACTTTTCTGGACAATTCATCAAAAGATTCTTGAAAGTGATGAAAGCATATCTTTCTGTTAACAAAGAACAGAGTAAACTCGGTCCGTGTTGTCATCGAGCTCATGAAACTTACATTCTGGTTCTGTCTTTCTCACAATGTATGAACTATGACTATTATTACTTTACCATCATGGGAACGAAGCGCAGAATCGGCGAATTCGAAAGTAAAAAGATGTTAAGTAAATTCCCTCTCGGTGTAGTTTCGCCGTAAGGATGGTCCGTACATTATAGCTTCTAGATTTGTTTGTTTTTATGATGGGGTTTTTGTTCGTAGTGATAATATCTTTACAATCTTTTGGTCCATGAAGATGGCGTCCGAGTTCAGAGATCTCCACGATGTCTGATTATAGATAAGTTTACATGTTTTTGTTGTTGATTTTTTACTATGGTAATGTTCATCTATAGGACCAATGATCCATTCAATGTCGCCATAGATATTTGGGAAAACATTATGATTGATAAGTTGTTTCAAAAATTGGCCCCTTCAAAATCAGGATACCGACCTGTCGGTCAACGACCAATTCCTCATTTTATAGAATATATATTTCAATATTGACAAGTTGGATATGTATATGTATCCATCTCTATAATAACGGAGAAAATCTTCAACAGGATTCGTTGACAGCACCCACTGTCACATCAAAAGACACAAACACCTAAATGGGAAAAAATAGAGAAGACAAGCAAATCGATTGAGACAAAAGGGACAAGGAACCCCAAATACATTTTGTACCAAAGGACGATTTCAAAAGACAAATCACCAAAAGACTACACATAGACCAATGAGAGCAATGGGCAATCGTTGTCATCTTAGAAGGGCCCTATGACACGTCTAATTCATGTTTTCCTAAATTTCATTTACATTACAGCCAATCTTTGCAAAATTTGTGGTCGTTGTGTGTAATAAGAACTTGTTTTCACAATTAAATGAACTCCACAAGACCACATTGTACTGACCGCAGCGGAACACACCTGCAGAATTGTAACAAGCAATGAACGGAAGACAAAATTGCTTCTGTCAATAAACAGGGGATAACGAAACACAAAACACCTACACATAATTGAAAAACAAAGTAGACACACACAGAGACATGCCGACCTTGGACGTTTATCATTCTCATCACGTTTAAACAAACAAAACATGTACTACAGAATCTGTGTATTTTAAAAATGGATATCAAAAGCAGTACTACTTTTATATTTAGTAGAATTTTCGTAAAGATTTCTGACATAGATGGTAATACAATAACTACATAGCGAAGTAGGTTCCATATATAATTATCAAGAAGCTTTACATCACCACACGAATCGGAAACGGCAAGAATCCCAACTGTAGAAAAAGTAAAAATTGTATTATTTGACTGTAATCTTTTGAGCCTGAGTGCTATCCCCTAACAGCTTGCTAGAATTCTCACGGCTATTGGGGGATCGTCTTGGAGTTAGTGTAACAGTTGGTGGCGCAGATTGACTTTGACAGATACATTGTAACGATACCTTAACGGTATTATCATTTCGTAGCTTCACAAAGGCCACGTGGAGAAAGAAATATCAGTTATTTGGTTCTTTGTCATCATGTACATGTATCTTTCGAAAATTTTCTCCAGAATCTTTCTTTTTAATGGAAAATTGGATCTAACAATAGCTTAAACATTTGATAACGTGAACCAAGTGAAGATAGAAATATCATATGTTTGTTTCTCTCTCAATTATCTATAGATTTTTCAAATGTGTGTATAAAATGTATTTGTACATTTTGCAAATGTACTGTAATCAATGCAGACATAATTTTATCCCAATTTCATTCTGTTCGTAATTGCTTTAAAATGTCTTAAGTGGGAAATTATACCTTACCGTTATATTGATGATTATCGGTATAAAAGCAACATGCTTAGTTTCAGAATGGGTTTTAGACCATGACATTTCTATGCATAATACCGAAAGACCAACATACACATATTTTTATATGTTCGGTCAACTTCGGTTGATCGTCTGTCTCTTCAACGCATTCGAAAATTCCTGTCTTGAAATTTCTTAAACGTGGGTCATGTTGCATCATATCCCACCAATCCTACTACATCTTCTGTACATGTTTGACATAATATTTTTCACACTCTTTGGCCATATTACATTGTTTAGATTGAGAATCACTGACGAGTGTTAAGTACCCGAAACGTGCATGTCTGGTCCATGCTGCAAATTTATCTGTTCTTAAATGATGCTATTGAATTTGAAGTCGTTTAACATCTCAAACTTAATTTGACGAAATACATTTGAACATTAAATCAAAAGAAAATTGGGCATGGACATTTAGATGATATCATTTTTCTTTAGTAATGTTAACGAAAAGACAGATAAAAAGACATAACTATACCACTACAGTAGAAACAAACCTCGAAGAAAGAAGAACCTTTTAACTTATATTTTTTCCTTAGCCTTACGCTGTCATCTAAGAATTCTAACTTTTTTGAAGTAGGAACCATCTCTCATTCTCCGCCGGGAAGAATTCTACCAGAGCAGTTAAGGCAAGCAGAAAAATTCCTGTGTCCCGCGGAGTCAGCTCGGCTTTTTCTTGGAGTGACATGTTTGCCTAAAACCATAATACCTAGAGATTTGTCTGTAATTCAAAGACTTGGCGCGGCCATGTTATTGCGATCAGCGTGTCAATTATCAGGATTTGTTTTCGGAATTCTAACAAAACGAACATATTCATCATCATCATATAGAAATAGTAATAAAACGAAAGGCGACAGTGCTATGGTTGTTTACATAAGATCAACAAAGTTTCTTGTATTATCCATAGAATCAACCGCGGACCTAGGAGGTGTAGGAGGGTCTGGTGCCCTCCCTTTCAAATTTGCCAAAATTGTAGATTTGTACCCGTTTTTACATGTACATGTATTTGCTTTCAAAGTCAAATGCTGGAAACACCCCCACCCCCCTCCCTGGAAATTATCTAGTTCCGCCAACTGAACGAAATGTCAGGAAATTTGGGTGCAGACTACATTATATTCACCAAGTAGGTGATGCATAGTTAATTTTGTTTTACAATAAAAGTATTTCAAAACAAGGCTTTGATTTCAGCAACTTAGTCATGTCTCTGAACATATTTTTTCAAAGCTTATATGATTAGTACGTGCCTAAGATAATTGCCTCATATAATTAGCTATGTTATACTGCGATGTCAAACAGGAATTTTAGCTTATATCTTTTGATTAGTGATAATACCTTGTCGCTCTGTACCAGACCCGGCGTCACAGCGTCGTGGTAGCTTCAACACCACGAAAACCTTTGTTTTAAATTTCTTTGCGGTGAATTGTATTAGTAATTGGTCTTGTTTATTTTCCTTCCAGAAAAATGTAAGATCATTGAGTAATTCTATGAATCAGACGCACTTTCTTGCACTCATTTTTTTTTTCAGTTTGGGACGGAACCACATTTGACTTTATGGCCATCTGATTGACTTTCAATATTATACATTTTGATACATAACTATATTTTTTTTCATTTTTCTTTCTTTATTTTCAATTTTTTTTTCAAGTTTTGAATTGACACATATTACAGAATTTGCGAAAAAAGAAATGTTACAGTCGCACTTGTTTATTTTTCAAAACATATTTACGCGTCCTGTAAGGTGAGGACTTTCCATAATTTGTTTTAAATGTTATAAGTGAATATCAGTTTTCCAAATCTCAGAAACTGCAACTGTAATTTCTTATTTAAACTGCATATTTAAAGTAATACCGAAATTTTCCAAATTTGCAATAGCATAATCTTTTCTATGTGCATTCATCTTAATTTCCAAAATTGCTATCCTCTTAATATCGAAATTGATCTACTTAAAATGAAATGGAACAAGATAAAATTCGCAGATATTGGAAAATGATATACTATAGGAATTAAACATTCTGCGTTCTCATAGTGGTTACATCGGTTTTCCTTTCAGCTCGCAAACAGACATTTGTTGGAGTTTGTCAAACTGAGCTTATCATGGACGTTATATCACATTAAATCATTAATAAAGGAGTTATCTCAGGAGAAATGATATCAACCAAAATGTTTCATAACCGTTTTATCAAAGCCATCACCTTGTTCCTGTGGGGGTTTAACTGCAGGAAGCGGAAGGTTAAACTGACTCCGTGAGAAAAGCACATTCTGGAGATACGACATGCTAAGCTTTAAGTGATTTATGAACTGGTAGGAGAAATAGTAAAAAAAATATATGTATAACATTTATAAAACATCCTGTCCTGTGTATAAAATTAAGTTTTTGAGGCCATGGTCTCATTCTACAGTTAAAATAATGGTCAACGTGATATCTGTAGTCAATAGAGGTGTAGTGCCAATTTCAGCTAGGAAACGTGTACATGGAATTTGATGATTTGAAATATTTTAATGGTACTTCTACAATGTAGGTACTGTACCTTGATGATATTCTGATCATTGACATCCCTTTTTTGAAAAATGTAAGAATAAAATTAATCCGCTATGTTAAACGTCTTCAAATTCAGTAGCATTATTTAAGAACAGATAAATTTGCAGCATGGACCAGACATGCACATTTCGGGTACTTAACAAGTTAAGTAACTAACACAATGGCACCATTGTGGACTTCAATATTACAATTGTAAACGGAGGAATTCATAAAAGTGTGTATGTCAAAAGAGATTATATTTTCTTGGTTTTACGGTAATGTCCCTGGGATAGACTACCGCCATACGGTATTTACATATCTCAATTCATCCGGTACGCTAGAGCATCAACTAATGTTTTGCATTTTCACGGTAGAAATTTAGCAATTACCAAGAAACATTTAGGTCAAGATTTTCGCTTACATAAACTAGGTTGGACTTTCTGGAAATTTTGCAAAATTTACTTTCAGTACCGTTTGAAATTCGGGTCTGTATACGTGCAACAGAGTGCATTATAATGTACTTCGGAAAATTCACAACCTGCCTTTTGTGGTGACATAATTTAAGAAGGATCAAAGCTAGATAGAATTTCATCGAAAATGTGTCAGAATCATCAATCCTCTTTTGAAACATGGATATATGGTCTGATGTCACAAGAAGGACACTCTTCGTGGCACTTGACCTTTCTTAAGTCTTGTACCAGGGTATTCTTAAGAATTGCACTCTCACTAATTTTGCCGATGGGATACCATGACGGGCCTGTCAAAAGATCATCAGAGAAGACAGGTCCACAGCCATGCACCTGTTCTCTTTGAATGTCCATAGGAACCACTGGGCGAAGAGCTCGCTTCAGTCGGCAGAACACAAACTGGTGCGCCCGTAAATTCTTTTGAAGTCCATTTATATTATTCATCTGTGTTTTACTTGGACCCTTCATTTTGCTGACTTATTTATCTCGTCATTTTAAAGGGAAGATACTGTTATAAATATACAACAATTGTGCAATCTTCGAGAATTCTTAACTACTGGACAAGTTGGGGTTGTCCGCTCGAAAAAAAAAAAAAAAAACACACAATTTCGCTTCTGATTAAACCCTAAGGCTACACAAAAATTGGAGCCGCTCGTTTTGGCAAGAGGAAATTAAAAGTCTATATTGTAGATGGCGCCAGGAAAATTCATTTTGGCTCAATTAGCTTTATTTTAACTGTTTTACATGAAGTACCTCTGTCGATGATTCAATATCCAAAACACGTGTCCAGTACAAAAAAAAATTGGTACTATAGAACATATAATTCAATATTGACAATTTCAACCACTAAGCTTGTATCGCTGCTGGTGGGCTGTAAGTCCCTGAGGATATCGCTTACCTAGTTTTAGTGTTTACGCACTGTATTGAAATATATTCTAAATTTCCTGTCATCAAATTAGTCCTAAAGTTCTAAAATTAAGGGGTATCTCCCTCATTGCATAGCTCTGTCCTTAGCTGGGTTTCGGCATATTTTTTTTTCGGTCATGTTTAGAATTAAGCTCCTTGTGCCTACCCTCCAACAAATTTTGGCCATATTTTTCACTTAAATACGCTTCTGAATAAACCCTGCACAAAATTTGGAGCTGCTCATTTTGGAAAGAGGAAATTAAAAGTCTACATGTATATTGTGGATGGCGCCAAGAAAATTCACTTTGGCTTTATTTAAACTGTTTTACATGAAGTACTACTGACGAGGATTCAATATCCGAAACACGTATCTAGTACAATAAAATTGGTACTTTAGAACATATATTTCAATATTGACAATTTCCTCTAACGTGACAGATTGCCATCTTGATCTGGTACTGATTGCCCATTGGTCTTGTTGGCGTTTATGTGTAGTATTTTGTGTTTAATGTTTTGAATTTGTCTTTAGTGTTTGATGTAGGGTTAGGGGTTAGGGTTCCTTGTGTCTTTTGAGTCTCTCGTTTTGCTTGTCTACTTTGTGTTTTCAAATGAGAGTGTTCGATGTCAGCTCCGCTTTTCTTCACTTTGAAATCTACCTCTGCCGTCATCGCCTAATATATTGTTTTTCTGCAAGATTCTTGCAGACTGAAACTGGGGCTTCATATCAGTGAATAAAGTATTGTAAGTATATTCTATCAGGTGTTACTACATTTATGATGATTACAATGCACAAGCAATGCCTTTGTTTCAATGCAATACAATGCAAGATCAATCTAATCTATTGACCTAGCTAGAGGTGAAAGAGATCACTGACAGCAAAACTCTGCTTCAAACTTGGATTCAATGTCATCTTTTAACAAGTTTAGAATTAAATATTATACATGTACGAAAGAAAGGATGGGATCTCCAACAAAACATGTTTCCAGCACAAACAGCAAAACATCGAAACACCCCGTGTGAAAACAATGCCAAAGCAAAACAATCGGACGTGGTTTCTACCTTTTCTGCACGACTGATACCAAGTAGGTGATACTTACTCTTCCCGGGCACATGATCTCATCTTCACTGGAAATTCACTTTGGCTCCTCTGCAGAATATTTTTGTGTTTTTGTTGTGAGTGTGTGTGGTTTTTTTTTTTTTTTTGGGTGATCTTGTATGCCCATTGATTGTAATTTTTAGAATCTGAATATTTTGGTTTTACTAGTATGTTTAATTTGCTTTTAACCTTTTACTCACTAACTAATAGTTCCTTAATGCTTCCTTCCTTCCTATTTGTGTATGAGGGTGTGTTTGTAAGGACTGGTATGAAGAGAGTCATGTATATAATAAACTTTGTCATCAGTTGAAATTTGTTCTGATGATATTGTTATAGTAAAGCCCAGAACTCTATAGAAGAAACATATAAGACGGACAAGAATTTCTCACTCATGACAATATCGTGATGTTTGGCTCATATACGAAATGTTCTGCACATATAAACTCATGTCTTCTTTTTTAAATTCTTGAAAAGGACTTCACTATGAACAGTACAATGATTTACATCCAAAAATAAATGCACATTGTGAAAATTAAGAGAGATACATCACAGGTCAAAGAAAACGTCGTAGAAAAGTAATTCTGATGTCTATTTTTGCATCATCATTAATGAACACCACATTGGACAAGATTACTAGCAGAGCGAGTGAGAGAAATGTTAGTAATTGGTCTATATGTAATGCACGAAATACCATGACGCGTGAAAACACCGGATCCTGATGACCATGGACTATGAGAGTGTTCGACTGGCCAAGAAAAACAAACTTTTACCGCTTTGCAAAATAGTAGCATGCCACGGTCTCTGGCAGGTTTGAGAAATTACTCGTCTCTTCCCGTGTGAATACGTTTGCAATGAGACGAAACGGAATTTATACATTGTCGTACCCTAATTGAATCTGCTGGCATCGTCATTCATTATTATATGGCTAAATGATTGTTTCTCTATGTATCGGTGTGTGTTTTGGTGCATTCTGACTTAGGGAACAACCATTAGAATGAAAAAGAACTTTACATTAGGATCCTTAAAGTATACGAGGCAAAATTGAAATTAGCCAAGAGAATGTTAACTTTGCACACAATGCTATGTACAGCTACATGTATAGACAATCTGACGTTAATGATTTATGAAGAAGTGATTTTTCTCTCGTTAACTTTTGAAATCATTTGTACTTTATAATTTAACGCAGCAAGGCTGACCTCGTCTGTCTACGTAAGGTCCTTGGAACAATCTGTGTAACGTTGTCGTATTGATCTCAGCTTGCAGACGCGCGGACGTAAAGCCGGATGAGAATACGGAAGATCGCAAGTACTTCTAACCAAGACTGTACGAATGTTCTCGCGCACTCTTCGATTGTTCTCCATTGTTATAACGTCGTAGAAAAGGTGCCCAAGTTTTGAACAATGGTTTAGGTAGGTGACTAAATGAAAAATCAGAACGGACACGCTGCACGCGCTTCATTTGCGATCTTGCGTATTCAGAAGCAAAATTTCGTAAAGAATGAAGTCAGCATACGTTATTTTTGAAAATTTTCGTCAGAAACTTGATACTGGCTTTATGTCAATATTGATTTCCAGTTGTAGGTTGTTTTGTTCACTTCCGTATTACTTGTTGTCTTGTCATGTAACGTCGCTGCGAAGAAGAATCTTTGCGAAATTGGTAAAATATGTGTTTAGATGTTTAGATCATAACATTAAAAAGATATCATCGATTGAAAATATAAATAAATCTATATACGAAGACATTATGAAGATAACAGAACAATAATCACCATTTCACAAAGAATACATAAAAATTGACCCAATCTACAGCAAAGACTGAATGCGACTTTCGGATCAAGGTTGTCATGGAAAGAAATGGACAGAGGTACAAAAAGTATCCCACCTATCCATCCATGTCAATTATCTAAAGACAACGTGTCTAACGGATAATGCATGTTGTTATATCGTACAATAAAGAGCGCAATGATCGCAGTTCTGTATGGCAAAGTAATTAGTAACCCAGACTTTGGTAATTGATCATTAATTTGGGGAAAAAGCAGTCAATAGCACAAGAGGTCTGCAGAGGGGTGTCTTGTGTAGACTTGACTAATATCTCATGTTTTACAGAAGTGTCGTTATTTGCAAGGAACTATTTTATGAAAAATTGTGTTGAAAATTATTTCAAACCAAATCGAGGTATCATGGTAAGAGAAAAGGAAGTTCGGCACCCTTGATGCACCTAAGAACCCGAGACGTTCCAGCAAGGCTATCAATAAGTCGCGTGGTCATCAAAATGTTTATGTACATGGATGAACGTTATGATAAGCCGGTATGACACCTTGTAAACAAGGAGATCCGAAGTGCCATGGTCAGAGGAATGGCGGTCGTAATAAGACCGGGCAGATATATGCCTTTTGTAATTAGCCATTTTCATGGTAATGATAATCAATTAGGTATAGAAGCACGTGTAGCCTTCTATTATTGTTCTTAGCAATTTGCTTCATAACGTACTGCTCTTACATGTATATTGTACGGTAAACAGAATTATGAAGACTTTTGAGGACTAGATGTAAAACTTATTTACAGGCTCTGAAAACATAAGTTTTAAGATGCACATGTATTGATCTTATTCCAACTCATGTAATCTATCGATGGCCACTACAATATTTTGAGTCATGTATGTAGTGTTGTCAAACTTTGTTTGAAATGTTCTTTTGATGAATATGAAAAAAATCATGCATACTTATTAATTTTCGTAACTTGTTGATATTCGCGATGTTTGTTTCTGAGTTTGTATTTATCCAGTATGTAAAATGGTGTTTAAAAAAATCAAAATCATGTTTAAATGTTAAACGTCTTCAAATTATAAATAGCATCACAAATAACAGATAAAAATAAAATTATAAAATTGCAGCATGGACCAGACATGCACGTTTCAGGTATTTAACCCTCGTCAGTGATCCTCAATCTAAACAATGTAATATGGACAAATAACATGATAATTATGCCCAAAAATGTACCGAAAGAAGAAGCAGGATGGGTGGGACATGATGCTACAGGACTCATGTTCTAGAAATTTCAAGAAATTTTGATTACAGAAATTTTTGAATGCGTTGAAGAAACGATCAACCGAAGTTGATCGAAGTTTGCTACATGTGCCTTTTTCGGGGACTCCTGGTTCATCATTTAAGAACAGATAAATTTGCAGCTTAGACCAGATATGCACGTTTCGGGTACTTAACCCTCGTCAGTGATCCTCAATCTAAACAATGTAATAATGCCAAAGAGTGTTAATGGTCATTATCAAAAAATGTCACAATTTGAATCGAAACATATCGAAAAAATAAGAATATTTGACTTGAATTTCAATTCATTAGAGTAACATATCTCTTCCCTTTCAGATACTAATGTTGTGCTTGATAGAAAATCAATATTTTTTACAAGTATTGAAACAAACATATATACGAAGAAGTTTTGGTGTCAGTGATGTTACCACCATGAATCATGAAAAATTTCTAATATCTTTTCAAGATATGAAAATCAAATATTGCTAGTTCCAATGTTCTCAAAAGAATTAGGCTGAACATTAAACTTTAATTTTTTTTATCGGATTGAAATTTTAGGAAAATGCATTTACAAATTGGTAAAAGGTAATTGAAGTAGAATGTACTCGAAAACAAGTAATAGATATATATATATATATATATATATATATATATATATATATATTAAAAACAAATTACAAATTCTCAATTTATCATTAAAGTAGGAAAACGAATAAAGGAAATCTCTTGCGTATGAAAGATTGACTTTCTTTGACATTCAATGCATTGAAGATAGAAATTAGAGGTACATGTAGTAACACGATGGACAAAAATGATAACATCAAGGAAGATTGCACCTCAAATTAGAGATAGCATAGTCTTACATTGTATTTGGCAAGAAAAACCGGCGTAAGTAAAGCATATTTTCTTCCAGTATCGAGTTACTGAAGTTTGAACATTTTTTTTATAATGACCCTTATAATTATGTCCAAAAATGCATCGAAAGACGTAGCAGGATGGGTGGGATATGATGCTAAGATGATGGGTCCTACATTTAAGAAATTTCAAGAAATTTTGATTACAGATTTTCTTCCAGTATCGAGATACTGAAATTTGGACATTTTTTTTATAATGACCCTTATAATTATGTCCAAAAATGTACTGAAAGACGTACATGTAGCAGGATGGGTGGGATATGATGCTAAGATGTTGGGTCCTACGTTTAAGCAATTTCAAGAAATTTTTATTACAGATTTACCTGATGACAGACAGACAGACAGACAGAATAGTTTATTTAAGTGTCACGTACATGTCAATAATACAAACATATCACAACATATAAAACAAGTAAATAAAACATTTACAATTGACAAATTGTGATTACTAATTTAGATGTAAAAAATTTAATTTTCTACCGAAAGTGACGTTTTTCGTGAGAATATTTGTGAGGTTGGACTATGGCGATGTCCATGCAAAGGGTACTTTTAAAACGCTTAATTGGCCATCGCATAGGCTAATGACGGAACATTTCTAGACGTAGTACGTTCATGATTTGAATTTTTTTTGTCTATTCAAAGTGCCCTGTATACAAAAAAAAAAAAAATTCGCATTGTTCGCATACATGCGAACAATTTTTAAGAGAATTTCTCCATTTACGAACCATTTTACACCCCTTCATTTGATACATTTGTATGCAAGTCAAAAAAAAAAAAAAAAAGGAAAGAAAGAAAAAAAGAGCAGCGGTAAAATATCTATGTTGATAATATTTGGAAATGGAGTTCGCATATTGAACATTGGAGCTCAAAATCATAAGTGACATACTATGGCGAGGCGCTCATATTTTTTTCGCTAGTTCACAAACGAGTTGTCGCTCTTCGGTCTTCAAATTATCTGCGATTGTGTAAGCTTGTGAACTGATCGCGTCAGAGCACGTCTCTGAGCACAATATCTATGTACCCGGTCAAATTCAACAAAAAGCAACATTAAGTAACTGTTTATCTATGAAAACGCAGCAAAAATTCTTATCCTCCACTTTATTATTCTGATAAATTTATGTAACCATTCTCCGATTAAGTTGAAGATATGAACCTAAATTCACTTAAAATAACGGGGTTTTTTTTAACTTAATGTCGACATCAGAGTACGCATCATTTGGAATTTCATTGATTTTGTAATGTAAACGGTAACTTGAACAATACAAAAAAAAAAAAAATAATAATAATAAAAGAATTGTTCAAACTTTTAATAGTCGAAATTGTCAAAGAACCATCTTGAAATCGCCTTGTTTATAGGAAATACATGTATGTTATTGACGACTTCAAAAGAACATGCTTTGTACATGTACTCAACTGTGTACAAGCATCTGTCCCAGCTATCTAATGAAAATTCAGCTCTCTTTATTTCGTATACTGTTTCCAAAATTCAGCTCTCTTTATTTCGTATACTGTTTCCGAAATCCAGCTCTCTTTATTTCGTATACTGTTTCCAAAATTCAGCTCTCTTTATTTCGTATACTGTTTCCGAAATTCAGCTCTCTTTATTTCGTATACTGTTTCCAAAATTCAGCTCTCTTTATTTCGTATACTGTTTCCAAAATTCAGCTCTCTTTATTTCGTATACTGTTTCCGAAATCCAGCTCTCTTTATTTCGTATACTGTTTCCAAAATTCAGCTCTCTTTATTTCGTATACTGTTTCCGAAATTCAGCTCTCTTTATTTCGTATACTGTTTCCGAAATTCAGCTCTCTTTATTTCGTATACTGTTTCCGAAATTCAGCTCTCTTTATTTCGTATACTGTTTCCGAAATAAAGAGATGAATTTTAATTAGATTGCTTTTCCACAATCACAGACTGATCAACGCGTCGTCAGAAATACATGTACTCAGTTTGCGACCGTAAAATCTAATTTCAAAACTAAGAAAAGGAAATGTATACACCTTGTATAAGAGCGAGAACTCTGGCTTAAGTAGAGAAATATCAAATGTCTGGAATAGGAGAACTTTTCAATTATCTAATCCAATCTCTATTCCAATATAGGTGCATGCATATTTTTTTTAGTATTAAGTAATTATATAGAATTGCTAAATGCAAAGGATTTTCAGGACCCCGGCCCCTCTTTCCTTATTTTATTTGTCAAAAATTTTTTTTTCCTTATTAATTTTTTTTTTATTTTCGTAATGTAGTTTTCCGAAAACCAAATGATGCATTACATTATAAAGGAAAAATCCCATTTCCCCGGCCGGTATTGCTGCCCCGGCCCTTTCTCAACTGAAATATTTCGGACTTGCCTGAAATATAATAGCTTCAAAAAAGAATGAGTTGTCCTTCTTGTCTCTCCAGAAAAAAATCTTGTTTCAACAGACGACTTTGTTGTTGTTTTTGATTTACGTAGAAGGTGAAAATCCGAACTTCAAACAAATATATTTCTGATTTTGATTTTGATTTGATTTTCCCATTTTACGTATAATTGTCTTAAATTCATAAATCTGGTTCTCTCTCCGTAGTAATCCTGAAACCAAGCCCCTCTTGGAATTTTTTTTTCTAGAATTGAATGAGGCGCTTCTCAAACTGATGAAAGATAATTTATTTGTTTAAACTATGATACAAACGTACATTTTAATCTTACTACATTTGTTATCGGAATCAAATAACGGCACATAATTCATGTAATTTATCAATATTCATGCACATAACCCCTACTAAATCTGGGAATCCAAACGAAATTCGACATTAAAAATCCGATAATCTCTAATTTTCTTCTAGAGCAGCTGAAAAAATGTCAAATTTCGATTAGTTTAGTCTGATTCACTGCAAAATTTTCCATAAAATAATTCAACAATTTCTTCATTTACAATCGAAAATAAAATCTTGGAAACATTTATATATCAAAATTAATATTTAGGCGCTAATTTAGAGATTTACCCAACCCTATCCTCCCCCAATAAAAAAAGAAAGAAAATCAGTACCGGTGTTATAGAGTGAGCCTTCCCCCATAGCCAGACTTCCCCCCGGCGGTCCCACTCTAGAGCGAGCCTTCCCCCCCTAGGGGGAAGGCTCACTCTAGAGCCAGCCTTCCCCCTGCCTAATTTTGAGTGAGACTTCCCCCCGGCGGTCCCACTCTAGAGTGAGCCTTCCCCCCTGGGGGAAGGCTCACTCTAGAGCCAGCCTTCCCCCCTTCCCAATTTTGAGTGAGACTTCCCCAGCAGTCCCTTTTTAGAGAGAGCCTCCCCGCACACCGGGGAGGGGGGCGCTCACTCTAGGCGCCTCCCCGCACACCGGGGAGGGGGCCGCTCACTCTAGAGAGGGGGCGGACAGGGTAAGAGGGAGGTGGGAGATGAGGAGCGGGAGGGGGAGATGAGGTGACGGGAGGAAGGAAAGTGGGAATGGGGAAGGGGGAAGAGGGGGCGGGAGGAGGGAAAGTGGAGAAAAAAGTGGAAAAAGGGAGAAAAAAAAAGAGGAAAATTTTGAGCCACCGCAGCGCGCGCCGTTCCAAGTAGGGAGGAGGGAGAGAAGGGTGCGGGAGAGGGGGGGGGGGGGGTTAAGGGGCGGGAGGGGGAGAGACCTACCCCCCTGCCACCCCCTCTCTAGAGCCAGTCTTCTCCCCACTTAGTGATCCTACTGCAGTGTTAACTCGTCTCTTTTCCGGTGATCTATACTTAAATAATAGCTCCAGCAATCAGTTAGGAGTTACTTCATATCAATATTACTGGCGATCATGTCTCCCATAGTCGTCTAGCTGTCCGTATGTCCATCTGTGTGTCACAGATTTTGTCTGGGTTATTTATAAATGTTCAACTGGGACTTGAAACGAATTCAACCCGGACTTGAAACGAATTAAAACTTTAAATACGGAACTGTTCATTGAAGTGTTCGCGGAATTTATTCTACGAGTATCGGATTTTCTGCTCTGTGACCTTGACCTTTGTGATATGACCTTAAGTCAATGTCATGACACACCCTTGGGTCATGGACAACAATTGTGTGAAATATTATTCAAATCCAACATGACAGTAAGGAGGTATGGCCCGGACAAGAAGTTTGACCATGTGTGCGCTGTGACCTTGACCTTGAAGATATGACCTTGTATTAAAGAGCTCTCTATTTCAATTAGACAGCTCTCTAATTCAGTTAAGGATAAGTAAAATTAGAGAGCTCACTATTTTCATTATTGAGCTCTGTAATTGAATTTGAGGGCTCTCTGTTTGAATTATAGAGCTCAATAATTCAATTAATGAGCTCTCTATATCAAAAAGAGAGCTCTCTAATTTAGTTACAGAGCTCAATAATTCAGTTAAAGAGGTATCTAATTGGGTATGTTGTATTAGAGAGCTTTTTAATTGAATTAGAGAGCTCTATTTGAATTAGAGAGCTCAATAATTCAAATAGAGAGCTCTTTAATTAAATAGAGAGCTCTATTTCAATAGAGCTCCATTGAAATATAGAGAGCTCTTTAATTGAATTAAAGAGCTCTTTAATTGAATTAAAGAGCTCTTTAATTCAATTAGAGAGCCTTTTAATTCAATAAGAGAGCTCTTTATATATGTATAATTAGAGAGCGCACTAATTGAAGTAAAGAGCGCACTTATTGAATTAAAGAGCTCTTTTGTTGTATTTTAAAATAGCCCTTTAATTCCATTATAGAGCTCTCTAATTCAGCTCTCTAATTCAATTAGAGAGCTTTCTAATTCATTCAAGGATAAGTATATTAGAGAACATGCTATTTTAATTATTGAGCTCTTTAGTTGAATTAGAGAGCTCTCTATTTGAATTAGAGAGTTCAATAATTCCATTAGTGAGTTCACTACTTCAAATAGAGAGCTCTCTAATCTAATTACAGAGCTCAATGATTAAATTAAAGAGTTCTCTAATTGAGTATGTTGTATTAGAGAGCTCTTTAATTGAATTAGAGATCTCTCTATTTGATTTAGAGAGCTCAATAATTAAAATGGAGAGCTCTGTAATTAGCTCTCTAAATATTTGAGTGTCTGTTAATTTGGCGTTCCATAGAGCGCGACATGTTTTACGAGCCTACGTTCGGTAGAAAGTACGTCAGTATAATGAGTCTATCGCACAAAAAGCCATCTAACGCAAAAATGAATGTATCGCGCCTAAAACAAATTTTATATAGCGAATTTATTATGTCGAGAATTCATGTAATTGCGTACATTTTTACAAGTCTATGTTTTGTAGTTACTTGTGGAGAATTTATACCGATTATCAACTGCCAAAAAACATATTTACAAAATCTTGAAAAATATCGAAGATTTTGATGTTGAAATTAAATACTAGTACACATATGATGTCCATCACTTAGGTAGATCCCTTTTAGGGTCAATAGGTCAAACGTGCGGTTTGCACTTTGTTGCCGCGGGGGCTGGGCGGGGCGGGGAGGGAGGGGTATTTGTACCTTTAGGACAGTTCTAGCTTTTTTATTTCTTTTATAAGTTACCTTGTACAAGTAGTACATGCTTTTTTCTTTTTCGCTATTTTGTCTAGTTTTAGCGCACAAGAGCAGAAGGCTCCAGTGAGCTATTGTCATCACGCACCATCCATGTGCGCTATATATTAGGCCGATTTGGGCCTCTTGTTTTTATATGATGGGGTTGTCAGAATGTTTAATTATTATTGCAATGATTTAGCTAACTTTCAGATGTTCATTGCGTTATCTTGTTCTGTTCATTACCAATAATGAATTACAAATGAAATTTGTTATGGACATATTGTAGAAGTTGTTGTTGTTCGTGTTCAGAGTTAATTGCCCTTTCTCTTAAAGCTTGAATAATTTTTTCTCTGTTTGAATATGCAAGGCATCTGATTTGTTATTGAAACGATGATAACAGGGTAGAAACTTTCAATTGAGCTTTGCATGCCATATATCATGCAAGCTGTGACATTCCCACACTGTCTGATGTTTCAAACATTCAAAAACATGAGCAAGCCACAATCATTATCCTTCGTGGCCTCGACATACAACGCCTTGGCAACTACGGGTGTACATAACTGCAACAAGGCCAAAATATCTACGTCAAGGTCATAATACACTTTGTCGTTCCGCCAACACAGCTACGTCGTAGCCCCAATACACTATGTCGTGGCCATGGCATGCATTGTTGTTCCCACAACATAGCTACGTCGTGGTCACAATATACTACGTCTTGGCAATGACATAATATAGTACTTTTTCATTCTCATAACATAGCTACGTCGTGGTCATAACATACTACGTCGTGGTTATGGCATATGTTGCCATTTCCATATCAAAGCCACAGCGTACGTCATGGCCATGGCATATGTTGCCATTCCCATATCAAAGCTACGTCAAAGCCACAACATACTACGTCGTGGTCTAGGCATACGTTGTCGATTCCACATCAAAACGACAACATACTACGTCGTGGTCATGGCATACGTTGTCGTTCCCACATCAAAGCCACAGCGTACGTCATGGCCATGGCATATGTTGTCATTCCCATATCAAAGCTACGTCAAAGCCACAACATACTTCGTCGTGGTCATGGCATACGTTGTCGTTCCTACATCAAAACAACAACATTCTACGTCTTGGTCATGGCATACGTTGTCGTTCCCACATCAAAGCCACAACATACTACATCGTGGTCATGGCATACTTGGTCGTTCCCAGAACATGGCTACGCCGTTCCCACAATATACCTGTACTACGTCGTGGTCATGTCATACCTTGTTATTCTCATATCAAAACTACGTCAAAGCCACAACATACTACGTCATGGTCATAGCATACGTTGTCGTTCCCACATCAAAGCCACAACATACTACGTCGTGGTAATGTCATACGTTGTCGTTCCCACATCAAAGCCACAACGTACTACGTCGTGGCCATGGCATACGTTGTCGTTCCCTTTAAGCCACAATAAACAACGTTGTGGCCATGACATACTTAGTCGTTCCCACAACATAGCTACGCCATAGGCACAATATTCTACGTCGTGGTCATGGCATACGTTGTCGTTCCCACAACATGGATACGCCGTTGCCACAATATACTACGTCGTAGTCATGGCATACTCGGTCGTTCCCACAACATAGCTACGCCGTAGCCATAATATACTACTTTGTGGTCATTGCATACGTTGTCGTTATCACAACATAGCTACATCGTAGCCACAATATACTACGTCGTGGTCATGGTATACGTTGTCATTCCCATATCAAATTTCCGTCAAATCCACAACATACTACGTCGTGGTCATGGCATACGTTGACGTTCCCACAACATAGCTACGCCGTAGCCACAATATACTACGTCGATGTGATGGCATACGTTGTCGTTCCTACAACATGGCTACGCCGATCCACAATATACTATTAGTTATAAGGTCTGTTTCTGACGTATTTATAGGGTCCATAGTGGGTTTGTAAAATTTGTGGGGGTGAGGCCGTAATATATATTTGAAGTGAAAATGATACCAATTAAAAATCAAAAAGCCTTAAAAGAATACCCCATTCCAGCCGCACGCCTGAATCTAAGTCCCCTCCCCTTCCGTGTGCAGTGCATGCCTACATCACTCTACTAAAACGGTAACTTCGCCTGACAGGTGCAATATCTAACAACGATAGTATACGGTCTCTTCATCATTATAAAAGTGACCGTACACTATCGTTATGTAATACAGTCAAACGTCGAATACTCGAATCGCAAGGGACGAGTCGTTCAAGTTATCGAATTAAATTTATGTTATTAAACTTCGATTGGCACCACGTTTACACTTCGTGTTTTAAGGGTATTCCAATTTTTGACGTTCGAGTTTACGAAGTTCGTATTGCACATGTCAAGCGAACGTACCGTGTCCCTCAGGCGAAGCGACAACTTGTATGCAAACACATGTAGATCAAGTTTATAATTACATCTGTCGTACGAAGACATATTTCTACAATGTACTTATAACGAGGAATATCTAAATAAATACATGTATAATTCGCATGAGAATAACTGCTAAAATACGAGTAAAATGCTTTTGTTTCCATTGTCCTCATGGTCAGATATATGAAGGTTGTACTGGTTACAGTTGGGCATGCGTTAGGGGTGTCACAATATATCGATATATCGCAATACACAAATGATTTATATCCTATCGCGATACGAAATGCCTATCGCAATATATCGCAATTTCTTCTTCTAATTAAACTCTTTATTTTTCATCCAATTCTAGTGTTATAGCAATTAGAAGTCCAGAAGGTGTATCCCTGGATTTTACTGAAAATATAAAGAAAGCAATATATCACAATATATCGCAATATATCGCAATAACGTGTTTCCACTATCGTGACACCCCTAGTATGCACAGCTAACTATTCAAAGCAACATTGACAGAACTCAAGCACAACGACTGGTTGAATTCCAATCGCATGGAGAGGAGGGGGGAAGTCTCACTATGGGGGAAGTCTCACTCTATAACTAGTTGTAGAGTGAGACTTCCCCAGGGGGTGGTCCTGCTCTAGAGCGAGACTTCCCCGGGGGAGGTCTCGCTCTAGAGTGAGACTTCCCCTGGGGGAAGTCTCACTCTAGAGTAGGACCGCCGGGGGGAAGGCTCACTCTAGAGTGGGACCGCCGGGGGGAAGTCTGGCTATGGGGGAAGGCTCACTCTATAACACCGGCAATAAGGAAAATTCTATTTTCTGAAAACAGGATCAAAATAAAAGATTTCGGTTCAGCTCCCCCCTTCCCCCTTAGAAAACATACATATACAAATAAGTTGAATATGAATTGGGAGATCGGATAAACATTTGCCAACATTTACACATTTCATGTAAATGGAGAAAAAAATGAAAGCTTGTACAAATTATCTTATAATTTTGAAGTTAAACAATAAATATGTACACGTATATCATAAGAATCACAATATGAATGCATTTAAAGTATAAATATATTTATATTCTGTTGAGTACCGCCAAGTTGAATAGTTAGTTTAAACATATTTTATTTCCAATAGGAAACAAAATTGGATTGGGCGTAAGTTATTCCAACATTATCAATGCCCTCTCCATACAATATTAGGTTGTAATACAAAATATCATAAGTGAATGCTCTCTCACATTGATGTGACGATTCCATTTTTTATAGTTTCATAAACCATTAACGTTGCTCTATTATCCGTGTCTAAAACACATTTAAGAAGCACCTGTCTACTGCCATAGTATACCATATTGTAACGTATATTATTATGTATGAAATAAATGGTTCAAATAATATGTGAGGAATGACCAAATAATTTCCTTGTCTCACATCTGGAAAACAGTCTTTCTCCTCACCTGGTAAACAGACGTACACGTACCAATGAACTTTGGTCTAGTATACGATTGACTGTGAAAAAAATATATACAAAGCTGAATTAGTCTAAGTACTACTGATTTAAACAATTCAGAACTATAGAAGTCGGAATATTATCTTTTTTTATATAGGTCTGGGAGTAAATTAAAATTCCATTAAAATTGTATAAAGCTTCAAATACAATTTTAGAATTTTTCTCTATTCACATCTAGCAATTAGATGTACTAGATCACAATGCGTGTAGTGATGGACAATAAAAATCTTTTTTAAATGTTTCATTAAACTGACATTTGAATGCGTACATTAATTTCACGTGCATGTTTGCTTGATTTCCAATACAATTCTACAGAAATTCAATCCAATTCTTTAAAAAGCACACGTGTACTAGAATTTTCGGATATTCTAGAAAATAGCTATTAAATTATACATTGAGAAAAAAAAATCAAAATGTACGATATCACATTCATAAACAGAATCTGATGTATTTTTACATTGATTACGAACGAATTCATTTTGGACTTGCATACATTGAATTCATGGCTCACACAATAAGATCATAACATTTTATGATGGGATAAATCCACATGGAGATGATTAAAAAATATCAAATATCTTAGAAATATCCTGAACCTCGAGAGCATTGCAATAGAAACTTTTTTTTTTAAATTAACACTATAAAAAAATCCTGTCAACACTAATGTGCTTGCAGGAGTGCTTGGACTGTATATGTGATATACTGTACAATGTACACATTATATCATTTATAAAGATATTTATTTTCATATCTAATTAGAAAGAAATGAAAATAATAATAATAATAATTAAAAAAAAAAAAAAAACTAAATGTAAAACCTCAATTAAAAATGAAAAATTACATAAAGACATCACGTAGAATTTTTTCGAAGAAAGTGACAAGGAATTCTTAAAAATATCATATATACAGTATCATGTATTTCAAAATAAAGGACAATTGGTAAAGTCAGCTAGAGAAGCCCGAACAACCACCTTAAGCTCTGTAAAAAAACTACGTACATATATATCTAATGAAAAGATTCGGTCTTTTGGATGTACAAAAATGATAGATCCCAGCACTCAATGTTAAGACTTAGTTTCTTCCTCCCTTTTTTATTGCTTTGTGACAAAGGAAAGTTTACCATTTTTACCATCATCTGTCACCATTCCCGAACGTTTCTGGCCATAAAGTGTTGTTATTAATTGCAAACACCTTTCTCGGATACTTTTCTTTCATATTCAATCATCATATCGTCAGCACTGAGCATTCACCAGAGCAAAAACTACCATGGCAAAATACCCTAGATTACACGGAGATATTGACAGGTAAGAAATAAGTGTCAGAATCGGTAACGGAGCAGAAATAGCTACCTGTCCGGATGGTCAGCATGAGTGACAGCCGCGTTCGACACACGTGGCACATAATCACATTACACATACCGTCAGCACGATGTGTTGACACATATGTCTCTATCTGCACATTGACAGATGTTGAGAGAATCCAGACTCTACCTCACTAAGTAAAAGCTAAGTTCTGCTGAGGGCATATGGAATTATGACATAGAAAATGGCGAAACATTAAAAATACCACATGCGATTTTGCATGCTGAAAGGTTTAGAACGGTTGAAGTAATCCATTATTTACATGTATCTTTAAAAAAAAATCCCGAAATAATGGTGCTCTGAATTTCCTATTTTTAAATTGAACTTTTGCACAAAGAATTATTCCAGGGAAAAAAAAGGTTCGCATTTGTTTTATTTTTGTATCTTTCGCCATGTGAACACTGAGCGAATTTAAACTCAGCGAATAAGGCAAGAAAGCGAATTCATACTTGGATATTAATCACGGTATCTCTTCAAGTTCTGCGGCCGCTGCGGGGATATAATAAAAGAAAGTCAGATCCCCCTTTCCAGAATGATCAGTGCCATTCTGGATTGCGATAGAATGACTGTCATCATCACCAAACAAGAAATATTTACCTGATATGTACATCAATATGTACATCGAGACAATCATCGAAATTGACAAGTTTTCATGGAGTTGTTGCGACGGGTGTTGCATGCAACCAGGAGACGCTGACTCTCCCCAGGCACCTGGTCTCATTTCGGAATGTTATTCATTCCGAGGTTCGCAATCGTTCCAATGGAAATTCTGATGATTTTGCCTTGCTTTTTCGACTTTGAGACTGAATAAGTGATAGGTACCCTTTGAGTTCGTTTTTGTTATAGTTTTTTTGTTAGCTCATCCACATGAGCTGTCCATCCATTTGCTGTCTCTTGCGGTACTTCTTGAGAGGTATTTTGTAATCTTCTACATAAAAAAAAAAAAAAAAAAACAATCATCCCCCCGATTTATATAAATTTGATACTCGAGTCTTTTTGCAATATATTGAAATTATTTAGAAAGAATGTTGGATCTCTTTTGCAAAAGAGATCGTCATGTATATTTCTTTGACAGATTATTGCTTATTATAAAATGGAGTTTGTGCAATCATAACAACGTGCACTTTTTAACTTTGAAATATTTGTGTATACCTTAAACGGTAGGCATAATACAGATGGAATGGTTTTATTTAAGATAAGGCTCAGATTCTGATATCATGATTTTATGCTAATATTTATTTATATATATGCGATATCTAATTTATTTATTTATCCTTTTGGCTTTTAATTTTTCTTGGTTAATATGTTTTCGTTTTTTCGAATTCAAATTTGTAACTTTGAGCGACTGAAATGTCACATTGGAGGAAACTGATATTATACTGTTTTCAAGTTTCAAAACAATGTACACTACTGGGTTACGATCAGTAGATTTAAACATCTTATAGCAGCATGAAATCGCGCACCCTGTCTTACATGTATAGTGTTCCAACTCACTGGAACTGTCACGATGTCACGACTTGTTCTATCTCCTAAACTTACCTATCTATCTCCTAAACTTACCTATCTCCTAAACTTACCTATCTCCTAAACTTACCTAACTATCTCCTAAACTTACCTATCTCCTAAAATTACCTAACTATCTCCTAAACTTACCTATCTCCTAAACTTACCTAACTATCTCCTAAACTTACCTAACTATCTCCTAAACTTACCTATTTCCTAAAATTACCTAACTATCTCCTAAACTTACCTATCTCCTAAACTTACCTAACTATCTCCTAAACTTACCTATCTCCTAAACTTACCTAACTATCTCCTAAACTTACCTAACTATCTCCTAAACTTACCTTACTATCTCCTAAACTTACCTGTCTCCTAAACTAACCTAACTATCTCCTAAACTAACCTAACTATCTCCTAAACTTACCTAACTATCTCCTAAACTTACCTAACTCAAAATATGAGGCGTTCAAGCCATCACATTTTTCACTTTTTCATTTTGGATCAGTAACAAAGTGTTCTATGTCCATTCTGTCTTTGTTATGAAAATGTTTCTGAACACTTAATGGAAGAGTGTTTTATTTCCAAAAGATCAAAGGAAGCCTACAGAGCTTTGTACTATCTCCAACAAAATTATATGGAATTCTTGTAAGTTGTTAAAAGGAAGTGTTCTAACTCCATTTTTGTCATCTGTATTGAAGAAGATATAACGTTTTGGAAACTATAAATTTTTCTCTTCATACATTACAATAATTTTCTCAAATTAATTTGCATGGTTGTACGATTATTTTAAATACCTATTCAGGCAACTAAAACTTCAAAGAGTATTTTCTCGAGAAGTGTCAAATGGTAGTTAAAAGACAATAATGACAAATATGGATAATGACCATATCCCTGTATACAGCACAAAATCGATAATTCAGAAAATCAGAAACCGAATGCATACAAAGACTGAGGGTGTGATTTCTCAATGCAACAGTATTCATAAATAAAGAATCACAAAGTTTAGGTAAAAACAAAATAGCTTGAGATGTACCAAGGACTTGTGGTTCTTTGAGATGCTAAGCGTCATTACAACTTCGCGATAAAGCTGTTTACGTAAACGTTTCATTTTCAGCCACAAATATATAAAGATAGAAATCAAGTACTTATTTTCGTGAGAAATAAAGCGTTTTACTGTTTCCACCAATATTTACTATGTGGCTTTACCCCCGATAGTTTGATCCGCGATATCCTAGTGTTGTCAAATACTCGGTGATACAGCGAGTCGCAGCATGGATTCCGATAAAGCTGTACTATGTTCCATAAATACTCACATTTTTTGCCGCCTTGCTATCATCTTAATCAGATAAACCAATGTCAAATAAATCCCACTTTTAAGGTCATTAAGTCAAGTCAACAATTTGTTGAAATATGATCTCAATATTATAATATTATCTTATCCTCCATAACCTAGTGATGAGACAGAAGGTTAGGTAAAATTGAAGCATGGAGGTATATAAATAAAAAAGCGTTTTCATGCATGTACAAATGAGAAAGGAGGGGATTTGAAACAGCACTCGGTTGCAACACCCACAACAAGACACCTTATGCAAACACAGTGTAGACAAGCACGGATAGAGGCTGAAAAGGACTAGGAACACTAATACAGCATAGAAACATTAAACACAAAAGACAAAACATTAACCATTATTTACATTACTAGTAGATTCCCAATGTTAAACGCCCATTAAGCAACTAGAGTTATATTTCAATAACTTGGGTTGCTATTGTGACGTCACGTTCAAGATTTGCATGTAGGGAGAATTTACCAACGTTCAAATACATTTGACGCTAGAACAGGCAAAATGTGCGAAGTGCATGCAAATAAAAATGACCGATATTTAGAATAAATGTAAATATAAGTAATGACTGTCTTACTTTTGGTGTTCATGGGTGAATAATTCTGGTTGGACACGTGCAAATTTTCCGAGAATCGCTTCGCGATTCACGGAATTTGCACGTGACCAACCAGAATTATACACCCATGAACACCAAAAGTAAGACAGTCATTTCTTAATTGAGACCATTGAGTAATAGGTGCCGACCTAGGATTCCTGAAATCCCCCACTTTTCATATGCCTATACTTCAAGTAAACACAACGAATAAAACAATAATTTAAGATATTTGGCATGTTTCCTCAATCCCCCCAAAGAGGGAAAAGAAGGACACGAACTAAAAGGGTTTTAAAAACATTAAAATAAATAAGTTGCAGACGAGGAGTGAGCATCAGATGCTTGCTAACATCCACTACTTGGAAGCAACTATTCTAAACCTTGAAAACTCGGTTGTAATTCGGTAATTCTAATTGTTTTCGACTATTTCGATTTATAGTTTTAGGAATTATTATATTGGACAGTAGACTAAATATGTTGTTTGATGTTAAAACTTCATTTATTTAGTTTTTGTTTGGATATCGTTAGTACTATACATTCGGAATTAACGAATCTGCAAAACATAATACTCTCCTCACATTATTTCAGCCAAACAAATAATTTTGATACTGAAGAGTGTTGGAATAACAATTGACTGCAAGACTTTTCGCGCGTAAAATAGCTACATAAGAAATAAAAATCCTAAAAACCTACAGGAAATACTCCATTCCTACATCCTGACAAACATCACTTTATCAGATCTGGTTATGACGGTTTAATTACTGGTCTTATTTCTAAATAGCTGACTTAATGTGAGAAACATTAAAACGCTACATGAAAGCCGGTGGAAAACTTCAAAAAGTTTTCTAGACTCACCACGTGATCATGAGTGAATGATTGATTTACTCTCACTATATATTTTTTTCATGAATGATAAAAGAGTATGTATTTTAGCATCAATCTTTTCCCCGTTTAGACAGAATTCATTAATAAATCAAATTCATATCAAAATTATTTTCCTTAAGGTATCCGATGTACAATAGCGCATTTTTCCATCCTTGGAAAGGTACTATAAACTATATATTTTCTGAAATGTTTTAATGCCCACTACTCAGAAATGATAATTTTGAGGCCAGAAAGACAAAGGGGAATAGCTTATGAAGCATTTAAATGGTCTATTTTCTCTATATAACATATGCAAAATAACAAAGTTGTACATGAGTTTTTCCCCTTTGATTTTTATGACCTGGAAGTCTTATATCTTTACCCAGGGCATCATTACCTTTCAGAAAATATATAGTTTATAGTACCTTACCAGGCATAAAATTTACCATACTTTACAATGGAGATGATAAAAACGCTATGTAAAATGACTCAATTGTACAACGGATACCTTAAAGTCCTGAGCGTTTTTTCTCATAATGAAAATATCAGTTTTGAAATAGATCTTGATTGTCAAATTGTCTGTACTTCTGGAGGAACATTTATTTTTCAATACATGTACATCCTTGTCCATTTTAGATTATTTATGGAATTCATTTATTCAAATTAAAATTCAAAATTATATAATTACATATCGATCTATCTGAATGTTTCTCTGACCTACCATTATTTGGATATATGGTGTACTGAAATACTTACATTGTGTTTTGATATGATTTTAGTCCCCTACCGGCGACGCCGAAGGCGACTCTTAGTTTTTGCTTTGGTGATTTTGAGGAATAAAAACTACATGTATATCTTTCTGTTTACTTTAACTTTGTATAGATTCCTACATTCATTGTGAATAATGGAGGTGAAATTTGAGACAACCGCTAAAAAGAGACCCCCCCTTTCTGATTAATTAAATAAGCTCAACAAAGTCTTCTGCTGTACCCAATAAAATTTTCATGGACATCATTCGAGCCTGAAGTAAAATTGGAACCGCACACTCCTTGCATAGTAAATACACAAATATAGATTTTAGACATAAAACTAGAGGGCGTTACTGTAATACATATGGCTTTGTCTGAAAGTCACTACCGCCGTAACGGTATTTAATCAAGCATCACTGATGGGGATTTACTATCCGAAACACGTGTCTGGTGCATTAATATTGCTTTGAATATTTTCAAAAAGATTAAGATTTGGAACACTTCCATTACTAAGTATCTGTTTGTTACAGTGCCGTAGAAGAGCTCAAAGATTCCATATCTCCTTATTTTGAAGCCTTATATGTTGCGGTCCCCATATTTCTGTACTCTCCGGCGCAGAAGAACCCTTCTAAGGACCTTCATGCACATGTAGAATGCCCCATTCATGAATTGTACTAAAGAAATATTTGACTTGCAAACTGAAGAAAACATGCAATCTTTCCTCTCCTTGCTAATTGACCGTTTTAAAAGAATTTCTAAAGAATGGTAGCACTTCCAGTATTTTTTGTAACAAGATATCCTATTGGATGTTTACATGCACCAAGATGCATGACATGCGCGTTTCTCTTTACCCGTCTAATGGTTTCCTCGCACCTGCTCGTGTGAGTTTATTCTAAATATTTTATGTTGTTATGTAACAATTAAGCACATGGAAACATTTTATATACCTAATAGAACATGTTAAATCAATTTGGAATATACGAAACGTGTGATGGATTTCCCTTCACAACCACGTGACGGCGATATCGTAAAATACATTATGAACGTAATGAACAATTAATAATATTTTCAAAGGTATTCAAAGAGAAAATGAAAAATAGCAAAACAAAGGAAATGTGTCTTAGAACAAAGTGAGGGTATTTAGTAATAAAAATATAATTTGAGGCAAACACTCTTTTCGATCAAAAGTGATAGAAATACGATGCTTCTTACTCTTTGTAAGTGTGGCGGTCTTCGATGTTCACTGTATTTCTTTTTTTAAATAGCAGAATCCACATGCAATTATTATGTTTGTAATGCTTTTGGAAATTGTAGTTTTGAATCAAATTATCAATTCGACATTATCAGTAATAAAATGATAATTTTAGGCAAATATTCTTTTCGATCCAAACTGATAGAAATACGATTAAAACATCGTATTGGGATATGGTTTTATGTTTTCCAGAATGGGTGAAGATATTCTGTCTTAAACCATTGTAACCATCCGACCACAGAGCATACGTGTATCTTCCTTAGTGGATGTACCTGGATGTGACATTTCTACCGAATTGAAGCGGCGGGTGTAGCATGCAAGCAGGGGAAGTGGACTCTTCCTGGGTACCTGGTCTCACTCCCATATCGGGAGTTCGCTTCTTTTCATATGGTGGAAGTTTTTGTTTGTTTGCTTTGGTTCTCACTCCAATTTGGGAGTTAGCTTCTGTTTATGTGGTGGAATGTTTATTTGCTTATTTGCTTTGATTTCTGTTTTATTATAATTTTGTATGCCCATCAGTTAATAATTTCCGAATTTTTATTTTAATCTCTATATTGGGATAAAATACAAGAAATCAAGTGAGAAAATCTTAAATAAACTTAAAGTTTCCTTTTCAATCATACACAGCAAATTGTGCCACACATGCAATTCATATGGCACAAATGGCTTTGTGCTTTATTAGATACTAAAACTTGTTTTGACCCTTTTTCATTTTGACATCATATATATTATTTTGCTATTTCGGAAACGTATCAAGTCATCCAAATATATCTTTGAAATCTTAGCACCATCCCACCAATGCTATTTTGAAAATAGATTTTGTTTGGATATGCTACTGAATCGACCCTATACAGGAAATGTGGAGCCGCGCACTCTCTGTAAAGTTAATGTACAAATTAAAATTCAAAATAAATAAATAAATAAATAAAAAAAAAAAAAAAAAAAAAAAAAAAAAAAAAAAAAAACAGAGGACGCTACTGAAATGAATTTTGGCGGCTTATGAACATCATTTTGGCTGGAAGCATCACTGATGATGATTTTATATCTGAAACATGTGTCTGGTGAATAATAAATTTATTTGACATTTGGAACACTACCGTATTATTGCATCAGATATGTAACATGATTCATGTGATACAATGTAATTGAATATGTTAAAAATTTACTTTAGGATTGACTGAGGAAATTCTACGGTCGATATGGGGAACTCGTCATACAGTATGATGTTCCACTCTCCAGAATGGTGGATGATATTATCTCATAGACCATTTGTACCGTCCAACCAAAGATTATACTTTATATCGTCCAAAATGGAAGTAACCGCATGTGACAATTCTACCAAACTGAAGCGACGGGTGTTGCATGCAAGCAGGAGATGCTGACTCTTCCTGGGTACCTGGTCTCACTCCTATATCGGGAGTTCACTTCTTTTCATGTTTTCATTGTTTGTTTGCTTTGGTTCCAGTTTAATCCTGATTGTATATGCCTTCGGTTTATGATTTTATGATTTATCGATTTTGTACTGTTTATCGGGATATGATCATTATCCACATTTTTCATTGTTCTACTGGTTTTAAGTATGCATACAATTGACTATAGTTTCTTGCAGCACTTTGTGCGTTGCGCATTGATACAAAATTTTTGCGTCCTATATTTTCTGGTAACATATACTTGTATGATCAGAAAAATACGAGACCCATTTCTTATCATTTCATATCTTCTACTTTGAAAAACGGACTAAATTAGAATCCAAAAAATATACTACAATATCTGTCAGTTAAGCAGAAAAAAATACAGTATTTCTATATGTTTCCAACCTAAACTATCTTTCAGCATTATGGACCTTGTAATCGTTCTTTATGTATCGATTGTATAATGCAGTTGATGTAACAGTTTCTCGGCAAGTGGCCTTCCGCGACGAAGGGACTCCATGACGGGCCCTGTCCAAACCTTTTTAGAGAAGACAGGGCCCCGACCACCTGTCCTCTCTGAATGTCAGTCGGACTCCTCGGGTGATAATATACGTGAGCTCGTTACAGCCGGTAGAACACGGACTGTATTACGTTCGCCCTCTTTTCATATTGGCCCCTGCGTTTTGCGGTCTTGTTTGTGTGTGGTCATCTAACAGTGAGGAGGTCGTTTTACATCACAATTGTACTTTCTTCGAGACCTCTGGGTAAGCGGAACAGTTGGAGGGTTGTGCGTACATAATCCAGGATAACCACACCGTGTGCTACTGACGTGGCAGATTGCCGTCAAAAGTCGGCACCGATTGCCCATTGGTCACGTTGATTTACGTGTAGTCATTTATGTCTGATGTTTCTATGTGATTTCGCGTTCAATGTAGCATTCCCGTTTCATTCTGTGCATGTCTGCTTTGTGTTTTTGCAGTGAGTGTTTTTTTCGGGGGGGGGGGGGGGGGTGTTGCTGTTGGTGCTGCAACCGAGTGTTGTTAGAGATCCCCACTTTCTTTCTTATCATAGAAAAGGAATGTTGGATTGTTACTAAACCATGAAAAAGGGATTGGTTATTGCCATTTTGATGTTGAATTCTCTTAGTTTTTCAATGATTTTCAATGGTTTATTGAATAAGGTATGATGTAAATTAATCATTTCTGGAAATACATATAATTTTCTTTGGCTAATATACATGCATCTTCTGTCCATTTTTATAACTTTTGATTGCAAGGCCGTTTTACCCAAAACACATACATATTTCCGTAAATGTAATATAATAGAATTGCATTATTAGCATTCTACAAAACCGAATTATTATGAATAGAATTAAGAAAACATGTTTTGTTCTCTTGTATACTAGGTGCATTTACATTAATGCTTTCTACCAAGATATTTTATGAATATACAGAAATGCAGAATGCATAAAAAATTATTCCAAAAACAACCACAAGGACTTTCTTTCCACCTCTACCTCTTGGCAATGCAGCGAATGATGGAAACCACGTGCGCGGTGCCGATGGCGTGTAATAAAGAGAAAAGAGGTCTCCCCTGGTGTTTGGTAAATTCCCCTTGTGTTATGGATAATGTCAATAAATAAAAGGGGCCACCAAAACGACAAGTAAACCTGTTTGAATATTTTTCAATTTTTATTGAGCAGGAAATGGATTAACTTTGATTATAAACGGGTTTTTCTCTGTTTATTATTTCTATCTGAGTAACTTGTGCCTGTGAGCTTTTCGTCGTGTGTTGGCTAGCTGGTTTTTATGAATATTTCATTTATGGTTTGTATTTTCTTCATACTATTTCAATGAAATAATGCGATAAACTTTTCGGAAGATTTTTGTGAATGATGATTACTAAGCATTACTAGAACTATTATCTCTACTTCAAAGCAATATTCATGGGTACCATTGTTATTGTATCTGTCTGTAGAGCTCAATGCACATTATTCTCTCCTTGATTTTCCATTTTGCATAAAGGATTTGTTCAGGTTTCTGGTATAGAAAACGAAACAAAAAGGAAACAAAAAAGATGGAATTGCATAATTATTGTACTGCAATTTCAATTATCAAAGTATGAACACTTTCAATTATTTTGCTTTCGTTTTCATTATGAAATAAATGAAAAAATAACATATTGATGAAAATGAAAAATTAGAAAAGAAGATATTCATTTGAAAAGACTTTGTATTTAGTTATTTCTTTGTTGTGCCATCTACAATATTACATGTAGTTCCGTTCCTTGTCATCCAGCTCCATGGTAATTGTTCTTCATGTTTTGAACAACGATGTGCTACCTTGTTGTGTAATGGATGTTTTGATGTTATTGAACAGTATCGTTCTATCCCTTCGTTTGTTAAAGTTGCATTTTTCTTTTCCTCATCAGGTGCGTAAGTGATTCGCTGCGATCTCTGCGACGTCACCATCTTCTTTGTTATACTACATGAAATGAGTCTACATAAACAACAAATAATATCTAAAATTATCAGAATTCCAAATAGCGAAAAGGTGCAATATGTATTATATCTTACTATTCATGTATATCATTATTTAATGTCAATATTCACTATTTTTATGCGACAGGACGGATTCTCCAACAAGATCCTCTTGCAGCATAAACAACGACAAACCGAAACACCCAAAGTGGAAACACAGAGACGACCCACGCATCAAGAGACACAAAAGGGACAAATGATCACACATAAACCAACGAGCCCAATGGGCAATCGGTGCGAGTTCATAATAACTAAGTTGCTTTACATTTGAGTTTGCCAACATGCCTATAGTGAGATTAAATCTAATTAGATTTTGATTTTCATGTACATGTATATCAAGAGAAAATAAAGTCAATAAAATTTACCCTTCAAACACAAAGAATAGATTTTTACTTTCATGAACATTTATATTGAAGCAAAAGATGAAAATATCCTTACATTAGAACTAGTTACTGAAACTCAAAACCAAAGTCGGTTTCGAGCAATACAATACAAAAAAAAAACATTCAGTAAAAGTAGGGAGGGGATCTCCATCCAGACCAGCAGCACCTCCAAGCAGTACCATCAGCAATCCACCAAACACCCGATGAGAAAACAAAGAGAAGACAAGCACAACAAGAGACAAAAAGAGACATACGACAAAGAAACATTAAACACAAAACATTACACATAAACCAACGAGACCAATGGGTAACCGGTGCCGACTTAGCACGGCCATCTGCTGTGAAAGTAGCAAATGGTGTGGTTATTCGGATTACGTAAGCACAACCCTCCCAAATTTCCGGATACCAAAAGGTCTCTAAGAACGCACAAATGTGGTGTAAAATAACCTCCTCACTGTTAAATGACCACAAAAATGTGCAAAGGTGAATCCAAAAATTAGAAATGAGATAAAACACTCATCACTCATGAAGAGTAAGCATCTCATGCTTGCTAGGAACACCCGTCAATTCAGCTGGGGTGATAATTAGCACAAATGAAACTTCTTAGAAACCAGATGAGAAGACAAAATGTTTGAGAGGGACAGGAGTATGCCACAGAGACATGAAATACAGAATTTATCAAATGAATGAACATCCGTAGAATGTTCTCGTCTTCTTGTTATGAATTTCGAAAGGTTTATATATTTAGAAAGCAAATGAGCACTAAACATATTGAAGCCATACAAGGAGACAGACTGTGATTCAAGACCAAAACGAAATAAGTGCATAATTATGCTTAAGAATAAACTCTTGTCCCAACACCCAGAAGGCCAAATATAAAATATATCTGAACTGAAATACAATATTGCAAATGCATTTATATTTTTTTCTTCAAATGTCTTGACAACATAAGAGGCTATTTAAAAAACTGTAGGATGTTGCCTCCTTTTCATTTTACCTTTGCAAAAATTGAATTGCAAAATCGAACATGAAAATATTTTTTTCATATGTTATGAGAACATCAACAATTTTCACATTTGTTTAATGACTTTTCTTGAATTTATTTTCGGTTTATTTCGTAACATGATATTTTACTACCCTAAAGTTTACTTGTATACTCATAATTCATTTCAAATTGCGCATCAGCTTCAGCTTAATATTTCGTTTTGTGAATATGTTTCCTGTTTTCTTCGTGTTCGAATGGCTTAGTTTTATAGCAGTTCCGCACTTCAATGTAAAACACTTTGGCGGGAAAAAAGCGAAAATAATGTGTTCCTAATTTACTCAGCCTGTGTCTAATTAGCCGAAAACTTCTAATCCTACAATTAGCTGCACGTGGATGAAGAATTTATAATAGTAAATAACTACCCCCTGATGCGCGCGAAAAGAAAGATGTTATTTTGTACAAATCGACCAAAATATGTAATGTTGACTGAGTGAAGTGAGCCAGCAAATATATTTATGATGACTCTCTTTAACAGAGGTCTTGTTTCAAAAAGGAAGGAACAGAATAACGGAAGTAAAGAAGGAAGAAAGAAATGAAGAATACAGCCAGACGGCAGTCCTTCGCTCCGGTTGGAATTTGCTGTACATGTATACCGGTATATGATTGAATTATGCAGATGACACAAATAAAGCAAACAACCCCCCCCGTGGAAAAAAGGTTATTCAAAACGGTCGGTAGCTAAATACATGTACATACACACAATAAGAAAGTCATCTGATTATGGGATGTAACATATTCATATAAAAATCCCACAGAATATGTGGAATTGAAGGGCCACCGCAGAACAGTATTTTTCTTCTAGGTACGATTCATGATAGCTCGGAAAGAAGCATTGTATTTGTCTGATATCATCACTGTCGTTTGCTGGTAAATGTAGTCGGCAAAGTACGAAAAGGAAGCAATTCCTTTTTTGAAAATAACAACAACCATTTAAGCAACATATTTTCAAACACAATAGCTTTTAAAAGACAGAGTTTAACTTCATCGCTTAAAGAAAGTGTAGAGATATGAGGCATTATTTGAAACAAGAGACAGAAATGAAACGCCAAAAGGCGACCGTCGGTTATGCCATTCCATGACTAATACGTATGTTTCCCTGGAGATAGAGGCAGGGTGGTACAAGAGATTCTTCACTTAACCATCAAGACCTTCGAATTTTAAAATTGCGATAAAAACTGGTATGATACATATAAATAAAAGACGAAACAACACAAACAAAGAGAAAAAATAATACTATCAAGCACAATTACTTTAAAGATTTTAAAGATAAACAACATTTGCAATGAAAAAAAGAAGCTTTCATGTCAAGGTTTCTGCTTTCATAGACAAGTATATATATATATATATACTCTTGGAAATTTTACAAAAAAATACTCAATGCATTTTTTGAAATTCGGACTTATGCTAGCAACTGGGTGTATTATTTTGGAAAATTTATGGTGACATAATAAACAAAAGAAGAAAGATCAAAGTTAGATACAATTTCTATCGAAAATGCATCTGAGTGATCAAGCGCCTTTTATGCCGTGGATTTTGTCAGTGTGTCACCTGCAGGACAGTCTGCATGGTATTTGACTAATCAACAACCTTGTACCAGCGCATTCTAAAGAACTGCAATCTGACTGAGGGCCTTGTCCAAACTTCTTTAGAGAAAACAGGGTTCCGACAACCTGTCCTATTTAAATGTCGGCAGAGCTCGGATTGTTTTAAGTCCTGTGTTTTTATATCCATTTACATGGAAGAGAGGTTGAGTTAAGAGGGTTTAGTTACAAGTTTTAGTGCGACGTGTATGTATGACGTCATCACTTCCTGCGATCTTTAAGCAAATGACGTCATGACGTGACTTATAGCTACACGTTATGGACGTGTAAATGACGCTCTACACGTAACGACTGAACCGGTAACTTCTTTGAAAATTTCCACAGTTATCATTGATCGAACTTCCAATTCTCGGTGTTATAAAGTAAGTTTATGATTCTAACTTTCCTTACGTCGAGGTTTTACGAATCTCGATGTACATTTCGCGCAGATTAAACTAATTGAAAAAAAGCTAGCTACACGTACACCTTCCACATAGCTATACTTAGACCTTCTCTGGTTCGTACGTGTAACTAAACGACGTCCTCGGGTTGTTACGTTAAATGGTGACGTGTACATGTAGGTCATACGTACACGTTCAAAGCACTTGTAACTAAACCTCCTACCTGTAACTTGTACGGGTACGTCTAGTGTATAAGTTGAACTACACGTCACTGTTGTTGAGAGTTCTTTTCAAAGACCACTGCGCGTACTTGTAAGATCTTAGTGAACTTAAGTTGACTTTTGAACAGGTTAAAACCTGGTCTCACTCCCATATCGGGAGTTCGCTTCTTTTCATATGGTGGAGGTTGTTTTTTGTTTGATTTGGTTCCTGTTTTATCCTGATTTTGTATGCCTTCGGTTTCTGATTTCCTGAATTATCGATTTTGTGCTGTATACAGGGATATGGTCATTATCCATATTTGTCATTCAAAAGGAACTTGAGGTTCGGTTAAATCTATATTGAAATAGAAACTTGAAATCATTTCGAATGGAATGCTATATTTTTTCTTACTATTTTATAGAAAAAGGGGATGAAATATCTTGAAGTAAAGACCTTCGTGTATCTCGCACTTTACACGTTCACTGGCGACGTGTACCTTGTAAAGCAAATGACGTCAAACGCAATAAATGATGACCTCACAATAGCGGATCAGAATACAAGTGTACACGTAGGACATCCTAACCTCCCTTTTCATCTGTGTACGTGTTACTTGGGTCCCTGCGGTGTCATGTTTGTGTGGACATCTTACAGTTAACGTAATAATTGTACGTTCTTCGAGACTACTGGGTACCCTGCGTCGGTACCGATTGCCCATTTGTCTTGTTGGCTGATGTGTAGTCTTTTGTGTTGCAAGTTGTGTTCCTAGTCCCTTTCGTGTCGCTTGCTATGTTTTTTCTCGTCTGTGATTTAAGATAGGGGTGTTTCAGTGTTTTACTGTGGGTGCTGCAACCGAGCCTTCTTGGCATTACCCTCCTTTCATGTACATGTAGTTGTTAATTGATTTTGTATTCTTTATATTTTGTATGACATGCATGCCATTGATCTTCATTTTTTTATTCTGATTGTGGTTGCTCTTTGGCTTTCACTCAATTATTAATATAGCAGAGTTCTCGAAATCTTCCAATGATATATCGAACATCTTGGGACTTTTTATCTCTCCAAATAATAGATAAAAACATGAGTTTTTATCGGACCAAATGATTTTTTTTTCGGCAAATCCGATACAATTGATAGTTTTCATGGACTCTGATATAGTATTAAATTGTTCGTTAACTTAGCATTTTATATATTCGTGTTTTTTCTGTTACATTAGTGTATTGATCCTTTTCCATCAGTATGTATTTAATAACGTATATGTACACGACAATATTGTTTAAGAATATGCCGATTTAGCTTGGCAAGAAATGTTGTGCATATAGTACAATTCGCAATACTTCTTAACTCCGGTAACAGAGCAAGTAGTTGAGCTGGAATGACTGTTTTGGACTCGTCTCAAATATCTTCATGAACAACACTATGGTGTACATTAGTATTTATTGTTTTGTGATTTGTTATGACGGTATTATAGTAACATTACATAAAATTGACAGATGTACTGTAAACCAAAGCACAATAGAGGGAAGAGACTTTGATTATTATTATTCGGTAGCAATATCCTTAATATCCAAATCTCAAAATTATATGATAAAAGTATTATTCCAAATTTTGTTTCGTCGGTACAAGTAAAATATACTTCGTATATGTCATATTATGTAATATCATATGATTCTTCATGGTTTCTTAGTCGCATCTGTCTACTGGAGTCAAGATCAAATCCTATCCCTGCTATACATGTAGCACAAAACTCGTAACTTTTACGGAATTCTTTAGGTCTGATCTAAAAATGTATGTAATTCTTCGTACTGCTCTTGTAGCATGATGCAGGATGATTGCGTATTTGTTACACTACCATGAAATAAAGATAATTTTGTTGAACAACTGCCTTCTTAATAAATCAAGTGAAACAGTTGCAACATTTATAAATGTGCCCGCGGAATCAGACTTATTAGCATACGTTCCATCCGATTTGGCTCTTTGTACGCTATTGTTCCCGTTCCTTTGATGAACGGGTGATATACATGCATATGCAATACATTCCTCATACCACATCGACCTTTCCGGTTTTCTGAAAGGGGAGGTAATGTCTGTATTTTTAATAATGAAATCTATATTTTACTATAGCAAGTAGGAGATACTTCTTCTTCTCGGGCTCAGGACTAATCTCATCTCAATAGTGCATCCAAAGAAAGGTTGGTTTCGTTCTCATTCCTATTAATTGTAATTTTAATTTTGCGTTTGTTTGATCTATACATTGTATCTTTTAGCTTTTTCATTCTGTCAATAAGTGATACCTTCTACATGTATATGTTTTTAGTAGTAAGTCGGAGAAGCAATTCATAGGTTAAAGTGTCAATAAACTTTGAATAGGGTTAAGCTTGCAAAAATTGCGACGAGCATATCAAAATTTTCAGATAATTTTAAAGAGTAATGTACATGTATCATGTAAATTGATTTCGTATGAAGGACCTTCAAATCCGATACTTGAAAATCTAATCATGTATAATTTAGTTTATGAGAACGAATGATGTTTTCGGAAAGTAGGCGCATACATTGATTCATGTAAAAACACAGATATTATGTTCTTGTGATAGATATTCAATATAGGTGGTCATTTTATGGTTTACGAAATAGGAATAACTACATTATTTTTTTTCTTTTGTAGAATGAAGAAATTCATGATGAAATGTAGAAATGCTCATACGTTTTATTAGCCTTGAAATGGACTGTTATTGTATTTTGTATGCTAACACAAAGCAATACTACGTAATCATATATACGTGATCCGAATAACCCGATTATTTGCTACTTGCATTGCAGATGGCCGTCTTTAGTCGGCAGCGATTGCCTATTGGTCTCGGTCGTTCACGTGTATTGTCTTTGTGTTTAATGTTTCTATGTCACATGGTGTGTGTTGGTGTTTTGTTGTGGGTGCTACAACCTAGTCTTGTTGGAGATCCCCTCCTTTCTTCCCATACCTTTCAAAGGAAATACAATGCTAAGTTTACTTTCAAAAGACTGCAATTGTTGGCAACCTGTCTTTTTTTCTTCATCGTGGTCACTTTTTAGAAAACGAAACGTACCAACTTTGCTGCAATAAAGCAAGCACCTGGACAAACAAAAATGAAATAAATAAATAAATGAATGAATGAATAAATAAATAAATAAATAAATGAATAAATGAATAAATAAATAAATAAATAAATAAATAAATAAATAAATAAATAAATAAATAAATAAAAGACTCCTGATACATTGCCCCATACTTTGATGTTTGATACTCTGTGCAAAAATTATCAAGTATTGACCAATCAAATTTCTGTCCGGCAATTGTTAATTTCGTGAGACGATTTCCATCTTGAAGAACTCTCACTTGCTGTCTGTTGACAATAGATAATGAAGAACTCTCAATTGCGTTCTGTTGACAATAGATAATGAAGAACTCTCACTTGCTGTCTGTTGACAATAGATAATGAAGAACTCTCACTTGCTGTCTGTTGACAATAGATAATGAAGAACTCTCACTTGCTGTCTGTTGACAGTACAATGATATGATTTCCTTTGTTTCGTCAGTCTGGGGTTTATAATTATTCACAATATGTATGTTTTTCATGAAAACGATATGGTTCTTAATATATTCCTTGTCCCTCCTTACGTTTTTATTGGAGGGTCTTCTCAATTCCAAAGGAAAAACTTGTGAAAAAACCGAATCGTAAATTATGTAAATTTATATTCTTATGTCATCGTAGTATCTTAGTAAAAATAAAGATTTCAAACTCGGATTCAACTTTCTTAAAATATTTTTTTTCAATGTGTGAAACTTTTATTTTTATAATTCACCAATTAGAAGCTCTAGATATAATCATAATTTATTTCTTTGAATGAATTCTTCTCCGAGGCAAATATATACATACAGAAAACATAATACTTATGATTAAAAACACTTCAATCATTTGTTTTAAATTATGATATAATCGCATCTGAAGCACATTATTCACAAAGTGTGTGTTATGTTTCTCTAAGAGTTCCTGTAGTTTTCCATTTGTAGCTAATGAAGTTGTACTCTGTAGATTCAGTTCATTAAGACAAACACTAATGAGGTCTATGTGAAGACATTTTTCTCCGTTTCTTCTTCGCCAAGGCACAAAATTTCAATGAACAATGAAGTATCTATTTCCTAGAACTTTACAGAGATGCGCAATTAATCCTTAAGGATAAAAATCTTAACAGTCTCTGACATAAAGATTCCTTCTCCTTTTTTCTGTAATCCATCCCTCTAAGTTTGCTTTTCAAAAGAGATTAAATAGGGAACTCTTCTGTAATTGAAAACCAGAGATGTTCTATACATTTGACTTTCAAGAGTCCAAGTGATGTTGACAATGTCTTTGATCCTGTGATCCCCTGAGTGTTTAATGAGCGACTTTCTCTTTCTCTCTGATCCTCTTTGGCGAAGGAAAAGCAATTCTGAAAAGAGAAAAACTATGTTTATTACTAAATAATTCAGCACTTCAAACTCTTACAAATAGGCCCATCAGTTTTCATTAGTCAAAGACCGCCGTCAAATTTACTGGACGCAGCGTGCAATAATATCAAAGTTCTTTATCATTTGACACGATGCCTCGCCATGCAACCATTAAAAAGTTTAATAAGCGTCCGAGATTAGATTTATGTCTAATTGGACATTCATTCACTCGAGTTGTCAATCATTTAATCAGTGATTCGGTCATTTCCGTGTTCAGAAGTCGCTAATCATTATCAGAAGCATATGCAAATGATTTGCGGAAAATTTATAAATTGACATGTTTGAGAAATATTTGATCGGTGTAAAAATGTCATATGATATCAGTGAGACATTTTCATGATGACCGCTTCATTCACAGCAGATAAATTATGCAGACTATTTGACCTTTTATGACAACAAGATAAATATAACCCCCTCCTCTCCTTTTCACCGGAAGGATTTCAAAATATATCAGCAAATGTTAATTTGCTAGTTTGTTAAATATGGATCTATCAGATTACTACACAAGTCATATAGTTTTGAATTCATGTGGATCATGTGAAAATTAATGTGAAAATTAATTAAATATTGCAAAAATTAAATTAAAATATCTATAAAATGTAATGTATTGGTATTTATTACTTTCTTCTTTTCGTGTTTTATTAGCATTAAAATACGTACATGTAATATCATATATGATGTTTCATTGTAATACTGAAACAAAATAAACTAGCATTTTTATTCAAAGAAAACCAGAATTTAGAACACATTTATGTATGATTCACAGAAATATTATAGTTAGCTAAAAAGAAATATGAAAATGGAAAATGTATAGATAAGAGATACATATTTTTTGCATTTTTTTGAAAATTATATTCTATTGATCTTTTTTCCGTCTATCTGAAATCGATATAATTAAATAATGTTAAATATGCAAGCGTCATAAAAATATGCATCGGTTCCTTTTTCTCTCTTTTTAATAATTTCAAAAAAATATAACAAAGATAAATACTTTTCAAAATTTCATCAATAAATATGTCACTGAAGAAAACAATCAAACTATAATAGATAAATATGAAAATGCTTGAACAAATACATGAAAAATCAATTTATCCAAAAGTATTTTTAGTAAAATTGAAAAAAAACAAGCATGGTAGAGTACTTATCTAGAGTCTATTTCATAAAATGCAAGACAAATTTGTATTTGATCGATAAACATGTACATGTACATGAGCGACATGCAGGCATAGAATGATGATTTTGTTGAAAAGGGGGGAGGGGGGTAGCACTAGATCCAGACCATAGATTTCTGTGTAATAATAATAGCACGAGATTTCTGAATATACAATTCTTACATATGTTACAATATCCATAATACAGACGGTCAATTATCCCCTTAACCCATTGTACATCCCCCGCCATCTGACCACAACATCCTCTCCGGACATTCCGGACAATTACTGACCAGATGACCAATGAGCAGACAAAATGGAATCCCAAAATTGCCTGTATTGATATTATGATAAATACTCTACATAACCGATCAGAAATATGGATATCCCACTCTGTTAACGTGATATGTGAGAAAATGATTTTCTGGGATCGGGAAGTGCAAATATTTTGAAAGTCAAGATGGACTCCACTTATTTGTTTATACATCTACATACGATGCTGATTTCCCTTTGAAATTAACACTTTTGAATTAATTAAAAAGTTGATTTCATGCTATTGATATCATGGGAAAACGTAGAATTTCAATGGTTTTAGAGATTTAATCAATAATTTCCTTTAATCAATAAAACATTCCGAGTGGGGTAAAAAGAGGTAGAACATAATTCTGTTAAAGATTTCGATATAAACAGGTAGAATAAAATTCTGTTAAAGATTTCGATATTTTTTTAACCCCCTCCCCTCACTTTGAAGAGAAAAGTCATAACTATTTTTCTTAAAACATAATCCATTCAGACCATTGATCTGAATCAGAAGAAAAGGGTTATAAAATATTTTATAAAGTGTCAAATTTACAAAAAATGAATAACAATAACAACAACAATTTAAATTTAACGCTGAATTATTTTTTTCCACATCGGAATGTTATTTTCTTACGGAACATCCAAACTCTTATTAACTCCATTTAAAAATAAAAACAAGTATACGAATTACCTTTTCTATTATGAAGTAACGATGTTTAATGGAGTGGTCAATCAGAGGACATGGCCCATGATCCCTCCATTCTCCAGACAGAAAATGCATAACTCAGTCTCTCATTGGCCACATAGTTACAACTAGACATTTTATTATTGGCATATATTTCAAACGTATTGTCACTTCTCAACACGCTGTATAAGAAATCAATATATCTCGTCGCTAATTTCAGCGTCTGGATTTTACTCAGTTTGTCTGACGGAAGTGTAGGAATGATTTGACGCAACTGCGCGAATGCGTCATTGAGTGACTGTGTGCGTTGACGCTCTCTAACATTTGCCATGACGCGTTGTGTCTGAATGTCATCGAATGAAAGCTGCTTTTTCTTCTGTCTTTTTGTGTGGACATCATCAAAACTTTCCGGAGATGACGCACTTTGTAAACTGTCACTACTCTTTGAAAGGCTCCGTTTTCTATTTTTGCGCTTGATGTCAAGTTCACTCTCTAAATACGTAAAACTGTCCGAATTTGTCTCTTGCTTGACCGCTTGACCACCGTGAAAATGTCCGAAATCAACCGACATATTTGTCTTTGGAATCATGTCTCTTTTTTATCAAAATTCAAAAACAAAAATCTTCAATAATTTTTTCCTCTGGGAATTTTTGACATCCAGTTGCAGATATAATCAAATCATAATCATAATATCAATCGGTAAAAATCCATTTGATATACTGTGATTATAGGATAAAACCTCTTGCAATCACTTGTTGATTTGTAATAGAGACTTATCATACAAGATTTGATAAAATTCTCCGTGAGAAATGAGCCGATAAGCGCGATCATAGATAAGGAGTCATCAGGGCGTACAAGTAAGTCCGGCCTCCCCCGCGCGCTCATTCGCTGAATCAGGCCTACCTCACCTGCCATTTACCGCGCTTCCATCATTGCTCCACGCGCGATCTGATGTTTGTTTCTGCAAAGAATTAAGCAACATCTTCTTTCTATTGGACAAACACGAGCTACAGCTTGCCAAAATACGAACGGTGCGTCCAAATTATTTTCATATGCGCATTATTGACATCGTATAGTTAGATTATTCGAATAAATGGTTCATGTAGGAAATAAACTTTGCTTCAACTTTGTACCAGGTGAATTCTACAAGAGGACTTAATAGATCGCGCATGTAGGTGCGTGTAAGAAACTCGCGAAAAATTAAAAGCATGAATTCAGACGTCGATCTTAGATTGTTACCATACAGTAGTCTCCCCCTTTACAGTTAGATAGTCGTGTAAAAATTCCATGTATTTTCAGGAAGTCCGTGTCATGCGCTAAAAATACGGAGCACATTAAACTTACCCACCCTTGTCACAATGAAAACCAACCCTCCTTCTTCAAGATAATTTGAATAGATTTCCGTTTTCATAAGAAATGAAATGGTCAGAGTCCGTTATTTTATGGAATTTATTATAGGTGGCGCCACTGAATTACAATTATGTTCGGGATCGTATGACTAATAGATAACTTTTTTTTTTATAATTATCCTCATATTTCTACGAACAACAAAACGTCTGAAATATAAGTTCTTTACAAAATTACAGAACATTTCCTTCTTTTTTCTCTAGAATGAATCCAGCTTTCACAATACATGTCTAGTTTTCTTGTATAATAAACATTTTAGTCAAGGTTTTACGAATCTTAAAATTACATTTAAAAAAGAAATTCTGGTGGCATACTTTCTGCCGCATAAAAGCAAACATTTTTTTTTCAGATTATATCAACATGCGATAAATGTGAATAAACATACAGTTTGGTGGTCACCATACATAAAATATAAGAATCACCTACTGTTACATGTATCACCTACATGTAAGATAAACAACTGAATAGAATTTAAGCACAAATTTTATATCAAAAATATAATAAAGCAGTCAAAGTTGGTTGGTATAAAAGCCATCAAGATCATTGTCACTGATGTTTTTTGTTTACGTTCAGAAGAAGTTTGTGAAAATTGGGACCCTAAATCTTGTTGTAATTTACGAATTTCTTGTCGGTTATTTCATGACACCTTGTATTCTACGATTCTTGTCGACTATCTCGTGACACCTTGTATTTTACGATTCTTGTCGACTATCTCGTGACACCTTGTATTTTACGATTCTTGTCGACAATTTCGTGAAACCTTGTATTCTGTAATTGTTGTCGACTATTTCATGACACCTTGTATTCTGTAATTCTTGTCGATAATTTCGTGACACCTTATATTCCACGATTCTTGTCGACAGTTTCGTGACAACTTGTATTCTATGATTTTTGTCGACAATTACGTGACACCTTGTATTCTGTAATTCTTGTCGACTATTTCATGACACCTTGTCGACCATTTCGTGACACCTTGTATTCTGTAATTCTTTTCGACCATTTCGTGTAACCTTGTATACTACGATTCTTGTCGACTATTTCATGACATCTTGTATTCTATGATTCTTGTCGACCATTCCGTGACACCTTCTTTTCTACGATTCTTGTCGACCTTTTCGTGACATCTTGTATTCTACGATTCTTGTCGACTATTTCGTGACATCTTGTAGTCTACGATTCTTGTCGACCATTCCGTGACACCTTCTTTTCTACGATTCTTGTCGACCTTTTCGTGACATCTTGTATTCTACGATTCTTGTCGACCTTTTCGTGACATCTTGTATTCTTCGATTCTTGTCGACTATTTCGTGACACCTTGTATACTACGAATCTTGCCGACAATTTCGTGACAAATTGTATTCTGTTATTCTTGTCGACTATTTCATGACACCTTGTATTCTACGATTCTTGTCGACTATTTCGTGACACCTTGTATACTACGAATCTTGCCGACAATTTCGTGACAAATTGTATTCTGTTATTCTTGTCGACTATTTCATGACACCTTGTATTCTGTAATTCTTGTCGACCATTCCGTGACACCTTCTTTTCTACGATTCTTGTCGACCTTTTCGTGACATCTTGTATTCTACGATTCTTGTCGACTATTTCGCGATATCTTGTATTCTGTGATTCTTGTCGACCATTCCGTGACACCTTGCATTCTGTAATTTTTGTCGACCATGTCGTGTCACCTTGTATTCAACGATTCTTTGTCGACCATTTTGTGACACTTTGTATTCTGTTATTCTTGTCGACCATTTTGTGACACCTTGTATTCTGTAATTCTTGTCGACTATTTCGTGCCACCTTCTATTAAACGATTCTTGTCGAACATTTTGTGACACCTTGTATTCTGTAATTCCTGTCGACCATTCCGTGACACCTTGCATTCTGTAATTCTTGTCGACCATTTCGTGACACCTTGTATTCTACGATTCTTGTCGACCTTTACATGACACCTTGTATTCTATGATTCTTGTCGACCATTCCGTGACAACTTGTATTCTATGATTCCTGTCGACCATATCGTGACACCTTGTATTCTGTGATTATTGTCGACCATCTCGTGACACCTCGTATTCTATGACTGGAAATCGTCCACCCAAAAATTTTCTACATGTAATGACAGAATACACTTACATATGTATATTGTACGATGTGTCAACTGACGATCGAGGTACAAGCATTACGAAAACTGCAACATGATGACTCTTCCAACAAGGAATATGAAGATACAACTTATGTTTATTAACAATCAAACCAGCTGACATCCGAAAACTCCATTGTGAAACAAGATATCAACAAAGTACATACAAAGATACAATGTCCCCCAAAAGAACACCATAGGTATTTTTTCCGGGTGAGTCAAAGAACGAACAACTTGAACAATTTGAAAATGACTGAAATGGAATTCTGATCAGTGTCACTGATTTTCAGTTGATTTTCGCTGACATAAAGTCATACATGATGTATATCCGTGTGGGATTCTACACATTAAGAGCCAACCATGGAATGACTTGGGCATATTAATACAAAAAAATGTAGTTGTTGGAATTACATGCAGAGCCTTCAGATTGAAATGTAAATGTTTCCTCAAAAATGCCAAATAACTTTAAAAAAAAGGAAGAAGAAGAAGAGAAGGGGAACCCAGATAGAATATGTATAATACATTTTGTCTATGGGTTATAGGTGATATTCTACATATGATTTAACGACTTGTGTATTTATTTCACACAGAAACAAGATAACAAAATACACATGTTCGGTCTTTTCGCATCATGAAATATGATGTATTCTAACCACTCAAAAGAATCAAAAGCTTAGAATCCAAGAGGATTGATTTTCATTTTCATTACCAAAGGTTTTCGATCGAAACGTCTATTTTTTCTATTTTCACTTTACTTTCACACGAATACCTCGCACGTGCATGGGATATAAATAACATTTTTAAGTCCGAGAACAAAATTAAAGAGCTCCACGTGCAATATAATTCAAAGAAAGTAAAAATAATATCTTTTCATGAGAGAAAATAGCGGCCATTACTCGTCAGAAGCAATCAAGATTCATTGTTAATTACTTTCATGAAATGGGCTTCCGTCTTAGCTATCCAACTTCTAGTGGCTTAACTTCTTTTGAATCAAAGCAAGAATTTTCTACCAAAGAAAGCAAGACAAGAGCATTTGAAATCATATTATTTACTTTTCAAATACATCATCCAGGCTAAATATAATTGATATATATTTGACGTTTTTATGATTTTGCTTGCAAACAATGAATTTATGAAAACTTAGACCGAGAACAGGCCAAAATTTTATTCTTGAGTTGGTAACTCAAGAATAAAATTTTGGTCTGATCTCGGTCTAATGAAAACTATCCCAATCATTTCAAATTATAAAATTCTTAAGCTTGATACTCCTTTTTTCATCCGGAACATACGGGTTGGTTCTTTATACTACGTGGCAGTAAACATTTGTGTTTCTATTTGAAGAAAACAACCTGTGTGTTCCGAATGCCCTTTTTCATCACCGAAATTTATATCCGGTTTGTCGATATTTCTTCCCGTATCGATATTTTTTTTCATTTGACAGCATTAAAATATTACGAAAGCTAATTAGTGCCATTTTTAGAAAATAAAAAAATAAAAGTCGTTGAAACAAGTTAAGAAGTCGTTCAAACAAGATAAAAATCTGGGTCCTGTAGCATCATACCTTTTTTTGGTACATTTTTTGACATAATTTTCATACTTTTTGGCCATATTACATTGTTTAGATTGAGGATCACTGACGAGGGTTTAGTACCCGAAACGTGCATGTCTGGTCCATGCTGTAAATATATCAGGTCTTAAATGATGCTATTGAATTTGAAGAAGTTTAACATTTAACTTGTTTTAAACTACTTTTTACCTTGTTTGAACGACCATATAGTTTACTAATAACGAATCAGCTGAAGAAATCGAGAGAGAGAGAAAAAAGAGAGAGAAAAAAGGAGCAATTAAGAAGAAATCCGTTAAGAAGTCTAATTCACGGACTGAAATTGGTCCATGAGTTTTCAGAATAGCGAACATTAGTCTGTAGATCAGGTGAGCTACATATAAAAACACCAATAATTATATGGACACCTTCGTATACAACCTGACATTTAGATGAAGAATTCAATAGGATCCCATTTATCAAAATATAAACTAATTCATGCCTCCTTAACATATATATGATAAAAAAAAATAAACGAGGCATTTTGAAAACCTTTTGACACAAAGCAAACCGCGTACATTTAACCGAACTGCCTTTTACTGAGACTTCATACACTCATGAAAAGATCTTTGTATGTACTCCATCGGAATGGTAAAAAGGAAATTCAAATCAAATATTACGTCTGAAATGATCCTTTCAAAAGAGAAACTGAGGACCTGACTTTGGGCGCCTGGCAACACACAGTCAAGTTCTATTCAATTTGTACTTTAACGCGTAATCAACAAAAAATTGAATCATAGCAATATGAAAAATTCTATAATACGACACGATTAAGGTAGGTTTAAACGCTCTCTCTCTCTCTCTCTCTCTCTCTCTCTCTCTCTCTCTCTCTGTTTGTATATGTTCACCACTGCATTTCAAAGTTACAATTCCATATTAAAAAAAGGTAAAATTTTATTTAAGGTTTATATTAAGTACATAATTATGATAATCCTTCCGCATACATGTACATGTATTAAGTTTATACTATTCTTTATTTCTGACAGGTCTCAGAGTTTGACTTGAGTAAAGCGTCGAGAAATTTTCGGGATAATGAGTTCATCTGAGAGCCAAAGAAATGTCCTTGTTTGCGCCTTATGTAGGAAACAATTTGCAGATCCTAGGTACTTGCTATGTCTTCATACATTTTGTCGAAATTGTATTAAATCGAATGCAGGAAGAGTGCGAAAAGGAAATTCCAAAGAATACCCCTGTCCCTTGTGTCAAAGAAAAACCCCGATTTCAGACAAGGGAGATAAATGTATCGATGAACTTCCGGTGAACGATTTGATACTTAACATAATAAATGCAAAGAAACTACAAAAAGGAGAAGTAAGTTGTGTCCCCTGTAGTCGCAAGGGGAAATCTGTAAAAGCAACTAATTGGTGCGATGTATGTCGGGAAGGTATGTGTGACGAATGTAATGAGGTGCATAATACACTTCAGAGTACCATGAAACATGACACTGTGAGGATTTCGCAGCTCCGGAAACGGACCCTACAGGAAGTTGCAATGACGCCATTATGCGCGGAACACGGTGAAAAATTGACAAAGTTTTGCAAAGATCACGATAAAGCTATATGCACATCCTGTGCTGCAAATAGCCATCGAGCATGTAAAGATGTATTGACGATCGAAGACATGGCAAAGGAGAGAAAAGGGATGTATAGAGATGTCAAAGGCACACTTGAAAAGCAGATGATAAATGCAAATCTCTTGGTCGAGGATAGAAATGATGCATTCTCTTTCTTCGACAACACGAGTCTAAATACCAGAAGCGTTATTGAATCCGTCCGTAAGAAACTGAATGACGTTTTGATAAAATGTGAGAAAAAGGCACTGAAAGATCTAGACGACGTTTGTGAAAAGGAAAAGTCGGAATTTCAAAGTCAGATTGCCGCCACTGAACATCTAGCTGAAGAAAGTGGAAATGCCCTAGCTTTGGTGGATACTGCTATGAGAGACGCAAGTGACGTCGATAAAATACAATGGTTAGGTAAATTTGACGATGAATCCGGAAGACTTTCACAGGACCTTCAAACAATAGATGCAAAAATTCCTAGATCATCTTTAGATTTCAAGATACAACAGCAGATTCAGGAGGTTGTGAAATCTGTGGATACCCTCGGTGAGCTTGTCTTGTCTAAGGAAGGGAAATCATCATCTGAAAATAAATTTGTGAAACCAACCCAAAATAAGCCAACCGTGAAGGTCTATCGAACACTCCCCCTCACGACTCCAGAACCCAGGCAAGCGGAACGGACATTCAGCGCGAGGACCCCTTCAGACGACGAACCCTGCTGGATAACAGGCATTGTCAACCTGTCGTCAAATTTATGGGTGTTTGCAGACAAAAGTAACTCAAAACTTAAAATCTACACCGACGAATTCAAGCTGAAGTCTGAATATTTCATTGAGCAAGCGCCATTTGACGTCACTGCCATTGATCAGAGTCAGATAGGCGTTTCAATACCTACGGAAAATAAAATTCAAATCTACGACGTGAGGACCGGAATAGATCCCGTGAAATCTGTCAAAATTAAAGCACAGTGCTATGGTATCAGCTTTTCAAACAACATGTTCGTGGTTGCTTGTCCACTGTCGGCGCCTCCTAGTGTTAGATTTGTCTCCCTTGACGGACAGGAAATGACGCAGATGTCGCCTCGAGATAACGTCATTCCCTTGTTTCTCCGTCCGTTGTACGTGAAATACTATCCAAATGGCGTAGACTTTGCGGTATCGGATGCCAACAAAAACCACGTAAGCTGTCTGAACAGAGCAGTTTTTCGGCATTTCAAGTACGTGAATTTCAATCTCACCGGACCAAGAGGGATAACTCTAACTCAAAATGGCGGATTGTATGCTTGCGGCTGGGGATCTGACAACGTTCATAAAATCGATGGAAACGGCAAATATGTGGAGGAAATTCTGAATAGACATAACGGAATCATAAGCCCACAGAACGTCTGTGTCTCAGCCAATCAGAAACTTCTCCTTGTGACCCTTGACCTAACAAGTGGAAACAGCGACACGATCTCCGTGTTTGAGTTGTAGGAAAATCTTCCTTTGGGGGGGGGGGGGTCACTTATGATTTGATGCATTTATAGTATGTACATTTATTTATTAGCAATATGGTAATAAATTTGTAAGAATAGATATAATTTTGTTTTTGAGTGGCTTTGGATGATTTTCTGAAGGTGTTCATATGATAAACTGCGCTGAACTAAGTAAAATTAAAGATAGAATAATTTTAACCATTAATAAATGAAAAGTAAAGCAAATAGAGGATACGAATACATTATCTACCCAGGGTTCTATGCGCGCTAGCACCACACCTCTGTCAACGCTATATTGCAGAAGTTTACTAAAATTTCACATAATAAAAAGAAAATGTAAGTATTGTAAAGTACTTTTTAAGATCAATAAATCAGTCAGCAAGTTAGAAATGAAAACTATTTTGTGTAGGTCGCGTAGAAAGTTCATCACACGCAATTTTATACATTTGTAAATGGGAAAAGTAATGAAAAAAATCGACAACGAGGAGCGTTATCATTCAAAATCAGTTAAGTTGCGCCAATACGCAAAAACTGTGTCAGAATACATTTTTGAAAGAAACATATTTGTTATAGCGTGAGCAAGAATCATAGAGAGAATTTTTTGCTTTTGCTTTTTACTTGCATTAGTTTCTATTCCTCCATATGCCTTATGGTTACCTTTGAACTCGATATGTGTGGATTTTCCTATCATATAAGGGTTGTATTTGTCAAAAAATGCATGTCACAAACTGAGATGTATGATAAAATGGGTTGTCAGTGACGCGAAAATGAATTAAATTCAAAATATTTAGCACATATTTTAATAAAAGTAATATCAGTATTTTAAAAAATCGAGTTCAGTTCATACGCTTCATAGTATTTTACTCTGAATTATACTAAACTTGATTGTCACAAGATTTACGGTGAATTACGTTACCATCTTTGGAGATCTAGGATGAGTTAAAATTAGAACTATATAATATCATAACAATACTTTTCTAACTTGTAATAAACCAAACTTTAATAGTTTTCCACTGAATGTTTTACTTTCGTTTCATTTTAGGAAACAAATCCTTTCATTTCTTATTTTCTGAAAAATTCACTTATTTTGTGAATTACGTTACGCTGCTTTTACTGTGATAAGAATAGCAGAGTGCATTACTACATGTGTATGATCATGTCGTAATCGGGTGCTTATGCCTTTAGGCCAAAAGAAAAAAGACCTTTGTTTCCCATCACCCGACCGACCCTACTCAAAGCTGCCGACCCTAATGTTTTTTTCCCGATTTTTAGTTGCATTTAGGTTTTTCGCGCCAATTTTTTGACCGTCGCGGTTTATGAAATACATGCCAGAAATGTTAAATCTACCGATTTTGGTGTAATTTTATCTACCTTTTAACATTACCTATTGCAAAACCATTCATTTTCATTCTTCCACTTTTTTAAATTTTGTAAAAATACACAGCAATCTATAATTTCTCTCTCCAAACGCTACTTAATATTTTACGGCGCTACCGGATTGGTTTCCCTTTTTTCCCACAAAAGGATTAACGCCTGACAATGTTTGTACTCACTGATTGTTATAAAAACGTACAGTCTGACTCAGGTTTCTCATTAACTCAGCCGGCGACCTTCGATATCTCATCTCCTACTTATGGTAAAATCGCCGCCTTCTTCCGTAAAAAAAATATTCGTCGTATCTAAATTTCAATTGCAGGTTAATATGAAAATTGAATGTGTTCAAAAGGATTAGTTGTCCTGTAAAATCTGTTTAAAAAAAACTTTTCCTTATACAAGGTACGCGATAAATATTTCGGTAACTATACAGTGCGTTAGTTGTTTTCAACGCTGTGCAACGGGTTATTTTACGGCAATGTAAGTTAAAGAAGTACAATAGAACGATTACATCTCGACATTTTCACGCCTATAAATAAAATTTTAATACGAAAAATTGTATAACTATTGACCACGCGCCTCCGTGTCGGTCTGAATAGGGATATTGCGCTTCTGACGTTACAATGTATGTTTGCGGCCGGTAAATGCTGATTTTATGGTCGCAAACTGAGTCTTTTTTGCAACACGTTACTGGAACCAGAAAAAAACCCCGGATGTTTGTAAAATCAGCACTTACCGGCTACAAACTTAACGTTAAATGCAAGTTACCGTATTCCCATTTTCATGAAATCTCTACTGACGTTAACTGCGAGTATTTTCTAATTTTATGGCCGTATCTGAGGAGGGAACAACTTATGAAATTCGGCTCTTATCTGAAACATTGCATTAGAATATATGGTAACTCGACAATATAGGGATTAATATGGAAGCAAGCCCATCGATTTTGAGGGAAAGGTCTAAAGGTCAAATTTGGCGATATGCTTATAATCAGGAGGAGAAGCCTTTTGATTTTGGGTAAACAGGTCAAAGGTCATGGTCACTTTCAGGAAAAACCAATGGGTTCTGTATAGATGATAAAAATGCAGATTCAAGGTCACCATGCTTGGGAGACCAGTTTTAAAATGCTCAGTAACATTTATAAATATTTTGCTATTTGCCACAGGTTACAGACACAAAATGACCCCCCCCCCTTCTTTCTACGTGGTTTAACATGTCTGTGTTTACTGATGATTTCTCCATCTATTTGACAGACAACACATATTTGAAGAGCATGATTCAATGATACCTTTAAATTAAATCACATTTAATATATTTTTCTAAACAAGGCTACAAAAGTAGATAAAAAAAAATTCAAAAAAAAATAATAAATTCCGACCGACCTACCCTATTTTATTTCAGCATGTTATGGGAAACACACATATTATTTTTTTAGGCCTTATATAATGACAATCACAATTTGATTAAAGCTCCCTTACGTACGGAGAGGCAGATAATACACACAAAAAAACCATGACCGTGAATTACGTGACGGTGAATTACGTTACGTAGTAGATACTAAATTCAGAGAAATATCCATTCCTGAGGTGTCTAGATGGGATTTATCTTAATTATTTTACTTACAGACATGCTAGCTAGTGATAATACTTAGTCTGTGGACAGAAACACTATTTGAAATGTCAAATATATACAATTTACAATTTTTTAGCTAGTAGGTATTCTTCTTAATCACAATATTCTACATTTTGCAGGTTGTTTGATAAAGTTTGTAGTTGAAACATTTGAATGTATCTCATACGTATGTGTATTGAGAAAAATAGTCATCATGCAGATAATGCTGAAGTTTCCAAAGCAGGCGAGAATTCCTGCCATAACGTAATTCACACTGTGTAACGTAATTCACTTTTGGGTATCTTTATTGATTACAGAGGACAATGATTGCACAAAGTAATACTGAATCACAAAAATGTATACAAAAGATGATATGGCTGATATGGAAGATAGAAATCAGCTTAGAAATAAGAAAGAAATACACTAAAATAAAGTAGTTATATGTACAAAAACACTTTGCTTTTCTTGTCTGTAAGATGTTCTATTTCAAGTATGTTAAAACATGCCAGATTATTCAAGTTTGTAATATATTTTGATCTAGCATAGATTCAGATCCTGTTTGAAGGTCTACAGAGCAATGGATCGGCAAGGAATTGTTAAGTTAAACATAATTTTTTCATGGACAATTAAATTTTAAAAGAATTTTTGTGAATTACGTTACGGCACTTTGGGGTATGAAAACTCTGAAAATTGGAAACTAAACATGATAATTTTGGGGTCTTCTGTTAAAGTTTGTATTATATCAATTCATATCATCATTTAAAAAAGATTTGGGACGGTGGTTCTCAAAGTATGTCTGTATAAAACGAATTTGAAAAGCTAGATACATGTAAATACTTGTAATCATAAATCATTGCTTGACCATATTTGAGGCCATTTGGCTGTTATATGCAATATTTTTTTATTTCTTCAAGTACGATTTACTGTTCTATGATCGTGTCCTCTTGATATAAAATGCTATCAGAGATAAAACAAGTGAAATCTTGCTTAAAAGGTGACGGAATTTCTCGTTTCGTGAATTACGTTACGAGGTACTTTCAATGTATGTCTTTATCTTATAGCCATTTCCTCCGAGTTATTGTAGATTTTGCAGTTTATATGTTTTCACTATCAACTAAATGCAAAATCCGGGGAATCTGTTTTACTCTGTTATCCCTTAAAATCAAACTATCATAATTGCAAAACATCAATAACTTAAACTTCGTGATTAATTTGCACAAATAAATTAGCTGCTCTCCTTCACGAATATATGAAAATCTATACGAAATGCATTCGTTGACCATCATAATGACTATAGTTACCGATAAATCAAACTATTGAACAATTGCAACGTTTTTCATTGTCAGAAAATTTTATTATTAACATATGCCCTCATATGTAACGTAATTCACATACAATTACATATCAGTCTACATCTAATTAAATTTCTGGCTAAAATGCTGGTTAAATTTTTTTCTATAGCCTTTTCCAAAACACATATATACCAAGCTTCAGAATCGACATGGTTTTGAAATATTCCTGATCTTAAAGTTTGCGGCCGTTTTGAAGTTGAAATTGGCGCAACTTAACTGATTTTGAATGTATATATTTTTCTATAAGACAAGATCCCTGTTACATGTACCTGCTATATCTCTGATAAATATTCAAGCCTTGACAGTACGGTGTTCATTAGGGGACATCGCTTCTTCAAATCTTCGCCCTACTATATATCACCAGTCGAAGAATTGAAGAATTGAAGTAATGATGCGAAGAATTGAAGTAATGATGCGAAGAATTGAAGTAATGATGCGAAGATTTGAAGAAATGATGCGAAGAAACGATTATTTCTTCAAATCTTCGCATCATTCCTTCAAATCTTCGCATCATTACTTCAATTCTTCGCATCATTTCTTCAAATCTTCAAATCTTCGCATCATTTCTTCAATTCTGTAAATCTTTTAATCTTCGCATCATTACTTCAAATCGTTAAATCTTCCACTCATACTCAATAAAACCGTGCAAATGGTGTCCCCGGCCGTTCATTTTTCATAGACAACAGATACAAGGCATTTCTAAATGTCGTGACTTAGGAGTACATAGGACCTCATTGGCCATATAAGAAAAAATATATTTGTCACTATCATCCTGTCTGCAGACCAGCTGAAACCCCTATTTTTGTAACATACGTGACTGTCGCCATTTAAGAATTTTACATTCAAGTCACTGAAAACAAAGTAAAACACTTTCAACCCAGAAAAACTTTATTTTCTCATTTTAGGGTGACGTGTTTTACATCTTTTCAGATTAATGAATTTTCTATTTAAACCTGATTAGTTTGATTTCCATCACATTGAAAAATGTCGCCAATTTTCGATTTTTCAACATAATGAATGTATAAAGTTATACTATGTTGGCTAAAAAGATGGTTATAAATGATTAAACGACTTTATGATAAAGAGAAAAGGTCTCATCTAATATGCATTGAACATTTTTTTGAGTAATCAGAAGTATGTTTGAAAAAAGTCAAGTTTTTCATCAAAAAATTGATTGGTCATTTAAGAATGTAACATACGATACCTATCATAATATTTCTCATGAACATAAAAGATGGTGCCTACACTCTTTTTATCCTTCTTTGCTAACGTAAGAAGATATTCAATCCAGTGCAACGAGAAAAGTATCATAAATTATGAAATAAACTGGAGATGAAAGTTGATTTTTAACATACGTGATGTAACATACGTTGTCTGCCACTACAATTCATTGGTATTAAATCGTTTTTCTGATGATCAGTGATCACATGGTAGGTCACATGGTTTGAAGAGATGTTGTTCCTTCATAATAAGCAAAAATAATACTGCTACGTAGGAGAAACAAATGTGAAATTACTTTTATCCAAGATTTTACCCAATTTTAGATAGTGTCGGATATTTTATTTAAAATTTTCAGAAATTAAGTATCACACGAATAAAATAGTTCAATGCTATTTTCAAAACACATAACTGTGCATGATAAGCTCAAATTCCCTCTGTTGTACATCTTATTGTGTATTTTAAGTTCGTAACATACGTTACAATTGGTAACAAATGTTACCATGTGCAATTCTTTCCGTTTTACGAATCAGAGCGAAGAACCGTCGGTTGTAAGTCCTGTATTCTATTAGAAATCACTTAGAACCATACAATTAGATCATAAGCATGTAAGAAAATTTCATTCTATGCACAATTTGGCAAAATATGAGCATTTTGCTTCAAAGAATGAAGTAAAATGTGAAAGAATACATCTAAAATGTAAGAAATTTCACTCTGAATTAACTTTTAGTGACTTTTCTATCATTACAGTTTGAACTGTTATGTTTGAATTCAAATTCTTTGATAATTGATGATACATCCATGATTGCACTGTATAATAAACGTAAAATTATGATTCTTCTTTTGGGAAACATACGTTACCATGTTTTTCTCATTAATTTGGAGACTTCTTTGGTCCATCACCAACTTCAAGTTTAGTAAAACGGATAAGACTTATCCAATTTCGTTAATAAACGAGGAAAATTGGGGTTTTGGTCCCATATGTTTTTATTGGATTAAAGTTAGAATGAATATCTTTCATAAATTAAATTTGTATTTACTAATGTTTAAATCACCCTGATGAAAAGTTCTTAAAATAAAGACTTAGTTGAAAATATGGTGCTTGAATATTGAAAAGGATAAAATCTTAAGAAAAAGCTGATGAAATGTCAAAAAATATTCTAACTTCAAGCAACTCTAGAGTACTAAAGTCATCAGTAATTGATAATTTGAAACATACGTTACTTCTGATTAGCTTCAATAATATGCTTCAAAAATTAAAGAGAGCTGTTAAAATTTCTTAAATCAAGTGTATTTGCATACATATATATATGAAACAGATATATAAATGGCTTTCCGGATATTAAATTATCACAAATTAAAGATATTGATAGTGAAACCTGGTCATTATGTTTGCACATTTCGTTGATTTGGTCGGGCTTTTGTACCTGTAGCTCTTCTTCGTCAGAAAAGGGCAAAAATGAAGATAGATGAACACAAATTCATTAATTTTGCAGAATAAAACTATATTTTGGAGAATCAGTTATAATAATGGAGAAATAACAGAGTAGGAAACATTTTTTTACGAATTATAGTGACGCAATATGTAGGTAACACATGTTACATTGAGGTAAATTTTAAAAATACGGTCATCTTTTAAATTCATATTTTAGAAAAACGGAAAAAATAATGTTGAAAATATTTTGGGAATTAAACCCTCGGGTATATAGCTTTATTTCCCCAAGAGATTGAAATTTTATGAGGACACTCATGTCACCTCATTTTTCAGACCCTATTTGCACGGTTTTATTGACTTTGAGTGTTCGCATCATTACTTTAAATCTCAAATCTTCGCATCATTACTTTAAATCTTTAAATATTCGCATCATTTCTTCAAATCTTTAAATATTCGCATCATTACTTCAAATCTTCAAATCTTCTCATCATTACTTAAAATCTTCAAATATTCGCATCATTACTTCAAATCTTCAATTCTTCGCATCATTACTTCAAATCTTCAATTCTTCGCATCATTACTAAAATTCTTAAAATCTTCAATTCTTCGCATTTTGACTTTGTCAGAAATAATCATTTTTGCACTATATCTTTCAATAACTAAATGATATATATGATTTTATGAACTGATTTACTGTATAATAATCATTTTAAGTAACTTCATGCTTAAATATATATTTTATGCTAGAATTGCATTTTCAGCTTCTATTCCACAAACACTCGGAAGAGGAGGAACCCAGAATTCTTATTGCATCACATGTACAATAACATGTTGTAAGTCGATGCTTTTTCAACTGTAAAGTATAATTATTTCAAAAATTGAGATATCTTCGAAATGATTAACCCATAGTCTTTGTTTTTATAAATATATTTCTGAGTGATTTTGTATTGTTACTTTCATTGATTTTGGTAGCTTTTGTTATATAGGGGACATTGAAAAAGAAATGTTTTACGCCAGAAATCCAATATTTTTTTTTCTATTCAAGATTTTGAATCGGGTTTACATACGGGCGTGTCAACCTCCTTAAAAATTTGCAGATTGAAAATCGCGCCCTCCAATTTTACATAAGGAAATAATTCATTAAGATTCAAAATGAATAAATTACAGCTAGGATAATTACAGGAACAACTAAGTTAATAAGTCATAATACATTATACTCTGAGTCTAAATTAGAAAAGTTAGATAAAAGAAGAGAAAAGCATAAACTGATTCAATTTTATAAAATTAAGAATAATCTTACGCCAGAGTACCTTAGTAACCTTCTTCCACCCAATCATGACGAGCAGCATAATTATAACACTCGCAACTCTCAAAATATTCCATCATTCTCAACTTTGTAGAACTACTTACCATTTCAATAGCTTTTTCCCCTCCTCAATTCGACTCTGGAACAACTTGCCACAAAATGTTAAAAATTCCAAATCACTTATTTCTTTTAAAACTGCACTTTCTAAACTATATAATCCAGGTAAAATCCCAAGCTACTACTATGTTGGTTCACGACGCGGTCAGGTGCTTCATACTCGAATTCGAACACGCTGCAGTGCACTAAAACAACATTTGTATCTACGCAATATTGAAAACGACCCGTATTGTCAGTGTGGCCGGGTAGAATCTGCCGCCCACTTCCTATTGGAGTGTTCGATCTTCACTAATCTACGTACTGTTTTACTGAACAATTTAAATTTTCACGTGACTTGCAACCTTTTACTTTTTGGAGATGAGAATAAATCATTTGAGTTTAATAAAAACATTTTTCTCGAAGTACAAAGTTATATTTTGAAAAGTAAACGATTTTCCTAAATCATCTATTTTATTTTCTTTCCCCACCAACACAAACATCTTATTATCTAAGTTGGACAAGGATTATCGCCATTGTAAATATATTACTATATGATTTTTTTTCTTCTTTCTCATCACCTCAATGTTTTGATTGTATTGTGACCTAATTATCATATCTTTACACTTTACACTTTTCTCTCTCTCTGTCCCTCTCACATCTATCACATTATGACTGCATTGTTCTCTCTCTCTCTCTCTCTCTCTCTCTCTCTCTCTCTCTCTCTCTCTCTCTCTCTCTCTCTCTCTTCTTTTTACGTTTAATTGCATTTTTTCATTTTGTCACATGATTGTATAATTGCCTCTTTTTCTCACCAGTGTACTTACAGGAATTTTGGGGAGAAGAATTTATACAAGCTTTAAGCTTTTTTTTCTGATCCTGTCATATATACTTATTGTATCAAATGTATTCATGTATTATATTATTGTGATGAATAAATATGTTTAAACTAAAATGAATAAAATTCTAGCATAAGATATATATTTAAGCATTAAGTTACTTAAAAATGATTAATATGCAGTAAATCAGTTCATAAAATCATATCTCACTGAATTATTAAAAGATATAGTGCAAAAATGATTATTTCTGACAAAGTCAAAATGCGAAGAATTGAAGATTTTTAAGAATATAAGTAATGATGCAAAGAATTGAAGATTTGATGTTATGATGCGAAGAATTGAAGATTTGAAGTAATGATGCGAAGATTTGAAGATTTAAAGTAATGATGCGAAGATTTGAAGATTTGAAGTAATGATGCGAAGATTTGAAGATTTAAAGTAATGATGCGAAGATTTGAAGATCTGAAGTAATGATGCGAAGATTTGAATATTTAAAGTAATGATGCGAAGATTTGAAGATTTGAAGTAATGATGCGAAGATTTGAAGATTTAAAGTAATGATGCGAAGATTTGAAGATTTAAAGTAATGATGCGAAGATTTAAAGATTTGAAGTAATGATGCAAAGATTTAAAGATTTGAAGAATTGAACAAATGATGCGAAGATTTGAAGATTTGAAGAAATGATGCGAAGAATTGAAGTAATGATGCGAAGATTTGAAGGAATGATGCGAAGATTTGGAGAAATAATCGTTTCTTCGCATCATTTCTTCAAATCTTCGCATCATTACTTCAATTCTTCGCATCATTACTTCAATTCTTCGCATCATTACTTCAATTCTTCGCATCATTACTTCAATTCTTCAATTCTTCGACTGGTGATATATAGTAGGGCGAAGATTTGAAGAAGCGATGTCCCCTAATGAACACCGTATGACAGAGATATAGGAACGATGCCAAGAGAATTATAGTTGTGACATCGACACTTGCCTATTCAAGTTGTAAACAAATACAAATCAAGATCCGGAAATGTTACTTATGTTATAGTGTTTTACATTGAAACAGAGAACAATTAAAAGACACAAATAAAAAAAAACCAAACAAACGAAATTGATTACAGTAGGAAATGAAAATTACAAGACCCCCCTTTTCATCACCTTACAAACTTCTACACATTGCTAATTCTAGCAACTGATCACCTACAATTTTGTCTAGAAATCAGAACTCACGGCGATAAAGAAACACGTAGCAAAATATTGTGAAACTGTTCTCGACAGGATTGATGTATACTTATTGTGGTCTATTGAAAAGTCAGGGGATGTAATTGACAAAATGAAATCTAGACATTTTCAAGCCAATACGATTTCTTCATACGACTTTTCAAATATGTACACCACATTTTCTTACGACAAATTTAATGATCGATTGCCCAAACTCATTAAATGATGCTATGATCGAGAGGGGAAACTTATATTTGTATACGTCTGAATCAAAGTGTTTCTTTTCCGCTAAAGAATACAAATCATGGACATGTAGTGACCCGTGTGTTGCTTTGTCCTTCCTCTTGGACAACATTTATGTAAGATGATAATTTGAAATGTTTCATTGGTACATCTATTCTTTGGTACTTCCATATTGTTTTCATTTTCGTGCGTGAACATCGACGGCGAGTGCGGGGCTAGCCAAACAGGGGATACTTACTCCTTCTGAGCACCTGGTCCCATCTCTAGCTTTGCTAGGGGTCCGTCGATGCTCAATTTGGTGCTCTATTGTGAGTGCTGTTGAGATTGTCTTCAGGATTCTAGGGAACTTGATGATATTCTAACTATCGACAATCTTGTTTGTGAAAAGTGTAAAAATGCTATTTATCCACAAGAATTTACTCTAAACAAGGCAAACGTTACAATCACAGAAACATCTTTTTTTTTATCTAAATATCAAAATTGTTAATGGGGAGATTCATAAAAGTATGTATGATAAAGAGATGATTTTGGATTCAACATAATAAATTTTCACTGGCTTGACGGTGATGTCCATAGATTACTATCATACGGTATTTACATTTCACATTTCATCCAGTATGCTAGAGCATGTACCGATGTTTTGGATATTCATGGTAGAAATTTACAATTTACAAAGAAACTTTCGGTCATAGTTTTCGCTTTCATAAATTTGTAAAGACTTTCTGGAAATTTTACAAAAAAATATTGGTAACTTCTTTTGAAATTCGGAACAATACAAGCAACAGAGCATATTACTTTTGGTATTTAACAACCTGTATTTTATGGTGACATAATTAACAAAATAAGAAGGATCAAAGGTAGACAGATTGTGTTAGAATTATCAAACACCTTTTATACCGTGGATGCAATCTGTCACCAGACGAACACTTGTCTTGGTACTGGACCAATCTACAGCGTTATACCAGCGCATTCTTAAGAATTGCAATCTGACTGACTTTGAGACCTCTGGGTGATCGGAAAAGTGGGAGGGTTGAGCGCACGTAATTCGGATAACCACACCGTCTGCTACTGGCGTGGCAGATGACCGTCCTAATTCGGCACCGATTACCCATGTACAGTCATTTGTGTTTGATGCTATTATGCGATTTGGTCTTCCCTGTACCTTTTGCGTGTCATGCTGTGCGTCTCTCCTCTGTGTTTTTCGTGTCATGCTGTGCGTCTCTCCTCTGTGTTTTGCGTAACAGATGGCCGTTCTAAGCCGGTACCAGTTAGCCGTTGATCTCGATGGTTTTAGTGTGATCTTTTGTGTTTCATGTTTTAATGGTATGAGTTGGTGTTCCTTGTATCTTTTGTTTTGCGTCTCCTTCTGTGGGTGTTTACTCTGCCTGTGTTTATGCATTGGGTGTTTTGGGGTTCTGCTGTGGGTGCTGCAACCTGATGTTGTTGGAGATCCCCTCATTTCTACCTTCCCAAAGAAATTCTATATTTGAACTATTCCTTTGATTATTTACTTTTATTTAATTCTGACTAAATAGAATCAAATCAAACAATAACGCTCTTAATTTTCACAATTATCCATGCTTTCTCTATTTACATTCCATGTTTACATTTTATTCCATTCCTATCTTTATGAAGAATTAACTTAACCCAACCGAAGACACTCTGTCCACCCAAACCCAACCCACCCATGGTCGAACTGGATCCTCCACCCCATTCGGAAAAAATGATCAAAGTATTATAGATCCACGTATGGTACACGTATATTAGTACAGGCCAGTCAAATTGCCCCTAGATGTACAGGTGTTAGAGCTTTATCAGTTTAAACGTCCACAACATTGACGATACAGAAGAACGCACTGGTACAAACGACCTCACAGATTGGTCAATACATAGTTCGTGTCTAATCAACTTCGGTTAATTGTTCGACGTATGCAAAAATTGACACGCATTCGAAAATTTCTGTTATCAAAATGTCTTGAAATTTCTAAAACGTGGGTCCTTCAGCATCATGCCGGCACGTTTTGACATAATAACTTTCACACTTTTTGGCCATATTGTCAGCATCACCAAACAAGAGATATGTTTGATACATTTTTGTATGTGATACCTGATGTGTACATCTGTAAGTACTTCGAGACAATCACGACTTTTACAAGTTTTCACGGAGTATTTGCGACTGGTATTGCATGTAATTTGGAGACTCTCCCCGGGCACCTAGTCTCACTTCGGAATGTTAATCATTCCAATAGAAATTCTAATGATTTTGCCTTGTCTTCTCGACTTTGAAACTGAATAACTTATTATTGTTTAGATTGAGGTTCACTTACGGTGGTTAAGTAGATGTCTGGTCCATGCTGCAACTTTATCTGTTCTTTTAAAAAAGATGTTATTCAATTTGAAGACGATTAACATTTGCACCACAATGTCACCGCTGATGGACCAGGAGTCCTCAATGGCACATGTAGGCAAGTTCAATTAGCTTTGATTGATCGTTTCTTCAACGCATTTGAAAAATTTTATGTTATAAACATTTCTTAAAATTTCGAAGACGTCGGTCCTGTAGGAAAATATTCCATTCATCCTGCTTTTAAGTACAGTTTTGGACACTTTCACACTCTTTGGCCATACAACATTGCTTAGATTGAAGATCGCTGACGAGGGTTAAGTACCCGAAACGTGCATGTCTGGTCAATGCTGCAATTTTATCCGTTCTTTAATGATGCTTGAAGACGTTTAACATTGATAGGCAAATAACATTTTGTCTACAAAGTCATACATAAAACCCAATGGAAAATGTAAAAACCAATTTTCCAAATATGGATAAAATCTGTTATATTAATTATTGGAAGAGAAACATTGATGATTGCATCATTTTACGTATCGTATCACAATTGGGGAGATATAAACATTTTACATTCTATTTTACATAATATTCACCCAAATATTAAATTCACAATGGAAAGCAGTACTTAACAAATACCTTTTCTGGACATTCTTCTGCAAAGTAATGGACAAGCAACAGATATTTAGAGAAAACCAACTGACACACAGCAGTATCTGCATTTTAAAGTCAGCATCCAAAAATTTGTCTGAAAGCAATACCATAAAATTTGGCTAGAAAAAATTTGTGCAATAGTTAGTGATTTAAGAAATCGAGATATCCGTCTAAATGAAATACGTTCATCACTCTTGCACCGATTATTTCCTATTTCATAAATAAATAGATAAATAAATAAAGGTATCAAATTAGCTAAAAACATTCCATTATATGAACTAAGAAAAGTAAAGGAAAAGAAATTAGAAGAACATTTGTTACAACGGTTACCATTAATAGATGTATTCCAGAAATACTTAACGATGCATATAAAAATCTAAACCAATTAAGAATGAGGGAAATGATGGAAAATATACTAAATGAAACAAAACTAATCAAAAGCAAAAGCCAACCTTGAAATAAAAAGAAAAGATTCTTGCAAGTGCAAAATTTGAAGTGAAAAATGATTATCCATTGGAAGGTGTTTCAAAATGTAAAATCAAAAGATGTAAAATATTCGATATCCTTATTGAGGGGAAGTATTTCAAATTTGAACATTCAGCCATAGATTTTGAAATTTAATATGCGCATCTACAAATGTGGTTTATGTCATTCAATGTGAAAAATGTAAGGAGGAAAATATTGGCTCAACAAAGCAACTAAACTACAGAATTTCTCTTCATAAAAGTAATATCAAACTTTCATAAAACAGGGTTCTTTTTGTTTCAAAACATATTTTTGATTGCAGTGAAGGGAATTTCAATCAGACGATTACTCTATGATCACAATGTTAAACGTCTTCAAATTCAATAGCATCATTTAAGAACAGATCAATTTGCAGCATGGACAATCAAAGAACAAATTTTCATTGATAGATACAACCCTATGTTAAAAAGAACATGAAAAACACCCACAACCCAATAACATTTGACAACTTTATCTGATAAATAAAGCTTTTCCTATAGATAGAATTGATAATACCATATATTTACTATTTCTATACGGTATAAGCATATTTTCAGCAAGGGGTGCAAAATAATCTCATTAACGCATCCTGATTATTATCAAATTGAATATATTTACCATTGCTTGTACTGTATTGAATGTTAATATTATTATCTGAAGAGGCTAAACATACTAGCCGAAACACGTGTCGTAATAAAAATGTAAAATTTAACATCGCCTTTTTTGTGGTGCTTTACCTTTTTTTTTTCAAAGTCATACATATATACGCTCATTGAGCACATAATGATATTTAGTGAGTGAGATACGCCATGCGTGAAGAGGGGAATGTAATACCTAATACATAGTAATACTGTACGGATGCAATCCTTTATATATGCTTGTTTACACCAAGCATGGATCACATTTTAAAGTGCAGAAGTTCATCCTCCGTATTATTACTTGTAACTTTGTGGAGTTTTCTGATTTTGATACCTAAAACTTATGGATCCACTCCTGTAACGACGCTCCCCAGGAAGATCAATGGTAAGTACTTTTGATAAATTATTTAATTCATTTTTTAATCAATTACGTTTGAACAGGTGACCATCTTGCAATTTGTACATAACCCTGAATTTTAACTTGTATTAATTTCTCAAAAATGCGTTTTTTCTCATTATACATGTATTTGCGTATGCATGTTTTATATCAGATTAAAAAAGACAGTAGTCCAACTACCAAGGCTTCTGCATCCACCACCAACTCCTCACATACATAGTACGAGTTCAATCAACTTCACATACAGTAAATCAGGACCTGTCGCTCTCGGTTGTTTCCATGATCTCTAGTTCATTAGGATGGATAGAGTTGGAACACTTGCGTATGATTAAAGTTCGGATTATAGATATCAATGTACAATAACTATCTATGTTGACATATATCTATGTATCTGAAAGTGAAACTGAACTGAGATGCGAGGTGCTTTCGCCCATTCGAGAGCAAATTCTGGATGAAGTAAGGTTCGTATGAATATAACAATAAGCCTGCAAGTAGTGGGCGCAATTGGTACCGATTGGGGTGCCAACTATTTGCTGGAATACGGTTCCTCCAAACACAACGAAAATGTTGTAAAAAAAAAACCCTCAAGCATCAGAATGGTATCGTCTTCGATATACTGGTACTTTTATCTTGAATCAAAGTGTCTCATAACGAAATAAGTATCCGCCAGCCCTCTGACAAGGTATTAATATCTCCTTTTCCCATTCTTTGAAAGAAAGGTGTTGAGAATAATATCGGACAGTATATTTATGTGCTTTTGGTGTGGAGTAGTAGTGTAGAGCGTGGAGAAGTCGAAATGCTTTGAAGTTACACGTCATACATTTTTAAGCGTTAAATAGATTTGAATGTTAATGTTTTGGGGAGCAACCATTAATTCAGGAATGGACGGAAGACATATAAAGTCGTGGATTGAGGGGGGGGGGGGGTGAGGGTGTCACACAAACATAAGAAATATTCCAATTTAGATTCCATTTACTCATGAATAATTACAGGTATTTTTTTATTTAAATTCTTCCGGTGAATTGATGCGTTACATCAGTCGTTTTCTTGCGAATCTCCATATGTACCTATAAAGAATTATTTTGCAATATAATGTCTCGCTGTAGGACGCTAAGCTACATCAACAGTGCATTAAAGGTATTTTTTTAAAGAAAGTCCCTGGGTAGATCACAGACATTATTTCAGGGTTCCAACATACCAAAGGAACGGTCCACCACATATTTTTGAAAACATGTACAAATAACAGAAATAATAATAACATACAAATAACTGAAACCAGCCGTTTTGGCAGATTTCATGGGGGAGGGGGTTCATTTGACACTTCTGTCTTCCCAACCAGAACAAATTTAATAACCTTTGGTTGCTTCCTATATTTACTCTGATGAATATTTTGCAGCTACGACAACACCCCAGTGTGTTGTTCAAGCCGTTGCTACGGAATGGAAAAAGGAGGATTTTCCCGACCCCCAGGTGGACCTAGGGCGATGTGGGAGGAATTGTCAGAGGTCGTGGATATGTGACCCCAACAACGTCCTAACTGATAATTACTACGGTACTGTTCCTGACAATAATCTATAATGAGTTCAAGAAGATCCTGACGATAATCTCAACAGCACTCACAATAGGGCACAAAATACGTCTCGTTGTGATTAGATAAAGTAAGATATATCAAATAAGAGATCTTCCTATCCCATGGGAGGTTTGAAAGTGAGTGTTTTGAATATTTTCTCCTGACATGGCCGCCATAACACGTTCTATATAGATATAACCTCAGATAGTGCATGCATTTTATATATTGTTTTCATTTTCGTGCATGGATATCGACGGTGGGTGCGGCTAGCCAACAGCAGATGCTTACTACTCCCGGGCACATGTTCCCCCCTCTATGAGTGCTGTTAAGATTATCGCCAGGATCTTCTTTAACTCATCTATATATGTTAATTTCATTAGCAGAGTTTTAATGTATAAATATAACAGTCGTCTTTTTTCTATGTACTAGCACATAAACTGAAAGTTGGTAATTGTTAATTTCATTGCCAGAAATTAATAATTTAAAAGTTATATGCAATTATTTCAACTTTCTTCATTGATCGTTGTTTCAAATAACGAGCCATTCAATCAACTTCATACAGCGCATTTTTAGCTCACCTCGACGAAGTTGAGTGAGCTTATGCTATAACCTCACGCGTCCGCGTCCGCGTCCGTGTCCGCGTCCGGTTAAGAAGTTTGACGTAGCTCAGTATCTGACAAAGTACTAATGCTACAGTTACCAAACTTGCACAAGTGATTCATCTTTGGATGCCGAGGTGAACCCATGCATCGGATGCAGCATCTGACCTTTATTTTCCGCTTGAGTGACTTGGTTAAGAAGTTTGGGGTAGCTTAGTATCTGACAAAGTACTAATGCTACAGTAACCAAACTGGCACAAGTGATTCATCTTTGGATGCTGAGGTGAACACATGCATCGGATGCAGCATCTGACCTACATTTTCCGCTTGAGTGACTTGGTTAAGAAGTTTGGGGTAGCTCAGTATCTGACAAAGTACTGGTGCTACAGTAACCAAACTTGCACAAGTGATTCATCTTTGGATGCTGAGGTGAACCCATGCATCGGATGCAGCATCTGACCTACATTTTCCGCTTGAGTGATTTGGATAAGAAGTTTGGGGTAGCTCAGTATCTGACAAAGTACTAATGCTACAGTAACCAAACTTGCACAAGTGATTCATCTTTGGATGCCGAGATGGACCCATGCATCGGATGCAGCATCTGACCTACTTTTTCCACTTGAGTGATTTCGCTTTTAAACGCCAATATTGAGCAAAGTATAAGTGCTACATGTACCAAACTTGCATATTGGATGTATCTTTGATCAAACTTTCATAAAATGACCTTGACCTACTTTTTCCGCTTGAGTGATTTTGCCTTTAAAAGCCAATATTGAGCAAAGTATAAGTGCTAGATGTTCCAAACTTGCATATTAGATGTATCTTTGATCAAACTTTCATAAAATTACCTCGACCTACTTTTTCTGCTTGAGTGATTTTGCCTTTAAAAGCCAATATTGAGCAAAGTATAAGTGATACATGTACCAAACTTGCTTATTGGATGTATCTTTGATCAATCTTTCATAAAATGACCTTGACCTACTTTTTCCGCTTGAGTGATTTTGCTCTATAAAGCCAATATTGAGCAAAATATAACTGCTACATGTACCAAACTTGCATATTAGATGTATCTTTGATCAAACTTTCATAAAATGACCTCGACCTACTTTTTCTGCTTGAGTGATTTTGCCTTTAAAAGCCAATATTAAGCAAAGTATAAGTGCTACATGTACCAAACTTGCATATTGGATGTATCTTTGATCAAACTTTCATAAAATGACCTTGACCTACTTTTTCTGCTTGAGTGGTTTTGCCTTTAAAAGCCAATATACATGTACTAAGAAATATGTTTGAATTGAATTTTGCTGTCACGAGGTGAGCTCCGTAATCTGTGATTACCTATGTTTTATATTTGTATATGAATTAAATTCCACCCAAAACGCAGTTTGAAGTGGAAATTAATTCGTATTGTTCCGAGCGTTTGCTTTCGGGATTCTTCATGTCGGAAGATAGTGCATGTAGCAATTTCACGAGTATTTGAGTGTGTAACTGTGGGTCTTACTTCACAAAGGAGTAGGTGCGGTAACCTGTCATTTCGGCCCTATTTTCAAAGTTGTTTTAAAATGTCAAATGTATGGTGAGTCCAAATCATGAAAACGTTTTTTTTTATTTCACTCCTATACTGAATAATACGTCGTTCAAAATGTCTTAAAACGCTGAAATCATTAAAAATATCAATAAATAAGCGATATTTCGATACAAAACTATGAAATCAAGTGGTAATCCAGGCCTTGCCCATAAATATTTTTTGTCAATCGATGGATTTTTGATCGGCCTTTTAATTTGCATAAAAAAATTCGTGGGCGAGGCCTGGAGCATAGATGAATTTCGAAGGTTTGTGTGTAAAATACGATGATTTTCCTGAGTTTTGCGTCATTCAGGGTAAATGACGTCAAAACATGACGTCATACATCACGCGCGTGACGTTACGAGGGCTCACAATTATGACGCGGTACCTTCTCAAACATTCAACTTGGGAAAAAATGATAATTAATAATTCGTTTATCAAAAATATTTTTCGTCGAAATTATAGGGCCGATATAGTGAGGGGTTAGCGCACCTAGTCCTTTAAGGTATAAGCATGCTTGTTTAATGTTTTGGACATCCCAGATTGACTTCATTTCAGTAAAACGATAAACATCCCCTCCTTCGTTCCCAAAACAAAAGTTGCGGAGTTCCGCTTCACGTTACGGTGGCGCTGTCGGCAAAACTCCATTTCAACAACCAACTGACCCTTCCGATAGCGGGAAGGAAATGCAAAATTTCGTGACGTCACAATGCTTCGACCTCGGACAAACAAGCTTCGAAATCGTTCAAACATCGAAACTGCATTGTGACGTCATGGAATTCCCTCAAATGTTTCCAGCGTTCAGAAGGGTCAATTAAAAAGGAAACGGAGACTTGCAAGCAGGACTATGGTGTTGAACAAGAAACCATATTTCGCCTGAGACCGTTATTCGCCGTATCTTAACTGTTAGTAAAGTTAATATTTCTATATCCTGTGAAAAATGAACGTAGCAGTCTGACATTGTTTTGTATATTGTGACGTCTCCTGGGCCCAAATTGGAAAATACCACAAAATGGGGATTATGAATGGAAACGCTACATTTCAGACATAAAGGTCCGTAGATTTTTCCAAAAAAAAAAAAAAAAAACATAGAAAGGAAAAACATTTTATTTGGCATGATTTCCTAGTGATGACACATGATTTCATACTTTCATGCTACTTTGTCCGTTTTGTGTGCAAATAGGATGCTTATTACTCCCGGGCACCTGGTCCCACCTCTAGCTTGCTAGTGGTCCGTCGATGCTTAATTTTGTGCTCTTTTGTGAGTGTTGTTGAGATTATCGCCAGGATCTCCTTTAACTCATATATATAAAAGAAAACGGCGAAAATTGTGACCCCCAGAAAACACAGAAAGAAAACATTTTAACGTTTTATAAGGAAACAATTAACTGATAAATATAAGTTCTTTTTGTAGTATTTCGAACGAGAATTATTTTTAAATTGTTAAATTAATTTTTTACAAACAGTTTATTGAATTGGCTTTTAAGTATCAGAGTAATCTGGGACGAAAAATGCGGCAAAATGTGGTTGCTCGCTCTAGAATTTTTCTCAAAAGAAGAAAAATCGCATGGGCCGACGCACGTTGCATTGTTTATATAGGATACGAAACTGAGGATTAAAAAAAATTCCATATAGCATACGAAATTAAGGATTCAAAACGTTTCATATAGGATACGAAACTAAGGATTCAAAATTTTTCAGTGTCCTTTTGCAGACATCATAAGCTAACATTTTTCAACCATTTCACTACTCTTCATCCTAACTTTATATTAGACAATGTAAAAACCGAATCTACACCATATAGCTACAAACATAGGGATTCATCTAGAAATATATTCGTATAAAAACTGACCAAAATGGCGGCGCCCATCTTGGTTGAAGAAAAATAAATTGGTCAGTGTGTATTTTTTTTCTTATTTTCATTCATTTTTCCACTTATTTCGTATATATGTGTTACCATTAAAGCTTGCTCACTTCACTTTGCTATAACTTATAATAGCTTTGAGAATATGATATTTGTTCTTGTTCATTGAAGGAAGATAGACAATCTAAAAAAATATGAATAAAAATTCCTATCAACTTTTTAAAGATTAAAATCATTCACAAATGTTTTTCAAAGAAAGAAAAAATAGATGTAACCAAAATACCTGAATAAAAGCATTCAGAAACTTTTAAATTATGACAAATATAGAACAATTCGATACATGAAACCGTACATTTTTTGAGTCAATAAATACATTAATATATAAAAATACATGTGTTTGTAAAACACAAAATATCATCCTGATGCATTCTGATTACTGATATGAGGATCACTGACGAGGGTTTAGTACCCGAAACGTGCATGTCTGGTCCATGCTGTTAAGTTATCAGGTTTTAAATGATGCTAGTGAATATAAAGACGTTTAACATGTGCTTCTGTCCTGAAGAGTTTGTTAATAGAAAGAAATCAATGCTTGACCTACTTTTGCTTGTGATGGCGCCACTAGTCAACACCTCCAATCAAAAGACAACCATGAGAACTTTCCTACCAAGTTTCATAAAACACGTTTAAAGTTAAATATTTACGAAAATACTCCACCCTTCTTCTTTTCATAAGAAAAAAATCCATTAAAATTAAGAAACTGAAATTTTCAATCATAATGAATGTAAAAGCAGTAAATGACTTAAATGAGACAAATATGCAGTTTGTAAATGAGTTCAAAATCACACATTAAGAGCAATTCTCTGTAAGGACCAAAATTGTGGTTCTACGGCATGTCTCGGATGTTCATGATTTTTTTATGCATTTATTGTCTATATTAAGTTCTTATTGCAAAAGATAAGGTTTTCGGTCAATGTGAGTTCCGGTTAACTTGGCAACGAGATCAGTCTACTTGTGCTACTTTAAAAACAGTACGGTAACCTTCTTACAAAATGAACTCAGTTTTACAAGAGACCTTAAAAACAAGCTTACTTAATGTACAAAATCAGTAAAATTCAAGTCAAAAATAAGTGTAAAATTAAGGGTTATTTTTGTATTATTTTTACCATTGTCCATATTAACTAAATGCAGCATCGTTGAGACCTTTTAAAAGTAATGTTCATTAAAAAATATACCGAAAGAAAATTGAGGTTGGGCAAATTGAGCTCTTCATCCGAATTTTGTCGTCGATAACCGTTGCTATGGAAACTTTTATGGCTTAAGCTTGAATAGAATGCCCTTTAAAATGGATTTTCATCCCGGTAAGAGTTACCTATGGTAGTGTAAATGTATATAGAACGATATCAGACTTTTTATTTAATTTTATAACCTTGAAAATTTCCAAGGTCATTGACATAAAAGTAAAAAGTCATTTCTTATTGACTAAACACTATAATAAATATATGATTTGTGTTATTTTTGTAATACATTTTAAGCATTTTCTTTTTTATTTTTTGATTAACTCATATACATTTTGAAAGGCGATGGATATGAAAAAGAAATTATTTTCCTAGGATGAAAAGCGGATCATATTGATTTTAACGCTTTATAGTTCATGAACAATTCTTATTGGATATTTGTATTAAAACTCCAAACATTGCTGCATTTATGAAATTGTAAGCCATAAAAATACACGAAAAACAAGCAAAATGTAATCTTTCAAATCCAATAATGGAAGGTTTTAAAACAATATTCTGGACTTCTCTTTGATCCCTCGTACAAGACACATAGAGGTGAAATTTTGAAAATTAGTTAAGATATTCACGACAAAGGGGATGAAAGAAAAAAACTCTTGGTTATTGCAATTGATATATGTACCTGTACCCATGGTAACAGAGGCTACAAAAAACGCTGTCTTTTGAAATTTTGAATGCTTCAAACTTGAGATATTTTTACCATGGCAACGGCACTCTTTTTTTACAAACAAAAGTTAATTTTCATCTTTGTACTTCATATTGATTTGCCAAACCAAATAATTATAAAATCCATGACATGCAATGCCAACGTGTTATTTCAATTTTTTTGGGGGTCTTTTTCTCCTCCCTTCTTTTACATAAAATTGCTCTTAACATGTACAAAGTAATTCAAAGTATACGTTCAAATATGAACATTTCTGACGAAATATTAAAAAAACGTCAACAATTGACTTGGGAGTGGAACCAAATGGTTCCGGAAGAGAAGTCCAATATGCACAGGTGTAAAGACAAATATGGATAATGACCATATCCCTATATATAGCACAAAACAAATAGTTCAGAAAATCAGAAACCGAAGGCATACATAATCAGGATAAAACAGAAACCAAAGCAAACGAACGAAACCCTCCACCATATGAAAAGAAGCGAACTCTCAGCATCTCCTACTTGCATGCAACACATGCCGCTTCAATTCGGTAGAATTGCCACTTCCGGTTACTTCCATTTTGTAAGATATAAAGTATAAACTTTGGTACAAATGGTCTATGACATAATATCATCCACCATTCTGGAGAGTGGGACATCATAGTGTATGAAGAGTTCCCCATATCGAAACTACTCCCCCTTTCCTTTTTCAAAAAAATCAGAAAAATTAAATTTTTACCCAAAATCAAAACGAGACCATTGATTGACTTAAATGCTACAAATATGTAGTAAATGAACCCTCCGCGTAAATGAATGCAATAAAAAAACGCAAACACATAAGTAGAGTTATTGAAAGAAAGAGTTTAAAAATGAACATTTCGGACAAAGTTCGGAAAGAATTCATTTGAAACGCGTCAAAAGTTTTACATTGGAGTGGAACCAAAAATAACAACACTTCTCAAAACATCTTTCAAGAACACCGTGATGCTATTAGTTTGTCGATATATGCTTTGGTTCTGAAGAAGATCGCCAAATGAGGTTACTCATCTTGAACTTCCTTGATTGTGATAGCGCCACCAATTGACGGATAAGGACGAAAAACAACAACAGTTGTAGGGGACCATGATAACTTTATTCCCAAAAATGTTTTATCAAATTTATATAACTATAACAGCTGACTTGAGCAAAAAAAGTATTATATAAAAGAAAAATATAATTCGCTAGGTTGTTTTCAAATGTGATCGTCACATACTGTCATCTTTATATGTATTTGTATGTATGTAACCAAAGTAACGCTATTGCATTTCAGCAAATAGGATAGACAAATTGCTCAACCGTATCCGTGGTAACGGCATATGTGGTTGTCATGGAGACTGTAGTGGGCGTGGCTTTAAAATGTCATTGGCTCTAGTTAACAGAATGAAATTCGAAAGTTGGTAAGTTATCATCGACACAATATCTCTCCAATTACTTTATGAAAGCCGAAACCAGGATAGAAATACAGTCAAACCTGTCTTAAAGTGACCCTCTTTTTAACGACTTCCTGCTTTATGTAACCTTTTTCATTCCTCCCCAGCAATTTTCCTATCAAATAAACCTGTATATAGCGACAACCTGTCTAACGCGACAACGACCGTGATTTTTCTGTCCCGCACCCAATTCCGAACCTGTATATTACGACTTTTAGTGTTGTAAAGGATCCAAACAACATGATAATTTACATTAAACCTCTTCATCAATGTCTTTCATAATGTGATTTTACATGTGCAATACGATTCATCAACAAATAAAAGAATTGATATATGCAGTTATTCATTTTATGGTATTGCTCTTATACTACGAAAATTTTGTTGGTCAAAGTCAGATCAGTTTGAACCTGTATTCAGTGACCACCTGTCTTATGTGACCTATTTTCTATCGGCCCTTGCAAAGTCACATAAGACAGGTTTGACTGTAAAAAAATGTAGAAAAACTTGGTACGAAGTTTAAGGAAAATTTCTCAAGCAAAAAGAAAAGTCAGACAAACAGACGTAGAAAACGACACAACCCCAACAGAAACATGACGGACAACTTATCTGATGAGCTACCTCCAGTACAAGTCTGGAAGGCATTGTAGGATGCATTGTCAATAGATAGACGACATCGCTAAATATTAAGACTAGCCGAGGTACTGGTCGGGTACATCTTATCGCCGGGCACATATTATCGCCACTTCATTTATACCTCCGCATACAGTTGATGTAGGAATTTCATTTTTTCGTTATAATTACATCTTTGATACATGAAAAAATATACAAAAATTCAAATAATTCCATACACTGCAAATATTGAATTTTATGATAGAAATTCGGTAAATCTGAATGTATTTCCCCCGCCTCTCTGGGGAGAGGGTAGGTCTTTTAGTCTTCCCATATCTGGTTTTTTTTTTAAATTATAAATTTTTCACATACAAAAAGAAGAAAGTTCAGAGATTTAAATAATGTAAATTTTGTCCAAAAAATTTAAGATCTTCAGTAAGATCTGGAGGAGGTGGCGATAATATGTAACCTCCCTTCCTTCACACTTGGCCCAACCCTTACGTCAAAGAATTACCGTAAAACAAGAACCGATCATCAGATTTTCATGAAAGTTAGAAGAAATTTGTATCAAGGGTTCTTCTTCCTTCTGTGCAAATTTCATTGAATTGCATAAAGAAATAAAGATTTTAGAGTCTAAAACATCGAAAAAATGGGGATAATATGTGCCCGACCAGTAAGGATTTCGCTAACTTCCTACGATCCACAGCATTGCAATCCCACCCCCTTACCCCGAGTTTATATTGTTTTATTTTTGCAGGTAAAATGATATCTCAAACTATAGAACTGTTTCTTTTGTCAACAGGGAGATGATATCCTCCAAAAATAAGACGAGCGAGCCAGGGATTTTGCTAATTACCTATGATCAACAGCCTTGCACACACCCCAACCCCGAGTTTTTTTGGGTTTTTTTTTACTTATCGAAATGATATCGTAGAGTATAATATCATAAAAAGTACATGTATATTGTTCTGTTGTAAAGTAGGGAGAATATATAATCCAGTATTAAGACTAGCCGAGCCAGGGATGTCGCTACATACCTACGTTCCACGTCCTGGCATCCCCTTTCCCCGCATTGCCATGGTTATTAGTATATTAAAGAGTATGTATATAATGCATGCATTTTGATACGTTGATCTGTTGTACAACAGGGAGACTAAATCCTCAAAGGATAAGGCCAGCCGAGCCGCATACTTCGCTACCTACCTACGATCCACGGCCTGGCATCCACCTAATACATGCCAGGATGACGTAGTTATCTTCTTGTCAAGAGGGGATAGACAGGTAGGTCATCAATAACAAACGAGGGGATCTCCAACAACACCAAGCTGCAGCACCCACAGCAAAACCCCAAAACACCCAAAGGAAATAGTTCATAATAACTGATCGAAATATGTGTACATGAAGGAAAGAATGTATAGATAACATAAGATCCATCGCATAGTAGTGTATACCCGATACACATTTCAGCAAGATCTGTAAAGTATTTCAAAACGTGTTCAAATTATATAACAGTGGTTATGTTAATGGTATTATTTCAAGGACGTTGTTTGTCCTTTTTGGAGATAAGCTATCAGCAGATCTCCTAAAGAATTGAATTATATACTAGCATTACCTCCATTGTTTGAAAAGTTTTCACCTCTCACACCAGGTGCGGACATCAGTGGGACCTAGAGCTATTGACGTTATAACACCTAGCTGTATAAAAGATGTGTACTTGAAAGCTAAACCCGACCTATCAGCAGGGTACTTTGACAAGGCCATTTATTACATGATACAAAGATTCGAGTAAGTAATTTGAAAAATAAATATCGAAATATAAAACTGTGTTACATTTGATATCGGAGATACGTTTTTTTTTCAGGTGAAATGCATAGAATCGTCGAGGTTACTTTTAAAACCAATTCTCTGTAAGTACAAATAAAACAAAATGAAACGCATGTTCTCCGATTATCATGAAGTTTTTTTATCTGTGTAGGGATAAAAGCAAGAAATGAAAATTCATCGACATATTGTTGCAAGGTGGCTTGGCTGCCATGTAAACCAGCTCACAAGATACCTAAATATGAAAATTAAGCAAATTCAAAGCCTAACTGTTTCTCATATCAATGGATCATACTTTCAATCGTTAGAACATTCATAAAAAGAGTCTATAAGGTACTGGATAACAATTTTCATCTTTTCAGATTTTGTCTACAAATGTGGTTACCATGGCAATAAATATTGCTTATTATGGCAAAATTGGTTTTCAAATGCTTTGAGTTAAATGCTTAGCAATTTTATCCAATGATCCGAAAGAACTTAAACATATTCAAAAACAAGTAGGTTACCAAGGACCTTAATTTCCATAGCAACCGTTTCAATGGGTTTGAAATATTGATAAATTGGGCTTTCTGAGTTTGATAAATCAAAATATCCACTTGATTGCCAATATGTGACATATAATGTACTAAAAACTAAAATATAATGGATGGAGTAAACATTACCATCGCAACATTTTTTTTTAAATGTCAAATTTAATAATCCAAAGAGTGTTATGATAATAATTTTTATTCCATAAGAAAGTGCGCTATCAACAGAAGTTAATTTGACCTAAATTCGACAAATTTTGTGTGGTTGCTATGAAATCCATTTACACAAAATTTTTCCTTGGTTTGAGCTTTGTTAAGCTTTTGAAATTAAATCTCTTATAAAGTTGAAAAGGAGAAATATATGTGACATTCAAGTAAGTGTCTTAGATTTTTATACTAAAAGTTTATTCAATTATTTTAGGTCAAAACGGCCGCATCGAAGGAAAACAAACCAGCCTATTTCAAGTTTGAAGTCGAAATGTTATATATGTTTCCTCAGCAACGGTGTATTTCTTTTAGTATTGATATTTTTTTAATCAAAATTTTAAGATTACCTTAAAAGCTTATAATTTAATCATTTTTTCATGTTTGGTCCTTCGATATTGTCAGAAATAAGGTCTGCAATCTGGGATAAAATGAGTACTTTTCCTTGGATACTCTCCACATTACTTCGGTGACCAAGAAAAGTTACTTGTCATTGGTTGCCATCTGATTAGTTTTAACTTTTCAAAAACATCTCCATTATTTAAGTTTAATATGATGAATTGCTATTTTTCAGATAATGGTAGATTTGTTGCCCTGGCAATTATCTATTTTAAATATTCTCCCCTATAATGGTTTTATCAGATACAGTTAAGATCCAACATAAAATTTCAGTCACATTTGTATGTAGAAAATATCTTAATACGATACTTCGATGCTTCAAAAAAGCTTAAAATTACACTTTTTTAGTGTTTACAACCCGTTTTCATGGTAACCAGCGTGAATTTGAGTAATGTTTTCGTCAGTTTCAAATATTTTAATTATGGACTTTAATTTGTATAAATATCGTGACAAAGCATTTCCAGGTCCCTATACAGAATTGCTGGTGCTTACTGAGAATTGGTGTTAATGTTAAACGTCTTTAAATTCAATAGCATCATTTAAAAGCTGATAAATTTACAGCATGGACCAGACATGCACGTTTCGGGTACTAAACCCTCGTCAGTGATCGCCAGTCTAAACAATGTAATATGGCCAAAAAGTATGAAAATTATTATGTCCAAAAATGTACCAAAAGACGTAGCAGAATGGGTGGTATATGATGATAATAAAGGACCCATGTTTTAGAAATCAGACGATGAAGCGACAAACAAGCAATGACAGACAAACAGAATAACAGGCCAACAAACAGATTTTTCATGTTTGTTGGAAGAAAGGCACTGAAGTTGTTAATGGAGGTGTTTTTGCTCTTAAATCAATTGTATCACATTTGTTAAATAGAAAATATAAATAAAAGTTTTTTTTTCTTATTTCAGACAAGCCATAGTGAATAATAATTGTGATGACGGAGAATCAACCATAAACGCCTCCAATTTGTTATCCGACGTGAACGTAAGCAACCTTTCGATTAAAAAATGGTTAAAACGAAAGAAACCTAGCGAGGGCTATTTAGATTTGATTTATCCGCATTACAGATCACACAGAAACAAGAAGACATAGATTATTTGACATGGCGCTGTTTCAACTACCTAAGAATTTCTAAAAATTGTTGGTGTTGCTGTAATTTAGAAATAAAGAGATTGTTTTACACATACTCGCACATAGACGAAAGGTGGAGTGTCCAAACAGTAATAGTGCAAATAATGCAATGACCGCCAACTGCGTGCGTTCCTTCTTGCATTTTACACAATATTTATGACACGATCACGAACATACAACGTAAAATGTGTATTTATGAAATTTTATAAAATCAAAGAAATTATCTATAACATGTACATATAAGTATACAGGATTTATCTTAGTCTTGAATTGGTGCACTCACTTCACTAAAATATTACGATTACTAATTATGTACACATACAGTCTGCATCTATTTTCAATTTTTATGTTTCTGAAAATTATATAATTTTGAAGACAACAATGATAAATGCAATGAAAATAAAGTAAAGCAAGTAAATTGTTTTCATTTTGAGAGTGTATATATACTGCACAAAAAGAAATGCGCTTTCGAAGATATTGAATGTAAAGGAAAGCAGTCTTTATTTTTCAAAATAACAGTTCAAATGAGCATATACTAATTGAAATCATCCAGGTTAGAATTTAACGGAAATGACATTTGAAAACAAAATCTATCATAGAGGCGATTAGCTGATCATCGGTCTCGAAACTTTGACGATAAAAAGGAGAGGGTCAGGGACTCTAATATTAGACCATTTGAAACATCCAACCAAAGACTATACTTGTATCTTCCCAAATGGAAGTAAACGGATGTGATATTTCTGCCGCATTGGAGCGACGAGTGTTGCATGCAAGCAGGAAATACTGCCTCTTCATGGGCACCTTGTCGCACTCCCATATTGGGAGTTCCCTTCTTTTCAAGTGGTCGATGTTTTTGTTTGTTTACTTTGGTTCCTGTTTTATCCTGATTTGTCATTTGTATGCCTTCGTTTTATGATTTTCTGAATTACCGATTTTGTACTATGTATTTGGATATGGTCATCGTCCATATGTGTAATTATTACCACTGTCAATGTGTCACTACTTGTGGACAATTTGTCCCTGAGGGCACATGCATGTCTGGCAGTCTTTTGCATAGATGGATATAACTCAAAAGACAAAGTGCCTGGGACGTCGCCTACTATAAGAAGGTCCCGTCCCTAAAGTCATTTAACAGGTAAATAAGGTGTCCCTAGAATTACTTAACATGATATTAAAGATGAAACATTCGTTGTCCAAAGTCGGAATCGGTTTCCCAATGGTCCCGTTGGTTTATGTGTTGCGTTTTGTTAAAATGAAGCCATGTAAGGTTGAAGTCGTCGATATACTGAAAGCGAATCAATTTTCATCAAGCGATTGCTTAAGTACGTCACCACGAACTGCAAAACTTGTAACATCCTCATTACAGACACTTCTTTTTCCTGTAACCTTACAAAACAGTCATTTAATACGCATAGTTTCGATAACCTCTACTGCAGGACATCCATTGTTGTCTATGGAAAAGAGTGTTCGCTTCGTAGATTAATTTTTGCCGGTGAAACCAAAGATCAGCTCCGGACCAGAATGACAGGACATCGGTCAAAAATCAATAATAAAGGAAAATAACTTCTTTATCGCCATTTTGACCAACCTTACCATTCTATTGCGAGTCAGAATCCTGGAGAAAATAAACCATCCAACAAACAATCCCAATTTTAGCACAACTTTCCGTTGCAACAGAGAGGAGGGCAGGATAAAGAAATCGTAACATTGCAGCGCCCTATGGATGCAACGAAAAACCCAGTAGCAAAGGAAACCTAACAAGTCCCGGATGTAAATCGGTAAATGTGACTAGCTTACACAACAGCCCACAAAGAAGACATCGAAGTCATGGCATTCTCAAATATAATAAGCCTGAGATAAATAGTTTTTCCTTCGATGACTTGGTTCTATTTTTGAATTACCCTCTAGGCCTACTCTGTTCCTTTACGGAAATAACACGAAATCTACGAATATACTAAGGACCTCACATTTACCGATACGCATTCCCCAGAATACAGACTACAAGGTATCATCATGGACATATCTACTTTTCTTTCATTTCAAGCAGTTTGATCAGATAAATCAGAAGAGAAAACAAACCGCCCTTTAATTCAAGTAAAATTTGCGAACAAAGGTATTGATGAGTTGTATCCCACCATATTTCAAAAGAAAAGAAACTCCTTGTATTTCCAACAGTTGCATCTAAAATGTACAGAGTATTCCTGCAATATATTGATTTAAGTCATCCCTCACTACATCCATTTCCTTGCGAATGTTCGTCATCAGATTTCAACTACTCTCCATGCGGACACGTTATTACTGATGACCTTAGTATATTCAAGAACGACAACTCGTCATACACTTTGATGTCCCATTGTCCAGAATGGTGGAATATATTCTGTCTTAGACCATTTGTACCATCCAACCACAGACTTTACTTGTATCTTCCAAAATGGAAGAAACCGGATGTGATATTCCCGCTGAATTGAAACGGCGGGTGTTGCATGTAAGCAGGATATGCTCACTCTCCTGGGCACCTTGTGGTGGAGGATTTTGTTTCGTTACTTTGGTTCCCGCTTTATCCTGATTTAAATCTATCTGTAATGATGCTATTGGACATTTTTCATGATCGCGGACTTCGAACTTCGGACATCGACCTTTGAAGGGACTGTGTCACAAAAGCAAAATGTTTATTCTATTGCAGTGAGCTTACTCTCATATCGGGAGTTCGCTTCTTTTCATATGGTGGAGGTTTTTGTTTTTGTTTGCTTTGGTTCCTGTTTTATCCTGATTTTGTATGCCTTCGGTTTCTGATTTTCTGAATTATCGATTTTGTACTGTAGACAGGGATATGGTCATTATCCATATTTGTCATTAGCATACTTTATGTGATGAAATTATTTGTTTTCATGTGTGAAATATATATTTAAATCTATCCGGTGTACTATCATACATTGTGTGTTCAGATTTTACTTTTTTAACCGCATCTGATTTCTTTTATATGACCCCTATAGTGCGATGTCCGGAGTTCGAAGTCCGAAGTACGTGAACTTGAAAAATGTCCATTGAATTTGAAGACGTAAATAATTTGTATGCCTTCGGTTTATGCTTTTCTGAATGATCGATTTTGTATTCAAGATATCTTCAACCTTAAAGGAAAGAACCAAGGTCAATCGTTGCAAGATTTTATTGGAATCAGCTTTTTCATGCGACTAACTTTCTGACAAAATGTGCCTGGTAACGGCGACGCTAGCTCGAACGCATATTAATACATAAGCCTTGGCAACGGTTTCCGCACTTGCAAATTTTCTCTTGACCGCCCTACTGGCAGTACAAAAAATATATGAATAACTATACCATTTGCTGATAGCAGTTGACCGTCCAAAGTCGGCGCCGGGTGCACATAAGTCTCCTTGTGATGTAATTTATGTTTGATTGATACGCTATGCTAGAGAGCTAGACGTCTTTTAGATAAGTTTCTCAATCTGGAATACGTTGGTGACCGACTAACATCGTCAATGAGGAGGTTCTACGGTCGATATTGGGAACTCGTCATACACTATGATGTCCCACTTTCCAGAATGGTGGATGGTATTCTGTCATAGACCATTTGTACAATTCAACCAAAAATTATACTTTATATCTTCCAAAATGGAAGTAACTGGATGTGACAATTCTACCGAATTGAAGCGGCGACGGGTTTTGCATGCAAACAGGAGATGCTGACTCTTCCTGGGCACCTAGTCTCACTTCCATATCGGGAGCTTGCTTCTTTTCATGTGATGAAGGTTTTTGTTTGCTTGCTTTGGTTCCTGTTTTATCCTAATTTTATATTCCTTCTGTTTATGATTTATGAACAGATAAATTTGCATCATGGACCGGACATGCATGTTTCGGGTACTCTAAGCCATCCGAATACCAGCCATCAGCCATCGTGTTTATGGATGTTTTCTCCTGAGAGCTCGAATTCAAAAGAATCAAACTTTTTTTTCTAACCATTATATTTCAGTAGTACTTGACCCGATAAGTAATAAAACAAACAGAAAAGGATACCAAGATGTGGACTTTATGTCAGATATTTGCCATCAAAGATACATGTACCCTTCTTCAACCATCTCAGCATATTGTGGTGAAATTGAAAATTCCGTGCCTTATCTTTATCTTTTATAAAGTCTTCCTCTCTTATGACGCATGTCAGCAGTGAGATGTCCGTATGTCTTCAATTCGGCAGTCGCACGAAAAAAAGTTTGTTGTCTAAACACTACGAACTCTTTTAAAATATTTCGTGCCGCAGTCTTACGGCTGTCTCGAACAGTTACCGCAGAGACTGTATGGCTGCGGCAAGGCTAATGTGAAAGGGCCTTATTTAAGTTTTCCCTTAAACGATTAATCATTTGTCGGAAAAAATGTATGAAATAAGATGATAGCTGATGATTTTGTTTTCGATATGTACTCTTACTAATATAAAGTTCCTGTATCGTATCCATATTTTAAATAAATGACAGAATTGATGAAATTGTGTACGCACAAAAGGATCATGTAAACAGGAAAATTTAGAATTGTCTGATAGAGTTCAAAACTTCAAATTTTTGCAGACATGACGCTGCTAAAAGAAATAAAGGAAATAGATAAAAAAAATAAAGATAAGGTGGAAGAGATAAAAAAAGTACGTGGCGATTTATTTTTTTTGTTAATAAATAGAAATCCAGAGACGAATCGCCATTAATACATGTTTCTTTGACACAATGACAGTAAGAAAGTGCAATTACTTATATAGTTCTATTTTCCATGTTTCGGCGTATTTTATATGATTTTGTTGTGTCTCTGATTTGTTTCACACTGAAAATACAAATCTTTTTCTTACAAGTATTGCTTTTATTGAATTAATCTTCTCAAATGATTTAATTTAAAGGCAAATATAAGTAATCAAACATTACATCCCTTCCTGCAGCGTTATCTATCTGTTTTATTTATGGCGGGAAGAGGCGTCATTTTTGCTGCGTGACGTCAAAGGTTCTCGCAGTGACGTAATGTTATTTGAACAAGGTTGTTTTAAAGCAAAAAGATAACATAATATGTTTATACTTATGAAAATAACAAATATATACTCAAACAACTCCATTTAACCATGCTATTGAATTTGATGCAATGAACAGAAAAAATATTGTCGTACATCTTTCTTTTACATGTACGAAATTAGGAGTTATCTCCCGTCGTGTAGAACGTTTTCTGTTCAGCTCGCCAGGAGAAAGCATCCTTAATTGAAATTGTGTGACTTCTTAAGAGGATAATGTAACCAATTATTACATGAAACACAACAAAAACTGTTTGTTCATTATTTTCATCAAAAATAACATATTGGGAAAATGCATACCCCATCTGGTTTCCCTTGGATAACCATGTGCTCATCATGACATTGTCAACTGGCTCAGATTTTCAGTGGCAGCATAATCTAGGTACCATGTACATCTTGAAAAATGAAAACAAATTTGAAACCATTAACTGGAAAACGCTAAATCCAGAATAAATTTCTCGCAGAATTTCCCATTTTGTGTATATACAAAAACATACAACATTTTCTTTTTAATTTGGTGTTTTGCTGTTGATGCTGCAACGGGGTATTGTTGGAGATCTCCTCCCTTTTTTGCTATTGCAAGTTGACCTTAAACTTGGCTGAGCGATTAAAAAACTGCAAGGGGATTCACGTTTCACTGCAGTTTCTGCTATGACGTCGTGCGTTGCTATGACAACGTCGTTAAAAGCAGACGTTTTCTTGCTTCTTACTGACCAAAGCATTAGAATAGGGTTACCATACTGATGTTTTACAAAAACAGACAGGGTATCGGCGAATCCCCTGTCAGAAATATCCGTTTTACAACTCGGCTGACGCCTCGCGGTAAAACTCATTATTTCTGACAGGGGATTCGCCGATACCCTGTCAGTTTTTGTAAAACACACGCATGGTAACCCCTAATTCTACGACTAAAGAACATTTCACTTCATGGAGGCCATCCCCTACAACATAAACATGACACTAAATTATCTGGGGAGGCGAAAAGAAAATGATAATCATCTGACATGATGAGATCGCATTCACTTAAGTCACTGCCTCAACAAGTCCTCTCTGAATGTCAGTCTTACTCCTTGGGTGATCAAATGCATGAGCTTGCTACAGCCGGCAGTGCACAGACTGTATTTCGTATGCCTTCTGTTTTTTATATCCATTTAGATATCCATCTGTATGTTTCGAGGGCCCCTGCGTCATGTGTCTCCTGGGTCCCTTTGTATGTTCATTTCACAGAGAGGAGGTTAATTTACACCATAGTTGTGCTTTCATCGAGACCTCTGGAGTGCGAGTAATCCGGATAACTACACCGTCTGTTACTTGCGTGGCAGATGGCCGTTCTATGTCGGCACCGGATGCCCATTGGTCTCGTTGGCTTATGTATAGTCTATTGTGTTTTATATTCCTGTGGTGTGGTGTGAGTTGGTGTTCCCTTCCCTTTCTTCCCTTTTGCGTTTCTCTCTCTGTGTGTTCTGTATTTTTGCATTGAGTGTTTTGAGGATTTGCTGTGGGTGCTGCATCCTAGTGTTGTTGGAGACCCACTTCTTTCTTCTGTATTATGGTGTGATACAGAAAATGGCTTAAGAACGTCTTTCTTGGCCGCAAGCGCTGTCTCCCTACTATGTTTAATTGACATCACATGATCGATGTTTCAAGAGGAGTATTGAGATGTAACATTTGCTGTTGAGTCTCTCTGTAATGTGTTCATTTTGGTGTAAACATGGTATAAATTTGAGGCGGTTATCCTTCCCTTCCGCAAGGCATGGTCATTTTCGCTTTGTCCTCTTGTCTGTACATCAATTTTACTTATTTCTGATGGAGATAATTTTGGATTCTTTAATATACTTGTTTTGTTTCCTTTCGTTTCGATCTGTATCGTTTCTCTTTTTTGTCGGTACATAAGAATGTACTGGTACAAATGACCTAACATAGTAGTCAGTGCAGAAGAACGCACCAGTACAAACGACCTCACTGATTGATAAATATATGTACATAGTACTTAGTACTTATGGGTACAGATATCTGGTACGTACGTAGATAGTTAGTATATCAATTTAATACACGAGGATATATATATACAGGTTCAGTTGTCCTTTAATGTAGCTTGACCGGTGCTTTTTGTTTGTAATTGTATTGGGTCAAATAGGGTCAATGGTCTTTAGATTCAGGAAATAAAGAACCTCAAAAGGGAAAGTAATACATGATAAGGTTGGGTTATATGTGGTACAGGCGGTTGGCTCGGTAACATTTCACAATAACATCAACTATTTCCTAATAAGAGATTTAAAAGTAGCTTCGTAGGTAAATAACACACTGATCTTGTCCTTGATCTTGTCTACTACGTCTATATAGATGTATAATATACATACACATACATGAATATGTACATTCATTGAACACATTTATTTGTTGATAGGTATTTAGTGAGTTCCATCAAGCGTGAAGCGGGAAGTGTAAATACACGTTACATAATAATACTGTACGGAGACTGTCTTTTATATGAGATTTTAATGTTAACATCCAGGGTTCCTTTAAAGTGCGTGATGTCTAAAACATAAATGTTATGGTAAATTCCATTATATAATTGCATTTGAGAGGATTGAATTTGGGATGGGATTCATGACCTCGTCATGAGCAGATGTCAAATAGCATTCAGTAGGGAGGAGTCTACGATTTCATAACGAGGTCATATATCCCCTCCCACTTAGTCCACTTTAGCATTCATGTTTCTAAAAGTCAACTTCGACTATTTCAACATACCCTCTGGCCAGTAGAACTTATGAACATGCAGATATTGTCTTTAAATGTTTGTCCTCAGGAATGATTTCTCTGTATGTTATTTTTTCTAAAGTTCTTTAGGTTTTATGTTTTGTTTCGATCTGTTTGGTTTTGTTTTGTTTATTTTCGATCTGTTTCGTTTCGTTTCGTTTCGATCCGTTTCATTTCGATTTGTTTCGTTTCATGTCGTTTTTGTTACGTTTCGCACTTTACAGGGACCCTTTGATATATCAAACATGGAGAATAGTTTAAAGCTTAGATGTTCCTCCTCCGTATTGATTCTTGTATTTCTGATTTGGATACCTAAAACTTATGGATCCACCCCTGTGACGACGCTCTCCAGTAGAATCAATGGTAAGTTCAAGTGATAGACTTTCAATGAATTAATCATAATGATATATACATGAGTATGCTAACGTCTTGTGATTTGTACATGAATCTCAATTCAAAACGTATCGAGAGTTGGAAGGGGTGTTTCCCAATTTGTCAAAAATGCGGTTTTGTCAGTTCTCATTATACATATATTTACGTATGCATGTTTATATCAGAATGGTCACCCGCGAACCCCGCCTCCCCACCCTCCGAAAAAAACTCTAGTTTTTGTTACAACCCCCGCCCCGTTTCCTCACGCATGAATCTCACTTAAGTAATTTCCTGTTTTCGGACACTATCGTGACATTCTACTTAGAGGATATTTTTGCTTGGTGACGAGTCGAATATCGATTTATAAAAAAATGCATTTTAAAAAGATCTATCTTTTTTCAACAATATAATCTCTCGTTGTGAGCCGCAGTACAATATAAGTAATGGGGTTGTTTAAAAAACATGGGTGGATGTGAAAAACTTAAAGGAGGTGAACGTTCAAGTGATCAAGAGGAGGGTCCGGCATATGGTTTTGAAAAAAATATATATACAGCTGCCATCCATAAGTTACTATACAAGCAAGGAAATCATTCTAAATTCTTTATGCGTTTATCCTAATTTCTCTATTCTGAACATGAAAGATTAATGAAAATTGGCTTCACATAGTTCAAAATAACGAAAATGTAAATATAAACTTTTTTATCTGCACATTTTTTTAAAATGACAAATATGGATAATGACCATTTCCCTGTATAAAGCACAAAATCGATAATTCAGAAAATCAGAAACCGAAGGCATACAAAATCAGGATAAAACAGGAACCAAAGCAAACAAACAAAAACCTCCACCATATGAAAAGAAGCGAACTCCCGATATGGGATTGAGACCAGGTGCCGTCGTTTTATAGAAAAAAAGAATAAAATGCAAATATTTGAGTCAAGTTTGTTACAAACGATTTCTATAACGTTCATCTGCAGAATTATACAGCAATGGATTTGAAACTGTTCATTTTCTAACAGCAACATGAACAGAAATGGTGTATACAATTTTATGGATGGCAGTGTATAGGTAAAACAGGACAAATGAATGAAACCAGCTCTATTGGCTGATACCTGGGGGAGGGTGTTCCCCTTCTCCAGATTGCGCTTGAGCACCGCCTTCCAGTTTCCACCAACATTAAGTATAATGAGATTTATAAATGATATTAATCTTAATTGATTAGACACTTCAGCTTTCCCAACCAGAAGAACACTTTTGGTCTTGGATATCTTCTTGGTCAGATAATTGTAATACATGTATAAATATTGTCATTTTGCAGCTACAACCACGCCCCAGTGTGTTGTTCAAGCCGTGGCCACGGAATGGAAAAAAGAGGATTTCCCCGATCCCCAGGTGGACCTAGGACGGTGTGGGAGGGACTGTCGAAAGTCATAGATATGTGACCCCAACAACGTCCTCACTGACAATTACTATGGTAACAATTCTGAAAATAATTCTAGAACAAAGGAGGGGATCTCTAACAACACCAGGTTACAGCACCCACAGCAAACCCCAAAACACCCAATATAAAAACACAAAGCAGACAAGCAGAGAAAGAGACGCGTAAGGGACAAGGAACGTCAACGCACAACACAGAAACATCAAACACAAAGAACTACACATAAACCAACGAGCGAGACAAATGGGCAATCGGTGCCAACTTAGGACGGCCATCTGCCACGGAAATAGCAGAAGGCGTGGTTATCCTGGATTACGTGCGCACAACCCTCCCACTTTTCCGATTACCCAGAGGTCTCGAAGAACGTACAATTGTGGTGTAAAACAACCTCCTCACTGTCAGATGACCACACACAAACAAGACCGCAAAACGCAGGGGCCCAAGCAAAACAGATGAATATGTAAATGGATATCAAAAGAGGGCGTATGTAATACAATCTGTTCTCTGCCGGCTCTAGCGAGCTCATATATGTTATCACCCGTGGAGTCCGACTTACATTCAGAGAGGACAGGTGATCGGGGCCCTGTCTTCTCTAAAGGGGTTTGGACAGGGCCCGTCATGGAGTCCCGTCGTCACAGTCAGTCAGAGTGCAAGTTTTAAGAATGCGCTGGTACAAGACTTTAGATTGGTCAAGTACCAAAGCCTAGTGTCCGTCTGGTGACATAAGGATCATATCCACGGTATAAAAGGCGTTTGGTGATTCTGACGCATTTTCGATAGTGATGTTGTCTATCTTTGATCCTTCTTATCTTGTTAATTATGTCACCATAAAATGCAGGTTGTGAAATACCCAAAGTAATATACTCTGTTGTCTGTATTGGTCCGAATTTCAGAAGAAGTTGACAATAATTTTTTGTAAAATTTCCAGAAAGTTTTTACTAGGTTGTGAAAGCGAAAACCTTGTCCCAAAAGTTTCTTGGTAATTTGTAAATTTCTACTATGAAAATCCAAAACATCATTACATGCTCTAGCATACCGGATGAGCAGTGAAATATAGATACCATAGGACGGTAATCTGGGAACATCACCGTCAAGCCAGGGGTAATTTACAATGTTAAATCTCATTAAAGATAACATAAACTGAAAGTTATTAGCTTTGGAAAGAGCAAGAAACCTATCTCGCCGATAATTGTACCTCGCCGTATCGGAACTGTTTGTTAAGTATATACATTTCTACATCCTTTCAAGTATGGCCGTAGCAGTCATGTTTGTGACATCTCTTGCGCTTAAATTGTGAAGGAAAATACCACAAAATGGCGAATATGAAAATAAAAACCCGCTGCATTTCAGACATAAACGTCTGCAAATTTAAGAAAAAAAAAACATAAAAATAAAAACATTTTATTTGGTATGATTTCCTATTGGTGACAAAACATTTCATAAAAAGAAAATTTCAACTGTGTTCGTTTTTGTGCAAATAGGATACATAAATATCGACGGAAAGGAAGAAATGTACGAAAAATGCGGCACATATCGACAATCCGAAAGCATTGAGATTATATACACACACACACACACACACACACCCTCACCCTCATACACTCACCCTTACACACTCACACACATTAATATTAATATACACGTTATTGAAACTTTTTAAGTGATCATTTCAGACAAAGCCCGGAAAGATGTCAGTAGAATAAACGTCTGTAGTTGTATATGAATGTAACCAAAGTAACGTTTTTACATTTCAGTAACCAGAATAGAGAACTTGCTTACCCGTATCCGTGGTAATGGCATATGTGGATGTCAAAGAGGCTGTAGTGGGCGTGGCTTTAAGATGTCATTAGCTCTAGTTAACAGAATGAAATTCGAAAGTTGGTATGTTATTTCGAACATAACATTTCTGACCTTCTACATTTACTCTTCAATCAGTGAATGAAAGCCGAAACCAGATTCCCTGCTCCCAACCCAATCCCCCTAGCCCCCCCCCCCCCCCCATATCAACTTAAATACTTACGATATTTTTTGGGGGGATACAAAACAGAAATGTCTAAGGTAGACATACAAATTGGACAAACAGACGTAGACAACGTCACAAGCACCACAGAAACACGAATGACAACGTATCTAATGAACTACCTTCAGTCTGGTTGAAATATCTTTTATTTTATTAAAGCGAAAAGGGATTGGCCAACAATTTTTAACAACATTTTGTCAAGACCTCCAGTGTAAGTGATGTAAGCATTGCGGGATGCATTGTCCATAGAGAGATAAAACTGTCAAGTATTAACACTAGCCGAGCCAGGAATTTCGTTAACTACCTACGATCCATGACCTGGCATCCCCCCTTCTTAAATATGTTAACATATCTTCAACTATATCACTGATTCTTTTGTACAATAGGGAGACGATTTCCTCTAGATTAAAGACTAGCCGAGCCAGGTATTTCGTTAACTATGACGATCCACAGCATGGCACTTATCCCATCTTGAGTTTGATTGATTTTACTAATAGAAATGATATGGTTGAGTATTATATCATAAAAGGTTTATTATCCCGTTGTAAAATAGGGAGACTATATCCTCCATTATTACAAATTGCCGAGCCAGAGACTTCGCTACCTACCCATGATCCGCGCCGTTCCCTCCCTCATTCGAGTTTAAAGTTGTAGAGTATACAATATATGTGTTTGCTTATTTTGTACAACAGGGAGACTACATCCTCCATTATCAAGACTAGCCGAGCCAGAGACTTAGCTAACTACCTACGATCCACGGCGTGGCCTACCCCTACCCCATACCCTAGTTTAGTATTAGAGTACATGTATATGTTTTTGCTTATTGTATACAACAGGGAAACTATATCCTCCAGTATTAAGACTAGCCGAGCCAGGGACTTCGCTAACTACCTACGATCCACGGCCTGGCATCCACCTAATACATGCCAGGATGACGTAGTTATCTTCTTATCAAGAGGGGATAGACAGGTAGGCCATCAATAGCTCTTAATCACTGACCGAAATATATGTGAACAATAGCTGCAGATAAAACTACGGTTACCGTAGATAATTATGTGGCGACCGCCAGATAAATTATGTGGTTGACGCCAGATAAATATGTGGTGACCGCCAGAGAATTAAGTGGCGGCCGCCAGATAAATTAAGTGGCGGCCATCAGATAAATTAAAATTCATACCTGCCTTCTACGGGCTTCCGTATCAAACAATACACCTATAGCATAGTATTGTATACCCCAGTGTTCCTGTATTTCAGTTTTTCATGATCAGTGAAGTATTTCAGAAAACTTCCAAAATTATATAACAGGGGTAATGTTAATTGTATTACTTCAAGGAATTTGCCTTAGTTTGAATTAAACTATTCAAACTTGCATGTCATCGTCGGATTCCCACTCTCAAAATTCAGTGAATCTGAGTATGGACTTTCGGCAATGACTTAATCTCCTAGTGCGACAACATGTACCAATTAAAGAACGAAAATGTGCATAAAGACATATTAGAACCAGTCACATTCTACATTTGCTGTCTGTTGAAAGCATACTAGTTTTAGCGTACAATGTCATGTATATATGGTTGGTTCTAATATCTCTTTATGAACAATTGACTATTAACGTTACAACTACTACAGTAGCTATAATTTTACTATATATCAAGCACTACTAATACAAAATTCTTTCCTTCTCGCCTCTCAAACCAGGTACTGACGTCCTCGGGACCTAGCGCTAGTGACGGTATAACACCTAGGTACATGTATATAGAAGATTTATACAAGAAAGCTAAAACCTGAGACTGAATTATATTACTTCTAGATCTACTTTTCATAAAGAACTGCTAGTAAAACATTGTATTGATACCAGGTGTAGACATCAGGGGGACCTAGAGCTATTGACATAAATACGACTGGTTGTGGATCATATGTAGAAGAAGAATAAATGACAAATATGGATAATGACCATATCCCTGTCTACAGTACAAAATCGATAATTCAGAAAATCAGAAACCGAAGGCATACAAAATCAGGATAAAACAGGAACCAAAGCAAACAAAAACAAAAACCTCCACCGTATGAAAAGAAGCGAACTCCCGATATGAGAGTGAGACCAGGTGCCCAGGAAGAGTAACATCTCCTGCTTGCATGCAACACCCGTCGCTTCAATTCGGTAGAACTGAAAATTGAATTATTATATATTACTGTTGTTAGTAAGTTTTCACCTTTCACACCACGTACAGACGTCCGTGGAATCTAGTGCTATTCACGTTATATATAACACATAGCTGTATAGAAGAAGGGAGGAGATCTCCAACAATACCCCGTTATAGCATCAACAGCAAAACACCCCGATGTAAAAACACAAAAGACGAGTACAGCACGGGACGGAAAAGAGACACACGACATGTAAACATCAAACACAAAAGAATTGAATTATATACTAGTATTACTTTTACTGTTTTAAATGTTTTCACCTCTAACACCAGGTACAGACGTCCGTGGGACCCAGCGCTATTGACGTTATAACACCTAGCTGTATCAAAAATGTGTATGAGAAAGTTAAGCCTGACCTATCAGGAGGGTACTATGACGAGGCCGCTTATTACATGATACAAAGATACGAGTGAGTCTTCACGATCAATATAATTATTATTATCACATTTACCGATACACGTTCCCCAGAATACAGACTGCAAGGATTCATCTTGGACATTTCTACTTTTCGTTTATTCCAAGCAGTTAGATCAGATAAATCAGAGGAGAAAACAAACCGTCCTTTCATTCAAGTAAGATTTGCAAACAAAGGTATTGATAAATTGAATCTTAGTCAAATTTTGAATCACAAAACTGTCACAGAAAAATCCCACCATATTTCAAAAGAAAAGAAACTCCTTGTATTTCCTATAGCTACACACCAACAGCTGCATCTAAAATTTACAATTACAAACGATTCTTGCAGTGTATTGATTTAAGTAATCCCTTTTCCATTTTCTTGGAAACGTTCGTCATCGGATTTCAACAACTCTCCATGTGGACACGTTATTACTGGTGACCTTAATATAGTCAAGAACGACAAGTTGAGAGACTTATTGAAAAAGGGTCCCAAATACAGAGAAAGTATGCCCTTTACATGGAACCAAAATGTCAAAATTATCACGGACTCTTGTGAGGAATATGCAAGACGTTGGGCAAAGAAAGAGGATGTACAGCTCGATACCCTTTCCGAATGGATAAAATCCATCAGAGGGTTACTTTTACCTAGAATTAACCGATTAAAATCAACTGTGAACACCAGATTCGAGTCTATATTTAAAGACCCTGATGTTATCAAAGAGCTTACCTACCTCCAAGAACATTATGTCATCACACCATCGGACAAAGCCTCAAATAATTACACATTTACTTGCAAAAAGTACTATTTCGACAGTCTAGTTAAAATGTTGGGTTAAAATTCGACACCTGGAAATCCCACTTATACCCCAACAAACCTTTCTGCCTCTGAAATTATAGATAACCACAAATCAGCTCTTGCTTCCTTTCGCTTCGACACTAACAATTTAGATTTAGATTTGCCGTACTTAAACTGCATACCTAAAATGCATAAGAACCCGTACAAACAACGTTTCATAGCTGGTTCCTCAAAATGTTCTACCAAATCTGTATCGATCTTACTCATCAAAGTTTTATCTGAAATCAAATCTGGGCTTCAAAAATATTGTTCGACAATAATTATATTTTAAAGAATTCGAAGGAACTTTTAGAGCATCTGAAATCCACTCATTTTAGTAGAGTCCATTCGATCAAAGCCTTTGATTTTTCGACACTTTACACTACAATTCCTCATTTTAAATTGAAAGAGAGACTCGCAAAAATATAAGTAATACGTTTACAAGTAAGAACGGTAATCGCAAATGCAAATTTATTGTTGTTAACTATGACAAAACCTACTTTGTAAAAGAAAAGTCCGATTCTGAAAATAAGTACACTAAAACTGATATTATTCAGATGTTGAACTTTCTGATCGACAACATTTTTGTTGTGTTTGGAGGAAATGTCTTCCAGCAAATTGTCGGAATTCCAATGGGGACCAATTGTGACCCACTCCTTGCCGACATTTTCTTTTACTCGTACGAAGTTGAATTCATTCAATCTTTGATGTCTGAAGGGAAAAGATACTTAGCTTCTGACTTCAACTTCACTTACGATGTGTTGTCCATCAGAAATCCAAATTTCGCGGATTACCTGAGCAGTATCTATCCTTCGGAGCTTGAAGTCAAAGAAACTACAGAGACAAATAATTCAGCATCCTATTTGAACATAATGTTGTCCTATACGATACTGATGGTCACATGAACACCTCACTCTATGACAAACGTGACGACTTCAATTTCAGCATTACAAACTGTCCTTTTTGATTAGCAGCATCCCTTCATCGTCTGCATATGGCGTGTTCATATCTCAGTTGATACGTATGCCAGAGCAAGTACCAAATATACGGATTTTGTTCCGAGAGCTAGGCATCTTTCAGATAAGCTTCTCAGTCAGGGATACGTTTGTGACCGACTAACATCGTCACTGGGGAAGTTCTACGGTCGATATGGGCAACTCGTCATACACGTCCCACTCTCCAGAATGGTGGGTGATATTCTGTCATAGACCATTTGAACCATCCCACCAAAGATTGTACTCTATGTCTTCCGAAATTAAGTTACCGGATGTGACAGTTCTACCGAATTGAAGCAGCGAGTGTTGCATGCAAGCAGGAGATGCTTACTCTTGCTGGGCACCTGGTCTCACTCTCATATCGGGAGTCCGCTTCTTTTCATGTGGTGGAGGTTTCGTTTGTTTGCTTTAGTTTCTGTTTTATCCTGATTTTGTATGCCTCCGGTTTCTGATTTTTTGAATTATCGATTTTGTGCTGTATACAGGGATATTGTCATTATCAATATTTGTCATTATATCAATATCTGACTGAAATTTAGATCTCTTTATTCTATAAACGATATAGATATTTAAACAACCACAAAATTGGACTACTATTTTTTGAATTCTCTTATTCGCATCAGCAAATCAAAATGACGTTCAATAAAATTCGTTCATAAGCAATCTCGATGACAGTTCAAAAATCATATTAACTCAATGCAAACATGAGTTTTCTCGGTCACACTGATGAAAAAAATTAATGAAATCGATATCATTTGAATAAGTCATGCTTTCCATTGTTAATCTACAGCCTTGTACCAGCACATTGTTAAGAGAATTGACTGACTATGACGGCAGGACACCATAACGGGCCCTGTCCAAATATCATTAGAGAAGACAGGGCTCCGACCAACTGTCCTCTCTGACTGTCAATCGGATCACATGCAAGAGCTCGCTACAGCCGAAAGAGCACGGTCTGTATTTCGTATGCCTTCTGTTTTTTACCTGACGTGTACATCAATATGTACATCGAGACAATAATCGAATTTGACAAATTTCCATTGAGCTGTTGCGACGGGTCTTGCATGCAATCAGGAGACACTGACTCTCCCCGGACACCTGGTCTCACTTAGGAATTTTATTCATTCCGAGGTTCGCAACCATTCCTATAGGAAATTTAATACTTTTGCCTTGCCTTCTCGACTTGAGACTGAATAACTGATCGGTACTTCTTTAATGTTTATTATATCCTGATACATATCCATCTGTGTGTTTCTTGGGCCCTGTGTCATGCTGTCTGTTTGTATGTTCATCTTACAGTTAGGAGGTTATTTCACACCACAATTGTGCGTTCTTCGAGACCTCTGGGTAATCGGAAAAGTGGGAGGGTTGTGCGCAAGTAATCCGTATAACCACACCTTCTGCTACTTGCGTGGCAGGTGACCGTCAAAAGTCGGTACCGGTTGCTCATTGGTATTGTTGGTATATATGCGATCTTTTGTATTCAATGTTTCTATGGTGTGTGTTGGTGTTCCTTGTCCCTTTTGTTTTGCGTCTCTTTCTGTTGGTATCGTCTCTGTGCTTTTGTATTTGGTGTTTTGGAGTTTTGCTGTGGGTGCTTAAATCGAGTGTTGTTTGAGATCCCCTCCTTCCTCGTTACTGATGTGCAACACAAAGCAGGTGCATCTAACGCGTATTACATGTACGATAAATGCACTTGCTTTGTGTTGTTTAACCGTAACAGAACTAAAATTATTTATTCTATATATATATGCACCACAGGTGAAAAGGCGACGTTAAAATTTAGGTTACCACGGGATCAGAATAGGTTAGAACAGCTGTCACTACATGATTCTGTAGATTTCATGCTAATGCATTGCGAAGTCACGAGGGTTTACATGCAGAAATACAACACGCCTCTTTCAAAAGTCTCATCTCAGGGAATTACGTTGGTTGTGCATACAGGTATACATAGGATTAATTTGATTGGTCTATTATTTCAATCCGAGATGCCATTGCATGGGTGGCTGTTAGCTAGATATATCTATGTAGTTTACGGGATATAGAAAGATACATTCCTTTAACATTGTATTGACAATATGACTTTTATTCAAGTCATATTAGATGTACAAGAGACGTCTTTTTGTCTGTGGACATGCGGACAGACATCGATACAATCGGAACAGATTAACGTAATGTACACCACATCGATAGGACTGACAGACAAATAGACATGTACATTGTATTCGCAATTATCGAAACCAGTAGACTTAAGTAATGTTCATTGCATGCAGTGAAAACGTTAGAATAACAGAATAGCCATGGGTTTTGTAACTTTATACGAGTATGTCAAAAACAATTGAATTTGAAGAAAACAATATTGATATGTCTTTTTACTTTGGGGATGAAATCGACAATTTGAGAAAGGAAATAGGAAATTCGAAGACAGGAGCTTTCAAAACATTTGTATGATTTTTTTCTCTATTTCAGACAAGCCATAGTAAATAATAATTGTGATGACGGAGAATCGTCAAAATCGTCAGGGCTTAGTGGTGGAGCAATTGCCGGGATCATCATCGCCGTTATACTTGTTCCCACCATTTTTATAATTGGTCTCTGCCGCTGTTGTGGATGTTGTCGTGGGGGCGGCGGGGGAGGGTGGGGCTCTAGTCACCACCATGGTGGATGGGACTGGGGAGGAGGGAGCGGTGGTGGTGGCGGAGGTGGTGGAGGCGGCGGATTCTCATTTGGCGGTTCTGGTGACGGAGGTGGATCCGGGGGAGGAGGCTTTTAATGGAGGTTGTTAAAGTTAATCTGACAATTTCATTTAAGCAAGTTATGTCATACATACTAAAAAAATGTTAAAGTTTTAGAAATCTATGTATGTCTTTCGTCAGGTTGAAAACCAATTAGCTTCTTGTTGTCATTTTTGTTCAGTGTTATTTTTCTGTCACCAAAGGTAATCTTTCAATGATGGTACTGTAAAATGAATTAAAGAAGATTCTGACAATAATCTCAACAGCACTCATAATAGAGTACAAAACTGAGCATCGACGGACCCCTAACAAGCTAGAGATAGGATCAGGTGCCCGGGAGGAGAAGCATCCCCTGTTTGGCTAGCCGCACCCGTCGTCGATGTTCATGTACGAAAATGAAAACTATATTATAAAACATGCACTGTCTAGGTTATGTCTATATAGAAAGTGTTATGACATGTTTGATTTAAGACAATGCATGTCCTATTTGCTACAGCAAAAAGGATTTTTAACATTATAAATTTCCTTTCCCAAGAAATAAATTTGAAATAAGTACATGTAGAATTAGTAATATTTGAATGATCTGATTTGCTGTCTTATTGAAACATTTGTGTGGATTTTAAGTACTATGACAAATATGGATAATGACCATATCCCTGTCTACAGTACAAAATCGATAGTTCAGAAAATCAGAAACCGAAGGCATACAAAATCAGGATAAAACAGGAACCAAAGCAAACAAAAACAAAAACCTCCACCATATGAAAAGAAGCGTACTTATAAGATATAAGACTTTGTAAACTGTACTTGTTTTGAAAACAATGTATGAAAATAGAATGAAATACAATATGTGTATTTCTGTCTTTTTAATCTACATTATCATAACACATTCATTATCACAAATCTTGGATTTTTGACCTTGTTGGACCTTTTTTGTTGCCTTATTAAAGGTTTATGTTTTAGATAATATACATATTTTGAAATGAGATGAATTTGTAATCACCTGTGCTCTCAAGAGCAATTTGATTCTTGCAACATAATATTTCGTCCTTCTATGTTCTATTCTGTTCCCCTTTTGTTTTAGCAATTTTGTTCTCTTTCCTTGTATTGTTAATGGAATTAAGACATGAATCTTCTATCTTTTTCTGTTGATGTAGGTAGCACCCGAAACATTGGACAGAAAACTACATCACTGCGTGTAGCGCGTTCATGAAAAATGTTTCTGTGGTACCTGTATCAACAGAAAAAATAGCTGATTCATTTCATAATCCCATTCATTTCTTATCATTTTATATCATGTACTTATGGAAAACAAACTGTTTTCTTGAATCTAAAAATAATCAATCGCTGCAGAATATTTCTTAAGCTCAGGGGGTCTCGCCATGATACAACTGCCTCAAAAGACGAAAATAAGTTATGACAGCCGCCATGATTTAAACAGCAAACGATCGTCCCTCTATATCTTTGGAATAAGGACCAGTTTGAGCAAATCCTACGTGCGCACTTAATTTTTAGTAAGTAGAAAACAAATTGTACCCTTCAAATAACAATGGAAATTAAACGATTTGGCATATGAAGCTTATTTTATGGAATGGATCTTAAATCGATTTGTGAGCAAAACGTTCTATGTCTATTCTCATGTTTGATTTTGTATTTTATTTTGACGGTGTGGTACATGCATCAGATATTTTTATTAGTCCTTCACCAAAGGTGTTCTTTGTAATATAACACTCCTTTCTGATCTCTATGATGCTTATGCAGTTATTATGCAATATTCATTGTACTTTTATATTTATATAATGTGTATATGATATATATTTACATATTCGAATATAACTACATTACAATCTAGAAGAGAAAGTGCCAGAAAATATGCATATGGGGTTTGAATATCAAAACTGATTTAAAACATCCTCTACCATAGCCTAATATAACTATACTTGTCAAAATTTCTAACTTACCATTCTACGGGTATGGATTTTCGTTAATGTGGAATTCAAATTATTTTAACTATAATTGGATTTGATATACAACATTTCACTCTTTACTTTAAAATCAAGAAAAACGAAATTTCTTTCAACGGGAACAGACTGTGACGAAATTTGAATTTTGAACACTTTTCATGAATTTCGCATATTTTATCGGAAAATTACAATCAACTCACTTTTAAAGAATTCTTTGTACCAAGATTGATCAGAAAAACATACATCAACCGGAATGCATTTGATACAAAAGCAATAATAAGCAAATCAAACTTAACAAATTTTCCATAAAATGGATGCGTATGCATAACTCTTGTGAGTAGTGCATAAAATGAGCTTCCGTTAACCAAACATCTTTTTCTCGGCTTACTTTTCAAGAAAAGTGGCTTAGCACAGGAAAAAATTCAATATCGCATTCGCATGAAATGTTTCAACACAAAAATCCTTACCCGGTATACCAATGATACCGGAAGTGTTATTGACTCGTAACACATAAGAAAATCTGTAAGCATATCACGACGAAATAATAGTTTCAATCGCCGATATTTCAAAATCCGAAAAACGAATCTCACGAAATACCGTAAGAACTTTTCTATTGTAGCCTTTTTCAGTCTGAAGACAAAGTTTTCTTACAAACCGGAAGCGGATGATTTTTTTGCTAAAATGCTATAGAATTTGAATAAACACATCGCAGGATGATCATTTATTACGAAAGCTTATTAGTGCCATTTTTGGGAGAGAAAAAAAAAAGTCATTCAAACGAGATAAAAAGTCGTTCAAACGAGATAAAAAGTCGTTCAAACGAGATAAAAAGTCGTTCTAACAAGATAAAAAGTCGTTCTAACAAGATAAAAAGTCGTTCTAACAAGATAAAAAGTCGTTCAAACAAGATAAAAAGTCGTTCAAACAAGATAAAAAGTCGTTCAAACGACTTATAAAAGTCGTTCAAACAAGATAAAAAGTCGTTCAAACAAGATAAAAAGTCGTTCAAACAAGATAAAAACTCGTTCAAACAAGATAAAAACTCGTTAAAACGACTTATAAAAGTCGTTCAAACAAGATAAAAAGTCGTTCAAACAAGATAAAAACTCGTTCAAACAAGATAAAAACTCGTTAAAACGACTTATAAAAGTCGTTTTAACAATATAAAAAGTCGTTCAAACAAGATAAAAAGTCGTTCAAACAAGATAAAAACTCGTTAAAACGACTTATAAAAGTCGTTTAAACAAGATAAAAAGTCGTTCAAACAAGATAAAAAGTCGTTCAAACGACTTTTTAACTCGTTCAAACGACTTATAAAAGTCGTTCAAACGACTTTTTGCAGCTGTAGCAGACATTCATTACAATAGCAAGTATAGGAGTGGCTGTATGTATCAGGTGAGTACTTAATATTTGTTTACATTACAGATTTGTCAAAGAATTTGTTCTAATCTTTTTTGATTCTATGGTCTTGTACAGTACACCAACAATAGATTATCAAACATTAACAAAACATCGTCTTCGGGTTGAATATGACTAATAGGCAATGCGATAGACAGGACTTATGGTAGCAGATGTTTAATTCAAAATCCCGTAAAGTCTCTTTAGCTACGTCGATTTCACGATAAGAGTCACACTTAAGTTTACACATCTAATACCTTAATTGGTATCGATTGGAAAGACCCCATGTTGGTTACCTTTTAATTCCCAGGCGAATCCGGTAATGAATTTAAACCAATATGTCCAAAATCTAAACGAAAGTAGAGTCCAGGCAGGCATTCCAGTCTCAAAATTCAACCAAAACTTTTCGTTGATTGTAAGGAGTCGCAAAAGTAAGTAGAAACTTTTAGGGAAGAGAGATGGGAGGAATAGGATTATAGAAAATTTACATAATTTCTAATAATTTGTAGTAAATCAGGATATTATTTTACCCTACAAAATGATAATTATGTCAAGGTTATGATGGACATCTTTACCTTTGTTGAGTGTTGGCGAAGACCCCGGTTGTGAAAGTATGTATATATATAAGCTACGAATTGGCTAGGATTGCTATTCGTTGCGCATTTCTCTCGTATTCGTTTATATATAATATATATAGCCGCTTGTACCCTTTTCGTGCACCTCTGTTCGTAAGAATGAAGCTTACGTTTTAAACTGTTTTATACATATTTTCTGTAAAAGTTTAGCCTTGGAGCGTCATATTTACTGAATGTATAAAGGATGAGAAACTGCTTTGGTCAGTTGGGACTATGGTTTCCATGGTAACGAGCTCAATCCTTTTGAAAATTTTAAGAAATGAGATATGACACATGTTTCGTCTTTATATTGCATGGGCAACGTATTTAAATTGATGTTTAAATACATATTTTTTTACAATATCAATTTTAAAATGAGGGAAAATGAAGGAGACGACGTCATGACGAAGCAGTTGCTCGGTGCAAAATCTGGCAATTTTTCTTTCATTTGACCATATTGAAGGGCGATTAATATCATAGGTTTGACTTTTTTGTCATTTTGGAAAAACTATATACATATATTGATTCTGACGAAGTCATGGTACATTCCCCCAAAATGAGCGGTGGCTAATTAACAGGGGGAATGGTCCAATCCCCCTCCTTTTAACTTAACAATAAAGTTATCGATTCAGAAACGTCATTTCTATGTTAAAGCACAGTACTTATAGAATCGCTTCGCTCACCTTTATTCTATACAATGGCGAGCGGAGCGAGGTGGAAAATTTTGGGAATTTGATCTCTCTCTCTCTCTCTCTCTGATTTTCCTTGCTGTATTTTTGTTTGACCATCCACCTTCTGATCAGTCCATAGATCGACCCGTAAAAATGAGGCATTTAGTAATTATTCAAGATTTTGAATTAGAATGTTTGATACATGATCTTCATTCAAACACAACAGGAAAGGAACTTGAAAGCAAAATGAGGACCCAAAAAGGCATCAAATTAAGAGCCAAAAATGTTTCTAAAAGTTAAAAGAGTAAGCAGAGAAAGACTTTATTCTGAATAAATAACTTTGGATGAAAATGGGTGCGGGCCCCTTTGGCCCCCTCTTATTTCGCCACTGGTGTGTATGAATAACCAATATTTCTAGTTTCGGATTACGACATGTATGCCTCTAGAGCTTAAGTAGTTTTTATGCCCCCTTAATCGTAGATTAGTTTTTGGCATGTCCGTTCGTTTGTCTGACTATTTTTCTGTTTGTCCGCAAAGACTTTAACCTTGAATGGTAGGTCATAGGGCTTTGATATTTCACATGTATATTCCTTGTGACAAGACCTTTCCGTGGATACCAATAGTATTGACCTTGGAGTTTGACATACTTTGGAAAAAAGAAAATCCTTTGTCATAACTTTTGAATATGACTTTTATGTTTCATTGCCATCAGCTATGACTGCCGGTATACTATAATTCGTGAACTAATACCTCTTGGCAATATGATTGATCGACAAAATTGCTCAAAAATGCTAATATTTGTCTAGGTTATTCAAACCCTGTACATACATGTAGATAAGGTTACCTGACAATTGAAAGTCATGTCGTATCAATGCATTTTCTTACTAAAGTAGCATCCAAATGTCCTTGTGGCGATACGTCATATAGAACAATCGAATATCCTCTGAATAAAGTCAAAAACGGAAAAGCCCAGAAGAGTAACAATGGATACGGATCGTGTTTTCGTGATCGTGGATACTTTACAACATTTAAAGTCAGTAAAGTGACGGCAAGCTTTTCTTGTATGTGTATTTCTTGTGATAAGAGCTTTTCATTGATACCAAACATTTTACCTTGACCTTGGAGTTTGACCATTTTACAGTTTTTACTGTTTTACTAACAATGATACCGACGGGAATATTTGTGTTTCACAAACACATGCTTTTTTTAATACAATGTAAACATGCCTTCATATCCCTTCCCGAATTGGCGCTTTCGGTACTCTATACATAACTGTAGTACTACATGTAGCTATCTGTCCATTCGTCACAATTTTCTTGCTCAACTTGTCAACTCTTGTTATGTATGATATGCAAACATAAGTCGAAATACATGTATAAGTCGAACTTTCAATATTTATTTCTTATGACCCAAAAATTTTATATCACCTCGAATCACTTTCATATTTCAGAATGATTGTGTTTCGACCTAACGCTTTGTTATTATCTCAACAAAAATTAATTTTATAAAGGACAAAGGTATACATGCTTACTATCTTTTCCATGCCATACACTGTATTACAAACCTTATCATTGTCAGTATCCTTTGAGCGTACATAAGGGTAGAAATGGTCCTCTTATACTATTTGATCTTTTTGTTTTTGTATTTTGTTAGGCATATGAATGCAATGATATATATATATATATATATATATATGTATATTTATATATGGTGGTAAATGTACCAAGCGTTGACTTGAAATTAAAATGCCTTCTTTGATCGTTCTCTTGATCAGGCCGTTGAACATACTTCAGAAAGGATATCAAGTTTTGACTTTCTTTTCAGGTTAATTCTACATGGAAAAATTTCTGAGAGAGAGAGGAATAGGGGAGGAAGTTATAAAAAAGCTTCAAGAAGAGAAGGTAGATGATTCATGAATATGCAAATGATTAAAAACAACCGGTATTGTAGCATAAATCATCCCCCACCCCGGTTAACTGACTCAAAATAGATTAACCCTCCTCCCTTCCCCCTGATAAAACCGATCTAGTATACATTATCCCCCGGGATAAATTGAAATAGAAAGCAATATCCCGATAAAACGATATCCGCTATAAAAGCCTTGTCCTGCATTCTCCTCTGTTCGAGGCACCGACGCGAATGTTTTAAACTGTTTAAAACATTCGCGTCTGAATTTTTTATTCGCCTAAAACTCGTGGCTCATGCGCAACGCATTCGCGTTGCATTCTCATCACATTCGCGTGAATTCTTGTTCCACAGGTGGAGTAGAATGAGCCACGATATAGCCCCGACAAGAAAGAATCTGACGCAAATGTGATGCGAATGCGCCAAGAATGTGACGCAAATGAAAAAAAAACCAACGCGATTCAGCCACGATCTTGACACGTTAGTGACACGATATTGTCACGTTCAGTTCAGTTAAGACAGTAATTTCCTCCTCTGGCTTAGGAGCACCCCCTAAGGGTTAGATACGAATGTTTTGAAGCTGAAAAAAATAAAGATATAAGATAGAGCTCTATAAATAAAACAATTTAAAATTGCTGTATAGAGGAGGTGCAGATCATGCTTGTCCGATATTGTCGCGTAAAATATTTGATATAAAAGAGTTTGAATTTCTTTAAGAAACCTACAAGTGTTAAGATAGCTAATAAAACCAGCCTAAAAGTGCATAGGTTAAGATGAAGTACTTCATACACACACGGCAGTAACAAGAATAATTATTTCAGAGTTGATGTGAAATTGTGCGGATCAATATTTTCAAATTTTGACAATGCCTTTCAAGAGAAAACAATTTGGAAAGAGGTCAAAGTCAACAAAAGGTATTGATGCTCCTGGATATGTCAAATTATTTTGGTTCTTCTCTTGTCAATTCTTGTCATGATCGATCGCAGCGCTATCGGGTTAAATTCGTGTCTCAATCTCCTGCATTCGCATCTCATTCGCCTCAGTGTCTTTTTATCGTGGCACATTCGTGTCTCATTCTTCTCTATTCTTATCACACTCGCCTCACTATCGTAGCGGACGCGTAGCATATTCTTGTTGCATTCGCGACGCTATCGTGTGCCTATCGCGCTAAGAAATACTTCATGAGAATGACACGATTGTTCATTCGCTATTTTTGAATTTTCAATACATGTAGTTTTGACCAATGAGTTGACACTTTTTATTCAGTCAAAAGGGAAGGGATTCCCTGCTACAATGATTTTCTGTAGTTACACCTTTATGCGGACGCCTCTTAGAACATGCATCAATTCCGTCGATTTAAAGTCATTAAAAAACCATTAAAATATTAATGAAAATGGTGCTCATATTTGTTAGACCTGAAATAAACTCGTATAAAGTAAGTACCTTGTTAAATAAGAAGGGGAATCCTATGCATTTGATTATTTGCGTATCACGTGTTATGCGACCGTGGATAAAGTATCAAAAGCTCCGTAAACGGATATGGAAAAACATTGGACATACCGAAACAGTCGCGTGTTCTACTGGTTGTCGTTAGCTCATTATCATTCAGGATGAGAAAATTGTATACCAAAGGACAGTGGACTTGGGACGGTCCCAAATGATATACAGAACATGGTTTTATTGGCCGGATTTTATATGTAAATCCCTCATTCTAGATACGTCTAGACATATGTTTGTCCAGTCATGTCATCAGAATATCAAATGTATGTTGACATATAACGTAAAAAAACTACCATGTAGATAGCTTTGCTTTTTTATCTTGAAAGAACTTTTTACTATCTTTTAGACAACCTCATAATTAGGTTTCCATTTCTCTTCAGATAGACAAAGAGACTGTAAATCACATGCGAGACGACGAGCTTGCCAACTATTTACCGAGACATGGAGACAGACTTGCGCTTGTGAGATTCTGCAAAAAGAAATCAGCCGATGGTGAGAAAAGAAAAAATTCTTTGATGAAGAAATTGCAACAAAAATTAAACGAAAAGAAGAGAATGGACTTTTCGGCTGCTTCAGACTCCGACGAGGAAGCCATCCCTGGCAGAAGGGTTACAAGAATGTCCAAACAACTTCGAGGAAATGTAAATGCTAAAAAAAATTCTAGAAGAATTGACATTGGTTGGATCCATAAGGAGGGTGAAGAAGTAAGGCAAATCAGGACCAAGAAAGGCGGCGGAACAAGAAAATTAATTGTGGATAAAGACACCACAAATCATGAACTTCTGGACAAAGCCAAGGAACTATTTTTTCCAAAAGGAAGGTGTGCTTTTGGGCTGGCAATTGACTATGACTTTGAGCTGTGGGATTTTGCACAAAACCGAATAAATGGAACAATAACAGTGGCTGAAATGTATGACAATCTGAAATTAGGAACGATTCGTGTTTATCTAAAATCCTCCGTCAAATCTTCCAAAGATGAATCCGAGTCCATAATAGAGGAGGCAGCTCGTATAGCAGGAATACGGGACAATTGCACCGAGAAGACTGAAGAAAAGCATGATGATTTACCAGATTTGGAACCACAGATAATTGTTTGCGAGGATTCAAGCGGTGACGTTATTCCATCAAGTGATTTGGCGAAGCTATCAAACCCAGATAACTTTGCTGACGATGACAACGAGGCTAATGACTTTTCCTTAGAGCACTATATCGGAGAATTAACAAATACAGAATCTACGTATACCCATGATGATTCTGAAGTTACATTTCCGCATCTTGATCTAAATAACGACCCTTTATTTGAAACCGATGGTCAGGGACAAACACAAAAATTGAAAGTCGAAGTCAATGAAGGACGAATTCTCTTGGATATGCTGACGGCTTTTAAAGATCCAAGTATTCTTAACGCAAATATTGAAATTCGTCGTAAAATCCACGGAGGAGAGAGTGAAGAAATGGAATCAGGATCGGGAAGTGGTATGATGCGAGATGTATTAACTGAGTTCTGGTCAGAGTTCTACCAGCAGTGCACTGTCGGCTGTGGATATAAAGTGCCATTCACAAGACACGACTATCAGAAAGAAGAGTGGCTAGCTGTGTCGAGGATTATTTACAAAGGTTGGAAAAGCGTGAAGTTCCTCCCTATTGAAATTGCGCCTACTGTTTTAGAAGAATGCCTATATGGAGCACAAAAAACAGACATTTTTGAAGTATTCATGAAGTATCTATCCAATTCAGAAGCAGCAGTGCTTATGCAGGCATGTACTAACTTCGATTCCGTGGACCAAGATGACCTTCTTGACGTTATTGGAACACATTCTGGAAGATCAATCCCTACAAAAGACAACTTAAAGGCTATGTGTAACGAAATTGCCATGAAAGAATTGGTACAGGACACAAAGTTTGTGATTGATGTTTGGAGGCCCATCCTGGCACCTATTGGACAAGATTTGAGACCACAGGAGCTTCAACTCCTTTATCAAAACATGATTCCTTCCGCTAAAACGGTAATGTCTATGCTGCGTTTTCCTCATGTGACATGCAAAGGTCAAGACGACACTATTTGTTACATGAGGAAGTTCCTGAAAGAGTTGGACGACCACACTCTCAGACAATTTTTGAGGTTTTGCACCGGGTCTGATTTGCTTTTAACTAGCGTGAAGGAAATTCAAATCGAATTCATTCATTTGGAGGGACTATCCAGAAGACCCATCGCTCATACATGTGGATGCGTCTTGAAATTGTCTGATAATTACGCGAACTTCCCAGAATTCCGTTCCGAGTTTAACAGTGTACTAAAAAGTGGAATATGGTTAATGGACATTATATAAATGACAACTGTTGTGCAATCTGTAGTAAGGGAGCAACCATTTGATTTTAATGGGGAGGGGGGAGGCGCAGGAAGAATTTTTGCCAGTCGGATTTTTTTTTTCATTTCAAGAGCCAAAGTAGTTTTTTGCATGCGCTTCGGATCGGATTATTATTTTTATTTTTTTAATTTCCTAGGTTGAAAATTATACTTTTAAAGTTTAAATCATTCAGCATGATTTTCTTACCATATTAAATATTGCAAATCCGGTGCCAAGGAAGAGTATACATGTATTAAGGCATCTCTTGCTAGCAGATAACTTCTTTTTAATTTCTGGAATGGCATATGAAACATAAAATCTTTTCACTCTACGCAGACAGTCTAATTTCGTTAAGGTTGTTTCATATTTATTTGTACTTAGTTCATGGCGTCACATAAAAAGTGTTGACTGGGCTTGCGGAAAGGTCAGGAGAGGGGGGGGGGGCAAATTCATGGTCCGGAAAATTTTTTTATCCTAAAATCTCAATCCGTTTTTTTTTGCAGTCTTTCTGCCCCCCCCCCCCCCCGTCTCCCTAATAAAAAATCAAGTGGTTGCTCCCTAAAAGAGTGAGAGAGAATGGAAGACACCATTCAGAAAAAGAGGACTCTGCGATTGGTAGACCAATCGATATCATTATGTCTCACTCCAAGGGGGAGGAAGCATATTGTTTTTGCCTTCGCGTCCGCCCGTCTTTCTGTCTGTCTGTCATCGTGCCCGGGCTATATCTCCTGAACCGTGTGCCTTTCATATTTTAGTATGTTGTTGCTTATGACTCAAGGGTTTCACATCACCTTGACCAAATGTCATGTGTCTAAAGTCAAGGTCGCTAATTAATGAATTTTAATGAAATTGTACATGCTATCCCGTCCATGCTATATCTCTTGAACTGTTTTCCAGATTACTTTCATATTTATAGTATGACCCAAATGTTTCACACCACCTCTATCTAAGGTTATATGACAAAGGTCTAGGTCAAATATTACATTTTTGTGAAATTGTACATACTATAGTGTGTGGGCTACATCTCTTGAATCGTTTACTGGATTATTTTGATAATTTAGTATGCTGTTGTTCATAATCGAAGGGTTTCTTATCACCTTGCCCCAAGGTCATGTGACCAAGGTCTATGTAACTTTGAGGGGAGACATCTATTTTTTCTGATTTTAAAAAAAAATGTACTGTTTAATGCAAACAGTAGTAAATGTTTTGGTAAATATACAATATGTAATAGATTCGAAGTGGAAAATAGCCTTCAGAGTAATTCTCGAGGTACGAGGAATACGGAGAAACTGACTTTGATAAAACTGACGTTATTTTGTGCATATTGTGCTTAATAAATGCATGGATATTTTTCAATAAGACTGCTGCCTAGATATTTTGCATTAAAAGATAGATGATTGATTATATTATTCAGATGGAATGATGAAGACCAAGGAAAGTCTTTTAAACATCTCAGATTTTTGTTTTTGTTGTTGTTTGTTTTTATAGCACGAATGCGCTTTAGTGCAAAAGAGTTATTGCAATACCCCCGGAGTTGGCGTCGTCCGAACTAGATGACAAGGTAAATGTAAAGATCACACAATTTCCTTTCCTATATTCATATTCTGTTGGTTCTTTTTGTTGTTAATGTTTAATAATACTTTGTTTGATATTACCAGAAAGGGATGTAGCCTCTGGGACTGGGATTTGTAGAATCATTTCAAATGATACTTAAGGCAAATGTTGAGCTGATCAGGTAAATGTTAAGATAGCAATAAAGCCTCCAGGTGTTAATATTTTGGCAAATATTTTTTGTGATCATACATTATTTCTTTTTTACTTCGATTTACACTAACGTGGATGTATCGTTGATCAAACTTTCATAAAGTGACATTGACCTACTTTTCCCACTTCAAAGAGCGAAGTATAAATGCAATAAGTACCAAACTTACATATTGGATGTATCTTTGGTCAAACTTTCGTAACATGACCTTGACCTAATTTTTAAGCTAGAGTGATTTCGTCTTTGAAAGTCGATATTGAACAAAGTATAATTTAAGTGCCTTATGTGCCAAATTTGCATATTAATTGTATCTTTGATCAAACTTTCGTAAAATAACCTTGACCTACCTTTTCAACTTGAGTGATTTTCTTTGAAAGCCAATTTGGAGCAAAGTACAAGTGCTATATGTACCAAACGCACATATTGGATGTATTCTTGATCAAATTTTCGTAAAATGACCTTGACCTAGTTTGTCCGCTTGAATGATGTTGGCTTAAGAATTAAGTCAATATTTAGCAAAGTACAAGTGCTACATGATCAAACTTGTGTGTACTACCGGTAATATAAATAGGGAAAAGGGAAGCTCAACAAAAGACATTATGTTAACCAGTCGAAGATAAGGTGACTCTAGGAACTATTTTGTCATTCCGATGTCTGGATACAAACTTTCTGGAAACCCTTGTTTTTGGGTACTTTGTCTGGGTTGTTCCCTTTAAAAGCCTTATTAACACCAGTCGTTCAGGCTTTTTTTGTTTTGTTCGTACAATTTACATGTATATGACAAAAAGACCCTCAGTCAACCAAATTGAGAGAAATATACTAGTTTCACTACGTCTATCCTTATGTCTGTCCACAAGCACATTTATCGTTTCCGTACCATAACTAGGGGAATGCTTTGCCTGAGCGTTAAAACTTCACGCATACATTGCTCACAAGGAAAATCACAAGGCTATTGATTTTCTGGTCACTGATCGACGATCGACCGTCGACCAAGGACCAGAAAATCAATCAAACTACACATTTCTGAAAAAAAAACTTTTTAAAAAGTCTATGTAGTGATGAAATGCTGAAACTTCGGAAATACTTTAGTAGCTTGTCGAAGAAGAACACTGCTACTGGGCATTATACATTTCCTGCTAATGATCCAAGGATTAACACAATTGACCCTTCCGATTGCGGGAAAATAATGCAAAATTTCGTGACGTCACAATGCTTTTACCTCGGACAAACAAGCTTCGAACCTCGGTCAAACATCGAAATTGCATTGTGATGTCATGGAATTTCTCAAATTTTTTCCCGCATTCGGAAGGGTCAATTCTCAAGTTCTTTTAAAACCTTCAGATATAACAAAGGTCAAGTTACACAGGGTTCTAAACAAAATTTTTAAAAACCTCGAGTATTCTTGGCTTACACGGATGAAATTTCATAAGTGGATTGTTCTGAACTCCCGTTTGTTTTGTTTTGTTTTGTTTTTGTTTTGTTTTTTTGGTATTTGTACCGTTTGCTATGAAAACCCCAGTCTAATCTTGCCTCCTTTACGTTTGTCCCAGTAGACGATTTTCTATTTGGACAGCTACGAAAAGTAGGCAAGAACAGACCGGTTTTATCAACGGCAAGGTCATTTTTGAGTTATATAGGGATATATCCTCATATCTTCAAGCCTCTGTGATTGAGAAGAGTTCTGAATGACTCGTATCATACATCACATGACAGATATATTTCATGTCTAATGTCGCAGTGGCTTTTTTTATATAATTATGTCTTTAGGGACTCAAAGGACCGCCAACGAAATTTTTCTTGTCTCCTTTTTGGAATAGAGAAGAAGCTATATACTAATATGAATTATGGCAAAGCCATTGTGAGGACGCAGATGAAATATAATTTCAATGAATTAATACCCATTTTTCACCATACATCATTGAACATTTTTTTACTAAGTTGATAAGAATAAAATATGTCATACAATATGTGTTCTTGTTATTTTTTCCAGCATCATTTTTACCGTCTTTATCAGCCTTACATTAGTATTTTTCTTGAAATCCAGAATCATCTACAGGAGAGGGGATATTATAGACAATTACTAGATCGACAGCATGCACATAACTCGTAAATGCGGGGAAACAATTCTCAATGTCACAAAACAATCAGTAAACAATACTATGATGAAATCGCAATGCTTAATTTTGAAACATAAATGACAGATAAGAAAAGATCAAGTGATGTCATCTTAATCTATACATTTTTAAAATTCCTTGGACCTTGACGAAAACCAAGGAAAAGAGAACTCTTTTACTGTCTTTTGAAGTATTTATATATTGTAAGATTAACATGTATCTTGATTATTCAATGAATTCAATTAAACTTTTAAATGTTTACTTTTTAAATTTCATGGGGTGATAAAATGTCAGTTGTCATACATGTATCAGGAATATGTACCCCCCCCCCTTGCACCCACCCACCCCTCTCCCCTTTTACTTGCACCGGAAAAAAATAGCATTCAAAACGTAAAAAAGAGAGAAAACTTCCTTTTCGGCGCCGTCTGTAGTGTTATCAGCAATATATCGTTTTATGGGATGATCTGGAAAAGGGGGTTAAAACTTACAAATTAAGTACAGTATAACATTAGTATTACAGGATTTTCCCTTCTAAATAATGTAAATGATTTTCAAATGTAATATCTGAAGACAAAATTCTTGCTCATTCCTTTACTTTAAAAGAGGGTGAAAGGGAGGGGGAGGGGCGGGGGGAGGAGAGAGCTAGGGGAGGGGGAAGAAGGAAGGGTGTGGGAGGGGAGTTAAGGGGTGGAGAGAGCGGGTACCCCATGTCTGCTCCCCACCCCCATAAAAGGCAAGGATGAATGGGAGGGGAAGGAGGCAGCTGAAGGGAGGCAGAATGGAGGGAGGGAGAGGTTAGGAGGTGGGAGAAGGGAGCGGGACAGGGGAGAGAAGGAGAGAAGTTAGTAGAAATCTACCCCTTCCCCCCCCCCTTGAATACAATCAACCCCCTCCCCTTGCTAAAAAAATCTGAAGCCTTCACCCGGCTACCTTGGATCCGCTTATGATTTACCTCCAAGGGAAAAAAATACCCAGCCTTATTTCTGACAGAAAAAATATACTTCATGCTTTGAACAGAGCCCCAGCTGTGTTGACCTATTTGTACTAAATACTGTAAATGATGACGTAAGTTGTGACGCGTTGTAATCAGAACCATAGGCAGCAGACATTTAGAAGTTTGTGTTGGGATTTACACTGCATAGATTTCCTGTATATTCTACATGTAGATCTTATATATGTGGAGAGAAACCACATTATTCGATCTACAGGTATCAAAATATCAGCTGCAAATCATCCTCGAAAGCAGAATGAAGTTCGGTAAGTCGCTGATCGCGCTGATATTTTTTTGTTTGTTTTTTTCTCCCAGCATTATGAGTTTATCCATGGATTTTTCTGAGGGAGCTGTCGATGAAAGAAAGTCCGCGAAACAAAGTTGTATGCTGACGTCGCGTCGCATGCTGACGTCACGTTGTAATTTTCAAAGAGGATATTCGGACTAAACATGATATATGTTGGAAATGATGGTGCAATGTCAGTATTACGCGAAGCAAAGTACAAATCATACAATGGGACACTGGAGGAGTAAGCCAAACGAAGAATATTCGAAGGAGATCGAGAAATCTTGGTCATCGATGGGTTTCATTCTGTCGTCAAGTGACATTGTCAAAAAAATAAGCTTGCGCTTCACGCCGATCAAATGGGCAATGGGGAGAATGACGTCATTGACCACGGTTTTGGAACCTATAGGTATAGCATAGAATTCAATTGAAAAACACGATTTTTCCTATATATATACACGTGTTACCTTGATGAGGACTACGTCCGCGCCTGCGGCGCGGACTGCGTCCTCTATTATAAAGAATTTTAAACTACATTGGAAATTCATATATATATAACACTAGCCACAGAAACGGTCAACGATACTTGGCTATTTGGTTGGTAAGGGTGTAACACACCCCTCTGCCAACCAAATAGCCAAGTGTCTTTGGTCCTTTCTGCGGCTAATATAACACATGTACGAACATGCTGCACTGTTATACATGTATATGAAATATATTCTTATAAACATTTTAAAAAAATTATTTTGAGTAAGTTGCTTCTGTTTTGTTTATAAAGAGAGAGGAGGTTGTTTCCAAATTTATATCAAGCAATATTTTGCTTCATTTAATGAACACATGTGCGTTTATCTGTACGTCTAAAAAGACGCAAAACTCATCTTTCATGTTAAAAACAACTAAGTTTGTCTTACATGAATTACATAATATAATTATCTAATGAAATATCGTGGATCTATAGTGTCCACATTTTACATTTAAACTTCAACGTTCGGAAAGAATATTAAATTACGCAAGAAGGCTATATAAAGCCGTTCTTAGGTTCATATATAATGTAACTCCCTCCGTTAATGTCTGTGGGAGAGCCAAGCTATTTTCTTCAAGAATGATGTCGCATAACTCTTTCACTGTATCGTCACAAACCAAGTCTGGTATGTCCGACACTTCCTCTAAACATATTTGCAGTTTACTTTCATCTACATTTTGCAGACAATCCACGGCATCATATACTTCTGGTGCAGTATACAGGAGCTCTGGTCTTCCAACGGTTGAAGAATATCCTCTCTTCTTTTGCATGCGATGCAAGTTCCATACAGACATTATCTCCGACAATTCGACCTAAAAAGCACAGCATCATTTGAATTTTGTCTTTTTGATATTTTTACTAAGGCCCATACTGTGTAAAACCAAAATATTAATCATGTTTAATCATTGATGATTAATCAAAATATTTATCATAAACATTGATAATAGGTAGTATATCAACATACATACATGTAATATGCATAAGCAATATCTTGTACGTAGCAGCCATTAAAAAGAAATATTGAACAAAAAACGGACAACGTTACGAGGCTGCACATATAGATAAGTTCATTGCTAACATTAATTTAATGAATTATACGACGACAAACATAACCATGCAAGAGTCCGAACTTTAACCGGTTTTTTTTTTCATTTTTTTGACCCAAAATTAATACACAAACCCCACTTTGCACAATTTTTCTTTCAGCAACTGAAACACATTAAAGATGTTGTTCTTTTGTTTAAATATCGCGCACACAGGGATTTGTCGCGCTTCCCGGTTGCTTGATAGTACATACTAATAGAATTATAAAGCAACTGGGAAGCACGATAAATCCCTGTGGTCGCGCACAGTTGCTCTGATTCTCCGCCATAGCCACAGGGATTCATGAAACCATAAAACATCAAAGTGCCAGCCCCCTTTTCTTCTTTCCTTTCAATTAGCATGATCATCTAAAACGATTTTCCCACCTAGAGTACACTATATCTGATTGAATGGAAATTGGATAGCGGAAAAGGGTGGAGGGGAGGATGAAAGAATGAGAACCAACTTGCAACTAGAAACTTTTCGATACAAATTTTTAACTTCATTTCCCAAGCTAGGCTATTACTGTAATTTTGCGCGATTTCAAGATTTCCGGACTGTCTCGCTCTTCATCTTTTCGTGAATAAGGAGATTAGTGCAAGGTCATATTGTACATCCGAGTCACCTATGGCATTGTTTGAAAGTGATTCGATGGATAACATGTAGTTGATATATATTTCCTATCGTTTACGTACCTGCAGCAGTCGACAAAAGCAGTACTGTATTAAACTTTTGTCTAAGAAGTCTCTGGAAAATGCATTCATCTCTTCCTTCAACAATCTGAATGCATTCATCCAGTACTGAGTATTCTCCTTTCGAAGAACCCCCCAAAACCACTCTATTCTCTGGTTGTGGATGCTGCTACCATACACAAAGCTTTCGCTGTTTCTCAGAAAGTTTTGCATCTGCTCGACATATTTATTTTCAGTGCCTTTGTCCGCCCTTATCATATAAGGTAGTCCCCCAACCTCTTGAGCAGTTTTGAGAAAGTAATTTGCAATTATCTTCGGGTCATTATTTGACCTCCCAACGTTCAGCCACATTATTCGCCGAGAAAAGCCGTCGATACACCCATGGATTGCCAATCTATATGGTTTTAACTTGTCGTAACCGTCTATGTGCCATGCAAAGTTTGGCCCTCTGCTGAAGTATGTTCTCCTACGCAAGCGCTTCCGCTTCCGGTCCTCCACACCGTCCGGATCCAGTTCTTTCAGCAACAATCTTACACTTTCTTGTGTGACGTGGAATCCCGCCTTAATGCATTTCCAGTACATAAATCTATAACCATGAAGTTGGCCTGAATTTTCAATGCTCCTTTGAATGAAACATGCCACGTCAAGAAGGTCTTCATCACATATTCCTTTACGTCTAAACAGACCAAGTGCCTTCGTTGATCGTTTTATGGTTCGTTCGCTTACAAGAATGTCATGCTTCGTCGCTAACAGAACAACGATTTCGGGATAAGAGAATCCCTCTTTGAAATACCGGTCAATTAATGTAGATCTTGTATCCATTTTGTATTACGATGCAGCATAAACGAACTTTCTTGTTTATATGTTATGAAAATCTTCACTAAGATTTTTATCTGTAAAGATACATTTTTAAGTCGTTTAAACGACTTTTTATCTTGTTTGAACGACTTTCATAACTCGTTTGAACGAGTTAAAAAGTCGTTTGAACGACTTTTTATCTTGTTTGAACGACTTTTTATCTTGTTTAAACGACTTTTATAAGTCGTTTGAACGACTTTTTATCTTGTTTAAACGACTTTTTATCTTGTTTGAACGACTTTTATAAGTTGTTTGAACGACTTTTTATCTTGTTTAAACGACTTTTTATCTTGTTTGAACGACTTTTATAAGTCGTTTGAACGACTTTTTATCTTGTTTAAACGACTTTTTATCTTGTTTAAACGACTTTTTATCTTGTTTGAACGACTTTTATAAGTCGTTTGAACGACTTTTTATCTTGTTTAAACGACTTTTTATCTTGTATAAACGACTTTTTATCTTGTTTGAACGACTTTTATAAGTCGTTTGAACGACTTTTTATCTTGTTTAAAGGACTTTTTATCTTGTTTAAACGACTTTTTATCTTGTTTGAACGAGTTACATAAGTCGTTTGAATAAGTTACGTAAGTCGTTTAAACGAGTTTTGAAAAGTCGTTTGAACGACTTTTTATCTTGTTTGGACGACTTTTTAAGTTGTTTGAACGACTTTTTATCTTGTTAGAACGACTTTTTATCTTGTTAGAACGACTTTTTATCTCGTTTGAACGACTTTTTATCTCGTTTGAACGACTTTTTATCTCGTTTGAACGACTTTTTAATTTTTTTTCTTTCCCAAAAATGGCACTAATAAGCTTTCGTAATTTATTCATTTACACTAAAAAAAAATCGTTGTTATTATAAATATAGATATTAAATAATTGATTTCTACCAATCGTGATATTGAAGTAACTGGGAAAATGTAAGTTAGAAATTTTGACTAGTATATAATACCTCATTGTTTAACAAACAAATATTTCATTGTTTAGATTTAGGATCACTGATGAGGGTTAAGTACCCGAAACGTGCATGTCTGGTCCACGCTGCCAATTTTTCTGTTCTCAAATGATGCTATTCAATTTGAATAATTTTTAGCATTATTAAATGTTCAACCAAGTTTACATGACTGTGTATTTTCTATTTACCAATTTCATATGTTCTACATATGTTTATTATAAACCATATATCATACATATTTTATAACTTTTTCTACTGGAAAAATGACCTGAATTTTAGTTCTTTGATTTTGCTCAGTCGATTATTCTATCTAAACGTTTATAACATGATGAATTTGTATACGCATACTTTTTGTAATGAGAATTTTTTATGTTGTTCTTAGCTTGTTCGTAGACTTTTTACTTTGTCAGTTCCCTATATCAAAGATTTACAAATAACCATGTGATAAAAATGACTTTATGCCTCTATTTCTTATAGCAATAAAATATCAATGATATACAAAACGTGTGGGATAATGTTTTTACTATTCTAAAGGTCACGTTACCAAAGACAAAATATCACACAATGAAAGAAGTCAAATGTACTTAACAGATGTGGGCTTACTCTACCAACTTCTGATCTCGACTCATTGGAATTTTCGCTTTTTTGCAATACGTGTTAGTAGTGCAATTGTTTTTGTTTTTTTTTTTCTTATGCCAATTATTTCGATTTCTCTGTTCTTGTTTGATGGATGACTGAATATCTTAAATAAAAAATTATATGAGTAACGACACCGTCTGCTACTTGCGTTGCAGACGGCCTTCCTCAGTCAGCACCGGTTGCCCATTGGTCTAGTTGGTTTATGTGTGATCTTGTGTTTCAATTTTCTATTCGTGAGCTAGTGTTTCTTGTCCCTTTTACGTCTCTTTCTATGAGTGTTTACTCTGCATTGGGTGTTTTGGGGTTTTGTTGAAAACGAGTGTTGTTGGAGATACACTTCTTTCTTCAAACATACAAGTATTCGGATTTTGTGTTTGACTTTCATTCATGATAGAAGTCATTCGTATCAGATAAGAAACTCGCGCAACAAAAAACAAAGAAATTTCCTTTGCAATCACTTCGTTAAGTACAACAATTCCATTTCAGATATTACTATTACTATGGTTCAGTCTGTTCCAAAACTTAAAAATCAAAGTAAAACGGAAATTAAAAAAAAAAAACCGACTACAAGCTGAACCTGCCTGGATCACGAAACTTCAAACTGCGTACCCCTTGGTTTAAACGATCAAATTTATAGACAAGGAAACATTTCCTCGGCCTCCACCAATATTAATGTATTTTTAATCCGCCCAAACACTAAACGGTAACATAGGTCGCACGGAAGACGACGAAACCAAAAAAAAAAAAATCAAACTCAGAAGAAAAGCTAGACTACACCGTTCCCTCAACAATCTTCTGACAGTTGCACGCAACGGCGGCAGACACGAACTGCTTCATGCTCTCTCGTCAGTTCCGGCAGTTCAATTGAAATCTATCTTGGATGAAGCAGAGGTTGCATTCTTAAGAAATACTGATGGATTCAGACTTTATATCATTGTCGCATTCGCACAGAGTTGTTAAAAAAATCCCCAATAAAAAAAGATGAATAAAAATCCCATTCATTAACAAATGTTTTGATCCTCTAAACTTCTCTAATATTTTTCGAGGTTTTCGCGTACAAAGTTCTATTCCGCTATATTTTGAGAATTTAGAATCTCCTCTTATTTGTTACATGTATAAGAAACCTATTAGAAATTTCGTATTTAAGTACAATTAGTCCGTGAGCCAGACCCCCAAATTCGGGGTCATTGGTACCATCCGAGGTGAATAAACGACACCAATATATTCTGATAGATGGATATCTCTAGTATCTGAAAATGTATGATAGCAATGAATAATAGGTAGCTAAGGCAATTTTTGGGGGGAAAAACCTTGTTTTTTAGTCGAAAATCAATGAAAATAGGAAATAAATTATAAATTTTATATGGTTGATGATTGAAAAAATTGAAAAGTGTGAATATGTAGTATTTTTGGTGTTCTTTCAGATGAAATAAGTTTCAATTTCCCATTCCTATTTTTACTGTGTGTTTTGGGGTAAAAAAGTCGAATTTTTGCAAAATTTCATAGAAATTCGAGAAAATTTTAATTTATTCCTGCTACTCAGTTCCTCAATATTGCATATGATCGTCCAATGATGATTTAAAAAACATCTTTGAAGCTTTCTCTTTCAAATGACATATATTTTGTATTCTTAATTTTTGCGGAATCTTCGAATTTGAGTTTTTATACAGAAAACTGTATTTTCAATTAGAAATCTTCGATTTCTGTACATTAATTTAAAGAACCCTATCTAATCATGCAAGCAATGATTGAAAGCTATTTTCTAATTTAACTTTTCAGATTATATATGTTTTACTGATATTTCATTCAAAATTAAAGTGTTTTGGGGAAAAAACGTATTTTTAATCCAAAAATTGCTGATTTCTGAAGAATATTTATTGAATCAAAAGAATTTCTTAAAATGATAGCAGGAATGTATTTTAAAATGTTATTATCAAGGTTCATTCATGAATTACTTATTTGAAACATATAGGTATATATTTCAACTTAATTTTGGGGCAAAATGCCTGTTTTTTGTCTAAAAATAACAGATTTCTGGGAAAATACTATTAATTCACTATCTTAGTTAAAATTATAGATTTAAAGCAATTATCATTAAGAAAGTAATTATCTTGTCAGATTATTATAAACTTAAGAGTAGTTATTCATTTAATCCAAAGTTTTTTGATAAAATATTTATTTTTTTACGCAAAAACAACTTATTTTGAGAAATAAGTACTAGCTCCTTTAATCTGCCTAAATTGATATCTTCAAGCTTTGGTATTACGCTATTTCATATTATAAATGGATAGGAATGGCATTTGATAACTGAAATTTAATTTATATGTTATTTTGGGGCAAAAAACCTAATTAATGTGCAAAAATCACTTATTTCTGTGAACATTTTGTGAAATTTTTATTTTTTATTTTATCAAAGCAGGAGAGGTTTCATATAATTTAATGGCATAAAAGTGATCAAGTTTAATGAATTAGAGGAGATTTCTTTCATTATCTTGCTATTTTTGGGGAAAATCTCAATTTTTATTTAAAAATCACTGATTTTTGGAATAATTTTATTACTATGAAATGGGTCATTATTATTTATATTCGAAAGTGTTCCTGGGTATATCATAGTTTGTCCTTGTAAGTCAAATACATTTCAAGTATCCTCTGTTAATTTAATTGGTATTTTGGGGCAAACAATATTTTTTAACATAAATATATAGCCTGAATCAAGAAAATTACTATAGAAAGTCTCATATTTCAAACTATAACTATTATTTTCTGTATTTCCTTTTTAACTGTTTATTCTTTCTAAACTTATTTATCATTTCTCTTAAATTTTGTGTCTATTTTTATATTTGGGGTAAAATACATATTTTATTGAATATTAGGTCACAAAGAAACCAGTTACGTATTCTCTTCGTGCCTTGTGGTACATAAGGTCTTCACAGGTCACAAAGAAAAGCAAGCTTTTATTCTCAAAATTCTTGCAATATACATTTTGTATAACCTCAAAATTTGTTTTATCACATTTTGTTTATTAAGAGCTTGCTTTTCCATCTTTTTTTTTTTACCCCAAACATACTAATATTAACATTTCAAAACATAAGAATGAAATGATAAGTTAAGAAAAACTAAACAGTTAAATAGGAACTACAGAAGACAATAGTCATAGTTTGAAATATGAGACGTAATTTTAGACTATAATTGTATATAAAACATATTTTTTGCCCCAAAATACCAATTAAATAAACGGAGGATTCTTGAAATGCATATGACTTACAAGGACAAACTATGATATACCCAGGAACACGTTTGAATATAAATAATAATTATGACACTTTTCATAGAAATAAAGATTTTCCAGAAATCAGCGATTTTAAAATGAAAATTTTAGATTCCCCCTTTAAACTAGCAAGATAATGAAAGAAATCTCCTCTAACTCATTAAACTTGATCACTTTTATGCCATCAAATTATATGAAACCTCTCCTGCTTTGATGAAATGAAAAATATAAATTTTAAAAAATATTCACAGAAATAAGTTATTTATGCTTATTAATTAGAATTTTTGCCCCAAAATAAGATGAAAATTAAATTTCAGTTATCAAATTACATTCCTATCCATTTATAATAAGAAACAGCATAACATCAAAGCTAAAATATATCAATTTAGGCAGATTAAAAGAGCTAGTACTTATTTTCTCAAAATAGGTGGTTTTTTCATAAAAAATACATATTTTATCCAAAAATGTTGGTTTTAATGAAATATTACATTCAATTCCACAATCATCTGACAAGATGATTACTTTCTAAATCATAAAAGCTTTAAATTTATAGTTTTAGCAAAGATAATGAATTAATAGAATTTTCCCAAAAATTTGTCATTTTCAGACAAAAAACAGGCATTTTGCCCAAAAATTAAGTAGAAAATATACCTTTTATGTTTCAAACATGTCATTTATGGGTGAACCTACATAATTACAGTTGAAAATACATTCCTGCTATCATTTTTAGAATTTCTATCGATTCAAAAAATATTCTCCAATAATCAGCGATTTTTAAATGACAAAAAAAATACCTTTTTTCCACAAAAATACTTTGATTTTGAATGGCATGTTAGTAAAACATATATAATTTTATAATTTTAAAGAGTGTGAAAAGTTACATTAGTAAATAGTTTTCCAACATTGCTTTCATAAGTAATAAGGGTTCTTTAAATTAATAAACAGAAATCTGAGATTTCTGATTGAAAATCATTGTTCTGTATAAAAACATCAATTTCAAGGATTTTGCAAATAAGAATAAGAATATAAAATGTATGTCATTTGAAAGAGGAGACTTTAAATATGTTTTGAAATCGTCATTGGACGATCATATGCAATATCGAGGAACTGAGAAGCAGGAATGAATTGAAATTCCTCGAATTTCTGTGAAAATTTGCTAAAATTCGACTTTTTTACCCCAAAAGACACAATAAAAATAGGAATTTGAACATGCAACTTATTTCATCTGAAGGAGAACAAAAAATACTACATCTTTACACTTTTCAATTTTTCAAATCACCATCCATATTTAAGTTATAATTTTTTCCAGAAAAAATCATTATTTGGCAAGTACGCAAGGGCAATAACTCTTGTTTACCCCTTTAGCTACCTTTGATCAAATGCTATCATGCATTTTCTGAAACCTCTTGGGTATATCTATCATAATATCAACATAAGATTTATTCACCCCAGATGGTACCGACCAACCCCTCTGGCTCACGGACTAAATAACGTAACATCAGATCCTAAAATACTTGAATCAAGTCCTGCTTCTTGAGAATGCGCAACGTCTGAATACCTATATAAACCGTCCAAAGTCGGCACCGGTTACCCATTGGTCTCGTCTGTTTATGTGTAGTCTTTTGTGTTTGATGTTTACATGTCGTGTGTCTCTTTTCCGTCTCGTGCTGTACTCGTCTTTAGTGTTTTTGCATCGGGTGTTTTGGTGTTTTACTGTTGATGCTTCAACGGGGTCTTGTTGGAGATCTCCTCCCTTCTTTCTATATAAACCAGCTGGTCATATTGTTACAGGTGACTTTTCAATTATCCAGGACAGACAGCTCCGTGGTCTTCTAAAAAAAGGACCCAAGTATAGAATTCAATCCAAGATAGATTTTATTAAATGTCGCAAAGTACTAAAGGAAGTCGAATCGGAAGGAGTGGAATCGCATTCTGTGAATGACTGGAAAAGCCTCATTTTGGATATTACTGATATTCGAATAGATGACTTTCACAAAAATCCCTATCTTTTTGAAAATCCAAGTTCTAAATCTGAAAGATATTTCAAATCCAAATTTCGTAATTTACATGAAAAATTTGTCTTCGCTCCTGCAGATAAAGCAGCCAACAACACCATAATCATTTGAAAACGTTACTATATATCAACTTTAGTTTCGGAACTTTCGTCTACAAATACTTATATCAAAAGTAATGGAAGTGTCCCCTACAATAAGAGCAAACATAACAGAGAGATTTCTTCATTCAACATCCATATTTCTAAATTGGATCTTCCTACAATATACTGCATACCAAAACTGTACAAGCCTCCTTACAGATTTCGATACATTGCTATTCTAGCAACTGCTCAACTACAATTTTGTCTAGAAACCTAAAGTAAGCACTCACGGCGATAAAGGAACACGTAGAAAAATATTGTGAAACTGTTCTAAACAGGAATGATGTAAATTTATTTTGGTCTATTAAAAATGAAGGGGATGCGAATGAAAAAATGAAATCAAGAAATTTTCAAGCCTATACGATTTCTTCATACGACTTCTTAAATATGTACACCACGCTTCCTCACGACAAAATTAATGATCAATTATCCAAAAAATACGGAAGGGTTGACTCATCAAATGGTGCTTCGATCGAGAGGGGGAAAATTTTATATTTGTACATTTGAATCAAAGATTTTCTTTTCCGCTACAGAATACAAATCATACAAATCATGGGCATGTAGTGACCTGTGTATTGCCTTGTCCTTCCTCTTGGACAACATTTATGTACGATTTGGTGAAAATCTCTACAGACAGGTTGTAGGGATCCCTATGAGTACATGTACCAATTGTTCGCCTTTTATTGCAGATTTATTTTTATACACGTATGAAAAAGAATTTATCCAAAATTTTCAAAGGCAAAGGAAATGTTATGATGTGAAATGTTTCATTGGTACTTCTTTTCTCACTTTCGACAATCCTGTTTTTGAAAAGCATAAAAATATTTATCCAAAAGAATTGACTCTAAACAAGGCAAACATAACAAGCACAGGGACACCAGATTGTAAATGTATATGAGAAAAAAGATGATTTTGGATTCAACATAGTAAATTTTCCCTGGCTTGACGATGATGTTCGTAGATTATACCGTCATACGGTATCTACATTTCACAGCTCATCCGATCTGCTAGAGCATGTACTGATGTTTTGGGATTTTTATAGTAGAAATTTACAAATTACCAAGAAACTTTTAGGTTAAGGTTTTCGCTTTCACAAAATAGTAAAGACTTCCTGGAAATTTTACAAAAATTATTGTCAACTTCGTTTGAAATCCGGACCCATATAAGCAAAATTTAGAGACGAAGTAAAACATACTTATCATGTTAAATGTCTTCAAATTAAAAAGCATCGTTTAGCAACAGATACATTTGCAGCATGGACCAGACATGCACGTTTCGGATACTTTAACAACGTCAGTGATCCTTAATCTAAACAATATAATATGGCCAAAGAGTGTGACAATTATTGTGTCCAAAAATTACTGAAAGATGTACCAGGAAGGGTGGGATAGGATGCTACAGGACCCGACTTTTAGAAATTTCAAGAAATTTTGATAACAGAAATTTTCGATTGGTCTGAAGAGACGATTAACCAAAGTTGATTGAACTTGGGTTCATATTCATTTACGGACATAGCGTTAAATAGTTCGAGAGACAAAAAAAAGTACTTTTAAAAAAAATAATAAGTACTCTTTGTAAAAACTTTTCGTGAAAAGTTGTGCAGCAGTTGTAGACAGGGAGCCGAAAATCTGCTTGCTAATTTGATTTTAGAAGTCATTGATTTGTTTAATATTGCTAGTTTAAGAGTATTTTTTTGAAACACGAAATAAGAGAGAGAGAGAGAGAGAGAGAGAGAGAGAGCTTTGGAACTTTTTCTCGAACCGGCGTAAGCCGCGGCGTGCCGGTTATTTTTTTCTTTGGGGATTGACTTTTTGGGGATCCCTCCAATGCTATTTTAAACATAGATTTTATTTGGATATGCTACTGAATCGACCTTACAGGACATTTGGAGCCGCGCGCTCTCTGTAATGTAAATGTACAAATCTAAATTCAAAAATTACAGAGGTCGCTACTGAAATGATTTTTGATGGCTCCGCTAGAAGCATCACTGATGAGAATTTAATATTCGAAACACGTGTATGATGCATCGAAATTGGTTTGGAATTTTCTTCAAGAGGGTATAATTGGAACCTTTCGACATTATTAGTACACATTTGTGATCAACATACGCCAGGTTCCGCGGCCTTTCTTTAATAAATGTGGAGCAAGATGTTTTCATAATGCATTTTTCATGTCTCGAAGCCTCCATGCATTTTATACCAAATCAGATGATTTTATGATAATTATCCTCGACCAGAAAATATACTAGACTAATTATATCCTAGTCTTCTAATAGTTTTATTCAATTTCAGGAGCAATATCGATTTATGTCGCTAAACGTCATGTATGTGACGTGACGATCTTGATGTTTATGCGTTCCATTTGTCGGATCGTTCTAGAACGATCCCATTCTGATAATGGAACGAAAATGATTCCAGAATGATTTCACCATAGCTACCATGGATAGATGAAAACCTCGATATTCACAAATCGAAAAATAAAGTTGAAATCAATGTTGAAATAGTTCTATTATTACTTCTATTATCAAATATTGATAATTTCTAGTGACGTCCATACCAAAATTTCCAATTACAATAAAAATTTCCAACACTGTAATGAGATCGTAACATTGTCCGCCATGTTGGAACAGACGTGCCAGACGATCCGATCCGATCCGCTGGAACAGCGCGTTCCATTACCAGAAACAGCCGGAACAACCGGATCGATTCTGCAAATGGAGCGCACCCCAAGTGTACAGACACAGGTTTGAGTCTGAAACTTACGTAAATTTTGATTATGACGTAAGCATACTCGCGAACTTAGTTCAACTAAGGCATTCCGAATATGTCTGTACTTCGGATGCTATTTATATTGTTCTATGACAAATTTGAAATATTGAAAATATTTTAATTTGCTAAATGACTACTTATATTAAGCGTTGGCAGTCAAGCAAGCTAATTCCCCAAACCAAGGTTATATACAGTACTTATCCCTTAGTGTGAAACACTTTGGGATTAATAGAATATATCCCCAGATGTGATCAGGGACAAGGAAATCCAACTCGAGTATCAAGGATGTGCTTGTTCCACGACGAGGCTCGCCGAGTCGTTTACAAAAGCAAAACCTGGACACGAGGGTAGGATTTCCGTGTCCCTGATCACATCTCGGAATTGATTATTTTTCTCTTACTATCTTAAAATGGTCAAAAATGAGGTTTTTATGTATTGTTTTTCATATCATGCCCTGTGGCTAACGCTGCAATCATGTATGACGTTACAGTTAAAAGCACTTCTGGAATGGGCTTATATCACGCAGAGTGAGACTATAACTATCAACCATATGCTGTCATGTGGGATGAGAAAAGCCCACCCGAGGGGTCTGGTTTCTGGTCAGGGAACGAGGCTTGCCGAGTTCCCTGACCATAAACCAGACCCCGAGGGTGGGCTTTTCTCATCCCACATGACAATCATATGGTTGATCGTTTTTCTCCCATTTCTAGGAGCCTTTCTTGAAATTCCATGAAATCATGAAATCGTCAACTTTATCGAATTTGAAAAAATAAAGGAATATTCTTTTTCAGCGCCCTCAAAAATGGTTTATTCTAAAAGAATAAACCGTAGTCCTTATGCTTAATAAGAATTAGAATGTAAAAAAAAGTGTCTTAAAACGACATTTTGGTTGAGAGGTCGCCGCTTTAGGTGCAAAAATCATGACGTCACAATGGATAACAACGACGTCAAAATATGGATACGGCCTATACGGCCGACGTCAACAGTCACGCGAGGTACATGTGGGATACAGTGACCCTACATGACGCGTCGCTATGGGAAAACTCTATCCCACATGGGGGCAAATGGGAGAAAACATTTTTCCTCATTCTCCTACGCATGCGTCCGATTTCAGTTCCGCTTTTCTCCACTTTGAAATCTACCTCTGCCGTCATCGCCTATTGTTTGTCTGCAAGATTCTTGCAGATTGGAACTGGGGCGTCGTATTTGTAATAAAATATTGCAAGTATGTACCACTAAGTATAACTACATTAATGAGGTATATAATGTACAAGCATTGTCTTTGTTTCAATAAAATACGATGTAGTATCAGGGATTCTTTCTTATTTCGTCCGTTGCCAACACGATCAGCTGAGCGAGAAGTATCCAATAAAAATACAAATTCTAGCCATAAATCGAAAACTACCGTCTTCAGACGCGAGTCTAGTAAATTTTCCTGCACGAAGATAAGAATCGTTTCCTTCATTGCCTATTTACTCGCCCCTAAACGCTCAAATATGTGCCTTTACCTTTGAATCTTTTGTAATGTTTACGTCAGAAGTCCGAATGACGTCACTGTGACGACATGCCGTACCTGCGATGCCTCTCGGGTTTTGTCATTGCGTGAAATGACATGCGCGGATCCAGCATTTTTGGTCAGAGGAGGTCCAAAATTGTAGGATGTCTACCTATCATGCAGTATCTTGTATCAGGTAAATTTCGAGGATCATGGGGAGGGGGCAACGTGTGCTCTAAGGATTGATTTTTTCAGGGCGGGTATTGATAGCTTTCCTTTCAAGTTTATTTTCATGAAGAATAAGCGAGCGAAGCGAGTCTGAAAATTTTTTAGATATGAAATATCATTTTGTCTTGATTCGATAAAGATGATTATTCATAACATTGAATAGTTTACTCCTTATATCGGCGAGCGGAACGAGCCGTGGAAATTTTGAAAAATTCACATTTTGTCTATATTTCATGAGAATAAATAGATAACTAAAGTCATTTTCCCAAATAATCTGATATCTTAAAATGACAAAACCTTGAAAAGAATTAGGAAGGTTACATCCTATGAAGTAAGGGACAGTTCAAAATACGAGTTCATGAGATGAGAAAATGAAAATGATTAAGGAATTTTGCAGAAAAAATAATTGTATTTGTAAATGGCGAGCGAAGCGAGTTTTCAAAGCCTTTTTATACATTTTTAGACCCCTTTCAATTAGAAATGGGCCAAAGCTGGACCCCATCTCCGAAAATCTCAAGGGGGGGGGAGGGGGGGGGGGGGGTCCGGACCCCCGGTCCCCCCTCTTGATCCGCGCATGAAATCATTATGGCGTAGGAAAATAGCGATGAAGGCAAGGTTATATTGCAAGCCTGTGTCGCCTATGACCTTGTTGCAAGTTGATTTTTCCTGACACCTTATTTCGCGGACAAATCGGGGGCAAAGAACAGTATCCGAAAGAACCCCATCGGAAAGCTCTAGATCAATTATGACGCCATATATGTAATAGAAATGGCGATATTAGCGCGTTTTTCGCTAGATCGTCAGCATTAGGTGACGCTAAAATAAGGGGGAAGGGGTAACAAAATCACTATAACTTAAAATCCAATAGGAACTTATTGGTATTTTTAAACTTTACATATGAAGAAAATAGTAACCTACGCGCACAAGTTAGTAACTTGTGCGCATAGTTTACGTAATATATCCATGTCATTAACCTGCTTACTGTATTACGCTCGCAAGTTAAACAACTTACGCACACAGTCCATTGCTTTTTGCGCGCAAGTCAGTTACGGATTGCGGCTACAATAATGCCTGATTAACAATTCTGATGCATGAAGTTCTGATCAAGCGAAAGGTTGAATCCCAACACTCCACTAGAATTTTCTCTAAAACATTTACATAAAAAACATGCGACGGCCCTAGAGACTTACAATTGTTTAACGTCTTCAAATTCCTTAGCATCATTTTAGAGCAGATGAATTTACAGCATGGACCAGACATGCACGTTTCGGATATTTAACCCTCGTCAGTGATCTTCATTCTAAACAATTTAATTTTGCCAAACTAAGTGAAAATTATGTCCTAAATATACCGAAAGACGTAGCAAGCGGAGATTTAGAGTGGGGTGGGAATGTCATGACCCCCACCCCTGTGATTTGCCAAGAAAGCTTTTCTTTCCGGTTTTCACGTATATTTCTTCCCAGTCAAAATCCCTCACAAAGACTGGCTCGAACCCCCCCCCCCCCCTCCCCTTCCAAAATGCCCGTTTCCCATGGAAAACTTGAAGGAGATTACATTGACACGCCGAACTAAAAGATGTAGATCCATCACAAGAAAATGTCATAACTGATATAGGTTTGTTAATTAATCATAATTAATTTCCATTATATAATTAAAGTCCCCCTTACCTTTTTTTTCAATTTAATCAGTTACAACGATTTCCCGCGGATTCTATAAATACATGTGCTACAGTTGTACATGTATATAGAATCGCGGAAAATCGTTGTAGCCGATTGAATTGAAAGAAGGATAGGAGAGGGAACTTGAAATATTAAATGAAAATAAAAACCCTTGCTATTTGCCCCTGTGCTCAAAATTACAAAATGACACGTTAATACACATTAATGTGAAGTACATGATTTGTCGACCGAGAGGTTACTATCAGGTTACTCAACTGTGCGCGCAGGTTAAAAACTATTTTTACATCGCACTCCGAGGCTTTAGAGGTGAGAAGCGAGTGCGCTACCACTGCGCTAACCCATCTTAGGTTGGACACACTCACTCCACCCCAGCCCAGCCCACCTCGCCCACCCATGGTCGAGCTGTATCCTCTCCTCCGTTCGGAAAAAAAAACACAACAACAAAAAAATAAAATAAAAACAAAACAAAACGACAAAATATAATAGATCCGCATATGCACGTGGTACAGGTACATTAGTAGTGTCCTTAGAAGTACATGTGTTAGAACTTTATCAGTTCGCTTCCAGGCGATGATTCAAACGCCCCCAGCATTGACGGTCCATAAGAACACACTGGTACAAATGACCTAACAGTGGAATGCAGTAGTACAAAAGACCTCACGGATTGTTCGATACCTAGTACTTTTAGGTACAGATGTCTGGATCGTTCATGCATAGTTAGTACATTGGTTAGTACACTAGTATAGATAAAGGTTCAACAGTCCTTTAAAGTAGATAACTCTTTGTTTGTAATTGTAATGTCGGGTAAAACAGGGTCAATGATTGGTCAATATCATGATATCGACCACTATTATTCGAGAGGTCTTTTTGTGTGCACTAATTTTATCTTATCCATTGACACTTGCATATCTATGCTGTTTCTATTGTTTATACATGTATTATATATAATATTTCTACTCTTACATGTTAATAGCATATTATGTATGCCTTTGTACTAATTGATTTACCTTTGTTAAAAAAAATTATTATTATTATTAATATTATGATTAGATTTGTATACGCTGTCAAGTTCCGAATTGATTCATCAGATTCAACATTCCAATAGGGATAACAAACATTTTGTGACTTGTGAAAAATACGTGAGCAGAGATAGGCATTCCGATGTTCTCGTACAAAAATATCCTATGCCTTCAAAACACCATTTCTGGATCCTTGGATCCATTGCATCAAAGAAACGTTTGGATACTTAGAATGCGAGCGTGCCAGTGGGCTATTTTAAAAGTTTCTCACCATCCAGCCGAATTTATTTTGCCTCGGACTAGTTCGAACCAATCAGAGCGCGTAAATCGCGTCACGTGCACACCGTCTAAATTTCTATAGACCGTCAACAATTCCGCCATTGCCATATAAATGCATTCGCACGTAAAGGGAGTCGTGAAACGGCAATTTTCGTCAACAAAAAAATGAGATTTTGGTCCTCGACAAAATAAAACAGTTATTAGATTTGTTACTGACCGTCCACAGAGATTTCTCGGGTTGTTCAAGCCTATAGAAGGCTCGGCTTCGCATCGCCTTCTATGGGCTTGATCAACCCGACAAATCTCTGTAGACGGTCAGTAACAAACCTAATACATGTAACCAAAAATAAGCTGTTTCGTTGAGGATATACCATTTTGTTTGTATATTTTCTAATCAAAGACAAATTGATAAATGCAACAAAGAAATGAATGAGCTAAAAAAATCGATAAGACTGTGCGTAGTCACAAAATTTAATGGGAACTTTTTAGAAGTTTCCCCTAATTTGCCCCCAATTATTTAATCGGAACTCTCCGATTTTCCTGCGAATATTACAAAAAGGCTTAAGTTTTTGATTGGTCAAGTTAATTTGTTGGGCTGGGCGGTGCACCGAAAATTTCGGTGCTTCGAAATTAGCATTGTCGGTTCGATGCACCGACGTAGAATTCCAGATTTCGATTCGGTTTAGACGTAATTTATCAAAGTAAACTAAAGTCAAATAGTGACCAGAAAATGTTTGAAATTGCTTCAAAATTATATCTAAGAAGACCAAAAAGTAAGAAAAGAGCAAACATTCACTTATTGCTCCGATTTACGTGCAGTTCCCCCCACTTGCAGACCTCCCACGAAAGGAAAGTGAAAGTAGCTCTACTTTCGCTTTCCGTGAACTGGTCAGAGGAAGCTTTGTACAAGCACCAACAAGAATAAAAATGATTGTAGTTGCCAAATATCATGTAAGGAAAGCTATGTCCACTGAAATATATACTGTGAAACTTGTCAATACTTGGTTGTTGAATACTGAGTTGTTGAAATTTGTATTTATATTTAAATTTTAAATTTGTCACAGTACATGCTGTTGTGTTGGAGCACATGCATTCACCATAATTATGGATGTAAATCTGATGAAACCCCACACATTCTTCAGATTATTATGCGAACTATTATGCTGTATAAGGTTAGACTAAAGTGATGGTCAAATCAATTGAGATTTTCATCATTTTTTTGTGAATTATATCCATTTTAACATTACTCATTCAAATGAACCAAATCGAAATTAACCGAATCGAGGCCTTATGAATCGAAACCGAATCGAATCGAAGGATACCTGAATCGTCCCAGCCCTATTAATTCGCGTTATAATGGAATTTTCCTACGGCTCAAGCAGTTTATGAATGACTGTGACTTAAGTTGTCTAGTGCAAATGTAAACTACATGTACCTATTTTCTATCTTTTCAGAATTATCCACACTCAAGTTTCTATTGCTTTTTTGCAAATTCTTTGTGCGTGAACTTTACTAATTAATACTACTCTTTACTCTTAATTATAAAAGAGTCAACAATTTTAACCTATTTGAACGGAAAAAAAAATATTGCGAAAATAAATATAAATGTTGATATCGACCAAGCTTTTTTGGAAAGCTAATACTTGTCTTTAGATTAGGGAAATCAAGAATTTCAATATGGGAAGTAATACATGATAAGGTGAAGTGGAGTTATATAATGTAGGCGGTTGGTACGGTAACAAATTCAAGTGGTGCTAGGCATACAATATTCGCATTAACTATTTCCTAATTAGAGATGTTAAAACCCTCAAGGTGTGTAGCTTCGTAGGTAAATAACACACTGACCTTGTCCTTGATCTTGCCTACAGTACGTCTATATACATGTAGATGTCTATCCTACATACATGTACTTGAGCACATTGATTTGTTGATAGGTATTTAGTGAGATCCGCCAGGCGTGAAGTGGGGAGTGTAAATACACGGTACATAACTGTACAGATACAATCATTTATATATAAAGCTTATTTACATCAATGATTACATGTACATTAAACATGGAGAATAGTTTAAAGCTCAGATATTCCATTCTTGTATTTCTGATTTGGATACCTAAAACTTATGGATCCACCACTGTAACGACGCTCTCCAGTAGGATCAATGGTAAGTACAAGTGATAGATTATTCAATTTATCTTTCTATCAATTAATTATACTGATATATACATGTATGCTAACGTCTCATGATTTGTTCATATATGTACACCTTAATTCAATACGTCAAACAAGAGGGGGGAGGGGTTATCAAGACCCCTTTCCCAATTTGTCAAGAATGCACTTTTTTCTCCTCATTTTACATGTATTTGCGTATACATGTTAATATCAGAATTGTCAGCCCCCCCCCCCCCCCCCAAAAAAAAAACTGTAGTCAAATTTACTGTCAAGGTTTTTACACCCCCCCCCTTCCCCGTTTCAAAACACATGTATTTCATTTAAATAATCTCCCCTGTTTTCGTACACTATCGTGACTTCTACTTATACTCTTGCTAATTGAATATAAAAAATGCATTTTAAAACGCTTTTTTGCTTTTTTACGCAGTGCAATATATAAGTAATGGGATTATTTTAAAACAAAATAGGTGGAAGTCAAAGATTTGAACGGGGGTTCAAGTCACCAAGGGGTGGGTTCAGCAAATGATTAAAAATATAGATATAGGTAAAACAGGACAAATCAATGAAAGCAGTTCTTTTGGCAGATAAAGTATGCCCCTACCACCCCCACCCCCCTCCAGATTGCGCTTGAGCACCTCCTTACAATTCCCACCAAAATTAAGTATAATCGGACTCATAAATAATATTAATTTTAATTGATTTGAAACTTCAGCCTTCCCAACCAGAAGAAATTTGATAACTTTTGGTCTTTGATATTTTGTATAAATATTGTCATTTTGCAGCTACAACCACACCCCAGTGTGTTGTTCAAGTCGTAGCCACGGAATGGAAAAAGGAGGATTTCCCCGACCCCCAAGTGGACCTAGGACGGTGTGGGAGGGACTGTCAAAGGTCGTGGATATGTGACCCCAACAACGTCCTCACTGACAATTACTATGGTAACAACTCTGAAAATAATTTTAAGTCTCATTAATGGTTAGATAAACTGAAAGTCAAAAAAAAGAAAGATCTTCATATTTAGGTTTATTAGTTGGGGAAAGAGCAAGGATCATATTTCACCGGTGACTGTACATCACCGAAAAAGTTTGTCAAGTTTATACATTAGCAGTCATGTTTTTGTATGTTTTGACATCTCTTGCGCTCAAATTTTGAAGGAAAATACCACAAAATGGGGAAAATGAATGAAAATGCTGCATTTCAGACATAAACGTCCGCAAATTTTACAACATAAAAAAAGAAAAGAAAAGCATTTTATTTGGCATTATTTCCTATTGGTGACAAAGGATTTCGTAAAAAGATAATTTCAACTTTGTCCGTGTTTTTCTTCTGTAAATATGATACATAATTATCAACAAAACGTAAGAAATGTAGAAAAATGCGGCACATCTCATCGAGATTATACACACACACATTAATAGAGTTATTGAATTCAAACTTTTTAAGAAAAAGTTAAAAATGAGCATTTCAGACAAAGTCCGGAAAGACGTCAGCAGTATAAACGTCTGTCTCCCCCACAGAGGTCAAAGGCATCACCGAAGGTCAAGGTCACCAAGGTGATTTATCAATTATATAGTAGGTCGAGTAAGTATACCACTATACAACTTTGTCCCCCTCGGTCATCAATCAAGGTCACCTGGTGGTATTCGCACTCGACCTATATTTTACTCGATGGATGACCTTGCTGATTTTGACCGTGAGTAATGCCCTTGAACTTTGTGGTGGGAGACAGACGTTTATACTATACTGACGTCAAAACGCGTCAAAAGTTTGAAATTGCATGGAGCTGAACCAAAAATAACAGCACTTCTTAAAGCATCCGTCTAGAACACCCTGATGCTTTCAGTTTGTCGATACGTGCTTTGGTTCCGGAGAAGACGTTTGACAAATAAGGGTATCCCTCTTGACCTTCTTTGATTGTGATAGCGCCACCTGTTGACGGATACGGACGAAAAACAACAACACTTGTAGGAGACCATGGGTACTTTATTCCAAAATGTTTCATCAAATTATCTTCAGTAGTTCTGAAGAAGTTGAGAATGTGAAAATTAAATTTACGAAAGAAGACGGATGTTGGACGACAGACAATAGACAACAGAAGACGACAGACGGATCGCTATGACTATAATACACGTAGCTCACTAGAGTCTTTAGCTCAGGTGAGCCAAAAGATATTTAATGCTAGAAATTAGCATAACATAAAAGGAGAAAAAAAAAAAAGAAGGAAAAAAAAACCCAAAAGAACAAAGTGATCATCACAGTGACACAGACTGTCATCTTTATATGTATTTTGTGTATGTATGTTATCAAAGTAACGTTTTTTCGTTACAGCAAACAGAATAGAGAACTTGCTCACCCGTATCCGTGGAAACGGCATATGCGGTTGTCAAGGAGACTGTAGTGGGCGTGGCTTTAAGATGTCATTAGCTCTAGTTAACAGAATGAAATTCGAAAGTTGGTAAGTTATCCTCGACGTAAGATTTCTGACCTCCTATATTTTGTTCTTCAATCTGCAAATGAAAGCCGAAACCAGTTTCCAAAAATCACAATATAAAGGCTAGCGAATTTTTGGAAAAAATACAAAACAGAACTTTCTCAAGCAAAATAAAAACTGGACAAACAGACGTAGACAACGACACAAGCCCAACAGAAACATGAAGGACAACTTATCTAATGAGCTACCTCCAGTGCAAGTGTATTGTAGGATGCACTGTCAATAGGGAGACGATATTGTCAAGTTTTAAGAATAGCCGAAGCAGGAATTTCCCTAACTACCTACGATCCACGGCGTGACCCCCCCCCCCCCCCGTTATGTATTAGAGTATATGTATTTAATATGTTTTTGCTTATTGTGTACAATAGGGAGACTATATCATCCAAAATTAAGACTAGCCGAGCCAGGGACTTCGCTAACTACAGGTCTACGATCCATGGCGTGTCCTACTCCCCCCTCCCCCGAGTTTAAAATTGTAGAGTAGATGTATATAATGAATGTTTTGCTTATTTTGTAAAACAGGGAGACTATTATCCCCAAGTACTAAGATTAGCCGTGGTAGAGACTTCTCCAACTACCTGTGAACCACGGCGTGTCCTACCCCCTTCCCCCTTCCCTCGGAGTTTTAAGATTGTACATGTATATAATATATGTTTTTGTTTATTGTGAACAACAGGGAGACTATATCCTCCAGTATTAAGACTAGCCGAGCTAGAGACTTCGCTAACTACCTACGATCCACGGCCTGGCATCCACCTAATACATGCCAGGATGACGTCGTTATCTTCATTTCCAGAGGGGATAGAAAGGTAGGCCATCTATAGTTCATAATCACTGACCGAAATATGTGTAAACAATGCGTATGCAGGAAACAATGTAGATAAACGTATAGATAATTTACCTGTCGTACATGCTATTGTATTCCTTGGGTTCCTGTATTTCAGTTTTTCATGATCAGTGAAGTATTTCAGAAAGCTTTTAAAATTATATAACAAGAGTTATGCTAATTGTATTATTTAAAAAATAAATGCCTGAATTTAAATTCAACCATTCAAACTTGCATGTCATGCCACGCTCAAAGTTCAGTGCATCTGAATATGGACATTCGTCGATGGCTTAATCTCTCTCCATTCGACAATATGTGCCAATTAAAGAAGGATAATTATGTATAAAAACATATAAGAATCAACCATATGTACCAAAAGAGATGATTTTGGATTCAACACAGTAAATCTTGCGTGGCTTGACGGTGATGTTCCTAGATTACCGTCATACGGTATCTACATTTCACAGCTCATCCGGTATGCTAGAGAATGAACTGATGTTTTGGATTTTCATAATAGAAATTTAAAAATTACGAAGACACTTTTAGGACAAGGTTTTCGCTTTCATAAACAGTTACTAGTAAAGACTATCTGGAAATTTTACAAAAAATATTGTCAATTTCTTTTGAAATTAGGACCCATATAAGCAACAGAGTACATTAATTTTGGTATTTCACAAACTGCCTTTTATGTTGACAGGGTAAACAAAATTAGAAGGATAAAAGGTATAAAAGGTAGACAGCATGACTATCGAAAAAGTGTCAGAATCATGAAGCGCCTTTTCTACCGCGGATACTAGGATTTGCTATTTGACCAATATACAGCCTTGTACCTGCGCATTCTTAAGACTTGCACCCTGACTAACTGTGACGACGGGACTCCATGACTGGCCATGTCCAAACCTATTTAGATAAAAAAGGGACCTACCCTTTCCTCTCTTAATGTTTGTCGGACTCCTCAGGTGATAGCTTAAATGAGCTCGCTACAGGCGGCAGAGCACAGATTGTATTACGTACGCATTTTATGGAGACATAATTAAAAAGAAGGATATTACCATCGAAATTGTTTTAGAATTATCAAACGCCTTTTATAGCGCGGATATAATCATTTTGTCACCAGACGGACACTTTGCTTGGTACTGTACCAATCTACAGCCTCTTAAGAATTTCACTGACTGACTGTGACGACAGCACTCTATGACGGGCCCTGTCCAAACCTTTTTATAGAAGATAGGGCTCTGACCACCTGTCATTTCTGAGTGTCAGTAGGACTCCTCAGGTAATCACATGCACGAGCTTGCTACAGGCTGCAGAGCACGGACTCTATTTCGTGTGCCTTCTGTTTTTAAAATCCATTTACATATCCATATGTGTGCTTCTTGGGCCCCTGTATCATGTTGTCTGTTTGTATGTTCATCTTGCAGTGAGGAGGTTGTTTTACACCACAACTGTGCGTTTTTCGAGACCTCTGGGTAATCGAAAAAGTGGCAGGGATTTGCGCACGTAATCCGGATAACCGGACGGTTTGCTACTTGAGTGGTAGAAGGCCGTCCTAAGTCGGAACCGGTTGCCCATTGGTTTCGTTGTGTGGTCCTTTGTGTTTCATGTTTATATGGGATGAATTGATGTTCATTGTCCCTTTGCGGCCCTTTCTTTGCACTATCTTTTTTCATTGGATGTGTTGGGGTTTTGCTGTTGGTGCTGCGACCGAATGTTTTTGGTGATCCCCTCCTTTCTTTTGAAAAGTGGAAAAGCATGTTAGCATACATGTACATGTTTGGTTCTAATATGTCTTTATAAACAATTGGCTATTGACATTATATTCCAGCTATACTTTTACAATATAACAAGGACTACTAATACCACATTCTTTTCTTTTCACCTCTCACAACAGGTAAAGCCGTCTTTGGGACCTAGCGCTATTGACGTTATAACACCTAGGTGTATAGAATACTTGTACAAGAAAGCTTAAACCGGAAACTTAATCATATACATGTATTATTTGTCCTACGACACTGATGGTCACATGAACACCTCACTCTATGACAAACGTGACGACTTCAATTTCAGCATTACAAACTTTCCTTTTCTGAGTAGCAACATCCCTTCATCGCCTGCTTATGGCGTGTTCATATCCCAGTTGATACGCTATGCCAGAGCAAGTACCAAATATACGGATTTTGTTCTGAGAGCTAGGCGTCTTTCAGATAAGCTTCGCAGTCAGGGATATGTTTGTGACCGACTAACATCGTCACTGAGGAAGTTCTACGGTCGATATGGGGAACTCGTCATACACTATGATGTTCCACTCTCAAGAATGGTGGATGATATTCTGTCATAGACCATTTGAACCATCCAACCAAAGATTGTACTCTATATCTTCCAAAATGGAAGTAACCGGATGTGACAGTTCTACCGAAATGAAGCGACGGGTGTTGCATGCAAGCAGGAGATGCTTACTCTTCCTGGGCACCTGGTCTCACTCCCATATCGGGAGTTCGCTTCTTTTCATATGGTGGAGGTTTTTGTTTGTTTGCTTTGGTTCCTGTTTTGTCCTGATTTTGTATGCCTTCGGTTTCTGATTTTTGAATTATCGATTTTGTGCTGTATACAGGGATATGGTCATTATCCATATTTGTCATTCTAGATCTTCTTTTAATCAAGCTCTTCTAGTACAACATTCTTTTCTTTTCAAGTCACAATCCAGTAGCAGACATTAGTTGGACTTAGTGCTATTGACATTAAAACACCTAGCTGTATAGATGATTTGACCGAGAAAGATAAACCTGAAAATTTAATTAGTATAATTACTTCTTTACTTTTACTATTAAGATTTAAACTCTCTGTCCGTGGGACATAGCGCTGTTGACGTACGTTTTAACTTCAAGCTATAGAAGATTTGTACGAGAAAGCTAATCCTGAAATTGAATAAAATATTACTTCTCATGTTTAAAAAAATACACATCTCATACGAGTTACAGACGTCCATTGTACTGTACCTAGTGCTATTGACGTTATAACTCTTAGCTGTATAGATAATTGAACTATTGACTAGTATAACGTGTACTGTTTTAAAAGTTTTCACCTCTCACACCAGGTGCAGACATCAGTCGGACCTAGTGCTATTGACGTTATAACAACTAGCTCTATAGAAAAAATGAATTATTGACTAGCATAACGTCTACTGTTTTAAAAGTTTTCAGTTTTCACTTCTTACACCAGGTGCAGACATCAGTTGGACCTAGTACTATTGACGTTATAACACCTAGCTTTATAGAAAAATTGAATTATTGACTAGTATAACGTCTACTGTTTTAATAGTTAACCTCTCACACCTGTTGCAGACATCAGTCGGACCTAGTGCTATTGACGTTATAACACCTAACTTTATAGATAGATTGAATTATTGACTAGCATAACGTCTACTGTTTTAAAAGTTTTCACTTCTTACACCAGGTGCAGACATCAGTTGGACCTAGTGCTATTGATGTTCTATCTCCTAGCTGTATAAAAGATGTGTACGATAAAGCTAAATCTGACCTGTCAGCAGGGTACTTTGATAAGGCCGCTTATTACATGATACAAAGATACGAGTAAGTCTTGATGATCAATATTATATCAATATCTAATTGAAATTAAGATATCTTTATTCCGTAAACAATAACGATATCTAAACATCGACCAACTGGGACATTTGTTTATTGAACTCTCTAATGTGCACCAGTAAATCAAAATGACGTTTAATCAGATCCGCTCTTAAGCGATCTCGATGACAGTTCAAAAGTCAAATCAACTCAATGCGAGGGGTTTGACAGTAAGTGTTTTATATATTCTTCCTGACGTGATCGCCATAGCACTTTCTATATGGACATAACCTCAGACAGTGCATGCATTTTATATATTGTTTCATTTTCGTGCATGAACATCGACGACCGGTGCGGCTAGCCAACAGTGGGTGCTTACTCCTCCCGGGCACCTGGTCCCACCTCTAGCTTGCTGGGAGTCCGTCGATTCTCAATTTGGTGCTCTATTGTGAGTGCTATTGAGATTATTGTCAGAATCTTCTTTAACTCATGAAGTTATATGGGCTTACTTATCTCGATCTAACTGAATCATTTGAATTAGTCACATGATTTTAGTCATGCTCTCCATTGTTAAAACGCAGAAGATATATTTTCCAGATGTAAACATCCACATATTTACATAGAGAATAAATATCTTAATTTGTATTTTGTTACGAATATGCAACGCACGACAAGTGTTCATAATGCGGCAAGGGTTCCAACTCTATATCTTCTTGATGGAAAATTCAAACAAATTTATTATGCACCAGACACGTGTTTTGAATATTAAACATGCAACTCATTGATAGTATGAAGACTAGGCATGGGTTTTGAAGTTTTGCTCTGGGTGCTGAACCGAGTATTGTTGGAGATCCCTTCCTTTCTTTTCTTGTAGCTGTATACGAATATGTTTACAACAGAGGAATTTTAAAGAAAACAATATTTATGGGGTTTTTTTTTTGCATGGAATCGACAATATGAAAATTGAATCCAGGAGCTTTCTATATGATTCGAATCTTGTGATTTCTGTTCTTTATGTCAGGCAAGCCATAGTGAATAATAACTGTGATGACGGAGAATCGTCAGGGCTTAGCGGTGGAGCAATTGCCGGGATCGTTATCGCCGTTATACTTCTTCCCGCCATTGTTATAATTGGTCTCTGCTGCTGTTGTGGATGCTGTCGTGGGGGCGGCGGGGGAGGGTGGGGCTCTAGTCATCACCACCACAGCAGTGGATGGGGATGGGGAGGAAGCAGCGGTGGTGGAGGTGGCGGAGGCGGTGGATTCTCATTTGGCGGTTCGGGTGACGGCGGCGGATCCGGAGGAGGAGACTTTTAATGGAGGTTGTTATAGTAAGTTTGACAATTTAAATTTCATTGAATCAAGTTATGCCATATACACGTGTATAAAACATTGTTTAGTTCTAGGATTTGCCTATGCATGTCTTTAGTCAGGTTGAAAACCAATTAGTGTCTTGTTGTTATTTTGTCCAGTGTTATGTTTCTGTCACCTAAGGCAATCTTCCAATCATGTTTCTGTATAAAACATGTTTGATTTAACACGATTTATGTCGTATTTGCTACAGCAGAAAGGATTCTTAACATTAGAAATACCCTTTCCAAAAAAATACATTTGAAATAAGTTCATGTGAAATTAGAAAAATTAATATTTGAAAGTTTTGGTTTTGTTGTCATCCTTAAACATTTGTGTAGATTTGAAGTATTATATGAGATAGAAGACTTTGTAAACTGTACGTGTTTTGAGAACAATATATGGAAATAGAATGGAATACAACATGTGTATTTTGTTCTCATCAATAATCATTGTCAATATTTTCATTATACATGCAATCTCTCAAATCTTGATTTTTCACCTAGTCGAACCTTTTTTGTTTGTGTATTTAAAGGTTGCTTTTTCAGTATACATATTTGTTTGAAACGAGATAAGTATTGTAATCACATGTGCCGTCAAGGACAATTTGATTCATAAGTCATAATAATTTGTACATTTATATTGCTTTTGCAATTTTGTATATGTTATATTTAATCTCTTTGCTTGTTCTATTTCTGTTAATGAAATGGGTCATTACAAGCTTATTTACTTCGAATAGATCTTACACCTATCTGTTTATTCCATATTGATAATATATTCATTTTGTACCAGATGTTTTCGTCGTCCTTGATCTACAGTTTCCTTTGTGTAAACGTATTCATGATAATATTTCCTTGTGACCTTTATAATTCATAAACACTTCTTAATATTTATTGTATTTTTTTTCTATCTATGCAATGGGAATATATTTACATATTTTAACACACCTACATTACAATCTAGTAGAGTAGTTGCCAGAAAATATGCGTTAAACTTCCTCTACCATATCATGCTATTACTATAATACACTATTGTTTAACAAACAAATGTTTATTGTTTGAACAATTTAGTGTTCAACCAAGAATAAATGACCATAGGCATGTATTTTCTACTTACCATTTTCATATTTTCTACATGTATTTATTACAAATGTATAAACCATATATCATATATATTTTATAACTTTTTTCTACTGGAAACATGACCTGAATTTTAATTCCTTAATTTTGCTCAGTTGATAATTCTATCTACAAGTTTATAACATGATGGATTTGTATGTGCGCCCAATTTGTTTATGTTGTCCTAAACTTGTTATAGACTTTTTAATTTGTCAGTCTCCTTATCAAAGATTTACAAATAACCATGTGATAGAAATAACTTTATACCTCTATTTGTTATAGCAATAAAATTATATTAGTTATACAGAAAACTTGTGGCTTATGATACTACTATTCAAAAAGAAATGAGGGGATCTCCAACAACACTCGGTTGCAGCACCCACAGTAAAACCCCCAAAACACCCAATGCAAAAACACAGAGCAGACATCCATAGAAAGGGAGGCAAAAGGGACAATGAACACCAACTAACACCATAGAAACATGAACACCAAAGACCACACATAAACCAACGAGACCAATGGGCGACTGGTATCGGCTAAGGACGGCCATCTGTCACGCAAGTAGCAGTCGGTGTGGTTATCCGGATGACCTGCGTATAACCATCTTACTTTTATGGTTACCCAGATGTGGTCGGGCCCTGTCATCTCAAAAGAGGTTTTGACAGGACCCGTCATGGAGTCCTGTCGTCACAGTCAGTCAGAGTGCAATTCTTAAGAATGCGCTGGTACAAGGTTGTAGATTGGTTCAGTACCAATGTTAAAAGTCTTCAAATTGAATAGCATAATTTAAGAACAGATAACTTGACAGCATGGTCCAGACATGCACGTTTCGGGTACTTAACCCTCGTCAGTGATCCTCAAATCTAAACAATATTATATGCCAAAAAAGTATGAAAGTTACTATGTCGAAAAAGCGTTCATAAAGACGTAGCAGGATGGGTGGGACATGATGCTACAGGACCCAACTTTTCAAAATATTCAAGAAATTTTGACAACAGAAATTTTAGATTGCGTTGAAGAAACGATCAACCGAAATTCATCGAACTTGGCTATATGTGCCCTCGGTGACTCCTGGTCCACCAGCAGTGACACTCACCAAGTGGTACATGTATAGGTGTTTTACGTCTTCAAATTGAATAACATCATTTAATAACAGATAAATTGGCAGCATGGACCAGACATTCACGTTTCGGGTACTTAACTCTCGTCAATGATCCCCAAATCTAAACAATGTAATATGCCAAAACAGTATGAAAGTTACTATGTCGAAAAAGCGTACCAAAAGACGTAGCAGGGTGGATGGGATATGATGCTACAGGACCCACATTTTAGAAATTTCAAGAAATTTTGATAACAGAAATTCAAAGTTGTATAAAGCCAAGTATCCTTCTAGTGACAGAAGGATCATATCCACGGTATAAAAAAACCGCTTTACAAAAGACCATACAAAAATACCACACAATGTAAGAAGTATAAAATGTACTGAACAGATGTGGGCTTACTCCTCCAGCTTCTGGTCAGCTACTGAACAGATGTGGGCTTACTCCTCCAGCTTTTGGTCAGCTTCTGAACAGATGTGGGTTTAATCTTCCTGCTTCTGGTCAGCTACTGAACAGATGTGGGCTTACTCCTCCAGCTTCTGGTCAGCTTCTGAACAGATGTGGGTTTAATTTTCCAGCCTCTGGTCAGCTACTGGCCAGATGAGGGCTTACTCTTCCAGCTTATGGTCAGCTACTGAACAGATGTGGGCTTACTCCTCCAGGTTCTGGTCAGCTACTGAACAGATGTGGGCTTACTCCTCCAGCTTCTGGTCAGCTACTGAACAGATGAGGTCTTACTCCTCCTGCTTTTGGTCTCGACTAATTGGAAGTTTCGCTCCTTTGCAGTGCGTTTGGTTGTGCTATTGTTTCTTTTTCTAATGTCTTTTATTTCGATTTCTCGGTTCTTTTAAGTGGATGACTAAATAGCTAAATATACAAGAAGTTCAGGTTTTGTGTTTGGGTTTCATTCATGATACTCTATATGGCCATGTGGATGGACTCACTGATTCTTACCGGGTAAAATAGCTTTTATGATTTGAAGACAGCTGGCACATTTTCAGTGTCTTTTTTTTCTTTTAATTCCAATTTATTCATTAAGGTGCATAAAGTAAACTATAAAGGATTTATTTTCATAATAAACCATTTCGTTGCATTGCAAAAACAAGTACTTGCTTCATGAAGTAATTATTCCGATTTTCAACACGACACGACTACCAAAACGGGTTGAGAATAGAACGTTGACGTAAAAATATAATCGTTGTTTATGTACTATCCTATATGGAAAATCCAAGTCGTACGTGCGTGGGATAATATGAATGATGTAATACATGTATACATACAATGACAGTAAATTTTTGTATTGAAACAAAGAAGCACTTTATCACCACTGTATACAGTTTGTCTTGTTTTATCTTATGGTTAAAATAACTTAATAAAAATAAACATTAAAGAAGTACCTATCAGTTACTCAGTGGATGAGAAGTGGAGTTTCCTTTCCCTCTTAGAATGTACAATGAAATGAAAAATAGTGGTAGAAAAGCGATAAAGAAGATCCAGACAACAATCCCAACAGCACCACAACAGAGCCTTCTATTCGACACACTTATATCCAATCAGTGTTTAAGGATTGGTGGCGTTTCAGTCCTTCACCAAGATATCTAGATGTGAGAGAGACAAATGGGAGCTGTAAAGCCGCTTCATTTATGAAAAATTTCATATCATCCTTCAGTCCGCTTCAAGATGTCTAATGTCTACAAATTCAATAGCATCAATTAAGAACAGAAATTTTCGAATACGTTAAAGAAACAATCAACTGAAATTTATAGATTTTAAACGTCTTCAAATTTAATAGCATCATGAAACAACAGATAAATTCGCAGCTTGGACCAGACATGCACGTTCGGGTACTAAACCCTCGTCAGTCATCCTAAATTTAAACAATGCAATATGGCCAAAGAGTGTGAAAATTATTATGTCCAAAATGTACCAAAAAATGTAGCATGATGGGTGGGATATGATGCTACAGGACCTACGTTTTAGAAATTTCAAGATTTTTTGAAAACGGAAATTTTCGAATGCGTTAAAGAGACAGATGATCAACCGAAGTTGATCGAAGTTGGCTGCATGTGCTCTCGGTGACTCCTGGATCTCTAGCAGTGACACTCACCTTTTATTTCACTCTTTACAAGCCAGACATATTTTCCTTTCTTATAGAGACATTCCTTCGTCCCCTCCTTATTGTGTCTACGCAAATAACATGCTATTCTAGAGCAATCTCGAACTACAATTATTACTTTCTTATGGCAAAGAGACTAACAAAGTGTACATTTGTGAACCAATGGCTTTGTCACTTCAAAATTGGGCGATGCAGTGAAAGTGTTAAACATTATAATATCCCTTTATTCTCCAGGATGGAATATACTTTAGCTTTGAACCATCCGAAACACCGAATCCAATCAATTCACCGGATATGATTTTTGTTCTGTACGGTACTGGCGGGTGTTGCTGGCAAGCAGGAGATGCTTTCTCTCCCCAAACACCTGCTCTCACCTACATTTTGGATTCAGATTTGCTTCTTTGCAGATTTTTCTTTGTACAGCTGTTTGGACGGGTGTTGCGTGCAAACAGGAGACACTGGTCCCCCTCGGGCACCTTGTCTCACTTTGGAATATTGTTTGTTCTGGGGTTCGTGACTTTTTCAATAGAGTTTCTGACAATTTTGCCTTGCCTTCTCGACTTTGGGACTGAACAACTAATGGGTATTTCTTTGATGTTAATCAAGTTGATTGTATTATTTAAATCTCCATAAACAATTTTGCAATTTAAAATTGAAATTCATTGCACTGTTTATAAAAATCTATGCGGTGCCGTAGACTACAACAACTCAATTTTGAGGGAAATACCACTACTATCCGCGCAGCTCATTTTAGAAATAAAAAATGAAGTTTTGTTTACTTTGCCTTCATATTTTCTGATTAAAATTTATATAGGGGATAGATTTCGAACACTCTTAACTAACGGTGTAAGTTATATGTCTGTATAGTGAAGTTGTTGCATGCAAGCAGGAGATGCTGACTCTTCCTGTGCACCTGGTCTTACTCCCATATCGGGAGTTCGCTTCTTTTCGTGTGGTGAAGGTTTTTGTTTGTTTGCTTTGAATCCTGTTTTACCCTGGTTTTGTATACCGCAACTCACCCATCCATATAAGAGTATGCATAATGTATATGTCGGAGAGACCCTCAGCAAAACTACCCTGTACTGACCACAAAGAACAAAACAAAAATTTGACAAAATATAATATTTATTAACATTCGCTATGAACAACCTGTACATGAGGCAGTAACATGCGCGGATCAGATATTTGCTGTAGTTAGTGGAAGGTATGGGGTGTAAACCTTAATTTCAGACAAACGAAAAATGAAAGTAACATGCAAGAATTTAAATTTCCGTCTGCAATATACCGAGGGTCTATGCCAAAATCACCCCCCCCCCCCCTTTCCGCCATCCCTAGATCCGCGCATGCAAATACAGGCAACTTAAACATGTAATGTAGCATAGGGTATACCTTCGTTTCAATAACGAACAAAGAAAATTATCATTTTTTCCAATATATATTATATATATTTTTATATAATATGCCTAATAAGTGTGTTTTTTGGATTGTGATGTCCTTCCCTTTTCTTTGTGTTCGACTTTCATTCGCTGACATTGAAAATATGATTAAAATAAATTGAAGATAAATGTAACATCTAACACAATTGACCCTTCCAATTGCGGGAAGATAATGCAAATTTTCGTGACGTCACAATGCTTTTACCTCGGACAAACAAGCTTCGAACCTCGGTCAAACATCAATATTGCATTGCGACGTCATGTAATTTCTCAAATTTTTCCCGCGTTCGGAAGGGTCAATTGAAACATGCATATGTGGTGTGCCAAAGTTTGAACAATATATGTCCAGTAGGGTGCTATCTAGCAGACGAGTCTTTCTTTCTAATTGTCAATACTGAAAGGTATGTTCTATGGTAAAAGTTTCGTGCACCATATGCACATTTCAACAAGTTATGTCTCATCAGTGAGTTTAAAAAAAGTGCCTTGATGGTCAAATTGAGAACTGTCAAAGACAATCTTAGATTTACCCCCCTTCTGCCATATAACCACTTCTTGATGAAAAGCAATGTAGGCTCTTCTTTAAGAATGTTAAACGTCTATTAATTCAATAGCATCAAAACATGTTTGCCATATTTCATTCTTTGGATTGAGGATTACTGACGAGGTTTAAATACCCGAAACATGCATGTCTGATCCACGCTGTTATTCAATCTGCTTTTAAATGATGCTAATGAATTTGAAGACGTTTGACATTAGTTTCATCAAGTCAAAATTCCAATATCAAAGGAAGGAATTGATGTACCGTCAAATATTTTACAAATACGGTTTGTTCAATTTCGGCCGGATCATTAAAAGCGAACTTTCTGAATAAGCCTGAATTGTCATTATGAGTTTAAGGAGCATTATATAAAAGCTATGCTACATATATTTCTCTATAATAATTGTGAGATCATAGAAGTAACAAAATAACAAACAAATTCCTGCCTGACTAATACTACAAAACTACACTGACTGTGTGCTGCCATTTCTAAGTCATCGTCCTCAACTAAAGTAATTGTCTTTTCATTTCATACATGTAAGGGAATGCTCACCTACCAGTTCCAAATCGCTTTTTCACTTCATTTCCATTTCTGAGTATTAAAATCCTAGGTCTACATGAAACGGAATTTCATATAAAGGCAGTGATTGAAAAATGAGTATTAATATTAAAACGAGATCATTTGACTGAGATTTGTATATGCAAAACAGAATATTCTCTACATGTTGCCTCTGGTAAAGAGAGGCATTCTATTGAAGCAGATGTAAAGAAAATGTTCTTACACGTCATAAACTTAGATTATCAGAGTAGCTAAAGTTCCTCTAATAAATTCAAGAATGAATAAACGTCCTGTGATTGTCTATTTTAAAAAATTCAAATCGTTTGATTCAGGGGGACCATTTCAGGTAAAATGCTTTCTCTGTTTTCGTCTTGCAAGGAAAATCGAACTTTCGAAGGCGCAAACGAAAATACTTCATGCGGAATTCCCTCAGATTCATTCGGAAAGTTTTTTATGGGTGTAGCGGGTTGGCTCACGTGATACGTGGCGGTTCCAACAGATGAGATGCTGAAGGTTCTCTGCTTTGGTCGCTTCAAGCAATCAGGACAAGTTTTATTGAAGTATTGTTTCAAGTATGTCTGGACCTAAAAGTATATAGAGTGTAATCAGTCTTGTATGCAAATAAAGTAAATATAAATTAGTACATGTTTTATTCTTAAAATCCGATTTGTTTACTTGCAAAGTACTACGCTTACCTCGGAGTTACAGATGCAAAAGAGTATTGAAACCAGTGCTCCCTGAAATGAATATACATATGCTATTTTTAAAAATGCCCAAAATCAACATCGCAATGTATTTAAGTTCAGGCAAACATAATATATGGAATTCGTGAAATATGCTATTGAAAAATGAAAGTGATTTAGGGAACCAATAATATGTAACATTGCACTTTTTGACGAATATTTTTAAGGAAGGTTTCTTATTCAAATGAATAATAGCTTATTAGCATATTATAAAAACGCAGTTTAATAATGACAAGTCCCGATAGCAAAATAATATTAGTTTGCGAGATGTATTGGGTACTGAAATAAGGGGGGGGGGGGTTCTGAATTAAAGACACAAGTAACGTAAGCAAATATTAAGAGTTCAAATATAATTTTTATTATCCTGGACACAACTCTTGACATACCTGGCTTCCTTGTATAATTCTGCTGACCAGATTCGTGTAGTAGTTAACATTGTCAGATGACGACCTGTAGATTTCCAAAATCCAGGGTATTCCAAACAGAGGTATCAGCATGAAGGAGGCGTGTAGAATCTTCCTGTAAGTATATATGGTGGTTGTTTGTTTACAGACTTCATACACTTATCTTTCATGATATGATAGACATACGAAAAGTATAGGAAATAAATACCCTATGGAGTATGTCTACATTGATTCATTTTAATGATACAATGGGATTATGATGAGTTTATTCTTTTATATGTGCTTCATCTTTCATTTTATTTTTTACCTTATTTGTTGGTATTTATGATGTGATCATTTTTGCCGTCTTTGCCTGTGATTTGGGCACTGCATTGGGATCCTCTTTCTTTTTGTTTTATGAGCGTGTATTCCGCTAATTTTACCATAAAGTTGTCATGTTGGAGAGCTGCTCTCTATCCTCGGGATATTTCAATTTTATGAGTTGACCATCATGGTTCAAATTGGTGTTTGTTTATTTTCTGGCTGTTTTTGAATTGCTTTTTTTTTGTCTCTTTCTGCTTCTTATATGACATTTTGCCGTCTTGGTTTCCCATGCGTTTGAGCTCCGCTGTGTATAATCACTACAACATCATCTTCTTTTGTTTTATCCTTTTTTTTTTAAATGTTTCTTACCTAAACTTGCTGGGCTCGTTTGGCTGAACTTGTAATCCGTGTGTAAGAAAATAAAAGATATGGATCAGCAGTGCTAGGTTTATCTGAAATGGAGACGTTTGCTATTCAATTCAGGACACAAGAAATACTAAGTCTATCAACTGTGCTGCAAGTGAACAAGAACGGCTTTTTTCGACACACACTTAAAAAAAAACAAACATGATATTTCGGGTAAAGGATTCCATCAGATTCACAACATTATTTACATGACATTTAGAAATAAGATGATTGTGATTGAGAGTAAATGTATACATTCTTTGCATATTGTTCGCTCTTTATACAAAATTTTTAATGACTTGTGTGCGTTTAAAAAGGAAGACAAATCTCATAAGTGATGCCCGCAATAGAAATAGAGGAAAACCAAATATACTTGAAAAAAACCTTACAATGATCTAAAACCTCCCCTCCCCACAGATCTGAATTTTAAATCTGATAATTATGTAGTTTATTTACGAAAGACTATCAGACAGCATAGCTATACATAAACTTACAAAGAGACAAATAATTTGCGGAGCACTGATGATCCATCTGATACCAGCGGTAGGGTGTACCCAGCATCTGTAACAAAAGTTTGGATAGTCAGATGTAGAAATTATTGCATTCGAAAATTTCTGTTATCACAATTTCTTGAAATTTCTAAAACGTGGGCCCTGTAGCATCATATCCCACTCATATCCTGCTACGTCTTGGTACATTTTATACACAATAACTTTCTCACTCTTTGGTCATATGACATTGTTTAGATTGAGGATCACTGACGAAGGTTAAGTACCCGGAACGCGCATGTCTGGTCCATGGTGCAAAGTTATCTGTTCTTCAATGATGCTATTGAATTTGAAGACGTTTGAAATTTTAAAAGATTTAAAATCATTATTCACTATTGCACACTTTATATGCCACATACATTAGTTTTAATGATACAATGGCATTCTATTGTATCTATAAGCAGTATTGCTTTTGATGAAATAAACTAAACCATACATATAGGGTAAAACTCCGGTAATATAGGTATCACACAATGCATTCCCTTCACATACTTTTATTGGAATTAACTCTGAATATGATGAAGGGTAAATTTATGCATATCTAATCTTACAAAATTGTAATAATCTTACAAAATAGTAATAATCTTACAAAATTGTAATAATCTTACAAAATTGCAATCCCTTAAGTTATTCTGCTAAAGATGGCGTCGCAATTGTCATGGGGTCTTGTTGGAGATATGTCCCTTTTTGTAAATGAATGAATAACAATATTGTAGAATCAAAGTCATGTTGTGATGTTAGCGATAAATACAAAATTATGCTGGCATATATTTGGTTTTGTACGAGTTGAGGCATATGTATTTTCAAATATTAAAAAATGATAATGAAGTAACAAAGCAGCATATTTGAGAAAAAAAAAACCCAATAATACAATGTGGCTTACTTGTAGTTGTATGACTCGAAGGATTCCCGAATACCTATCCAAACTGAAACTAGAACCCATGGTATACCTAGAGAAAAGAAAATTCTTGTTTACACATATTATTATATAGTGCCTTCCCCATGTTCCCGAAGATCATTTTTGCAAGATTTTTTTTGTTTCATTGCTATTAAGTTAACAATTATTCATCTATCGCAAATAAGTTTAACATACGTGTGCACTAATGAAATGGTGAATATGATTTACAACCATTGAAATTCTGAATCAGCTTAATTGGAAATTTTCTTACCCCATCCAATGCAGTAGAACAATCCAAGATTTCTAGGTGGTTTGAATGCTTTTATGGTCACACATCTATGTAGAAAAAGCGCTTCACACATCATCCAGAAGAAAGTTGCTGATGTGGCATAATGAAGAAATGCCACGATGACTTTGCATTTTGCCTACAAGGAAATGTACAACAGTTTTGCATTAAATCACATTAAAATGGTGGACAAATGTACTTTTAATCCGAATATTTGCACACACATTTCTTGTATCCAGATGCATCGTCGTATCTCATCAACTAAATACAAAATCAAGATTTATTCCATACGATGAGGGTAATTACTTAACAATAAACCACGGCAATCTAGTTGTTACTTCTATTCTGATATTATTCTACTGATGACAGTGGGCGGAAGTTAGCGGACTGAAAGTTTGTTGGAGATTTTACACCAGGCGAGCTCTATGGTGGCGAGAATGGGCGAAGCTTAGCGGACGTGAAGATCGTTGGAATTTTACACCAGGCGAGTTCTATGGTACATATAGGGAAAAAATCTCAAGTCACATTAGAATTCATTTTAACTTAACCTACGATGAATGATATTTTTATATTGGGACTGTGGAGAATATTCACATATATATAGTGTTGTACTTCCTGATTCAAATATGCGATGTTATTGTTCCCTTTGGTTCCATCTGTTTGTTTCCATTTTCCCGTCTCATTTGATGTGTCTTCCAGTCTGATCAATATTATTTAAGGTTCTCGTCTATTTTAAAATTCGGTCGATTTATAGGGCGATGATGTCATACTAATATGTCGAAGAGCATGCCAATTCTGATTCGATACTTTTAAAAAATATAACAGTAACTAAAAGTTTTCTAACTCACTGAATTTTTAGACATGATGCTCTCCTTTCCTTTCAATATATGGTCTTCAAACACTACTTTGTTCAATACTATGACCATTATGGATTGCATGATCAAGGACAAAAAGAAGCTGAAATGGATCTTTATCCTCTGCTGACATCTCAATTGTCTGAAAAAGGGATGAAATCGTCATCATATATTAACGTTTCATATCTACGAGACATGCATGTACATGTACGTTGAATATACATTTCACTACTGAGAAGTTTCTTGTTGAAATGTTCAATATGAGCAATGAATTAATGATCATATATTTCACATATTGACATTACATGTACACATTTACGAAATGATATCTTAATAGTTGTTTTGAGGAAGACATTGACTTTCCATTGACGTCTGTTAATATTTTTCATTTTCATTAAATCATTCTAATAAACATAACCTTGATCTAATATTTTATATAAGGTAATAGCATTGGTACGCGAAATATGAGAATGTCCTCTAAATCTTTTATGATAAGAATATATTCATTTTTAATGAATTCTCTTTTTTCACCTTACTTGATTAGCAGGAATATGCTACAGGCAGACATCAGGAAGACCAGACTCACTGAATACGTAATAATTCCTGTGTAAATCAGCGGGCTTTGTTCCTGGAATTAAGATATTCCATATTCAGTATGCATTCTGAAGAAGAGCATTTTCCGAGTTTCGATACGTCAGACATTTATCTATTCGTGAACTCTTTCGAATGTATGCCCTATTTCCAGTGGCAAAATCTACCATGGATTTCGTTCTTACAAATAGACTGTTGATATGACCCCACCCCCTTTTTCGGCTCGTCTCATATGTACGTGTGAGTTCCGCTGTGATCACTGTAATGTAGTAATGTTGAGGATCTAAACCTTATATTTTATACCGTCATCGAGGATATCATTTAATGCACTTGTTATCTTAATGAAACAAACATTTTAAGAACAGAAAGAAAAAAAATTGCCAACATTTATATTGTTATTAAAGGGGGGATAGGGCCTGAATTTCAGACATTTCGAAAACCCTCAGGAAAAAAAATAGAGAGACCTCCACCTCCGCAATGAAAACAATGTGTATTGCTTCAATGGTACTTGGCATTGTAATACACAAAACAGGAAAAGTAAAATATAGGTCAGAGATAGTATCTACCTCTTCATATGTACAGGAACTCTCAATCTTTTCTTAGAATGTTATATTCCTAGAATCATGCCCGCACAAAATATACTAGAAACTATTAATGATCAATTTTGATTTTCAAATTTTGTTAATAATCTCTTATTATATTTATCACCAGGCTTGTTAGAATCGAATGACATAAATGTAAAAGTAAAACCAATATTCCATAGCGCAAGGAGTATCAAACCTAAAAAACGCGAATTGTTTAATTAACGCTAAATGACTTTGGTGTTTTCTTTATGTGTGAGTTCCGCTGTGGTCACCGCTACGTGCTCTTGTCGGAGATCTTATTACTCTTCTCAATGCTACATAGTACAAAGTATGCAATAGATAACAACAACTTCATGCATAATGAAAATACCGAATGTCGCTTTTCTTAAAGATTTTAGCATTATAATATACTATATATATATATAATATATTATTATAATATAATGTACATACTGGAATATTTGTACACGTTGTGTAGTTAGTCCATGTGAGCCCCGTATATGGATGTCTGTACCAACTTCCATTGGAATGACAAGTTTTAACAGCGTAGGCTGAAAAACAATTTTTAAAAATTCTTATAGAAAATACTCATTTAGAATAATTATATAAACTTTTATTTCATAAATTAAACTGTATATTTGCAAATAGGAGAAATTCTATCTTCATAAGTATAGAAATGCATTTATTACTGTACCCTTAACAATACCATCATTTCAGCTCGATTGCTCTTATATAATGTCACTTGAATTAAAAACGAAAGTAGAATCTTTTCCTTAAAAGAACATTAACTATTTCGAAAGAACTTCATGTACATAAACAAAAAAAAAAAAAATGCGTTTGTAATGATGTAAAGCTGGTACAAGTAAACACAGACGACTACTAGTGTAATTTTAATTACATGCCTTTTGTAATAACGAGGGAAATATTGCGTATTGAACCTAAATTCTACATGTATATCAACCATAATGATAGGACCCGGATAATTATTTAACCCCCCCCCCCCCCCTCAAAAGACCCCTTATAAAATACAGCTAAAACTTCTTAAGACACTTCATGTCAAATATACATTTTTAAACGCGTTAACAGGAAGAACAATGGCATGCTCACTTCCCTTATAAAACTTATTCAATGGACAACAATCCATAAATAACAAGTTCATATTTTAAGTTTCTTTTCCCTTTTGGAGGAAGTGTAAAAGTTACAGATACATGTAATCTCGGCGACAGAATAAAATGGGCGATTAAATACACTTTTCAATTTGTTCACTGCCTGTTTTTCCATTTTATTATTGTTTACCATGCAAATTTTTAAATGTTTGAATTTCACTTAATCGGAGAGTATTCGTTTGTCCCTACCAATTGTTTCGAAGTTTTCTATATAGGAAAGGCATTGTTTACAAAGGTTTGGAGGGTAGATTTATTCTCCTACCGTTTGTATCGAAGTACTCCATGTAAGAAGGACATTGTGAGTACGCTGTTGTCCCGTTATCTGTATCCATGAAGCAGCTCAATCCGTCCCATCCCCGCGGGCAACGTGGACCAACATGTTCTGATGATGAAATGTTCATCTTTTGATGACGTTCACAGCAATCCATTGCAGCCTTACAGCAATTTTTCCACTTGTCACATTTCTCACTGCTGAGAGATTTACACACATCTGCCATAGCTTCATCATTTCCTATGTAAGGTATGAATTTGTCCGTACTTTGATAGTATAAACTGTCATTTCTTGGAACTAATCGAGGTTTGGGATAGTCATAATACAGATCCTCCTTAAAATGGAATAATTCATCATAACACACAATACAAGTTATGATTTTATACATCCATATATTACCCTCCGTACAGTCCCTCATTCCCCTCATTTTGCCTTCTGTACTCCCACTCAACTATAAAAAAAATCCTAATAGGTGGTACTTTGGTATTACATAATAACAATTCTCACTTATTAGTCTCACAGTCGTTACAAAACTAGAATGAAATCAACACATAATCTAGCAATTCCGAGTGTCAGTCAGAGACTTCTGAAGACCCAACAGACCCCGATCTAGATCAACCACGGTTCGTCTGTTTACATCCTTTCATTACAACAAATGTCCTTTACATAAGACATATGATACCCTCCCCTTCCTTCCGTTTTTCGCAGAACGGTGAAAATATATCCGTTTTAAATATCCTTTTTGAGCCACAAAATATAAGCGCGTCCTTTGTGTTGATTGGGAAACTGGGACAAAACAAGTGTTCTTAACTTTAACAGAGGGTAATGCAGGTCACGACTCATTTCAGCGACACCGTTTGAGATATTTTGTCAACATGTAAAGTAATCCTTTATTGACATGTCGGAAGGATCAGATATTTAAAGTAACGGACGCTTCTAAAGCTGAAAAGAAAACAATCATATTATTTAAACAGGTTCAAACTAGTATAAATTCAAGGTCACCAGTCGGGAAGTAAGTAAGGAGAAAGCAAGTTTTGTATTTTACTTTAACGTTCTCATATCAAATTGTCAAAATCGTTTTAAATGACACTTATGCAGAATTTGTCACTATTTGCTATGGTATTAACCAATGGGAAGACAAAAATCACTGGAGTCGTTAAAACATTTTGATAACTAAGATTCCTTGATAAGACTTTTACTGAAATGCTTTTGTTATGAAATATCAAAATTAATACATCTGTAGATTTATAGGTAATACTGCACTGGAACCATCCTATAAACTGTGCGGAGCTAAAATTCTGATTCTGATTCTGATTTCAGCTTTTATTCTAAGGAGTCATCAAATGAATATAAATTGTACTTTTTTGCTTAACCAGTATGGGCCTAAACCAAAATATGAATTATGATATAAGACTCTCAAGTTTCTTTTCAGGAGGTATTCCGTTCCGTTTGTTCCCCTCGTTTTCGTCATTGTTAGCATAATTTTAATTATGAGTTGAATTTCATTTTCGATTTCCAGTTTTAAGTAGCCGAAGGGTTAAGTACCTGAAAAGTACATATCTGGCCAATGATGCAAATTTATCTGTTCTTAAATGATGCTATTGAGTTTGAAGACGTTTAACATTTGTATCACTTGTTGGGGGACCAGGAGTCCCCGAGGGCACATGTAGCCAGGTTCAATCAACTTCGGCTGATCGTTTCTTCAACGCACTCAAAAAATTCTGTTATGAAAATTTCTTGAAATTTCTAAAACGTGAGTCCTGTAGCATCATATCCCACCTATCCTACTACGTATTTTGGTACAATTTTGGACATAATATTTTCATTTCCTTTGGCTATATTACAATATTTACATTACTAGTAGATTCCCCATGTTAAACATCCATTACACAACTGCAATTATATTCAAATAATGGGTTGCTATTGTGACGTCACTTTCAAATTTTTCAAGCAGGGAAAATTTATCAAAGTTAAAATGTATTTGACGTCATAACAGGCAAAATGCACATGTGCAAGCAAATAAAAAGTAAAAAATTAATGTAATTCTTGTTGGACATATGCAACTTTTCCGAGAATCATGCATCCATGAGCACCAAAAGTAAGACAGACATTTCTTAATTGTATAGATTGAGGATCACTGACGAGGGTTAAGTACCCGAAACGTAATATATGTCTTGGCCCTGCTGCAAGTCTTTCTGTTCTTAAATGATGCTATTGAATTTGAGGACTATTAACATATGGATAGTACATGTGTACACTGACGTAAGATTGAGGGTTTTTTTGTGCAATTAATGCAAAAATAAAAAGGAAATGATGTATATAGCATTTCTTCGTAAATCTGAGAAAAAAAAAACCATGAAGGAAAATTGAAACCAACATGGTAGCAAAAGTCAAGTTAGGACGAATGACGTATTTAATGTCAAGATACTCTTTCCGAGACTGTAACGGTGTTGTGACCTGCGTCGATCGTAACGTAAGTCAACTTGCCTTTTTAGTACAAATAAGGAAAGTTCATAGTTCAATGTTCATCTGTACTTCCTGATTGCAATCAATATATTAAGTGTCTTTTACCGGCAGGAAAATGTCAACTTAAAGTTGTTATCAGTAAGAGCTCAATATCTCTTTATCAATACCATTTGTAACATATTTTAAACACTTCACACGATGGGTTAAGCCGATCTGAATTATTAACATTCTTAGTTGTATGAATTTATTTTCATTTAATGTCAATATTCGATCACCAAAATATTCAGAACTTAGCTGAAAAAAATTATTAACATTTTCTCAAAATAAAGACTTTCTCAAGATTAATACTGTCTCAAATTCTAAGGAAGAAGAAGACGAAGAAGAAGAAGAAGAAGAAGAAGAAGATGATGATGATGATGATGATGATGATGATGATGATGAAAAAGTAATACAACACGATTAAAGCATTTTTCCTATAAAGTCCTAAATACAATGAAGACCGTCTCAGACTATCAGAATGAGAAATAGTTATATAAAGCTTTGTCATTCCGGTAATTATGGTGATTCTCAGCAATATTAAGACCTTACATGACGGATGACTTTAACCTAACATTTGATCCTGATTCCTCTTGTCAGAATCGTTCAAACAATTAACATTCTCTGGAGGACATATCTATTTAGCGGAGTAATACATCATGGCACGATTTCATTACGTTGGCATGATATTTGGTAAATGGTCTGATATACGGGGAAATTGATGCAATTTCTTACTTGCGCCATCATTTCCATATGCAATACGTCTATATGTCCTTTCATAGACGTTAATGTCCAAATCCCTGTCTGGTAAAGATAATAACACATGTACATAACAAAGAAAATTTGGGGGTGTGGACAGTCATCGAATTTTATGCATTATTTTGTAAATGTCATACCAAGATCAAGTTAAGATTGGTACATGTGTAAATGGATGGCAATTTCTGTCATCTGCTATCTAAAACACCAAATTTATACATTGCATTGGGTTTGGCCTAGTTATGTGCGGTTAATAAAGGTGTTGCTTGCAAGCAGGAGTTGCTAACCCTCCCCGTCACCTGATCTCATCATTGGGAATTTATGTTAAAGTTTGCTTCTTTTCAGATTGTTTTAGTAATTTAGTGTGGTTTTGTAATTCTATGGTCTGTTTACCCATTTGGTTGACTCAAGGACTCTGATATTGAGTCTTTGCTGAATACAGAGTTTTTCCCCTTACAGACGGTATCTGACGTAAAACCATTGTGACATCATGAAAATGGTATGGTAACGTCGATTTTATACCGTCATTTCCCAGACTTTTAGGACTGTTTCCATGGCATTTGATGACGTCATAATCAGTCTACGTCAGATACCGTCTCAAACGGGAAGTAACTCTGGTTTTCGAAAAAAGACTCAATAGGGATATGGTCATTATCCATATTTGTCATTTCTGATGGCGTAAGCACATTTCATATCGAAATCGTAAGGAACATGACACTTGAAGTATAATCATCTATTCACGACTGAAGTGTTGGTTAAGTAATTGCTAAGTCAAGGAAGTATGAAAACACAAAGATGGTTTTGATTCACTTTTGCCGTATGCAGAATCAATATAAGGAAGAAAAATGATACTTGTACACGTTAAATTTTTCCATGCTTATTTTGCCCTATCGTTGCGTCAGAAATTTGTAATATGAAATAGTACATTATCTTAACTGTTATTTGTCTCATTTTCTATAAATTTTTCCGCATCCTTATTACACAGGTTCTTACTATTATCTAAGGTCTCTTTAAGATGATAAATACCTTCGCTATTCGATAACCAATTGAATGGAACTTTATTAAAATATATAAATCGTAAAATTTGTAAAGGATAACCATTGATAAAGAGTGTATGGAGGATATTCGTTTTCAAAAATCCAGACAATTATCGATATAAAGGAAGGTATTTAGTATGACAGAAAAGGATGTGCTACATTCAGAAGAAAAAATAGAAAGAAGGGTATCTCCATCAACACTCGGTTACAACACCCACAGTAAAAACCGAAAACACCCCAATGTGAAAACACAGAGTAGACATGCCTAACAAGAGACACAAAACGGACAAGGAATACCAAAACACTACATAGAAACATCAAACACAAAATATTATTAGGAGTTCGCTTCTTTCATGTGGTGAAGGTTTAGTTTGGTTCCTGTTTTATCTTGATTTGTATCCCTTCGGCTTCTGATTTTCTTGGTTATCGATTTTGTATTGTGTATTGGTATATAGTCATTGTCCATATTTGTCATGATACACATAAAGCAATTAGACCAATGCAGTTAGATAAAAGAAGGGCAATTGGAAAGGTCGTTCTAAATAATGATCTTAATCAACCTTAATAGGCAAATGTCGAAAAATGTGCAATAAGTTTTTTTGTAGCGATCATAGAGCTTCCCTTAAATAACCTTGAGCAAACAGCTTCATGGTCAGCATTATTGCCTCAACACGAAGTTTTCGTACTAAGAACATGCTCTTGCATGGCGTATGAGTTATGAAATGAATACGCCATAGGCAGGCTATAACGGAATAATATGAACGGGAATTTGTGATGGTGAAAATTAAATTGTAATGTTTGTCATAAAGATAGGCGTTCAAATGGCCGTTGTCATTATTCGGTTGTCTAAGTAGGAGACTGAACTGCTGCTCTTAGTTGTCTCTTTGATTTCATGCTGGGATAAATGTCGCCACGGTAATCCCAAATCTTTGGATTATTGATTGAAAGTATGTCATCAATGTGTCTGTAAGTCAAGCTGAAATAACATGCTAGCTTCTATTTATGTTTTAAAGCAGATACCGTCTGTAAGGGGAAAACTTATTTATACATTCATGAAATTAAAAAAAACCCAAATAAATTCAAATCAAAACAAATGTAAACCTGGAGTTGGAACGGACATGGGTGTGTTATCAGGAGAACCGAACCATCTGCTCGACAGATTGACGTCCGGTGTCGGCATGGATTGCCCATTGGTCTCGTTGGTTTATGTGTAGTCTTTTGTGTTTGATGTTTCTATAATGTTTTAGTGTTTATTGTTCCTTTTGCGTCTCTTGCTGTTCGTGTCTGCTCTGCGTTTTTGCATGGGGTGTTTTGGGGTCCTTTCTTATTATCATAGAACGACATGTAAGTAAACTGGATTGTTTTTAAAGACAATTATCGGTTTGAAAAGTGTTGAATTAGGCATGGAATAAATTGCGGACAAAATGAAAATTCAAGGTGAAATAGTCCAATCTGTATCTCAAACTATTGCTTTTAGATTTGAACAAACAGTCTCATGAATTGAATTTAAAATAGTTGCGTTCTTGCAATATAACTGAAATGCTTTTTATTCTTTTATCGCGTTAAATTTGTTTTGACGGTAAACCATAAATATAGTGTTCAGACATCATTAACAATTTACGTGACGTTTTATAGACTCATATAAAACACTTAACATATGAATTGGTTAAATCTCCCAAATCTAACCAAATACTGAACATATTTAAGAGAAAATTAGGTTAGGTTTTTACCCAGATATTCTTGATAAACGGAAACAATGACTATTTAATCAACAATTATTCCACCGGCGATGTTTATTTCCAAGACTTAATGAGATTTATCAATGTATAGTAGAGTCAGACGGACCATAACTGTCAAATAATGCTCTAACCTGGAAATGTTTTACCTGGAAATCGGTCATCTCTGTTTCACATCTTGTTTCACCTACATATAAAATTACTGAGAGACCTCAATACAGGTCAATACGAGTATCATTCATTTTTACACAAAATGTTCTTTTCATGTCATGTCTGGTGCACTGTAAGTGTTTTGAATTCTTTTCCCTGACATGGTCGCCATAGTACTTTCTATATAGACATAACCGCAGACAGTGCATGTATTTTAGATATTGTTTTCAAGTTTTGTACATGAACATCGACGGAGGATGCGGCTAGCCAAACAGGAGATGCTTACTCCTCCCGGGCAACTGATCCGACTTCTTGCTTGCTAGGGGTTCGTTGATGCTTTATTGTGTGCTCTATTGTGAGTCAACAGCAAATTAACGTCAGGATCTTCATTAACTCAGTCTGGTGCACTGCATATAATTCTCTAGTTATGGGTCGACTACCTTAAATCTGCTATTTATCGAACACTGCTTTTTAATGAACCTATTTATGTCAATTCATTTGTATAAAATTTACACTGTGATATTAGGAGTGCATCCGCGGTGGCTTAATTTGAACTATAACGTTATATACCACCGGTGCGTAGTAACAGAACCCTAGCAACAGAGGCTTTACGTATTTAAACGTACTTTATTCGTAAAAAAACTTGATTGTACAGAAATATAATAAATGTCTATTTGGAGTGTGCTTATACTGTCACAGTGATAACCTACTATGGATCCAGGAGTTGTGTTTCTCAAGATATGCTACTGAATCCACCCTACAGGAAATTTGGGGTCGCTCACTCTCTGTAAAGTAATGCGCAAATTTAAACTTTGATGATAAAAAAAATGTTCAGCCGCTACTGAAATAAATTTAGGCGGCTTATGGAAATCAATTTGACAGGAAGCATCACTGATGAAGATTTAATATCGGAAACACATGTCAGGTGCATTAGAATTGGTTTGAAATTTTCTTCAAGAAGGTTTATAGTTGGAGCAATTCCGTATTATCATAATAACGCGCATTGCTGAAAATAATTTCCTGGATCCATTGCAGGTTATCACAGTATAATCACATTACAAAAGAATAACTTCATTTAATACGTATTTCCATTGTGTCACAGTATACTAGATTTTTTTGGTAATCCCGCCATCTGTTTCTTGCTGATTGATTTAGCCTCAAATTGTTTGATCTATATATTTATATCTTGTGTCATACCATGCCATAAAGTGCTATAAAGCATTAGAGGTGTTTTATTTCTCTTTCATTTCCTACTGTAAATCCACCGTGACGAAAAAAGCACTACGTTGAAAATAAAACGGGGAAATATAAAGTAGAGGGACAGATAATTAAAGAAATAAAGATATGAATAATGATTATAACGCTACTATAAGACTTAGCGATATTTGACACGAGAAATTTGGATTATTTTGAGAGAACTATCTTTCATATCACCTCTTAATGTAATTAAAGAAAACGACCATAGTCCTGGCTCACCATTATGTCTTCAAACAAAAAGCGGAAATGGTGATAGACGAAGGCTACTACAGTTGTACGATCACATTTTACACGCTATTCTGATGAGTCGATAGGGACGAAGGATTTAGTGGGGTGACAAAGGAATTGTTAAAATAAGATTGTATCAACCTTTATCTTCAATCTTCAGTTTTCTGATCCTTTAAGCTAAAGTTGAAAAGTGTCTATTAAGATATGTGTTCAGATATTTCATTAGATTGTAAAAGATAATTTAAACTTTTATGGACTTTAACCGAGTAACGGTTTTAAAGGGAAAACAATAAACAGACAGGATATATAGCCATATAAACCTCATAATCAGTATAACATTTAATTCTAGTGTTGAAAGTTATTACATCGAAACATGGATACAAACAATTAAAACTAGACATATTGATTAGAACTTTGAACTAAAATTCGAATGTTTTGACATGAGGGAATACGATAATATTTTTCAAACATTTATTGTCTCCCTTGTTATTGAAAGCACGGGAACATTAGAACTAATTCGTCCGTCTGTCCGTTAGTATTTTTGTCAGTCACAGCAACTTTTCCTTGGCCATAACTTCTGAATGGTAAGTGGCAGGGATTTCTTGTTTCTTATGTTTTTTCTTGTGGCAAGACCTTTCTATGGATACCAAAAGCACTGACCTTGTGGCCTTGTCCTCGGAGTTAGACCTATTTCTAGAAAAAAAAAGATTAGTGATAGGGCTTCTTTATTTCATATTTGCATTCCTTGGCACAAGACTTCAGTAATTTAGTAAGATATTTAGTAAGATATCTTTGTATTATAAAACTTAGGGACGGGGAATTGTCTGTAAGTATCTTTTTTAAAGACAATCACCCATCCTTTGATTTTTCCCCATTTATAATAGGACCATATTCCTAATTATATTGTCATTGCCAAACATATTGATATTGATAAATATTAATGAACTGAAATAGCTATCTTACAACATATTATATAGTTATGGTTTAATGAAAATTGGAGTGTTCCAACTCTTAACCTTATTGAACAACATTTTCAGTCAATTTTGATGCACCAGACACGTGTTCCGGATTTGCAAAATTTCGGGTCATTTTATTTTCAAGTTCAAGTTATTTTCATACAAAGCAAAATAAAGCTAGAGCCGCCTTCTTTCCTATTTTTTTCCTTTAAATTGGAACGGTTTCCATCGAATGATTGAAAAATCATATCAAAATGTGAATAAAAGTAAAACACAAAATCGTGAACCAGAACCAGAAAAAAAGTCAATCGGATTACCAAAAAACTGAAGTATTCTGCATTGTAGCAATAATGAATCCGCAATGGAGATGAGATAAGATGTCGGACGAATTTCTAGATACACCTCGTTAAGCCGAACAGGAAAAATTCTTAAATAGTAAATGTATCGAATTCGGTATTTTTGGTTCTAACGTTACCGAAATTTATATATTTGGCACGCCAAATTGTAATAGCTTACTTTGTGAGGCTTAACCTTTTTTAAGCGAGTGTCCACATTATCGAAATACCACAGTGTTTTTTTTTTACACCACAATTGTACGTTCTTCGAGACCTCTAGGTAATTGGAGAAGTGAGAGGGTTGTGCGCACGTAATCCAGGATAACCACACCTACTGCTATTTCCGTGGCAGATGGCCGTCCTAAGTCGGCACCGGTTGCCCATTGGTCTCGTTGGTTTATGTGTAGTCCTTTGTGTTTGATGTTTCTGTGTTGTGCGTTGAGGTTCCTTGTCCCTTACGCGTCTCTTTCTGTGCTTGTCTGCTTTATGTTTATGCATTGGGTGTTTTGCTGTGGGTGCTGCAACCGGGTGTTGTTGGAGATCCCCTCCTTTGTTATATAATCCTTGTACATTGTATTTATATAATACAACTTTTATACTTTTTTTACTACTCTCTTGCTAGAGATAAGCATCAGCATTTATTTGTTGACTGGTAAAACTATATCTACATGTATCCAATCAAAGTAAAACATACATCATGCTAAGTGACCTACATTTTAGAACAAAGAAATTGGGGGTTTTAACTCTCACCATTCCTCAGTCTAATTCTTAAACACAGGCGCGGTCTTTGGAATGCAACAATAACTTCACTCACGTGTCTGTAAATAGTATCAACTGGTCCCTTGGTTAATGTATATATTTAGCGCGCCAAATTGAAATAGCTTATTTTGTGAGGCTAAACCTTATTAAGCTTGTGACCATGAAACATTTTTATTCTTAAGGGATGAAATGCCGTGATTTATGAACATTGGTTTGGCTGTGAAACGACCTTCTTCCATTTGTGCGTGACATATTTGATTATTAGGAAGATGTAATACTTTGTTTTCGTACATGTTTTGTGACATTCACGTTTCAAGCTTCACGTGCAAATTTACAACCATTATCTAAACGAGATTCACTAGATCAAGATAAGTGTTTAGAATAATAATACAGAAGTGTTCCAAATCTATACCTTCTTGAAGAAAATTTTAAACCAATTTTCATGCATCAGACACGTTTTCGAATATCAAATTCTCATCAGTGATTCTATCAGACAAAGTGCTTTTTGCGGAGAGTGCACGGCTTTAAATTTCCTCTAGGGTAGATTCCGTCCAACGACACTGATGGTCACATGAACACCTCACTCTATGACAAACGTGACGACTTCAATTTTAGCATTTCAAACTTTCCTTTTCTGAGTAGCAATATCCCTCCATCGCCCGCTTATGGCATGTTTATATCTCAGTTGATACGCTTTGCCAGAGCAAATACCAAATATACGGATTTTGTTCTGAGAGCTAGGCGTCTTTCAGATAAACTTCTCAGTCAGGGATATGTTTGTGACCGACTAACATCATCACTAAGGAAGTTCTACGGTCGATATGCGGAACTCGTCATACACTATGATGTCCCACTCTCCAGAATGGCGGATGATATTCAACCAAAGATTGTACTCTATGTCTTCCGAAATGGAAGTAACCGGATGTGACAGTGCAACCGAATTGAAGCGGCGGGTGTTGCATGCAAGCAGGAGATGCTTACTCTTCCTTGGCACCTGACTTCCATATCGGGAGTTCACTTCTTTTCATATGGTGGAGGTTTTTGTTTGTTTGCTTTGGTTCCTGTTTTATCTTGATTTTGTATACCTTCGGTTTCTGATTTTCTGAATCATCGATATTGTGCTGTATACAGGGATATGGTCATTATCCATATTTCTCATTCATGAACGATATGAATGATCATGATAAGAACGATTTTCTGTTTATTTTGTAATAAGGAAAAGTCTGCCAGTCCCCGGGAAGACCGCAACATATAAGAACTGCAGAAACAGGCATTAACAATGGTACATTGTAAAGTACAAAAGCACACAAAAAGGACCCCCATAAATTATAAAGCAAACAATAAGTACTGCGTTTGCTCAAATGTGTTCAGTGCAAGGTAGTTTACCTAGTTACAATGTACTTCTTTTATATTCTCAATATCTGGTATAATATTATGTTGTTAATTCTTGTTTTTTTTGTCTAAGGTAAAACAGAGGAGGGGAACTCCAAGAACACTTTGCCTTTTGCCGTATGGAGCTCGTAAAAAAGTTCCCCGCGAGGGGTTTGACAGTGAGTGTTTTGAATATATTTCCCTGACATTGTCGCCATAGCACTTTCTATATAGACATAACGTCAGACGGTGCATCAATTTTATATAGTGTTTTCATTTTCGTGCTTAAACGTAGACGGCGGATGCGGCTAGCCAACAGGGGATGCTTACTCCTCCCGGGCACCTTGCCCTCCTCTATCTTGCTAGGGGTCCGTCGATGCTTAATTTTGTGCTCTATTGTGAATGCTGTTGAGATTATCGTCAGGATCTTCTTTAACTCATTTGTGTCACACTTATGCCCTTTGCCGTGTGGAGCTGGTAAAAAAGTTCCCCGCGAGGGGTTTGACAGTAAGTGTTTCGAATTTATTTCCCTGACATTGTCGCAATAGCACTTTCTATATAGACATAACTTCAGACAGTGCATCAATTTTACATAGTGTTTTCATTTTCGTGCTTAAACGTCGACGGCGGGTGCGGCTAGCCAACAGGGGATGCTTACTCCTCCTAGTCACCTTGTCCCACCTCTATCTTGCTAGTGGTCCGTCGATGCTTAATTTTGTGCCCTATTGTGAGTGCTGTTGAGATTATCGTCAAGATCTTCTTTAACTCATTGGTTGCATCCATACTAAAAAAATAAGAGCAGACACGCACAGAAAGAGACGCAAACGGTACAAGGAGCGCCATATCACATAGAAACATCACACACAAATGACTACATATTAACCCACAAGACCGATGGGCAATCGGTGCCGGGGACGGCCATCGGTAAAAGTATTGGCATTTCCCTCTGTAAACCCCTCATTCTGAATACAAGAATGGAAGTCGCAACACGATATCAGACAAATGACAAATATGAAAAAAACATATCCCAATTAAGAAGTACAAAATCAATATTCGAAAATCATCTAATCAAGAGTATGCAAAACCAGGATAAAACCAGAACTAAGGCAAAAGAACAAAAACAAAAATAATCTACCGTATAAAGAGATTTGAACTCCCTGCGAAGGAGTGAGATCAGGTGTCCAGGATGAGTGAGCATCTCCTGCTTGCATGCAACACCTTCCACTTAAAATCGGTAGAAAGGTCACAATCGGTAACACCCACAAAGGAAGACAAACGTATAAGTTTGAATATCATGGCACAAAGGTCAACGTCAGAATATCATTTATGACTCTTGACAACGGGACGTCATAGTGTGCTACAATATCCCGATATATACCATAGAAATTCCTCAGTGACGATGTTAGTCGGGCACAAATGTATCCTCTACTAAGAAGCTTAACCAAAAGCCGCCTACCTCTTAGAACAAAATCTGAGTACATGGAGCTTGTCCGAGCATAACGTATTAATTGAGAAATGAAAACGCCAATTGCTGGTGACGATGGGATGTTGCTACTAAGAAAAGAAAGTTTTGTTATATTAAAATTGAAGTCTTCACGTTTGTAATAGAGGTGAGGTGTTCATATTTTCATGGGCGTCAAAAGACAAAATGATATCAAAAAAGGACGCTAAAATAACGTTATCTGTCGTTTCTTTACCTTCAATAAGTTAAAGGAAAACCTGACAATATAGCACAAAATTGAGCATCGACGGACCCCTGGCAAGCTAGAGGTGTTACTAGGTGCCCGGGAGTAGTAAGCATCTCCTGTTAGCTAGCCGCACCGCCCGTCGATGTTCACGCACGAAAATGATCCAATATATAAAATACATGCACTGTCGGAAGTTATGTCTATATAGAAAGTGTTATGGCGACAATGTCAGGAAACAATATTCTTTGTACCTTTTTACGAGCTCCACACGGCAAATGCATAAGCGTGACACAAATGAGTTCGATAAAAAGTATAACGCCAAGGTAATTTGCAAATTTTGGATTATCGATGGACAGTACATCATCAACGTATTTGTACGTGAAGTTGAACCCGCATTTTATGGTAACATAATTAACAAGATAAGAAAGAAGGGAGGAAATCTCCAACAAGATCCCGTCGCAGCATCAACATCAAAACACCAAAACACCCGATGCAAAAACGAGTACAGCACGAGACGGAAAAGAGACACACGACATGTAAACATCAAACACAAAAGACTACACATAAACCGACGAGACCAATGGGCAACCGGTGCCGACTTTGGACGACCATTTGTCACGCAAGTAGCAAATGCTGTGGTTATCCTGAATTACGTGCGCACAACCCTCTCACTTCTCCAATTACCCAGAGGTCTCGAAGAACGTACAATTGTGGTGTAAAACAACCTCCACACTGTAAGATGACATAACACAAACAAGACCGCGAAAGGTAGAGGCACCAGAGACACAGATGAATATGTAAATGGATATAAAAAGAGGACATGCGTAATACAGTCCGTGCTCTGCCGGCTGTAGCGAGCTCATGTATGTAATCACCCAAGGAGTCCGACTGACATTCAGAGAGGACAGGTGGTCGGGGCCCTGTCTTCTCTAAAGAGGTTTGGACAGGGCCCGTCATGGAGTCCCGTCGACACAGTCAGTCAGAGTGCAAGTCTCAAGGATGCGCTTGTACAAGACTGTAGATTGGTCAAATACCAAGCCTAGTGTCCGTCTGGTGATGTGAGGATCATATCCACGGTATAAAAGGCGTTTGATGATTCTGACGCATTTTCGAATTTACGATGGTTATGCTGCCTACCTTTGAAGAAGGATCAAAGATAGACAATCGACTATCGAAAATATGTCAGAATCTCAAACGCCTTATATACTGTGGATATGATTCTAATGACACTATGGTTGGTACTTGACCAATCTACAGTCTTGTACCAGCGCATTCTTAAAACTTGCACACTGACTGACTGTGAGGACGGGACTCCATGATGGGCCCTGTCCAAACCTCTTTAGAGAAGACATTGCCCCGACCACCTGCCCTCTCTGAATGTCAGTCGGACTCCTTGGGTGATAACATACGTGAGCTCGTGGCGGCAGAGCATGGATTGTATTACGTACGCCCTCTTTTTATATCCATCTACATATTCATCTTTGTTGCTTGGGCCCCTAGGTTTCGTGTTGATGTGTGGTCATCTGACAGTGAGGAGGTTGTTTTACACCACAATGGTACGTTTTTGAGACCTCTGGGTAATCGGAAAAGTGGGAGGGTTCAGCGCACGTAATCCAGGATAACCGCACCTTCTGCTGTTTCCGTGGCAGATGGCCGTCCTAAGTCGGCACCGGTACCCATTGGTCTCGTTGGTTTATGTGTAGTCCTTTGTGTTTGATGTTTCTGTGTTGTCCGTTGGCGTTCATTGTCCCTTTTGTGTCTCTTTCTGTGCTTGTCTGCTCTGTGTTTTTGCATTAAGTGTTTTTGGGTTTTGCTGTGGGTCATGCGACCTGATGTTGTTTGTTTTGAAATTAAAGCCCGGTACACACGATAAGACTAGCATTATAAGATTTTATGTCTCATAAGACTCTACTGTACACACGGTAATACAAATCTTATAAGACTGTAAACAAATAGTCTACTCCACGTGGTTTTCTCCCGCTAATATATCCCATTACATGTAACTGAAGACAAGTTAATTGCAACAACATATTTACAAACGTGAAAAAAAAACATTGACTCAAAAAGGAAAAAAATTAAAAGTAGATACTGGACAATGCCATGCACGACGTGGAGTGAAGCATTTAGTGTCCATCGTGGACTCCTAACGAAAGCACCCCTAAAAGGAACAGAAAATCTAACAAGAACCCTACCACTTGAATATTTTTGGTGAAACACTTTCCGCGAAGGTTTCAATAATTCCCCTCCCATTTTCGAAAATGTAAAATCAATCAAAATTAATTTGTCCATGTCTACTTTGGGAATTTGACAACCATGGAAGCACATGTATTTCGGGGTTTTCTATGTATAAATAATTTTAGTTACAAATGTTGATGAATAGTGAGGACAGAGTAGTTTCATTGGCCAGAGATAAAAAAAATCTTATAAGACTTGAATTAAGGATAGAGCAGTGCTCTATCGCTAATACAGTCTTACATGTTTTTGAAAATCTTAAAATACTGTGTATTAAGGATGTAAACACGGTACGATTCTGTATTATAATACAAGTTTTATAAGAAAAATCTTACCGTGTGTACCTTGCTTAAGAGCTAACTGTCTTTTGCCCTCAGAGATCAAGGATTGAATAAATTGAGCTTCGTGTGAGTATAAACATATTTCAGCAAGGAGCGGGGCACAATTTGTTTTGATTGGAATGCCAACAACCTGTTGGAAGACCTTACCTCCAAAGACCACAAAACAATTTATCGATTAGGAAATTCAATATCTTAAGGACATCGGATTCGGTATACTTTGTTTTTGACTCAGATTTCTCTCAGTAAGTTTTGTCGGAATTTACGACAATTCATTTATATTTGCGATTACCGTTTTTACTCGTAAATGCGTTGCTAATAATCTGTGACAGTCTCTTTTTCAGTTTAGTATGTGGAATTGTGTAGTAAAGTGTCGAAAAGTTAAACGATTTTATAGAGTGTACTCTTTTCAACTGTGTTGAATTGAGTTATTCTAAAAGCTCATTCGAATTTTTAAAATCCACAATTGGTTTATACCGCAAATACATGGTTTAACAATGCTTTTGAAAGCCTGAAATAATTTCAGATACTACTTTGATGACAAAGACCGATCCAGATTTGGTCGAACATTTTGAGGAACCAGCCATGAAACGTTGTTTATAAGGATTGTGCATTGTTTGGTATACAATATAGGTACGGTAAATCTAGATTCAAATTGTTGGTGTCAAGACCAAAATAAGCAAGTGCTGATTTGTGATTTTCAATTACTTCAGAAGCCGAGCAATTTGTTGGAGCGTAGGCTTTTGTTTTTATTTTAATATAATTTGTTGATTTTAATATAATTTGTTGATTTTTGTTAAAAAAAGATATCAAAAGGTTGATAAATTCTTGAAAATATACATGTACATAACATAACTTTCTTAAAAGAAAAAAATAAGGACAAACAGACGGAGACAATAACACAGCTTCATAGAAACACGAAGGACAGCTTAATCTTCGAACAGTTATCAAGAAGAGTCCAATACAACTACGGAATGCATAGAAGGAGGCGCTATAAAAGTTAACTCCTTATAGTTAAAACATATCAAAGAAGGGAGGAGATCTCCAACAAGACCCCGTTGCAGCATCAACAGCAAAACACCCGATGCAAAAACACAAAAGACGAGTACAGTACAGCACGAGACGGAAAAGAGACACACGACATGTAAACATCAAACACAAAAGACTACACATAAACCGACGAGACCAATGGGCAACCGGTGCCGACTTTGGACGGCCATTTGTCACGCAAGTAGCAAATGGTGTTGTTATCCTGGATTATGTGCGCACAACCCTCTCACTTCTCCAATTACCCAGAGGTCTCGAAGAACGTACAATTGTGATTAAAAAAACCTCCTCACTTAAAACATATCAAAATATCAAATGAATCCTCTAAGATATGCCTGATGATCCTCCCTACAAATCAACTCCTTTCTGTAGTTTTTGCTTATTCTAAAAATATTTTGTTTCACTTCGTTTATATCATTGTCCTTTGAGTTCAGATGTGTACAAATATTCTCTTGCGTGACAAAGATAAGATGCAGAAGAAATGAGCATATTTCATATTTCTTGTAATGAAGAAAATGGCCATATAAAAGATATCCCGAATGACCATTAATGATGTCCATTCAATACATGAGCAAAGAAGTATCTATGTTCGTGTCCATTCGACATATACATAACGTGGAATCTGACACTGTCTTCGTTATTTCCACATAATAGTCATTCAAGTAACAAAAATATCATATTTTATCTTGAAGGATGACTACATTAATACTGAAAATCTTGTTTCACACTAAAGAAGAATTAAGCGTATGTAGAACTCTTTTTTTAGCTTTTAATTTACTAAGTGTTTTCTTCAGCTGTTTTGGGGATTCCTGATTAAAAAAAAATTCGCGCCTTGACTCTATATGGTTTTAGAAGATATACCGATATTCTTTTCTAATTATTCATTAGACTTAGTAAAAATTCAATCTTTATGAAAGCGAATATTAATCAACAGTTCACGCATCCCTTTACAGAGGAAAGATGGAGATCTCCAACATGACTCAACGGCAGCACCCATGATAAATCAGCGAAACAACCCTATGTGAAAAAATGGAACAAAGAGAGACACAACATACACAGGGAAAATCAAACACGACATTACACGCATTAAACATTAAAGTCTTCATATACCAATCGGCAACCAATGCTGACTTTGGACGGTCATCTTTCTCTCTAGAATCAAAATTAGAAATTTATCTGGATAATGTCGAGTTGGTCATGTTGGAGATTATAACTATCAACCATATGCTGTCATGTGAGATGAGAAAAGCCCACCCGAGGGGTCTGGTATCTGGTCAAGGAACGAGGCTTGCCGAGTTCCCTGACCAGAAACCAGACCCCAAGGGTGGGCTTTTCTCATCTTACATGACAAACATATGGTTGATCGTTTTTTCCCATTTCTAGGGGCCTTTCTTGAAATTTCATGAAATCATGAAATCGTCAACTTTATCGAATTCGAAAAATAAAGAGATATTCGTTTTCAGCGACTTCAAAAATGGTTTATTCTAAAAGAATAAACCGTAGTCCTTAGCCTTAATCGGTTTTATAAGAATTAGAATGTAAAAAAAAGAGTTTTAAATCGACGTTTTTGTTGAGAGGTCGCCGCTTTAGGTGCAAAAATCATTACGTCACAATGGAAATCAAGGATGTCACAATATGGATACGGCCAATACGGCCGATGTCAAAAGTCACGCGAGGTACATGTGGGATACAGTGACCCTACATGACGCGTCGCTATGGGCAAACTCTATCCCACATTGGGGCGAGTGGGAGAAATTTCCCTTTTCGTTAAGCAACTCAATTCTTGAATGCAGCATGCATAAGTCGTCACCCATTACTTTATTGTTTCAAAATTAAAGTTATTGATAAACTTTTAGATTGCCATTGATAAGAATTGAATGACAAATATAGATAATGACCATATCCCTGTATACAGCACAAAATCGATCATTCAGAAAATCAGAAACCGAAGGCATACAAAATCAGGATAAAACAGAAACCAAAGCAGAAATATCTGAAAAATGCATTTCTTATGCAACGCAGTTAGAATTTCTTGTCCAGCGGGCTGCTCTCTAATAGCTCTAATTTCTACATTTACCTTTTACAATACTTATGATATCTAATATTGAGGTGTGAATGATAGTAGAATGTGACACAGAATGCCATTATTATATTTCACAAGAGACATGTCGTCAATGTATTCCATTGATGCTACAGGATGCTATCCCCGTGTTACAGGATATAATTGAATTCACAAACGTGAATCATCTCAAGAGAATTAATTTACAAGAGGAAAATTGTATTGACTATAGATATATCAGAACAATTCCTAGAAACTGACCGCTGTCGGACCTTCTGACAGATGTTTACTTCTTATTCGGTGCGTGGGACTTTCATCTATTTTCTCGTGTTTGATGTAAGGAACATTGTAATGAATTGCTGGTTTTCACCACGAAAGTAATTGTATTGATAGTGTTCCGAGCTAGATGGAGTGATCATATGTAATTACAAGTTTACACTTCAGGCTTTTGTTTCCTTGTCAATTGCCTTCACTTACTTACCATTCTTCAGGCTGACGTTTATTTTGAAGGTTAAAATCGGAAGGGTGTAATTTTATTCGTTTACCATAACATATCTTTTCGATGGAATTGTCTAACGAGAAAAAAGAAGGCTGCAGGATTAAAAAATGAAAGAAAAATAAAAAAAAATCTATGATTCATATAATCGCACTTGAGATATATATAGCACACATACACAGCCAATTGTGCCTCACATGAAATTCATATGAAATGAGCATCATGTCAATTTCACATGAAAGTTCTTTTTAAATTCATATAAATTTCTCATAAGATTTATGTGAAAAATATTTCGCATGAATTTCACATGAATTTCCTTCACATGAATTTCACATGGATTTTTCCAAGTGATCTGCACAGGAAACTGATTTCACATCCATGTAAAAATCTTCACAAAAATTTCATGTGAAAAATTTTATGTTCGCGCTCGTTTCACGTAAATTTCATTTGAAACAAAGGAGGGGATCTCCAACAACACCAAGATGCAGCACCCACAGCAAAACCCCAAAACACCCAATGCAAAAACACAAAGCAGACAAGCACAAAGAGACGCGTAAGGGACAAGGAACGTCAACGTACAACACAGAAACATCAAACACAAAGGACTACACATAAACCAACGAGACCAATAGGCAACCGGTGCCGACTTAGGACGGCCATCTGCCACGGAAATAGCAGAAGGTATGGTTATCCTGGATAACGTGCGCACAACCCTCCCACTTTTCCGATTACCCAGAGGTCTCGAAGAACGTACAATTGTGGTGTAAAATAACCTCCTCACTGTCAGATGACCACACACAAACAAGACCGCAAAACGCAGGGGGCCAAGCAATACAGATGAATATGTAAATGGATATAAAAAGAGGGCGTACGTATTACAATCCGTGCTCTACAACTTTCATGTAAAGTTCATGTAAATTTCACATGAATTTCATATGAGGCACAATTGGCTGTGTATATGAATGGATTCTTTAATGTCCCAGTGATTTCACGTAAATTTCTTGTGTGCATTTTCTCATATTATAAAGCCTGTGTAACACCGCTTAGTGACATTTGAAGTTAATCTATTTTCGTTGATTCAATCTGCATTTTTTGTATCAAGAATCAAATTGTTCTTCATGAAATGTATCGTCCTCAATCTGTAACGGTCCGCGTAAGAACCAGGCATGTGAAATACCTTCAAATTTTCGCAAGACTTTTCTCTTTCACACCGTGCTTAGATCAACCTAAAACATTTGTCAAAAAAGAATCCACGAAAAATAATTTCGCTTTTGTTTCCAAGCCATACTATTTCAAATGCCTGAGAGGGGAACTGAGGCTACATTCAGCACCTGGAAATCCAACATTCACACTTACATTTTTTTTCTGTATCTTAAGTACTTGACAACCACAAATCTGTTCTTGTATCCTTCGGTGTTATATGTACCGGATTGACTAAATGCACAAACATCCTTACAAACACCGGGTCATTGTCAGTTCGTCCAAGTGCTCCACAAAACCTCTACCCATTTTGCTTACATGTACGAAAAAATTTTCTCGCATCAAACAAGGTCTTCAAACATACTGCGAGACAACATATTCCAGAAATGGAATCAATCAGAGTTGACCCCAAAGAATTCTAAAGAATTTTTGAAAAAAAACACCAATTTTAATCATATTACCATCATAAGATCTTTCTACTCCTCAACGCTCTACACTTCCGTTTCACACCAAAAGCTCAAAAACAGGCTGGCCAATATTATTCGCAACATCCATTCTTTCTTTAAAAAAAAACAAAAAAACCCCAAAAAACAAATGGAAAAGGAGATACAAATACCTTGTCATATTGCGGGAGGATACTTATAAGAATTGACTGTTCAATTTTGACAGTTTATTGGAGTATGAAGTCTGGTTTGTCGCATCACAAATTGTGTAAAGCGAAGCGGTTTTACGCAAAATTTGTGATGCGACAAACCAAACTTCATACTCCAATAAACTGTCAAAATTGAACAGTCAATTTTTATAATTTCCAAACCAAACATTATCCCAAATTTCACAAATATACTCAGAAATGAGTAATTTAATACATTGCGAATGAAAATATCAATTCTGTAGGGCCCGTAGGCGAACTAGTTCCCAGACGAAATAGATAAAATGTATACGTTGCTAGTTAAAGGCAGCAAATGTGTCAAAAATATTCGTTCCCCATCTGGAGCCCCATTTTACCAATCCATTACATCATCCGATGATATGACGTAGCATTTTGATGACGCGTTCTGCAGTTCAAGTTCAAGGTCGCCGACGTGGCAGTTAGGTGTTTGGATTGTACACGCAGGAGCTGGGAGTATATACAGACAGATTCTTTGTACTTATAGATCTAATACTAGCAGAAAACGGCATGATTATGATCTATTGCTATCAAAATACCTTCCTAGGATTTAGTTATTTCATAAGTGACAAGTTAAATGTGAGAATTCATGGCGATACTGTATCCTGATTGAGGCCGAGGTAGGTCGCCGTCTTTTGATCTCTCATTTTCTATTCGCTGTCAATATTTTCTTCTAAATTCTTCATCTCGTCGAAAATATATCATTAGAAAAGTTTCTAGTTTCAATACTTCATAGGTTCAGAACGATTGTACCTCATAGAAATCATTTGAAACAGTGATCTTCGGTCCTTTTGGAGTTCTCAATCAAAACTTTTGCACGTTGTCGTTGACAGTCGTCAGTCATTGGAAAATTTCAAACGCAGGTACTTGCTACTATTACGACGGGAATGTAATTTTAAAGAAAATAGCTGAGTATTTCTGTTTTTCTCGTCATTTACTGAATTTTCTGTCTTTCACGAAATTTTAAGAACAGGAAATGGTCTAAGAAACTTCAAAAACAGGAGCATAGCAACCGAACAACGCTGTAAAAACCACGTATACCGGTACTTCATCGAAATTGTCATAAAATTTTCATTAATTCTGATATCGTATTTATATCTAAGGGCTGATGTTAATAAAACTATTTTTTCTTTGCATAATTATCATTCGAAAGCCGATCTTATCAACATACTAAATGATTTTGATGGAAGTAGTTCCGGCTCTTCCGGTATTTTATCGTGTTCATTGGGGTATGAAGGTGTATTTCGCCATTTTTCTGACGATCTATTAACCAATCAAAATGCATAGATTCGTGTAAAGAAACTTGTCTGGAAATTATATTACTTTAAAGGGGAAAGGAAGCTTTTTCAATATTCGTTTTTTCAAATACATTCAATATTTTGAATCAAAAACTATTTTCCTATTTAAAGAGATCGACTAGACTCAAGGGCTCAGGTATTTCACATCGACCTCGGGGATCTTCGCAACTTTCCATGATCGACGTCATATAAACCGAAGGCAAAATGTAAACAAACAATAATTTAATTACTCTTGAAATATTACTTATAAACTTTTTTGTTAGTTCGTAAGTCTACACAGACGAAGCAGGGATTTGCGATTGTAATATAAGAGTTATCTCAATATTAAGGTTAAAGCGTGTTATTTTCTAAAAATGTCCGATTGACTCTTCGTATATATAATCATGACAATTAAATGCATTAGTAACTGCATACTATCCAACCAAATCTACCTTAAGTAATGACAAATATGGATAATGACCATATCCCTGTATACAGCACAAAATCGATAATTCAGAAAATCAGAAACCGAAGGCATACAAAATCAGGACAAAACAGGAACCAAAGCAAACAAACAAAAACCTCCACCACATGAAAAGAAGCGAACTCCCGATATGGGAGTGAGATCAGGTGCCCAGGAAGAGTAAGCATCTCCTGCTTGCATGCAACACCCGCCGCTTCAATTCGGTAGAACTGTCACATCCGGTTACTTCCATTTCGGAAGACATAGAGTACAATCTTGGCTTGGATGGTTCAAATGGTCTATGACAGAATGTCACCCACCATTCTGGAGAGTGGGACATCATAGTGTATGACGAGTTCCCCATATCGACCGTAGAACTTCCTCAGTGACGATGCAAGTCGGTCACAAACATATCCCTGACTGAGAAGCTTATCTGAAAGACGCCTAGCTCTCAGAACAAAATCCGTATATTTCGTACTTGCTCTGGCATAGCGTATCAACTGAGATATGAACACGCCATAAGCAGGCGATGAAGGGATGTTGCTACTCAGAAAAGGAAAGTTTGTAATGCTGAAATTGAAGTCGTCACGTTTGTCATAGAGTGAGGTGTTCATGTGACCATCAGTGTCGTAGGACAACATTATGTCCAAATAGGATGCTGAATTATTTGTCTCTGTAGTTTCTTTGACTTCAAGCTCTGAAGGATAGATTCTGCTCAGGTAATCTGCGAATTTCGGATTATTGATGGACAAAACATCGTCTATGTATCTATAAGTGAAGTTGAAGTCAGAAGCTAAGTATCTTTTCCCTTCAGAGACCAAAGATTGAATGAATTCAGCTTCGTACGAGTAAAGGAAAATGTCGGCAAGGAGTGGGGCACAATTGGTCCCCATTGGAATTCCGACAATTTGTTGAAAGACCTTTCCTCCAAACACCACAAAAATGTTGTCGATCAAAAAGTTTAACATCTGAATAATATCTGTTTCAGTGTACTTATTTTCAGAATCGGACTTTTCTTTTACAAAGTAGGTTTTGTCATAGTTCACAACAATAAATTTGTATTTGCGATTACCGTTCTTACTTGTAAACGCATTACTTATAATTTTTGCGAGTCTTTCTTTCAATTTAGAATGTGGAATTGTAGTGTAAAGTGTCGAAAAATCAAAGGCTTTGATCGAATGAACTTTACTAAAATGAGTGGATTTCAGATGTTCTAAAAGTTCCTTCGAATTCTTTAAAATCCACATCTGGTTGATACCACTGCGAGAATATACTGTCGAACAATATTTTTGAAGCCCAGATTTGATTTCAGATAAAACTTTGGTGAGTAAGATCGATACAGATTTGGTAGAACATTTTGAGGAACCAGCGATGAAACGTTGTTTGTACGGATTCTTTTGCATTTTAGGTATGCAGTATAAGTATGGTAAATCTAAATCTAAATTGTTAGTTTGGAAGCCAAAGGAAGAAAGAGCTGATTTGTGGTTATCTATTATTTCAGAGGCAGAAAGGTTTGTTGGGGTGTAAGTGGGATTTCCAGGTGTCGAATTTAAACCCAACTCTTTAACTAGACTTTCGAAATAGAACTTTTTGCAAGTAAATGTGTAATTATTTGAGGCTTTGTCCGCTGGTGTGATGACATAATGTTCTTGGAGGTAGGTAAGCTCTGTGATAACATCAGGGTCTTTAAATATAGACTCGAATCTGGTGCTCACGGTTGATTTTAATCGGTTAATTTTAGATAAAAGTAACCCTCTGATGGATTTTATCCATTCGGATAGTGTGTCGAGCTGTACATCCTCTTTCTTTGCCCAACGTCTTGCATATTCCTCACAAGAGTCCATGATAATTTTGAAATTTTGGTTCCATGTAAAGGAATCACAATTTTAATACGCATCTCATTCATTAATCTAATTGCCGAATAACTTTTACACTTCACATATCTATCCAATTTAATCTTTTGATTTCACCAGGGGCCCATCATTCACGCTCATTGCAATTTGTACGATTGTTTTGGAAAAATACAGTGTTAAACGCGTAAAGAAAAAGACGCTAAATCATAATTTGATTAATTAATTTTCATGTCTTTCGAAAAATTCGAAAAATGGTCATAACTCCGGTATCCTTTAAGGAATACTCTAATTTAAACGAAAAGATACCGAAGACGATGTCATTCAGTTGCTGGAGTTTTTGATTGACAATATTTTTGTAGTGTTTTGAGGAATCCCCATGGGTACCAATTGCGCCCCACTGTTTGCGGACTTTTTTATATTCATACGAAGCCTACTTCTTCCAGACCTTGCTCTGGACTGGAAAAAAAGCACCTCGTATCTCAGTTCAATTTTTACCTTCAGATACATAGATGACGTGTTTTCAGTCAATAATCATAACTTTTAGGATCAGCTACATGAATTATACCTCATGAACTAGAGATCAAGAAACAACCGAGAGTGACAGATCCGCGTCGCACTTAGATAATTATATTTCTATCTTTCGACGCAAACGGCAATTTAAAGACCTCACTGTATGGTAACAAAGGAGGGGATCTCCAACAAGACTCAAATGCAGCACCAACAGCAACACACCAAACACCCCAAGTGAAAACACAGAGAAGACACACACAGCAAAAGACAAGGAACAACAAACGAGACATCAAACATCGAACATAAAAGACAACACATAAACCAACGAGACCCATGGGCAATCGGTGCCGACTTAGGACGGCCATCAGCCACGTTAGTAACAGAAGATGTGGTTACATTTGTATATATATTACGTGCGCACAACCCTTCCACTTTCCCGGTTACCCAAAGGTAACGCAGAACGCACAATTGTTGTGTAAAATAACCGCATCACTGTAAGGTGACCATACAAACAAGACAGCACAACGCAGGGGTCCAAGGAACACAGATGAGTATGTAAATATACATGTATATAAAAATAGGGTAGGGGCGTACGAAATGCCTATCAACAAATATTCCAGAAAGTTTTGCAGATGCAAAACAAAACCCCGCAAAATTTAGTGAAAATTGGTCATATTACATTGGTCATATTACATTGTTTTGATTGAGGATCACTGTCGAGGGTCGTCTTAGACTTTTAAGTCAGAGTATTGTCTTAGAGCTATGGAATTACATGCCTAGTCAGATGTTTAAGTTTCTAGGGCGATTGAGTAAATTAGAAGAAACCGTATTACATGATTATGTCATTATCTTCCTATTTTGTTATGCACGATTTCAGGAAGTTAGTGCACGTTTCCATTAGTTTATGATCTTAAAGCGGAGTGTATGTATTATCCAAATTATTCTATATTTCAAAACACAAGTAAGGTCTAAGGGAGGGATATTTTGGTTTCGTATTTAGAGATACCATATATTAACTAACGAGACCGGTGCCGACTTTGGCGACCATCTGCTTCACTAATGGCAAATGCAAGAAGTCTCGAAAAACGCACAATACTAATGTAAAATAACCCCCTTACTGTAACAAGACAGCATAACGCAGATGTCCAAGCAACACATAGCTGGATCTATAAATGAATATGAATGTAGAGGACGTACGAAATACAGTCTGTACTCTGCCGACTGTAGCAAGTTCATGCATGTTATCATCCGCGGAGTCCGACCGACATTCAGAGAGGACAAGTGTGATGATTTCAGCTTCCACACAACTAACTTCCCTTTCATGAGTAGCAACATTCCGTCTTCTCCTGCTTATGGCGTTTTTGTTTCTCAGCTACGGTACGCCAGGGCATGAAGATTTTCATCGTTAGGAGAAGACAGCTTGCAAGTAAACTACTTGTTCAGATTTATATTATACAATGGCTGAAATCCGCATTGAGGAAGTCCGTCGGTCGCTACACAGGATATAATTAAAGGATATGAGATCCCCCTTTCCATAATGATCAGTGACATTCTGGATTGCGATTGTATGACGGGCATCATCACCAAACAAGAAATATGTTCCTGATATGTACATCAATATGTACATCGAGGCAAACACCTCGAGCTGTTGAGAAGGGTGTTGCATGCAATAAGGAGACGCTGTCTCTACCTGGGCACCTCGTTTCACTTCGGAATGTTATTCGATACGAGGTTCGCAACCGTAATGATTTTGCAATGGCATGTCGTCTCGACTCTGGGACTGAATAACTGATATATGCACTTATTTGATGTTTATTTCTACATACTTGGTTGGTGAATAGAGCAGTTGCATTTATTTTACTTCTTATTTAACTTCTACTTTTACCTCACCTCTACGCTTCAGTGGTCACTGTGGTTAGGGATTAGGCCGTGGTAATTAAAATTCGTTTTCCATCCTGGTGTTTTAAAATAAGACACCCTCCAGTTAGGCGAAAACACATACAATTTTTTTGTATTGTTGTCAATGACATGTATTATTCTGAAATTTTATTTAAGGCACATATCAACTGTACAAGTCAGGGGAGACGGGAATGTGAGCTATTATAGCTAAGTCTTGGTTTAAATAGATCCATTTGAGCCGTTTTTCATTTCGAGTAATAAAGCCGTAGTGGAACTTTTTTTTCAGTATGACAGGATACCTTTGGCAATCTCGAATTAATTGTGAGTGTTTGCTTTTTATCTGGTATTTTGTCTCGAAAGGTACCAGTCCGCACACGTTAAACAGAATATTTCACAGCCATGGCTTTACATTGTTCAATACACACCTGTCCTGAGGCGATCCAACTACAATTACTTTTCAAAGCTGACCTGTCACTTTTTTACCATTTAAATGTGAAAGTATAATCATCAGACGGACGGACATGCAGACGGAAAGATCATTTATTTATGTAGCAAAAATTACAATGCTTAATGTTTCTTCGTCCGAAAAGGGGAAATTTACATGAAATGTACCCGTAAGTTTTATGTCTAAGATATGAAATGTACCCGCAAAACGTCAGGGTAGGTCAGCTTTAAAAGTTAACTGTAGTCGTCAATACTCGAGACCAAGATTATGTAACCCCTAACCGCAGTGACCACTGAAGCGTAGAGGTGAGGTAAAAGTAGTGGTAAAGTAAACTAAATGCAACTGCTCTAATAAGTTATTATAAGGGCAGTAAATCTGCTTAAGTTATATAGATAACGTTTCCCACCATTTTCCACCTTCATAATCCTTTATAAATTATTAGGTTCCCGCTTCACCACCATCACCTTGAGAATTGAATTTTCGTTTGGTTTGTATAAGTGGGTTGTTAGACGAAATTAGTAGCTGACGGCAATTTGTTTTTAATTTGTTCCCTATACTGCGGGCAATGAAGAGACAGGGAAATTGCACATTATTGCGCTACCGACATATAAACTGAGTAACAAATTTATATGTGGTACATATAATATGCGGGAAGGACGATTACTCGATAATATTTGTAAAATTCATGCACATATTTCAGTTTTTAGGGAAAAATGCAAAAGAATCAGCTACTTGTCAAAATAAACAGTTTGAATAACTTACTTTCTTCAGCCGATGTGATTTTGAATTCTGTATAAAAAGAACTGATTTTTCGAAAATTAGCATACCTTTCTTGACAAAAATGTAACAGTTATTTTCTTTGAAGACTGAAAATGTTATTCGTGAACATCCTTAATTCTATAAAACTGATATACTTGATCTCTTCATTATGATAAATGATTCCATCACCATTTTTGTCTCGAAAACTTAAAGATGCATCTGAATAGAATCTTTACAGATTTGAAACCGCTCATCATTGCTAATATGATGTTAACCGAATTCTAGAAAATAAAATTGGGCGTGGCTGATGATTTGACTTACTATTATTTGAAATAACACATGTAATGATTCAATATCTGAAAAATACGTCACAGAATCTCCTTTTTGAATTTTGAATGTAAGACAGTGCATGTTTTGTAGATATTGTTTTCATTTTCGTGGTGCTAGGTATCCATCGATGATCAATTTGGATGCTCTATTGTGAGTGCTGTTGAGGTTGTCGACAGGATCTTCTTGATCTCATTTGAACAAGCACTTCTGTTTTGCCCCTGTATACCCCTGTGTATCTGTGACATTATGCAAATCAATGAAGAGAAATGTCTTTAAGTTTCGTTCATGTCAATCTCAAAACGTCCTTCATCGAATATTGTAAAGATGCAGAATTATCTGCAGTCTGTCTAACACATTCAAAGGTAGACATACTGACGTAATTTGTTTGCCATCAGGCTATGGATCCTTGGAGGTGCCGAAATGAAATTTAGATTAACCCGAAACAAATTATTTCATTTTGACAAATAGGATAAACATTACCTCCTTTATCACAAAGTCTAACCAGATGCGATTGATCTCGAGGAAAACAAGTGAAAAGCTTAACATTCGTCTGGAATTTTTTTAGCTGTAGATGAGTATAAAGCATATCCATGCAAGGGGTATAAAATTGGATTAGGGTGTAGAAGATATCAACCTTGCCCCCCCCCCCCCCCCAAAAAAAATCGGCTGATTTTCTCGGGATAGGCTATACAGGCTTTTCCCTATTGCATTTTCTTGTGAATTACTTATGTCTGTTTGTTGGGGGTTTGTTGGAGGTTTACTCCTTTGTGCTATTAATCACAAATTAGACACTTTTTTCTCAGAATTATAGAATGATCTAGCCATACTGAACTCCTGGAAATAGTTCTATCTTCGTTCACGTTTCGATCAAATACATTAAGGTTTTTCCTTGTCTCGGCATGTGCGGAAATTAAAATTACCTGGGGAATATCATTGATACCTTTGACAATAAATGTCCTCTATCGTGTCTTTTGTTAATGTCCATGTCGGAAGCAACATAAAGAGACTAATGTGTTTTCATACATCTAATAATGGCAAAACATTTGTGAAAACGTCCATCAATTTGGCATTTAGCATGTTATTCAATGCTACTTTGATAGAAAAAAAACATTAAGTAAAACGTAATCTCTCATTTATACTATGTAACACGGTAATGAATTGTTTACGCAGAAATATCTCATCTGACTGTGCATATTCAAGCATTTTTTCATCATTTTTATCAAGCTATTGAAGAGACAAAAATGTGAGTTATTTGAGCCCTTGAGTTATGTTGTCTTGTTTGTATGGTTTCTTTCAGTAAGGAAACCAACCATACGCAACACTTTGCATTTTTTAAGTTGATGAACACCACGGACAGATGTTAAACGTCTTCAGATTCAATAGCATAATTTATATACGGATAAATTTGCAGCATGGACATTCACAAGACATGCACGTTTCGGGTACTAAACCCTCGTCAGTGATCCTCAATCTAAACAAAGAAATATGGCCAAAGAGGATGAAAATTATTATGTCAAAAAATGTACCGAAAGATGAAGCAGGATGGATGGGATATGATGCTACAGGACCGAGGAGTAACATATCTTCACCGGTCAACGTTGTAATGAACACTGCTTACACACAACAAGATCACGACAATGAATAATTAATATATACAGATTAGACAACAACACAAATTCATAACAGGAATATATTAATGTAATTTGGTTACTTGACATTACGGTCGATATTTACATAACATCAGAGTATACCAGAGATGACGTAACTGTTACAATCGTGCTTCGGGAGTCAAAAATTCAGAGGAATATTGCAAAATTGCGTAAATCTCAATTAACTAGGTAATCGTGAATCACCGGAGTGAGCGTCCTCTGACTTCAAGCAACACCCGCGGCAATTGCCAAATTTAAACGTCTCAAGTCCGGTAATGTATAGCTAGGTAAAAGACCTTTGGAAAGTTCGTTCTCCAGAATTTCGTTAATCACCCTTGATAGATGAAAGTCGAAATGTACAATAAGATCTTTGTGGAGACCATAGAACCGCTAAACTGACATCATTCGGATCAGCCTCGACCTTTTCCTTCGAAAAAAGACTCGGACGTCAGACGGCGCCATTTTAAAAATAGTTCCCCGTTATCTATTAGTTTTGTTACAATTTATCATGAAATACACGTTCCAACACTGGATCGTAACTGACAAATATGTTACTACCAACATTACTCACTCAGGTTGGAGAATTTTGAATGTTGAAAAAGTGCCTTTTTACTTTTACATCGATTTGATGTAAAACCTTCCACCATTGGCATCCGGATCTTTTTTTGCCGTTACAAATAAAGGGCGAGGGGATCCGAATGAACTGACATCTCAAGTCATTTCCCTAAATAACCTTGAGCAAACAGCTTACTTGCGAGCCTCTTCGCCCTCAAATTGAAGTTTTTGTACTTCTTTAACTCATTTGTGTCACACTTATGCCCTTTGCCGTGTGGAGCTCGTAAAAAAGTTCCCCGCGAGGGGTTTGACAGTAAGTGTTTTGAATATACTTCCCTGACATTGTCGCCATAGCACTTTCTATATAGACATAACGTCAGACAGTGCATGAAGTTTTTATATTTTCATTTCCATGCTTCATAAACATCGACGGCGGGTGCAGCTAGCCAACGGGGGATGCTTACTCCTCCCGGGCACCTGGTCTCACCTCAAGCTTGCTAGGGGTCCGTCGATGTTTAATTTTGCGCTCTATTGTGAGTGCTGTTGAGATTATCGTCAGGATCTTCTTTAACTCATTAGAACATCCTTGAATACGCCATAGACAAGCGATGCGGGAATAGAGTGATCATTATTAAAATGTCTTACAGGAAAAACAATACTGAAAAGATATGTGATTTCATTCTTCTTTAAGTGCATTTCATAGACAGACAAAAAACATCTTACTATAATGTCAATTTTGCAATTCTATTAAATTGTCGACAAGCTAAATTCTTAAGTACTTTTGTGAGTTTCATTAAGAACTGAACCCCCCAGAAGTTCATTCCACCTGTTTCTGACAATCTTCTATTATTCATTAAACAATACAATCTTCAGACTGGAATGAAAACGCTTGAAGCTAAATATCATGTACATTTGTATACGACTATTTCAAGAATATTTCTTGTCAGCTTAAATGATCAAAACACAAGGCTATTGATTTATTGATGTATATTACTTATGTAATTACACGATGTATATGTAGTACAAGCTAATTCCTCTTTTTAGAACAAGTTTATTACTATATTCAGTAATAATGGAAACGATTCGTTAGTGCATGTGTATTTTGTGAGTCTCGTTAGTCTATGCATATTTTGTGAGTCTCGTTAGTTTATATGTATTTTGTGAGTCTTGTTAATTTATGCATATTTTGTGAGTCTTGTTAGTTAAGGTGTATTTTGTGAGTCTCTTTACTTTATGTGTATTTTGTGAGTCTTGTTAGGTTATGTGTATTTTGTGAGTCTCGTTACTTTATTTGTATTTTGTGAGTCTCGTTAGTTAATATGTATTTTGTGAGTCTCGTTAGTGTATGTGTATTTTGTGAGTCTTGTTAGTTTAGGTGTATTTTGTGAGTCTCTTTACTTTATGTGTATTTTGTGAGTCTCGTTAGTTAATGTGTATTTTGTGAGTCTCGTTACTTTATTTGTATTTTGTGAGTCTCGTTAGTTAATATGTATTTTGTGAGTCTCGTTAGTGTATGTGTATTTTGTGAGTCTTGTTTGCTTATGTGTATTTTGTGAGTCTCGTTAGTTTATATGCATTTTGTGAGTCTTGTTAATTTATGTATATTTTGTTAGTCTCGTTAGTTTATGTGTATTTTGTGAGTCTTGTTAGTTTATGTGTATTTTGTGAGTCTCGTTACTTTATGTGTATTTTGTGAGTCCTTTTGGTTGATGTGTATTTTTTGAGTATCGTTAGTTCATGTATATTTTGTGAGTATCATTTTAGTTGATGTGTATTTTGTGAGTATCGTTAGTTTATGTGTATTTTCTGAGTATCATTTTAGTTTATGTATATTTTGTGAGTCTCGTTAGTTTATGTGTATTTTCTGAGTAACGTTAGTTTATGTATTTTGTGAGTATCGTTAGTTTATGTGTATTTTGTGAGTCTCGTTAGTTGATGTATATTCTGTGAGTCTCGTTAGTTTATGTGTATTTTCTGAGTATCGTTAGGTTATGTCTATTTTGTGAGTATCGTTAGTTGATGTGTATTTTGTGAGTCTCATTAGTTGATGTATATTTTGTGAGTATCGTTAGTTTATGTGTATTTTGTGAGTATCGTTAGTTGATGAGTATTTTGTGAGTGTCGTTAGTTTATGTATATTTTGTGAGTATTTTTAGTTTATGTGTATTTTGTGAGTATCGTTAGTTTGTGTATTTTGTGAGTATCGTTAGTTGATGTGTATTTTGTGAGTTTCGTTAGTTTATCTATATTTTGTGAGTATCGTTAGTTTATGTGTATTTTCTGAGTATCGTTAGTTTATGTGTATTTTGTGAGTATCGTTCGTTTATGTGTACTTTGTGAGTATCGTTAGTTTATGTGTATTTTGTGAGTATCGTGAGTTTATGTGTATGATAAGTGTTTTGATGCAGTCTTTGGTGTTTGGTCGTCCTTGTCTATTGGTTGTATTTCATTGTAAATGTGGTTATTTTCGCTGAGGGAAAAGTTCGCGAAATGACCATTGCAGCAGTACGCGTTGGGGTAAATTCCACAGTGGTGAGGTATCATCGCTTGTTCACAAAACCTTTCTTCAATACAAACCCTTTCTCCTATATGTCTATATATAAAACCCCAAGGGCGGACACTCTCTTTGGACTCGATCGTGGCTTCCTCTTTTTTCCTTCCTGCAGGCTAAACCCACGGTCCATTGATTCGATTTTTTTTGTTTTGTTATCTCAAGATGAATGTATGCAACATATCTAAACTGAAATTTCACCCAAAAAGATGCACAGGTCGAATACAGATCGATAGAAGTGGAAGCCACGATCGAGTACAAAAAAGTTACATAGCTATTCTTTAGGAAGTGTCCTCCCTTGGGTTTTTTAATTAAGACATATAGACGAGAGGGTTTGTATAGAGGAAAACGTTTGTGACCAAGCGATGATACCTCACCCCTGTGGTAATTTTGGCGAAATCGGTAGTGTCCCCTCAGATTTTAGTACTGGTTGTTATTATCACGCAGGCGTTATTTTCGCGATAATTATATAATTGCAAAAAGCGTGAAAAGTACGCCTACGCGAAAATGTCCTCCTTTATAGTATTGTATTTGTACATTGGGTGTTGTTCTGTTAGTGCTGTAACACAATCTACTGTGAGTGCTGTAACATAATCTGCTGTGAGTGCTGTAACAAAATCTACTGTGAGTGGTGTAACAGAATCTAATGTGAGTGCTGTAACAGAATCTGCTGTGAGTGGTGTAACAGAATCTGCTGTGAGTGGTGTAACAGAATCTACTGTGAGTGCTGTAACATAATCTACTGTGAGTGCTGTAACAGAATCTACTGTGAGTGCTGTAACAGAATCTGCTGTGAGTGGTGTAACAGAATCTGCTGTGAGTGGTGTAACAGAATCTACTGTGAGTGTTGTAACAGAATCTGCTGTGAGTGCTGTAACAGAATCTGCAGTGAGTGATGTAACACAATCTGCTGTGAGTGCTGTAACAGTATCTGCTGATAGCTATAACAGAATCTACTGTGAGTGCTGTAACAGTATCTGCTGATAGCTATAACAGAATCTACTGTGAGTGCTGTAACAGAATCTGCTGTCAGTACTATAACAGAATCTGATGTGAGTGCTGTAACAGAATCTGCTGTGAGTGCTGTAACAGAATCTGCTGTGAGTGCTGTAACAGTATCTGCTGATAGCTATAACAGAATCTGCTGTGAGTGCTTTAACAGAATCTGCTGTCAGTACTATAACAGAATCTGCTGTCAGTACTATAACAGAATCTGCTGTGAGTGCTATAACAAAATCTGCTGTAAGTGCTGTAACAGAATCTTCTGTGAGTGCTGTAACAGAATCTGATGTGAGTGCTGTAGCAGTATCTACTGTGAGTGCTGTAACAGAATCTGCTGTGAGTGCTATAACATATTCTGCTGTGAGTGCTTTAACAGAATCTGCCATGAGTGCTGTAACAGTATCTTCTGTGAGTATGGTAACAGAATCTTCTGTGAGTGCTGTAACAGAATCTGCTGTGAGTGCTGTAAAATAATCTGCCGTGAGTGCTGTAACAGAATCTTCTGTGAGTGCTGTAACAGAATCTGCTGTGAGTGCTGTAACAGAATCTGCTGTGAGTGCTGTAACAGAATCTTCTGTGAGTGCTGTAACAGAATCTGCTGTGAGTGCTGTAAAAAATCTGCTGTGAGTGCTGTAACAGAATCTGCTGTGAGTGCTGTAACAGAATCTGCTGTGAGTGCTATAACATATTCTGCTGTGAGTGCTTTAACAGAATCTGCCGTGAGTGCTGTAACAGAATCTGCCCTGAGTGCTGTAACAGAATCTGCCGTGAGTGCTGTAACAGAATCTGCTGTGAATGCTTTAACAGAATCTGCTGTGAGTGTTGTAACAGAATCTACTGTGAGTGCTGCAACAGTATCTGCTGATTGCTGTAAAAGAATCTGCTATGAGTGCTATAACAGAATCTGCTGGGAGTGCTGTAACAGAATCTTTAATGAGTGCTGTAACATATTCTGCTGTGAGTGCTGTAACACAATCTGCTGTGAGTGCTATAACAGTATCTGCCGTGAGTGCTGTAACAGTATTTACTAAGTGCTGTAACATATTCTGCTGTGATTTGCTGTAACACAATCTGCTGTGAGTGCTGTAACAGTATCTGCTGTGAGTGCTGTAACAGTATTTGCTAAGTGCTGTAACACAATCTGTTGTGAGTGCTGTAACAGAATCTACTGTGAGTGCTGTAACAGAATCTGCTGTGAGTGCTGTAACAGAATCTGCTATGAGTGCTGTAACATTATCTGCTGTGCGTGCTGTAACAGAATCTGCCGTGAGTGCTGTAACAGAATCTGCTGTGAGTGCTGTAACAGAATCTGCTGTGAGTGCTGTAACAGAATCTGCTGTGAGTGCTATAACATATTCTGCTGTGAGTTCTGTAACAGAATCTGCCGTGAGTGCTGTAACAGAATCTGCTGTGAGTGCTGTAACAGAATCTGCTGTGAGTGCTGTAACAGAATCTACTGTAAGTGCTGTAACAGTATCTGCCGTGAGTGCTGTAACAGAATCTGCTGTCAGTGCTGTAACAGAATCTGCTATGAGTGCTGTAACATTATCTGCTGTGCGTGCTGTAACAGAATCTACTGTGAGTGATGTAACAGAATCTGCTTTGAGTGCTGTAACAGAATCTGCTGAGTGCTGTAACAGAATATGCTGGGAGTGTTGTAACAGAATCTTTAATGAGTGCTTTAACATATTATGCTCTCAGTGCTGTAACAGAATCTACTGTGAGTGCTGTAACAGTATTTGCTAAGTGCTGTAACATATTCTGCTGTGAGTGATGTAACACAATCTGCTATGAGTGCTGTAACATAATCTGCTGTGAGTGTTGTAACATATTCTGCTGTGAGTGCTGTAACATATTTTGCTGTGAGTGCTGTAACAGAATCTGCTGTGAGTGCTGTAACAGAATCTGCTGTGAGTGTTGTAACAGAATCTACTGTGAGTGCTGTAACAGAATCTGCTGTGAGTGCTGTAACAGAATCTGCTGTGAGTGCTGTAACAGTATATGCCGTGAGTGCTGTAACAGTATCTGCTGTTCGTGCTGTAACAGTATCTGCCGTGAGTGCTGTAACAGTATCTACTGTGAGTGCTGTAACAGTATCTGCTGTGAGTGCTGTAACAGAATCTGCTATGAGTGCTGTAACATTATCTGCTGTGCGTGCTGTAACAGAATCTGCCGTGAGTGCTGTAACAGAATCTGCTGTGAGTGCTGTAACAGAATCTGCTGTGAGTGCTGTAACAGAATCTGCTGTGAGTGCTATAACATATTCTGCTGTGAGTTCTGTAACAGAATCTGCCGTGAGTGCTGTAACAGAATCTGCTGTGAGTGCTGTAACAGAATCTGCTGTGAGTGCTGTAACAGAATCTACTGTAAGTGCTGTAACAGTATCTGCCGTGAGTGCTGTAACAGAATCTGCTGTCAGTGCTGTAACAGAATCTGCTATGAGTGCTGTAACATTATCTGCTGTGCGTGCTGTAACAGAATCTACTGTGAGTGATGTAACAGAATCTGCTTTGAGTGCTGTAACAGAATCTGCTGAGTGCTGTAACAGAATATGCTGGGAGTGTTGTAACAGAATCTTTAATGAGTGCTTTAACATATTATGCTCTCAGTGCTGTAACAGAATCTACTGTGAGTGCTGTAACAGAATCTGATGTGAGTGCTGTAGCAGTATCTACTGTGAGTGCTGTAACAGAATCTGCTGTGAGTGCTATAACATATTCTGCTGTGAGTGCTTTAACAGAATCTGCCATGAGTGCTGTAACAGTATCTTCTGTGAGTATGGTAACAGAATCTTCTGTGAGTGCTGTAACAGAATCTGCTGTGAGTGCTGTAAAATAATCTGCCGTGAGTGCTGTAACAGAATCTTCTGTGAGTGCTGTAACAGAATCTTCTGTGAGTGCTGTAACAGAATCTGCTGTGAGTGCTGTAAAAAATCTGCTGTGAGTGCTGTAACAGAATCTGCTGTGAGTGCTGTAACAGAATCTGCTGTGAGTGCTATAACATATTCTGCTGTGAGTGCTTTAACAGAATCTGCCGTGAGTGCTGTAACAGAATCTGCCCTGAGTGCTGTAACAGAATCTGCCGTGAGTGCTGTAACAGAATCTGCTGTGAATGCTTTAACAGAATCTGCTGTGAGTGTTGTAACAGAATCTACTGTGAGTGCTGCAACAGTATCTGCTGATTGCTGTAAAAGAATCTGCTATGAGTGCTATAACAGAATCTGCTGGGAGTGCTGTAACAGAATCTTTAATGAGTGCTGTAACATATTCTGCTGTGAGTGCTGTAACACAATCTGCTGTGAGTGCTGTAACAGTATCTGCCGTGAGTGCTGTAACAGTATTTACTAAGTGCTGTAACATATTCTGCTGTGAGTGCTGTAACACAATCTGCTGTGAGTGCTGTAACAGTATCTGCTGTGAGTGCTGTAACAGTATTTGCTAAGTGCTGTAACACAATCTGTTGTGAGTGCTGTAACAGAATCTACTGTGAGTGCTGTAACAGAATCTGCTGTGAGTGCTGTAACAGAATCTGCTATGAGTGCTGTAACATTATCTGCTGTGCGTGCTGTAACAGAATCTGCCGTGAGTGCTGTAACAGAATCTGCTGTGAGTGCTGTAACAGAATCTGCTGTGAGTGCTGTAACAGAATCTGCTGTGAGTGCTATAACATATTCTGCTGTGAGTTCTGTAACAGAATCTGCCGTGAGTGCTGTAACAGAATCTGCTGTGAGTGCTGTAACAGAATCTGCTGTGAGTGCTGTAACAGAATCTACTGTAAGTGCTGTAACAGTATCTGCCGTGAGTGCTGTAACAGAATCTGCTGTCAGTGCTGTAACAGAATCTGCTATGAGTGCTGTAACATTATCTGCTGTGCGTGCTGTAACAGAATCTACTGTGAGTGATGTAACAGAATCTGCTTTGAGTGCTGTAACAGAATCTGCTGAGTGCTGTAACAGAATATGCTGGGAGTGTTGTAACAGAATCTTTAATGAGTGCTTTAACATATTATGCTCTCAGTGCTGTAACAGAATCTACTGTGAGTGCTGTAACAGTATTTGCTAAGTGCTGTAACATATTCTGCTGTGAGTGATGTAACACAATCTGCTATGAGTGCTGTAACATAATCTGCTGTGAGTGTTGTAACATATTCTGCTGTGAGTGCTGTAACATATTCTGCTGTGAGTGCTGTAACAGAATCTGCTGTGAGTGCTGTAACAGAATCTGCTGTGAGTGTTGTAACAGAATCTACTGTGAGTGCTGTAACAGAATCTGCTGTGAGTGCTGTAACAGAATCTGCTGTGAGTGCTGTAACAGTATATGCCGTGAGTGCTGTAACAGTATCTGCTGTTCGTGCTGTAACAGTATCTGCCGTGAGTGCTGTAACAGTATCTACTGTGAGTGCTGTAACAGTATCTGCTGTGAGTGATGTAACAGAATCTGCTATGAGTGCTGTAACATTATCTGCTGTGCGTGCTGTAACAGAATCTGCCGTGAGTGCTGTAACAGAATCTGCTGTGAGTGCTGTAACAGAATCTGCTGTGAGTGCTGTAACAGAATCTGCTGTGAGTGCTATAACATATTCTGCTGTGAGTTCTGTAACAGAATCTGCCGTGAGTGCTGTAACAGAATCTGCTGTGAGTGCTGTAACAGAATCTGCTGTGAGTGCTGTAACAGAATCTACTGTAAGTGCTGTAACAGTATCTGCCGTGAGTGCCGTAACAGAATCTGCTGTCAGTGCTGTAACAGAATCTGCTATGAGTGCTGTAACATTATCTGCTGTGCGTGCTGTAACAGAATCTACTGTGAGTGATGTAACAGAATCTGCTTTGAGTGCTGTAACAGAATCTGCTGAGTGCTGTAACAGAATATGCTGGGAGTGTTGTAACAGAATCTTTAATGAGTGCTTTAACATATTATGCTCTCAGTGCTGTAACAGAATCTACTGTGAGTGCTGTAACAGTATTTGCTAAGTGCTGTAACATATTCTGCTGTGAGTGATGTAACACAATCTGCTATGAGTGCTGTAACATAATCTGCTGTGAGTGTTGTAACATATTCTGCTGTGAGTGCTGTAACATATTCTGCTGTGAGTGCTGTAACAGAATCTGCTGTGAGTGCTGTAACAGAATCTGCTGTGAGTGTTGTAACAGAATCTACTGTGAGTGCTGTAACAGAATCTGCTGTGAGTGCTGTAACAGAATCTGCTGTGAGTGCTGTAACAGTATATGCCGTGAGTGCTGTAACAGTATCTGCTGTTCGTGCTGTAACAGTATCTGACGTGAGTGCTGTAACAGTATCTACTGTGAGTGCTGTAACAGTATCTGCTGTGAGTGCTGTAACATATTCTGATGTGAGTGCTGTAACAGAATCTGCTCTGAGTGCTGTAACAGTATCTGCCGTGAGTGCTGTAACAGAATCTACTGTAAGTGCTGTAACAGAATCTACTGTGAGTGCTGTAACAGAATCTGCTGTGAGTATGGTAACAGAATCTGCTGTGAGTGATGTAACAGAATCTATTGTAAGTGCTGCAACAGAATCTACTGTGAGTGCTGTAACAGTATCTGCTGTGAGTGCTGTAACAGTATCTGCCGTGAGTGCTGTAACAGTATCTACTGTGAGTGCTGTAACAGTATCTGCTGTGAGTGCTGTAACAGAATCTACTGTGAGTGCTGTAACAGAATCTACTGTAAGTGCTGTAACAGTATCTGCTGTGAGTGCTGTAACAGAATCTGCTGTGAGTGGTGTAACATAATCTGCTGTGAGTGCTATAACAGTATCTGCTGTGAGTGATGTAACAGAATCTGCCGTGAATGCTGTAACAGTATCTGCTGTGAGTGCTGTAACAGAATCTACTGTGAGTGCTGTAACAGAATCTACTGTAAGTGCTGTAACAGTATCTGCTGTGAGTGCATAAGTTGCTCTAACAGAATCGCCCTTTTCCTTGATGTACTTACACTAGTCAGGGTTTGTTACAGATGGAATGCATTCCATCAAATGTATTTTATTTCTTTCTAGATGACTTTTTCACGATATGTGAGCAAGTTATTTCACAGAGTTTGCTTACCAATTCGATCTTTATATATTTATCTAGAGATGGTGATGAGAAATCCAGCGCCTTAGAAATTTGGCGTAACAATCAAGGAATGTATTTTCGTACCTTGAGAAAGAAATTTCCGTTGCGGAAGCTGTGTTTCACGTCTATGACATAACGTATCTACAAACACCTTCGATTAGAATGATACATACAACATGTACATACAAGGCTTTTGATTTTCGATATCAATTTTCGAGATTTATTTTGAATTAAGGTTCATCTCAATAATAACATCAATAGGAAACCATGGAATCCTCCTATTGTAGACAATGCTTCTTTATGTGAGAAATATACGAAAATAAATCAATGACACTATCCCGGTTATAAAGTTATTTCTTTTTAATCGCAAAGAGATGCACCTTTCTATTTCATCGAGGGAATGCATCTTCTGGATTGATTCTTTGCATTTATATATAGTTTGGACGTTTCCATATCCGATTATCGATACAATAAAAATACATAATGTAGTACCACATCATTTAATTATTCATTTGCATTTATTTGAATAATTTTGAATTGGTGCCAATCCGCACTGATTCATTTCTCTGGCCCTTGGAAAAGTATTGGTGCAGTACATCAAATTATCAAGATGCTCTCGGGTAGCAGAAATTTAGTCTTTCTTTGGTATCACTCCGGCTCAATAAGCTTAGTCCAATCAAAATAGTGTAATATTTTCTACGTTTCTACGACGAATTTTTTGTTTGTCTTTTTAATCATGGCTTCGAATTGAATCGGTCATGGTTTTTGTTCCGCTTTGACTGGTAAATTAGATGTTTCAGATCACTGTTTGATGTCCTTTATTATTCAGGGGCACCATGATTTTTTTTATTACTCTTTCAAAAATGATTGACATCAGTAATCAGTAATTTTGATTTTAAATCTACTTGCTGTTTTACCTCAAAATTACCGAATTCCATACTTTTTGCGCGCATTCTAATTTCTATTAACTCTTTCCTGCGCATTTTCATTTTATGAATTCATCTGATGCCGAGAAGAAAGTACTACAAATCATGGAATTAGCTTTCCCTAGACAGTGTAGTAAAGGCAACGAAATCGACAAAATTTAGAATATGACGAAATTCAATCATTTTTATATGACAGATTTCTATCATTTTGCGAATGAATATCTTTGATCGTGTATATTTACAGAGGAAATCGAAATTCACAAAAGAACCGATATCAGTCGTACCCCTGATTGTTTATCACACATATCGTACTATCGTTTCTGACTGAAGTGAAATATTGCTGTATATCAAAGTGTGATTAAAATTCTTATCATTTCTAACTCTTTCAAAAAGCCTGTATCATTGAATAATTATGTATATTTTGCCAATATCCGTGAATAGATTGTCAGTCAAACTAAATGAACATGATAAAATGTGCATCAATATGAATATTTTCCAAAATTACACATCAAAATTACTGAATTCTGTCTCGAATCATTTCTAATATGCCAGGTTGGATGGAGTGTTTATGTAACACTGTCACAAATGATATATGAATCCTCACCAGAAACATTAACAGACATCTGGTATATGTTTTCGTATATAAACCAAGACTTTTGCTCATTTCCGAAGAAAGCAAAATTGGAAAAATAACTATGCAAAAAGATCGATTTATGAGACAAAATAATTAGCTTCTGATGAACATATCGAATACCTGAGCAATTACAGTGTATGTGTTATATCCATTTAAAAAAGTTACATTATTGCCAAAATATTTAAGGTACATGTAGAAACCCTGTTTTCCACTAACACGTATAAGCAAGAAGGGAGGCGATCTCCAACCAGACCCGGTTGCAGTACCAACAGCAAAACACCCAATGCTAAAACACAAAGACGACAACAGCAAGAAACAAAAAGAGGCATATGACATAGAAATATCAAACACCAAAGGTTACACATAAACCAACGAGTCTAATTGGTAACCGGTGCTGACTCTGGACGGCCATTTGCTACTAAAGTAGTAAATGGTTTGGTTATCCGGATAAAGTGGGTACAATATTCCCACCTTTCCAGTTACGACAAAGGTCTCGAAGAACGCTCAACTGTATTGTAAAATGACCTCCTCACTGTATGATGACCACACAAACAAAATAGCAAATCAAAGAGCCAAAGCAACACACAGATTAATATGTAAATCGATATGAAAAACAAAACAAAAACAAAGGGCACACGAAATACAGTGTCTGCTCTGTTGGCTTGAGCGTGGACCAAAACTACCGTTGTGAAAACACAGCAACGTGAGACGCGAAAGGGACTAGTAACACTAATTATCACAGACGACATAAAACACATATTTAAAAACAAGCCAATGAGACCAATGAGTAACCAGTGCCGCCTTAGGACAGCTAGATGCCATGTAAGTAGCAATTGGTATTGTATATGTAACAAAGTCCGATCAACTTTGGTTGATCGTTTCTTCAACAATTGCTTGCTAGGGGTCCGTCAATGCTCAATTGGGTGCTCTATTGTGAGTGTTGTTGAGATTATCGCCAGGATCTTCTTTAATTCAATAGCATTCAAATTTCAGTTCACATAATTGTCTCGAAATTTCTGAAAGTGGGTTTAGTAGCATCATATTCCACCCATACTACTACATATCTCAGTATATTCAGACAGAATTTTCAGTCTTTGGCTATATTTCATTGTTTAGATAGAGGATCACTGACGAGGTTTGAATAACCGAAAAGTGTATGGCTGGTCCATGCTGCAAATATATCTGTTCTTAAATGATGCTATCATGACATTATTTAAATTACGTGCACACAATCCTCTCTAGACTGGCATACAGAGAGTACAGCAGCAGGTGGTCCAGTCCTTATCCTCTCTATCGATTCTAGGACACGGAACGTTATGAAATCTTGTCACAGTCAGTCAAAATGCAATTTATTGTAAAGCATGTGCTGGTACACGTACAAGGGTTTAGACTGGAACCTTGCAGAACGTTCGTTGGACAAGGAACATTTTGACACACATTTGAGAAAATCGAAGAATTGGAAGGGAGGCGCTGATTAAATCAAATTAAATTAAATGATTAAAATTTTCACGAAAGAAGACTTAGTAGGTTGGTTCTCAACGGGGTCTTGTTGGAGATCTCCTCCCTTCTCATTATGCGTGAAGAGAATAAGAAGAGAATAGACTCCGTTGAAGTTCGTATATCGAAACATGAATCATTTATGTAGCCAATGTTACGTCTTTAAGTTCATAGTATCATTTAAGAACAGATAAATTTGCAGCATGGACAAGATATGCAGGTTGCGGGTACCTAACCGTCGTCGTCAGTGATCCTCAATCCAAACAATGAAATATGGTCAAAGACTGTGAAATCTATGTCCAAAAATACCGAAAGTCGTAGCAGGATGGGTGCGAAATTATGCTACAGGACCCGATTTTCAGAAAGTTCGAGAAACGACTTGGCTACATGTGCTCTTGGGCACTCCTGGTCCACCTGCAGTAACAGTCACCGAGTGGTACAAATTTTAAACATCTTCAAGTTCATAGCTTCATTTAGACGGATTAAGTTGCAGCATGGACCTGACATGCACGTTTCGGGTATTTAACCATCGTCAGTTATTTTCGATCCAAACAATGAAATATGACCAAAACTGTGAAAGCTATGTTTCTTTCATGTAGAACAATATTTTGCAATACACTGAATATTAAATGGGTACTAAATATGGCACATATATTTCTTAACAATACCGAGTATCGTTAGTGAACAGGATTTAATCTTAAAACAGATCGAACCCTCACAATATTTATATACATTAAGCCGAGTAAATGCGTCGAATGAGGTTGTATTCATTTTAATTTCATTCTGTTGATTTTATTTGAATATATTTAGTAGACATTTCCCCAATCATCTAAATTTTCTGAAATGTGATTTACAATAATTCCATTGATTCACCTCCCCCATGGATCTTCCGTGTGTATCTATAATAAAGGTGCTTCATATCGGCAAACGAAAGTCGTACTCAACCCCCCCCCCCCAAAAAAAAGAATCCATTTATCAAATCAATAGGCATGTAAAGCCTTGTTAAAAACGAAAATAATTATAAGAAAGTACGGAGATCCCCAACAGTGACAACAACTGAACACACATACTTAATTAAAACAAAACAATTAATAATACGGAAGTGTTCTAACTCTATACCTTCATGAAGAATATTTCAAACCAATGTTTCCTACATCTCTATACCTTCACGAAGAATATTTCAAACCAATTTTTCCTGCACCAGACTCGTGTTTGGAATATTAAAATCTCACCAGTGATGCTTCCAGCGGAGCCACCAAAATTCATTTCAGTAGCGCCCTCTTTTATTTTTTGAATTTAGATTTGGACATTTGCTTTACAGAGAGTGCGCTGCTCCAAATTTCCTGTAAAAAGAAGGGAGGAGATCCCCAACAAGACCCCTTTGCAGCATCAACAGTAAAACACCAAAACACCCGATGCAAAAACACAAATGACGAGTACAGCATGAGACGGAAAAGAGACATACGACATGTAAACATCAAACACAAAAGACTACACATAAACCGACGAGACCAATGGGTAACCGGTGCCGACTTTGGACGGCCATCTGTCACGCAAGTAGCAAATGGTGTGGTTATCCTGGATTACGTGCGCACAACCCTCTCACTTCTCCAATTACCCAGAGGTCTCGAAGAACGTACAATTGTGGTGTAAAACAACCTCCTCACTGTAAGATGACATCACACAAACAAGACCGCGAAACGCAGAGGCCCCAGAGACACAGATGAATATGTAAATGGATATAAAAAGAGGGCATGCGTAATACAGTCCGTGCTCTGCCGGCTGTAGCGAGCTCATGTATGTAATCACCCGAGGAGTCCGACTGACATTCAGAGAGGACAGGTGGTCGGGGCCCTGTCTTCTCTAAAGAGGTTTGGACAGGGCCCGTCATGGAGTCCCGTCGTCACAGTCAGTCAGAGTGCAAATCTCAAGGATGCGCTTGTACAAGACTGTAGATTGGTCAAGTACCAAGCCTAGTGTCCGTCTGGTGACATTAGGATCATATCCACGATATAAAAGGCGTTTGATGATTCTGACGCATTTTCGATGGTTATGCTGCCTACCTTTGATCCTTTTTATTTTGTTTATCATATCACCATAAAAGACAGGTTGTGTAATACCCATAGTAATGTACTCCGTTGCATGTATAGATCCGAATTTTAAAAGAAGTTGACTGTTATTCTTGTAAAATTTCCAGAAAGTCTTAACTAATTTATGAAAGCGGAAACCTTGACCTAAAAGTTTTTTGGTAATTTGTAAATTTCTACTGTGAAAATCCAAAATATCAGTACATGCTCTAGCGTACCGGATGAGCTGTGATATGTAAATGCCATATGACGGTAATCTTGGAACATCACCGTCAAGCCAAGGGAAATTTAATATGTTGAATCCAAAATCATCCCTTTTGTCATATACACTTGTATGAATCTTTCCGTTTACAATTTTGATATTTAGGTCCAAAAAGGGTGTTTCTATATTTGAAAGGTTTGCCTTGTTAAGGGTTAATTCTTGTGGATAAATTTCATTCTTATATAATTCAAAAGCAGGATTGTCAATGGTTAGAATATCATCCAGATACCTAGAAGTATTATTGAAACATTTCAGCTCATCAAATTTTCTTTGCTTTTGAAGATTTTGGATAAATTCTTTTTCATAAGTGTATAAAAATAAATCTGCAACCAGAGACGCACAGTTAGTACCCATAGGAATTCCTACAACCTGCTTGTATAGATCCTGTAGACAACCTGCTTGTATAGATGCTTGTATAGATCTTGTATACAACCTGCTTGTATAGATCCTGCTTGTATAGATATGCTGTAAGCAGCATATCCAAATAAAGTATATGTTCAAAAAGCATTGGAGGGATGGTGATAAGATGTTAACCTCCTTTAATTTCATTGATAGCTTTGAATGGAAGGACACGTTTTCAAAATAGCAAAATAATATTTATGATGTCAAATCGATAAAGGACAACAAGGAATAATAACAATAATACGGAAGTGTTCCAACTTCTATACATTCATGAAGAAAATTTCAAATTTCAAACCAATTTTTCCTTCACCAGACACGTGATTCAAACATTAAATTTTCATCAGTGATGCCTCCAGCGGAGCCACCGAAATTTATTTCAGTAGCGCCCTCTTTTTTTTTGAATTTAGATTTGGACATTTACTTAAAAGAGAGGGTGCGGCTCCAAATTTCCTCTAGGGGGAATTCATTAACATATCCAAATAAAATAAATATTCAAAATAGCATTGGATGGATGGTGCGAAGATTTTAACCTTTAGTTAAGAAAAAACACACAGAGGCAGCCAATATAATCACAACATCGAAACTTTTCTATTTAATACTTCTCACAAATTCAAGCGTGTAGGTACGTAATTCATAATTCGTATAATTAGCGCCTCTCAGACAATCATAAATGTTGAAATTGATTAAAATAATGACAAATAGACGATTTCGTATCGTCGTTATATATAGTCACATCTATCTTTCATGCGAAATTTACATGATGTTCATTTGATATGAATTTCATGTGAGGCACAATTGGCTGTGTATGAATTTGAAGACGTTTAACATTAATTTCACTGGGTGTGTGCAGTATGGTCATGCTGGAGATGCTTCCCTTTTCTTGTTAATGACTGCAAGCCTGTTAAAGATGCTTCTTTCACTTGTACTGGACGACTTATACTTAATATTAAATTAGACATGAAAAACTCATATATTTTTTTAATACACAATGAACACAAACTTTAAGTAATAAAGTTCTTGAAATAGGGTATTTCATTGCAACACCACTAATACTTTAAAGATCTTAGAATAAATGTGCTTAAAACCATTTATCAAGTAATCGGGAGACCAAATAAAAATTACACATCATCTTTACTTCAAAGCAAATCAAACAAAAGAATGGAAATAAAATCGCCTTTTATTCTTTATCTTACACCTAAGTGTGATGTTCTCTGGTACAAAATTTATTTCTATTGTTCTCAGCGGAGAGGTTTAGAAGGATAACGAGTGCTGGTACGTGTACATGTAATCTACCAAAACATCTAAACGTAGAAAACAGCAGAGTTTTAGAAAAATGACGAGTGTATTGAACATCTTTCAACAATGCGTTTTTGACAAAAGTTACTTTGTATAAGAGTTATCGGCCCTCAAAATTTACACTGAAGTCTATGAAAAAACTCATATTTCAGCAATTAATTTTCAAAGTATTCTCTATGAAGAGGAGATAACTCCTAAAACTGAACCAATAAAATCATTTCCCTAACATTTTCTACTCTTAAATGACACTAATGAATTTTTCTGATACCTGCCATCATTTTACAAACGTTTGTGCAACTTCAAAAGACATAGAAATAATGTATACACATACTTTCAATATTTTGTACATGATTTCATTCATTCAACATCTTATATGTTAAATAAGTCGAGAGATCATTCTGAAAAATAAACCCCTTACATTAAGGAGAACAAAGAGCACTCAGGGTATTGACACCGCAATTTGGTAACTTAAACGTGACGTAAAATACGCAGGTGCTAATGTCATGAAATCTATGATTATTTATAATTGCGTCTTAAAATCTATAGAATAACTGCTTAGAGCGGCTTAATTTTTGTCACCAGAACAAAGGCTGTCCAATTGTAGGCGCAGGAGATTTTTCATTAAACTTTTTAGATAACTCACTGATGTTCTTTGTGGAATGGTTTTCCCCTAAAATTAGGATGTGTCTAAGACGGAGGATTGCCATAGAGTTTGCTTCAGGATCTTCAAACGCCTTTTATACCGGGGGTATGATTTATACCTGCTGTCACAAGACGAACACTTGGTTTGGTACTTGACCAATTAAAGTCATGTATCAGCGCATTCTTAAGAATTGCACTCTGACTGACTATGACGACAGGACTCCATGACGGCTTAAAACCTCTTTAGAGAAGAAAGGAAACCAACCACCTGTCCTCTCTGAATGTCGATCGGAATCCTCGGGTGTTAACATACATTAAATCGCTACATCCGACAGAGCACGGACTGTATTTCTTACGCCCTCTACATTCATATTCATTTACAGATCAATCTATGTGTTGCTTTGGCCCCTGTGGTATGCTATCTTGTTTGTATGGTCATCTGAAAGCTAGGAGGTTATATTGCATTACTATTTCGCGTTATCCGGAAACGTGGAAGGGTTATGCGCAAGTAATCCAGATAATCACACCTACTAGCGAAGCAGATGGCCGTCCAAAGTCGGCACTGGTCTCGGTAGTTTATGTATGGTATCTCTAAATACTAATCCTTTAGACCCTACTTGTGTTTTGAAATATAGAATAGTTTGGATAATACATATACTCCGCTTTAAGATCATAAACTAATAGAAAAGTGCACTAACATCCTGAAATCGTACATAGCAAAATACGAAGATAATTACATAATTATGTCAAACGGTTTCTTCCAATTTCCTCAATAGCCCTAGAAACCTAAACATCTGACTAGGCTTGCAAATCCATAGCACTAAGACAATTGCAATACTCTGACATTAAGTCTTAGACGACCCTCGTCATTGATCCTCAGTCTAAACAATGTAAAATGGCCAATTTTCACTAATTTGGTGGAGTTTTTTCGCATCTGCAAAATTTTCTGGAATATTTGTTGATAGACAGATGTTAAGATTTTTAAAGATATAAAATATTTTAATTTTGGGTAAATATCCATTTGAATGCGAGAGTAAAGGAGAAATACCCAAAGCCGAAAACCAAATCTAATAACAACACAAAAACATGAAACATAATATTCTGTATAGAAGCAAATCACAATCCTGCATGAGATAAGAACAGGTGTTTGTAAAGCCTAAACATATCCTGCTTATTAGCAAATCTTTTCACTTTAGTCCAGCAGAATCTGTGGGGGAAAAAGTGAGATCACAGGAATTTAGATGAAACCAATTTAAACCGGAAGCACTCATGAATGAGATAAAGACGATCATGACGGCAATCTCAACAGCACTCACAATAGGGAACCAAATGGAGCATCGACGGACCCCTAGTAAGCTAGAGGTGGGACCATGTGCCAGGGAAGAGTAAGCATCCCCTGTTTGGCTAGACGTGCCCACCGTCGATGTTCAAGCACAAAAATGAAAACAATATCTTCTAAACATGCACTAAGGTTATGTCTATGTCTATATAGAAAGTGCTTTGGCGACCATGAAGCAACAGAACACAAATTCATTAATTGCACGTAGAAATATTACAAGTTCATTTGTGTATTTTCTTTTATTGACATTATCGCCTTGTTATTTGACAAAGATATTATAATCTATCTGCAATCATTATCAAGAACAGAATACGACTGAATGACATTGACACTTAGCTCCTGTATTTTATGATATACCACGTCAACACATTTTTTCAGTAATGCTTAGTTTATGTATGTCATTTTCTTTATGATTCGGTTTTAAAACATTCAACTTTGATGGTTTAGTGTCGTTTGTCATTATGAGTCTTGTATCTTAGAATAACAAGGTCATTGGTAGCGAGCATAAATGAAATTATGATATTGGCCTTTGTGTCTGTCTTGTCCAGTTTCGGTTTTATGGAATAATAGAAGTTGGCCGTGAGAAAACAACGCCCATTAAAAGAAATGGAAATGTTCGTGTTACATCATCTTGTCTATGATAAACTTCGCTCGTAACCGTGCTTATCTGTGATAGCTTTGCACCACATAACATTGTACATTCATTACGAGATTGACATATCAAAAGCATTAATAACTTATCTCACAGAAGATGCCCTTGAATTGAATCCCTTTGGATTTGTATATCACATGAGAGTGGCAATATTCATTCATAACTCTAGTAATGTTACTGGATTAGCAGCTCTACTGCCAAAAAGATGCAATAAATCGAGATATCAATCCATTTGTTAGTTACTAAATAATTTGTTTGCAGCGCTATGGATGTTGCAGCTATAATGTCTTACGTTCTTTAAGAGGAAACCTTTTTATGTAGTTGGTCTTGCATACTGCAATATTTTTAAGATCAAGGCTAGGGTAGATGTCTTTTTTTACACTCAGAATCAAGATATTATGAATTTAGTAGTTCAAAAGTTCATATGAAAAGCACTTTGGCTGGAAGCATCACTGATGAGAATTTAATATTCGAAACATGTCTGGTGCATAAAAAATTGGTTTGAAATTTTCTTCAAGAATGTATAATTTTGGAACCCTTTCGCAGTATTCAAAGTAGTAAATAAATTGCAAGTTTAAGAAACAATGTCTCCACTTTTATTCTCCAGACAACCAAACATACTTGAATACAGCATAACCAAACACACTTGAATACAGCACAACCAAACACACTTGAATACAGCACAACCAAACATACTTGAATACAGCACAACCAAACATACTTGAATACAGCGCATACAAACATACTTGAATACAGCACAACCAAACATACTTGAATACAGCACAACCAAACACACTTGAATACAGCACAACCAAACATACTTGAATACAGCACAACCAAACACACTTGAATACAGCATAACCAAATGCACTCGAATACAGCACAACCAAACATACTTGAATACAGCACAACTAAACATACTTGAATACAGCACAACCAAACACACTTGAATACAGCACAACCAAATATACTTGAATACAGCATAAGCAAACATACTTGCATACAACACAACCAAACACACTTGAATGCGGGACAACCAAACATACTCGAATACTGCACAACCAAACACACTCGAAAATAGCGCATCCAAATATACTTGAATACATCACTACCAAACGTACTTGCATACAGCACAACCAAACACACTTGAATGCGGGACAACCAAACATACTCGAATACAGCACAACCAAACATACTTGCATACAGCTAAACTAAACATACTTGAATACAGCACAACCAAACACACTTGAATACAGCACAACCAAACACACTTGAATACAGCACAACCAAACATACTTGAATACATCACAACCAAATACACTTGAAAAGCCTAAGAATGATTTAAGAATGACCTAAATTGTATTCCAAGGAACCGGCTAAGATATATGCATTGAAGGAGATGCCCATTTGTTGTCTATTTGGAAAAATACTTTGAATAAACATTTGTTAATAATGGCTGCCTCTTATTTCAAGCCTCCTCCGTCAGTGTCGTCGTCGGTCATGAACTAGTGGCCGTTAATATCTATGCTAACACTAAGCTGACCGTCTAATCAATGCTCATTTCGTTTTTGGATGATACAATTTCCAATTACAATATTACGTGAAAAGGATCCATTTTACTAATCTAATTTCTACGTAATGAATGCAGTAGTTCTCTTAATTTGCGTTCTACAACCTAGATGTCTTTTTATGAAACTGTTTCCTTACAGTCTTGGTCTCCTAGAATACATATTGATTTGCCTGTAATTTAACATACATTGCGTTATTTGAATTCCCTGTCTTTCGGAAAAAAAAGTGAGTAACCGTCTGTCTCTTCAACGCATTTAAAATTTTCTGTTACAAAATTTCTTGAAATTCCTAAAACCTGGGTCCTGTAGCATCATATTCCACCCATTCTGTTTCATCTTTCGGTACATTTTTAGACATAATTTCACACCTTTTGGCAATATTGCATTATTTAGACTGAGGATCACTGACGAGGGTTAAGTACCCGAAAAGTGCATGTCTGGTCCATGCTGTAAATTTATCAGGTTTTAAATAATGCTATTGAATATTGACGTTTGACATGACAAATATGGATAATGACCATATCCCTGTATACAGCACAAAATCGATAATTCAGAAAATCATAAACCGAAGGCATACAAAATCTAGATGTTACTTATGCTCTCCACGACCGCATCTGTACTGTTATGGCTCTTTCTTATAAACTTTATTTCTTATAACTGTAATAGCAGTATTAACCACTGCACTCACCAGATTGCCGTTAATTACAATGTGTTAGACTGTCTTATATTTTGTTATTTTCAGACGCAGGACGCTATGGCGCTGTGTGAACTTTTAGCAAACATTATATACCTGCGTTTCATGCCAATTATGAACTTTCCAAGGGTACCACAATTCTGTTTGCCTTACAATTTTTTTGTTAGTGTGAAGGAAGTTGTTTATCTAAATATACTGTACTGTATGTTGTATTCAAGCCCTCAGATCTTATGAATGTAATGGTAATTTTGAATCCAGAATGATGTAGCTACAAATGTACTTGAAGAGAAACGACGATCAACAGTGCATGAAATTTGTCTCAGATATCTCACAGAAACACATAAGTTCAAGGTAGCAAAAGAACAGACTCCACACAAAAATCAAATATATATCAATAAAAGGTATCCATCAACCAGACTCCGCACACAAAACAACTATATATAAGTACAAGGTATCCATCAACCAGACTCCAAACATAAAACAACTATATATAAGTACAAGGTAGCCATAAACCAGGCACCACACACAAATCAACTATATATAAGTACAAGGTAGCCATCAACCAGACTCCACACATAAAACAACTATATATAAGTACAAGGTAGCCATAAACCACCCACCACACACAAATCAACTATATATAAGTACAAGGTAGCCATCAACCAGACTCCACACATAAAACAACTATATATAAGTACAAGGTAGCCATAAACCACACACCACACACAAATCAACTATATATAAGTATAAGGTAGCCATTAACCAGACTCCACTCACAAATCAACTATATGTAAGTACAAGGTAGCTATAAACCAGACTCCACCGACAAATCAACTATATATATGTACAAGGTAGCCATCAACCAGACTCCACACACAAAACAAGTATATATGAGTACAAGGTAGCCATAAACCAGACACCACACACAAATCAACTATATATGAGTACAAGGTAGCCATAAACCAGACACCACACACAAATCAACTATATATAAGTACAAGGTAGCCATAAACCAGACTCCACACACAAAACAACTATATATAAGTACAAGTTAGCCATCAACCAGACTCCACACAAAACAAATATATATAAGTACAAGGTAGCCATCAACCAGACTCTACACACAAATCAACTATAAGCAAACAGCTGATCAAGACGTGGTAGATTTTGTTATAAAAACAACTTCCTTACATATTACATCGTACCTGCCTATATAAAGATAATGGAAATGGAAGATTCCTAGAAATTGTCGTCGATGTCGTGTCTGAATGTGATTAAGCTGTGACTTCTGTAATTATCACTAGGAGTGAGAGGAGGAATAAAGCAACAGAACCCAGACAGTCAAATAATCCTTTTATCAGGCTTGTCCTTATCTTCCATTCAAACCTGGTCTGTAAAGTAAATCCTTTCTTTCCATTGCATTGTGGACATATTTGTTTCTCTGTCCTGATGCTTTGGGGAATGTGTGAATAGAAACAAAATATATTTAACGCTTGTTTATTGTGTACTTCCTTTTTATGTATGAAAATATTCGTTTTTGCATTTTACGTGCCAAATCGAAATCGATAAAAATTATGGGATTAATCCGTAACTACCCTGTATTGGTTGTAAAGCTCCAATGCCTTTGTAGATTTTACTTCATTATGTTGTAGAAAGTCTTATAAAACGACAATTACATTGCGGTCAATGAGCCCGTCTTGTATTTCATGACATTTATATGTTTTCTATAGAGGGAAAGGCCACCATAAATTGTTCGGTGCCTTATCAATTACAATTTGTGTTTAGGATGTGGTCAGGCTCAGAATGACAATGACATTGACATTGAGATAATTGTTAACAATGGAAAATAACAAAATAAAAAGGAAAGGAATCCCATTAGTGTTGGTACAAGGCAGCAGGGAACTTGACAAACAGTACGAAACACACTGCGCAGTTAATCCACTTTTATTTGACTTTGTCATGTCCTCAAAACAGTCAAAATTTAGTTGTGCTGCCTTCAGTTTTTATGTTCTTGTAACTTTTTAACACAGATGTTCCAAATTTTGTATGATGATTGAAGTGAAAACGCATAGGAATAGAACATATAAGTTCTTTAGGAAAGGTAATTTTGTGCTTTCAAGCTTTTGTGAAACTACTGCTATAGGAAAATTCATACAAATCGCATTCTTAAACATTTTTTTTAGATTAGGCTTTTATAAATCATCCGTGTTTTTCCGAGAATTATGCTAACATATTTTCCAAATGTTTGTCAATTAATGATATATTTATACACAGCAAATATAAGTTCCTGAAATGAAACTATTGAAAAAAAATGTATTATATTTCGTGTGAAAACCGTCTTGATGTCAGAATACATCAGCTATACAAAAATATATTGCGATGGTTCTTCCAACCTGCAAATTTAACCCACCATGATTTAAACTTTTACGTATCTTTTCATCCAGAAAATAAAACTATCGCAGAAAACAAGAATGAAACTGACAATTGTGGTGTTTAATTATACACTGTATATAGAAGAAGGGAGGGGATCCAAGCAATCTCGGTTACAGCACCAACAGCAACACACCAAACACCCCAAGTGAAAACACAGAGAAGACACACACACCAACAGCAACACACCAAACACCCCAAGTGAAAACACAGAGAAGACACACACAGCACCAACAGCAACACACCAAACACCCCAAGTGAAAACACAGAGAAGACACACACAGCACCAACAGCAACACACCAAACACCCCAAGTGAAAACACAGAGAAGACACACAGCACCAACAGCAACACACCAAACACCCCAAGTGAAAACACAGAGAAGACACACACAGCACCAACAGCAACACACCAAACACCCCAAGTGAAAACACAGAGAAGACACACACACCAACAGCAACACACCAAACACCCCAAGTGAAAACACAGAGAAGACACACACAGCACCAACAGCAACACACCAAACACCCCAAGTGAAAACACAGAGAAGACACACACAGCACCAACAGCAACACACCAAACACCCCAAGTGAAAACACAGAGAAGACACACACAGCACCAACAGCAACACACCAAACACCCCAAGTGAAAACACAGAGAAGACACACACACCAACAGCAACACACCAAACACCCCAAGTGAAAACACAGAGAAGACACACACAGCACCAACAGCAACACACCAAACACCCCAAGTGAAAACACAGAGAAGACACATACAGTTAGAGACAAGGAACAGCAAACGGGACATCAAACATCGAACATAAAAGACAACACATAAACCAACGAGACCCATGGGCAATCGGTGCCGACTGTTGACAGCCATCAGCCACGTTAGTAACAGATGGTGTGGTTATCCTGGATTACGTGCGCATAGAATGAATGACTTTCATTATTTGTATGTTATAAATGTTTATAGAAACATACATCAAGTACATGTAACGCGTATCATCTGTACCATAAATGCACTTGCTCTGTGTTGAATACTTGTAAGATAACACAATTTAAGACATTGTAAAAGCATATTATGTCCTATCCTTTGCTACTATTGGACCTTTCAGATTTTCTAAAATTGAAAGCATGCATAGCTATTAGCATGACAGATATGGATAATGACCATATCCCCGTATACATCATAAAATCGATAATTCAGAAAATCAGAACCCGAAGGCATACAAAATCAGGACAAAACAGGAACAAAGAGCAAACAAACAAAAAGCTCCACCACATGAAAAGAAGCGAACTCCCGATATAAGAGATAGACCAGGTGCCCAGGAAGAATAAACATCTCCTGCTTGCATGCAACACCCGCCGCTTCATTTCAGTAGAACTGTCACATCCGGTTTCTTCCATTTCGGAAGACATAGAATACAATCGTTGGTTGGATGGTTCAAATAGTATATGACAAAATACCATCCACCATTATGGAGATTGGGACATCATAGTGTATGATGAGTTCCCCATATCGGCCCTAGAACTTCCTCAGTGACGATGTTAGTCGGTCACAAACACATCCCTGACTGAGAAGCTTATCTGAAAGACGCCAAGCTCTCAGAATAAAATCCGTATATTTGGTACTTGCTCTGGCATAGCGTATCAACTGAGATATGAACACGCCATAAGCAGGCGATGAAGGGATGTTGCTACGCAGAAAAGGAAAGTTTGTAATGCTGAAATTGAAGTCATCACGTTTGTCATAGAGTGAGGTTTTCATGTGACCATCAGTGTCGTAGGACAACATTATGTCCAAATAGGATGCTGAATTGTTTGTCCCTGAAATTTCTTTGATAGATAATGCTAAGGTAATCCGCGAATTGTAGATTATTGATGGACATCACATCGTCTATGTACATTGTATCTTTTAGTGAGGTTGAGGCCAGAAGCTGAGTATCTTTCCCTTCAGAGACCAATGATTGAATTAGTTCAACTTCGTACGAGTAAAGGAAAAAGTCGGCAAGGAGTGGGGCACAATTTGTCCCCATTGGAATTCCGACAATTTCGTGGAAGACCTTTCCTCCAAACACCACAAAAATGTTATCGATCAGAAAGTTTAACATCTGAATAGTATCTGTTTTTCAGTGTACTTATTCTCGGAATCGGACTTTTCTTTTAGAAAGTAGGTTTTGTCATAGTTAACAGCAATAAATTTGTATTTGCGATTGCCGTTCTTGCTTGCAAACGCATTACTTATAATTTTTGCGAGTCTTTCTTTCAATTTTGAATGTGGGATTGTAGTGTAAAGTCTCGAAAAGTCAAAGGCTTTGATCGAATGGACTCTACTAAAATGGATGGATTTAAGATGTTCTAAAAGTTCCTTCGAATTCTTTAAAATCCACATCTGTTTGATACCACTGCGAGAAAATACTGTCGAGCAATATATTTGAAGCCTAAATTTGATTTGAGATAAAACTTTGGTGAGTAAGATCGTTACAGATTTGTTAGATCATTTTGAGGAACCAGTGATGAAACATTATTTGTACGGATTCTTATGCATTTTAGGTATGCAGTATATGTATTGTAAATTAAATTCTAAATTGTTTGATGACTCCTTGTAGTCTGCATTCTGGGAACGTTTATCGGTAAATGTGAGGTCGTATATTCGTAGATTTCGTGTAACTTCCGTAAAGAAACAGAGTATAATTTGGTACGAATTATAATCTCGATATTTATTTCACAAGTTTATTTCATTTTTGGTCAGATATTGAGGCTAGTTCGGACATAGTTAAAGAAGTTCTTTTCTTTTGGAGATTTTCATATATATTCATCGTCGGAAACCAACGGTATCTTTTCCGTTCTACTACATAAGATACCGTGGGACAGTCTATTGGGAAACCCTCGTATTTTGAATCGATTCTAGCAGGGAATTAAAGCCAATCTTAACGAACGTTACAAATTCCCTCCAACACAAAAGAGCTGATGCTATTCAAACCGACTATTTCATTGGTTTCTATATATAACTGTATGACGTATTAAAACGAGAATTCCCTTACAATTGCGCCCACGTCGTATAGTCGTAGGGCAATAGTCTGTGGGTTTTCGGCGATGATATATTATAGTTCATATCAAACAAAATTCCGACAATAAATTTCCCAATAATGTGATCTTGTTTAGAGTTTTTTTCACAAGCTACATTTCATGGTAACATAATTAACATATCAGAAGGATCACAGGTAGACAGAATAAGCAACTAAATTATCTTAGAATCATCAAATGCCTTTTATACCGTGGATATGATCCTTCTGTCAGCAGACGGACACTTGGCTTGGTTCTTGACCAATCTACAGCTTTGTACAAGCACACTCATAAGAATTATCTTGCAGACTGTGACGACATGACTCCATGATGGGCCCTCTCTAACCTCTTTAGATGTTCATCTTACAGTCAGAAGGTTATTTTACACCACAACTGTTCGTTCTTCTGGGTAATTGGAAAAGTGGGAGGGTTGTAAGCACGTAGACTCCCATCTGAGATCAAGTAGTCTACTTACGTACTTCTCCTCCTCCTTGTATATAAAACAAGAGCCCCAGGGGGCACAACGCTCACCTGATACCCATGCACGCTCTAATTGACATACTGACATTGAATACTGATAGTGCCAGTACCAGGATTTGAGCCCACAACCTTTCTAAAAAGATTTTTGCCGGATGCAGAGAAGTTTTTTTTTCAGACAACCTTTAAGAGTACAAAAAAGAAAAAAATAGTCACATTTCAAAACAATAACTTTTTTACTGATTTGAAAAGACGGATAAAGTGGTCCAACGTCATATGCCCAGCATGCAACATCAAAAATAAAATCATATTGTACATTAATGTGCAGCAGAAAAAGAATAAAACAATGAAATGATTTCATAAATTAAGTTTATTTAAAATTGGACACAAAACCTTTCATTATTGATAGCTAGCATGCCAGAAATTATAAAGCCTGTGTTTGTGAAACGAGAATGCCCCCGGCGGCATCTTTGTTAGTATAAAGGCCATTTTCTGTTACGTATGTGAGAGGTCAGGGACAGCGTAATATTGGTATCAATGGAAAGATCTTGTCACAAGGAATACACATGTAAAAATTGAAACCTCTATCACTAACCATTCAAAAGTTATGCCCAATGTTAAAGTTTTTGAGAAGTACGTCAAAGGTCAAGGTTATGGTCACGAGGTCAAAAATTTTGGTATCAATGGAAAGGTATTGTCACAAGGAATACACATGTGAAATATGAAACCTCTATCACCAGCTTCCATTTAAAAGTTATGCCCAATGTTAAAGTTTTTCGGAAAACAAACAGACAAACAGACAGACGGACAGGCCAAAAACTATATGCTCCCGGATCTTTTATTCCAGGGGCATAAAACACAAAGATTTTTCGGTTTTGCCTTTATTCATATTAAAGTATACTGAAATCTATGAATGCTTTTGAATAGTATTGATTTAATCTCAAATACATGAAACGTACAGTTTAAATCGTTTTAATCCAATATTTATCAATTCAAGTGAGTTGTGCAGAAATTGGACCAGTTTGTTTTCCAAAAAGCAGTGTATAGTGTATCAAACTTCATGACCTAGTGAAGCCACTTGATCAAATAATTTTCAATGAACATGCTGAAATGCGGCGCTTCTTGCCTATGCATATTTCAACAGGCGAGAAGGAGCGTCGCATTTCAGCATACGCTGTTCAACAACTCAAGTGGTTTCATAGTTTGAAACAAATTAAAAGGCCCATGAAATTGCTAAGCTTGTCCAACTAGCAGACCTATGACGTCGTTATTTACTGTTAACAAATTGTTTTACCTCATCAAAGGACTGTTACACGGACAAGTTGTTAGCGGAGAGAGTTCATGAAATGTATCGGTTGCATAGGATTTGCCGACAAAAAGTTATTTGGTCCGATAAAAACTCATCATGTATCTATTATTTGAACAGATAAAACTTCCCAAATGTCTTATCACAGGAACCTGTCATTTTATGAGAGAAAATGTTTTATTATTCACAACCTCAGGCCTCTGTGTTCCTCTTAGAAATATTATACATACAAGATGTCGAACAAAGTGGCTTATGGTTGTAAATAATAATTTATTTTCTCTATTTAAACAACAGCTTTTTGTGGTCCAACATTTCATAGGAAGATTTCAGGAACTCTGAACTGAATTATTTATTTCAAGAACTTCAGATATTAAATGTCCTATGCATTCTCAAAATCCAGAGGAAGAGATTACTCATTAGACGTTTCTTCAAGAAATCAGTCCGTAAATTACTTCATCTAAGAGAGTCTAAGACAGAGGAAATTCGAGCAAACTTTATACATGATAACAAGTTTATGAAAGTGTTCCAAGTACATGAATGAGGACCATTATGAAAGTGTTCCAAGTATAATGCACATTAAATAAAAATCTATTCCGTTTGCACTGTATCTCCTGAAATGTATCGCAGTACTAAAGGTATCACATTTCTACATGGGGAATCCCCTTCGGGTACACGGCACAACATGGCCGCTTTTGAAATCTTGTTCCCGACTTTAAAAATAAAATTCTAAATAAGTATAAAGAATTAAAATAATTGAATCATATCACATAAAAGGTCAATCAATAAGACATTGAAGCATGTGTCACTTGTTGAATTATCAGCTGTAACTATGGATGAAAGGTCGATCTAAAAATGATTAATCATACAAAGAAGGTTTTTTCCTGTAGTTGCACCTGAAACATGGCATGGAAAACATACAATATACCTATGTACAATCTTAAAATATATTCCTTAAAAATCCAAAAGTGGATATCTTGAAAAAATTCTTTCACTTGTAGGGTACCATGCACGAGTACCTCATACCTACAAATTGTCATGACAATCTGAAGAGTGGTTATAGAAAAGAAGCAGAAAATGTATGAAAATCACCCCCCCCCCCCCTTCCTTTTTACATAAGAAAAAAATTCATAAAAAATCAAAAAAAAAAATAAATAAAATTTAAGCATAAAATACACATCAAAGCATTAAGTAAGTTAAATATGATAAATATGTAGTAAATGAGTGTGTAAAATCATACACTTATTTAGTTATTTAAAGAAATAGTGCAAAAATGTGCATTTCTGACTAAGTCCGAAAAGACGTCAAAAACGCTTCAAAAATTTGACTTCGAAGTGGAACCAAAAATAACAACACTTCTTAAGACATCTCTTTAGATCATCCTGATGCTTTCGGTTTGTCGATACATGCTTCTGTTCTGAAGAAGAAGTTTGTCAAAGGAGGGTACCCCCCCTGACCTACTTTTGGCTGTGGTGGCGCCACCTGTTGACAGATCCGGACGAAAAACAACAACACTTGTAGGAGACTATGAGTACTTCATACCTACTAAGTTTCATCAAAATCCCTTCAGCCGTTCTTGAGAAGAAGTTTAAAATGTGAAAAGTTTACGACGACGACGGACGACGACGACGACGGACGACGGACGACAGACGCAACACTATGACATTAGTTCACTTGAGCCTATGGCTCAGGTGAGCTAAAAAGGAGAGGATCTCCAACAACACTTGGTTGCATCATCCACAGCAAAACCCCAAACACCTAATGCAAAAACACAGAGCAGATAAGCACAGATGGAGACGCAAAAGGTACAAGGAACACCAAATCACATTAAAACATCAAACATAAACGACTACACATAAACAAACGAGACCAATGGGCAATCGTTGCCGACTTAGGATGGCCATCTTCCTGCCTCGCCACTTTTCCGATTACCCAGAGATCTCGAAGAACGTACAATTGTTGTATAAAATAACCTCCAGTAAGATTACCGTTCAAACAGACAGCATGACGCAGGACACAAGAGACGATTTATAGATTCATTCAAACAGCAAGTTACTCAAAGTGTTCCCTGTATCTCTGTGATAGCCCTTTGAGGTGACAGTGAATGTCCTTAATCATCATTGATAGGCAAATGTCGAAATCCGCAATAAGTTCTACGATAGATCTTCTTCAGTGACATCTTAAGGTGCGTCATTGGTCACGATTATGGACTATTCTTGCGCATCTCTTGTTTTATCACTCATTGAGCTTGACTTTTATAGATATTTCAATTTATTATGGCCAATGTATCATTTCTTACTCTTTATAAGACTTTAATTCATTAGACACATTAAAATGTTAAAGCGGCCAAGTTTGAAAATTTGATCTAAAATGAATGAAGTATGCGTAAGAAAATGCTTCGCGGTAAATGGAGGTTCTATTTTTAACTCTTCGGATTCATTTACGTTACTTAGTAATTACCCATGAATTTTGTTTTACGTATGGAATATTATTGATTTCAGCTTTTTTATAAGGTATGACTTATGAATACCGAAAATTATTAATTGTTTAAATTTCACCCAAAATAAGGCAAATTTTCAGCTTTGACTCTTTTTAAAAAAAAAACCACAAAATGACACTATTTGTGACCGTCTGTTCTCTCTTATTTGAACACGGACATATACTTTTTCTTCAATATTTTGAAAAGTATTCCCTATGAGCACGTGTTACTGTGTGTTTGGAAAAATCGTTGAAATTCGGTATCTCTGAAATTTTGACCTTAACTTGGATGGTTTTCGTCATTTTTGTGTAAAATCTAGAAAATGTTAAATTATCGGTGAAGCTGGTATATAAGGTAGTACTTTATCAAATTCTACTTTTATACAAAGTTTTCTTACCTGTTTTATTGTATAAAAACAAAGAAAAATCAAATAAAAATCAAATGAGTGCATTTCAACACCTTTTGTTCAGATACTATTCAGAAATGACATGCCTTAAGTCATTCCCCTAAATAACCTTGAACATGCAGCGAGCCTGTTTGCCACTCTTGCATATCGTATTCTTCTTGAAATGAATACGCCATAGGCAGGCGAAGAGAGAATATTGCTGCAAATGAAGGGAAAGCTTTGATGGTGAAAGTCAATTGTCATGTTTGTCATAACGAGAAGTGTTCAAATGACCGCTGTCGCTGATGGATAGTTGAATGTCTAGGCAGGAGGCTGTCAGTGTTACTCTAAGTTATTTCGTTGGTTTCCATTTCCCTGGGATAGATGTCGCTTAGCAAATACAGCTGAATGGTTGGATTATTGGAATGTCATTAATGTATCTGTATGTCCAGCTGTACTGCAATTGAAAGTTTTTGAAAGAGGAAATTGTATGAATTCTACTTCGAATAAATAAAGAAATAATTATGTAAGCTAGGAGACGGGCACAGTTTGTGCCCATTGGAGTTCCAAGTTTGTTTGAATATTTGGCCTCCGACTACAACGAAAATATTGTCTATCAAATATTCCATAATCTTCATGATGTCGTCTTCAGTGTACTTGTATTTTGAATCGGTTCCTTGACAAAATAAGTTTCTAAAAGTCCTTAAACGATGTATTTGTATCAGTCTGCGATTGTCACTTTTGTATGTGCGTGGATTTCTTATTACAACAAAAGCCAACCAGTTTTCATTTTTTATGAGGTATGATGGTGTACAGAGTAGAAAAATCGAAAGATTAAATGGTTGTAATGTATTTGAAAGTCGAAGATTTGAGATGGTCTAACGGTTCCTTTTGGGTTTTTAAAGATCCACATCGATTGACTTTACTTCTGGTATAAAACTTTTCAAATGTTTAAGGTCTTCAAATTCATTAGCATCATATTAAAGCAGATACATTTACAGCATGGACCAGAAATGCACGTTTCGGGTATTCAACCCTCGTCAGTGATCCTCAATCTAAACAATGTAATATGACCGAAATCTGTGAAATTATGTTCTAAATATACCGAAAAAAACGCAGCAAGATGGCTGTAATATGATACTACAGGACCCAGGATTTAGAAATGTCAGAAAATTTTGTAAACAGAAATTTTCAAATGCGTTAGAAGAAACGACCAACCAACATTGATCGAACTTGGCCACACGTGGCCTCGGGGACTCTTGGTCCACCAGCAGTGACACTCACCATGTGGTTCAAATGTTTGGCATCTTAAAAAACATCTTGTGAGTGAGAATTTTCGTCAGCCAAATAGAAAGAGACTTTGTTGAAAACCTGGTTGAACCAGCCATGAATTACCGTTTTATGTATTGTTGTGCAAAACAAAACACAAATAAAGACAATTATTCTGTAAAAACAATTTTCTCTTCATAACCTACACTACCATTTAATACTTCGCTATTTTGGAAGACAGAAAGTATCCATATCTAACAGGAAAGGAAACAAAGGTATTTCTCTATTTTGTTTATATGACTGGACGTTCGGAGGACGTTGCGAGAAGAAAAGTGTAAATGTATACACTCATGCCGATGAGAATTTCTTTTATGCTTGTCAAGGACTCTATAAAATGATAACGCAGTATATTTCCGCACTCAGCGAGCTTCTCATCATATTACTACAATATAGTCCTGCCTAGTCTCTAATTAAAATCTCAATATTTGTTGTACATTTTCCGTTTTCTTTGTTAATTTCCTTTTCGATCAGTTATTGAGGCCGGTTGGACATAGTTAAGGAAGGTTTTCCTCGGCTCGTCATTCTCCACGTACGTTGCATTTAATGTGATTATATCCATCGAATCAAAACATGAAAAATAAAACAAGCATAGTGATTCCATATCATTCTTATTAATGTAATGCATCGTAAAAAACTGCTAGGAAAATTTACAAAAAGCATACAGAAGAATAGTTAGAAACTTGGACAGTTTGAATGAAATAATAATTATAACAAAAATAATAAGCGAAAGAGCCATGTAGGACTATAACATAAAAAATTAATTCCATACAATTGTTACATGAATAATTAAAAATACTGTTTGCACAGCAATCCAAATGAGTTAAAGAAGATCCTGACGATAATCTCAACAGCACTCACAATAGAGCACCAAACTGAGCATCGACGGACCCCTAGCAAGCTAAAGGTGGGACCAGGTGCCCGGGAGGAGTAAGAACTCCCGTTGGCTAGCCGCACCCGCCGTCGATGTTCACGCACGAAAATGAAAAGAATATATAAAATACATGCACTGTCTGTGGCCACATCTATATAGAAAGTGCTATGGCGACAATGTCAGGGAAAAATATTCAAAACACTTACTGTCAAACCCCTCGCGGGGAACTTTTTTACGAGCTCCACACGGCAAAGGGCATAAGTGTGACCTAAATGAGTTAAAGAAGATCCTGACGATAATCTCAACAGCACTCACAATAGAGCACCAAACTGAGCATCGACGGACGCCTAGCAAGCTAAAGGTGGGACCAGGTGCCCGGGAGGAGTAAGCACCCCCTGTTGGCTAGCCGCAAATTTCTTCCTTTGAATTAAATGATTGACATCACCTACAATTGTTCACATCTGCAATAGATACAAAGCTAAAGAAAAGCAAAAAATCAAAGCTAAAAAAATACATGAACGTGGAAAATTGAGCATCTAGAAAAACATCTACCCAGACTTGAAATACGCACAGCATCGATGTAGTATGGCTGCGAATTACCACAGAAGCACCAGTCTGGTTTCTTTCCAAATTTTGACTTAATCCAAATAACTACCGAAGGTCTAAAATAATTTTTGCACCAGGTCATACATTCAGTTGTTTATTGCTTCATGACAAAATTATAAAATGAATTGCCAATATCAATGTATAAAAGTCAAACCAAAACTATAAATCAGAATCCAATTTAAAAAGAAAAATATAGATAACAAAAATATTCTGCATAGAAGGAAATTTGAATTGAGCCGGTGCATGGGATAGAAATCATCTTGACTGTGTTTATTTGTCGAGCAGAAAGTGTTGGTTTATTTGACATAGCCCCTTAAAGTTTACACTAAATCTGATCTTCAAATTTCTAGCGAACTACAGCACAGGGAGTTACATGCAAGCAGGAGATGCTGGGTGTTCATGGATGCCCGATTTTATTCTTTTATCTTCATGCATTAACATTAATTTCGTTGTTAGCTTGTTGGTGTAATTTTCTTCCTTTTTTTTTATCATTTTTTACTTTGTAGAAAAATGCTTATATTTCCTGGGAAAAAAGTTTGAACCTTAAACATCAGAGAAAATTACATTATATTCTGCTTGAGAGCCAAAATGGAAGGACTTTCATATGAACTCATTTTCTAGACAACCCTAGCTACTATAGTTCCTTCAATCTACAACCGAGTAATATCTGGTAAAACGCTCATCTGGATCAAAGCAATGTTTACAAAGTTTATAGTTTTGTAGACTCCTATTTACCGCCTCAGTTGACAGTATATGATTCTGAAGGTGAAATTGCCCTTAACAAATGAGGGATAGTGGTGATTCTAAAATCTTGGTAAAGGACTTTTCAGGCTATACGGTACATATTTAAAGACATTATAATAGGATACTTATTGTACTTAGTAGAATTGCTAAATATTTCCATCTCTGCAGTGTCCTGTTCACAAAATACATTCTTATTCAAATCTACCATTATGCAACAGAGAAAAATGAGGATATGATACAAGTGCAGATGTAGTATAAATGTATACATGTAATTAGGGACCCCACTTGTTGCTTATCCTTTTGCAAATGTTAGAAACTAAATTCATTTCTATGTTAATTACCTATGACAAATCATATCTTTTTGTCAAAATTTCAACCCAGGAATTTCCAATCATAGTCATAAAAAGTACTTGCCGAGATGAGTCTGCTTCTTAAACAAAGTTCAAACAGACAGCAGACAGAAATTCAAATATACGGAAGTGTTCCAACTCTTTACCTACCTGTCAGTGAGTAAAATTTCAAACGAACTTAAATTCACCTCGGTTAGTAAATCCTCATCAGTGGTGCTTAATTCAATACCTATAGCATTTCAGACACAGCCAAGAGTGTATTTTAGAGGCGCCCTTTAATTTACATCTATGCATTTTGCATAGAGTTTCCTGTAGGATGTTAGCCTTCCTTAATTTCGATGATATTTTTGGATGAAATTACAAGTTAACAAAATAGCAAAATAATATCAGATGTCAAATTAATAAGGGGCCAAAAACAAAATTTCATTTGATATTCTCTTTTCCTATCAGCTATACAGCAAAACAATATTCTTAAAAAATGATAAATGACATTTTGGTCACATTTTATGGGTGTTATGTAGTATGTACAACACCATTTGAAATACTCACTAGGCGGTGTTGATAACAATTATTTTAGCAACTGATATATACATAGAATCAGCTAAAACAGTAAAGTCGGAGGAACCAATTAAAATTTGTGACCAAAGGCATCATTATCTGCTCTTAGAAATAGAAACAAAGATTGAAGAAAAAGGTACGAAGTATGTAATGAAAAAAGAAGTGCCCAACTCTGCTGGTGGAGGGATATGACAAATATGGATTATGCCCATATCCCTGTATACAGAACAAAATCGATCATTCAGAATATCATAAACCGTAGGCATACAAAATCAGGATAAAACAGGAACCAAAGCAAACAAACAAAAACCTCCACCACATGAAACGAAGGGAACTCCCAATATGGGAGTGAGACCAGGTGCCCAGGAAGAGTCAGCATCTCCTGCTTGCATGCAACACCCGTCGCGTCAATTCGGTAGAATTTTCACGTCCGGTTATTTCCATTTGGAAGATATAAAGTATAATCTTTGGTTGGATGGTGCAAATGGTCTATGACAGAATATCATCCAGCATTCTGGAGGGTGGGACATCATAGTGTATGACGAGTTCCCCATTTCTATCTGCGGTGCACCTGTCAAGAGTTCATTTCTTTCTATATTCGTAGTCCTTTATTCAAATTTATCGTAACATTAACTCACGATGTGAAATATCTATTCATATTCAGAAAAGTATGAATAGATGTAGAATGTTCGCCTACGCTTTTCTACTGTTAATATATTAAGTACGAGATTAAGCGCAATGACTCTTGGTGAATTTAGAACTGTACTTTACATGTTGGATTCGTTTCACTTCAGAAAGACGGAGAGTCGTCGCATCTGCTGCGGAAAGATAAAGATTAAATATGAGAAAATATAGACTCATTAATTTATTTTACTTAATCTTGATAACTGTTATTCCAAGGCAGGATTTAACGTTTGTTGATATAACTGTACGTTACATCGACGAATAAATAATCACAATCTATGAAAATAAACTTTCCAAGAAATCAAAAATAAACATTAAAGAATTCAGTCTCAAAGTCGAGAATGCAAGGCAAAATCATAAGATTTCCCATAGGAACAGTTGCGAACCTCGGAATAAATAAGACCCCGAAGTGAGACCAGGTGCCCGGGGAGTCAGCGTCTCCTGATTGCATGCAACACCCGTTCATGCATGCAACACCCGTCCATGCAAGCAACACCCGTCCACCCGTCCATTGCACGTAACACCCGTCCATGGAATCTTGTTAAATTCGGTGATTGTCTCGATGTACAAATTGGTGTCCACATCAGGTAAGTCTTGTTTGGTGATCCAGAATGTCACTGATCATTCTGAAAAGGGAAATCTGATGTGCTTTTATTTTATCCCCGTAGCGACCGAAGAACTTCCTCAAAGATGATTTCAGCCGTTCTGCAATATAACCCTGAACGAGTAGCTTACTTGCAAATCGTCTGGCTCTAACGATGAAATCTTCATATTAAGAACATGCCCTGGCGTACCGTATTAGCTAGGAAAGAAAAATGCCATAAGCAGGAGAAGACGGAATGTTGGTACTCATGAAAGAGAAGTTAGTTATGTGGAAGCTGAAATCGTCACGTTTATCATACAGTGACGTGTTCAAATGGCCGTTTGCGTCAAAAGTTAGAAGAATATCCAAGTACGAAGCGGATCTGTCGCTTTCTGTTGTTTCCTTGATCTCTAGTTAATGATGATAGATTTCATGTAGATGATCCTTAAAGTTCGGATTATTGATGGACACACGTCATCTATGTATCTGAAGGTAAAATTGAACTGAGATGCAAGGTGCTTTCGCCCATTCGATAGCAAGATCTTGATGAAGTCAGCTTCGTATGAATATAAAAATAAGTCCGCAAGCAGTGGGGCGCAATTGGTACCCATGGATGTGCCGACTATTTCCTGGAAAACAGTTCCTACAAACACCACAAAATGTTGTCAACCAAAGAATCAAGCATCCGGATGATAACGTCTTCGGTATACTTTTGTTTGAATCAGCGTATTCCTTCACGACAAAAGTATCCTCCCACCCTATGACAAGGTATTTGTATCTCCTGTTCCCCTCTTTTGAAAGGAAGATATTGCGAATTATATTCGCCAGCCTGATTTTGAGCTTTTGGTGTGGAATGGCAGTGTAGAGCGTGGAGAAGTCGAAAGATGTTATACTGGTTATATGATTGAAATTGGTGGCTTTTAAATTTTCCCAAAAAATCCTAAGAATTCTTTAGTATCAATATCTGATTGATTCCATTTGTGGAATATGTTGTCTCGATGAATAGTTATACATAGAATTACACATACATAACTCCTCTCGATGACACTACACATTCTTACACAACAATGATTTTATAATAATGTGCTTTAATTCTGTCGGAAATGCTTTTGAACGAGTCCATCCGAAATTACTACACATATAAAAATAAAACTTTAAAATGATAGCGAAGGCTGCGCATAGTAAATAACTCACAAGCAAACAAGAAAAATGAACAATTCAACGGAATAAAAGTTTATGTTTTTCGACTTGGTTAAATTTTACAGTATGTAATATTTCCCAATCTATTATATAATGCAATTATTACGTATTTTTAACTGTTTCCCCCATTTTTGCCCGATTTTGAACTGCTCGATAGGGCAGCAGTCAAAACTGTTTTCATGGTCACGTGACGAATTGTTGCTCTCGCAAATAAATCCCACAATCAATTGAGTAATAAAATAGTAATATAATAGTTATTTCATGGCTACTTAGGGAACAGTAAACCATTGTCACTAGGTAGTGGAGAAGACCTGGTAAAGGCCTTGGTCCTCGGGTTAGTTTCCAAAGTCTTCTCCACTAACTCGACACAAAAGTTTCAGTGTTTCCTAAATAGCAATGAAATATCTGTATACTATATTCCAATATACCAAAATGAAGGATTGTAATATGTTCAGCGGAATCCTATGCATATCTTATGTAAAAATAAAATTCTACAGGTATTTCATTCTGTTGGAATAAGGAATTTCACACGAAGATGGACGAGTAGAAGGGTTATTTGCATACATGTACAAACCGGATAACTACACCGCGTGCTGCTAACGTGGCAATCGGCCATTCTAAGTTGGCAACAAATGTCCATTGTACTCGTTTATTTATTTGAGTCTTTTGTGTTAAGTGTTTTTATGTCTTCTTTTGTTTGTTGTTACTTAAATAACTTCAGACACTACATGTTTTGTAAATATTGTTTTAATTTTCGTGCTTGAACATCTGTTGCGGGTGCGGCTAGCCAAACAGCGGATGCTTAATCCTCCCGGGCACCTGATCCCACCTCTAGCTTCCTAGATTTGGTGATTTATTAAGACAGGTGTTGAGATTATCGTCAGAATCTTCTTTAACTCATTTGTACCTTTTGTGTTTCTTGCTGTGCTAACCGATTCTGTGTTATCGCAATCAGGTGTCTCTGTGTTTGCTGTTGGTGCTGCCACCGAGTCCTGATGGATTTCCCATCTTTTCTTTTACACTGCTACATGTACTATGTACTATGTACAGATAATTCATATATATATATATAGGGTCTTTATTCATGTTTCAATGTTAAACGTCTTAAAATTCAATAGCATCATTTAAGAACTGCGAAATTTGTAGCAGGGACCAGACATGCACGTTTCGGGTACTTAACCCTCGTCAGTTATCCTCAATCTAAACAATGTAATATGGCCAAAGAGTGTGAAAGTTATTATATCCAAAAATGCACAGAAAGACGTAGCAGGAGCTGTTGGATGTGATGGTACAGGACCCAAGTTTACTCAATATGATGATCTTGATTGAGTTTGTGTACTCTGGTTGTTTTCTCATTCCTTGTCTCATAGATGTGTACTATTGTACTATGGTCACTGCAACGTCATCATGATGGAGATCTCCCTGTCCATCAGATTTTGATCCTGAGCTACGTTGACTGTAAACACATTTTGGTATCCTTGAAACGTGCTAGTATGTGAATTTGCCAAAATTTCGTCTGGAGTCAACACTGCTTTATGATTTACAGGGTGTAAATGTCTTTGCCCAAATCGACTTCTGTTGCCGTTATGTTTCTTAATTGGAAACTGTGGTATATGTAATATCACATCTTTGAATTATTGTGTTTAGTAGTTTGAATGCGCTGCTTTGGTTTGGATTCAGTTTGATTTGGATTTGTTTCAATTCCTATTTTGATGACTTTGCAAAACTATCTCTTCAAACTCTTTTCTTTTCGCCGAACGTTTTTAAATTTTACATCTTGTATCATTTTTTTGTCTATTATATCAAATCTTAGTCTCATCTTGATACTTTCTTTATCATGTCCTTCGATATTTCCGTATCTGATCGAATCTCGTGATGGACAGTTTCTCAATCAGATGTGACAGGGAACGACTCAAAGACACAGGACTCGTATAAATATGCAATGAAAGAAATTGTCGCCGCCATATATAACGTAAATAGTACTCCCTAGAACACTGTAAACATATTGTGTGTTGATTTAAATCACATTCACTGACTACGGACACCGTCAAGGATCAAACCAAGACTTCTGTATAACACGTTAGGGAATAAATTACGCCGATACGAACGTCAATTTGTAGCTCGATATCTTCTGCATTACGTAATGGTGTTATGTCACGAATCAGTCTTAAGATTGTGTCTCTCTTTTTTTCCAAGTTTGCTCTCTCGGAGTATGAGAGAATGAAAGGAAAGGAGATAACATGGTCGTAGCAGTATACCTTTGGAGTCTTACATAGTCTGATGGAATGGTATTTTAACTTAGTGCAAGTCGAAATACAAAAGTATAAGAGTTACATGTAAGGCTCAAACGTTTGAAGCTATGTACATTTCAAAGTAGGCAAAATTGCCAAATATGTTTAATATCATTGATGCTTTAAAAACTTTTCTTTCTTAAAACAAGTCAAATATTCAGAACGAATAATAAACTCTGCAAATATTTGTTATCATTGTCCATTTATTTTTATAGGTACATGTATAACAATGGTCATGACGTCATCATTAAAACTTTACAATCATTAATTGGTGTTACGATTCTGAACTCATCATTAGAACTGCATGGCACTGGACCAATCTGCAATCATTACCAGCATAGTTATCATAGCAGACGGTCGAACCGTGACGTTTGCATTTCATGACGGGCAATATCTAAATTCCATCACAAAAGACTGATGTGATGTAAGTAGGAATTTCCGGTTGGTTGACCATGAGCTCGCTTCAGCCAGCACAAAACTGACTCCTTCTCTGTTTTTTCGTATTCCATCTGCTTTATGATACACTACAAACTATTTGTTTACACAAGGGACGTATTGTATTGTTTGTTTTGTCGAGACCAACATGAATCCGGATATGTCGGCCAGTCAGGAATGGAACGTACTCTGAACTACCACACAATATTAGAAATATAACAACTTCTCTTCAGCGTCCAAGCGTACATAGGTCTCCCACCTTTATAAAGTGTTCTCCTTCGTGCCTCAATTGTGTTTGCCTTTGTTATGTGTTGTTTATGTAATTTTCGCTTTGGTTTTAGTTGTAGGGTGGTAATCTTAACGTCTGGTTATTTTTCCTTGTTCTTGGTCCCAAGTTTGTGTGTGTCAGTATGTTCATAGCAAAGTCGCTTTGTTTGAGGGTATTTGTTTGTTCTAAACATTCCATCTATTTTTTATCATATCATATATCATCTTTTCTTTTTAATTTAAAATTCAAATGGGTGATTCATAATTTATCCAAATGCTCTATCTTTAGAAGATAAGAAATTGTGGTCTTCTTCCGCTCTATTATATTCAGATTTCTTACTTTTTTCAGCGCACCTACCAGATAAGCTGAATAAATTTATAGTGTGAGAGAGGGAAAAAAAGAGATCGAAATGTGAATAAAAGGAGGCCACGATGGTTTCCATTCTAATGAAAAGTAATACAATCGAATTGCGAATCTGGGTCGCGAAAATACTTTCTAGAATTAATTTACATTGACGAGATTGCACAGCCTATAAATGTGTCAGCGCTATAACTGGAAACTGACCACATTACCATATAATGACAGATGTTTACATTCTGTTTTGTAGAGAAACATCTATCTGTTCTTTGTGCTTTTTCATCAATATGAGTGAGAGGTTAAAGCCCCGGCATTGGAATGCAGAGTCAATTCTGGAAACTGTATTTTCAGATGGCAGAGGTGAACATTTGGTAAACTTATTTTTATTTTGTTTACACTATTTGTATAAAATCGGGACAGATAAAAGAATGAGATTATTTTAAAAATAGGTATGAAAATTTCCAAAAATGAGAGAATACCTCAAACAAAAAGCAGTACCATGATAGCATCGTACACATTAAAATTGATCAAATGCAACATTTGTACATCAACCATGTATATTACTAATGTCCACTCAAATTCTGTGTTAGGAAATCTTACCACTACGCTACTTCGTTTCGTTTCACAATCAGCTTTTGAATTCTGACACCTTTTAAAAATGAAGACTATCGCATTCAACTTCTTGTCAAATTAGCACAATCTATTTTTTATTTTGAACGTGAAGAATCTAGCTTACAACCAAAATCACTTCATAAGAACGTGAATATTTTCGTTGCCCGCCAACTTTTCCTTTCGTAATAACAGATAATACCTTAAATACCGAGCGGATAATTTACCCCTTTCATTACGGCACTTACTTTTATAACAAATGTTTAGATAAATGTACAAAAATCAATATTGTCAACACCGAATTTTGCCGTTATCGGTCGCCAAAGGCCGACCATATCGCAGTTCGAATTAATTGAGCTACCTTTTTGTTGGCTATGTCAGATTTAGGCCATTCATATATAAATATTCGGTTAAATAGGTCACCAAAGTAAAACATTTACAGTCTTATGTGAAAGGTAGTCACATAAAATATTTTTGTCAGTTCTTTTTTTTTTTTTTTTAGAAAACTAAATACTACATGTGTATAAATCAATTATAAATCGAAAGCAAAATTTATTAATCCTTCATCAAATTGAAACTGATGTGTTTGTTCTCTTCGCTCTCACTAAAAAGAATCGTTATATAGATATAGAAGTCGCAAAACAATCATTTAAATACCATCAAGCCTTATTCCTGGGAGTAAAAATCGCTCGCGCACACGAAATGATCCAAGAATTCTTCAAAGTGTTATTTCTTCCGTAGAATTCCAGATTTTTAACATATTATTTATTACACTCGCCTAAATATGAAAGACATAATATAACTTCCGTCTCAGAAGCGAGCATATTGTTGTGTTTAAGTGGCACTACAAACTGTTTTAAGGGAAAGTATTTTATCGACCTTACTCTAATTCGTATCCCAGTGATGCTAATTCTGAGCACAATTTTACAATGAGCATGTATATGCACATCGACCCATGATGCATTGTATAGCGCCTTGTCCAATAGAATAGAATCGGAGGCTTGAGCACTTTATTTAAACTGAGCGAGGCAGTTGCACGGATTAGATGTATCTGTTAGCGAGCTAGTGGATATACATGTTAAGGCTTGACATATTATATTTTCCTGTGGGTAAGTATCAAAATTTCATAATTCATTATTTTAATTTTGAAAAGATGATAAAGGTGAGAAATAAAGAGGGAACAGAGGGGATGGATGATTTCGCTATTATATTTAAATGAAGCACGATAAATTATAAAACGACAATTTCGAGATTTTTAAACAAAACAGTTGCAAATTATACATGACTGTAATCAAACACGAATATTGCAATCTTTAAGAATTTTAAATGCTTATTCATTAGTTTTTTTAATGATGATGACGAAGAGAATTGAAGAGGGAATTTCGGATTTCGTTATTGTATCGAAGATTTATTATTTAAAGAAAAAATGAAAACAAACAAAAACAAAACAGTTACAAGTTATACATGTTTTCTACCTTTCAATTTTGAATCATTAAAACTGAGTATATTTGTACATGACTACTGAGTCTCTCACTTTTAATGATTCAGAATTGAAAGTCAGAAAGATGTTTCCGGCTTTTGATTAAGGAAAGATCTAGACATGCTGCCTTCCAAAGCTTGATTAACCTTTCTGAACGCTTCAAGTTTTGTTATGAATTTGTGCGGTCCTATAAAAATTTGCTTTGGTCGCTGAGGAATAAAATATTAAGAGATCTCTTATTTCGTTTCTCAATTCATGGGTAAAACGTGTTTAAAACAGCTTAAATTCAAAATGAAACATACAGGTGGTTAAAGATTATATTAGCAAAATACCTGAATAGGCCGTATAAATGTCACCCATTGGGTCACATTATGAAAGCTTCATTTTATAACGCCACTGTATATTATTCTATTGACATCAATCAGTATAAAATATTTCATTCGGAAATTTATTCTCATCGCACTAAATACGTAATGCATGTGTATGGATGAATTGATGGGTCCCTGTAAAGTGCGAATAATCCAACGATGAAGTTCGAGGTCGATATACATGTACATCCATGTAAAGTGCGAAACGAAACAAAAACGAAACAAATCGAAACGAAACGAAACAAAACGAAACGAAACAAAACATAAATCTTTAAGAATATGAGAAAAAGAGGAAAAATCGCTGGAGAACGAATATTTAAAGACAAGATCAGCATGTTATATTGCCTTAATCCAAGAGTTCTACATTTGTAAGTAGTGCCGAGAAGGTGTCTTGAAAGAGTCAAAATTGACAATTAAAAACGTAAATGTCAAATGCCATTGATGTATTTAAGAGGAGGAATAAAGAGAGGGGATAGAAAACCACGCTATGACACCGTAATGAGATCATAAAACATCTTATCCTTTCTCAAACGAAATGTGCCCCCCCACAGTATTTGTTCTCATTTTTCTGATCCCGTTCACTCTTCTTTAATCCTTTAAAATGCAATTGTGCTATATACCGTATATATTATGCTTTAATTTTCAACTTCGACCCTTTAAAACCCCCCAGCCACAAGAACGAATGGTCGAAGGCAATAATAAATGCAGATATTGACATATGTGCTAGTTCTCTGCATTTACATCTATTTTACTCAAGTTCTTTAAGATTTATGTTTTGTTTCGTTTCATTTCGATCTGTTTCGTTTCCTTTTGTTTCGTTTCTTTTCGTTTCGATCTGTTTCGTTTCGTTTCGTTTTGTTTCGTTTTTGTTTCGTTTCGCACTTTACATGGATGTACATGTATATCGACCTCGAACTTCATCGTTGGATTATTAGGTCTTCCGACTTCCGTCGGAAGACCTATTGTTTTCGTAACCGTGGAAAATTGGATCAGCGATTTCTCAAGAACCCTGTAAGCTAGGACAATGAAAGTTCTCCAACGTTACGTTTGGAGTAAAAGCTAGATTGGTCTTTTTTATTTTTGGTCTCTGTTATTTTTTTATCATGTTTTTTAGTAGATTCAAATATTTGACGGGAGCGTCGAATTACTCAAAAGGACCAAAAATTTCATGTTTTGCTATTTGTAAGCTTAAATATCTCGTATTTTGCTATCTACAATTTCCATTCTTTTTGAAAGTCGACAGCCATGCAAGATATGAAATGCTAGATGCACACTGTAACGATTTATTACGATGACGTCCTTCACCGTCCTTCATATTTCCAAATTCAGAAGTTCATAGGAGGAAGACACTTTCTTGCTTATAATAGTAAACAAAAATTAAGCTTATGAAGTTTCCTAAAAATTTCAATATTATTATTTTTTATCCATATATCTGTCTTATTTAGTCTTTCTGATTTTTCCTATCTCTTACTGTTGAAAAGATATGAGCATCGAAATTTTGAGTTGGGTATTTCGATACACCTTCACGCCAACAGATCGGGCGCACACTAAAATTGGTAGTCCGAGTCCGACTCGAGAAAAGCAGTGTTGAGATTTTCAAATTCCGATTTCACGGCAATGATGAATATGCATTTCATAAATACATTTCGATATACACAATTTGATTTTAAAACAGTTGATTAATTTAGAAGAGATCAGCTACAAACCAGAATTTACACACAAAAAGTGGTAGTTTGATTCCGATTTCTAACCTACAAACCTGTTTCTAAACTTCAATAACTATATTTTGAACATCAAGTTTAATTTCTAATTCTAGCAAACGTTCGAACATAATTTTCGGTTGATTTATTTACAAATTGATGAACAATTTCTCCAACATTCTTCCCTCCCCTCGTTTTTCGAAAACAGTTCTGTTTATATTGAACGATGTCGCCATGATGGAAATTCAAAATAAACTTTGAAAAAAGGGAAGGGGGGGGGGGGGGTCCAAATTTGAACCTGCACAGCGAGAACCTCATGGTATTTATATATATATATTGAACGTAACTTGTTATTACCATTTCTCTTCTCAAGAAAATTGGTTCTACAGCTACGAGCTCGCCTTTTTTATGGGGGAAGGGGGCAGGAAGAATTTGCAAAAAAAAAAAAAAAAAAAATCCCGGCTCTGAAAAATGCTGAAAAAAATATTCCGGCCTTAAGGGACGGCAATTTTTTTTTTCCGGACCATGCAAAAGTAAGGATACATTGCATGATATGGAAATTTTTGCTGGCCCTTTGTGCCAGACAATTTAAGTCAAAAAATTAATTAATATAAATACAAACTGTTCACATAGCTGTATCTACCAGAGACCTAATACGCATAGGCACAAAAATCTAGAAAAGGTTCTATTTAAACATCATACAATCTGTCTGAAATTCGCTAATTGCAAAGAGACATCTGAAGGAACGGTTATTAACTCATGCTCTGTAACAGCGGGGAGTTTAACTTACACAGACATTCACAACATTTGACAATTTGTTTAAATCCGGCCCGAAGAACCGGCGAAAATTTTTCTCCGACTCTGGTAATGGCTGAAAAAATGGCCTGCTCAGAAAATTGCTGAAAAAATTTTACCGGCTGGCAATAGAATTCCTGCCCCCCCCCCCCCCCCCCCCCAAATCAAATGGTTGCTCACCAACAATTATCGGTTTGAAAATTTAATGTTACTGCTATTTGAAAACTTAAATATATAATATAAATACATGTAATGTGACGTCCTTCATATTTCCAAACCAAAAATTGTATAGGAGGAAGACACTCTTGTTGCAACCGCAACAAGAAACCTTTCTAGTATTTCAAATCTTTTATAGTTCATATTATGTTTTATTACATGATCAGATATTATTGCCGATTTTGCTTATTTCTGATTGGTGGAGACGCTGTTTGATAGAGTGAACCTCAGAGTCAAAAGCGATCTATTCGGGATTAACGCGTGCGTGACTAGACCGAGAACAGGCCAAAATTTTATTCTTGAGTTGGTATTTTCAATATTTTCATTTATTTGGTTAAATTATGAAAGTGTACGTTCAATACTTGTATCGGTATTTTTCATCCCAATATGAGATTGATATGCATAATTCCGATTATGTGATAAAAAACTAAAAAAGAATTCAGAGCAAAAAGTCACCAAAACAAGTTGGAAAGTGAAAGTAAAGTTGTACACAGAAAAGTGACAAGAAATCTTACTTAAAGGAATTAAGTGATGATAAAGGAAATGTTAAAAAGCAACTTATTACATAACTAACCGAAAAATTTAAGGTATGAGCAGATTCTGAAAAAAAATGTATAATTGTAAATTCTACCACTTTTCAAATGCCCTTGTCTCAAGCCAAAATACGAACTCAGGAATAAATTTTGGCCTGTTCCCGGTCTTGTGCGTGACAAGTTCGTGCGTTGATTTTTGTAGTGTTCGACCTGTGACTTCGCGTATCATTACAATGTATATGTTAATAAAATCCTGATAACCAAAATCTGACCAAATCTGTATAGTCACGAGTAGACCTCATCAAAAGTCAATAATTGTATAATATTAACCTCACTTAAAGTTATACATGTATTTGCATATAAAATGAAAAAGTATTCTCATGTAGGAATTTGAACCCTTTTGCAAATTAAAGATATATTGTCTTGTACATGCATACCCTACGCCAAGATAGAACCACCGATTATGGAAAAACTTTGAAATTCCCTATTATTGCTGTACGGAATTCCATAAAGCTAACATAATAAAGGAAGTCACATGTACATCTACACACAATATGTACATATTTAGAGAATAAGTGTCTTTTAAAATTTGCATTTTATAAAATTTGTGTTTTGTAACGGGTATGTAACACACAGCATTCAGCCATTCTTATTTATCCGTTGCAGATTCATGTTCAACATTGAAATAATCAAATGAAATTATACATGAAAAAGCTTAAAACTCACGTCCAAAACCATTGAAAATGGACGTAAAAGATGACCTGTCAATATCAATTTCGATGTAGGTTTAATAGCTTAAATCATTTCTAAAAACGACACTGAATTCCTAAGAGCCATTTTGTTTGACCAGATCTTTTTATTGGTAAGTAATATGTCTAACATTTCATTTGAGAAGACTTTTTCTACTGACACCAATAATTTTGACCAAGTGACCTTGACCTACATATTTGATGCACTTTTTAAAAATAAGCCGCATCGCAGGCGAATAAGCATTCCTTGGATTGGGTCTCCGCGGAATCAGTTTGCAGGTTAGAACAACCGTCCCGGAATGTTTCTGTAGAGAAAACTGGCATTACTAGTCTAGATATATCTACGCGACGCGTTTGTACAAGCATCTGCAGAGCCATTCGGATCCCCTCGCCCTTTATTTGTAACGGCATAAAAAGACTCGGATGCCAATGGTGGAAGGTTTTACATCAAATCGATGTAAAAGTAAAAAGGCACTTTTTCAACATTCAAAATTCTTCAACTTGAGTGAGTTATATTGTGAGTAACATATTTGTCAGTAACGATCCAATGTTGGAACTTGTATTTCATGATAAATTACAATAAAACTAATAGATCAACGGGGAACTATTTTCAAAATGGCGCCGTCTGACGTCCGAGTCTTTTTTCGAAGGAAAAGGTCGAGGTTGATCCGAATGCTGCAGAGCGTATGCATTACGACGTCACAATCGTTTACATGCGAAATGCAACACGTACCTCTCCAATAGTTTTATCTCAGGGAATTGACCCTTCCGAACGCAGGAAAAAAATTGAGAAATTCCATGACGTCACAATGCAATTTCGATGTTTGACCGAGGTTCGAAGCTTGTTTGTCCGAGGTAAAAGCATTGTGACGTCACGAAATTTTGCATTTTTTCCCTCAAGAGGAAGGGTCAATTACATTGATTGTACATATGTTCAAAGATAATTGGTAATATGGAAACGTCGTGACAAGAGAGATTCACACGGGGATAGATATTTACGATTTGAGAACGACGTTTTAAAAATGAATATTTTATTATTTCAATATTTTGAAAGTGTTACTATGTATACATGTTCGCATGCTTTAATACTATTCCGTTTTCCCCAGAAATTATTTTGTCTGTAACGGACTCTTAAAATAACAATATTTTGTTCATATCTGAAACTTATGTTTGAATTTACCTCTGATGGAAACACCCTTCAAATGATTGATGTATTGTATGAATATTTTGCACACACCAAATTCATTTATATATATCTATACGGAAACAAAAACAGTTTCATTTCTATATCAGCAAAAAATTGTAATATTTTCAGTCGCGGCAAATATTTTCATTGCCTGCACTTCTGGCCTAATCTGCCGACATGTAAATATCTCCATACTGCAAAGGTAAACACATTCATGTAATCTGTATGTCATCAGACCGAGGATTCACAAAGGTGGCGAAATGAAATTTAGATTAAACCAAAACAAATTATTTCAACTTGATGAATAGGATAAACATTTACTATTTTATCACACACTGCAAGCCAGATGCTATTGATTTAAGAGGAAATAGGAAGAAGTTTATATGTTTCGCCAATAGCTTTTTTTCCACAGAGAGACTCTTAACAGTATGCTTATCTGATAGCGCAGAAGCCGGCTTTTCCTAACGTCTACGGAAATTGGTTTTTAACTTGGACGAGAGAAAAAAATCAAATCTTGATGTCTTGAAATATTAATTTTCCTGGCATTTGGAATCTGACAGTATCTTAAATTCTTGGAAAAAAGGAAATTAATATATGCTCACTGCGTGGCGTTTGGTTGACAGATTGAAAGGGATCTCAGTGCATTCCTATACATGCCTCATGGATGATTCAGAAATTTGGGCGATCAGTTTAGTTCACAATACTTGATCCTGCCATGACTTTGAGCTAATTATCATAATTATGTTTTTTGTTTAATTTACATTTAGAATATTATGTAAAACGCTCATACAGGAGAATTTAAAAAAGAATCTTCGCAATACATGGATTTATCCCGCATGCTGGGTGTCGGGCCGATTACTGGGTCAGGACCCCTTCCCCTTAATTTGGTAAAAAAAAAGCAATATTGATTTTCCAAATTGTAGGCTTGATTTCCTGAAGATCATAGGCTGGGCTACCCCTTGAGAAAAAAAAAATTCAACATCCGCATACATGTATGATCAAAGGTGAAAATAAGACAAATATTTGTTTTTTCGGAGCAAAAAAAAAAAAAAAAAAAGAAAGAATTATTTGCAGTTTCAAGCAAAACAGTGAATAATACTTTTTCTGATAGCTATATTGATATATAGGAGGAATGTGTGTAATTAATTAAATAGGATATCTTTTACTACTTGTAACCGAAGAGAATGTGGAAAATAAACATTATTTCATTAGTAATTGAGGCATACAGACCAAAACATGCAGTGATACCGACCGTACCCTTACCGACAATAGATTACACACTCATAACACGGTGTGCCCCTTCTAATTAATTATTTGAATGCTCTAAGCTCTGATATCATTAGGTAAAAGTCAGCTCTTGTCGAGATTACAGAACCATCAAAATGACATAGTTATCTTAGTAATTACATAGTTATCTCATTAATTACATAGTTATCTTCGTTAATTACAAACGGAATCACAATGTTTCAGTTTGATTGTCATTGTAATGCCATTCATGACCTAGGTACTCGATATTGTGTTTGTAAAAGTGATGAAACTTTTGGCCGACTCCAAAAAATGTTTCAACTAAGCTTTATGTAATCATTCTATTATCTAACGGGGCGTCAGCAAATCATCACAATCATAAGTGTACTTTACCCATCATAGTTTATCATAACCCCGTGAACAGCTGTTATATTTCACCGTCATGTCAGCCAATCAAAATGTAATTATCATTAAAAAAAAGAAGACAGAGAGAGCACTATTTATACACTGCTCAGACTGACGGCAACAATGCCCTTTATAATTCTACAATAATAGTAAAACACATGATGAAGAGGGCAAATGTTTTCCCCATATCATTTTTATGATATTACAAGTAGCACTTGCCAGTGAATAATAGCCTATATATCTTCTAGTTCAGGAATTTTCAGTACATTATTTAAATTGAAAATTGGCAATGATCTCGCGTTTACCTATTTTTGTAATTTGTCGATTGTTTATTGCCGTCTCCCAACGCGATGCTTGAAAATGATTTACTATGACTATAAATCAGTTTTTAATATATTTTAAACATATTGCTATATCGTTTCACTCCAGATAAACTCATCCATCTTGTTTCTTCCAAGCGATTATAGGTAGCGCCACTGGAATAAATACGCGAAAGTACAAAAAATGTACCCACTGACATACGAGGATGCCTGATTAGATGATAGGAAATGCATGCCTTGTGTACTATTGTAAAGGACTTAGTGTTAGAACATTTTGTTTTATCTTAAATTCTGTTTAGTGTTGAAGATATTCTTATCAAATCTCTTGTAAATAATTCATATATTAATTAAGTTCAATCAGCTCATGACGAGTTTCCATAAAAAAAAATGGAATTTTCATTCTCTGTTATTATATAGATGGTAACCTCTTTTGACAAAATGAGATTGTTATTATATAGAGTGTAACCTTCATTGACAAAATGAGATAAATTCATTGCAAGAGACATTCAAGTATCAAATAGGGTACATTTGTAGATAAATAAAGTTCAGGAAAAACGAAGTGTTCCTTCCAACTTTTTTTATCTGGTACATGTAACAACCTTTATGGCGAAAAATGCCGTTACAGTCTGCTACTTAGATTAGATAAATATATAGCCCTACAAAGTGACCATCATGAACCAAAAGAATAAGGGGGGGTTGGGCAAATAGATACAACAATAAAGAATATGTTCTTTTTGGGAGAAAGAAATTATATGAAGTCGAAGAGCTGAAGGATCAAAAGTATAAGGGAGAGCAGCCAGACGCAACAATGCGGCATTAGTTCTTGTGGAAAAACGTAATCCATGTTAAATACAATGTCGAACAGTATGAGGTGGATGACATTTCTACAATATGAAACATGCATGTGTCCCAAAAGAATTTAATGATATTATAATATCTATTTTCCAAATTAAGAAAAGAAACGCTTTGTCTTTATATATGCAAAAACTAAGTCACTTTTGTTAAGTTATCATAGTCAACTTCACAGGAAATACCATACTCTAGATGATAATTATATATATATATATATATAAATAGACAAGTGTCACTTACCATATTTAGAAAAAAAGAATGTGCTATTATTTACAACGAAGAGTATTTTCAAGTTGACGCTCTTCAGACTTCGCACTCCGTACTCTGCACTAAAGAAATCAAGTGCAATTTTAAAAGTAAACTTTGTTCACATAATAGACGAAATTACACTTGAGAGCTTTAAACATGTATATTCATACATAAAAATATATATAAATCCTCACATTAAGTATTCTAAGTTCATCGGGGTAACAACAATGTACGTTTGTGACATAGTCCCCTCCAAGTGCGGTGTCCAAAGTCCGCGAACATGAAAAATGTCTATTAACTACATGTAATAGTCTTAAGACGTTTCTAATTCGTAAGAAAATAACTTAAGCTATTTTCACAAAGCCTAATGAACCGTTTAAATTGTTGAAGACAATGGATGACTTAGAAATCTTAAGACTCCAAGTTAGGCAGGACATTTTAGCCAATCAGTCCTAAGATAAAAACATTCTCCGTATGAAAAACCGAAACCTTTGGAAAGATAATAACAAAATAAATATTCCATAAATAGCTTTTTTACAGACGTAAAAGAGGATATTTTCTTTTTCTGGCGTAAAGAGTCAATAGTTTAGTTTAAGTTGTATTTACTCCTGAGTAGCAGGTATACACAGCCAATTGTACCTCACATGAAATTCATATGTAATGAGCATCATGTAAATCACTTCAACATGAAAGTTCATGTGAAATTCATATAAATTTTACATAAAATTTATGTGAAAAAAAATTCACATGAATTTCACATAAATTTACTTCACATCAATTTTACATGAAATTATCTTTGTTACCTTCAAGCAAAGTGGACTTTACATGCAATTCGTTTTAAAAACTTCACATGAACTTTTGATGTTCATTTAATGTTCGTGCTCGATTCACATTAACTTCATGTGAACTTTTATGTAAAGTTCATGTAAATTTCACATAAATTTCATATGAGGCACAATTGGCTCTGTACATGTACAATGTACCTTATCTCTCTGTTAAAGATTGTTTGAAGAATACTTCGAGTTTCCTCAACATTCAATTTTGAACTAAAGAACAAGTTAAATGTACTTCTTTTATGTCAATTGTAATTGGAAAATCAGCCCTGTATATATTTTTTTCGTTTCCTGTATTTCGCTGGAACTTTGCCCTCCATATTTTCTGTTATTATCGTAAAACCAATGCTGAAGAGTGCCTTTGTGTTCTTGATAACATTTTTACGATGTCATAAGTAGCTCTTGTTCATAACATAATAGCATGCAATATGTATAGGAATTTCCAATTTGCATTCTATTTTTGATATTTAAAGTGATGGATATAATGTAGGAGAAACAATTATGTTAGAAATAACGTGTACGACAATACATTGATTTTTATTGTAATTTTTTTACTGAAATGACATCTATTTCAAAATTGATAAATGGAAGAAACATCTTTTCTTAACGCATGATGTCGTATTTCTAGAAACCAATGTATATATTAATGTTCGAAATAAAGTACGAAGGAGATCAGTTAAAAAGTTCGTTTAAACATTCGTATAGGACAACATGCAATGATAATAGAAAAAAATACGCATTGATGGATACTTCATTAAGGTTTTTTTTTGTGTTGTGATGAATAAATACATTCAGAGAAGTACCGTTTGAGTAATAGAAACATATCATACATTGTGTCAGCTGGCAAGAATCTCACAAACTAAATATTCTTCGTGATTTAAAAAAATGTTTGAAGTAAAATCGTATTAGACTGCAATGATTAATCTTAATGAGGAAAATAAATACTGAACACACTTTTATTATTGTGCAATTGTACATATTTAAGATGACGTATGAAGTCTAAAGGAGAAAACTATCGCGAGCTTCATGAAAGAGCAAATTAAGTTCAAGGCTCATGGATGTGTTGACAAAATAATTCTAATACTAAATACCGCTTAAGTAGTTTTATTACTTCTTAGAATATGTACAGGATATGTGAGAATATTGTTCACAGGTTCACATTTAAGCTCTTCTGTCCCTATGGAAATCTGTCCATTTCATGAACAGAAGATTCTACTTGTATTTGTCTGCCCCTTGGCTACGAATCCGTCATTCGTGGCTTAAGATGAAATGCTTTTATCAAAGTTAATGGAGATGACTAGCAATCACCGACACATATTGAACTTGTCCATTCCATAGAGTAAGAAACGTCAAGATGTTGTTTTCCTAGAAGAATACGATTTGGTGAGCGTCCTCATTAATAAAGGTCAGGTCGTTTATGGTCCCGGGAATCGCGAAAAGTTCGATCATAATTAAAAATCTTATAAATCTTCATCAATATGGTAAGGCAGATCAAAGCGATTAGAGAAAATTACCTACAACTCTCGTCTGATGCACTAAGATCGACAAGTGGTGTCGTCAAAACTAATAACCACTGGCTAAAATATTTTATTTCGTTTTTCTCTCAAATTTGTTTAAAGTTCGTCAATTGAAGCCGATTCATTAAAATTTCTTACTTAAAATATATATCATCAATTTAGAAATAAAAGGAAGGATTGGAATCTAAAATTAGTTTGCATCATTTGGTATTTTTGGACGTAACTTTCACAGTCTTTGGTTATATTTCATTGTTTGGATTGAAAATGAAGGTAAATCTGTCTGGTCTATGCTGCAAATTTATCTGCTTTGAAATGATGTTATGAATTTGAAGACATTTAACATTGGAATACTTGTAACATTTGATCTGTTCTTGGGGTTGCAACTGTTCCAAGAAAGTGTAATGATTTTTTTTTACCATCTCGACTTTGAGACTACATAACTGATGGGTACGTTTTATGTTTATGTATTATAAGGTTTTCAGATTTGGTTTGTGTGAAAATTGATATAGACAGATCCAGTGGTTTGAACTAGAATTGTTGTTTTCGTTTGTTATGGACGTTAAGTATATCGATAACTTTTAGAGAATATTGCACGTCTTTTATTCATAGCATCATTTGAGAACAGATACATCTGCAACATGTAGCAAATCATCAATCATTCAGAGGGAACATTTAAATCATTAAACCTTTCCTAAAACCCGGGGTACAAATTCATTGTCTATTACTAGTGTTGCAAATCGACCCTTGAATGCCAAAACAATGACATATGTATGTAAAGGTGTCATTATTGATGTATGTTCTTTCTCCTGATTGAACATACTTACATAAGACACATGCTTTTTCCATGATTTAAAAGAATTGAGTTCACGTTTAACACTGCTAAAGTTAGACTGTGTTTGCATGCAATGTATCATTTTTTGTCTTCCTAATATCGTATTAAAGATTGTAATGGTTATCACCAAGAACTTGGAAAGTTTAAGATGCAACTCCGAAGTAATCAGATATGAAAATGAACTATCATTAATCAAAGACCGCATAATATGATTAACAAAACAAGCTGTCTAAGGACGGTCACTCTTCTTAGAATAATTGAGATTGATGCCGCGGTCAACATTCTGTACAATGGCCCTTATACATGAAGCTTGAACGGAAGAAAGAACAAGAAAGAAGGGGTCTCAAAAAGTACATGCATTTGATATTTATGTTAGATTTGGTGAGGATCTATATAAGCAGGTTGTAGGGATTCCTGTAGGTACTAACTGTGCGCCTCTTGTTGCAGACTTATTTTTATACACTTACGAAAAAGAATTTATCCAAAATCTTCAAAAGCAACGGAAATTTGATGATTTGAAATGTTTCAATAATACTTCTAGGTATCTGGATGATATTCTAACTATTAACAATCCAGCTTTTGAATTATATAAGATTGAAATTTATCCACAAAACTTAACACTTTACAAGGGGCAAACGTTACAAACACAGAATCACCATTTCAGGACCTAAATATCAAAATTGTAAACTGAAAGATTTATACAAGTGTATATGACAAAAGAAATGATTTTGGATTCAACATAGTAAATTTTCCCTGGCTTGACGGTGATGTTCCAAGACTACCGTCATACGGCATTTATATATCACAGCTCATCCGGTACACTAGACCATGTACTAATATTTTGGTTTTTCACAGTAGAAATTTACAAATTACCAAGAGACGCTTAGGCCAAGGTTCCCGATTTCATAAGATAAGACATTCTGGAAATTTTACAAAAATTACAGTCAACTTCTTTAAAAATTCGGACCCATACCAGCAACAGAGTACATTATTTTGGGTATTACACAACCTGCCGTTTACGGTGATATGATGAACAAAATTGAAAGGATCAAAGGTAGACTGTTTCCTAATCCTGCATGATCTTAATTGTACTTATATTACATAATGAAAGTGAAATAAATACCAGTTTAAACTAAAGGTAGACTGCATAACCATCGAAAATGCGTCAGAATCAACAAACGTCTTTTTACACCGTGGATATGATCCTAATGTCACAAGACAGACACTAGGCTTGGTACTTGAACAATCTAAAGTTTTGTACCAGCGCATTCTTAAAACTTGCACTCTGACTGAATGTGACGACGGGACTCCATGACGGCCCCGTCCAAACCTCTTTTAAATAGAATACAGGGTCCCGAACACATATCTTCTCTGAATGTCAGTCGGACTCTCCGGGTGATAACATAAATGAGCTCGCTACAGCCGACAGAGCATGGACTGTATTACGTACGCCCTCTTTTTATATCCATTTACATTTTCATCTGTGTTGCTCGGGCCCCTGTGTTTTGCGGTCTTGTTTGTGTGTGATCATTAGTGAGGAGGTTGTTCTACACCGTAATTGTACGTTCTACGAGACCTCTGAGTTATCGGAAAAGTGAGAGGGTTGTGCGCACGTAACCAATGATAACCACACCATTTGCTACTTGTGTTGCAAATGGCCGTCTAAAGTCGGCACCGGTTACCCATTGGTCTGGTTGGTTTATGTGTAGTCTTTTGTGTTTGATGTTTATATGTCGTTCGTCTCTTTTTCGTATCTTTGTGTGCTCGTCATTGTGTTTTCGCATCGGATGTTTTGCTGTTGGTGCTTCTTTTATGATAACATATACATGTAGAACTTGATGATCATTGCTCTAAGAAAATCAGATACATGTACCATGCAGTGGACCTATTTTCTTTCGAGAAAAACATATGTCACTATATATGTGAACTGTTTGATGAACATTTTCATTGTAAATCATCATCTAAATGCTATCTGAATAAACCCTGCGCACAATTTTGACACCCTCGCTCTTTGCATAATAGATATAAGAAATTTTAGAATTAGTTGAGGAGGCGTTTAACTGAACTGTTTTTCATTCTAAATTTTAATCATTTAAGCTTAGTAGAAGGTTGCAGTATGGTCAGTAAAGCACTCAGTGCAAAAACACAGAGAAGATAAGCACATCAAGAGACGTAAAAGAGACGTACAACATAGATACATGAAACACGAAAGATCACACATAAATCAAATAGACCAGTGGGCAATCGGTGCCGATTTAGGACGGCAAACTGTCACATAGGTTGCAAATGGTGTAGATATTCGGATTACATGCGCATAACCCTTCTATGTATTCCGGTTACCCAAGTGTCTCGAAGACGCACTATTAATACAGAGAAAGTATGTCCTTTACATGGAACCAAAATTTCAAAATTATCATGGACTCTTGTGAGGAATCTGCAAGACGTTGGGCAAAGGAAGAGGATGTACAGCTCGACACCCTTTCCGAATGGATAAAATCCATCAGAGGGTTACTTTTATCTAGTATTAACCGATTAAAATCAACTGTGAACACCAGATTCGAGTCTATATTTAAAGACCCTGATGTTATCACAGAGCTTAACTACCTCCAAGAACATTATGTCATCACACCAGTGGACAAAGCCTCAAATAATTACACATTTACTTGCAAAAAGTACTATTTCGACAGTCTAGTTAAAGAGTTGGGTCTGAATTCGACGCCTGGAAATCCCACTTACACCCCAACAAACCTTTCGGCCTCTGAAATAATAGATAACCACAAATCAGCTCTTGCTTCCTTTGGCTTCCACACTAACAATTTAGATTTAGATTTACCATACTTATACTGCATACCTAAAATGCATAAGAATCCGTACAAATAACGTTTCATCGCTGGTTCCTCAAGATGTTCTACCAAGTCTGTATCGATCTTACTCACCAAAGTTTTATCTGAAATCAAATCTGGGCTTCAAAAATATTGTTCGACAGTATATTCTCGCAGTGGTATCAACCAGATGTGGATTTTAAAGAATTCGAAGGAACTTTTAGAACATCTGAAATCCACCCATTTTAGTAAAGTCCATTCGATCAAAGCCTTTGATTTTTCGACACTTTACACTACAATTCCACATTCTAAATTGAAAGAAAGACTCGCAAAAATTATAAGTAATGCGTTTACAAGTAAGAACGGTAATCACAAATACAAATTTATTGTTGTGAACTATGACAAAACCTACTTTGTAAAAGAAAAATCCGATTCTGAAAATAAGTACACTGAAACAGATATTATTCAGATGTTAAACTTTTTGATCGACAACATTTTTGTGGTGTTTTGAGGAAAGGTCTTCCAGCAAATTGTCGGAATTCCAATGGGGACCAATGGTGCCCCACGCCTTGCCGACATTTTCCTTTACTCGTGCGAAGCTGAATTCATTCAATCTTTGGTCTCTGAAGGGAAAAGATACTTAGCTTCTGACTTCATCTTCACTTACAGATACATAGACGATGTGTTGTCCATCAATAATCCAAAATTCGCGGATTATTTGAGAAGTATCTATCCTTCAGAGCTTGAAGTCAAAGAAACTACAGAGACAAATAATTCAGCATCCTATTTGGACATAATGTTGTCCTACGACACTGATGGTCACATGAACACCTAACTCTATGACAAACGTGACGACTTCAATTTCAGCATTACAAACTTTCCCTTTCTGAGTAGCAACATCCCTTCATCGCCAGCTTATGGTGTGTTCATACTTCAGTTGATACGCTATGCCAGAGCAAGTACCAAATATACGGATTTTGTTCTGAGAGCTAGGCGTCTTTCAGATAAGCTTCTCAGTCAGGGATATGTTTGTGACCGACTAACATCGTCACTGAGGAAGTTCTATGGTCGATATGGGGAACTCGTCATACACTATGATGTCCCACTCTCCAAAATGGTGGATGATATTCTGTCATAGACCATTTGAACCATCCAACCAAAGATTGTACTCTATGTCTTCCGAAATGGAAGTAACCGGATGTGACATTTCTACCGAACTGAAGCGGCGGGTGTTGCATGCAAGCAGGAGATGCTTACTCTTCCTGGGCACCTGATCTCACTTCCATATCGGGAGTTCGCTTCTTTTCATATGGTGGAAGTTTTTGTTTGTTTGTTTTGGTTCCTGTTTTATCCTGATTTTGTATGCCTTCGGTTTCTGATTTTCTGAATTATCGACTTTGTGCTTTATACAGGGATATGGTCAGTTCAGTTCAGTTCATTTATTTCTTAATCCATATTTGTCCATATTTGTCATTGTAGTGTTAAATAACACCCGCACTGTAAGATGACAAATACAAGACAGCATAACGCGGGGCCCAAGCAACACAGATGGATATGTAAATAGAAATAAAGGGTGGGGGCGTACGAAATACTATCCATGCTTTGCCGGCTGTAAAGAGCGCTTACATGTTATGACCCGAGGCGTCCAACTGACAGTTAAAGAGGGCACGAGGTTGGGACAGGGTCCGTCATTCAGTCCCGTCGTCTCAGTCATTCAGAGCACAAATCTAAAGGATACACAAGTACAAGTCAGTAATTTGTACAATGAAGAGTGTTCGTCTGGTAACATTAGGATCATATCAACGGTATAACAGATTCTTACGCTATTTCGATGGTTATGCAGTCTACCTTTGATCCATCTAATCATGCCTATTATGTTACCATAAATGGCAGGTTGTGTAGGTAATTCCGATAATAGAGGTATATTGTGCTGCTTGCAAAGGTCCGAATCATACACAGCCAATTGTGCCTCACATGAAATTCATATGAAATGAGCATCATGTAAATTTCACATGAAAGTTCATGTAAAATTCATATAAATTCTACATAAGATTTATGTGAAAAAATATTTCGCATGCATTTCACATAAATTTCCTTCACATGAATTTCACATGAACTTTTCTAAGAGAGCTTCACAGGAAACTGAATTTACATAACATCCATGTTAAAATCTTCACATGAATTTCATGTGAAAAATTTCATGTAAATTTCATGTTTGTGCTCGCTTCACATAAATTTCATGTGAACTTTCATGTAAAGTTCATGTAAATTAGACATGAATTTCATATGAGGCACAATTGGTTGTGTAGAAGAAGCTGACAGTAATTTTTGCAATAGTACACCACTTAGAGTTTCGCTGATGGGGATTTATTAAATTAAAATCTTAGCACCATCCTTCCAGAAATTTAAATTCTAAAAATAAAACCAGAGGGCGCTAGTGAAATGGATTTTAAATCCTACCTTTTTTATTTGGACGGCTTATGAAAAGCACTTTGACTGAAGCATCACTGATGAGAATTTAATATTCGAAACACGTGTCTGGTGTATGAAAATTTGTTTGAAATTTTCTTCAAGAAATAATAGAAGACTTCGTATTATTATTATCAGTAGCATGTTTTCATGGTGCCCCATATTTAAAAAAATTCTATAAGGCATATATGGCGAAGAAATGTCTGTCTAGAGGGCGTTTGTCTGGCACCAGAATTTGACTATGTGCTATTATGATCATAATTCATCATTTAGCTGTCCAGGGATACAGATATTTTCACAATTCATGTCAATTTGTCATGTATTAATGTCAATAAACCCATGTATTAATAACTCCATGTATTAATAACTCCATGTATTAATGATTCACAATTATTCCATGTATTATTATGCCAAATTTGTCATGTATTAATATCAATAATTTCATGTATTTTCTAATTCCATGTATAAATAACTCCATGTATTAATGATTCCCAATTATTCCATTATTAATGTCAAATTTTCATTTATTAATGTCAATAATTAATTACATGTATATCAAAATTGTTCCATGTATTAATGTCAATTTTTTTTTATTAATTATTGTAAATTTGCCCATGTATTCAGAACTCCATGTATTTATGATTCACAATAATTCCCATTTTAATGTCAATGTATTTTGGTACATTTTTGAACATGATAATTGTCACATTCTTTGGCCATATTACATTGTTTATATTAAAGATCACTGGCGACTGTTAAGTATCCGAAACGTGCATGTCTGGTCCATGCTGCAAAATCTATTCTTAAATGATGCTATTGAATTTGAAGATGTTTAACATTTGTACTACTTGATGAGCGTCACTGATGGACCAGGAATCCGCGAGGGAACATGTAGCCATATGCGATCAACTTCGGTTGATCGTTTCTTCAACGCATTCAAAAAATTTTGTGATCAAATTTCTTCAAAGTTTTAAAACGTGTGTCCTGTAGCATCATATGTTTAGTATTTTTGGACATAATAATTGTCACATTCTTTGACCATATTACATTTTTTTAAATTAAGGATCACTGACGAGGGTTAATTACCAGAAACTTACATGTCTGGTCCATGCTTTAAATTTATCAAATCTTAAATGATGCTATCGAATTTGAAGACGTTTAACATTTCCAAACTTCCACTCATTTACACGTCTCAATACCTCATATGTAGTAATAATATACGTCGGGTTTGCGAATAGTACTAACTAGTTTTTGCAAAGTAGTCATATTTAATATCTGTTCTTTTTCTCTGATAGCCACATGCTTTTCTTTGATTTTGATGGGGACGTATATTTGATTTTGAAGAAAGACAACTAGTTACATGAGTTATGACTTTTTTCGACCGCCATGCATTCCATGTCCAATCAGTTATCACCAAGTCTGTCTAACATGGAACCCTGGTATCAGAGATTACAAAGAAACATTATTAATCAAAGACCACATAATACAAATGAACAATCGACACTGTCATTGTAAGGCCATCCAATTTACAGTAATTGATATAACGAAGATTAATTTCATTGTCAGCGTTTAAATGCAAAATAGGATATACAAATGCTTCAGTCTTGATCACACTTTTATTCATCAGTTCATTAACCTTGACCGTTATAATTTACAATCAGTCGGGCCAACTTCACCCCTGGATTCCCTTATCTTTCCAATGACATTGATTAAAGAAAGGATGGGTTCTCCAACAACACTCGGTTGCAGCACTCACAGCGAAACTCCAAAACACCCAACGCAAAAACAAAGAACAGACACTCACGTAATATACGTAGAAGGAAACTTGTGTACTACGGGACTATTCTTATGCAGTCATCGACATAACTTTCTGCATTTAACTGACTTTTTTCTCCTTTTTTAGAACTTGTATTTGTTCTAGCATTGTTCCATGACCAACCAAGGGATTCTATGAAGGACACCCTTAGTATCCCATTAAAGAAGAGTACGTACTGATCCCTTGGTCTCTTTAAAATGGTTTTGGGTGTCTGATAATGAATGCACTTCAGCTTTCAGGCAACATATTTTTTTTTGTTTTTTATCTGGGCTAACAATTAAGGGATTGTTGAGGATCTTCTTGAAAGTTTATATATTATATTTGAACTACAGGTATATATATTCGTTATATTGCTACCGCCAGACTGACAACATATATGAGACCCTTATTAACGTCTCCAGACTTAAAACGTTTTAACTATTCATCTGTAAGAATGTAAATAATTATGCAATGTATTTAGCAATAAGCAATAAAGGTCTTTTCTTAACGTGTCTATTTCAGTCCATTTATGCCTAGAATGATGTGCATGATTATGTAGCCCAAACCTAGTTCTAAATTATTGATAAAACATCCGTTAGAAAAGATTTTCAATTAGTTTGCTTTTTATGATAAACCTCATAAAACAACAAAATTGTGCGTGTTGAAACATATGATCACAATGCATTCCTCCTATTATGCAAAATAATTTCCCAATTTCTATTAATATAGACCTAATGGCAGTACGGTATCTAGAACATTAAACCTAAAAATATATCCTATTCCTAAAAGCCCATTTATCATCGATGTATAAAAGCGTGTTCATTAATTGATGCATCAAAGCTAAATGCTAATTAGTATAGGGGATTAGATGTGTAATGTTGGGTATTTTATATAACCGTAAATGAAACATCCTTCCTCGGAAGTCTATTTATATTATGAAACCCTTTTTTATTATTTCTAAAAAAGACATTGATAAGACAAATAAGATAGCTTGTTTTACTAGGTTAATATTTCATGTTACAAAATACTCAAAGTGTTCGATGTCCCTTTGACGTCTCTTTCATTGCTATTTATTCTGTGGTTTACAGAGAGATTTTTTGGTTCCTTTTTGTTAGTGCTGCAACCGAGTATTGTTGGCGATGCCTTTCTTTCCTCTACACGGTTTGATTTATTACTTCGTTTGTCTGTCTGTTAATATTAGTGTTCTGGATTATCTAACTGTCTCGTAGTGATTGTTGAGTATTGTTTCTGTTGGTACGTGTGTATTCCGCTGTTTTCTTAGAACGTAGTGTTATTAGAGATCTCATTTCTGTTCTTTGATGTAAATCTTGACCATCAAGCAGATTTTGCTTTAAGGGTAACATGTCTTAGTCCATGCATGCATACTGGCGACTCTACCTGTGCAAGTAAAGATGATGAATTTTACGTCATTATCATATTTCAGGACCAACAATGACATTTCAGTAATTTATATATGTACAACCAATGTAATTCCCCGAGATGAAACTTTTGAAAAAGAGCGTGCTGCATTTTGCATGCAAACGCTCGTGACGTCACAATAAATAAGCTTTACAGAGATTCTGCCTCTGTAACTGTTCTAACTTGTAAACTGAAACCGCGGTGACCTTAATTTTAACATAACTGTTTTACCCGGAAAACGCGATCATTTCAGAAAATCAAAATGAAACTGACAATTGTGGTGCATGTATATAGTATAAAAGGCATAATTATGTTTTGGTACGAGTATACAACACACAGAAAGTACATGTGTCGCATGAAGTTCAATAAATGCACTTCCTGTGTGTTGCATACTCTCCTCCCTTCTTTTCATAACAAAAATCAAATTAAGACAAATTTTCTATAGAACCAGGTACCATCAATGTATGACAATTCAAATGGGTTTCCCCTGGCTTGATGGTGATGTTCCTAGATTACCGTCCTATGGTATCTATATTTCACAGCTCATTCGGTATGCTAAAGCATGTACTAGTGTTTTGGATTTTCATAGTAGAATTTTACAAATTACCAAGAAACTTTTAGGACAAGGATTTCGCTTTCACAAACTAGTAAAGACTTTCTGGAAATTTTACAAAAATTATTGTCAACTTCTGAAATTTGGACCAATACAGGCAACAGAGTATATTACTATGGGTATTTCACAACCTGCATTTTATGGTGACATTAGTAACAAGGAAAGAAGGATCAACGATAGACAACATCACTATCGAAAATGCGTCAGAATCATCAAACGCCTTTTACACCGTGGATATGATCCTAATGTCACCAGACGGACACTAGGCTGGTACTTGACCAGTACAGTCTTATACAAGCGCATTCTTAAAACTTGCACTCTGACTGACTGTGACGACGGGACTCCATGACGGGCCCTGTCAAAACCTCTTTAGAGAAGAAAGGGCCCGCGAACACCTGTCCTCTCTGAATGTCAGTCGGACTCCTCGGGTGATAACATACATGAGCTCGCGGCGGCAGAACACTGATTGTATTACGTACGCCCTCTTTTTATATCCATTTACATATTCATCTGTGTTGCTTGGGCCCCTGCGTTTTGCGGTCTTTTTTGTGTATAGTCAACTGACAGTGAGGAGGTATTTTTACACCACAATTTTACCTCTGGGTAATCGGAAAAGTGGGAGGGTTGTGCGCACGTAATCCAGGATAACTACACCATGTGCTATTTTCGTGGCAGATTGCCGTCCAAAGTAGGCACCGGTTGCCCATTGGTCTTGTTGGTTTATGTGTAGTCCTTTGTGTTTAATGTTTCTGTGTTGTGCGTTGACGTTCCTTGTCCCATATGCGTCTCATTTTGTGCTTGTCTGCTTTGTGTTTTTGCATTGGGTGTTTTTGGGTTTTGCTGTGGGTGCTGCAACCTGGTGTTGTTGGAGATCCCCTCCTTTGTCTTACTAAAGGAGTCGTAGCATGAATTATAGAAATATATCAATATGGATGCTTTCACCTCCCGGGCACCTGGTCCCACCTCTAGCTTGCGATGGGTCCGTCGATGCTCACTTTGGTGCTCTATTGTGAGGTAAAGAAGATCCTAACAATAACCTCAAAAGCACTCACAATAAAGTACCAAATTGAGCATCAACCGACCCCTAGCAAGCTCGTGATGGGTTCAGGTGTCCGGGAGGATTTAGCATCCCCTGTTGGCTAGCCGCACCCGCCGTCGATGTCCATGCACGAAAATAAAAACAATATATAAAATGCATGTATTGTTTAACATTTGAACTACTTGGTGAGTGTCACTGCTGGTGGACCAAGAGTCCCCGAGGGCACATGTAGCCAAGTTCGATCAACTTCGGTTGATCGTCTGTCTCTTCAACGCATTCGAAAGTTTCTGTTATTAAAAACTCTTGAAATCTTCAAAACTTGGGTCCTGTAGCATCATATCCCACCCATCCTTCTACGTTTTTCGGTACATTTTTAGACATAATATTTTTACACTCTTTGGCCATATTTCATTGCTTGGATTGATGATCACTGACGAAGGTTAAGTACCCGAAGCGTGCATGTCTGGTCCATGCTGTAATTTCATCCGCATGATGCTATATGATTTGAAGACGTTTAACATTGCACTGTCTGCGAGTGCTGTTGAGATTATCGTCATGATCTTCTTTAACTCTTGGTGTGATTATACTTAAATCATTATGTTTTATTTCACTAAATTTCTAACCAATATTTATAAACCAATAAGGACTTCGCTTTGGATCATGATTGGTCCGATCATATCGAACTGGGATGTATTTTTAGCTAAAAAAATAATGTTATAAAATCTATGCTTTCACAATTCAGTCTAGAATTGAAATGTATTAGATATGGTCATAGCATGTTTTTTTTATACAGCCTGATAAAAACGGTGGAAGAACAGAAATAGTATTTTTTCTGGTCTGACATTGAGTATTATAGCAATAATTCATTTTCATACATTTGTACAGTTCGATATTTCATCCGTACTTCTCGTGCTTTTGCACGATAGACATGTTTAACTTTGACAGAACTGTAAACCATTAAGGATATATGATTTTATACATGTACCTGTGTTCAACAAATATTGGTTTTGCAGCCAAGCTAAATAAATAAGCTAAATTGAACATACATGTACATATTTGTTCTTCAGTTTAAATTTTCTATTTCTTCTCACTTCCCTTTTGCTAAAAGACATGTTTTGTTTGTTTTTTCTTTATGTTTATTTAGTATAAATGCGTCGTCTAGATTCTCAATTACTTTTTTATATTTTTAGATTCCTTATTTTGCGCTAATATTTGAAAAGAGTTTTTGAACTTCCTTTTTTTTTCAACTGCATGGTATTAAAATCAAATTAAAAAGTAAACGGAAGAAAACATATCATCGAAAATGCTGTATTGACATGAAGTGCATCTTTAAGGGAGCCATACAGCATGAAGTACCATGGTATTCTTTTCGATTATGATATGCACGTTCCTCCACTCGTAACTTTAAGTACAAGTCCATTCGTAACTTCTCTCTCTAGAAACTGGAACTTACATTTGTATATGATAGAATAAAGACAATGTGATGATGTAAAGTATCTAGATTTGGTGACTATTTAAGTCACCATGTATTCAGTTAATATCAATACCATACAGTAGTGAACAGATGTCCATGTCATAAAATCTATGCTTATTTATAACACAATCTCCATTTCCTATTTATTTAGACAGATTTGCTAATATTTGTTGAATTTTGTGATTGCAGGTTATCAGACTAGCCGATAGAAAAGGACATTGTCGGTATTCACCGATTTGCAAAATATAAGGTAACTTTTTTTGTTTGACAGAAAATTTGAAATATTCTAATATTCCAGGAAAATGTTGGTTTTTTTTTTAACACAATAGACTGTAATGTAGCTCATAAAGTATTAGATTAAAAAATCTGTAGTTTAGACTGTAGATATAATTGCCCCAAGTAAATGATAATCATTTTCCGCTGATTTAGAAAATTTGATATATTGGATTTCAAGTATGAAATGGAAAGCAATTAGTGGAGAATGTCTGAAAGAGATAAAACTATTATCCTTTAAATGTCACTTATTGAAAATATGAAATAATACTCTACAAAGAAATGATTTATATTGAAATGTACTATGTAGATCATACCTTTGCAATGATTGGCTTAAATCAGAATTGATCATTACGAACTGTCAAATGCAGTTTTCATAAGAATTTATCATATCACGTATGTAATAGTTCCTGATAGGTTTGCAGGTATCTGTCTTTGGCACGAAGGAAATATGAAATTAACAATGTCACACCTCCCCTGCTGAGTTGACGACGTTGTATTATCGTCATGCTTAGTCTTTAATTCAAAATAATGATGATATCTGCGTTACTCAACATTAAACTGTTATGATATTATACATTTCAGAGAAATTAGAACCATTGGGGTCTGCCAATAACAGGATCAACATTAGAAGCATACAGGAATATATTGAGGCTGCCGCAATTTCTCAAAACTTGAAGAAAATGTAACGGATAAAGACAATACAAGAAGACGGAAACATTATGATTTGACGTATTTTGCGTTTATGGATCCGTAATACCGTTTATTTTTCCACAATCTTCGACATTGCAGAGACCTTCATTTCATTTCATGAAAATGGAATAGACGAACAGAGATATATTTTTCTCTCAGAGAATTTTTCTTGTGTTTTTTTTTTTATTTGTGATGCTTTGATGACGGAAGTCGGTGAATTAAAATCATAATGGAAGTTGGGTGTAAATTCACTCCGTACGAGCAGCTTCTACCAGAGCACGTGTTCGGGTTGGTAGCTTGTTCCTACTGTTATATTTACCTATTTGACACATCAGAACCCACGTACTCACTCCAGCTTAACGCCAGAAATCCTATGACATTGATGGCCAAAAATGGAAGCCAGTATCAAAGTGGGACAGCGTTTGTTTCCGATATTAACAATGCCACAACAGTTTCTAAAATCTGTTCCTCGTTGTCGGATAATGATTGTGAACGTTGGGAAACATGTTGTAGAAATGCGGTGAAATGTTGTAAACGCCAATTGACGTTACCGCAGTGGACAACAAACGCTACATATTGTTCTAGAACATGGGACGGATGGGGTTGCCTTGACGACACGTTAGCCGGTCAGACGGGATATGTTCAGTGCCCGTCATATGTTGAACATGGTAACGTAAATTGTAAGTATATTTTTGTACTTAAAATTTATCACCATGTTTTAAAATTCCATATTAATGATTGATAGATGATTGCTAGTATTCATAGTACCTAAAGTTCAAAGCTTCGTGTTGTCCTAACACGTAACATGTGGTTATTTTCACTAGGAAATTTTCGTGATTAAGATATCAAGACATTGCGCGGGGGGTATGAATGATATAATCGTCGCCGTCTTTGTAAGAATGGAAAAGGATTACCTTCGCGTAGGGGAAATTTTGTGAATATCCTAGATTCGTGAGATCCGCGAAAATTACTCCCCCGCATAAAGATCCTCGTTAACAGTAATGGTTAGAATACCCCGGATAAAATTGTATTTCTAAGCTATATAATATATATGATGTAGATAAAATATGAAAATTAATGAAATATACAATAAATATGATGCAATCTCCCACACATGCGTCCGATTTCAGTTCCGCTTTTCTTCACTTTGAAATCTACCTATGCCGTCATCGCCTATTGTTGTCTGCAAGATTCTTGCAGATTGAAACTGGGACTTCGTATTTGTTAATCATTTAATTTCCATTGTCATTTTCAAGAAACGAAGATTCTGATTGGCTGAGAAATTTTGTTGATACATCGATCAACACAATTTTTCACGGAAGTCTATTTATAGCACTATTTTTAGAACTGGGGGTTCCCTCAAACACGAATGAACTCGTTCTGTCGTTGCTGAAAATACAATTTGTTGATGTTTGCTGATCAGTTCAAGGGTACCATTTCTTTTCTACTTACTCAAAAATTAACAATGCATGTAGAATTTGCTCAAATTGGTCCTTATTCCAAACATATAGAGGGACGATCGTTCGCTGTTTGAATCATGGCGGCTGCTATAACTTGTTTTGGCAGACGTATCACTGCGAAACCTTCCGACTTACGAAATATAGTGCGGTGATAAATTGTTTTTAGATCCAAGAAAACAGTCTGTTTTCCATAATGAAATGATAATTCTAATATGACTTGATTCATTTTCCCTATTAAGACAACACACGCGAGTCGGGCTCTATTTCCCAATATAGGCCCTATAGCGATAAGCCACGCCTACCCATTTTCTGAAAGCAGACAAACTGGCTGGAACTGGTTTTTACAGGTCTAAGTTTGGTCATCATTAGAATAGAAATAAAAAATGACAAGCCGGGCTCTATTTTCTCGTAATGCCCGAGCGTCCTCAGCCAATCACATTTATTACCGAGCTGCGTCAGCAGGTTATATCGCGTCCTCAGCCAATCACATTTATCACCTCGCCGCTGACGCAGCTCGGTAATAAATGTGATTGGCTGAGGACGCTCGGGCATTACGAGAAAATAGAACCCAGCTTGTCATTTTTTATTTCTTAAGAAATGAATCTTATATTTTTTCTGTTGATGCAGGTATCACCCGATTGATGCAGTTTTCTGTCCAATTTTTCGGGTGATACCTGCATCAACAGAAAAAATATAAGATTCATTTCTTAAATAAAATATTGCAAATATATACCCCTAAGTATAAATACATTTATGAGGTATATAATGTACAAGCATGTTTCAATGCAATACCATGCAGTATCAGGGATTCTTTCTTCATTCGTACGTTGCCAACACGATCAGCTGAGCGAGAAGTCTCCAATAAAAATACAAATTCTGGCCATTAATCGAAACCTGCCGTCTTAAGACGTAAGTATTGTAAATTTTCATTCATCAAGATAAGAATCGTTTCCTTCCTTGCCCGTTTACTCGCGACATGCCGTACCTGCGATGCCTCTCGAGCTTTACTATTGCGTGAAATGGCGTAAGACAATAGCGATGACGGCCAGGTTATATTGCAAGCCTGAGCCGCCTTTGATCTTGTTGCAAGTTGTATATGATATAGATAAAATATGAAAATAAATCAAATATACAATATATATATGAAAATAAGGGAGAGAGTTATTTTACTCTCGTTTATGAAAAGAATTGATCTCCAACAATAATCGGTTGCAGCACCCAAAGGAAAACTTCAAAACCCTCTAAGTGAATGAGTAAAAGAGGATCCTGACGATAGTCTTAACCGCACTCACAAAAGAACACAAAATTGAGCATCGACGGACTCCAAGAAAAGCTACAAGTGGAACCAGGTGACCGGGAGGAGTAAGCATCCCCTGATTGGCTAGCCGCACCCGCTGTCGATGTTCACACACGAAAGTATATATCAAAATACATGCACTGACTGAGGTTATGTCTATACAGAAATTGCCATAAAAACACAGAAAATACATACACAGAAAGATACGCTAAGTAGACAGGGATCGCCACATACATGAAGGAAGGGAGGATCGAGATCTCCAACAAGACCCCGTTGCAGCATCAACAGTAAAACACCAAAACACCCGATGCAAAAACACAAAAGACGAGTACAGCACGAGACGGAAAAGAGATAAACGACATGTAAACATCAAACACAAAAGACTACACATAAACCGACGAGACCAATGGGCAACCGGTGCTGATTTTGGACGGCCATTTGTCACGCAAGTAGCAAATGGTGTGGTTATCCTGGATTACGTGCGCACAACCCTCTCACTTCTCCAATTACCCACAGGTCTCGAAGAACGTACAATTGTGATGTAAAACAACCTCCTCACTGTAAGATGACCTCACACAAACAAGACATCGACATCAAACCACTAATCTATGCCGACTTAAGGATGGCAGTCTGTCATTTATGTAGCAAATAATGTGGTTATTGATGCGAACAACCATCCCAGTGTTCCTTTTACCCAAAATTCTCGAAGAACGCATGATTGATGGGTATAATATCCTCATCACTGTAAGATGGGCATATAAAAAGACAACAAAAAAGGAAAAGCAATACATGGATGAAAATGTAAATGGACATAAAAACAAAGGGCAAAACACTGCATACCCTGCTGAGCTCTTGTATGAAATTTAATTATCCAAGGATTCCGACCATCATTCAGAGAGGACATGTAGTCTGGACCCTACTATCTCTATCGAGGTTATGACAGGGCACGTCATAGAGTCCTGGCGTGGTAATCAGCACAACTGATTGCGACATTAAAGGGAATACTATGAATAAATGAAAAGAAAGGAGGGGATCTCCAACAACACAAGGTTGCAGCACCCACAGCAAAATCCCAAAACACCCATGCAAAAAACACAGAACAGACACCCACAGAAAGAGACGCAAAAGGGACAAGGAACACCAACTCACAACATAGAAACATAAAAGACTACACATAAACCAACGAGACCAATGGGCAACCGGTGCCGACTCAGGACGGCCATCTGCCAAGTAAATAGCAGACGGTGTGGTTATCCTGGATTACGTGCGCACAACCCTCTCACTTCTCCAGTTACCTAGAGGTCTCGAAGAACGTACAAATGTGGTGTAAAACAACCTCCTCACTGTAAGATGACGTCACACAAACAAGACCGCGAAACGCAGAGGCCCCAGAGACACAGATGAATATGTAAATGGATATAAAAAGAGGGCATGCGTAATACAGTCCGTGCTCTGCCGGCTGTAGCGAGCTCATGTATGTAATCACCCGAGGAGTCCGACTGACATTCAGAGAGGACAGGTGGTCGGGGCCCTGTCTTCTCTAAAGAGGTTTGGACAGGGCCCGTCATGGAGTCCCGTCGTCACAGTCAGTCAGAGTGCAAGTCTTAAGAATGCGCTCGTACAAGACTGTATATTGGTCAAGTACCAAGCTTAGTGTCCGTCTGGTGACATAAGGATCATATCCACGGTATAAAAGGCGTTTGATGACTCTGACGCATTTTCGATACATATGCTGTCTACCTTTGATCCTTCTTATTTTGTTAATTATGTCACCATAAAATGCAGGTTGTGAAATACCCAAAGTAATATACTCCGTTGCTTTTATGGGTCCGAATTTCAAAAGAAGTTGATCATAATTTTTGTAAAATTTCCAGAAAGTCTTTACTAGTTTGTGAAAGCGAAAACCTTGACCTAAAAGTTTCTTTGTAATTTGTAGATTTTTATTATGAAAATCCAAAACATCAGTACATGCTCTAGCATACCGGATGAGCTGTGAAATGTAGATACCGTAAGACGGTAATCTAGGATTACCGTCATGTCATATGTCTTTACCGTAAGACGGTAAAGACATATGACATGTATAACTTATTTCATTAGAAAATAAATTTCGAATTTGAAGTTCAGTTAATTATTATCATTTTACATTATTTACTGCGACATCTGCAGTTCATCAGTGAAGGAAAGAACCTGAAAAGTACTAAGCCCTTGAAAATTAACTAAAAGAGCATATTCTTAACATACATAAATAATGAAATCACATCATAGTTCGTTTTCATTTAAAACAAGCTATCCAAGATATCGATTTTTCTATTAAGACCTAAATGTGGATTTCTTAGAATGATTATAGAGGGATCAAATGAACAATGTAGCCTACAGGGTGTGCTTACTCCTCCCGGGCATCTGGTCTCACCTCTATCTTGCTAGGGGTCACTATTGTGAGTGCTGTTGAGATTATCGTCAGGATCTTCTTTAACTCATTTGTAATTGGTTTTATTTATCTTAGATATCGGCAAAACGCGAAATTAAGTTATTGCATCGGTCTTTTATGCCATTTTTTATGAGAATGCGTACGCTTTCTGCTGTTGGAACCTCTCTATCTCTGTTTTGTTTCATTTATTAGTCTCCTACCGGCTCGCCGGAGAGGACTTATAGTTTCCACCCCGTTTGTCTGTCCGTCTGTCTGTCACACTTCAGTTCTCCGGACTTTTTTTCGATGCTGTTGCATATATTGAACTGATTTTTGGTATGTGGATGTTTCTCTATATGATATAGATCAAGTTCGAGTTTAGCTTCGATTGACCTATTTCTACAAGAGTAATGGCCCTTGAACTTTTCATGAAATCCAGTTTTCCAGAGTTTTCCTCTCTTCTATTGCAGAGATTGGATTGATTTCTGGTATATAAATAGTGTGATACAGATCAAGTTTGAGTTTGGTTCCGACTGAACTATTTTTACAAGAGTTATGGCCCTTGGACTTAGCAAATTTCATTAAATTATCAGTTTTCCGCGGTTTTCATCTGCTCTGTTGCAGGTATTGAATTGATTCTTAATAAATTATATGAATACACCTTAGTCTGATGCAAATCAAGTGTGAGTTTGGTTCCGATTGACTTATTTTTAAAAGAGTTATGGCCCTTGGACTTGGCAAATTTCATAAAATTATCAGTTTTCCCGGATTTTCTTCTCCTCAATGGAGGTATTGAACTGATTCTTGGTATATGAATACACCTTAGTGTGACACAGATCAAGTTAGACTTTGGCTTCGATTGACTCTTTTTCACAAAAGTGAAAGTGACCCTAGAACTTACGCAAATTGAAAAAAAAATCAATTGTCCAGAGTTTCCTTCTTTTCTTTTGCAGAGATTGAATTGATTTTTTGTGTATGAATACATCTTAGTGTGACACAGATCAACTTTGTGTTTGATTCCGATTGACATATTTTTAAGACTTATGGCCCTTGGAATTTGCAAATTTGATGATATTATCAGTTTTCCGGGGTTTTCTTCTGCTCTGTTTAAACGTATTCAAATTTAATAGCATCATTTAAGTACAGATAAAATTTCAGCATGGAACAGACATGCACGTTTCGGATACTTAACCCTCGTCAGTGATCCTCAATCAATGTAATATGGCCAAAGAGTGAAAAATATTATGTCCAAAAATATACCAAAAACGTAGCAGGATGGGTTAGATATGATGCTACAGGACCCACGTTTTAGAAATTTCAAGATGTTTTGATAACAGAAATTCCGAATGTGTTGAAGAGACAGACGATCAACCGAAGTTGATCGAACTGTTGCAAGTAATGAACTGATTCTTGATATAATATGAATACACCTTAGTGTGATACAGATAAAGTTCGAGTTTGGATTTCATTTATCTATTTTCACAAGAGTAATGTCCCTTGAGCTTAGACAATTTCATGAAATTTTCAGTTCCCCGGAATTTTCTTGGCTGTTATTGAAGATAATTCACTGTTTTTGTTTGTTTTTTTGGTATGAGAAGACATTAATATTATTGTGTGATTCATATCAAGTTAACGTTTCGATCCTTTCTTTTTGATTTATTTATTTTTACAAAATTTAGCACCCTTTGACTTAGCGAATTTCATTATTTTTCATATTTCCGAAGCTTATCTGTTACTGCAGATAATAACTTCTTGTTGTGTGGGCATTCATATTTTGGTGCAAGGATATTGAATTTATGTACAATTGAATCGTTTTAGGCAGAGTTGAATGACATAGATTTATGCCGGTAGGGGACTTATATCGCTCAGCGATCAAAGATTTATTTTTTTTCAAGAATTTGAATGCCTATTAATACTGATTTTTGGGTTTGACTTAATCATTAACATTTATATAAATAGAAAAATATCCTTTTGAAAATCTTGACGATATTTCATAAGGGTTAGGGTTAGGTTGTTGATATCTAACAGTGAGGAGGTTGTTTACAACACAATTGTATGTTCTTCGAGACCTCTGGGTAAACGGAAAAGTGGGAGGGTTGTGCGCATGTAATCCACTATAACCACATCGTCTGCTACTGACGTGGCAGATGGCCGTCCTAAGTCGGCACCGATTTCCCATTGGTCTCGTTGGTTTATGTGTAGTCATTTATGTTTGATGTTTCTATGTGATTTGGCATTCATCGTTCAGAAATGTACCATTTCCGTATCAAACTGCGCGTGTCTGCTTTGCGTTTTTTTTTCCTTTTTGGTAGTGGGTGTTTTGGGGTTTTGCTGTTAGTGCTGCAACAGAGTGTTGTTGGAGATTCCCTCCTTTCTTTGATAAAACTCAGACCTCGATCAAACTTAAAGTTTGGCAGCTCCAGAGTGGGTATTTTGGAGTTTTGCTGTTGGTTCTGCAACCGAGTGTTGTTGGAAGTCCCCTCCTTTCTTTGAGATAACTGATCAAACTTAAAGTTTGGCAGCTCCATTTTAATCACTGTTTGTGATAATGTGTCGGAAGCCGAATTCCATCATGATGTGAAAATTACAAGGTGAACGGAAATGAAATTATTTTAACTAATTTAAACAAATAAAACAACATTTTGTGAGTAGGCTTGGTAATTCTCTACTCGGCAATTTCTACGTGCTGAATAATTTATTGGCTTAACTACCGTTAGCAATTTGTAAAATCTGGGAAAAGTGAAGACGATGATGGTTATAATGTAATTAAGTATTTCTGCATTACCCGTTTGGGAGGTCACTTTTGTTGCGATGTCGTGCTGCAGTGCCCTCCGATGAAATTACAGACGTTCAATTAGTTCCCATGGTAAGTCATTCAAGGAAATAAATAAAACGTAATTTTCTCTCTCATTGACTCCGTATCTGGAAAGACGAAATCATTATCGACAGATCAAGAAATTTTAAGGTGGGAATCTAACAGATGGTGCCCGAATATTTCATGTCAACTGTCTCAAAAGTGATTACTCGTCATTGTTCAATCAGCGTTTTATCGTAATGCTAGCTCAATTATGCAGTCCGCTTAGACTTTAATGACCACTTTCCACGAAATTTGTCAATATTAGTTTCTCCGATTCTTTGCTCTTGTTTCTTTAATTCCATTCAGAAAATTAATGGGGCGTCCAAAGTACAAAATGCTTGTGACGGCAAGGATTAATACAAGCTATATATAGCAGATCTTGTCTGTAAATCTGAAAAAAGTTTCCAAGGCAACACATTACTAATATACTTCCATGACAAAACGATACTTTTAATGTACCCTTTAATCTTTCAATACCTTATACATTCTTCAAAAGTATGCAGGAGACGTTAAATGACCCTAACACTAACCCTAACCCTAACACTCTATGACAAACGTGACGACTTCAATTTCAGCATTACAAACTTTCCTTTTCTGAGTAGCAACATCCCTTCATCGCCTGCTTATGGCGTGTTCATATCTCAGTTGATACGCTATGCCAGAGCAAGTACGAAATATACGGATTTTGTTCTGAGAGCTAGGCGTCTTTCAGATAAGCTTCTCAGTCAGGGATATTTTTGTGACCGACTAACATCGTCACTGAGGAAGTTCTACGGTCGATATGGGGAACTCGTCATACACTATGATGTCCCACTCTCCAGAATGGTGGGTGATATTCTGTCATAGACCATTTGAACCATCCAAGCCAAGATTGTACTCTATGTCTTCCGAAATGGAAGTTACCGGATGTGACAGTTCTACCGAATTGAAGCGGCGGGTGTTGCATGCAAGCAGGAGATGCTTACTCTTCCTGGGCACCTGATCTCACTCCCATATCGGGAGTTCGCTTCTTTTCATGTGGTGGAGGATTTTGTTTGTTTGCTTTGGTTCCTGTTTTGTCCTGATTTTGTATGCCTTCGGTTTCTGATTTTCTGAATTATCGATTTTGTGCTGTATACAGGGATATGGTCATTATCCATATTTGTCATGAAGAAGATCCCGACGACAATCTCAACAGCACTCATAATAGAGCACAAATTTGAGCATCGACGGACCACTAGCAAGCTAGAGGTGGGACCTGGTGCCCGGGAGGAGTAAGCATCCCCTGTTGGCTAGCAATATCTACAAAACATGCACTATCTGATATTTTTTCTAAATAGACCATGTCTTATGGCGATCATCTCAGGGAAAATCATTTTAACACTTGCTATCAAACCCTCGCGGGGAAGTTTTCCATGAGCTCCTCACGGCAAGGACGTAAGAGTGACACAAATGAGATAAAGAAATAAAACATGCAACAGGCGACAAAGATTAACGTAAAAGAAAAAAAGTCCATACAGGACATGGATGCAGTACCATGCAGTAACCTTGGGCAAGTTGCTTTACCCTACGTTTCAGTCTCTCCATTCAGGAGTAAACCGGGTACCTTGCAATTGAGACGAGCTTGTCATGTGGATAAAAGAAAGGAGGAGATCTTCAACAACACTAGGTTGCAGCACCTATAGCAAAATCCAAAAACACCCAATGAAAAATATAAACACAGAACAGACACCAACAGAAAGAGACGCAAACGGGACAAGGAACACCAACTCAAACCATAGAAAACATTAAACATAAAAGACCACATATAAACGAACGAAACCAATGGACAAAAAGCATAAGGGCCTAAACGGCAGCTCTGCTTGTATAATACAAGGAAGTTGAGAATGTTCTGGATTATACAGGTAATTGAAAAATTCGCATGAGCTCAGGCGAACGACACTATAAACCCTACCTTTACCTCTTATTTCGAGCTATTTTGAATTTCAGACTCTTTGTTAAATTTTGCTTTGCAGATAAAGCACACAGACCATGTACGGAAAACGGAACCTGGTTTATTCATCCAGAGACTGGGAACGAGTGGACAAATTACTCCACATGTGTGGATCTGGGAGTAAGTTTTTTTAATAGTGTTCCCCAATTCAAACGGTTTAAATTACGGTATATATTATAACGTAATATAAGGTTTTATAATGCTTAACATCACTCAGGTATTTTTGGACTGTGTCACTGAGGTTTTATCTTTATCTATTGTCTATTTATTCTTTTTCAGGATCAAATGACACTTCTCTATGTAGGGTTGGCGTGTAATGTATTAAGCTTGATTTTGCTCATTCCATCGTGTGTAATTTTCCTAGCATTCAGGTAAGTATATCCAGGGGAAATTTTTGTTGGACATGGTTGCAGAACCCAAAGAAAACACCAAAATGCGAACGAAAAAAAAAGAACAAAAGGAGAACCGATAAGGAAACCGAACACTTAAGACAGAGTAGACATACGCAACTATAGACACAATTTCGACAAGGAATACGAAACACCGATACTACACGAAACGCAACAAATACAAAAATGCACATTAACCGACGCGACCACAATCAGTGCCGACTTACGACAGTCATCCGTAACGTTACTAACAAACGGTGTGGCTATCCTGATTTCATGAGATTTACACTATCAAATGTCCAATTACGCAGTAACAAAGACAGTACAATTGTTGAGTATCATGGCCTCCTAACTGTACGATGACGACACAAACGATATAGCTTAGCACATGTAACACAAATTTGTAATATACATGTGAATATATTAATGGATAGCAAAAGCATAATGACGTACGGACATACAACGATATGATGTATTATACAATATTATGTTTTGATGTTATAACAAATATTACTTTGGGGGATTTCACAACCTTCCTTTTATTGTGACATAATAAATAAAGGGTCAAGGATGGACATAATTTCATCGAATAAGCGTTACCCAGTATCCTTAAACGCCTTTTAAACCGTGCATATGATCTTGTTGTCAGGACACTCGGCACTGTACTTTACCAATCCATAGCCTTGCACCAACGCATTCTAAAGAATTGCAATATAACTGACTGTGATGAAGGGACTCCATGATGGGCCTTGTCTAAACCTCTGTATTTTCTATGTCAGTCGAATCTTATAGGTGAAGGGAGATCACATACTGTTTTTCGTATGACCTCTGTTTTTTTTATATCAATTAACATGGCAAAGATGGACAAAACCATATCCCTATTGAGAAGTACAAAATCGTTAATCGAAAAATCATCTAAACAAGAGCATACAAAACCAGGATAAAACCAGAACAAAGGCAAATGCATTTGTGTTGATTGGGACCCTCTTTCTTGTAGTCTTGTTTGTGTGGTCGTCTTACAATTAGGAGTTAATTTTACACTACAATTGTGCATTCTTCGAGACCTTCGGGTAACAAAAAGAGTGGGAGGGTTGTGCACGCGTAATCCGGATAATTACACAACAAACATTGCAGAAAGCCGTCCCAAGTCGGCAAAAATTCCACACTTGGTTTATGTGTAGTCGTCCGTGTTTGTTGATGTCGAATTTAGTGAACATTTCCCTTTTTAGTCTTGATATGCATGTCATCTGTGTGATTTCATTTTTGTTGTTTGCGTTTGGTGCTGTCACTGAGATTGTAGCGGCAACATGCAATCAATCATACAAGAAGTCCCTCAAATTTTCGGAAAGGATTTTTTTTTTGGCAGATCGGAACGATCCATGTGAAGAACTCTGGATTGGATAATAATGTACTGCTTGAATATCGCATTTGAAAGATTAATATTCAGCACCTGTTATTTTTGTAATCCTTTCTTTCTTATCTTTAACTGATGTACATGTAGTTAATTTCAATCACTGACGAGGGTTAAGTACCCGAAACCTGCATGTCTGGTCCATGCTGCAAATGTATCTGGTTTTAAATGATGCTTTCGAATTTGAAGACGTTTTTCATTTGAACTACTTGGTGAGTGCCACTGCTGGTGGACCAGAAGTCCCCGAGGGCACATGTAGCCAGAAGTTGACCGTCTGTCTCTTCAACGCATTTTGGATTTTCTGTTACAACATTTCTTGAAATTTCTAAAAAGTGGGTCCTGTAGCATCATATCCCACCCACTCTGCTACGTCTTTCGGTACATTTTTGGACTCTATATTTTTTAGACCTTTTTGGCCATATTACATTGTTTAGACTGAGGATCACTGACGAGGGTTAACTCATGTACATGTGGCCAAGTTCGATCAATGACGAGGGTTACGTACCCGAAACCTGCATGTCTGGTCCATGCTGCAAATTTGTCTGGTTTTAAATGATGCTATCGAATTTGGAGACGTTTAACATCTAAGATGATGTTATAACGGAATATAGTTGGGTTATCATAACATTTCAATCATTTGTTCAACCGAATGGGCGTAATTTTTATAGCAGTCGACTAGAGCCTCATTCTTCTTCCGGTATAAATGGACCTATCCTTCTAACAACAGACGGTATCGATTCTTTTATTTTGTCATTATCTTAAGCAATAATATATTATATATCTATTACTTATTCTATTTTGTAGACAATTGCGCACACAGCAAAGGATTCGTTTACATCTCTGCTTCTTCCTCTCTTTTATCATAACTGCTATGGTGACGATACTATGGGACTTTTTGATTCACCATGATCGCATAATCAGCAAAGGAGAGTCGGGGGAAAGCCGTTTGGAGTCGAATTCAGTACGACAATTTATTTAAATTTAATCCCAATGTAACCAAAAAGAAAAAGAGAGAAATGTGTAGCTCTGATTGATTCCTCTTATTTGCATAATTTCGTTTTAAATTCTCAAAACAAAACTTGATTTTAGCTTGACTGGCCTGTAATTACTTTAGAGATTTTCTTTTAAATGTTCTAAAATATCGTATAATTGACACTGCAAGCAATTTGCATTATTGCGACATGTCAGAGATTTGTAGCTTGTACTTCTACCATGCAAAGTAAAACAAGAAAATACTCTATGCCTCTCTAGGTATGAGTAATTAACGTGATTGCCTTTTTGTGACTTGTTGAAACAAAGTTAATCTTGAAATAATGATAGCATTAATACATAGAGAAGATACATAGATAAGAGTCGTTTTATAAAGTGGTGTTAAAGGTTTCTCTGATAGGCCATTGACCTCAAATATTTAACTCACTGCTACTTTCATCGCTAAAATTATTCAAGAACTCTCTCTCTCTCTCTCTCTCTCTCTCTCTCTCTCTCTCTCTCTCTCTCTCTCTCTCTCTCTGAATTATGGACTCATGTAAGCAAAGAGTAGAACATTTGTTTTCGATTTCCCATCATGCTGCAAATTTATCTCTTCTTAAATGAAGCTATTGAAGATTTCATACTTTGTTAAATTTACTATTCGTTAATCTTTTAAAAGATGTGATTTGGAATTTAGAATATGACTTTCGGTATTAGAATGAGCAGAAAAAATATATTGTTCTCTTTTTATATGTATTCTTCATTTTTAATATGGATAAATGTTTTTGGTACTTTGTACTCATTGAGAACAATTTTTCTATCAAGGAATTCATAAATACAATTGGTTTATCTTAAATTAGAAGAATATGATATTCTATTTCTAAATACCTTGACTGCCCCACCCCCTTCTTACATCCTTGGTATTAACCCCAAAAATATTATGTATGACACAAAACCTAATCACCTGTCAGCACTGATATCAACAGGAAATTGACTCTAGCAAACACATCAGAAATTATGTCATACATCAATGCCATTAATTCACAGTTAATTACGTCGGAAGTTAATACTAAGAAAGCGAGTAATATTCAAGACATGCCTCGTATTGACAGGATAAACATATCACATGCATTAAAAAGATATAACACGGCCAATCTAGCTCTAAGATCGAAGTCGTTTTATTTATCAGATACACAGAGGTGACAATTCCCATATATAACCCGCCAGAGATAATCTTATTACCAATTTCAAGATTGAACTGATGAAATATATCGGAAAATTAATCTCTATCCTCTCTTTTCCTAAATAATTGGATTTCCACGTGGTAGATACAACGTATAGAGACCTTTATGGCCCACGTAAAGCGACGTTTTGTAGGGCACCGTTTCACAAGAAACTGTTCAAATAAAATGTGCTAATTTTGCATACTCTCTTCTGCTGACCGTAATAGCAAAAAATAAGAAAGATAAAAGTGATGGACTTATCTTTTATTTACAAAGACGGAACCCTCCTAAAACCCTTATAAAATACACATAAAGTTGATAAATTCCCGAGTTTTTATAATGACATTTTAATTGAATTTGATTGTTGTATGTATGTTAAGATTATTAATCAAATATCAACTTAATCTTTCATGACAGATCATGGAATGTTATCATTAAAATAGAGTATTCAATGGACATCCGAATGTATTTTTTTCAATGACAAAATTGACAGATGGCTTACTAATAATATAAATTTATCGTTTTCAATTCAGGGAGATTGTAAGTTCCTTTACATCCTAATGCGGTACTGCCAGTCAGCCAACTTCTTCTGGATGTTTTGTGAGGGTTTCTATCTCCACAGGCTTATAGTCCATGCTTTTGAAGTCCCTAAGAATCTCATTTGGTATTATCTCATCGGATTTGGTAAGTTTATTTGATATTTTTATTTACTTATAAGAGTAAATTAAGTGCAGCAAATGGATATTTTTACCACTGTCTTAACAATTTTTCCCTTTCTAAACAATGTAACATGGCCAAAGAGGGTGAAAATTATCATGTCCAAAAATGTACCGAAAGGCGTAGCAGGATAGGTGGGATAATAGTAAATAAAGTATAAAATAGACAAATAAGAAAAACCTTTTTCTGCTTTTGTTTTAAATTTTCTTCTATGAATGATAGAATACAATAATTGTTTTTTTTAGGTGCACCATGGATTCCACTCATAATATATGCCATAATCAAGGCAACGAATCCTCAGTTTGACGTCAAGTATGGTTTGAGATGTATCGATATTTTTTAAGAAAACAGATAACAATTTTAAAGGTTTTTTTATCATTGTTTCCTGGATTATCTAGTGGGTGTAATTTTGACCTAAGCTATGATGTTTGCCACACTTGATATATCAGCAATGAAAAAAAATGAAAACGTGCATGTACCCCGCGTAAAATATATACGCATTCGATCACATGTTTTGGAATCGTTCTTTAAATTTCAGGTTCGATCAGGGCGAATATTGATTTTATGAAAACAGGTCATAATTTTACAACTCATGTAGATTTACAGTTCCTAAAAGTAGAAACATCCCTTAAAAGGACATAGTTGTACATGAATATTGTACGCTGCATTTTGTCATACATGTACATAAAGGGAGGAGATCTCCAACAAGACCCCATTGCAGCGTCAACAGCAGAACACAAAAACACCCGATGCAAAAACACAAAAGACGAGTACTTTTCACTTCCTTGATCTTCTGTGTCTAAAGCTATTCATTTCGTTGGATCAAATATCAAAGCACCACTGAGGTGCAGAATAACCGTTTCAAAAGCATTCAAAAAAGGAGGGGATATCCAACAACACCTATATGCAGTGTCACCAGCAAAACCCCAAACATCCACATTAATGAGTTAAAGAAGATCCTGACGACAATCTCAACAGCACTCTCGATAGACCGCCAAATTGAGCATCGACGGACCCCTAGTAAGCCAGAGGTGGGACCTGGTGCCCGGGAGGAGTAAACCACACAGAAGACACGCACAGAAATAGACGCAAATGGTATAAGAATCGCCAAATCACAGAGAAACATCAAATGACTACACATAAACCAACAAGACACATAAACACAAATGACTACACATAAACACAAATGACTACCCAGAAACACAAATGACTACACATAAACCAACGAGACCAAAGGGCAGTCGGTGCCGGAAATAGCAGACGGTGTGATTATCTTAGATTTCGTGCGCACCACCCTCCCACTTTTCCGATTACCCAAAAGTCTCTAAGAACGTACAATTGTGGCGTAAAACAACTTTCTCACTGTAAGATGACCACAAAAAACAAGACTGCAAAAAGCAAGAAGCAACAAGATGAAAATGTAAATGGATATTAAAAGAGGCGTACTTAAAAAAGTCCGTGCTCTGCCGGCTGTAGCTAGCTCATGTATGTTATCACCCGAGGAGTCCGACTGACAATCAGAGAGGATAGGTGGTCGGGGCCCTGTCTTCTCTTAAGAGGTTTTTACAGGGCCCGCCATGGAGTCCCGTCGTTACAATCAGTCAGAGTGCATTTCTTAGATTGTAGATTGGTCCAGTACCAAGCCAAGTGTCCGTCTGGTGACAGAAGGATCATGTCACCAGACAATCAGGTTGCGAAATACCAAAAGTAATATACTCTGTTGCTTGTATGGGTCCGAATTTTAAAAGAAGTTGACAATAATTAATGTCTGTAGACTGTCCAGAAAGTCTTTACTAGTTTGTGAAAGCGAACATCTTGACCTGACAGTTTATTAGTAAATTGTAAATGTCTAGTTACTACGAAAATCGAAAACATCAGTACATGCTCTAGCATACTGGATGAACTGCGAAATGTAGATACCATATGACGGCAATATAGGAACAATTACAATTCATCGCCGTACATCACAGTACATTCATCAACGTGCATCTCCGTACATAACCGTACATCCAAGTACAATTGTTAGAATTGTTTAGTTTGTATTTTTGCAAACTTACACTGTTTAATTTTTTGTTAGAAAATAGTTTTTGCTTTATTCATAAATTTGTTAAATAAAATGCGCTCTCTTGAACGTCGATGATACAATAACATATATACAATATACCTCAGTGCTTGTTACTTGGAGTTCAATTTTATCAAAATCAAGGTTCATGCCGAAATATTTTTTTTCAGAAACTGCAACTATGTTCAAATACTTAATACTTCAGACATGAATATCAAAAAGCATTGTTTGTTCATTATAATATTACCTGAAGATTAATTTTCTAATTTACCATTTCTTTTTCATACTTTAATGTCTTTTTATTGTAGGTGTTGGATTCATCATGCATACGGGTATGAATGGATTATTTACACGCCAAATCTACTTTGTCTATTTGTAAGCAAGGATATTCCTTTTTTATTACTTTATCGTCATAAATTTTTAACAATAGTCTCAAAGATATTCATACATATATCAAATATACCTCTAATAAAGTTCGAGTATTAATTTTAAATCTTCAGATGTCATTTACATGAATATATATATTTGAATCGGCAAGTAGGCGGGTAAATTCAAAAAGATAGCAAACAAAAAAAAAAACACACAAAACAAGAAAAAAAAAACAGTAAAACGAAAAATCAATTTCACACCAGAAAACCTCAGATTTAAAAGATTGTCGATTCGTAGATATATATAACCCCATGTGAAAATGACGATACAGTAGTGTTGCTCTTGATAATGTATCAAAAATAAAACGTAGAGTTCTCTAACTCTGTCGCGATATTCCTGGGTACCTGGTGTCACTTCGTTCTTTATTTTACCTCTGGCTCTAAGTTGACAATGTCGTTCTTTCATATTGGCTCTCAATTGAACCAGGTTAAAAATGTTATAAGTGTATTGTTTAAGACGGATTTATTCATACTGCGGAGAAATAGATATTTCTCTTGTCTGCTTAATAACGAGTAAATACTACACCTTTCGGTTACATGTAGTTCATCGACGATTTTCAGCTATGATACAATACCGGTACATTTACATATTATGTACGCACGAGTACCTACTCACATTTTATCCGTGGAATCTCTGAAATGACCGACAAACCAAAATGTTGTTAAAAGGCTTTCCATGTATGGAAACCCGAGTAACACATACCTCTTAAAGAATGAAGATAGCTAGGGGTTAATATATACATGTATTTTAGTTCAGTATTTTCTTGTTCCATTCTTACTCAATATGACCATGCATAGAATTACTCGAAAATATCCATTAATACTCTTGTCTGTTATTGTATCCTGGTAACGAGCTTGGAGTTTAATCCTGATAAACTCACTCAATATTGCATGTTTGATTCAATAGTATTGTTCACTATTTGTGCATGTCTGGCCCATGCTGTTAATTTATCTGCTTTTAAATGGTGCTAATGGATTTAAAGACGTTTAACATATGTACCACTCGGTGAGTGTTACTGCTGGTGGACCAAGAGTCCCCGAGGGCACATGTAGCCAAGTTCGATCAATTTAGGTTGGTCGTTTCTTCAAATGAATTCGATAATTACTGTTTCAATTTTTTATCAAATTTCTTAAATGTGGGTCCTGTAACATTATATTCCTACCATCTTGTTACGTTTTTTGGTATATTTTGGATATTTTCACAGATTTAAGTTATATCTCATTGTTTGGAAAGAGCATCATTGACGAAGGTTAGATACCCGAAACCTGCATATCTGGTCTATGCTGTTAATTTATCTGCTTTAAATTGATGCTGATGGATTTGAAGACGTTTAACATTATTTATAAATAGGAGTTCATGAATTAGGAAATATGTAGTATATGTAAATTTGTAATATTATATTTCGCTTATGAACGAAAATATTAAGGCACATAAATAACCCAAAATAATTCTAAAAGTCTTTAACTGTAACAAATGATTTTTTTTACTTAGAATAAAGCGAAAACAATTAATGTAATGTTTTTTACGTCGAATGTGAAAAGTTAGCATTATTATGCACAATAAGTATTCGTCAAAATAAATGTAATACAATTATCTGAATTCTATAGATTGAAAGGCTGATTGAATTTGACTTTTAACATTTCTACCACTTGGTGAGTGTCACTGCTGGTGTACCAGGAGTACCCGAAGGCACATGTGGCCAGGTTGCTATTGAATTTGAAGATCGTCTCTTCAACGCATTCAAAAATTTCTGTTATCAAAATTTTGTGAAATTTCTAAAATTCGGGTCATGTAGAATCATATCCCACAAATCCTGTTATATCCTTCGGTACAATTTTGGACCAAATAAAGAAGATCCTGACGACAATCTCAACAACACTCACAATATATCTCCAAATCGAACATCGACGGACCCCTAGTGCCATATTACATTGCTTAGATTAAGGATCAATGTTCTTAAATGATGCTATTGACTTTGAAAACGTTTAACATTTAAAGACCCATGAGGCACTTCAATAGTCAAGATCTGAATGAAAACAATGCATGTTTTATATAGAGCACAAGTGAATTATCATCTGTCTTATTCAATTGTGAAAGTTAATTTTCTCATTACAGGCTAATGTGTTTTTCTTGGGAAATATCCTGCGAATTCTACTGACCCAGTTACAATCACATCCCAACGAACCCAGTGGGTACAGGTTAGCATTGGTGTTTATTAAACATTCAAGTTGGTACATGTTAGCATTGGTGCTAATTAAATATTCAAATAAATTATTTTGTATCATTTTAAATGCAACAATATACAAAAGTTACAATAACAAAAACATACTTCTGCAAAGCATGACCCTTCTATTGTAAAAGTGAAAAAAAATTAATGGAGGACAGGATTAGAGCTTTGTGTGAGATAAGATGTGCAGGAAATTAAAATGAATAAGAATTGACACAAAATAGAACAAGAAATAAAAAATTCAAGTCGCTACAAATTCTAGCACTCCTTTTACAAATGGAAATCTCACAACGATTTAAATGTATGCATTTATTTAAAAAACGTCTTTCTATGACAAATATGGATATTAACCATATCCCTGTATACAGCACAAAATCGATAATTCAGAAAATCTGAAACAGAAGGCATACAAATTCAGGATAAAACAGAAACCAAAGCAAACAAACAATAACCTCCACCACATGAAAAGAAGAGAACTCCCGATATGGGAGTGAGACCAGGTGCCCAGGAAGAGTAAGCATCACCTGTTTGCATGCAACACCCGCCGCTTCAATTCGGTAGAACTGTCACATCCGGTTACTTCCATTTCGGAGGGCATAGAGTACAATCCTTGGTTGGATGGTTCAAATGGTCTATGACAGAATATCATCCACCATTCTGGAGAGTGGGACATCATAGTGTATGACTAGTTCCCCATATCTACCGTAGAACTTCCTCAGTGACAATGTTAGTCGGTCACAAATATATCCCTGACTGAGAAGTATATTTCATGCTCTTATTTTGAATTATATCCATATTAACTCAGGTATTATTATAGGATATAATATTAGGTTGTATCTAATTCTTATCTACGACTTGCATTCTTATGGAATTATCTTGTTTACACAGACAAAATTCTAATTTTAGGAGGGCGTTAAAGGCGACATTTGTTCTGATCCCTCTGTTTGGTATACAGTGGGCTCTGGTACTATACAGGGTAGAACTGGCTGTCTGGTATGAGATCATGCGGGCTGTAGTACAACATACACAGGTATAGGATCTTATTGTAAATAAAGAAACACTCAATATCACGATAAAAACGCTTCCATTTTTCAACATTTATATATTAGTATGATTAATTTTGGTTTAATGGATATGTTCCGTCATAAACGAATGGTACAAAAATTAATAGATATAGAATATGATTGTATAGGATCTTGGTGTAAATAAAGAAACACACACCACGATAAAGGCATTAGATGTATAATGAGGAATACTTGGTTCACCCATTTATTGAGTTTTTAATTCATAACTTATGACATGGTTATAAAATAGATAATTATTGAAAATTTTTACTGATTCGTTTTTGAAAAAAAATAGTTCCTTCATGAGTTATCCGCTCTCAGAGTTTACATTAGAGTCCATGGAAAAATTAATAGTTCAGCCATATTTCCAAGGAAATGATGGGGCTCAAATATGGATGGATGAAAAATTCTAAAAAAATAGTTCCTTCATGAGTTATCCGCTCTCAGAGTTTACATTAGAGTCTATGGAAAAATTAATAGTTCAGCCATATTTCCAAGGAAATGATGGGGGCTCAAATATGGATGGATGAAAAATTCTAAAAAATCTATCAAATCTCACAGAAAAATCATAAGTTCATCGTTTAGATCATCCGCAATTAATTCCTAAAGATTTCTCTGTCAAGGGGAGATAACTCCTAAAATTGACCCTAATGAAAAAAAACACCATTTTTCCGATCAATACCATTATGGTACGAAAGATTTTGCAACATAAAAGCATAAAAATTATTTATACACATACTTTCAATATTTATGACGTTTTCGTTCATTATACATCTAATACTTTAAAATGCTTCAATTTTTCTACATTTATATAGTATGATTAGTTTTTGATAAATAGATCTTTTCCGTCATAAACGAATGGTGCGAACTGTTAAGCTCATCCGAAAATTAATAGTTGTAAAATATGATTGTATTATTCAAGTTGATTTACCTTTTGACTTTTATTATAGGGTGTTTTTGTTTCGCTTATCTTCTGCGTTTTCAATGGAGAGGTATGTAATTCTTTTATTTAATTTAAGAATTTAACAATGTGAAAAGGATGCTTTTATTTAAAGAGCAGGAGGAGTAGAAACATTTTTCTTGGAGAATTTCCTGTTTTCAAAATAATTTATCTTTCTACATAACATTTATTCAGAAATCAATATCCTCAAATTTGAATTTCATCATAAAAAAAATCGAACTGATACACGTTTCAGAAATTCCCTAAAATTTCGTAATTTTTTTGTGTAGCCCCACACTGACAATAGGTGTGCTTCACAAATAGTAGAGCGACCAAATTGAAAAAGGGGCTTAGTTTTCGAGTTTAATCAACACCCCTAACACAGGCCTGAATTTGGTCTTAACATTTAGCTGAATACCCCTGCTTTCAAGAACAGCTGTCGTAAAGAATACATCATGGTCAGATTTTGTTTAAATTGGGTAAAAAGTGATAAAACCGTGAAAAATAAAAACGAAATATTTATCGGTTACATCCTCTGTATTCCTATATTTGGCTCTGTTTTGTACAGAGAGTCATTGCAACTCTTGCATTCGATATGTTAATAGATATAGAGTTATTTTGGAGGTAGAATATTCTCTCCTCTCTCGAAAAATGGCAGTTTTTTTGCAAATTTCTATGAAATATGAAGAATCCGTGTTAATGTATTATCTAAAGCCCCGAGACTGAATTTTTGTCTCGAAACATATCGACAAATATATGTATATTATTTCTGAGGTCTTTTTATCGTTAATTTTGCTAGAGGCTTATAGATAAATATAAAAAACTAATGCGTATACACTTTTAAAGTTAACCGTCATTTCCTAAAGAAGAATCCGTAGATTAAGATTCGGTTGACCACGTGTTACAGTTTTTATCAAATCCTACTTTTTTTGTCGGTATATATACGTATGTTTGATAAAAGTAACTGCAGAAAGAGGAATTATGTCATCCTGTTGACAAATTCGAGAAAAATACTTTATTTTAATATGCCAAGTGAAGATCACGTATGGAGACCCGTTTGTGACAAGTTGTAATGAAAATACGTGAATTTCAAAACTTCGCATGAAGTTTCTATTAAATGATAAAAAGTATCTTACGACGTTCATTTTAGAACTACAGTGATGTAAATATATATGCCAAGTACATTGGTCAGAGTTTGGACTCTTCGTTTTCTTTGTTTTAAACATTGAAATATGCCTTTCGTTAACGCTGAGCAATTTTTCAATTTTATCATCCGTACTTACCCTCATTCAGATTCGTAGCTGTTATAAATTAAGTGGATGCTTTTCATGATGCATTGGGTCAGAGAACCTCCCCTAAGGCGCCCAGGGGATCTCATGGATAGTCCTAAAGTGTCATAGAATTGGGGGGGGGGGCTTTGTTTTGTGATGCTGTACATAGCACAAACACCACATAGTCATACGTAAAATTGGTAACGTAATTGAGCAATCCTACATTAATGATGACTATATACAAACTTCTACAATAAAACAAATAAATAGCTATATATCTCGGAGAGGAAAAACAGAAAAATGGGTGTTCTGGTCTGTTGACAACGGAAAGTTTGATAGTTTTCCCGAAGCGCTCCGAATAAAATAAAAAGTATGAAAAAAGGTATGAACAGTATGACTGAAGTCAGTGCAATGTATCCAAGTTCCGATTTTCAACTACGAATATTCAAGAGTCCAAGATATGATACAACAATATTAGACTTTTATAACGACGAGACTGGTGTTGTCAGCTCAGCGTTAGTACCAAAAAGAAGATCAACAAGAAAGTTTCAGTGAATAAACACGGTTAAAATGTAATTGATAAAATGAATAGCCGATTACAAAAATTATATCAGAAGTCCAAATTCATTATGTTACATGTATAGCTACAACAATTCGATTGCATCATGAGACAAGTGTAATATATATCCGTAATTTTAGGTGCCTAATATTGAGTAATTTGAATGTCCTATTTCCAACTGTAATACTGGAACCGACAGAAAAGCTATTTTGCACCTGGTTACACTCATTTATTATTTTGAAATTTTGAAGTGTTTTTTTTTTTTTTGTTTTGTCGAACAATTCCATTTTTCAAATCAGAAAAATATAGTCGGGCGTTATATACGAAAATGTGAGAGGAGTACTTCGGATAAGAACACCATTTACTATGTGCATAGTAGGTGACCTACTATAGAGCATCCTTTAATGTATGGTCATTTCTATTTCAATATCGATGAAGCATGGAAAATGATGAACAGACAGTCAATTGAAAACTCTTTTTTAAAAATGCATACAAAGTCATATTTTTCGTACGCGGCCAATGTCGTATAATGTCCAACAAATATCAGCCAATCAGAAACGAGAGATCCAGAACTAGAAATCAGAGTTTATCTCCATTATCATCTACATCTACATGTAGTACAAATGCCTTTAAGTTACGTTTTAGCGACAAGTGTTTTAACACCGTCAAACGGAGGAAGAAAATGCAATAATTGCCTTGAATGTGAAGGGGTCGTATAGGCAGCTACGCTGCTTATCTAATTTGAAGCTTGTGGAAGTTAAACACAATGCGCATTTCCTGGTTTTGTTGATCGCAAAATCTTTGTTTTACTAAATTATTTCTATAATTGGGCGGACAAAAGGCTTCCATATTACATGTTTGAAATCATCAGAATAGAGATAGTACAGAAAGACAAAAAGCTTTATTTTTAAAATTATTGATGAAAATGTGTCGTCTACTTTAAAATATAATGATACTTTTATTCATATCTATATGTTAAAATTAGACTTTGCTGTAATTATGTGGTGTTTAACTCCGTAACAGTATCGAGGAAACATCTGGTTTATTTTGTAGTGATTGTTATTAACAATGTTATGGGGAGGGGCAGTTTAATTGCCTGTAACTCTTAATGACAAATATGGATAATGACCATATCCCTGTATACAGCACAAAATCGATAATTCAAAAATCAGAAACCGAAGGCATACAAAATCAGGACAAAACAGGAACCAAAGCAAACAAACAAAAATCTCCACCATATGAAAAGAAGCGAACTCCCGATATGGGAGTGAGACCAGGTGCCCAGGAAGAGTAAGCATCTCCTGCTTGCATGCAACACCCGTCGCTTCAATTCGGTTGAACTGTCACATCCGGTTACTTCCATTTTGGAAGATATAGTGTACAATCTTTGGTTGGATGGTTCAAATGGTCTATGACAGAATATCATCCACCATTCTTGAGAGTGGAACATCATAGTGTATGACGAGTTCCCCATATCGACCGTAGAACTTCCTCAGTGACGATGTTAGTCGGTCACAAACATATCCCTGACTGAGAAGCTTATCTGAAAGACGCCTAGCTCTCAGAACAAAATCCGTATATGTGGTACTTGCTCTGGCATAGCGTATCAACTGAGATATGAACACGCCATAAGCAGGCGATGAAGGGATGTTGCTACTCAGAAAAGGAAAGTTTGTAATGCTGAAATTGAAGTCGTCACGTTTGTCATAGAGTGAGGTGTTCATGTGACCATCAGTGTCGTAGGACAACATTATGTCCAAATAGGATGCTGAATTATTTGTCTCTGTAGTTTCTTTGACTTCAAGCTCCGAAGGATAGATACTGCTCAGGTAATCCGCGAATTTTGGATTATTGATGGACAACACATCGTCTATGTATCTGTAAGTGAAGTTAAAGTCAGAAGCTAAGTATCTTTTCCCTTCAGAGACCAAGGATTGAATGAATTCAGCTTCGTACGAGTAAAGGAAAATGTCGGCAAGGAGTGGGGCACAATTGGTCCCCATTGGAATTCCGACAATTTGCTGGAAGACCTTTCCTCCAAACACCACAAAAATGTTGTCGATCAGAAAGTTTAACATCTGAATAATGTCTGTTTCAGTGTACTTATTTTCAGAATCGGACTTTTCTTTTACAAAGTAGGTTTTGTCATAGTTAACAACAATAAATTTGTATTTGCGATTACCGTTCTTACTTGTAAACGCATTACTTATAATTTTTGCGAGTCTTTCTTTCAATTTAGAATGTGGAATTGTAGTGTAAAGTGTCGAAAAATCAAATGCTTTGATCGAATGGACTCTACTAAAATGAGTGGATTTCAGATGTTCTAAAAGTTCCTTCGAATTCTTTAAAATCCACATCTGGTTGATACCACTGCGAGAATACACTGTCGAACAATATTTTTGAAGCCCAGATTTGATTTCAGATAAAACTTTGGTGAGTAAGATCGATACAGATTTGGTAGAACATTTTGAGGAACCAGCGATGAAACGTTGTTTGTACGGATTCTTATGCATTTTAGGTATGCAGTACAAGTATGGTAAATCTAAATCTAAATTGGTAGTGTCGAAGCCAAAGGAAGTAAGAGCTGATTTGTGGTTATCTATTATTTCATCTATTATTTAAGTTTGTAAATCGATCTCTGTCAAACTTTCCAAAAAACACATTCACATATCAAAATATTTTTATTTTTGAATCAACATTCTCAAAATTCAAGGGAAAGAATTGAATTTTTCCATTTTACCTATTTATCTTAGAATGTGTGCTCATTCATCCATGAAGTTGGAATTAGAAAAATCAATTTAATCCAAAAAAATTCTTTTGACTTCAATAAGCATAATGACATTTATTTTGGCCACATGGATTATCCATTTGTAAAATGAAGTAAGTTTTTGTTCAAAAATCTATGAATTTGAATTTTACTAATTTTCCGCTTTTCTGTGAAATTACAGAAATTCTGACCATACGAATTTGTTTACGACACCTCAAACGCATGGCCCACGTTATATTCTTTTGTTTGATATGAAATTTAGCCCTGTGTTAGGGGTGTTGATTAAAATTTCAAAGCGGCTTGGTTGCTCTACTAAAAGTGATATAAAAAGTTCGATGTTCGATTTATTATTAATTAGATAAAATTGTTATTTAACACATTGAAGTGTTTTTATCAGGTTCACTCGCACTTGAAGAATTTCATCCAGCACCACTGGCCGTCTGCCTCTCCCGGTGGGACCAGACCTGACTTTAGCACGGTTTCAGCTACCCAATATACACATATCCATTCACGCTCCTCTACGGCCCAGGACTTACAGGAGGGGATTCCCCTCAGTCATCACTTAGAAACTAATGGGGAGAAGGAAGCGAACGGTCACGCAACAGAATCCGGATCTTTGTTACTGTAAATTAAATCAGTGTTTTCTGTGAATGGTTGTAATAAAAAAATGTATCTGTTTGTAAAAGATTTTATCTTTTATTTTTGATGTTCTTGTCAGAACAAAAGTGAAAAAAACCATGTAGAATAATGTAATTTTTTTCTAAGAATGTGGTAAGTTGCGACAAAATGGAAAGACGATCACGATAATATTTCATTTCCGTAGAATCAGTGTACATTATAAGAAAAAAAAGGCTATGATACAATTACATAGATCATTCATTTTGGACCTGTCATACATTGACAGTTCCTTATGATATTTTTCCTGAAATATGCACCTCAAGACATACTCTAAGAAATATATCATTTTCCGCAGAGACGGATTTGGAATCAAGTATATATAATTCATTCACAAAAGAACCTCGGGAAACACTTTGCAATTTGTCGGTTACAGCCATGCATAGCTTATCGAAAGTAAGGCATAAATACTTTACTCAATTTTTCATCAGGAAATACCTTTGGCAAAATTTTATGAGGCACAAATTGGTTTGGAAACTTCTTTTATAATTCATTTCCAGGATTCAATTATTTCATAAATGCCCCCGGACAGTCCAACTCTTACAGTCAATTTCGTTCCGACGATTGGGTTGAAATTAGTTCCGGCTTAGATTGTTAAAATAATGATAAATTCTATATCTAATTCTCACGTATAATTGTATAAATATGACAGAGAATAATTTAGACGAGGTTTAGACGAATTTAACCAATTTTCATATTTTCATATTATCATATTTTCATATTATCATATCATATTATCATATTATCGTATCATATTTTCGTATTGTCATATATTTTCATTTTATCACGTATTTTCATATTATCATATCATATTTTCATATCACATTTTCATATTATCAAATCATATTTTCATATTATCATATATTATCATATCATATTTTCATATTATCATATCATTTTATCATATCATATTTTCATATTATCATATCATATTTTCATATTATCATATCATATTTTCATATTATCATATCATATTATCATATTATCATATCATATTTTCATATTATCATATTTTCATATAATCATATCATATTTTCATATTATCGTATCATATTTTTAGAGAAAGCAATTTAACCAACAAGACACATCATGCCAAAAGTGCCAACATGCATTAAAGCAGACACACCGGAACACAAATGACAACTCATAAAATTTGTAATCTGCACAGCCTCCGTGATATCAGCCAATATATCATATATGATATCATATACAATGGTGTGGTACTACGAATTTCGCGCTCACAACCCTCCTTTTTTATCCGGAGTACCTGACGTCTTTCTAGATACACAGCTATCATTTTGACGTAAAGGGACCTACACTAAAAATATTGATCAACGCCCTTATTGCGAATTGTTTATTTGTTTTCATGATCTTTCGTTTTCAATAGCGAGTTTGGTAAATTGATTGTCATATCAGATTTCCTAAACTCACGACGTTTTGAAACTTTTGATTACATATCTGTGAAGGACAGATGTCATTTAAAAAGAACAAAATGAGGTATCGTCATCTGTCTGACATCGTAGCCGTTAGTGGTTTTCCATAATGAAGTTACATTGAAATAGCCCGTCAAAGCATCGTTTGATGGACCAATGATGACAGTGTCATAATGTCAACTTCCGCCAAAGGGTGCGATGTCGCACATCTAGCAATCCCACAATTAGGAGTACTGGTAGTAGATCGAAAGCTCAACATACAACCCGACATATATCAGAGGGAATTTAGTCGACGTGGCGATTGCAATTATCTAGAATTGTTGTAAAAAATTCACGAAACCTGTATTTCCGTCACTTTAACAAAAGGACCTGTCCATATACATCTTATCTTATCAACGCCCTTATTGCGAATTGTTTATTTGTTTTCATGATCTTTCGTTTTCAATAGCGAGTTTGGTAAATTGACTGTCATATCAGATTTCCTAAACTCACGACGTTTTGAAACTTTTGATTACATATTTGTGAAGGTGATATTCCAAGATTACCGTCATACGGCATTTACATATCACAGCTCATCCGGTACGCTAGAGCATGTACTGATATTTTGGATTTTCACAGTAGAAATTTACAAATTACCAAAAAACTTTTAGGTCAAGGTTTCCGCTTTCATAAACTAGTTAAGACTTTCTGGAAATTTTACAAAAATTACAGTCAACTTCTTTTAAAATTCGGATCTATACATGCAACAGAGTACATTACTCTGGGTATTACACAACCTGTCTTTTATGGTGATATGATTAACAAAATAAAAAGGATCAAAGGTAGGCAGCATAACCATCGAAAATGCGTCAGAATCATCAAACGCCTTTTATACCGTGGATATGATCCTAATGTCACCAGACGGACACTAGGCTTGGTACTTGACCAATCTACAGTCTTGTACAAGCGCATCCTTGAGACTTGCACTCTGACTGACTGTGACGACGGGACTCCATGACGGGCCCTGTCCAAACCTCTTTAGAGAAGACAGGGCCCCGACCACCTGTCCTCTTTGAATATCAGTCGGACTCTTCGGGTGATTACATACATGAGCTCGCTACAGCCGGCAGAGCACGGACTGTATTACGCATGCCCTCTTTTTTTATATCCATTTACATATTCATCTGTGTCTCTGGGGCCTCTGCGTTTCGCGGTCTTGTTTGTGTGATGTCATCTTACAGTGAGGAGGTTGTTTTACACCACAATTGTACGTTCTTCGAGACCTCTGGGTAATTGGAGAAGTGAGAGGGTTGTGCGCACGTAATCCAGGATAACCACACCATTTGCTACTTGCGTGACAGATGGCCGTCCAAAGTCGGCACCGGTTACCCATTGGTCTCGTCGGTTTATGTGTAGTCTTTTGTGTTTGATGTTTATATGTCGTGTGTCTCTTTTCCGTCTCGTGCTGTACTCGTCTTTTGTGTTTTTGCATCGGGTGTTTTGGTGTTTTACTGTTGATGCTGCAACGGGGTCTTGTTGGAGATCTCCTCCCTTCTTTTTATCTGTAATAAAGAAGTTTGGCCATCGATTGTTACCCTTCCAGAACACGGCTTTAACACGTACTTTACCGGCTTCTACAGTACATATTTTAGTATATGCATTTAAGGTCACTGCCTACAAGCTACATTTCCAAATACATATCTTGATATTATGTAGTGTTACAATGTTGTATTGGAATTCCCATATGCATGGGGATAAGGAATCCTTGCAACTCGGCATTGTTCTAAACATGTAAAATGACAAACGTCTTCAAATTAAATAGCATCATTTGAGAGCAGATAAATTGGAAGCGTGGACCAGACAAGCACATTTCGGGTACTTAACCTCATTAAAATGATCCTCATTTTAGAATGTAATATGGCCAAAGAGTGTGAAAAAATGTACCGAGAGACGTAGCAGTATGGGTGGGATATGATGCTACAGGACCTACGTTTGTTTTGGTAACACACATTTTCGAATGCGTTGAAATGAAGAGACCATCGACCGAAGTTGATCGAACTTGGTTACATGTGCCCTTGGGGACAACTGATCCACCAGCAGCAACACTTACCAAGTGGTACAAATGTCAAACGTCTTCAAATTTAATAGCAATAAAAATATCTCCAGCGTAACAGAACCGTTCACGATCCACCGTATTGGCGCTTTAATTCATGCATGTCAAACCCAAAAGCCGAAACCATTAGAAAATAAGGCTAAAAAATCCTTGAAAACAATAGTTACAGTATCTAAGTACATGTAATAAAGACAACAAAGAAGGCTCAAAGCTGATTCTAATTTCTCGCTCTGTATTATAAAAGCAAAAAGGGTGGCTCGCTCATTGGTCCCGGTATGTGAATTTAGAATAAGAAAATCACAAAAAAAAATTAATTGTAAATGACACCTCAAATAATTGTGCTCACTGAACATTTAAATCTGAATTCAAACATATACATTTGCTGTTGTGCTGTAGGTGCTGTCAAATACTTTGACATATACTGTAGTAATAGATAGAAAGCAGTAAACAATAATAAGCATCATGATGACTTAGAGGGATAAAAGTAAAGTATGATTATTTCTCTTTTTCTTGGAAGTAAATATTTCGCGTATTTTTATGTCTTTTTGGACTTGTAAAGATGAGGAAGAATCTAAATCATGATCACAGTGCTACGAACAGGACACAGTTAGCGAGAACAAGATGGACAGCTTAATATATATGAATACAATTCACATGAAAACAATAATACTCGCTTGTACCACCCACAGCAAAACCCCAAATAACCCAATGCTAAGCAACACAGAGCAGACACACATAGAAAGAGACGCAAAAGGGAATAAGGAACACCAACACACACCATAGAAACATGAAACATGAAAGACCACACATAACCAACGAGATCAATGGGCAAACGTTGTCAACTTAGGACGGCCATCTGCCACGCAAGTACCAGACGGTGTGGTTATTCGTGGCAATTTGCGACAAAAGGAATTACTTCACAATGGATCAAATATGAATGCAATACAAAGGAATAAATAAATGCTGTCGTTATGGTGTAATTGAAAAGTAATATTCCAAATTAGAAAACAAAAACAGATTGAAATATTGAAAAACAACAAAAACATACAGATACATCTCGAAAGTAATTGAATAAAAGATGCGCCGTGGAGCATTTACTCCTCCGTGTTTTTTTTTTTTTTTTTTTTTTTTTTTTTTTTTTTTATTTCATCCAGATATAGATCTTTGAATTATTGTTAGTCCTCTATTAAAAACTATATAATACTTGAAACAGGACTTTTGACCTTGACCTTCAATTGCCTACTCGTTGCTGCTTTTTACGGTCAAATATTGATTCTCACTAAATAACGAAAATAAAAACGATAGTGGGCACTTGCTTAAGAACTTAAGTTGTGTTTGTTATATGGTAACAGCTGACGGAATGATGTATATATAGTTTTGAAAATTGTATCAACATTGAAAATGGAAAACAAAATCAGATCGATTTTTCACAAGTAGAAATGATATTTTCAAATTATGCGATATGCTTTATTTTCATTATGGCTCTCGTGATATCCTTATCAGATTGTAGACATAAAAAGGGTAAGTTTTTTTCTGTCTTATATTGCTTCGCTACTAATGTCAAACGTCTTCAAATTCAGTAAGTAAATTAGGCCATGTCTGAAAATCGCTTTGGCTTGGAGGTACACTGACGATGGTTTACTAACCGAAACACGCGTGTAGCGCATCAAAATTGGTTTGGACTGTTGAAGAGGATTAAATAGGGAACACTTCAAGTTTTAGATTAAGCTGTTCTGTCATTAATTGAGTTTGATTTTTGTATGCAGTTAATGTAATGCAATTATATATTAAAAAGATAATCGAAGGGCACTTTCTTACAGTACTCGGATTACATCAATATAACTATTATATTATTCTATTATATGAAAAACGGGCATTGTATTAATATTTTTCTCATTGATATACCTCTTTTAAACATATTTTGGTATTTTTAATTATCCACAAAGGAGGAGATTTTTTTAATTTACAAAAAATCTCAAGTTTCAGATTTTTGTTGGTAAGATTAAAATAAGGAGTATGTTTTTTCCAAGTATATCTTGTGTATGTCTGGTCTATGCTGCATTTATATCTGTTCATAAATGGTATTATGAATTTGAAAACGTAATAAAAAGGAATACTTAACGAATACATTTTTTAAAACTTAAGTAATTTTAAAATTGATATGTCTAACTTCAGCAGAAACAAAGAATACAAAGGAGTCAAAGTTTAGGAAATTCAATTTGGGATCAACGGTGATGGACATTTTGTGTGCTTATTGCTGTAAATTGTACTTTAAAAAGAAAACGGACTGTCAGAGAAGATACTGCATCACTACAGGAAAAAGTTGTATTTCTCACAATTAAAGTCTCAAAGTATGCTTAAATTCTAGATTGATTTTTTCAATGTTCATTCATGTTGTAAATCCCATAAAATATAACAAAAAGACAGGTGTTGCATACGGATGTTGCATGCAGCCAGAGGATGCTCACTTCACCCGGGCACCTGGTCTTGCCGCCATTCGTGGGTTCGCGAATTGAAACTTACTCAATTATGACATATTCCCCTGGATCATTGACTCTGGAACGACGATTGGTACATCTCTGGTCTGGTATAAATTACATTTTGAGAAAAATTGACATTCTGACGTATACAATTACACAACACCAAAGAAACATGAATGATAACACTATCTGATATCAATCTGACGTATACAATTACACAGCACCATAGAAACATGAATGATAACACTATATTACATCAATCTGACGTATACAATTACACAACACCATAGAAACATGAATGATAACACTATCTGATATCAATCTGACGTATACAATTACACAACACCATAGAAACATGAATGATAACACTATCTGATATCAATCTGACGTATACACTTACATAACACCATAGAAACATGAATGATAACACTATCTGATAACAATCTGACGTACACACAATTACACAGCACCACAGAAACACGAAAGATAACACTATCTGATAAACAAACCTATGTGAAAACACAGAGTAGACATACACATAAAAGAACACAGAAGTGAAAAGAAACAACATCTAATTCTACATCAAAACACAATATACTGCACATATGCCAACGAGACAGTGGTCAATCGGTATCGACGTATGATGGCAATCTGACACGCTAGTAATATTTTTTGTGGTAATCCCAATTACGTGCGTGCAACCATCATTCTTGTCCGGTTACCCAGTTGTCCCCCAAAAACGCACAATTGCAAGTATATAAAAGTCAAGAATAAATCCAGAGAATGTACTTCGTTAGAAATGCAACTGTATCAATTAAGACATTTAACTCAGTAATCTCTACTGTATAGAAGAGGCCAAAGATGGTCATGACGCTCACCTGAGTTGCAGACAAAAGAATGATAGTGGACAATTTGGTGGATGATCTTGATATTTACTTACTGTAATTTTTCCTGAAATTCTGTACAGCTGTAAGTGAGGAGAAGTCAAAAATGTGTCAGCCAATTGGAGCCCCGCGGCTATATTAGTTGACCAATCGGCAAGAATAACACAACACGTTTCCAGAGGAGAAGTCAAAAAATGCGTCAGCCAATCAGAGGCCTGGGCGGCCATATATGTTGACCAATGGGCTCAAAAAGCAGCAAATTAGTAGAAAACGTTGAATATTTGCCTCCGTTAAAGGTTTCGTGAAATTCTTACAGCAGTTGCAGAAGAGAAGACGAAAATGCTTCAGCGAATCAGAACCCTTGACGGTCATGATGTTTGTTGACCAATCTGCACGAAAAGCATAAAATGGGTAGAGAACCTTGAGTACTTGCTTCGTGTAAGACAAAGGAGAGGATACCCAACAACACCCGATTGCAGCACCTACAGCAAAACACCCAATGCAAAAACACAGAGCAGACAAGTACAGGAAGAGACACAAAAGGGACAAGGAAAGTAAACGCAAATGAGTTATAGAAGATCATGACAACAATCTCAACAGCGCTCACAACAGAGCACAAAGTTGACCATCGACGGACCCCTAGCAAGCTAGAGGTGGGATCAGGTGCCCGGGAGGAGTAAGCATCCACTGTTGGCTAGCCGCACCCGCCGTCGACGTCCACGCACGAATTTGAAAACAATATCTAAAATTATGCACTGTCCTAGGTTGTGTCTATGTAGAAAGTGCTATGTCGACCATGTCAGGGAAAGACATTCAAAACACTTACTGTCAAAACACAGAAATATCAAACACAAAGGACTACACATAAAGCAACGAGACCAATGGGCAACCGGTGACGACTTAGGACGGCTATCTGCAACGGAAATAACAGAAGGTGTGGTTATCATGGATTACTTGCGCGCAACCATGTAAGGTTTCGTGAAATTTTGTACCGCAGTTGCAGAGGAGAAATCGAAAATGTGTCAGCCGATCAGGGATTCGGCGGTCATATTTGTAAAACAATCGGCACGAAAAACACAAACTTGATAGAAAACCTTGAGTATTTGCTTCTTGTAAGGTTTAGTGAAATTCTGTGAAGCGGTTCTAGAGGAGAAATCGAAAATGCTTCAACCAATCAGAGCCCTCGATTGCCATATGTATTGCCCAATTCGGCTTGAAAAATACAAACTTGGTAGAGGAAATTAATTTCTTCCATCCTGTAAGGATTCGGGAAATTATCTGCAGCGATTGCAGAGGAGATGTCGAAAATGTTGAACGTTCACGCTGGACGACGGACGGCGCACTATGACAATAGGTTAAGAGCGAAGAGAATAAAGGGAAATAACAATAAAAAGATTTACTCAAATATGAAAACATGAGACACAAAAAAGAACAAATAAATAATACTTCTGATGAATAATTTTTGGAAAATTGTCAATAACTCTTATTAGATAAATGACTTGGCCAAATACTGTGAATCTGTCCTGAACAGGAATGGTGTAAACTTCTTTTGGTCTATTAAAAATCAGGGGATGTGATTGACAAAATGAAATCAAGAAATTTTGAAGCAAATACGATTTCTTCACACAACTTTTCTAATATGTACACCACGCTTCCTCGCTACAAAATAAATGATCGACTGTCCAAACTCAAATGGTTTTTGATCGAGAGGGGAAAACTTATATTTGTACGTCTGAATCGAAGGGTTTCTTTTTCGCCACAGATTACGAATTATGCAAATCATTGACATGTAGTGACCTGTGTATTGCCTTCTCCTTCCTCATGTTCCTTTTGGACAGTATTTATGTAAGATATGGTGAGAAACTCTACAAGCAGGTTGTAGGGATTCCTATGGGTACTAATTGTGCGCCTCTTCTTGCAGATTTATTTTTATACACGTATGAAAAGGAATGTATCCAAAATCTTCAAAAACAAAGAAAAAATTATGATGTGAAATGTTTCATTGGTACTTCTAGGTACCTGGCTGATATTCTGACTATCGAAAATCCTGTTTTTGAATGATATAAAAATGTTATTTATCCACAAGAATTGATTCTAAACAAGGCAAACGTTTCAAACACAGAAACACCATTTTTGGACCTAAATATCAAAATTGTTAATGGAGAGATCCATACAAGTGTGTATGACAAAAGAGATGATTTTGGATTTAACATAGTAAATTTCCCCTGGTTTGACGGTGATGTTCCTAGATTACCGTCCTATGGTATCTATATTTCACAGCTCATCCGGTATGCTAGAGCATGTACTGATGTTTTGGATTTTCATAGTAGAAATTAACAAATTACCAAGAAACTTTTAGGACAAGGTTTTCGCTTTCACAAACTAGTAAAGACTTTCTGGAAATTTTACAAAAATTATTGTCAACTTCTTCTGATATTCGGACCAATACAGGCAACAGAGTATATTACTTTGGGTATTTCACAACCTGCATTTTATGGTTACAAATCTTCAAAAACAAAGAAAAAATGATGATGTGAAATGTCTCATTGGTGCTTCTAGGTACCTGGATGATATTCTTACTATCGACAATCCTGTTATGTTATTTATCCATAAGAATTGATTCTAAACAAGAGAGACGCTACAAACACAGAAACACCATTTTTGGACTTAAATATCAAAATCGTTAATGGAGAGATTCATACAAGTGTGTATGACAAAAGATATGATTTTGTACTAAAAAACTATGAACACTCTATATCCACAAAATTTCGGCCACTCGACCTTTATCAAGTGGAAAAGCACTTTCTGGAAATTTTACAAAAAATATTGTCAACTTCTTTTGAAATTCGGACCAATACAGGCAACAGAGTATATTACTTTGGGTATTTCATAACCTCGATCTTATGGTGACATGATTAACAAGATAAGAAGGATCAAAGATAGACAACATCACTATCGAAAATTCGTCAGAATCATCAGACGCCTTTTATACCGTGGATATGATCCTAGTGTCACCAGACGGACACTAGGCTTGGGTTAGGGCCAATCTACAGTCTTGTACCAGCGCATTCTTAAAACTTTCACTATGACTGACTGTGACGACGGGACTCCATGACAAATATGGATAATGACCATATCCCTGTATACAGCACAAAATCGATAATTCAGAAAATCAGAAACCGAAGGCATACAAAATCAGGATAAAATAGGAACCAAAGCAAATAAACAAAAACCTCCACCACATGAAAAGAACGGGCCCTGTCCAAATTTCTTTAGAGAAGACAGGGCCCGACCAACTGTCCTCTCTGAATGTCAGTCGGACTCCTCGGGCGATAACATACATGAGCTCGCGGCGGCAGAGCACAGATTGTATTACGTACGCCCTCTTTTAATATTCATTTACATATTCATCTGTGTTGCTTGACCCTTGCGTTTTGCGGTCTTGTTTATGTGTGGACATCTGACAGTGAAGAGGTTGCTTTACATTTCAATTGTACGTTCTTCGAAACCTCTGGGTAATCGGCAAAGTGGGAGGGTTGTGCGCATGTAAACTAGGATAACCATACCCTCTGCTATTATCGTGGCAGATGACCGTCCTAAGTCGGCATCGGTTGCCCATTTGTCTCGTTGGTTTATGTGTAGTCCTTTGTGTTTGATATTTCTGTGTTGTGCGTTGACGTTCCTTGTCCCATTTACGTCTCTCTCTGTGCTTGCCTGCTCTGTGTTTTTTGCATTTGGTGTTTTTGGGTTTTGTTCTTGGTGCTGAAACCTTTGTTTGCCTTGGTTCCTGATTTTGTATGCCTTCGGTTATGATTTTCTGAATTATCGATTTTGTACTTTGTATTGTAAAATGGTCAAAAGTCTCAGCATTTTTAAAAGATTCGTATTCACGGTTGGATTCTGGATTCGGGTTTTGAATTTGATTTTCATTTCCGGATTAACTTTGTAAAATATATGCTTCACAACTGTTCCTATGAAAATTCTAATAATTTCTGCCATATCTTCTCTACTTTGAGACTGAATGAGTGATGGGTATTTCTTCGATGGTTATTTGATCAGAATTTTTTTCCCGAGAGCTGGTTCATGCAGAACATATATTTTTGTTCTAGTTATCATACATGTACAGATTATCGATGCCCACCACTTTTCAGGAAAAAAATGATTCATATCCTTGAACTGGAACAACAGAGGTTACAAAAGACCACAAAATTGATCCTGATACTAAATTTGCCAGGATAATAATGAATTTTATGTTTGCAGTGCCTCTTCCAGGTAACAGCTTTCTCTACTAACAAAAACATAAAAATGTATTCGTGTGGACGCAAGGGAAAAACTATGTAGATAAACCTGTACTCCTTTTGATTATGGTTTTTGAAAAAAATATATATTGTGATATATTTGATCTACGCTACCTGACATAAAAATGATGAAACTGATTCTGTTATTTTGCCTACATGTTTATGTGTGTGGATATACGACAACTACGAATAGCGATATCTTAAGTACACATACACACAGTGTTACGGAAACTCAAGGTTAGTGTCAGTTGCTCATTTATTAACCTTTTTTTAATTATCAAAATTACCATTGTATGAATAAATTTCTTATGATAATATAATGCCAGCGCATCATATGAGCGTTTTCATATATAATAGTTTATTAGTAATGTTCGAGGTCGATATATTTGATATCAATCAGTGAGTAAATGAAGGTCAATTTTTATTTAGGGCGAGATTTCTTTCTCTTACAGTCAAGATAACACCGAAGATTCCAGGGGGAGCAAGGTTGGATGAGACGATTTCGAGCATTCTATGTGCATCGTGTTGTACGATGACGGAATCAAACGCCTTATCATGTAAGAGGAGATTCTGTGTTACCATATCACATCCTTGTGAAGATCCATAGAACAATTGTTAACAAAACTGATGCATATACTCTTTTTGGATTATCTCTAATAAAGTCGATGTTTTTTCTAATTAGTATCCTATTTTTTATCATTTCAATAGCAAAATCTGTATTATTGTATATCTTGAATTTAATCTCAAACATAAAATTTGAACACATACACACATTTGTGTTTATCAAATGCAAAGAACAAGTGAGAATATGAAAAAGTCAAAGTATCTTCATGAATTATTTGATCGACTTCTTTTGCTTGCTTTGTTTTGGACCTTGCGTTTGTTCCGTCATCTTTCAGCGAGGAGTTTAATATTTAATGTCTTCAAATTGAATAGCATCATTTATGAACAGATGAATTAGCAGCATGGACCAGACATGCTCGTTTCGGGTACTTAACCCTCGTCGGTGATCCTCAAATCTGAACAATGTAACATGCCAAAAAAGTATGACAGTTACTATGTCGAAAAAGCGTACCGAAAGACGTAGCAGGATGGTTGGGATATGATGCTTCAGGACCCACCTTTTAGAAATTTTAAGAAATTCTGATAACAGAAAATTTTAGAATGCGTTGAAGGTTCGATCAACCGAAATTGATCGAACTTGGCTACATGTGCCCTTGGGGACTCCTGGTCCACCAGCAGTGACACTCGCCAAGTGTTATAAATGTTAAACTACACGAAATTCATGCTTTTTATGCATTCATTTAGTAACTGGAAAAGGGAGGGTTGTGCGCATTAGTTAAAGAAGATCCTGACGATAATCTCAACCTTCACCTTATTCTGTCTGTTGTTCCTTTCCCTGTTTGTATTTGTTGTTCCTTTCCCTTTTTGTGTTTGTTGTTCCTTTCCCTTTTTGTGTTTGTTGTTCTTTACCCTTTTTTGTCTGTTGTTCTTTACCTTTTTGTGTCTGTTGTTTCTTTCCCATTTTGTGTCTAATGCTCTTTTCCCAATTTGTGTTTGTTGTTCTTTACCCTACATTTGTATTCGTGTTTGTTGTTCCTTTACCTTTTTGTGTTTGTTGTTCCATCTCTCCCTGAAATTATGCTACTTGTGTATGTCTACTCTTTGTTCCACAAACTCCTATTTGTGCTTCATCCTGTCCTGTTGAAGATCACCACCATTCATTTTATTAGAATCAAGTTACCTCAAATGAATGTCAGAGGAAAATTAAAACAGTATATTTTATTCGTTTCATAATATGGACAAACCAATACATACGCCCCTCAAAGTTGAATGTTCTCAGGGGTTAAACAGAGTTTCTCCAAGAAAGGAGGGGATCTCAAACAACACTCGGTTGCATCACCAACAGCAAACCCCCAAAACACCCACTGCAAAAACAAAAAGTATACATGAACAGAATAAGACGGAAATGGTAAAATGAACATCATATCACACAAAAACATCAAACATAAATGACTACACATAAACTAACGAGACCAATTGGCAATCGGTGCCGACGTAGGACGGCCATGTGCCATGTCAGTTATAAAAAATTCCGGGGATGTGATTGACAAGATAAAATCTAGAAATTTTCAAGCCAATAGGATTGCTTCATACGATTTTTCAAATATGTACACCACGCTTCCTCACGACAAGATCAATGATCAATTGTCCAAACTCATTAAATGGTGCTATAATCGAGAGGGGAAACTTTATATTTGTACATCTGAATCAAAGGGTTTCTTTTCCGCTACAGAATACAAATCATACAAATCATGGACATGTAGCGACCTGTGTAGTGCCTTGTCCTTCCTCTTGGACAACATTTATGTAAGATTTGGTGAGAATCTCTACAAGCAGGTTGTAGGAATTCCTATGGGTACAAATTGTGCGCCTCTTGTTGCAGATTTATTTTTATACACATATGAAAAGGAATTTATTCAAAATCTTCAAAAGCAAAGAAAACATGATGATGTGAAATGCTTCATTAGTACTTCAAGGTACCTTGATGATATTCTTACTATCGATAATCCTGTTTTTGAAAAGTATAAAGATGTTATTTATCCACAAGAATTGACTCTAAACAAGGCAAACTTTACAGACACTGAAACACCATTTTTGGACCTAAATATCAAAATTGTCAGTGGAGAAATTCATACAAGTGTATATGACAAACGAGATGATTTTGGATTCAACATAGTAAATTTCCCCTGGCTTGACGGTGATGTCCCTAGATTACCGTCATACGGTATCTATATTTCACAGCTCATCCGGTATGCTAGAGCATGTACTGATGTTTTGGATTTTCATAATAGAAATCTGCAAATTACAAAGAAACTTTTAGGTCAAGGTTTTCGCTTTCACAAACTAGTAAAGACTTTCTGGAAATTTTACAAAAATTATGATCAAGTTCTTTTGAAATTCGGACCCATAAAAGCAACGGAGTATATTACTTTAGGTATTTCACAACCTGCATTTTATGGTGACATAATTAACAAAATAAGAAGGATCAAAGGTAGACAGCATATGTATCGAAAATGCGTCAGAGTCATCAAACGCCTTTTATACCGTGGATATGATCCTAATGTCACCAGACGGACACTAAGCTTGGTACTTGACCAATATACAGTCTTGTACGAGCGCATTCTTAAGACTTGCACTCTGACTGACTGTGACGACGGGACTCCATGACGGGCCCTGTCCAAACCTCTTTAGAGAAGACAGGGCCCCGACCACCTGTCCTCTCTGAATGTCAGTCGGACTCCTCGGGTGATTACATACATGAGCTCGCTACAGCCGGCAGAGCACGGACTGTATTACGCATGCCCTCTTTTTATATCCATTTACATATTCATCTGTGTCTCTGGGGCCTCTGCGTTTCGCGGTCTTGTTTGTGTGACGTCATCTTACAGTGAGGAGGTTGTTTTACACCACATTTGTACGTTCTTCGAGACCTCTAGGTAACTGGAGAAGTGAGAGGGTTGTGCGCACGTAATCCAGGATAACCACACCGTCTGCTATTTACTTGGCAGATGGCCGTCCTAAGTCGGCACCGGTTGCCCATTGGTCTCGTTGGTTTATGTGTAGTCTTTTATGTTTCTATGTTGTGAGTTGGTGTTCCTTGTCCATTTTGCGTCTCTTTCTGTGGGTATCTGTTCTGTGTTTTTTGCATGGGTGTTTTGGGATTTTGCTGTGGGTGCTGCAACCTAGTGTTGTTGGAGATCCCCTCCTTTCTTTGCAGACAGAGTGGTTATTCTGAATTACGTGCGCACAACCTCCCACTGCTCCGATTACCTAGACGTCTCGAACAACGTACCATTGTGGTGTAGAACAACCTCCTCGCTGTTAGATGACCACACACAAACAAGACCGCAAAACGCAGGAGCCAAAGCAACACAGATCGATATGTAGATGGATATAGAAAGAGGACGTGCGTAATACAGTCCGTGCTCTGACAGTTGTAACGAGCTCTCTTGTATGTTTCCACCCGCGGAGTCCGACTGACATTCAGAGAGGACAGGTGGTCGGGGCACTGTCTTCTCTATAGAGGTTTGGACCGTCATGGAGTCAAGTCGTAACAGTCAGTCGGAGTGCAAGTCTTAAGAAGGCGCTGGTACAAGACTGAAAATTCGAAAACGTGGGTCCTGTGGAATCATATCCCTCCCATCCTGCTACGTCTTTCGGTACATTTTAGAATATGATAACTTAAAAAGTTCAAGCTTCATAGTGATTGAATGACTTTCATCATCACCAAACAAGAAATACTTACCTGATGTGTACATTTATATGTTCATTGTGACAATCACCGAATTTGACAAGTTTCCATTGAGCTATTGTTGCATGCAATCAGGAGACGCTCACTCTCCCCGGGCACCTGGTACTTCTTCAATGTTTATTTGATACTTTTTGGCTTTATTTCATTGTTTAGTGTATAACTGACGAGGGTTAAGTGCCCTTAACGTGCATGTGTGGTCATTGCTGCAAATTTATCTGTTCAATAATGTAGTATGGCCAATGAAAGTGATAGTTATATAATGTCCAAAAATGTACCGAAAGACGTACAAGGATGGGTCAGATATGATGCTATAAGACCAACGTTATAGAAATTTCAAGAAATATTTAGCATCAGAAATTTTCGAATGCATTGAAGCAACGATAAACCGAAGTTGATCGAACTTGACTACATGTGCCCTCGGGGACTCCACCAGCAGTGATACTCACCATGTTGAACAAATGTTTAACTTAAAATTCAATAGCAGCATTTGTGATCAGATAACTTTGAAGCATGGGCCAGACATGCAAGTGTCGGGAACTTAACCCTCGTCAGTCATCAATCAAAACAATGGAATACAATCCAATCTGTGTGGTGCTGCTTCGTGGCCTTGTTTCTATGGTCATCTTACAATACGTTCTTTGAGACATCTTGGTATCCCTAAGTGAAAGGGTTATGAGCACCTAGTCCGGGTAACCCACCATTTGCTTCTGACGCATCAGTTGCCAATTTGTCTCGTTGGTTTATGTACGATCTTTATTGTTTCAAATTGATGTTTCTTTGTTGTTGTTTTTGTGTTCCCTGTCATGTTTGCGTCTCTTGCTGTGCATGTCAACTCTCTGTCTTTCTGCATGGTACATAATTTTGTGTTTTGCTGGAGGTGCTGCAACCGAGTTTTGTTGGAGATACCCTCCTTTTTTCATGTTTTAAGCAGATGCATATACTGACAATTAACATTTTTCGCGTAAAAGATCAAGTTCATTACATGCATACAGATATATAACAAAAATATCTCGATCTATGACAAATATGGATAATGACCAAAACTTTTTCATTAATGAATTATTTTATGCGTTTAGTCCCTCTTGCGTAGGAAAATTCAAATTCATAATAGTTTCTGTTCTAATCTTTAATAATGAAATGGAAGTGGTTCATTAAAAGAATATCTACATCGAAATAATACATTGTACATAAAATTATCAATGTCAAAGTACACTGCTTAAACAATGCAAATATCAAACGAACACTCCTCAGCTTCTCTGGTCAACATTTCTAACCGAACACTTTTATAATCTTCATAATCTTACGAAGAATAACTTTTCATTTAGTGAAAAGTGTATAACAGAATAATCTAATACCTTCACTTTAATTTTTTTTTTCGAGATTTTGGTTTAATATGAGGTAACAATAATGGAGCGTGACGAATTTGACGGAATTGAATATTTTTCGAGAACAAAATCCCGAAAAAAACATTCTTTTTACTGTAGAAACACATAAAGATGCGTCCTCCAAACTGGAAAAACAGATAAAATGTGTGTTTTATACGACGCATACCCAAAACAAAACGCGTTGTCAGAAAGACCCGAGTCTCTCATTGACGCCCTAGTGATATCTTCTCCTCGACAAGGTGTAATAACGATTACGGCATGAGAGAGTTGTACCTCATTCATGGACGAAGTGAAATGATGTATACAATCCTTGCGGGAACATTGAATGCAGATTTTCAGCTGAATTATAAATATAAAGAAATGATCTTGTCAATTACAAATATGAGCCACATGTATGTTGCTACACATATGCTTTATAATTTTCCATTCTTGCATGAGTTGAAAATTCGAGGCGTGTAGATAGCTGCCTCTACATAATTATTCAAGTAGGGGAACTTATCATTCACTTCCATCTCTTTTTGTTTTGTTTTGATTTGTTTTGTTTTTTTAAAGTTTTTTTGTTTGTTTGTTTGGTTTATTTTTTGTTTGTTTTTTGTTCTGCTATAATTTCAATTCTTGAATCTATTGAAATTCAAAATTCGCTATGTTATAATAGGTGCATGAAACATGAATGCATTGAATATAATGAGATAAAGAAGATCCTGGCGATAATCTCACCAGAACTCATATTAGAGGGGCGAACTGAGCATCAACGGACCCTTTGCAAGCTATAGGTGGGACCAGGTGCCCAGGAGATGTAAACATCCCCTGTTTGGCTACCCGCACTCGCCGTCGATGTTCACGTCCGAAAATACAGAATATAGAAAGAATATCTAGAAAACATACACTGTCTGAGGTTATGCCTATATAGATAGTGCTATGGCGACCATGTCAGGAAACATTGAAATCACTTACTGTAAACCCCTCGCGTGGGTTATTAGTATTAACACAGCACATGTCTTCAAGATGTCACTAAATTCTATCGAGAGCAAAATTTCTGTTTACACTGCCACCGCGTATATCCGAAGAATTTCCTACAAATAGAACAAAATGATTCCCCTAAATTCCCTCTAATGAAAAAAGGCTTTCCATTCCGCAGCACAACGTCATTTCCCGCTGAAAAAAGGAAAAAAATAATAGTTAAATTCCCATACTTTCTTTTTCTTAAACATTTAGTCAAAATTATTTTGTAACAGCCTTAACTGGAGAAAATAAGAGTTATCTTTCTTAGTATGGTATAGATGAAGTCCTTTGTTTCATATTCGCTCTTGCTCATTACGTATTCACATTTTGTTTATACAATCCCTCTATTCTGATCCTTTAGGAAGTTCAAATTGAGGAACTTATTATGTAAGTCATTTCCTTCTTTGCCTAATTCTCAAATTAAAATAAATGACAATTTAAATTTCATTTTATGTTTATGTTGTACATATAATGTATCTACATGTTTAAACAGAGTACAACATTACAAGAAAATAATTAATTAGGGCGGACTTCGATCTAATCAACAATACTTTTCTCGGAGTCTATTTTTAACATTATTTTAAGAACCGGGTATTCCCTGAAACATGAACCAGCTCGTAGTTGAAAATACAATATATTGAAGTTTGCTTTTAATATAAGAAAGGAGGGAATCTCGAACAGCACCCGGTTGCAGTACAAACAGCAAAACTCCAAAGCACCAACTGGAAAATCTAAATGCAGACATCCACAAAAAGAGATGCAAATGGCACAAGGAACGCCATATAACAAAGATACATCAAACACAAATAACTACACATGAGAGCAATGGACAACCGGTGCCGACTTAGGACGGTCATCAGTAAAGTCAGTAGCAGTCAGTGTGGTTATCAGGATTACGAGCACACGACCCTCCCACTTTTCCGATTACGGGGTCACAAAGAACGTACAGTTATAGCGTAAAATAACCCCCTCACTGTAAGATGACCAAACAAACGGACAGCATGACACAGAGACCCAATAAACATACAGATGGATATGTAAATGGATATAAAAACATAAGGTGTACGAAATACAGTCCGTGTTCTGTCGGCTGTAGCGAGTTAATGCATGTTTTCATCCGAGGAGTACGACTCAGATTCAGAGAGAGGACAGGTGTTCAGGGATCTGTCTTCTCTAAAGAGGTTTGGACAGGGCCCATCATGGGGATATGTCATCACAGTCAGTCGAGTGGTGCAATTCTTAAGAATGCGCTCGTACAAGGCTGTAGATTGTACCAAGCTAAATGAAATGACCAAAGAATTAAATCCACGTTATAAAATTTGTTTGATAATTCTGACACAATTTCGATGGATATTCTGTCTATCTTCGATCCTTCTTATTATGTTAATTATGTCACTATAAATTGCAGGTTGTGAAATAAGCAAATAAAAATTAGAGAACTAGCTATCAGTTATTCAGTCTTAAAGTAGAGAAATACTCTGTTGCTTGTATGGGATCGAATTTCAAAAGAAGTTGACAGTAGTTTTTGTACAATTTCCAAAAAGACTCACATGTTACTAGTTTCTGAGAGCGAAAACATTGACTTAAAAGTTAAATCGTAAAATTTCAAAAGTCCAAAACATCAGTACATGTTCTAGCGCACAGGATGAGCTGTGAAATGTCGATACCGTATGACAGCAATCTAGGAAGATAGCCCTTAAGCCAGGGAAAATTTACTATCTGGAATTCAAAATCATCTCTTCTGTAATACGCTCCCGCATGAATCTCCCTATCCACAATTTTGATATTTAGGTCCGAAAATGGTGATTCTGTGTTTGAAACGTTTTCCTTTGTTAGACTCAATTTATGTGAATGAATAACATTTTTATCCTTTTTTGAAAACCGGATTTTCGATAGTAAGAATATCACCAACTTAGAAGTACCAATGAAACATTTCAAACCATCATGTTTTCTTTGCTTTTAAAGATTTTGGAACAATTCCTTTTCATACGTGTATAAAATATATCTGCAACAAGATGCGCACGATTAGTACCCATTGGGATCCCTACCACCTGCTCGTAGATATTCTCACCAAATCTAACATAAATGTTGTCCAAGACGAAGGACCAGTCATTAGACAGGTCACTACATGTCCATGATTTATATAAATGGTATTATGTAGCGTAAAAGACACCGTGTGATTCAGATGCACAAATGTAAGTTTTCCCCTCTGGATCAAAATACCATTTAATGAGTTTGGATGTAAACGTCTTCAAATTGAATAGCATAATTTAAGAACAGATAAATTGGCAACATGGACCAGACATGCACATTTCGGGTACTTAATCCTCGTCAGTGATGCTCAGATCTAAACAACGTAATATGCCACAAAGGTATGAAAGTTACTATGTCGAAAAAGCGAGCCGAAAGACGTAGCAGAATGGGTGGGATATGATGCTACATGACCCACGTTTTTGAAATTTCAAATAATTTGGATAACATAAATTTTAGAATGCGTTGAAGAAATGATCAACCGAAATTGATGTCACTGGCTACATGTACCTTCGGGGACTCCTGGTCCACCAGCAGTGACACTTACCAAGTGGTATTAATGTAAACGTCTTCAAATTGAATAGCATCATTTAAGAACAGATAAATTGGCAACATGGACCAGGCATGCACGTTTCGGGTACTTAACCCTCGTCAGTGATCCTCAAATCTAAACAATGTAATAGGCCAAAAAGGTATGAAAGTAACTATGTCGAAAAAGCGAACCGAAAGACGTAGCAGAATAGGTGGGATATGATGCTACAGGACCCACGCTTTTGAAATTTTCAAAATAAATTGATAACAGAAATCTTAGAATGCGTTGAAAAAACGATCAACCGAAATTGATCGAACTTGGCTACATGTGCCCTCGGGGACTCCTGGTCAACCACCAGTGACACTTACCAAGTGGTATTAATGTAAACGTCTTCAAATTGAATAACATCATTTAAGAACAGATAAATTGGCAACATGGACCAGACATGCACGTTCAGGTACTTAACCATCGACAGTGATCCTCAAATATAAACAATGTCATATGCCAAAAAAGGTATGAAAGTAACTATGTCGAAAAAGCGAACCGAAAGACGTAGCAGAATAGGTGTGATATGATGCTACAGGACCCACGCTTTTGAAATTTCAAAAAAATTAGATAACAGAAATTTTAGAATGCGTTGAAGAAACAATCAACCGCAATTGATCGAACTTGGCTACATGTGCCCTCGGGGACTCCTGGTCCATCAGCAGTGACACTCACCAAGTGTTATTAATGTAAACGTCTTCAAATTGAATAGCATCATTTAAGAACAGATAAATTGGCAACATGGACCAGACATGCACGTTTCGGGTACTTAACCTTCGTCAGTGATCCTCAAATCTAAACAATGTAATATGCCAAAAAAGGTATGAAAGTTACTATGTCGAAAAAGCGAGCCGAAAGACGTAGCAGAATGGGTGGGATATGATGCTGCAGGACCCACTTTTTAGAAATTTCAAGACATTTTGATAACAGAAATTTTAGAATGCGTTGAAGAAACTATCAACCGAATTTGATCGAACTTGGCTACATGTGCCCTCGGGGACTCCTGGTCCACCAGCAGTGACACTCACCATGTGGTATAAATGTTTAATGTCTTCAAATTGAATAGCATCATTTAAAAACAGATAAATTGGCAGCATGGACCAGACATGCACGTTTCGGGTACTTAACCCTCGTCAGTGATCCTCAAATCTAAACAATGTAATATGCCAAAAAAGTATGAAAGTAACTATGTCGAAAAATCGAACCGAAAGACGTAGCAGGATTGGTGGGATATGATGCTGCAGGACCTACTTTTTAGAAATTTCAAGAAATTTTGATAACAGACATTTTAGAATGCGTTGAAGAAACGATCAACCGAAATTGATCGAACCTGGCTACATGAGCCCTCGGGGACTCCTGGTCCACCAGCAGTGGCATTCACCAAGTGGTATTAATGTAAACGTCTTCAAATTGAAAAGCATCATTTAAGAAGATAATCGTTCATTAATTTTGTCGAGAAGTAGCGTGATGTACATATTGCGCTAGAGAATATACGCTTGAGCTTACTTCAGCTAATAGAGCACATACTCTTATACGCATGACAAATATTTCTTTAGATCTTTTTAGTATACTTAGAATCTATGTTACAAGAGGCCGTTGTGTTTCATGAATGCCCGTACGTTGAGTAGACATGTATATGCATTTGCGGAAAATATTATTAAATAAGTGTTTATATACATCTTGTAAATGCATGCATTTCTACTACAGCATATATGGGTTTATACATTATTGTTCCTCAATATGTCACAATATATGAATCTTGGGTCTAATAAAGTTCTGTTCTGTTCTGTTCTTTAACTATCGCGCGTGTGATGTCACCTTAGAGTGAGAAGATTAATGTTTATACAAAAACTGTGTGTCTGTAGGAGGGCTCTGCACATGTTATCCGGATAACCACACCATTTGCTAATAACAAATGATCGTCCGAAGGTTTGACTGTTCATAATAATACGGAAGTGTTCCAACTCTATATATTTCGGAAGAAAAATTTCAAACCAATTTTCTGCACCAGACACGTGTTTCGAATATTAATTCTCATCAGTGATGCTTCTAGCGGAGCCACCACAATTCATTTTAGTGGCGCCCTCTTTCATTTTTTAAAATATAAATTTGTACATTTTCTTTACAGAGAGTGCGCGGCTCCTAATTTCCTGTAGGGTCAATTGAGTGGCATATCCACATAAAATCTTTTTTTCAAAATAGCATTGGAGGGATGGTGCTAAGATGTTAACCTCCTTAAATATCTATGATATGTTTCAATAGAATGACAATTTTCCGAAATAGCCAAATTATATATATGGTGTCAAATCGATAAAGGGCCAAAAGAAAGCTTTTAAACTGCTCCACACTGCAACAAGAAATAAGTGTTTATAATAACAATACGGAAGTGTTCCAAAGCTAAACCTTCTTAAAGAACATATTAAGTCAATCGATCATCATTTAAGAACAGATAAATTGGCAACATGGACCAGACATGCACGTTCAGGTACTTAACCATCGACAGTGATCCTCAAATATAAACAATGTCATATGCCAAAAAAGGTATGAAAGTAACTATGTCGAAAAAGCGAACACGCAGACAGTTTATGAATATTTGTACAAAATCGACATGGATTTACATGGATTATCCTGATTGTAATCAACTAAACAATAATGATCAACATAAGTATAAAACTGTACGTGGAATTGTTAATATTGAAATATTTGTTCTATATTTATTTACCTTTTTTTTTTATTTTTGGTCATTATATGTATATTTTGTCTCTATACCAATACTTGGTTTATGAGAAATAAAATGAAACTTGAGTACTAGACACGTGATTCGGATATTGAATCCTCGTCAGTAGTACTTCATGTCAAACAGGTTTAATAAAGGCAAAGTGATTTTCCCTGGCGCCATCTACAATACATAGTTTTAATTTCCTCTTGCCTGGAATGTATTCAGAAGCGTAGTGAATTGAAAAATATGGCAAAAAAAGCGTTAGAGGGTAGGAACAAGAAGCTTAATTCTAAACATGCCTGAAAAGAATATGCCGAAACCCCATCTAAGCAAAGAGCTATACAATGAGGGATATCTCGTTTACTCTTATAAAGTAAGATCTAATTTTAGGACAGAAAATTAGAATTTATTTCAATGCAGTGCGTAAATACTAAAACTAGGCAAGTAATATCCTCAGGGACTTTCAGTCCACCGGCAGCGATACCAGCTTAGCGGTTGAAACTGTATGCTCTATCGTACCAGTTTTACTATACACGTGTTCCGGATATAAATCCTCGTCAAAGATACGATTCACAATTATAGTAACATCCTTTCGCAGAATATCAATCTGTTTGGGATACAATTTTTCATTTTGAAGGATATTTCGTGTTTGAATCATCAATAAACAATGAATTACAACGAATGGCGTTTCTTTGTGATAGAACTGAGGTGTTTTGCTAGTAAGAAGAAGATGCTTACTGTTCCCGTACAAATGGGATTCACTTGACTCTTCTGTTTTTGGCTATTTTATGTCATTTAGCATTTTGCCTTTGTGCCTCTGTTCAATGTTTCTGTTTTGCTTTTAACTTTCAATTATACATGACATCATGAAAGTTCTAACGTCTTTATCAAATGTATTTTTATGAACGAAGCCTTGAACGAAGGGACACTTTTACATGTAAAAAAATAGCATCATGAAAAGTTATTTTAACACCTCACCTCTTCTGTGTCTCAATCCTTCACTTTCAGAAAACAATTGTAATACTATTGTCAATATTATAAATCCCTGCAACATTTTCAGATAATGCATCTTTTACTCAAGATCTTTTTACTTCAGGAAATATTTTTGCCGTACGGAAGGCCAACAGAAATGTGCATATTACTAATAGGTTTTCACCACATAAAAGTAGGTAAATGCCAGAGGACATTGTTGACTTTTGCCTTTTCGTGCTACAGCTCTTCCTTTGCAGGATGCAGGTAAAACCCGGCTTCTTCTTGTTCCCGATCAGATCAAGATTAATTTCATATGAAATTACATAATCCTGTAAACAAAATACGGGACAAAAAGCAATACACACTTCAATTTATATTTACATATTTAAAAATGCATACCACCCTTGTAGGTGTATACATTGTGACCTTGTTGAAGCATTTTTAAAACGCTGCATAGTCCAATTTGTAATTGACAATACATCTTTATCTTATCTTAACTTAAGTTATGATATATGAAATTTGACTCCTTTATCAACAATAATGATCAAGGAACTGCCGTTGAAACAAATTTCCATTTCCCGTAGCGTTCTATTTTGATATTGATATTAGTTGTAGGCCTACCTGGCACTCTACAGTGGAATTTTCGCGGGCTTGCAAAATAAAAATTACTGTATTATTACGTAGATAACTACATTCAAATTTGTCCGGAAAATTTTATTTGACGTTTTGAATATGTGCGGTATAATATCAGTAAGAAAATTTTTCAGTTAATTATTTCTAGCGGACAATGCTTCTTTAAATGTCATGACAACCAGAATGGATCATGTATATTGTATAATGATGCGGCTGATTTCAACAAAAAATTTTGATGAAATGACAAGTGTCCGAAATAGCAAACTGAAAATATATTATGTCAAATGATAGCAAAGCTTCTGTCAGACGACAGAGCTTGAAAAAAGTACGTGTAATTATTACACTTCGAAGATCAAGGGGAACAAATTAAACTGCACCACACTGCAGCAGGCAAAATAATACGGAAGCGTTCCTACTATCCTTAATTGTATCTGTTAAAGTGAAAGCATCAACAGTACAAAGGTATTCCAACTCTATACCCTCTTGAAGAAAATTTAAACCAATTAATTATGCACCAGAACACGTGTTTCGGATATAAAAAATCCTCATCAGTGATACTAACAAAGTGATTTTAGTCACAGCAAAATTTTCGTATTGGCCTCTGACTAATTTTTTTTAAAGCAGCATCGACATATTGAACACGCAATTTATCTAGATGCGAACGAATTCGACTCATAACATTGAAATTCAACGCACAAACGTTAGAACGGTGTGTGTGGTCGCATGCTTGATACATGATTTCTAAAGGGCGTACATTGTATCTGTGAGATGGATCGCAGCTGCATATGCGTGTGCTTGGCGACTATAAGATTATTGTTTAAATGTCGTATACATATGCTTACCTTTCTTAATTACTCGCCTTTCGCCTATTCCTACAATAATTGCTTCCATTGTACAACAATCGCATATAATTAGAAGATTTTCAAGATAAACTCTATATCGCAGAACGGTCGCTTTAAACCGTGTGTCTGCTGTGCTATTTCTCTTTCATTTCCGATTATGTCGATGACATTTTACGATTCAAACCCTATACATCTTTTGGTTGTCCGAATATTTTGGTGCCTCCGATAGTTAGCTAATTATGAAACTATATAAACGAGCTGTTGAAATTACTAGAGTGTGTATAAAACTTATCATAAGAAACGAGCAAATTATTGGAAGTCGAAGCAAATTACATAATTCAAGAAGGAGAGTAAAGCAATTTGAAAGAGTATTTACATTCAACATGGAGTGCTTTGACAATACTTGTTGATGCACACTTTTAATTTTGTCCTCTAATAAACAGCAATTCTGACACAAGATGTCGCATATATCTGGTTTGTCCGGTCGTTCCTTTTCCGGTCTATAGATGAAAAGAAACAATGAAAATCAATGATATAAACTTTTCCTTTTCTTAAGTTTTATTTAACAGGACATTAATGTTTGTGAATACTAAATTATCGTTCTTTTAGTTGTAGATATTTGTTTAAAAGATACGAGGGCTGATTGATATGTTTTGAGTATCGGTGTTCTAGGATGCAGAAGGTGTTCTGCTGATAGATTATCTCCAACATTTTCACCAACAAACGACAAACAATAAATGGCACATATCGTCAGGATCTTCTTTAACTCATTTCTGACACAGTTACGGAAAAATATTAAACTTAAGCGCCATGGAGAGTTGACTAGTGAAAGGTTTGTTGCTTGATATTTTGGATTTTCACAGTAGAAATTTACAAATTACCAAAAAACTTTTAAGTCTAGGTTTCCGCTTTCATAAACTAGTTAAGACTTTCTGGAAATTTTACAAAAATTACAGTCAACTTCTTTTAAAATTCGGATCTATACATGCAACAGAGTACATTACTATGGGTATTTCGCAACCTCCATTTTATGGTGACATGATCAACAAAATAAAAAGGATCAAAGGTAGGCAGCATAACCATCGAAAATCAGAATCATCAAACGCCTTTCATACCGTGGATATGATCCTAATGTCACCAGACGGACACTAGGCTTGGTACTTGACCAATCTACAGTCTTGTACAAGCGCATCCTTGAGACTTGCACTCTGACTGACTGTGACGACGGGACTCCATGACGGGCCCTGTCCAAACCTCTTTAGAGAAGACAGGGCCCCGACCACCTGTCCTCTCTGAATGTCAGTCGGACTCCTCGGGTGATTACATACATGAGCTCGCTACAGCCGGCAGAGCACGTATTGTATTACGCATGCCCTCTTTTTATATCCATTTTCATATTCATCTGTCTCTGGGGCCTCTGCGTTTTGCGGTCTTGTTTGTGTTATGTCATCTTACAGTGAGGAGGTTGTTTTACAAAGGGTAAAGGTAAAGGTAGGGTTTATAGTCTCGTTCGCCTAAGCCTCACGCGACTTCCACAATTACCTCCCTGGCGAGACCTGTACAATCCAGTGCAATCTCAACTCCCTTAGGAGTATACAAGCAGAACTGCCGTTAAGGCGCTAATGCTTTTTCATTCACATTACAAGCTCGTCTCATGTGCCAGGTACCCAGTTTACTCCTGGGTGGAGAGAGTGCAACGTAGTGTAAAGCAACTTGCCCAAGGTAACAATGGTTTTGCAGAGATCGGCGACGGTGAGATTCGAACCCACGACCTATGGATTCGTAGTCCACCGCGCTAACCACTACGCTACCAGCACTACAATTACACCACAATTGTACGTTCTTCGAGACCTCTGGGTAATTGGAGAAGTGAGAGGGTTGTGCGCACGTAATCCAGGATAACCACACCATTTGCTACTTGCGTGACAGATGGCCGTCCAAAGTCGGCACCGGTTACTCATTGGTCTCGTCGGTTTATGTGTAGTCTTTTGTGTTTGATGTTTACATGTCGTGTGTCTCTTTTCCGTCTCGTGCTGTACTCGTCTTTTGTGTTTTTCATCGGGTGTTTTGGTGTTTTACTGTTGATGCTGCAACGGGGTCTTGTTGGAGATCTCCTCCCTTCTTGTTCCATCAGGAGAATACTCCTGTTCACGGGTCTGTCAGTGCCATGGCTGTCATTCATGATTGTGGCTTTAATTTGATTGTGCATCCGCCTTATTCACCTGATATTGCTCCATCAGACTTTCATCTATTCCCAAACATGAAAGCAGCTATTTCTGACACACACTTTCAGTCCGTCGATGACGTCATACTTGCAGTAGATGGCTTTCTGACAAGTCAAGATAAGGAGTTCTAAGTGGTATTGATGCCCTTAAACACCGGTGGCAAAATTGAATAGATACTGAAGGGGATTATGTAGACAAATATTGCAAAATGTCTGATGAAATTCGAATTCATTAGTTAATTGATTAAAAGATATATATGCGCTTTCAAAGCCAAAAATAGAACAAAGAAAGCTCCCAATTCTATTTTTAAAGCGAATCCGCCCACCAATGTAAAGGGGAGTTTATTTTAGAAAGGAACAGCGGGAGTGTCCCCATGGCAACGTCAAGCTTATTCAGTTTTACTGAAATGTCATATATTAATGCATTGTACTAGTAATATATCAAGTATTACAAATTAGAAATTTAACAATGGAATAATGACCAAATATGACCAAACAAGTTATTTATTACTCTCTAGATGTTGACTGTTTGGAAATAATTTTGTTTGCGGAATATATTCCCATTTCTGTTATCCGTTTGAATCATTTACGGATAAAATAAAATGGTTAAACGCGCATTATATCAAAATAAATGCATCAGCAATTGTAATTAATTTCTGCATAAACACACAAAAAAGACACTTATTGCATAAATATGACATTTTCAGAATGTGATAATGAATATTTGTACAACGAAAAACCTGATTATCATCACCTCTACTTCTTAAATGTCGACACGAATTCAAATAACCAGATCATTCTCACCTTTGGCAAGCTCAGCAACATAAATAGATTAAATGATGTCGTTTGGACAGATTACAAAACAGAAAAGTACACAAGTACAGGTAAGGTCAATGTACCTGGCAAATTGGTAAACAAATCTGAATAAGATGTCTCCTTTTAAATTGATAACAATTGTATTTTCTATTTACTGTGTTCAGATGATCGACTGCCGGTATTCAGGAAACGGTAAGTATTTAAGACATTTTATACTTCATATCTATTGTAATTTTTTTAAAGAAAATTCTAATAGGAAAGATTCGGATACACAATGTATTGACTTTATACACATTAACTGTCTTATTTACGAAATCCAGAACATCCCGTTATGGCAATTATCTCTCATTTACACTGCGTCATTTTATAAACTGATATCCAGTCTCTCAAACGCTCATAGAAAATGACACTCACTTCGTGGGAAAACAAGTCTACGGAGAATTTTATTTAGTAATGTTGAACGTCTCCACATAAAAAGCATGATCTGGAAATATATAAAGGGATAGGGCCACGAAGCTCTTAAATTGGCCTTGTTTCTTAACATTGAATTGATTGAATATTTTTTTTGTGATTAGATACTTTGTAAAGTTCTTTATTAAATCATGTATTGGTAATGTGTAAATAATGCATTCACCAGTAGCTTTAAGTCTTTTGAAAACCCACAAATCGGCCATTTTCTGTGAAATTGCTGCAAAACCTACATGTTTCTTTAAAATAAGCATTGTCCACATGTATGGAGAAACTTGAAAAAAATTACAAGTGAAAAATAATCATTATATCTCCTTGACATAACATAAAAGTTTTGTGTTTCTCGACGCATGTGGCCATATCGAAATTCACCACTAAAGACACATTTTCGAGCATTTTTGACTATGTTTTGTTGCGAACATCAAAATGACGTCACGTCACTTGATGACGTCATAAGACTTCCTATTGTGCTTCGATTGGTAATATGTTCCTTTCATTAAAAGCATGAAATATTCATTATATTTTATGCGACATATCAAGTACTTCTCATCAAGTTTAATTTTAAGGAAAATTGCAGGGCCGTTTTTGGGGCATCGTTGCCCTACTCCTTTTCAGCATAGACCAGAAATGCACGTTTCGGTTACTCTACATTAGTCAGAGATCCTCATTCAACGCAAACAATGAAACATAGCCATAAACTGACTATAATGTGTGACGAGAGGCATCATAAAAGAAATGAGATGATCTCCGAACACCTGGTCGCAGTACCAACAGCAAAACCCCAAAACACCCACTGGAAACAACACAAAGTAGACACGTAGAGAAAAAGACGCAATTGGCGCAATGAACTCCAAATCACATAAAAACATCAATTTGAAACCATATGGCAAAATAGCGCTCAATTTATTCATATATGCAAATGTATACACATGACGATTATATTACGTCATATATCTATCTTTGAAACGCGCCAAATCTTAAACAAGAATGACCCGACATGCTAGGAAAAGCAACTAGATTTTAAATGCATCAGATCAAATAAATATAGAGAGCCGAATGCGCCCTTGCAAAATAAAACTGTTTGTAATCCAATATAACTTATTTATTACCAAAAAAATTACCCACTCTACGTATGAACACAACATTATCTTTATCCTGTCAAAGCCGATAAAGTGATTCCATCAATATTACTGGCCTATTTCTCAAAATATCGATTTTTCAACCCAAAATTGACAGACCTTAATTTCATTTTATGATTCTCAAGTTGACCAAATCCGGAATTTGATATCGCGATCTATCCGAAACGATGTTGACAAATACCTTGATTTCCTACTGGTAAACAAAGTTAAAGTGCGGCTAGTGACAAGTTTTGGACTTTCTTAACATTGAGGGTATGGGTAGTATCGCCTCGAATTTTCACCTCAAAAATGACAGAGGTAAAAATTCGTTAATTTATCAAAGATGTGGATTTATAAATTCAGATTGTTGTAGAGTTTCTTCCTATATGAGGACAAATTTGATTGGTGTCATGAAATCGTGAGTATTCTCAATTTATTATGTGCTCCCCATAGACTCCTATAGTAAGAATATGAAGCATACGGAATCCAATATGGCCGCTATGCAAATTAGGAAATTGAGCGCTATTTTGCCATATGCGCAAATGACTACACATAAACAAACCAGATCAATGGGCAATCGATGCTGAATAAGGACGGCCATCTTACACGCTAGTTGCAGACGGTGTGGATTTCCGGATTACGTAAACACAGCCCTCCAACTTTTCCGATTACCAAGAACTCTCGACGAACGTACGATTGTGGTGTGAAAAAAACCTCATCACTGTTAGATGACCATACAAACAGACAACATGACGCAGGGGGCCGAGAACACACAGATGAATATGTAAATGGATATAAAAAAAAACGGATGACCGTGCTCTGCCGGCTGTAGCGAGCTCATGTATATTATCATCCGAGGAGTCCGACTAAGATTCAGAAAAGACAGGTGGTCTGTCTTCTCTAAAGAGGTGTGGACAGCGCCCGTCATGGAGTCCTGTCGTCAGTTAGAGTGTAATTCTTAAGAATTCGCTCGCTAGTACAAGGCTGTACATAGGTCCAGTACCAATGTCAATCGTCTTCAAATTGAATGGCATCGTTTAAGAACAGATTAATTGGCAACATGGACCAGACATGCACGTTTCGGGTATTTACCCTCGTCAGTGATCCTCAAATCTAAAACCTGTAATATGCCAAAGCGTATGAAAATTACTATGTCGAAAAGACGTAGTAGGATGGGTGGGATATGATGCTACATGACCAAGCCAAGAGTCGCCTGGTGACAGAAGTTTTGTAAAAGGATCTTGATGATTCAATTCGATGGTAATTTTGTTTACCTTTGACCCTTCTTATTTTGTTAATTATGTCACCATTAATTATGTCACTATAAAATGCAGGTTGTGATATACCATAAGTAATTCATTCTATTTCTTGTATAGGTCCGAATTTCAAAAGAAGCGGTAATCTTGACCTAGAAGTGTCTCGTAATTTGCAATTTTGTATGATGAAAATCCGGCTACAGCCGGCAGAAAACGAACTATAATTTCATATGCCTTCTGTTTTGATGTCCATTTACATATCCATCAGTATGTTTCTTGGGCACCTGCTTCATGCTGTTTGTACATGTATGTTCATCTCACAGTGAGGAGGTTATTTTACACTACAATTGTGCGTTATTCCAGACTTCTGGGTAACTTGAAGGGTTGTGCGCACGAAGTCCGGTTTACCATACCGTCTGCAACTTGCATGGCAGATGGCCGTCCTAAGTCGGCACCGGTTGGCCATTGGTCTAGTTGGTTTACGTGTTGTCTTTAGTGGTCCATGTTTCTATGGTGTTTGGTTGACGATCCTCGTCCCTTTTGCTTCTCTTTCTGTTGGTGTCTGCTCTGTGTTAAAATAATTTTGCATGAAAGCATCATTGATGAGGTTTTAAGAAGATAAAGAGTTGGATCACTTCCGTATTATTTTCAATAGGTGTTTTGAGGTTTTGCTGTGGTTGCTGCAACCGAGTGGTGCTGGAGATACCCTCTGTTCTTGTTTATCATTATTTAAACGGAAAACAATTTAGCGGCGGTATGAAATTAATAAAGAAAATTTCCCGTAGACATATTATTTTCCGTACAGCAGGTTAAATGGTTTCCAATTACGAGGTAAACATCCGGAGACAAACACTTTATTGGGTAGTTCCTGAGAGATTGCACATATCAGGATAGTAAGCTGTCATTATCATTGTGGGAAATGCTTAACATAAAAACTGTACAATGTATACTTTGATAGATAGTTTTTAGATGTTAAACGTCTTCAAATAAGAATAAGACGCCTTTAGCATTATCACATAATTATTTATTTTTCCACAGATAATGGAGGTCCTAAAGTGTTAAGTAAGGCTCTCATTTCACCGGGAGTAACAAGACTTCCCTTCATTACGGATTTTATCGCTTCAGCACTGTGTAAGGCGTGCTGTAATCTGAGTGATATCCTACAGAGAGGGAGTTGCATTGACAAATTTTGTAACAAAGGAAACAATCCATGTATTAATTATGTACCTATTTTCCGACTTTCTGGGAAAATTATCAATGCCCATTTGAAAAAGACATAGAAAACAATGACAATGGATTCGTATGATCTATTTTCACTAAACTCAGTTGAATATAACAGCAATTTACACAATACAGATAACAAGTTGATCTTTTGAATGTCTTTATTCGCTTTTTGTCGTCTAGTGAGGGCATATTCCGCTTTTATCTATAATTTCTGCTTTTAAATTATTATTTTCAGCGATGGTTTGCGTAGATTTGGATTAAAATTTAAATTTCGGGTTCGTTGGATTATCATTTTATACATGCAGAAGTAATAAGATCTATTTTCATTTCTGTTGGAAGCAATGTTGTTTTCCAAATTTTTAAATACATATTAAATATATAAATTTGAATGTTTTGTTTTATCTCTACATCCATTGCAAACATTTTTTGTGATATGATTTAAACGTAAATCATTTTAAGACAATGGGTAAGAAGAGAATTAGAGTGTTAAAACTCTTGATTTTCTTGAGTAACATTTAATACCCATGACAAATATGGATAATGACTATATCCCTGTATACAGCTCAAAATCGATAATTCAGAAAATCAGAAACCGAAGGATTACAAAATCAGACTAAAACAGGAACCAAAGCAAACAAACAAAAACCTCCACCACATGAAAAGAAGCGAACCCCCGATGTGGGAGTGAGACCAGGTGCACAGGAAGAGTAAGCATCTCCTGCTTGCATGCAACACCCGCCGCTTCAATTCGGTAGAACTGTCACATCCGGTTACCTCCATTTCGGAAGACATAGAGTACAATCTTTGGTTCGATGGTTCGAATGGTCTATGACAGAATATCATCCACCATTCTGGAGAATGGGACATCACAGTGTATGACGAGTTTCCCATATCGACCGTCGAACTTCCTCAGTGACGATGCTAGTCGGTCACAAACAAATCCCTGACTGAGAAGCTTATCTGAAAGACGCCTAGCTCTCAGAACAAAATCCGTATATTGGTACATTTTTTTGCAAGCAAAAGACACGTGCTTCTGATAGTAAATCCTCATCAGTGGTACTTCAAGAAAAAGTTATATTAGTTTATGTTTCCATTTTATGAATATATTTTGCATACGTAATGAAGAATCAACCCCAAAGGAAATGTGGAGCCGCATACTCTCTTTCGAGTAAATGAACACATTTAGATTTAAAAAAAAATAGATAAATGAATAACCCAAATGGTGCTACTGAAATGAATTTTATGCGGCTATGAATATCACTTTGGTTTGGAGCATCACTGATGCGGATTTAATATTCGAAACACGTGTCTGGTGCATAATAAGTTGGTTCTAAATTTTCTTCAAGAATGTGTAGAGTGGGAACACTTCCGTGGAGTAAACAATTGAAAATAGTGAGAAAGACATTTTCATTTATCCTTATCTCGCTATCACTTTTATATTTTGCAACACATAAAGGTTCGTATAAACTTAATTTGAGTAAACAAACACCTCTGTGAGCGATCATTTTCTACTTTGACAGATAGAAAAGTTTTATTTTGTCCGTGAAATGAAAATAGGATAACAAATTTAGTATAAAATAATAAAATGTTTCCGGATCAGAATCTGGTTTTCTGATCTTCCATCTTCATAAATTTACATTTTGCGTTGAAACTAGATACGCCCATGTTAATCAGCTGTTTATCTGACCTTATGATATATTATCGTGTGATTTTGGCACATGTTTCATAAGAGATATGTAGGTATTACCTAGAAATGTCAATGTCAAATATATTTCAGCTTTATTGAAAAAAAATAGTTTTCTGAACAGTCGAAAAGAAAGGAGGGGATCTCCAACAACACTAGGTTGCAGCACCCACAGCAAAATCCCAAAACACCCATGCAAAAAACACAGAACAGATACCCACAGAAAGAGACGCAAAAGGGACAAGGAACACCAACTCACAACATAGAAACATGAAACATAAAAGACTACACATAAACCAACGAGACCAATGGGCAACCGGTGCCGACTTAGGACGGCCATCTGCCAAGTAAATAGCAGACGGTGTGGTTATCCTGGATTACGTGCGCACAACCCTCCCACTATTCCGATTTCCCAGAGGTCTCGAAGAACGCACAATTATGGTGTAAAACAACCTCCTCACTGTTAGGTGACCACACACAAACAAGACCGTAAAACACAGGGGTCCAAGCAACACAGATGAATATGTAAATGGATATAAAAAGAGGACGTGCGTAATACAGTCCGTGCTCTGCCGGCTGTAGCGAGCTCATATATGTTATCACCCGAGGAGTCCGACTGACATTCAGAGAGGACAGGTGGTCGGGGCCCTGTCTTCTCTAAAGAGGTTTGGACAGGGCCCGTCATGGAGTCCCGTCGTCACAGTCAGTCAGAGTGCAAGTCTTAAGAATGCGCTCGTACAAGACTGTATATTGGTCAAGTACCAAGCCCAGTGTCCGTCTGGTGACATTAGGATCATATCCACGGTATAAAAGGCGTTTGATGACGATACATATGCTGTCTACCTTTGATCCTTCTTATTTTGTTAATTATATGTCACCATAAAATGCAGGTTGTGAAATACCCAAAGTAATATACTCCGTTGCTTGTATGGGTCCGAATTTCAAAAGAAATTGATCATAATTTTTGTAAAATTTCCAGAAAGTCTTTACTAGTTTGTGAAAGCGAAAACCTTGACCTAAAAGTTTCTTTGTAATTTGTAGATTTCTATTATGAAAATCCAAAACATCAGTACATGCTCTAGTATACCGGATGAGCTGTGAAATGTAGATACCGTATGACGGTAATCTAGGGACATCACCGTCAAGCCAGGGAAAATTTACTATGTTGAATCCAAAATCATCTCGTTTGTCATATACACTTGTATGAATTTCTCCATTGACAATTTTGATATTTAGGTCCAAGAATGGTGTTTCAGTGTCTGTAAAGTTTGCCTTGTTTAGAGTCAATTCTTGTGGATAAATAACATCTTTATACTTTTCAAAAACAGGATTATCGATAGTAAGAATATCATCCAGGTACCTAGAATACACATTAGAAAAGTATCCGTAACTTATTCAGTCTTTCATTGGAAAAAATCTGAAATATAGAAATAAGAAATAAGAAAGAGGGAATCGCCGACAGGATTTGGTTTCTTCACCAATAGCAACACACCAAAACACCCCAAGTCCAAACCGACATTCAAAAAGGATGGTTGGTCCGGGTCATGTCCTTTCTAAGGAGGTTTATGCCCCCGTAATCGAAGATTATGGGGCATATAATTTTCTTAGTGTCCGTTTGTCTGTCTGTTTGTCAATTTGTCTGTTTGTCCGCAAAAACCATAACCAAAATGAATGATAAATGACAGGGCTTTCATATTTCACATGAGTATTCCTTGGATACCAAAAGTTTTGATCATGTTATCTTGACCTTGGAGTTTGACCTACTTTTGAAAAAAAATCTTGGAGATAAGTTTTTGAATGGTAAGCGATAGAACAAAGGAGGGGATCTCCAACAACACCAGGTTGCTGCACCCACAGCAAAACCCCAAAACATCCAATGCAAAAACACAATGCAGACAAGCACAGGAAGAGACGCAAAAGGGACATGGAGCGTCAACTCACAACACAGAAACATCAAACACAAAGGATTACAAATAAACCAACGAGACCAATGGGCAACCGGTGCCGACTTAGGACGGCCATTTGCCATAGGAATAAGAGAATGTGTGGTTTTCCGATTACCCAGAGGTCCTGAAAAACGTACAAGTGTGGTGTAAAACAACCTTACTATCAGATGACCACAGAAAACGTAGGGGCCCAAGCAACACAGATGAATATTTGAATGGATATCAAAATGGAGGGAGTACGCAATACAATCCGTGCTCTGCCGCCGCGAGCTCATGTATGTGATCACCCGAGGAGTCCGACTGACATTCAGAGTGGACAGGTGGTCGGGGCCCTGTCTTCTCTAAAGAGGTTTGGACAGGGCCTGTCATGGAGTCCCGTCGTAAAGTCAGTCAGAGTGCAAGTTTTAAGAATGCGCCGGTGTATTGTACAAGCTAGTGTCCGTCTTGTGACATTAGGATCATATCCATGGTATGAAAAGCGTTTGGTGATTCTGACGCATTTTCGATTGTTATGTTGTCTATCCTTGATCCTTCTTATCTTGCTATCTTGATTCAGATGTACAAATATAAGTTTTCCCCTCTTGATCAAAACAACATTTAATGAGTATGGGCAATCGATCATTTATTTTGTCGTGGGGAAGCATGGTGTACATATTAGAAAAGTCGAATGAAGAAAATCGTATTTGCTTGAAAATTTCTCAATTTCATTTGTCAGTGACATCCCCTGAATTTTTAATAGACCAAAAGAAGTCGACACCTTCATGTTCATGACAGTTTCACAGTATTTGGTCGTGTTTCTTTACAGCCATGAGTGCTGAGGTCAGATTTCTAGACAAAAATGAAGTTGAGCAGTTGCTAGAATTAGCAATGTATCGAAATTTGTAAGGATACTTTTGAAGTTACACCATTCTTGTTAATGACAGGTTCACAGTATAGGGTATTCATATTACACATGTGTATACGCTGTGCAAAGACATTCCATGGATAACAAAATTGTGACCTTGACCTCAAAATGTGAACTACTTTTCAGCTATTTTACAATGTACCGACAAAAATGCCAACAGGAGCCTTCGTGTTTCACAAACTCATGCTTTTTATTTATTTATTTCAATATTCTTAACTTCGTTTATACAGTAAAGCACTCGTACATATGTATATCAATTATCTTGTTATTTGTTTGAGAAAAAAAAACCAAAGTTAAAATGGTTAAAATTGAATTTGAAGACGTTAAACGGTGGTAACATTATCAATCTGACAAATTCATCCTTTCCTTGATTGATGACGGGAAAACGACATTAGTCATGCCTGACTGATTTTGTCATTCGTGTTAACACAGGTGAACACAGGTGAAGTATTAAGTTTAAGGTTGTAGCGTCATTTATGTTGCGCATTGTCGCTGTAATCCGCTAAACAAGGTAAACGACGGAAATAAAAACGTAAATGGTTTTCCCTACTTACAATGACATTATATATGTTTACGGATCCAAAAGTAATTGATTTCAAATCGAGAAAGAGATTGAATAGAGAATGAAATTTACTATCACGTTTCTTGCAATTTTAACTTTGTTTGGTTTTATTGATGGGCGTGTTCCTCCATCACGTAAGTACAAACTTCCACTTTATTATACTTTTTGATATCATATACTTTTATTCGGACAACTTATTTTCGTTTAAACGTAATTTGTCATACTTGTTTAAGCACGGCGTTCAGACCTCTCTGTATCACTATCACATTCTAATAAACATGTTAGATAATGAAAACATTAACGTTTGTCTCCCTAAATCTAACCAAAGAAAAAAATCCTATATATTTTTAAAAGACACATTACATGTTTCTTCAAGTTATTTCCCTTATATTTTGTGAATTCGTTTTTTATATATTCATATAGTTTATATGCTCTGTATCAATAAAGAAAAAAATATAAAGTCGACAATATATTGGTTTTTCATGTAAACATGTCTAAAATGGAATTCTATTTATCTATTTCAGCTGGCCAAAAAGAAGACAAGTTTAACCCTGATGACAAAAATAAGCCCGTCATAATAGATACAATATCGTCAGCATTGTGCAAAGGTTGTTGTTACTCCTTAGATGTAGAGAAATGTCGCGCAAAGTTTTGTCAGAAGGGTGTTGACCCTTGCAGAGGTGTTCTGATAAACATACCTGGGAAGAGTATCAATACAGCGAAAAACAATCCTCCAAAACTCGAGGGTGGTAGATACAGAGGAGACATTGCGGTTTGAATAAAACCATAGGACGACGACGACTATGTGCTTTGGAAAATCAAATTATACTATTCTGCACTTCTCCCTGTCTTTGTTAAATCAAGGCAATGATGATGTACACCATAGAGGAGGTCATGGCAGGCGTGTTGCTCGCAAAGGTAAAGGAAGATGCGGGATAGTTATAATAACAGCATGAGAAAAAAGTGCATGTAGACGGTATTAGTGCGAACATGATAATTTACGTGTGATTTTGATTTCAAAAAAGGTTCAGTGGGCAAGATTTGAATGTTTTGAATCAAAAGCTAATTGTGTTACCTGTTCTACAACATATTTAAAGATGGCATTTCTTGACTGCTTTTATACTTGAATTTCTGCATTGATGACAATTATAATAGATAGTTTAACTGTCCTGTTTGATGGAGAATTACGGTGTCGTTGAAATGTTATTCAGGAAAATTGATGTCATTACTACCATTCTTATGTTGTCATATATTTAAATAAAAGCTTGAGAAACACTTTTTAAAATTGTTTAAAAGCTAATGTATTATTTTCATCTCTTACTGTACATGTCATCTCCGCGTCTTTGCATGAGATGTTTTGCTGTAGGAGCAGCAACCGAGTGTTGTTGGATGTCCCCTCTTTTCTTTTTAAACGATTTATATAACGTTTTATTTCGAAAACATAATGCTTATCGGGGGGAAATATAGAAGTTATGATTTATTGAATGAGTTCCAGTGTTTATGTTTTAAGTACAAACAATTGTCATTCGGTGTGCAAGAATTGCTTGGTAAAGGCTGTAGACTAGTCTAGTACCATGCAGTGTCCTTCGGGTGACACCAGGACCATGAACATGGTACACAAGATAAAGGAGACTGATGCCTCTGACACATATTTGATTAAAAATTGTGTCTATCTTTGAGCTTTCTTAATTTCTTTAGCACGTCCCCATTAAAGGCATGTTGTGATATGCAAAAAGTTATGAATTCTCAGATTTGTTTTCATTGAAAGTTTAAATTTAAATTTACGGTATAAAAGACAGGAGGGTATACATGTAAAAGGCGTTTGATGGTTCTGATGCAATTCTGATAAAGATTTATGTCTGCATTAGCTAATTCTCATATTGTTTATAATGTCACTATAAAAGGTAGGTTGTGAAACACCCATAGTGATATACTATTTTGATTGTATGGGCCCTAATTTCAAAGAAAAGAATGGTAAGATGCAGCAGCAGCAACAACAAAACCCACCCAAACTAGGAGGACCACGTAACGATCTCTTGAGGTGTTCCGGTGTATTGCTATGGGTGCTGTAACCAGATTTCTCCTTTCTTAAATGCAAAATTTGAAATCAGATTGAAAAATTTACATAATTATTGGCAAACATGACCATGAAAATTATGAATACAGTGTTCACAACGGAGTGTAGATGAATATCGTATGGATCTTTGATGAGGTGAAAGTTGAGAGAAATTTCCTGTTGCTTGCTTACATGCACAAAAGGTCAAAACCAGTGAATATGTAAAATTCGGTGTTCATGAATGGGTCTAACAATTTCCAAATGCATATCTTGTGACGTCAAAGAAACATGACATTTTTACGGACTTACTATTTGAACAAAGAAGGTCTGTAATAATTATTAATTTCATTTTTAACAAAAAATAAATAAAAAAATAGACATTTGATAGATTTATGGCATACCAGTACATAGTAAAAAAATCTTTTACAATAAAAATACTGCCACTTAATTATGAGAATTAATTTTACTTCTTATAATCAGACAAGGTATAAACAAGGCTCGTCATGAATTCGCATCGTCATAGCCAGTAAGTGAGCAACTCATAAAATGTCTGTGGATGAGACAAGATCCATGCAGAGTGGTGATCAAGGATTATCGCGAGTTTATTCTGATTCAGGATTACCTTGGCACCACCTATCCCATTGAAATGAAAATTAATAAAAGAAAAGAGAACAGCACTTCTGAATCAGCGTCATATCTAGACACACTTCAATCGATCAGCGACAACGATAATTTGAACACCTATTTTTAAGATAAACGTGACGATTCTAATTTCACCAGCACAAACTTCCCCTTTATGTACAGCAACATTACCTCCTCGCTTTCCTATTGGGTATTTATTTCACAACTTATACGCAATGCAAGGCATGGCAATGACGGACCCCCGAGAGGAGGTAGGACCAGATGCCCGGTAGGAGTAAGCGTCCTCTGACTGCATGCAACACCTGCCACAATTGCAAAAATCCGGTTATGTTCAAAAAGGTAAAAGACAGTTCATCGGAATGGTCGTACTTCAGAACGTCCTAAATCATCCTTGTTAGGATGAAAAAGGTCATTGTTGAAATATATCAAATAGGACTATTGGATGTTAAAGGTACACATAGTCTTACAGGGATTAAACTGTCAATAATGACGTTATACCGTAAAAAGCTTTTAAGTACTAACATTTGAACATCTATATATTACTTACATAAAATATCTCTCACATTTTTGTTTTAAAGACGCTTTTACTCTGTGGTACACACGATTTCGGTAAACTTCGGAAATTGTTATTTGCATATACAGTATGTAGAAATATGTAACATTTACCAAGGTCAAAGTGAACACGCTACCACGATCAGCCAATCGCTTGAATGAACTTCACATCGTGGGATTACTACGAAACATGTAGTAAGCAGCAGTAATTACACTTGAAACGAGATCTGAAAGGGATCTAAACAATGAATGGGGCCCGTTCTGAAAGGGATCTAAACAATGGAAAACAATGAATGACATAACCGTAGACAATGGGGGCAAGCAACTTGAAAGTCGGTCACAGAAAATAGGGCAAGGTCAATACTTAAAACAACAATGGAAACCAATGAATGGCATAACCGAAGACAATGGGGGCAGACAACTGGAAAATCGGTCACAAAAAATAGGGCAAGGTCAAACACTTAAAACACGTTTTGAAAGGAATCTAAAACAATGGATGCACTGGGGGCAAAAATGGGAAAACCGATCAGGGATAACAAGTCCATCATGCAAAAACTCGGACAGGGACACCACCCGTTACTTAAAACTTCTTCATGCAAAACAAAATCGGGCAAGATCACTCCATAACACCATGTCCAGGGATGTGGGGGTGGGGTCCCGGGGACATATATTGCAAAATATCGTGTAAGATATCAAATGAAAGGTCTCGACGAGTAGAATACAGCCCGGGGGTAGTTTGGGGTCATTTGGTGCAAAATAACAAAGGTACCAGAGGTATACCGTGTGACATATCAAATGAAAGGTCTCGACGAGTAGAATACAGCCCGGGGGTAGTTCACTAACTCACTAATATTACATTGATTGCAAATACAACTTGAAGGTTGATATCATGTATAGATATCATCTTCCATTTAAATCACCATTTTGAACGTGGATAATCGAACACTTTTAAATGACTAACAACGTGTAATAGTGTATGACCACTTGAATGGGAGGCAGGTGTAGTCTGCTATACACATGTGCGTTTGTTTACCAAATCCTGAATGAAAATTAACCTTTATTTAGTTATGATTTTTTGTTCGTTTTTTAATATTTGATTTAGACTGTGAATATATATATTATAATCAAAATCAAAGTGACATAATGACGATTAAATTTGTTTTATATTATATATACACATATCAAAATTACTGTGGATATATATACACGTTTAACTTATATATATACTTCTCATAGATAAAAATAAACGAGAACTATACATGTACATGTACACTATAGATCCCTTTCGCTAATTTTCCCTCAGACTTGTCAGAGTTTTAATTTCACCGTCGTCCTCTAAGCTAGGTCTCTATAACTTTCCAATACCAAGCCGATACTATTTGTTCATTTCATTTCTCTTTCCAGATTTTGATAACACCGATTGTCGATTTATTTTCGTCCCGGCCACGTGTTATCCGTCAGCCATGTTGTTCTGTTTTGATACAGTACTGGCCTTATGCAAATAAGTGCTTACACGTGTTCGCATTCGGTCTTCTATGGAGAAAAGTAGGTTATATTAGGGTACCCATTTTATAGGCGATAACTGATCATAGCTCGGTAGTGAGGGCATATGTGACTATTGTAACCAGCCAGTTTCTAATTTCTAAGCATGATAGACTCGTTTGTGTTAAAATTTTGACAAAAATAGTTGATTCATGGTTTGATCTTGACGAGACCTTATGTACCTTTAAACGTCTTCAAATTCATTAGCGTTATTTAAAAGGCAGATTGATTTACAGATTTAAGTTCCACGCCCTACTGAAATAATGAAATGTTACAGAGTTCCCTTGAAACGGGTAATTTGAAAGCACAAACACAGAAATTACACAACTTCAGCAAAAGCAGCAACTGTTACACTTGAGAACTAAGACAGCGAAACGTGTTGCAATTTGATGACACCTTAAATATAAATAAACATTCATCACCTAGGGAGGGAGTGCATTTTACTAGAGTACACGCTAATAGTCATATGTCAATCAAATATTGAACTTTACGTTTACATGAAATGAGACGCTCGTGATTTGCACTTGAGGAATCTTCAAAACCACTCCGTGCTTAAATATATTTTTTAGGATTCATATATGATAACTGTAATTATGAGCACCGGAAAATGACATATACGTAATAGGTATTCCCCAGTATGTACAGATATAAAATGCTATTTATCCGAGTATTGCTTAAATAAGGTATACCAGAGCAACAGAAAAAAAGAAAAGAATGAAATACATATTTATGTTTTTAGTATTGCTAATTCTCTCTGATGAAACCACAGGGCGATTTCTTCAAAAATGTAAGTAATTATCTTTCTTTATTTTCAGCAAACTCTTCCAAATTATAGCTGTTGTTATACCTGCCAAGGTTACCAACAACTAAGAATGAAATGACAGACTTTTTATCCTACAAAATATTATTCTATTTCCAAACTACGGCGTCACCGAAGGGTATTGTCCATCATAGCAGCGATTCTCTGTTTCATCAAAAATATGCTGATTTATCCAATGTACTTAATATTCTTCTTTTTTTTCTCAGGCAGCCTAAAAGAAGGGAAAAGAACAGCGAACGGACGTCGACCGAATCCACAGGAAGTGGTCAGTTCAGCTTTATGCAAAATTTGTTGTCAACTTTCCGACAGAAAAAAATGTATCGACGAATTTTGCCTAGGTAAAGATCCCTGCCTTGCCGGTTGAATAGCAGATTGCTAACAAATGTGATACGTAACATTCTAATTGAAAACCACATGAAATATGGAAGAAAACGAATGTTCGGCCGAAATGTGAAGGTTCCATCGACAAATATTGCTAACAGATACCTTAGTTTCCTAATTTTTATTCCATGCGGAGCTGACCCTATAATAATGGCGTACTTAAATCATATGAATCTTGTACTTTCTTGAATTTTTATATATTATATAATTTCGTATATACATTTTTTACTAAGAACCAATGCTTATGTATAATAATTTTGCATCATTTACACCGTTTATTGTATCTGTGATATATTATAATTTTTGAGATGATCCTTTACAGATTATCCCTCTACTGTCTTCACTCTTTTTAAGTACATGTATGCATTGTATGTCAAGTAAATATGTTGACCAGTAGAAATGCATTTGATTATTGATGTTATATATTACAAGTATATATATTATTTTTGTATCTTGGAAACTAGTCAGTTCATACAAAAATAACACTGGAATTACTGGAGGTTAACATGTGAGCACCAATTCTCCAATGCTATTTTGGTCATTAATTTTATCTAACTTTGCTACTAAATCGACTCTACGGGAAAGGGTAGGGGTAAAATCTACCGTTTTTGGTCCCATTGTTCGCTATTTTCAAATTTTGTTGTCTTGCCGTTTTTTATCTTTCAGATAAGGGTACAGATGTTGTTGTCTATTGAAATTGAATCGAAAATAGATCTTATCAATGAATATGAGTATTATTTCCTGCCCAAATTGCCAAATACCAAATAAGTAGTAAAATGATAACAACCACATTTCAACATTATAGTTTATAGTACATATAGAGCAAGCGCATGTAACAAAGTTATACTATCCATGTACATTCAGATCATGAACAGGAATGTGCCATATGAGTTTAAACCTGTAACATGTCCTTGCTCCGCAGCTTACAATTGTAGGCATCTTTGTCCCTTGCCGAAAATTTGAATTTCTAATGTGAAGACATACAGCTCAATTTTCAAATATTTTGCTCTAAAAGGTTGGGTTTTTGAGAAAGCACATAAAATTTGTCCTTTTTTGTTTAGAAGAAGCATAATGAATAAGAAAATAAAACCTTTAAAATTTCTTTGATTGAGGCCAAAAGATTTATAACACTTCCGTATTACTACTAACTTAGACACTATAACTTGCATTATATATTTGTTTCATTTGATATGTTTTAACTTTACTAATTATCACGGAGAGCTCTTAACAGCGCCACCTACAATACATCCCGCACTGTACTCGACTCTGGAAATTGTCCATTTCACCTTGAAGTTCGTGTTTCTATGATTCTGTGTTATTGTATTCGCTTTTTTGACATATTTAGTCCCCTATCGGGAACGCCGAAGGGGACTCTTAGTTTCCTCTCGGTCTGTCTGTCCATCTTTTCGTCTGTCCGTCTGTCCGAATATCAGTTTTCCGGATTTTTTTTCTGTAACGGATGGAAATATTCAGATGAAAATTGATACACAGCTTGGTCTTGGATAGTTACAGAGCAAATTTGACTTTCGTCACGCTTGACCTATTTTTCAAGGAGTTTTTTTCTGGTTTATTTCTTTCAAGAATTTGCAAGCCGACAGACTTTTTTTTTTAATCTGATTTCGGGTTGTGTGTTTGACTTTTATTTCCCGACTCTATTCACCATTGCAAAATAAACATAATTGTTTTGGTCATATGAAGGGAAATATATTTGCTCATTATTTCAAATACCTGTGTAATGGCAATGATTTTACAAGGTATCAATAACTCGATCACCGGCCTTGACGAAACCTTGTAAGAGAAGTCAGGACCCAAAGAAGTTGTCTTTAATGAAAGTTGATTCGACTCCTCGTTAGTTGATATGTAGTCTGTAGTGATAAGTGTTTTCATGCCTCCTTTTTTGTTTCGTCTTCCATGTCCCTCTTGTAATTCTCCCCCCCCCCCTCCTTTTTTTTTTTTTGTTGTGGTTTTCTTTTTCTGTGTTTTTTTCAGCTGGAGTTTTACTGGGGGTACTGCAACTGAGTCCCGTTGGGGATCGACTCCTCTTTATGAGACGCATGAATTTCAAAGATACAAATGTACATGTATACCTGGTGCCACCTATGGCTTGTTAGGGGTCTGTCGTGCGGTATAGGGAGTGCTGTTGAGATTGTCGTCAGGATCTATATATTCATTTGTTAAACGTCTTAAGAGGTATTCGAAAAATCTTTCAAACTATCAGCGAGTCGAAATGATAAAGATAATGTAATATCAATCAATCTTCTTGTTTAATTTCCTTTCCGTCACACATAATACCTACATTTCACTAAGGACGTTGGTCAGGTATCCTTTGTTCAATTCATTTTGCAGAAATGAATTATCACATAAATCGTCGATAACTGTCTGAAAAGATCGATTGCTTGTTAATCGTTCTTACATGTTCCTTGATGCCTGAATTAAAATACAGGATATCCGGTTTGATATTTTCACATCTTTCTAAGGCACAATTTTTCTGCAGAAGGTTGATCTACTTCCGAAAACAGAGATGATATCAGCTGTGTTTAGTTTTCTAATATTCATATATATTTCGTCTTGCTATGGGAGATTTCCTGGGCCTATTCGTGAGTAGTATTCATCATTTTTTTCAATAAGTTTGACATTACTGTACGACATCAATTTTACTTTTTTATCTACGATTTTCGTCATGTATGAAACTTTCGCTGATATCACATGGGATGACGCCATTATCTGAATGTCGCTGTGTTATATATGTGATTCGCCATTTATTTCTAATTATTTTACACTATAACATGTATAACAAACTTATTTTCATCTCTGCAAATCTACTAAGTAACTCTGTGGTAATGATAAAACGGAAATTGCTAACTCTTCGAGAATAATAACCTCTTTTGCTGTTATTGCAACGAACGATAGGTTCACTCTTAAATGAAGGAAGGAAGAACAAAAACACTCCATGTATTCACTGATTGTAAGAGAAAGGACGGGATCTCCAAAAAAGACTCGATGACAACACCTACAATAAAATACTGAATCACCCAGATAAGAAATCACATAATGAGAAAGCAAAACAAGAGAGTCCAAAGGGACAATGGAGACCAAACACCAGAGAAGGAATTTTCAGTGTTCGATATGTTTCTATTTTGTTATGGAAGATTTCAAAAGTAATCGTAATGTTTGGCAGGCTTTTGGATCATTTCTGAATTATAGTGTACATAATGTCTTCATTAAATTCATTCAAGGTTGCGCCACTTAGAATGATTTTTGGTAATTGTTCTTTTTCTAAATTTTGATACAGACGCAAAATTTACAGCATGGACCAGACATGCATTTTTCGGTTATTTAACCCCTGTCAGTGATCATCGATCCAAATAATTAAATATGGCCAAAATCTGTGAAATTTATATCCAAAAGATACTGAAAGACGTAGTAAGATCGCTGTGATAGATGCTAAAAGATCCAGGTTTCAGAAATTTGAGATAATAAATGTGTTGAAAACCCAACATATCGTGTATCACATTCTTGTGAATTGCATCGTATCGTATCGAAAATAATTCAGCAATACTCAGTCCTAATGGATACATGTGCCCTCGGGGACTCTTTGACCACACGCAGTAACACTCACTAAGTGGTACAAATGCTATACGTCTTCAAATTCATTAGCATAATTTAAAAGCAGATAACTTTACAGTATGGACCAGACATGCACGACATCAAACACAAAAACACACCTAAACAAACGAGACCAATGGGCAATCTGCCTCGCTAGTAGCAGATGGTGTGGTTATCCGGATTACGTGCGCACAACACACCCACATATCCGATTACCCAGAGGTCTCGAAGAACGCAAAAGTGTGGTGTAAAATAACCTCCTCACTGTAAGATGAACATACATACAGACGGCGTGACTTCGGGGGACCAAGAAACAAACAAATGGACTTTTAAATCGATATAAAAACAGAAGGCATATCTAATATAGTGCGTACTCTATCGGCTTTAGCGAGCTCATGCTTGTGATCACCCGAGGAGTCCGACTGACATTCAGAGAGGACATATGGTCGGGGCCCTGTCTTATCTCAAGAGGTTTGGACAGAGCTCGTCATCGAGTCCTTCACAGCCTGTCAGAGTGCAATTCTTAGGAATGCACTGGTACATTGGTGTAGATTGGTCCAGTACCAAGGAAAGTGTCAGTTGGTGACAGAAGTATCATCTGGGTAATCGGGAAAGTGGAAAGATTGTGCACAAGTTATCCGGATAACCACACCGTCTGTTACTGACGGTTGTCGTAGGAGATCCCCTCAGCTGTTTTATAGTGAGATTTAAATTTATAAACTAAATATATGTTTATTTATACTCATAAGATGAAAAAAGCACCTGAGATTCTGAAAAAAAAAATTGCATGAAAGTGAAGATACTCACTACAGAACAAAAGTTTCAAATATGAGGTATATGTATTCAAGGTGCAGTAAAATACAATAGGTGAGGGAATGCTTTTTCTATTTTTCTAAACTTAATAAACTATTTCTTCTATTTATGAAATAAAGTATACATCATTGCACATAGATTTGAAGACATTTTGCATGAAAGCAGAAGATGCTTACTCTTCCTGGGCACCTGGTCTCACTCCCATATCGGGGGTTCGCTTCTTTTCATGGGATGGAGGTTTTTGTTTGTTTGCTTTGGTTCCTGTTTTATGCTGATTTTGTATGCCTTCGGTTTCTGATTTTCTGAATTATCGATTTTGTGCTGTAAACAGGGATATGGCCATTATCTATATTTGTCATTTGAAATAAGTGGGTATACATATTAAATATACATTTATGTCCAAATACTGTGGGTAGGCTTCTTCAAGTTTGATAGACCTAATATGTAGGCAGAGCACGGACTGTATTACGCATGCCCTCTTTTTATATCCATTTACATATTCATCTGTGTCTCTGGGGCCTCTACGTTTCGCGGTCTTGTTTGTGTGATGTCATCTGACAGTGAGGAGGTTGTTTTACACCACAATTGTACGTTCTTCGAGACCTCTGGGTAATTGGAGAAGCGAGAGGGTTGTGCGCACGTAATCCAGGATAACCACACCATTTGCTACTTACGTGACAAATGGCCGTCCATAGTCGGCACCGGTTGCCCATTGGTCTCGTCGGTTTATGTGTAGTCTGTTGTGTTTGATGTTTACATGTCGTATGTCTCTTTTCCGTCTCGTGCTGTACTCGTCTTATGTGTTTTTGCATCGGGTGTTTTTGTGTTTTGCTGTTGATGCTGCAACGGGGTCTTGTTGGAGATCTCCTCCCTTCTTTGATATTAATTCCATTAAAAGTGTACCTTAAGACCTTTTCTGAAATTGAATTAAAGAGAAGAATTATTACTTTTTTCATTGAATGTTATAGGTTTAAAATACAAAAAAAAAATCACATTACCATAAGAAGTTCCTAGATTTTTTTCTATTGAAAATGTAAACTGTATTATGTTCTGTAGAAATGATGAAAAGTATATGTTTCAGAACATTTACCTATAAATAAATGTGCATGAGAAATATGGATAATGACTATGTTCTGTATTTATTAGAAATAGCCATTTTGTATTTACGATGGAAGGCATTTGAAGTGTTTATTTGAAGAACATATTTGGGTTATCTCTTAGATTAAGATTTCAATTGCAAGATATCAAGTTGTTCTTTCATCTTTTTACAAAAGAAAAAAAGCAGGGTAAACACGATATTTTCAAAAGTATCCATCAACCATTAATTGTTCCGGTTTAATTTATAAAAACACATTCGTGATCACTGTAGCATTGTGTGTTACTGTATCAGGTAACACTCTTTTTCTGTTTAAGGTTCAATAGCTCCGCCTCAAAGCAGTAGTCACGTTGCGAGCGGGATTTCATCAGGCCTAGGTGATATGTTCTGTTTCTACTGCTGTAATTATCAGCCAGGCCCGCCCTTTTATCAGAGGGAGATATGTATTCAGAAGCACTGCTCATACGATCCTTGTGGTTATGGACATGGATGGGGACGTGGAATTAACAGACATCCACCGTACCGATACGGAACAATTACACAATCAACATCAGATATGACGTCTTTTCCTTCTTATCGCCCTCCAAATTTTGCACCCTTCTATTCTCCTACAAATATTTATAGCCCTACCAATAAAGCCCTTTCATAATTATGCCCCTTAGTTTAGATTTGAACATTTTATTTCAAGATCTTGATTTTTTTAAATTCACTGGAATCAAAACATAGCAAATCTTAGACTGTATGACTTTGTACTTTTTTCTTTCTTAATGTTCAACAAAAAAAAAACTACGACCTAATACTCTTTGTGGACACCATAAGTATTTCCAATCTTACTTCTATTTAACTAATGTATAACAAAACACACATACATATCTCATTTTGAATCCCCTCATTTTTGTATAATTCAAGATTTTTTGTCTCTCATAGAAATCCTTTAGAGAAATGAACACAAATGTCCCTACAATGACGCCTAGCAATCCCTGGTTATTCTTTGGTTGATTCAGAATGCTTTTAGTCTTTTGAACTGTTCCATTCTTCCAGGTGTTTTATATGATTCAGTCTTGAATAACTGGTTCGAATTCTAACATACAAAACATGTACGTAAGCATTATTCTTAATTCATAAGCTTGTGCTATGGCAGCGGCGGAGTTAATACGCTGCGGGGTTTTTCTTTTTTTGGTGATGTTAAAATGTTTTACGAGTTTTTATTATTATTTCATGTAACAAACAGTCGACAAGACGGATTTATTAACCTTGTAAAAATTCAAATGTAATCTTAGATTTTTATTTGCTCATCAATATCTAAATATGAAAAATAATAAATCAAATGCGGATCTAATTGATGTGTTCGCATTTGGTTGTATTTGTGTTAAAAGTTTGAGGTATTGTACAATATACTTGATGTGGCTTATGAATATAAATGCGCAGAATAATATCATGAATGTCTTCTTCTCTCCTTGATTAGGAAAGACTGTAGATGAATGACACTTGTCGTTCGTTCACTATATACAACTATTGACTTTTGATGAGGTCTACTCGTGACTATAAAGACCTGGTCAGGCATTGGTTAACCAATGCCTGACCAGGTCTGTATTGTCACGACTAGACCGGAATCAAAGTCAATAACTGCTTTATTAAATCATCAAGAGTTTTTATCATTTGTATTGTAATGGTACGCAATGTCAAAGATCTAACACTACAAAAATTTACGCCTGTCCACGTGCTGGTGATTAGTACGTCACTGAACCCCGAATAGACCACTTTTGAGCGTTAGTGGACAACTCACTCTGAGGTACAAGTACACTCTATCAAACTGTGTCTCCGTCAATCAGATAGAAGCAAAATCGGTAATAATTCATGACCATTTGGCAATATAAAAAGTAGAGTTCGAAGTCGTTTAAAACGTTAAACTAAATATTCAGTCATCTCTTTCTAGCCTTGTCCAAAACCATTTCTGGTTTCTTATTCCTTTACATGCTTCCAGGTGTACAGGTGTGTTTACTGTGATGGCTGTTAGACAGAGACCGGATGATTGCTCAACGATTTCATCATTCTGCAATTCAAAGATTCATGATTAGTTAATAAGAATTACTAACATCCCTCGTAAAATTGGTATGACGAGTAAAGTAATTCTTGAAAGGTCACGTAGACCGGTGTGAAAACTTCATGTCTCTCTCCAGAGACGTCATATAACCCTCAAGAGACGTCATACTGTAAAACGAGAATATTTAGCGCAAACATATTTTAGCGCAATGTGGGATGAAAACCTTTTGGCGCAAACTTAATTTAGCGCATTGACACCATCTGGTCAATAAAATTAGCGCACAGTGAATTTAGGACTTTGTTTCTCAGACATCGCCGGTAGCAAATTGCCGTCGATGAATCGTATTTTTTGTAACGTGAGACAAAAAATATCCGTCGTGTCTCATGATCGGACGATCGTTGGTAATACGAAATAATTATCAGTTCTATTAAAAGTGATGAAAGAAAATAACGCTGTTCTGTAACATGGATGAATATATATCCTCCCAATTTTTCAACTTGGCGTAACGAATCATTTTAAGGCAACGACGCTAACATCCCGATTTTATTCACGTTGTTTAAGAGCCAATCCGGCATAAAACCATGCAAAATCGTAAAAATCGTCCAAAAGGGTGGTCAAAGTTTTACATTTTTATGTATATTTCTGTATTCTATGATGAAAAACATTCGAGAAAAAAATTATTTTAAAATTCATATATGTCCCGTTTTATAGTAATGGGCCAATTCTGTTTGTATGGCATAACGCCATTAACAGGGCTCAAAAACAACACTAAAATAGCCCTATTTTCAACGTTGAATAAGATTTGATTTTGATATGCAGTAATTCTTTTCATGATAAAATCAGATACTTACTCAATTCATCTTCATTATAGTACTCGCAAAGTTAAGATATACGAATTGACTTGCCATCAGGGGGCGCTCTAATACGACTTATATTGGGATTTGACAAAAGCGTCCCTATTTTGAACATGAATAACATCTATAAGAGAGAAAATTTTCCCACAAAATTTCAGTATAATAAAGTAAACGTATCATACTTTAATATATAAAAAAACTGTCGCTGCCAAATGTATCTAAGATATGCAAATTTTATTAAGAATATTCATTATTTTGCGGAATATGATTAAAAGATTCAATGGAAAAATGTTCAAAAGATAAGCATCTTTGATCATAATCTAGAAAAAAATATATAAGATATTAACAAAATATGTTCTAAAAATGATCGAAATCGTTTCAGATCTTTTTCAATTTCCCTTATATAAGCCCCATCATTAATCTAGACGATTTTCGAGATAGCCCGGAACGACGCCACCGAGTCAGACTTTTAGTGATGACGTCACGTGGTTAGGTTCCCTGGTAGCATGTAAACAATGACGATAAAATAAGAACTTGACACGGATAAACTATCGCATTAGATTATAACATTGATAGAGTTTAGCTCAAGATTGCATAGCAAATCTCGTTCCCTCGTTTCTAGATGTGATTAGATGTACCCATCCCAAATCTTTTGAAATAATCTTCACAGATGTAAAAGAACGAGTCTCTAAAATAGTCGGTGCTACTACCAGTAAGTACTGGTTAGAGCGTCGAACCAATTACGGAAAGGTTCCTGGTTCGAGTCTCCCTGAAGCAGGGGCACTTAATCTCACTTCTATTGAATTTGAAGAAGTTTAACTTCTGAAAGCTCATCATAAAAGGATCACTATGCCACTGCTAGTTTCGTGTCATCAGATTTGTTACATGTAGATCTATTGTCCTGTAGACAACGGGTCGTTCAATGTACTCTTCTATGATCTCTCATTCTCTGTTATATGAACAAATTGTCCTGTTTGTGTATTGTTGACATGACTGTGGTATTTTCTTTAAAAAATGTTGAAAATCGGAAAGAAAAGTTTTCTTTACAGTCTACTCGCTGCTCTTTTCATCGATTTTCCAAATTCATTGTTTCATAGGAAATTATGTTTAAAAAGTTCTTTCCTTTTGAAAACGATCTGTTGAATTGATAAAATAAACGTGTTTTTTTTTTCATAAAATGTTAGGTTGATCTTTCCTATAAACATAACAATTTATTCGTATTTCAGAGAAAAAAAAAACAGGTTGCACGAATTATCCTCACTTAAAGTAAATCAATGAATTAACTATATATCCAGTCCTTATTTTTTTTTTTCGAGAAATTCTCGATCATTCTGTTATTTTCGTGCATAAAACAAGAAATAAAATTGTTTGATATGACTGTCTCTTTCTTGATTTCAACTCAACGTCAAATAGCGCTTTCAACCAAATCGGTCATCTATGGTTATGATGAGAAAAGTCTTTGGTTATTCAAGGTCAAAATAATTTGGGGCAAATTTCAGGGGTCCTGACAACCTCTCCGTCATATTTCTTAACCTCCACCTGCCCCCGGGCCCCCTCCCGCGTTAAAAAAGAAAATCGTACTAGAAAAAGCACTCTTTTCCCCGGAACCCCCCCCCCCCCCCATCGCTCTAATTCCTTGCGTTTGTATAAGCTGTTTTGCTCCGTATTCATCCGCTCCGGTCCGTATGCGCGTAAATTATGAGAGTAATTACTTTCTTTTATAAATTCTCAATTCTTTCATAAAAGTTTATCTCCTTCATATCCTTAATTCAAGGTATTTCTCCTTCGAAGTATTGATATTATCTTGTACTAAAGCAGAGCGGTCTTCGTTCTATAAAAAAGTACTTTTATTGAAAAGAAAAAAAAAAGAGTTCATGGTACTCCATCTTTCAAAAAAAAAAACAATATTGAAAAACAAAACGAAACGAAACGAAACGAAAAAAAAAAAAAAAAAAAAAAAACCGACACCCTCCCCTCCGAAAAAAAAAAACAAAAACAAAATTATACAGAAAAGAAAGAGAAAAACTCCTGGGCTAACCTAAGGGCGTAGATCTACATGTATACATTATACGCCTTTCAGACATCAAAGAGATATATAATTTCATTTTATATATAACTTCTTTTCTACAAAAGCGTAATTCTGACATTGTTAGTTCGTGTACTGAATATGAAAAGAAACGAAGAAATGATGTGAAGAAACAAAATACGGAATGATTCTTCGCATCATTTCCTCACTTCAATTTTAAAGGGACGGTGTCCCTGAAAATTAATTAATTTTACAATATTTTGGAATGCAAAATTTTTCTTTTCAAATGAAAATATACATTCTCATTTGTATAAATTCAAATTTTCAGGCGAATCTAACGCATACATTCGCAGTTATAAACCTTTAAAAACGTGATTTTGAATATGGGGTGCGCAGCTCTAATAAATTTCACTGGCGCCACCTACAATGTATTGAGTTTCTACAATAGAAGTATACGGGGATTTATTTATTAAAGAATCGACAATATTAGGGTCGTTACTGCAAATTTTCAAATAAAACTTTTTATGGCTCCTTTTTTCCTCTTTCTAGACCCTTTGGAATATATTTTACGTTTTCGATAAAATTTATTTTTATTCCCAACTATCGATTGCACAATTTTGAACAAAGAGTTTGACCTTGACCTGCGCGTGAAAAGACATGATCAAATCAGCTGTGGTCAGCTATGGTCGCTTTTTTAGCTCACCTGAGCAAAGCTCAAGTGAGCTATTGTCATAGCGCACCGTCCGGCGTCCGGCGTCTGTCGTCTGTCGTCTGTCCGTCGTCCGTCGTCCGTCGTAAACTTTTCAACATTTTCGACTTCTTCTCTAGAACCACTAAACAGATTTTCATGAAACTTGGTAGGAATGAAGTACTCATGTTCCCCTACAAGTGTTGTTGTTTTTCGTCCGGATCCATCAACAGGTGGCGCCACCAGAGGCAAAAGTAGGTCACAGGGGGTACCCTCCTTTGACAAACTTCTTCTTCAGAACAGAAGCACGTATCGACAAACCGAAAGCATCAGGATGATCTAGAGAGATGTCTTAAGAAGTGTTGTTATTTTTGGTTCCACTCGGAAGTCAAATTTTTGACGCGTTTTTGACGTCTTTTCGGACTTCGTCAGAAATGCACATTTTTGCACTATTTCTTTAAATAACTCAATAAGTGTATGATTTTACACATTCATTTACTGCATATTTATCATATTTAAGTTACTAAATGCTTTGATAAGTATTTTATTCTAAAATTTAAATTTTTTGATTTTTTATTAATTTTTTTCTTATGTGAAAAGGAAGGGGGGGGGTGATTTTCATACATATTCAACTTCTTCTCCAGAACCACGGAACAGATTTTCATGAAACTTGGTAGGAATGAAGTACTCATGGTCCCCTACAAGTGTTGTTGTTTTTCGTCCGGATCCATCAACAGGTGGCGCCACCAGAGGCAAAAGTAGGTTACAGGGGGTACCCTCCTTTGACAAACTTCTTCTTCAGAATGGAAGCAGGTATCGACAAACCGAAAGCATCAGGATGATTTAGAGAGATGTCTTAAGAAGTGTTGTTATTTTTGGTTCCACTCAGAAGTCAAATTTTTGACGCGTTTTTGACATCTTTTCGGACTTTGTCAGAAATTCACATTTTTGCACTATTTCTTTAAATAACTCAATAAGTGTATGATTTTACACATTCATTTACTGCACATTTATCACATTTAAGTTACTAAATGCTTTGATATGTATTTTATACTGAAATTTTAATTTTTTGATTTTTTATGAATTATTTTCTTATATGAAAAGGAAAGGGGGGGTGATTTTCATACATATTCAACTTCTTCTCCTGAACTGCTGAACAGATTTTTATGAGTATTTTTTCAATCATGAATAGATATGTTTACTGTGAACATGGACCCAAGGCTTGTAAGTTCAAGTTCTGGTACCCTGGTAACTTTAGTTTCGTATAAGTTGGTACATGTTCATGTATGCAAGAGTTGTCTTTCTTTAATATTGATTTATGTTTTTGAGGTTTAGATTTTTGGATTATTGATTCATTTGAATGTTTTATATTTTAAATCATTGAATAAGTATGGAAAAGGAAACTAAATAATTTTAAAAAGATGAATAAGTATTTTCAAATTTATCTTGTGAAGACTTAGATATACAACTTTGAAATTACAATATTGAGAGCAGCTCAAAATATTAATGTAAGAACAGATCAATGTTATCAATAACACAGTGAAAGGATGGGGAGGGGTGCTGTTATTTTGCTTTAGCTTCTGTATAACTATCTCTCTCGGGTTACTTAGATTACTCAAGAAGAAGGAGGGGATGATTTTCATACATATTCAACTTCTTCTCCAGAACAACTGAACAGATTTTCGTTAAACTTGGTAGGAATGAAGAAATCATGGTCCCCTACAAGTATTGTTGTTTTTAGCTCACCAGAGCGAAGCTCAAGTGAGCTATTGTCATAGCGCGTCGTCCATCCATCATCCGTCAGTCCAACGTAAACTTTTAACATTTTCGATATCTTTTCTGCAACCGCTGCACAGAATTTCACGAAATTTCACAGGAAGCAAGTACTCAATGCCCTCTATCAAATTTGTGCTTTTCAAGCCGATCGGAAATTCAAGATGGCCGCCACAGGCTCTGATTGGCTGACACATTTTCGACTTCTCTTCTGAAACTGCGTCACAGAATTTTATGAAACTTCACAGGAAGCAAGTACTCAATGCCCTCTACCAAGTTTGTGTTTTTCGAGCCGATCGGAAATCCAAGATGGTCGCCACAGGCTCTGATTGGCTGACACATTTTTGACTTCTCCTCCGAAACCGCTTCACAGAATTTCATGAAACTTCACAGGAAGCAAGTACTCAGTGCCTTCTACCAAGTTTGTGTTTTTGGAGCCGATTGGAAATCCAAGATGGCCGCCACAGGCTTTAATTGGCTGAAACATTCTCGACTTCTCCTCTGAAACCGCTGCACAGAATTTCATGAAACTTCGCGGGAAGCAACTACTCAATGCCCTCTACCAAGTTCGTGTTTTTCGAGCCCATCGGAAATCCAAGATGGCTGCCACAGGCTCTGATTGGCTGACACATTTTGGAATTCTCTTCTATAACCACTGCACAGAATTTCATGAAACTTCACAGGAAGCAAGTACTCAATGCCCTCTACCAAGTTTGTGTTTTTCAAGCCAATCGGAAATCCAAGATGGCCGCCACAGGCTCTGATTGACTGACACATTTTCGACTTCTCCTCTTAAACGGCTGCATAGAATTTCACAAACCTTCACAGGAAGCAAGTACTGATTGCTCTCTACCAAGTTTGTGTTTTTCGAGCTGATCAGAAATCCAAGATGGCCGCCACAGGCTCTGATTGGCTGACAAGTTTTTGACATCTCCTCTGAAACCGCTGCACAGAATTTCATGAACCTTCACAGGATGCAAGTACTCATACCCTCTATCAAGTTTGTGTTTTTGGAGCATATCGGAAACCCAAGATGGCCGCCACAGGCTCTGATTGGCTGACACATTTTCAACTTCTCCTCTGAAACTGCTTCACAGAATTTCTTGAAACTTCACAGGACGCAAGTACTCATTGCCCTCTACTTAGTTTGTGTTTTTCGAGCCGATTGGAAATCCAAGATGTCCTCTATAGGCTCTATTTGAATGACACATTTTTGACTCATCCTCTTAAACTACTGCACAGAATGTCACCAAACTTTACAGGAAGTAACTTGTACACCTTGTCCTTCTCAAAGCTTCACTAAAAGCGTTTTCCTTCAGGTCTTGACTTTGATTGAAAACATACATACAGTCTCCTCAGGTGAGCGATGTGGCCCCCTTGGGCCTCTTGTTTTCAGATCCCGTTTATTTTTCATCATATGTATTGTTCATTCTATACATGCTTATATTTGAATAAATATGTTTAAACTAGCTGTGGTCACAACTCACCGCACATGTATGCGTATTTCTACGTGTGCAATGATTGAATCTTTGGGATTCCGTATTTTTCGTTCGCATTTTTACACCGCAAAAATTCACTTTGATGCAAATTTTAACTGTCTATATCTCAATACGTAATTATTTGGCATTGGTGGATTTTTGAGATATTTATAAGATCAAAGCAAAGAGTTAAAAGATGAAATTTGAAAAAAATCAAACTTCTCTTACAAAAGATATTGGTGCGTGAAAAACGTATAAAACGTCATTTTCTCGTTAAGCTGATTTTTAATGCATATTTTAACTGTCTATATCTTGATACGTAATTATTTGGCATCGGTAGATTTTTGATATATTTAAAAGATTAAAGCAAAGAGTTGAAAGATGAAATATGAAAAAAAATCATATTTCTCTTACAGAAGATATTGTTGCTTGAAAAACGTCTAAAACGTCGTTTTTTCGTTAAGCTGGATCTTTAATGCATATTTTAACTGTCTACATCTCGATATGTAATTATTTGGCATCGATGGATTTTTGATATATTTATAAGATTAAAGCAAAGAGTTAAAAGATGAAATTTGATAAAAATCAAACTTTTCTTACAGAAGATATTGGTGCGTGAAAAACGTCTAAAACGTCGTTTTTTCGTTAAGCTGATCTTTTATACATATTTTAACTGTCTACATCTCAATACGTAATCATTTGGCAGCGGTGGATTTTTGATATATTTATAAGATTAAAGCAAAGAGTTAAAAGATGAAATTTGATAAAAATCAAACCTCTCTTACAGAAGATATTGGTGCGTGAAAACGTATAAAACGTCGTTTTCTCACTTAGCCGATTTTTGCCTCTTTTGAAGTTAAGTTGTGGCTGTCTTTGGAAAAAAAAATCATACATAATATTATCCTAAGATAGAATAAAATGTTATATTTCAATATATCAATAACAATATTTACTCCAATTCAATTTATACTTAAAATTCTAGAGAAGTACATCAGCGAAAATAGGGATATTTCTACGTCCTTTTTGTAAATTTGGCGGGAAAAATGATGGGGTGGTATATCTCTGTAACCATGGATATTTGAACAAAAATATTTGACAGAATTATTCCTAGTCATGTATCTATTAAAATAACTTAAAATCATTAAATTTGGTTACTAGGTCATTTGGACCAATTTGCATGGTTTTATGCCGGATTGGCTCTTAAAAAAAACCTTTTAAAGACTGCGCATCTAATGTACATGTTGACTACATGCCGGCACGTGTCTTGGACGACTACAAATTTTTATCTGATTGGTTGGAATGAAAATTTGCTCCGATTAAATACAACTTCAGTTTTTTTTTTGTTAAAGAATAATCTCGTCCCGACTTTTATTTATATTTCATGATTGGTTATTACGACACGTAGACAATCATGATCTAACCAGTACAAATGTACATGTTAATCACGTCGCGTGTACTATCATTATCTACCCAAGCGCTAGCGTTAATCCAATTATCTAATTAGCTATAAAAACAACAAGCGTTGCCGGATAGATCATGCCGTGGACACGGTGTAAGGCACTTTTCATAAAATGTCGAATACTTTCTTATTGAAATTTGATGTTCCATCTGAAAATTTTAGCGCACTACTTAATTTAGCGCAACCATGCCTTTGCGCTAATGGCGCTAAAATAAATCGAGCGCTAAATATTCTCGTTTTACAGTATTCACTTTCAGAGAAGTCATGTATCTCGGTACTACGTAACTCATATTCTACGTTGATTAAAATAATATTCATTCAAGAAATGAGTTGAATGTGAAGACGTTTAACATTCAGATCATAGTTAACCTACACAGCCAATTGTGCCTCACATGAAATTCATATGAAATGAGCATTATATTAATTTCACATGAAAGTTCATGTGAAATTCATATCAATTACACATAAGACTTATGTGAAAATATTTCACATGAATTTACTTCACATGAATTTCACATGATCTTTTCTTTGTGATATCAATGAAAAAATGATTTCACATAAAATTCGTTTCAGAAACTTCACATGAATTTCATGTAACAAATTTCATGTAAATTTCATATTAGTGCTCGTTTCACATAAATTTCATGTGAACATTTATGTAAAGTTCGTGTAAACTTCACTTTAATTTCATATGAGGCACAATTGGCTGTGTACAGAACAGGAACAGAATGAGCAACCGACCACGATCCTGAATATTTTACATTGCCATAGCAGGGTAGACATTCTAGAGATCCTTTCCTTTTCACTGAGTTAGAGTTGTCTCTCTTATTACGGTAAATACTGCAGGTGACAAGATTGCCTTGTAACAGTTTTAAAATAAACATTTTATTGTCCAGTTGGGTGGGAGACATGATTTTTCTGGGTAGGACAAATCTGCATGTCTCTTTCCCAACTGCGAAATAAATGTATGGTATTTTTAAATAGACAGAGGTTAATTAAATTATCATTGTATGACAAATATGGATGATGACCATTTCCGAATATATGATATGAAAAGCTTTTTCATTATCAATAGTGCAATATACATTGTATGTTCTTTGGTTGGAATTTCTGTATATCAAAAACATGTCTCATCAGTGACGCTGAAAGCAAAGGTAATGAAAACACAAAAAGTGAACATATGCAGAGAGAAATGTAGTTTTTTTTTCAAAAAGAGCCAGTGTTAAAAGACTTCAAATTCAATAGCATCATTTAAGAACAGATAAATTTGCAGCATCGACCAGACATGCACGTTTCGAGTACTTAACCATCGTCAGTAATCCTCAATCTAAACGATGTAATGTGGCCAAAAGGGTGTGATAATTATTATGTCCAAAAATGTACTGAAAGACGAAGCAGGATGGGTGGGATATGATGCTACAGGACCCACGTTTTAAGAAATTTGATAACAGAAATTTGCGAATGAGTTGAAGAGACAGACGATCAAGCTAGATGTGGGATCAGGTGCCCGGAAGGAGTTAGCTTCACCTGTTCGGCTAGCCCTACACACCGCCGATGTTCACGCAAGAAAATGAAAACAATATCTAAAAAAACATGCACTGTCTGAGGTTATGTCTATATAGAAACTGCTATGGCGACCATATCAGGGAAAACATTCAAAACACTTACTGTAAAATCCCTCGCGTGTAATTTTTTACGAGCTTTTCACGGCAAAGGGCATAAGTATGACACAAATGAGATAAATGATCCTGTCCGCAATCTCAACATCACTCACAATAGAGCACCAAATTGAGCAAACGACGTAGCAGGATGGGTTGGATATGATGCTACAAGACCCACATGTCAGAAATTTCGAGAAAATTTTGAGAACATAAATTTTCAAATGCGTTTGAAGTAATGATTAACTCTCGACCAACCAAAGTTGATCGGACTTTTCTACATTTGTCCCCTGGGACTCATTGTCCAACAGCATTAAGACGAAGTTGTTACATACGTATATACATGTTTATATGTCTCGATTACCTGATTATAACGCCAAGTTTGTTCGTCTAAATCATGCTCCTTGCACCTCTCTGTTACAGCATGGTTTGTCATGTTTCTTCGAACGCACACATAACTATGGCGGAGTTGATCTTTGGCCGACAATTCCCAATACTACAAGAAATGAAAGGGATAATTTCAATTAAAGTATTATCGCTGCCAGTATGTTTAAATTCAATTGTGCTTTCTTCGAAACATTTGGGTAAAGGAAAAATTAAAGGGATGTGCGCACGTAATCCGATAACCACACTGTTTGCTACTTGCTTGGCACAGAGTCGTCCTAAGTCGGCAACGATTGCCTTTTGGTCTCTTTGGTTTATGTGTGGTATTTTATGTTTGATGTTTCTATAGTGTGAGTTGGTGTTCCTTTTCCCTTTTACCTCTAATTCTGTGCTTGTTTACTCTGTAATTTTACATTGGGATATTACGCTATTTTGCTGTGGTGCTACAACCGAATGTTGTTGGAGATCACCTCAAATGTATCGCATTGAAATGACAAATATTGATAATGACCATATCCCTGTATACAGCACAAAAATCGATAATTCAGAAAATCAGATACCAAAGGCATACAAAATCAGGATAAAACAGGAACCAAAGTAAACAAACAAAAACCTCCATCACATGAAAAGAAGCGAACCCCCGATATGGGAGTAAGACCAGGTGCCCAGGAAGAGTAAGCATCTCCTGCTTGCATGCAACACCCTGTAAAGAGAGAGAAACTGTTTTTTCAGACAGCGTTTTGATATTTCGTTAAAGTTGAACACTCATATTGATTTTGTAGTTCTTTATTTTAAAACAATTAATTAATAGGAAGCTCACCATAGCTCCCGAACAATGACCTATATATGGGAAAGTTTATACACATATGTAAGTTCCTACTTTACATCGACTTTGAAAGATACTAAACTTTCACAAACTGCCTATACCGAAAGCCATTTTTTCTGTATTATTTCCATCATTTCCGCCAGAAACCACAGTAGCCATGTAGAAATACATACCATAATGAATGATAATCAGTTAATCGATCAGTACTTATCCACTTTTAATTTCCTTTGTCATACATAGCTGAATAAATTTACTAAACAGACGTTATTCCAGTGTTCTTGCAAAAAGTAAATAATGACGTAATGATGACAGTGCTCAAAAGATTATTACGTCAAGTATGATGTTACAGTATGTGCTACTTTGCACTTGAAGTCTGATGTTCGCGATCCGAAGAAATATCTTCATCAATAATTTAGGATAGTTATTTAACGTATACTTACGAACGAATTACGAATTCAAAATCATAAGAATTTGAACAAATTGGTTGATACATAAATTATGCCTAGATTCATATAAAAATCGATATCTTATCTCTTTAAAAAATGATTTACTTTGTGACTGAATGACGGTTGGGTACTTCTTTGATGTTTATTACGATAAATGTATCATCGTTTAAAGGAATATCCCTAATGAATTCACCTATCTTTCTCTATTCTCATTTGAAGCCTTTACATTGGTTAAATACACCACGCGAAATTGTTCCGTAAATTGTATGTTTATAGTCCGAGAAACAAACGAAAACATATTTTGAAATACGCAATAGATATCAAATGAGGAAAAGCATAGTCTAAAAGGTAAAATTATGGATCATAATAATGTCGAAGTGTTCCACCTCTCTACCTTCTTGAAGAAAATTCCAAACCAATTTACATGCACCAGACACGTGTTTCGAATATTAAATTCTCTTTGTGAATACATATATATCAGAATGAATCAAAGCAAATCAAATCTATATTTTATGTTCTCTAGATAGATGTCTCACCTGATTATATCCTTTATAGTGGCACCAATAAGTTATAATAGCAATCTGAGAACCATAATGTATTGGTCCATCTAAACAAGCCTCTGTAGCTGCGTTCTGGATCTAAAACAAATATCTCATAACCCTGATGTTTTAAACCATATTTTAACTATAGAATTCAAGGAAGAATAACGAATGCATTTAAATATACATCAAAGAACATTTAACATATAATTAAAGACGTAATATCTGACATAATTTGATCATTATTTGATCACTCATATAGACAATAAGGTGTATCTTCCTAATGTAGCCATGTCCTTTGACCTAATAATTTGATTAATTCTCTTATATTCTATATTTTGAATTCCCCTCTTAGTATCTCGTGCAATACTTATGATACATTTTTTGTTGAAATTTGTATAATGTGCACTTAAAACTATTTCTATAGAACATACATTTCAATACAAAATATTGAACGCGATGAAGATAACCTACTATCCCTTTTGCCTTTCTTCCTCTAGGTATGTAGATATGAGCAAATGTTTTGACTTTATCCAAGTAATACTGAAATGATTTGCATTTATTCGTCCTTCGTATTTTCCGGCGTTCTTCGACATCTCCATACTCCAACTACAAGATAGAAAATCTTATATAACGAATGAAATTTATCCATATTATCAGGATAACCACACCATCAATTTTATAACAAACATTGCAGATAGTTGACTTGACCCGTCATCGGCTGCCTTTTGGTCTCGTTAGTTTATTTTATTTTATTTATTTTTTTTTTCGTTTTGAATAAATTAGGCTTTAATTACCATTGATGATGGATAATCGGACAATTTTTACATGTATTGTATACGGCACATTATACATGGACATAACCTCAGACATTGCATGTTTTGTAGAAATTGTTTTCATTTTCGTGCATGAGCATCGACAGCTGGTGCGACCAGTCACACAGGGGGTGCTTACTCCTCCTGTTCCTACTTCAAGCTTCCTAGGGGTCCCTTTACGCTCAGTTGGTGCTCAATTTTGATTGCTAATAAGATTATCGTCAGGATCTCCTTTATCTCATGTACTTCTTGTAATTGTCTATGCTGTTTTATTTTATGTTTCCGGTTTTTGCAGTAGCCCTCCTTTCTTTAATCCTTATCCAGCCCCCCCCCCCCCCCCCCCCCCCCCCCCAAAAAGGAATAGATAATCCAAAGGCAGCCTCATAGCTTTAAACACACCTTGAACGATAAAAACTTACATACATACCAAAGATGTAAATTAAAAAAAAAACATGTTACCGAATAATTCCCTAACATTTCGAATACGTCGTTTTTGTACTGATCCATCCATACGGCTGCTAGCCTGTACTCGTTTGAGTGTTTATTTTCGGTTTTTGGCCTTTTCCATATTATTTCTCGATAAAGATGACCTGCCAATGAACACGGTACACATTTAATGCTCCCACCGCACATCCATACCTGGAACAAATCATGGATATAAGATAGAACCTTATGTAGTTTATTAGTTCAGAGGTATACCCTTTGTACTTTCATACACCTTGAACTAAAGAATACAATTGAAAATTTTGTATGTCCATTGACGGTTCTGATTCATTACTTCAAATCGGTTCTGATTCGTTTCACCTCTTTCCCCCTTCGCCCTGGGTCGTTTCGCCATAAAGGTAAATCGTTTGGCGCCTCAAACTGCGTCGTTTTCAACATCAAGCTCGGTCGTTTCACCTCTCATCGTTGGTCGTTTCAACTCTCATCATTGGTCATTTCGCCCTCTTTTTAAGAAAATTTCTCCTCAAGGTCAGTCGTGTCGCCTTTCTCTCCTTAGTAAGAGATTTTTTCTAAGTAATCACCATGTTTAAAGTTCGCCCGTAATACGAGTAGTTTCGTCTTGTTATAATCGTAACGTGAACACTGTACAACGTTCGCCATCTTCATTTATTTATTTATTTATCTATTTATTTATTTATTTATTTTTCTGATTATCTTCTTATTCGTCAATTTCACGATTTTATTTCATTTTATATTTTTGTTATTTTTTTAGGGGGGACGGGGTATTTTCTTCCTGTATTTCTTCATTCGTTTATTTGATTATCTTACACCCATTATCGTTTTTCCTAATATATATGCCCATTCCGTAAAATCCATACCTTTAATCATAATTCATTCATAAAGCTGAGCTTAACTTGCAGAATTACAGGCAAAGCATCTGAAAAAATTTGATATGAACACCTCACTCTATGACAAACGTGACGACTTCAATTTTAATAACGCAATTGTCTTTCCAATTTGAGTAGCAATTTCCCGTCGTCACCAGCATATGGCGTTTTCATTTTCCAATTAATACCAAATACTCAGGTAAGCTCCAAGTACTCAGATTTTGTTCTAAGAGCTAGTCGGCTTTCAGTTAATCTTCTCAGTCAAGGATACATTTGTGACCGACAAACATTGTCACTGAAAAAGTTCTTTGGTCAATATGGGGTAATGATACCACACTATGACGTCCCCTTGTCTAGAGTCATAGATGATATTCTGACGTAGACCTTTTGTCTCCCTTTTATGAGAGTTACCGATTGTGCCCTTTCTAACGAATTATGAGATTTACCGATTGTGACCTTTCCCGAATTGAAGTGGCGGGTGTTGCATGTAAGCATGAGATGCTTACTCTTCCTAGGCACCTGATCTCACTCCATCGTATTTCTTTCTTTCTTTTTTTATTTCTGTTCCCTTGCCTTGGTTCTGGTTCCCCGGTTGGGGCGAGGAGAAAGGGGCAAAACGACCTGGGGTTGAAGGGCAAAAGGAGCGAAGCGATCCAACGCTGATTTAACTTTGAAATTTTGCATCAGTTAAAAACATAATTTAACAGTTTAAGCTGAATGTTGATTGTTATATTATCCTAGTATTTGCTGTGTTTCGATTAGGTTTTGGCAGATTCCACAAGAAATTATCTCGTTTTGCAGGCTTTAGAAAAAAATGGAATTAGGATGGGCTTTGGACTTCCTTTTTTGGCCCTAACTACTTGGATACATGCCTTGCATAAGATATGTAACATGGTTTATGCAATATATACGAAAATAATATGTACGGCGCGTTTTAATAGCGACACCTGCAATGCATTCTACAATTCATTCAGCAGTTGCACTGGAGATGGTTCGTAAGATAAGTTGTCCTTCGCTTTATTGTCTCCGTCTGTTTGTGTTTGTCCTATTTTCATTTAGCATGAGAAAGTCCTGTCTTGTATTCTTTTTTTCAAAATCCATGAGCCTTTCGATTGTGGTTCTTGAAATCTGGTTTCGGCTTTTGTATTAGACTTTCATTCACTGATTTACTATTTTATCGACTTTTTGTACTATACTCCACTATCAAATTATTGGAATAGAATATTTTATCTAAAACCCTTCTCTCTGATTATTAAAAGATATAATTCAAATACATGTACCTTAAACGAGAGTTCAAACTGTTCAGCTCCCCATAACTTCATCCCAAGATCAAATCCCCCTAATTTCAAAAACATTGTTCTGTTCATCATGAAGAAGTTACCTTGGATGGCAGGAATACTGGAAAAACAAAAAAGATGAAATATGAAACGATAAATCTATACTTATTTATCCGGTACGCTAGAGCATGTACTGATATTTTGGATTTTCACAGTAGAAATTTACAAATTACCAAGAAACTTTTATGTCAAGGTTTCCGCTTTCAGAAGCTAGTTAAGACTTTCTGGAAATTTTACAAAAATTATTGTCAACTTCTTTTAAAATTCGGATCTATACATGCAACAGAGTACATTACTATGGGTATTACACAACCTGTCTTTTATGGTGATATGATAAACAAAATAAAAAGGATCAAAGGTAGGCAGCATAACCATCGAAAATGCATCAGAATCATCAAACGCCTTTTATACCGTGGATATGATCCTAATGTCACCAGACGGACACTAGGCTTGGTACTTGACAAATCTACAGTCTTGTACAAGCGCGTCCTTGAGACTTGCACTCTGACTGACTGTGACGACGGGACTCCATGACGGGCCCTGTCCAAACCTCTTTAGAGAAGACAGGGCCCCGACCACCTGTCCTCTCTGAATGTCAGTCGGACTCCTCGGGTGATTACATACATGAGCTCGCTACAGCCGGCAGAGCACGGACTGTATTACGCATGCCCTCTTTTTATATCCATTTACATATTCATCTGTGTCTCTGGGGCCTCTGCGTTTCGCGGTCTTGTTTGCGTGATGTCATCTTACAGTGAGGAGGTTGTTTTACACCACAATTGTACGTTCTTCGAGACCTCTGGGTAATTGGAGAAGTGAGAGGGTTGTGCGCATGTAATCCAGGATAACCACACCATTTGCTTACATGTTCTTGCGTGACAAATGGCCGTCCAAAGTCGGCACCGGTTGCCCATTGGTCTCGTCGGTTTATGTGTAGTCTTTTGTGTTTGATGTTTACATGTCGTGTGTCTCTTTTCCGTCTCGTGCTGTACTCATCTTTTGTGTTTTAGCATCGGGGTGTTTTGGTGTTTTGCTGTTGATACTGCAACGGGGTCTTTTTGGAAATCTCCTCCCTTCTTTCTTATCAATTTGACATCATAAATATTATTTGGCTATTTCAGAAACTTGTTGTTTCATCCAAAACTATTATCGATATTGAAGGAGGTTAACATCTTAACATCATCCCTCCAATTCTATTTTGAACATAGATTTTATTTTGATATGATACTGAATCGACCCTACAGGAAATTTGGAGCCGCGTACTCTCTGTAAAGTAAATGCAATATAAATGCTAAAAAAAAAACCAGAGGGAGCTACAGAAATGAATCTATGCAGCTTATGAAAAGCACTTTGGCTGGAAGCATTGCTGATGAGGATTTAATATCCGAAGCACGTGTCTGGTGCATGAAAATTGGTTTGGAAATGTTCTTCAAGAAGGAATAGGGTTTGAACACTTCAATATTTTTATACATTTAATTTATCAAAACTTACAAATGAATAAAGTTATATATGGCATACGTCGAATCATATATAGGACACTCAGCATTATTCTTGACCAATCTACAGCCGTGTATACTACTTAGGCCCCTGCGATTTTGCCGTCTTTTTTGTCTGGTAATCCTAAAGTGAGGAGGTTATCTTACACTACAATTGTGCGTTCTTCGAGACCTTTGGGTTACAGGAAAATGGGCGGGTTGTGCGCGCACATAATTCGGATAACTACATCATTTGGTACTAACGTAGCAGATGGTAGTCCTAAGTCGGCACAGATTGCCCATTGGTCGCGTTGGTTTATGCGTAGTCTTTTGTATTTTGTGTTCGTTTCTTTTCATATGCCGGAGGTTGTTCTTTGTTTACGTTGGTTCTTGTTTTATCCTGATTTTGGTATGCCTTCAGTTTATGATTTTCCGAATTATCGATTTTGTGCTGTGTATAGGGATATGGTCATTATCCATATTTGTCATTCTATCTTACAAATATATTCTACTACATTGTATGCGCATTTCAACAAGCACTATATCATCATATTCAAGGTCGAAGGAAAGGAACTCAAATATTGAATATATGAAGAGTAAAATTCTAAAAAATAAACATTGCATGCAAGCAGGATATGCTAACTCTTCCTGGGCACCAGGTCTCACTCCCATATCGGGAGTTCGCTTCTTTTCATGTGGTGGAGGTTTTTTTTTTTTTTTTTGCTGTGGTTGCTGTTTTATCCTGTTTTTGTATGTCTTCGGTTTCTGATTTTCTGAATAATCGATTTTGTGCTGTATACAGGGATATGGTCATTATCCATATTTGTCACCGATACCGAAAATCAGTAACCCAAGGTTTGAAAATTGAACAGTTTTGATATTTGAATAGCGATCTGTACATTAATAAGGGGTGGAAAGAGTTTTTCAAACGAGAATTGAAGTCAACAAACAGCATATGTGGATTAGCTACGAGCATGACGAATTTTCGGAACCCATCGAGTGCAGACATGACTCGTTGTAGAATCATGGGATAGTATCTTATACACTATTTGTTCACAGTTACCTGCAATTTCCCGAATTGTCAGTCGCTGATCACTGAGAATCACATCACGTTCTTCATTTTAAAGCACTTCTTTTTCAAAAAGTCTTCCCTAGCGCATACCATCCTGTAAACTGTCCCTAACGTCAAATAATCCTATTTGTCACTCGAAGACTTGCGAACAGCTAGTTTTATCATGTTTGTCCGTCTGTTTAAATGAGTTAAAGAAGATCCTGACGAAAAGCTCAACAGCACTCACAATAGAGCACCAAATTGAGCATCGACGGACCCCTAGCTAACTAGAGGTGGGACCAGGTGCCCGGGAGGAATAAGCATCCTCTGTTGGTTCGCCGCACCCGCCGTCGATGTTCATGCATGAAAATGAAAATATATAAAATACATGCACTGTCTAAGGTTCTGTCTATATAGAAAGTGCTATGGCGATCATGTAAGGAATCTATGGGTCTCTGTCTGAAGCATTCGCAAAATTTGATTACTGCTCTCTGCTCCGCCTTTCGAGAAAACGTCATATATTTTTTTAACAATACCAATCACGTCTTATTACCTTCAGATCTATTTTGTCTGTCATTTTGAAAATTTGAACGTTCAAATTTAGTATGTGTGATGCCATTACTATTGTCAACATAACATTGTAAAAATTTTCGTTTTATGTGCGGGATTTTACAAAATGCAAATGAAATGAATAAAATGATAAACATCATATTTCTGTAAAAAAAAAATCACCGTGCTCGGGTTCCCATCCTATGTCTAATAACGAAGTCATAGTTGTGAAAATGAAATCAAAAACATGATAATTCTCTATACCTCGTAATTGTCTAATAAAATATGACATTATAATAAATATACTAAAAATGAATATCTTTGACGCTAATTTTCCTGAATTTAAGACTTGCCAACGAACTTTACGGACATCCCTCTTATATGTAATCTAGAAAACCGAAGCTCACAACATATAAATAAGCCCTCGTAAGCAAGAGAGAGCAGAGTGGAAGAAATATTTTAAAGAAAAGACATAAATGAACACTTCCAAATATGGAAATGAGGAAATGATAATTTCTTGCCGTATTTCTCGCAGCGAAGATGGACACATCATGTTACTGGCGATGAAGAAAATCAACTTTAACAGAGCTTCTCAATGATAAAGAAACAACCATCAAACTTTTATAGTTACTTACTAGAATGGATCAGATTTCATCTTCCTTGTTTTCAAATACTCTTCTTTCAAGAATGCACCGGTCTGGTAGAGGTAGAAATCGAACGTCTGGTAATCGAGGGAATTCTCGGGGACTCTGTCCAATGGAAATGATTGAAATTGGAATGTATCCCTATCTATAACGCCAACCTGTCCAGTCAGTAGAGCTTTGGGGTCCATTTGCATCTCAGTTGCAATGGGTTCAAACCAACCTAGAAGAGAGATTACAGTAACTACAGTGTAATATATGGATATGTAAGATATCTCCAGTAAGACAAACGGTCTCGACAATGGCGGAACACATGCGCAGAACTCTACGAACATGGAATATAAAAAACAATTATAACGAACAACGAGACACAAAATATCATTAACACCGAACGGGCCAGCAAACAGTTACAACAGGCACATCAAACATGAAACACAAAGATCGTACATCCAATGAGAAATAGCAGTAAAACCTTGCGCCGATTACGAATGGTCATTTATGTAATAAGTTTAATCTTTTTCGAAACTGTTTACTTTTATTTATATCACGAGATCTTGTGTTGATATACAGAGATATAGCTTAAGAATTTGTCACTCATGTCGACTGCTTAGTCCCCTGTGGGAACTCCTTTTTTCCGACTTTGAAGCTCATCGTTATCATAAAGAAGTAATTGCTTTCCTCTGTTTGTATCTCTATTAATTGTAGGAGCATAGTATGAACGTTTCGAGTACCCTGGATATATTATCATCTGAACTACTTTCATCGTTTTAGTCATAAAAGTTTTGTTTGCCATGTCAGTTTCAAAGAGGTTGTGTTTATGTATAACTATATAGTATCTCTCTAGGACGCTAGTTCAATGTAACATAACCTTGAATGTAAAGATGAAAAGCCATCTAGTACAAATGACGTCAATATTTTTTTTTTTATTATTATTTTAAGTTTCATATCGAAAAAGGAAACATTTTCTTTTCGCTTGAGAAAGTGTCTTTACTAAAAAGGAAACATTTCCTTTTCGCTTGAGAAAGTGTCTTTACTAAAACGGAAACATTTCCTTTTCGCTTGAGAAAGTGTCTTTACTTAAAAGGAAACATGTTCTTTTTGCTTAAGAAAGTGTCTTTACTAAAAAAGAAACATTTTCTTTTCGCTTGAGAAAGTTCTGCATTATATTTTTTTTCAAACATTTGTAAGCTTTTCGAGTGTGGTTTTTGAAATTTGATTTTTCTTCTTTTTGCGTTTGACTTTCATTCACTGATTTCAAAACAAACAACAGCAAGATATTCCCGTTTCAAATATAAAGTTGTGATGAGAATATAAAAATAAACCAACAAACACCTGCTGTTACTTCCATGTGTGAATCCATGACAACGATTATGTCCGATGTTGCATTCTCAATCCCTTTCTGGCGAGCTCCCATCAGTCCTACGCTACTTGAGAGACGTAAAATCTTTACTTTTGTCATTCCTTTGACATGTACCTCTAGAACTGACTTTACATCATCTGTAATAGCAATAAAAAGGCAATTGTATATGCTACAATTACATGTACATGTATATCATATAACAACTTTGATATTAAATTTGAAACATATTCTCTAGATGATAAATGACAAATGTGGATAATGATCATATCCCTGTATACAGCACAAAATCGATAATTCAGAAAATCAGAAACCTAAGGCATACAAAATCAGTATATCATATAGTATACATTTATGAGCTTTCCTGGCCAGAACACGTCCATTCAAAATCGATTTTCTGTAGATATATAGAAACGACAGATTTTAAATTCCCATTTCGATAAGTGGTTAGAAGATCACTTACAAAAGCCGCAAAAAGTTACATTTTTTTTTTCATTTCAACGTTCCGTCAACATACCATCCGTGGAACCGTCATCCACCAGGATAATGTCAACAAGATTTTGTTGAGGTGTTGTGTTGATTATACTATGTACAGTCCTCAGAAGAACAGACAATGCTTCATTGCGAAAGGGAATGATGACAGACACAAGAGGCAAGTCTGAAGGATATGTCTTTCGACTACATCTGAAAATAAATAGCTACAATTAGGAATAAAGGGTATATTAAACAATTCCTAATCACAATTAAACTGCACTAAAAGATATTAGATGTATGTTTCCCATATGTAAAGTTACCTCCTGCTCGTTACTATTTCAGAAATAATTATCTTTGTTAAGACATTCACATGTATTTGGACCATTTTAAAAAACCAAAATTTGGAATAAAAAAAAACACTATTTATAAGCATACAAATTCTAGAAAAACTTTTAAAAAGAAGATAGAGAGGAGATCCGAAATAGTGGAAGCAGAGGATTATATCCTCACGTGATTGGAAAAATATGACACAATAGAAATACATGAATATAGAAAAACGCTATCTGATGAATATTACCCTCGAAGTCAAGTGTCAGAACGGTATCTGCACATGTAGTGGCACTGGTAAATATACACGCTGACGTTATATAAAGGGTGTCTTGTTATGGATATGGAATCCGACTTATGATGGGGGTACTGCAACCGAGTGTTGCTGGAGATTTCCGCATTCTTTAATACGAAAATTTCCAAAACATATGTTCTGAATGAATGAATTTAATCCAGAGGAAAGACGACTGTATCAAGACATTACACTCAGTAAACTGTACAGTACAAGCTGTCCTTTTATGTGTACACATCGCAGGATTGTGATCGGGGAGTTTCCAGAATTATTTGTAAAAATCATACATGTAACTACTGTAAACTTTCATGCATTATTCTACTATAACTAAACATGTATTTTCTCAGTGCTGCAATTAGCAATTGTGAGAATGAAGAAATTGAAATTTGTAATACAGAGGGTTCAGTAATGAGTGAATATTTAAAGACGTTTAACATTTGAACTACTTGGTGAGTGTCACTGCTGGTGGACCAAGAGTCCCCGAGGGCATATGTAGCCAAGTTCGATCAACTTCGGTTGATCGTGTGTCTCTTCAACGCATTTGAATTTTTCTGTTACAAAATTTCTTGAAATTTCTAAAACGTGGGTCCTATAGCATCATATCCCATTCATTCTGCTACGTCTTTTGGTACATTTTTGGACATAATAATTTTCATACTTTTGGACCGTATTACATTGTTTAGACTGAGGATCACTGACGAGGGTTTAGTATCCGAAACGTGCATGTCTGGTCCATGCTGTAAATTTATCAGGTTTTAAATGATGCTATTGAATTTAAAGACGTTTAACATTTGAACTACTTGGTGAGTGTCACTGCTGGTGGACCAAGAGTCCCCGAGGGCACATGTAGCCAAGTTCGATCAACTTCGGTTGATCGTGTGTCTCTTCAACGCATTTGAATTTTTCTGTTACAAAATTTCTTGAAATTTCTAAAACGTGGGTCCCGTAGCATCATATCCCATCCATTCTGCTACGTCTTTTGGTACATTTTTGGACATAATAATTTTCATACTTTTGGGCCGTATTACATTGTTTAGACTGAGGATCACTGACTAGGGTTTAGTATCCGAAACGTGCATTTCTGGTCCATGCTGTAAATTTATCAGGTTTTAGATGATGCTATTGAATTTAAAGACGTTTAACATTTACCCAAAATCTGAATAAGAAATTAAAAATAACAATTATTTGCAATACAAAACCATACAAAACAACAGACATTCAGCATAGGAGCATGTTAGTGAGTAGGTAAAAAACCAGGGTTCTGGAATAGATACCGAACATGAGACGCCACACTTTCTCTGTGGCGAACATGTGGCGCAATGGAGTCACCAGCTCCGGTCCAGATCTGATTCCTTCACTGACCAGTCATGACCTTCGAGTATTTCTATTGATTTCCCTCCCACCTTCTCCATATTCCTCTCTCCCAATCACCACCACAACCACCGCCGCCGCCGCCGCTTCAAGTACAATTTGAAACGACAAGTTTTTGATAGCGCGTTTCATGCTCAACATTGAATACGCTTGACCTCTCGGCGGCGGCGACGACGGCGGTAGTGGTGGCAGTGGTGGTGGTGGTCTTGCTGCTGCTGCTGCTGGATATTGAAACATTTAATAGCAATTCTCTGTAAGGACCAAAATCGATCGGCACGGCATGTCATGGATTTTGATGATTTTCGGTATAATGGTCAATGTGACATCTGGTTGCCATGGTAACGAGGTCATTCTATTTATAGCACTGTAAGGACCATGAAATAAGCCATCTCCGGAGACTCCGTTGCCATGGATACCACTGTAACAGCTTGTTCATCTTTATACAATCTATTCTTCCTTACTTCCATTCTTACTTAGTACACTTAGTTATGTGACATTGTTTACTGGAAGTTTATTGTATAAAGTCAAAATAAGTCAAAATGAAACGAAAAATAGAGGTGAAAATAAGGGCCAATTTAGTGTGTTTTTGACCATTTTCAATCTTAAATATCACAAATGGCACCAATAGGAGACCAATGATTTTCATCGAAGGAAATATATGTTTATTGACAAATAAGATGAACGAAAAATTGGAGTGGGTATTTTAAGAGTTTTACCTTAATTCTGTCGCCAATGACCGTTGCCATGGCAACATAGACCTTTTTGCTTGTTTCATATTATCTTTGAAATTGATTTTATTCCTCTTTAGAGTTACAAAAGATTGTCAAAATGTATGCATGTATAGATATGACTTAAATCTTTTACATAAGAACAATTAAAATATTCAAGGTCATTGGCTTGATGTTCAAGGTCATTTATACTTTGAGACTCAAATTTTGCATAAAATATTGATTTTTAAATTTTTTTGTTACCGATTTTAATTATTTTTTATTTGAATATTTTCATAGGTCATATTTTTTATGAAAGCAAATGAATATAAGAAAGAAAAATCTTAGAATTTATTGAACTGGAGAAATTTAATGGGAAAATATTTTTTCGTCAAAAAACAAGAAAATACAGATTTAGTCCCTTTTTTATCAAAATACTCACAAAGAATTTAGATATTCGAAGATGTGAAGAAACGTTATCAATAGTTCCAAATAATTAGTGAAACGTTTGTCATTTTATGGCAAATAACCGTTAAGTTCAATATTTCAAGGTTTCTAAAATATTGGCACCTTCATTTTATGAAAAATCTGGATTTTTCGTCAAATCTGGTCACTTAAAGTTTAATGACCGTGGAAATTCAGTGGGTGACCTTGAAATAATTTCAAGGTCATTTTTATATTAAAACCCCTCTGAGAGATGTATACACGAACTTCTGTTCCAATATCATATGTAGATAGTTTGATGGAGGTTGTGTTTAGATATATCGTATGGAAACCTTTCAGCCGATTGTTGCCATAGCAACTAAATTTAATGCTGCTTTGCATATAAAAGGACAAATTAGCCCAATTTATTTTTCATATGAATGTAAAGTTCAAAGATGATACTAATTAGATAATTAGAATTTGGACTTCAAAAATTGGTGCTTTTATGAAATTTTCAACCTTGTAAAACAGTAAAACATGCAAAAAAGGGTCTTTAAGTGCCCAAAACAGAGCCTTTTGATACCCTTTTTTGGCCCAAATTTTTATCTTGTATACAAAAGGCATCCGAGATGAATGTGAAAATCTTTACAAATATGCATGATAATAAGGATTAAAAGAAAATAATCAAAGCAATTTCAGATTAAAAAAGTACCTGTTTCCATGGTAATGAAGGTTACAAATATGCCTCCTATAGATTTTCCCTATTTTTGAAACTTCAGACACAGTTACCATGGCAACGGCAACTTTTTTGAAAAAAACTGGGGTTGATTTACATACTAGTGCTTCATATTGAACTTCCATACCAAAAATCTCAAAAATCCATGACATGCCGTGCCAACATGTCTTGTAATTCTTTGGTTCTTACAGAGAATTGCTATTAATTTGTCATTCTGACGTATTCTGGCCTGGGGGGTGGGGGTGGACGATAACTGTTATATTCAGTATCCAATGACCCCGAACTCCCCCCGGGCTGTATTGTACTAATCGAAACCTTTCATTGGATTTGTCACAAGGTATACTTAATAAAACATTGATATTTGCACCCAATGACCCCGAACCACCCCTGGCTGTATTGTACTCCTTGATACCTTTCATTTGATATGTCACACGGTATATTTGCAATACCTTGCTTATTTTGCACCCAATGACCTCGAACCACCCCGGGTCGTATTGAACTCTTCGAAACCAATCATTTGATATGTCACATGGTATATTTGCAATACCTTGGTTATTTTGCACTTAATAACTCCAAATCCTCCGGGCTGTATTGCGGTGTAATGATAGACCTGGTCAAGCCCTGGGGGTAGGGATGGGAAAGGATGGATGGGGAGAAGGGGGGTTAATCAATAGAATAACTTGAAGGTTATGACTGGTCAGTGCAGGAGTCAGGACTGGACCGGACCTGGTGACGTCATTGCGCCACATGTACGCCACAGAGAAAGTGTCGCGTCCCATGTTAGGTATCTGTTCCAGAACCTTCGGGGTTTTTTCGCGAATAGAGGGATAAAGGGACTCGCAAAAATTCCCCACGCGAAAATATCCCCTTTGCATTTTTAATATCGGAAGGACATTTTTACCAGTAATATTTTCCCCTCGCGAAAAGTCTTGATTTTATTATCGCGAAATCCCTTCCCAGCGATAATAGGATATTGTCCATATTTGTCATGTTTACAGTAAATTGATATAATACCATGTACTTCAGTGATGACGATTGATCTTCATATCATTATTTTGATATTATTCTAATATCAACACCAAAATAACACTGATGATGACCGATCGACCAACAGCAGCAATGCAATATTCCCTTACTCACGGCTCCGAACCTTATTATGCAAATTATATGCATAAAATCGGAAGAATCTCGAGTCAAGATTTTACCTTACACACGACGGAAAAGAAAGTCCGTTCCTATTCTAATTTTATAGTAGTCTCGTCTAAAACATTCTCTCGTGGACTTCCGTTCGAAATTTGAACACGTAGAAATGCTTCTTTCATGCAAGTAAACCAACTGTTCAAGAGTACAGACACATGGCTCATCTTAAGGTATGTTTTTAAATTGATTTATGTATCACGTGGAACACATATGATGGGATTTTAAATTCTTCTTCTTATCAGAAATACTCGACCAGGGAGTGCTCCATGTTTTCGAGTGAATGAGTTTCATGATTAATTATCGCTGTAATCGAATATCTCACGAATATTTGTTCTTTAAAGCCATTTCTGTCTTTCATTACATCTTCATGAACTTCTAAATTTAAGTGCACACCATGAATTTGAATAAATTTGATGTCAGTGTTAGTTATAATCAGTATCAAATATCAGTTCTGTAGCCTAGCTAGTGTTGTAGTGTTGGTGAAAAAGTATTTGAATGGGTTTAAAATTATTTAAAGGGGATGACTTTCAAATCAATTGAATATTTTATTTATTCTTTACAGTAACATAACCTTAACTGCCAGACAGAAGAAAGAATATACTCTGAGAAAGTCTTCATGCGCATGTGTGCATCAGATCCAATGAAAGAAAGTGCATCAGAATAGTGGAATGCTTATAGTGCTACTAGTACTGACTTGTAAAGTTGAAGAAATACTGTGGAATATGATATTGCAATTGTACTACCGTATATGATGTTGGCCACCATGGTGTGAAAATAATTCACTTGTGAAAGGAGAATGAAGAAAATTGTTCAAGTGCATATTTCTACATGTACATGAAAAACATATTCAATGTGTACATCGACCACATATTCCTTGTGAAACTGTGATCCAGTATGAAATGAGAATTTGTGTTATAATGTAGAGGAATTCATCATCAATAGAAGAATTGTGAGATCGACAGATGGAACTGTATTACAGCCTCTTGCAGTAAACATGCTGATATAGGACTGAAGGGTAAGTTGTACATATACATGTATACTAATATACATGTTATGATAATTTTGTAAATCTGATAATACAAGTACAAATGACATTGTATTTATTTCATATTTTACATGTGTATCCCTTGTGATTCACCTTAAATGGATAATACTTTTTATGGTAAGTTACATGCTTTCATATTTCATGTGTACATGTATTGTTTGAAACAATACCTTCTCATGCATACCACAATTTGTGTCCTGGTGACCTTGACCTTGGAAAAATGACCTACTTTTTAAAATCTTACACCATGGCCATAACTTTTGAATGTTGAGTGAAATATAAACCTGTGCTTTCCTCATGACAATTTCCAATGATTCCAAATTGTTGTCTTTGTGACCTTGAACTTGGAGATTGACCTACTTCACTATTATTTTTCTAAAGTAATATTATGCTTTTAAGTGATAGGGCTTTGTATTCCTTTTGATAAGGTCTTCCTATTAATACCAAAATTTTGACCTTGTGACCTTGACCTTGGATACTGATCAATTTTTGAATAACTTTAACCATGTTAACCTTGCCCTTGGTCATAACATAAATTGCAAGTGATAGGGCTATCATATTTTACATGTGTATCCCTTGTGGTAAGGCCTTCACATCAATACCTGAATTTTTACCTTGAGTCCGTGACCTTGGAGTATGAAATACTTTTCTACATTATATCTGACTATAAGGGGATTCATGTTCCACAAAAAAACATGGGTTTAATTTTTCTTAGTCCTAAGCCTTGACATAGGGCTCTTACACGTGAAACACATTTTTAGCTCGAGATACTGGTCATAGTCGAGCTTATGCGGTACCCCCTTGTCCGGCGTCTGTCCGTAAACAATTCTTGTGCTTGCAACTCCTCTGAAATTATAAGAGACAGAAATGTAACTCTTTTTGCATGAGACTTGATCAGTGGTCTAGTTGTGCAGTGTGCACCTGACATTTTGTTTGAGCCCCTGATCCCCAGGGTCCTAGAAAATGGATGTGGTCATTTTCTCCTGTATGATCCTATGTAATCTTGTATTCGCAACTTCTCTGACACTATAAATGATGGAGACTTGATTCTGAGTCTGTGTTCAAGTAGTGCACCTGATATTTTGTTTGAGTTCCTGGCCCCCAGTGACTAAGAAAATGGATGTGGCCATATTAGAATTCACTTGTCATTAAGTGAATTAAAAAACAACCAGGAGAGCTACAGTCTCGTCAGAGACTTCTGGTTTGGATTGGATTAGACCTTTCATATTGGGAAAATTGGCAATATTTTCTTCAAAATTGAATATGATAGATTTGGATGCCTTTTCATTTTAAATTAAGCATTTTTTACTTTCTTTTTTTTAAAGAATTTTCAATGTGGTAAAATTGGTCAATAAATAGGGAAAATTATACTGTTTTGCATAATTTGAGAAATGACCGATTGAAAGCCCTGTAATTATATTTGTATGTTAGAACTATTACAGAAACTTTACATGTCATGTAATTTTATATACATGTACATCATAATGATAAATGTATGCAAAATTTATTCATTTTAGAGCTTATTTAATATCAAAATGAAGATATTAATTCATTACATCTTTTACTTTCAGAGTGAGACTGACAGCATCTTCTGTACATACATGATGGCTCATTTCTCATTCCTCATTCCTCATTTCTTGGTATCAGATTGAACATCTACCTCGTCCTTAAGTTTTACTATAGACACTAGAGAAATCACTGTTTGATGTCTAGAACATTTGAATTTTGAACATGTTTTGTGTTTACTTTCATGTGCTTACTGGTACATGTACATGTATGTACTAGGTTATAAATGCATTGAAAACTTTTTACTTGAGAATAGACCTGCACCTGTTGAATGGGGATATTTTTTTTATTCATTTCATTATTTTCATAGCAAAAATTTATGACTTTAAATTCTAGGTACATACCAGTATAGACAGGGATGTACATTGTATATAAAGTTAAATACTTCCCATATATAGACTAGACATGTAAACTCATATAAAATATTAATTTCGAAAAGAAATACTATGATAAATTATAGAGAAAGAAAAATATCCTTTCACAAGTACAAAAACATTATGTAGTAAATTGATGATACCGGTACTATTACATTTATATATATATTGCAGTTATAATGATTCTTCTTTCAGAGTTTGAATAAAATTTACATTTAAACTTAATAAATCTTATAACTGATACTTATATTCTTCTTGAGACTAGAACACAAATATTCTTAGAACACTGTGATGAAGAAATCTAGTGAGAACATTGTCATATATGAAATAATGAATTTTCTCTTGTTAAGCATAGCAAACTTGGTTGATCATCTTACCCCATACTGGTAATCATGAATAAAAACATTGATACTTTAAGTTCATTACTCTGCTACACAGTATACATTTGTGTAAGAATATCTAGTAGCCTTGACCTACATGTTCATGTATACAATTGACCTACTTTCCTAATACTTTGGATTTGCTACAACACTGGTCTGGCAAATGATAGATAGATGATATGGTATATACATGTATGTGCATTGTCATATTGTGTCAAGAAATTACTCAAGATAGATTTTGATTCAATATGTGACCTTGAACTACACGTTTGACCTTCTTTTCGTTGAATTAAAGAATCTGAACTTGGAGAGTGATGTATATATATATTGAAGAATTTGAAACATGAAGTATCAGAGAATCCTGACAAAACTGAATCATTGGCAGTTGTGAAATGTCTGATATAGTCTATTTTCACGTCTAATGCTTAAGGTGCTGGAGAAAGACGTTTTTCCTTTCATTCCTCAGAAAATGCTAGATTTTTCTGCCAGTCATGCTGAAGAATATTTTTGCAAAATATTCCGAGCGGGATTTACAAAACCCCCCCTCCCTAAAAACCAAATGGTTGCACATGTTTACAAGAATGGACAAGAGAGAGAAAACCATGCGCATAACCAGGCGTACCATTAGAACGCAGTTGCTTCCACGTCGTTTTGCAAAAAAAAAAAAGAATGAAAGAAACATTGACGTAGAATACTGCCCTGTAAATGAGCAAAATTCATTAGATTCTGATACTTTGCCCCTTGAATATCCACAAGGGCTTCTACCTAGACCCACTTGAGGTTGCTTACACTTGAAAAGTACTCTAGCTAAGCGCCTGAAGATGAATGCATATACATAAAATGTATACACTTCGTATGAGTGAGAGGGGAAAAATTTCCGTTATTGTACATGCATGTATTTGTTAAAACGGTCAGAATCTAATGAAATTACATTTATTTATATAAAGTATCGTGATTCTATGAGATGAAAAAAATATGTTAGTTTGCTGTGGTTGGGGGATTCATTTAATATATTGAAATTCATCAAAATTTTGGAAAAATTCAGAATATCATTCCTTTGGGTCGAGACAATTTTGTAGATTGCAGGATTTGAGTTTAGAGGGGGCGTGGCCGGAATACCTCAAAGTCCTGTAGCAGGTTCTTTGGGGAACCCCACTCCCCAGCGGAAAATTATCTCACATGATATGTAATGTATATAGTGAGCCAGCGAATTTTTTTTCAATTATCAATTACTTTAATATATATCAGAAACAGACCGGTAAAAAAAAATAAAAATAAAAATAAAGGTTGAGTCGTGGTGTTTGAGCCCAAGTAATTCCTTATTTTGACGACTTTAGTGGAGAGGGGAGGGGGTGGGCATGCCAGAGGATTGGTAGGCAAAAATCAGGATAGAAACAGTAAACTTGTTATAGAATTTTAGATGTAGGTGCCGCCGTGTGCACCACCCTCTCCCCGCGCTATTGAATCGGATGGGGGCTAATGTATTAGAAATTATCAGTGTTTTCCTGCTGTTATCGAGAAATATAAAATTAAAATCTTATGGGTACAAATGTATGCAAAATTGATAATGTATAGAATCGCTCAGTATTCAATCGAAGCGGGGTAAACGAACCGCAACGATAAACTTTGAAACGAACTATAAAAAGTGAAATTCGTGATTCTTCAGTGCAGTAACGAATTATCCATGGCTTGAATATTTAAATAGCAAAGATAAAAAAAATTTAAATGACAATAACATTGGGAGCCGTGTTACTTCAACTATAAAGGTTATAGCAATGTCATTCAGCATCTCATCTTTTTCGTGTATGTGGCTTTTTCAGGATCAAACAATGTATTAACTTACTCTTCACTTCTTGTGATATCCTTTAATGTCCGATCTAAAGATATCAAATTACTGGCAAACACATTGAACCCATGTTTCTGATATCCGGAATCGAAGATATTCTTTTGTTCCGTGGATAACAATGATTTGTCAAGATTGACAGCTGTGCCACCTTCACCTGAAGACAACGATAAAGACAAAGTCAAACAGATAATCTGTCGCCTAATTATAGATATATATACAATCACTGCAAGATCGTATAACAGATGGTAGTGGCTTAAGATTTAATAACAATAGCACGAATAAAACCTTCTTTGTATTCAATAGTCTGTTTTAGGTATAGGAATATATACGTCTGAAAATTGAGACGATTAACGTAATTTGAAAGGAATACCTTTACCTATTAATGACCTTTAATTTCTGCGACTTCACAATTATAGAAGTCAGTTTCGCTACAAGACATGAAGTTAAATACAAGAAGTTTAGTTCAGACAAACTTCACAGGAATCACAGGGTGTGTTCACAGGGTTTCAGTTCGAACTGTTTACAGTTGCTGCAAGTTTATTTGTCGTCAGGATCTTCTTTATCTGACTCCGGTTCCATTAACTAAGAATTGACTTCAGTCTAAATTTCAATTTTCATTTGTCTCACTATAATATAAGTGATGATTTGAAATTATTCACAGAATGTGTCTACTTTCAGAGTAGAATAGAATGGATGAACTCAATATTGAAAAATTTCACTTATTTGCAATATATCGTACTTTGAGAATTTGACTTTGTCCATTCTTAATTTATGGTGCCGGGCCCTGATTTGTGATAAGTTGCCGTTAGTGTTCACATACCTTCAGGAATAAAGGTCAATCACAAATCCCAAGCTCAGTATCCAAATATCATATTCAGTAGAAATTAAAACAAAGGAGGGGATCTCCAACAACACCAGGTTGCAGCATCCATAGCAAAACCCCAAAACACTCAATGCAAAAACACAAAGCAGACAAAGAGACGCATAAGGGACGAGGAACGTCAACGCACAACACAGAAACATCAAACACAAAGGTCTACACATAAACCAACGAGGCCAATGGGCAACCGGTGCCGACTTAGGACGGCCATCTGCCACGGAAATAGCAGAAGGTGTGGTTATCCTGGATTACGTGCGCACAACCCTCCCACTTTTCCGATTACCCAGAGGTCTCGAAGAACGTACAATTGTGGTTTAAAACAACCTCCTCACTGTCAGATGACCACATACAAACAAGACCGCAAAATGCAGGTACCCAAGCAACACAGATGAATATGTAAATGGATATAAAAAGAGGGCGTACGTAATACAATCCGTGCTCTGCCGCCGCGAGCTCATGTATGTTATCACCCGAGGAGTCCGACTGACATTCAGAGAGGACAGGTGGTCGGGGCCCTGTCTTCTCTAAAGAGGTTTGGACAGGGCCCGTCATGGAGTCCCGTCGTCACAGTCAGTCAGAGTGCAAGTTTTAATAATGCGCTTGCACAAGACTGTAGATTGGTCAAGTACCAAGCCTAGTGTCCGTCTGGTGACTTTAGGATCATATCCACGGTATAAAAGGCGTTTGATGATTCTGACGCGTTTTCGATAGTGATGTTGTCTATCTTTGATCCTTCTTATTATGTCACCATAAAATGCAGGTTGTGAAATACCCAAAGTAATATACTCTGTTGCCAGTATTGGTCCGAATTTCAGAAGAAGTTGACAATATTTTTTGTAAAATTTCCAGAAAGTCTTTACTAGTTTGTGAAAGCGAAAACCTTGTCCTAAAAGTTTCTTGGTAATTTGTAAATTTCTACTATGAAAATCCAAAACATCAGTACATGCTCTAGCATACCAGATGAGCTATGAAATATAGTTACCATAGGACGGTAATCTAGGAACATCACGGTCAAGTCAGGGGAAATTTACTATGTTAAATCCAAAATCATCTCTTTTGTCATACACACTTGTATGGATCTCTCCATTAACAATTTTGATATTTAGGTCCAAAAATGGTGTTTCTGTGTTTGAAACGTTTGCCTTGTTTAGAATCAATTCTTGTGGATAAATAACATTTTTATACTTTTCAAAAACAGGATTGTCGATAGTAAGAATATCATCCAGGTACCTAGAAGTATCAATTGAACAAAATAAATCTGCAACAAGAGGGTCACAATTAGTACCCATTGGGATCCCTACAACCTGCTTGTAGAGTTTCTCACCAAATCTTACATAAATATTTCCAAAGGAAGGACAAGGCAATACACAGGTCACCACATGTCCATGATTTGTATGATTTGTAATCTGTAGCGGAAAAGAAACCCTTCGATTCAGAAGTACAAATATACATGTTCCCCTCTCGACCGAAACACCATTTAATGAGTTTGGACAGTCGAGCATTTATTTTGTCGTGAGGAAGCGTGGTATACATATTAGGAAAGTCGTATGAAAATATCGTATTTTATTCAAAATTTCTTGATTTCATTTTGTCAATCACATCCCCTGAATTTTTAATAGACCGAAAGAAGTTTACGCCATTCCTGTTCATGACAGTTTCACAGTATTTTGCCACGTGTTCCTTTATAGCCGTGAGTGCTGACGTCAGATTTCTAGACAAAAGTGTTGTTGAGCAGTTGCTAGAATTAGCATTGTATCGAAACTTGTAAGGGGACGTCTGAAGTTTTGGTATACTGTATATTGTAGGGAGATCCAATTTAGAAATAGGGATGTTAAAAGAAAAAAAATTTCACTGTTATGTTTGTTCAAAATATTGGGAACACTTTCGTTGCTTTCGATATAAGTATTAGTAGAGGAAAGTTCCGAAACTAAAGTTGATATGTAGTAGCGTTTTCAAATAATTATGGTGTTGTTGGCTGCTTTGTCTGCAGGCGCGAAGACATATTTTTCATGTAAATTACGTAACTTGGATTTGAAATCAGAATTAGAAATTGGATTTTCAAAAAGATGAGGATTTTTGTGGTAGTTATCTATTCGAATATCCGTAATATCTAAAATTAAGTTTTCCCGGTCATTCAGAGCATGCGATTCGACTCCTTCCGATTTACACCATCGTTTGGTATAGTTATCTAAAGCTTCCTTTAGAACTTCGCGACATTTAATAAAATCTATCTTGGATGGGATTCTATACTTAGGTCCTTTTTTTTAGAAGACCACGGAGCTTACTATCTTTGATAACTGAAAAGTCAACTGTAATAATATGACCAGCTGGTTTTTATAGATATTCAGACGTTGCACATGTTCAAGAAGCAGGACATGATTCAAGTATTTTAGGATCTTGTGTAACTTTGTTGTAAAAACGAAATTTCGAATAGGTCTCTGATATTTGTAACAAATAAGAGGAGGTTCTAAATTTTCAAAATATTGAGGAATGGCACTTTGTACGCGATGATCCCGAAAAATTTTAGAGATGTTCAGAAGATCAAATCCTTTGTTAATAAATGGAATTTTTATGAATCGTCTTTTAGGGGAGGTGTTTTTAACCAAAGGATATAGTTTATTTTGTGCGAATGCAACAATGATGTTTAGCCTGAATCAATGAGTGTTTCTTAAGAATACAACCAGTGCTTCATCCAAGATAGATTTTAATTGAACTGCTGGAACTGAAGAGAGAGCATGTAGCAGTTCATGTCTGCCGCCATTGCGTGCAATGATCAGTAGATCTTTGAGGGTACGATGTACTCTAGCTCTTTTTCTGAGTTTTTTGTTTCGCCTTTTACCGTGAGACCTATGCTTTCTTTTTAGTTTTAGGGCGGATTGAAAAGACATTAATATTTGAAGAGGTCGAAGAAATGTTTCCTTGTCAATAAATCTAATCGTTTAGACCAAGGGGGTACGCAGTTTGCAGTTTGGTTATCCAGGCAAGTTCAGCTTGTAAGCGGCGTTTTTTAATTTCAGTTTTACTTTATGTGATTTTAAGTTTTGGGAATGACTGAACTGGATTAATTGTTATATCCGAAATTGAATGATTGTATTTAACGAAGTGATTATAAAGGAATTTTTTTCAGTAGATTCAAATATTTCTTCCAGAGGGAAGGGATGATAACAAATAAAAACACAAACACTCAGATAAACAAATTTTCGGCCCCTTGGCCTTTATCAAGTGTAAAAAAGGGTTAGGGTTAGGGTTAGGGTTAAGATATACAATAGGGTTAGGGTTATAGATCGTCGTTTTTTACACTTGATAAACGCCAAGGGGCCGAAAATTTGTGTATCTGAGTGTTTGTGTTTTTATTTGGAATTTTTTTCGTTTTTAAAATCGTTCTAGAATATATTCAAAATAAGATTTTTCAAATGAGAAAAGAAAGAACGAACAAACAGACGGAGGCAGTGACACAGCACAAAGGCCAAGGCAGCTCCTGTCTCAATACTTTTCTGTTTCTTCACTCGAGGATTCACAGCAGGGGACTCAGGGGTTGTTAATTCCCATTAACATACATACCGTTTGATGTGTTGAAATACATGCTCTTGCAAATATATTTGTTTCCATTCCCTATCCCTTTGAGATTGTAGACCTTTTGATAGTGATTTTGAAACCTTATTTTGGTTTTGTGCGTGACTTTCATACCCGTTTGATTGAAACCATGCAATATCAAGTCCTTTGTATTTTTCCATGTACGCCTTTGTATATACCCGAAGCTTTATTTTATAAATAAATTAAAGAAGATCCTGACGATAATCGCAACAGCACTCACAATAGAGCACAAAATTAAGCATCTAAATGCATTGGTCCCGTTGGTTTATGTGTAGTCCTTGTGTTTGATGTTGTGCGTTGACAATCCTTGTCCCTTGGCGTCTCTTCCAGTGCTTGTCTACTCTGTGATTTTGCATTGGGTGTTTGGGGTTTTGCTGTGGGTGCTGCAACCTGGTTAGAGATCCCCTCCTTTGTTTTATTGTTAGAGAGATACCGAAACGTCTTACTCTGATGCCATAGAGCGGCTTCTTGGACAGAAATAGTCCATTTTCCAGATGAAAGATATGACCGTTCCTTGCCTTGATTTTATACACACAGATACCAGACATCATATCATTTGGCAAACTTTTCCATTGTGACGTCACATATGATCGCACCGTCTTGAAGCACATTAATGTGTTGTCATGCTTTTTATTTTGACGTCAAAATGAAAATATCGCTAAATTTTGTCTGTGTCTTGTGTCTGTCTACCGAATGTGTCTATTGTAAAATCACCTATTGGCATAGATGTTTCGGATTACAGATCCTCAAGAGTGGTACGTTAAGCCACGTGACCGACTAACATCGTCACTGAGGAAGTTCTACGGTCGATATAGGGAACTCGTCATACACTATGATGTCCTACTCTCCAGAATGGTGGATGATATTCTGTCATAGACCATTTGAACCATCATTGTACTCTATGTCTTCCAAAATGGAAATTACCGGATGTGACAGTTCTACCGAATTGAAGCGGCGGGTGTTGCATGCAAGCAGGAGATGCTTACTCTTCCTTGGCACCTGGTCTCACTCCCATATCGGGAGTTCGCTTCTTTTCATATGGTGTAGGTTTTTGTTTGTTTGCTTTGGTTCCTGTTTTATCCTGATTGTGTATGCCTTCGGTATCTGATTTTCTGAATTATTGATTTTGTGCTGTATACAGGGATATGGTCATTATCCATATTTGTCATACGATTGTGCGCGTTTTTTGCAATTTTCATTCCCATTGATACATACTCTGATGCTTGAGTTGTCCCAAATTTAAAAAAGAAGCTCAGAATAGTTATTGTAAAATTTCCAAAAAGATTTTACACTAATTATTTTATTATATATAAATCTTTAACTCATAAGTTTTCAGTAATTTGTTTATTTTTATCATGGAAGTCAGAAACAAGCTCAGTCTTGTGTATCTTTAGAATTGAGAGATGTACATGCCGTTCGATTGCATTCTCGGAACATTGCTATCAAGCCAATTAAATTTCAACCATTTGTGGTATACCTCTGTCTGAATTTATTCGTTATTGATTTTGATATCCAGATCCAGAAATGGTGTAGTTATGTCATCTGTGTAAGCTTTATTCAATGTTCACTCCGGTTGATAAATTTGGTTTGTTGTATTGGTCAAAATATTGGTTATCAATATTCAAAATATCAGCAAGATACCAAGAGGTGCCGTTGAAACATTTCAAGTCGTCAATCCAGAGACGCACAAAAGTACCAATAGGAATTCTAACAACTTCTATACAGAGTTTCACAAAACTTACAAAAACGTTGTCTAATAGAAAGGACAAGGCCTTGCACAATCAGATCGAGTCCATGATTTGTACTATTTGTATTCTACAGAGGAAAAGATTCCTTTTATGTCAAAAGTACATATAAATATTTTACTATATCGATCAAAATACATCATCTTAAGCTTTTGTTGATTAAGACATACTGAATAGAGATAACATGATAAATCTTCACAAATATTGACAATGTAGCTCTTATCCTTTTCGATTCTATATGTTTTTGTTCTTTATCATAAACATATTGTATTGATAATAACATCAATGGGATTGGAAACATATAGTCCAACAAAGATGTATTCATCTCACTTTTTTGATGTATTCTCTCCCTTTTTTGATGTATTTCTCCCCCATTTTTCTTTTCAAACACTAGATTGGTATGGCTGCTGGTGGACTGTAAGTCCCCGAGGATATCGCTCGCCTTGTTTTAGTGTTAAAGCACTGCATTGAAATATATTCTAAATTTTCATTCATTAAAATAATCCTTAATTTCTAAAAGTAAAGGTTATCTCCATCATGGCAAAGCTCTGTCCTAAGATGGAGTTTCGGCATAATTCTTAAGTCATGTTTAGATTAACGCTTCTTGGGCCTACCCTAGGCCTCCAACGATTTTAGACCATATTTCTTTCACCTACATACGCTTCGGAATACACCCTATGCAAACTTTGAAGCCGCTGATTTTTAACAAGAGGGAATAAAAAGTCTACATTTTAGACGGCGCAAGGAATATTCTCTTTGGCATTTTGACGTTATCGAGGAAAAATTGCGTCACAAACCCTCTCGTTCAAAATGTCATAAAACACTTACACTAAACGTATCGTATTGACACTTTGCTTAATTATATGAAATTCAATATTCAATCTTAAGTAAGTATATTTTTTATCAAAATTACGTAATACGAAAACGGATGCTACTTTGTTGAAAACTGGCGATTTTAGAAGAAAACGAAATCGGAAATGTAAAGCCTTGTAATTTCTTAATTATAAAATTAATTTTTTCTCATTTAGTAAAAGATTCATCTTTGGACGTTGTTGATCAATTTGTAAGGCTTTGGAAAAGATTCATCCACAGGATTCTTAATAATTAATAGCCATTCTCTGTAAGGAACAAAATAGTTTGGCACGGCATGTCATAGATTTTGACGAATTTTTTTGTTATAATATGTATATATTAAGTACTGACGATGAAAATAACACTTTTCGGCCAATGGTTCCTCTGGTTGCCATGGTAACCACTCTATTTATAGCACTTTTGAGACCATGGAATAAGCCAGTTTTGGATACTGCGTTGCCATGGATACAACTGTAACAGCTTGTTCATTTTTACATAATGTGTTCTTCCTTACTTCCATTCTTACTAAGTACACTTAGCTATTTTATATATATTACGGGAAGCTTTTTGTATTAATCCAAAATCAGTTAAAAGGGAAAAAAAGCAAAAAATAGAGGTGAAAATAAGGGCCAATTTAGTATGTTTTTACCATTTTCATGACCAAACCAGTATTCTGCCTTTGATTAAACACAATCTTCTCATCTTTTCATTATAGAAGTGCAATACATTTATGTTAGAAGTTAACTAAATATAAATTCCCCATGGCTTATCATGCTTATCGAGAACCAGAATGATATTTTGATAATATGACGTCATCAAGGAATCAATATATATGACTACGAGACTTTGAAATATGCAATTTAAACGTATATATGCGTTTAAAATGCATATTTCAAAGTCTCATAGAAAAAATCTCTGTGGATAGATTTGCATGATTAAGGACAGTAGGAAAATAAATAATTTCATAATTTCATTTTAAAAATTAAATTTCGCGTCCAAGTCTTCAATACCCCATTGAATACGCTTCTGAATACCAACTACACAAAATTTGGAGCCGCTCATTTTTGGCCTAAGGAAATAAAAAGTCTACATTGTAGACGGTGCCAGGAAAATTTACTTTGGCTTTATTCAACCTGTTTGACAATAAGAACTACTGACGAGGATTCAATATCCAGAACACGTGTCCAGTACAACAAAATTGGTACCATAGAACATATACTTCAATATTGACAATTTCAACCACTAGGCTGGTGTCGCTGCTGGTGGACTGTAAGTCCCCGAGGACATCGCTCATCTAGTTTTAGTGTTTACGCACTGCATTGAAATATATTCTAAATTTCCTGTCATCAAATTAGACCTAAATTTCTACTCAGGGTTATCTCCTTCATTGCATAGCTCTGTCCTTAGTTGGGGTTTCGGTTTATATTTTAGGTCATGTTTAGAATTAAGTTCCATCATATGTATCGAAAATGCGTCAGAGTCATCAAACGCCTTTTATACCGTGGATATGATCCTAATGTCACCAGACGGACACTAAGCTTGGTACTTGACCAATATACAGTCTTGTACGAGCGCATTCTTAAGACTTGCACTCTGACTGACTGTTACGACAGGACTCCATGACGGGCCCTGTCCAAACCTCTTTAGAGAAGACAGGGCCCCGACCACCTGTCCTCTCTGAATGTCAGTCGGACTCCTCGGGTGATTACATACATGAGCTCGCTACAGCCGGCAGAGCACGGACTGTATTACGCATGCCCTCTTTTTATATCCATTTACATATTCATCTGTGTCTCTGGGGCCTCTGCGTTTCGCGGTCTTGTTTGTGTGACGTCATCTTACAGTGAGGAGGTTGTTTTACACCACATTTGTACGTTCTTCGAGACCTCTAGGTAACTGGAGAAGTGAGAGGGTTGTGCGCACGTAATCCAGGATAACCACACCGTCTGCTATTTACTTGGCAGATGGCCGTCCTAAGTCGGCACCGGTTGCCCATTGGTCTCGTTGGTTTATGTGTAGTCTTTTATGTTTCTATGTTGTGAGTTGGTGTTCCTTGTCCCTTTTGCGTCTCTTTTTGTGGGTATCTGTTCTGTGTTTTTTGCATGGGTGTTTTGGGATTTTGCTGTGGGTGCTGCAACCTAGTGTTGTTGGAGATCCCCTCCTTTCTTCCATGTGCCTACCCAATTTGGCCATATTTTTCACTTAAATACGCTTCTGAATAAACTCTACACAAACTTTGGAGCCGCTCATTTTCTCAAGAGGAAATTACAAGTATATATAGTAGATGGTGCCAGGAAAATTCACTCTGGCTTTATTTAAACTGTTTGACATGACGTACTACTGACGAGCATTCAATATCCTAAACACATGTCTAGTACAATCAAATTGGTACTATAGAACTGACAATTTTTAGCATTGGTTGTTTCGGGGTGTTGCTGTGGGTGCTGCAACCGATTTTTTTAAACCCCCTCCTTACTTCAATCTTTTTGTTTTTTTGTAAATAGTAAGGGGATGATCATTTGATCCTGAGGGGGGGGGGAAGCAAACAAATTGTTTGGGGTCAGATTACTTCTTTTCAACGCAAGTCCGGCCGGATTATTCATTTTCTAGTAACTTAAGGTCAGAATATTTATTTTCAACCTGTAACAATCCTGACAAGCAAAAAAGATAAATACAAGATAATATGCACGCACATCCTGATTATTGCAACTAAAAATGCCATCAGTTAACTTGTATTTACAATGTGCAAGGTTTTCTTGGCACTTCAACAAGTCTGTATACATATTAATGTACATTTATCACCTGCATATTCTAAAATGAATTCTTAAAGCACAATTGGAGAGGGGTATGCAAGAAATTTTCAGCCATGTCAAGTACAAATTAAAAGCAGGTAGTTGATGTGTAATATACTATAGGCATTCCTATATGACTTGAAGCTTATCAAATATGCATTTTGGGGAATTTTTTTTTTATACTTGCAATTGTAATACTGTGCAAATGTTTAAATATCACTTTAAGACGTTTAACATTTATAAAAAAATCTGCAGAAGGAAAGCGAAGCGAGCCTGAAATTTGTTTCTTTTTAGTGTAGGGCGAGCGAAGAGAGCCTAGAAATTTTGGTGTTGTTGCTAGCGAAGCAAGCGGATATTTGTTTCAGTTACTGGCGATCGAGCGGAGCGAGAAAATGTTTGGATTTTTAACAAATGTAAGACGGAATTTTTTTCCAACAAAGAGGGTCAGATTATTTATTTTCAACCTTTTGTTGGTCAGAATATTTATTTCCAAAAACTGCCAACCCCCCCCCCCCCCCTTAGATTAAATGGTCGTCCCCTAACCGGGTCAAAATTTCCTGTTAGGTCTAATCTTATTAGTGATTGGATGACGAATCTGATAAACATCGTCTGAGGGATAGTGCATATATATTAAGTTATATTTTCTTTTCTATACATGCTATAGTTCGATGACAGATTATAATTAGATAATTAAATTTGATAAAGATTTTTTCAATCAAATTCAAATATAACGTATATTAACATTTTCGCCAGAAAATATATTTTCTCTAGCACGAACACTTCATACACCTAGGATTAATCTGAGAATTATTTATTTCTTGATGAAGCAAATAAGATAAACATCAAAGAAGTACCTATAAGTTATCCAGTCTCAAAGTCGAGTAGAGAAGATAATGTAAAAATCCATTGGACGGGTGCGACCAGGTGCTCTGGGAGAGTCAGCGTCTCCTGATTGCAATCAGCACCCGTCGCAACAGTTCCATGAAAACTTGTCAAATTCGGTGATTTCTGGCGATTCCGCTATCTCGGTAATTCAATTATTCGGATATAACATATTTATACTGTCTTCGTACGGAAAATGAAAAAAAAAACAAACTTACCTGGTCCTATGAACTTGACTAATCTTTTGTCTATGGGTGTAACTAATTTCCATTTAGTTTCTCTTTTATTAATTACTAGAGCCGTGTCCTGTTCTATAAAATGTTCTGCTAAATACAATGAAATATTTGAGGTAGTGTAAATACAAACAAGGACAATTCCAAAATAAAGTAATTTTGGCACTTTTCTCATACTTATCATGACGCTAATTTCCTTTCTTTAAATTGATATTGATTGAAAAAACAAAGTGATCTTTGATCACACAGCTGTTGATAAAGGTATAATGGATACCGTTGATGATAAATCTATATAGTACATACAATGTACATTGAATATGTTGGTCTAATCCTTTTCGATTGTACATGTTTTGTTCCATATCATTATTAATATTACATGCATTGCTTATGACGGTAACAGGAAACACGATGGGTCATCTGGCAACGCAGAACAATAAGTTTTTCCTCATTTTTTGCATTATAGATCTTTTATATATACGAGAAGGAATGTGATGGAGTGTAAGAATTTCTTAGCTATGAATTGTTTCCAAAATAAGGTGAATTTTAGTTTTTAATAACACACGAACACCATGGGCGTTCTACTATCACTTCCATGCTGGAAGCATCACTGATGAGGATTTAATATTCGAAACACGTGTCTGGTGCATAATACAATAGCTTGACATTTTCCTCGGGAAGGTAAAGAGTTGGAATATATTTGATGGCATACTTCTGCCCCCTTCATGCGGGAAATTTTAGTACAGATTATGTTAACTTGTCAGATAATTATATTGAAATGTAAGATAATCATGTCGACATGCAAGACACTTATAAATGTCGACATGCAAGATAAGTATGTCGACACGCAAGATAATTAAGATGCATGTTGAAATAAATAAGTTGCATGTCGACATAAATAAGTCGCATGTTAACAAAAAGAAATTACATGTTGACATAAATATGTTACATGTTGACATACATGTGTAATCTGAAGAAAGATATCTCGCATGTAGTGGGCAGAAGTATGTCACCATAGGAATACTTCCGTATTACTTATATAAACAATCATATATTTTCTGTTGCAGTGGGCACCCTCCCTCAAATGATATTTTGAACATAGATTTTATTTGAATATGCTATTGATGGACCCTACAGGTATTTCGGATCATGCCGACCGTTTTTCAGCTTTATAAAAAAGATATAATTTCTCATATATTGGATGCAATTCATAGCTTATAATGTCGAAGGGTTCCAACTCTTCACCTTCTTGAAGAAAATTCCAAACCAATTTCCATACACCAGACACGTGTTTCGAATATTAAATTCGCATCAGTGATGCTTCCAGCGGAGCCACCAAAATAATTTAAGTAGCGCCCTCTAAGACATCCTTACACTGTATCACATTCCCATTTTTGTGATAGATAATCAATATTGCAAGAATAAATAGAAAAAACCGAAGGTTCTGCGTTGCCAGATTACCCACAGTTGGGAAACCCCTTTTTTCGGAAGCAACAACAAAACATCATAAACATTTGCTGGACTCTTTGGAGATTGTTCATTAGATAAAGTTGTCTTTGTGTTTCTATTCTCACGATTTGGCCTCGTCTTCTCGACTTTGAGACTAAATAACTGTTAGGCACTTCTTTAATGTTTATAATGGAGCTGTGTTATTGTCTCCGTCTGGTTGTCCAGTCCTAATTTTCGCTTGAGAAAGTTCTGTTATATATATCTTTTTTGGAAGAATCTGTAAGCCTTTTGACTGTGGTTTTTGGTATCTGATTACGGCTTTTATGTTTGACCTTTATTCATTGATTGCAGATATATTTTCCTCAAAAGGGGCCCACATATAACTACTCCCGTACTTACACATATCATTTTCTCACTCGCATATGCACAAACTTGTCTCGGGTATGAACTACACATAAAATAGGGAAAGGGCATATGTAATGTTGTTATAACTTTTGCCTAATCCCTTTTCTGATGATGAAAACATGCATTAAAAATAATCTTAATTGATACATTTTTAACACTTATAACATCGTTTTTCATTGTGATGGTGAGATGTGAGAAATCATTTTTGAATATCCTTGATACAAACACCTTTAGATATTTGACAAAAGTTCGTAGCTTTCCTGGGATATAACATTGTAACTTTAAAAGTTTTCACAAACGAAGGAATTATTAAAAAAAATAAGAAATCGTAAAAATATGGGTTAATTGTACAAAGATTCAGCGTACCATATATACAGAAAAGTGGATGAACTCCAGTATGACCACCCTACACCCACACAGCGAAACAACCCCACAAGGAAGTGATACGTAAATGACATCAGACAAAACTACAAACCACAAAATATATGACAATAATCACTAGAACATCATAAAAACCAATCGAAACAGACGTACAAAAACATTAAACATTGACCAATGTGCACCCGCCACATACTTTGGACGGTCATCTGCTATAAGCAAATTATGTAGTTATACGGATTACGTGCGCACTTATCCGGATATACAGAGGTCTCTATAGACGCACAATAATTGTATGAACATAAAACTTCTCACTGTAAGAGTTAAAGAAGTTCCTGACGATAATCGCAACAACACTCACATTAAAGCACCGAATTGAGCATCGACGGACCCCTAGCAAGCTAGAGATGGGACCAGGTGCCCGGGAAGAGTAAGCATTCCATGTTGGCTAACCACCAAGGTAGGTGACGTCACAAACAAGACAGTTAGACGCAGCGGCCTTTTGTTACACAAATTCTACGTAAAAGGATCTAAAACGTCTTTGGCATGCATGTAACAGGCTGTGATCTGCTGGCTGAAGCGAGCTCAAGATCAATCACCCGAGAAGTTTGACCAACTTTCAGACAAGACAGACAATCAGGAGCCAATCTCTGCCGATATTCAAACAAGCCCCGTCATGGAGTCCTGTCGTCAGGGTTGGCCAGTGTGCAACGTTTCAACAAGGAATATATTTTAGAATTTATTTCAAAATTGATTATTTCAACCATAACGTTTTGACCATGCTATAATCCGGAAGTAGCTCACATAGCATTGAAATAATCGTTTTGTGCACGTATTTTATTCATATTACGGATTTAATGTTTTGTGCACATATTGTTTTTATGTTACGGATGTTAACGGATGTTATAAATTCGTCTTCTCTTTATCAATTTCTCTCAACATACCTAAAATAATTGTGTAGAGCGTACTAACCATAAATTAAGACTGATTGCAATTGATCTGTCCCTTTGTGCATCCTGCGGCAGGTGACATATTGTCTCATTGTCAATTTGAAACAAACTGCGATTATTGATAATAAACCATTTTAGGCACACCTGAGCAAAGCTCAAATGAGCTATTGCCATAGCATGCCGTCCAGCATCCGTCGTCCGTCCGTCCGTCGTAAACTTTTTGACATTTTTTACCTCTTCTCCAGAACGACTGAGGGGGTTTCATGAAACTTGGTAGTACTCATTGTCCTCTACAAATGAGTTAAAGAAGATCCTGACAATAATCTCAACAGCACTCACAGTAGAACACCAAAGGAGAAGGTACGTTATGGGCCAAAATCGGCCCTATTTGAGAAATGAAGCAAACTTTGAACAATGAAAATACAAGATTTACAGAATGTAAATCAGTTTAAATTTTGAGAATCGGATATTCCGTTGCGATTTTATAGCAATTTGAAAACATGTAAGTAAGCTTTCTCTTTCACTGACTTTGACGTCATGTGACGTTATGATCACGTCGTGATATAACGTTTTCAGATAACAAATTGCTGTATTCTTACATTATTCATAGTAATTCTTTTGCTCAAGTTTTTGCCATGAAACGATTTCATGAATCCTCGAAAATCTACGATTTCTAATTAAAGTATTGTACATGTACGTCGTCTTTTAGCTTCTGGGTTATTCTGATTCTAGAATTTAAGAGAATTACGATGTTTTGTATTGAAATAGCCATTTGAAATCTTTATCAAGGTTATTGGATTGTTATGAATAGCTATATTTTTATATGATGGAGAATTATCTGATGAGCAAAGCAAGCCAGCGATTTTTTTGGGGGGGGGGGGGGGGGGCTGTAAGGGTACATGTTGACTTACTTGAGTTTCTTTTAGAGCAATTTGACCATAAATAAGCCCATCTAATGCCTTACTTACCGATTTTTTGTTTGTTTGTTTGTTTGTTTTGTTTTGTTTTGTTTTGTTTGTTTTTTTTGTGGTGGCGCCCCAAACGCCCATCTAAATACGCCAATAAGCATAAATTTAAAATGAACCTTAGTTTGTTTAATATATGTACATTTATATATCTAGCTGCAATTAATGAATTGGGAATATACGAATAAAACATAAAATGAAACAAATGAATAGAATAAATCTTGCGTATACAGTTATCACAGCCATTGCAAGAAACTGTGATAGATGGCGCCACTGTAAAAAAAATTCGATAAAATCACGGTGAACAGGGGCTACAATACACAAGGAGTACAATATTAATACAACCCCCTTTATAATACATAAACATTTTTTGTTTATGTATTATAAATGGGGGGGGGGGGGTATTTTGTACTCTGTGTATTGTAGTCCTGTGAGTAAATTTCGATTTATTGATGTATTTACGAGAACTCACAAGATTGCGAGAAAGCTACCAAAATTTTAAATACATAATAACTAATGTATACCAGGGTGATGTACTTTTCCAAAACAGTGTGTATTTGGTTTGGTTTGGTTTTGTTTTTTTTTTCACCTAAACACCTAAAAATGCACATGGTTCACTAAATGAACAGTTTGTAATTGTTTTACATTTGTATCGAACCGCTGGCATATTTTTTTATATAAAATCGATATGCTATTTCATAAACGTTGGTGATGTTGATGGAGATGGAGAGGGGGGAGAGGGATTCGGAACCCTTTTAGATCATATTGTACGGCAGTCTTTCAATTATACTAACGATAACACAATTTAAGCGAGTGATAACGTCAGGTCCGAAAATGCGATAGATTATGATTATGATCATTAAACATCCCAGATTATTCTATTTCCTTCGTATGCGAATGAAATGTTCTAATAATGCCTTCGTATGAGAATGTAATGTTTCAATAAACACACATACATGTACATGTATTCACACACAAGCATAATGAAGAAAAGTTTAAAATAATGTCCTGTAGTAACATAGTCAAACGCGGGGGATGGGGGGATCGGTCACTTCCACTTGGAAGAGTTTTATTACACACGTTATTTTCAAAAGAGCCCATATACATTTCACTTTGGTCAATAAACAAGGGCACTAAGAGTAATGAAACTGAAAAAGACACGAATAGAGGACTTGTTCTGGAAAAAAAAAACAACAATTCGCTGACTCTATATCGCTCGCCAATTTTTTGTATTTACATATCATTAATCAAGTACCATGATGTGAAAATTCAAGATTTTAGTACTATGATGCGAAAATTCAAGAATTTAAGCTTTTTGCTCGCTATATAGCCCGCCAGATATCTGTTTTATTTATTCATGTAATGAAAAATAGAGTCAAGGACTTTATTGTCTGGTGTGTAACTCCCCCCCTCCCCCCTTTCTTTTTTTTTTTTTTTTTTTTTTTTTTGGCTATTCAGAAAAAATCGGACTTACGGACCAATCCTGAAATAAAATCCTGGATCCGCCAATGATCTTGACCGTCTAAAGAGACTTGTCGGGTTAATGCGAGGCGAGGCAGAGCCTTCTATGGGCTTGATCTCCGCCGGCGGTCAGTGACAAACCTAAGTACTGCAACGCATAGCTTTTTGGGGGGGGGGGGTGTTTTTTGTTTTTTGCTTGTTTGTTTGTTGCTGAAAATTTCTGTTTCGCGACTCCTTTTATGTACATTCGAATTTATTTATACGGAAATAGCTGAATTGCTGACGGTCTACAGAAATTTATTTTGATGGTGTGCACGTTGGGGATTGGTTCGAACAATCTGTTCTTCTCGATCAATCAGATTGCAAAAAAAAAAAAAAAAAAAAAAAAATCCAGAGATGGGATAAATATATACGTAGGATTTTTGTTGGTAAAATATACCTCATATATATATATATATTTTTTTTTTGGTCTTCGTCTGGTGTTATGCATTAGCTCTCTCTCTCTCTCTCTCTCTCTCTCTCTCTCTCTCTCTCTCTCTCTCTCTCTCTCTCTCTCTCGTATTTACTGTCTAAACTAGTATTGAATGCGTTCTATTTTATTTAAGAAATTTTTCTTGAGCACTAAATATATAAACAGTTCAGTTATCTTTTTTTTCTTCTTCTCAGATTCATTTCTTACTCACTGAACCAACAGGCTTATACAAAAAACTATATTTATAATACATAATGGAGTAGGTGTTCATAGTCGAATACAAAGTAGTAAATAGTAGTTTTATTGTATACGATCACATCTAATGTTAGACTGAAGTACAACTATACTTAAATTCGGATCGGGGGGATGAAGGAACAGAGGATACATGTATATAGTTTCAATAAACTGACAGGTTTTCTTAAAAAAAGTAAAACTGGAAGAATTCTCAAATACATGTATGCTACTTTGGCCTTACATGCGACTGCATTTTCTTACATCCATATCAGTTAAAGTGGATTCTTGATACTTGAATCAACGAATCTAAATTCTGGTTAACTTTTTCGGTTTTTTTTTACTATTTCACTCCTAAAATTTAAGTTATTGTACTGGCGGAGATTTTATGCGACATGCTCGATGAACACCTAGATCTACCCTCTATGTTAGTAAAATATATCAATGTTCAGCCTTTTTTGTTTGTTTTTACTACAAACGTTTATAAATCATACCGAATTTCAAGAGAAAACCGATTCCTGATTTGAATATGTCACGCCAGTGCATGCAACTGCGGTGTCAAGTAAATGACGTCACTATAATGACGTCATAACGCCGTGCCGACGTGGTCCATGCATTTTCCATATACATTCTACGCAAGACAAATCATTAATTTTCAACTAGAGCAAGAGCGTCTGCTACTAATTTTTCACCTTTAATCGACAGATATGGAGATTATTGATCCATTTTTCTACTTTTATTTTTAGCAGATCGTCTTGCTCTATATGAAATTCTCGAAAATATATGTGAATTTCTAGAGAAAAATCCGGATTTGTTAATCCTTCCTTGGTTTGATGAGCTATAATTTCGTAGGGGTGCATCAAGATGAAAAGCGCATTTTATGTATATATGTAATTGATCTTGTAGATAAATAGAATAAACCCATTTGATCAATTTTCACGATTTGAATTTTTCAGGAAACAACAGGGCCGATATGGGGTCTTAATGTACCTTCTCCTTGAGCATCGACGGACCCCTAGCAAGCTAGAGATGGGACCAGGTGCCCGGGAGGAGTGAGCATCCCCTGTTAGCTAGCCGCACCCGCCGTCGGTGTTCATGCACGAAAATAAAAACAATATATAAAATACATGCATTGCACTGTCTGAGGTTATATCTATGTGCTATGGCGACCATGTCAGGGAAAATATTCAAAACACTTACTGTCAAACCCCTCGCGGGGAACTTTTTTAAGAGCTCCACACGGCAAAGGGCATAAGTGTGACATAAATGAGTTAAAGAAGATCCTGACGATAATCTCGACAGCACTCACAGTAGAGCACCGAATTGAGCATCGACGGACCCCTAGCAAACAAGTGTAGTATGTTTCGTCCGAATCCGTCATTAGGTACCCTCCTTTGACAAACGTTTTCCTCACCACGGAAGCATGTATCGACAAACTGAAAGCATCAGAATGATCCATACAGATGTCATAAGAAGTGTTGCTCTTTTTGGTTCCATTTCTGACGTCTTTTCGGACTCCGTCAGGAATGCACATTTTTACACTTTTTAAAAAAAATTACTCAATAAGTGTATAATTTTACACACTCATTTACTACATATTTGTCATATTTACATAACTAATGTCTATGAATTCTAATTCTTTTGATTTTTTTTTATGAAATTGTGTTTTCTGTTAAAGGGAAGGGTGTAATTTTCATACATATTTAGTTTCTTTTCCAGAACACTTGGTACTAGTGGTCCGTTAGAGGTTTGTTGTTTATCGTCCAGATCCAACATTAGATGGCGCCACATCAGGCATGTAGGTCATGAGGGTATCCGTCACGAGGGGTATCCTCCTTTGACAATCTTCTTAAGCACCGAAGCACGAATCGACAAACCGAAAGCTTCAGGATGATCTAGAAAGATGTCTTAAGAAGTCTTGTTATTTGTGGTTCGTTAAATTTTGAAATGCACATTTTTTCACTAATTCTTTAAATAACTCTAGCTATAAATATATGATTTTACACACTCATGTACTGCATATTTGTCATATTTCAGTTACTTAATGCTTTGATCTGTATTTTATGCTAGAATTTTAATTCTTTGGTTTCTCGTGATTTTTTGTCTTATGTAAAAAGGAAGGGTGATGATTTTCATACGTTTTTACTTTCCTTTCCAGAACCACTTTTCAGATTCTCACGAAACTTGATAGATAAAAGTTATTTATCGTCCGGATCCATCATTAGGTGGCGCCACCACAGGCAAAGGTAGGTCACATGGGTTACATGGTCATCTACATGTGTTTTATAATTGTTTTTTGTCCGGATCCGTCAACAGGTGGTGCCCCTTGTTACTATTTACCAAATATTGTTCTTATTTAAATGTATTGAACAATAAGTGAATGTGAAAAACAAAGCAATCAATCAAAATCAAGGCAAACAAAGTCCTGATAAATATTATTCAGAGGGAGTGACAACCATTGAAAACTGCTGAACGTTTTCTCGTTGGATGAGAAAAGGTGGACAACTAGACGAAGACAATAACTCAAAACCATAGAGTAACAAAGGACAGATTTATCTCGTCCTGTTTTACATAAAACCAAGGAGAGTCGTACTTTGGCACCAATGACAAATATGGATAATGACCGCATCCCAATACATACTACAAAATCGATAATTCAGAAAATCATAAACTGAAGGCATACAAAACCAGGATAAAACAAGAACCGAAACAAAGAAAAACATCCACCCTATGAAAAGAAGCTAACTCCTAATATGGGAGTGAGACCAGGTACCAGGAAGAGTCAGCATCCCCTGCTTGCATGCAACACCCGTCACTTCAATTCGGTTGAGTTGTCACATCCGGTTACTTCTGTTTCGGAAGATACAAGTATATTCGGTGGTTGGATGGTTCAAATGGTCTAAGACATAATACCGTCAATCACCGAATTTGACAGGATTCCATGGAGCTGTTGCGACAGATGTTGCATGCAATCAGTAGACTCTCCCCGGGCACCTGCTCTCACTTCGGTATGTTGTTCATTCCGGGTTCGCAACCGTTTCGATGGTAATTCTCACGATTTTGCCTTGCCTTCTTGACTTTAAGACTGAATAATGGTTAGGTACTTCTTTGATGTTTATTACTATCGTATACCAATCTGGAGAGTGGAACATCATAATGTATGACGAGTTCCCCATATCGACCGTAGACCGTAAAACTTCCTCAGTTACGAGGTTAGTCGGCCACAAACGTATCCCTGACCGAGAAACTTATTTGAAAGACGCCTAGCTGTCAGAACAAAATCTGTATATTTGGTACTTGCTCTGACAAAGCGTATCAACCCAGATATGAACACTCCATAAGCAGGCGATGAAGGGATGTTGCTACTCAGAAAAGAAAAGTTTGTGATGTTGAAATTGAAGTTGTCACGTTTGTCATAGAGTGAGGTGTTCAAGTGACCATCAGTGTCGTAGGACAACATTATCTCCAGATAGGATGCTGAATTATTTGTCTCTGTGGTTTCTTTGATTTCAAGCTCCGAAGGATAGATTCTGCTGAGGTAATCCGCCAATAAGATTTAGAATAAGGAAATTGTCAAATTAATTGCAGTGACGCTACTTTGAATAAGTAAAAAGAATCGAAAGGCATAAAAAAACATAATAAAATATTGTTGAATCTTCTGATACAAAACAGAAACAGTTAAGAATGAAGACTTCCACACCAACAAAGAGTAAAGAACATAGAAATACTCTTACTTTAACGTTCTTTAAAGAAGTACATGAAAACGAGTTCCAACAATTCAACAATGAGGAGAGTTCCTGAAGTTGCCCGGGGAGAGTAAGCATCTCTTGTTAAGCAGCAATACCCATGACTTTGTGAATTCGGTGTTTATGGGTGCTACTAACCTTAAATATTTTCCAGCATTGAGGAAAGCGATATTTTGTTATGTTTTATATTTTCATTACATTGTCCAAAACTTTTTGCAATAACAAAGTCAATGGTTCACAAATGTGCCCTTGGTTGAGTAGTCGTGACTGTCGTAAGAGCTCTTTTCTGAAACAGCGTCTCTATTGCTATTATTATTAACACACGATAGGTAGGCGAGGAAGGAATTGACTACTTGTTTAAGGGAAAGTTGTAATTTTGAAGTTAAAGTCATCACGTTGGTCACATATTCAGGTAACCATTTCCGTAAAAAGATAACATCACTCTAGAATGTGTAAACATTAAGGTCAGGGTGGCGATTTTTAATAGATATGAGGCAGAACAAAGATGGATATGTCAACATCTAGAGGAACATCTCCTCCAAATATTGGACGTTTATACCTATTGTAGCCAAAAATGGACGTTTATACCTATCGTAGCCAAAAATGGACGTTTATACCTATCGTAGCCAAAAATGGACGTTTATACCTATCATGTGTTAATATAGCAATAGAGACGCTATTTCAGAAAAGAGCTTTTAATTTTGCGCTCTATTTTGAGTGCTGTCGAGATTATCGTCAGGATCTTCTTTAACTCATTTACATATCTCTGTGATGCATGAAATTTCAAAAATTTATATATACCCTAATTTTTCGGGATTCTTATAGCTTGTTTATGAATTAAAGCCTATTTTGAGAAATTCTGTTAAAATTAACAGTTCTAATGAGAGTATTTTCTTATAAATACGATTTTGCTGGTTGCCATGGCAACAACTCGTAATTTTTATTAATAGCTAGAAGGTCGACATTTGCACAATTCTTTTTCTACGTATAGAGCTTTGGCATTGCTGAATCCTAAAACAGTCAAACCAATATGTACCCGAATTAGTTTTTTTTGTAGCAAAATCACTATTTTTATAAATAGCACAATAATTTATGCAAAAAATCAATATTTTGACCCCAAAACATAGAGTTTGACTCGAATTTCGAATTTCTAATTATCTCACTTTTAAAGAGTATAATGAATAGTATATATTCTGATGTTTCAATCTTTAGAAGCAGAACTCATGCGAAAATGACTTTTTTTCCTATTTTCGGCGATTTTTCATTGAAAAATATACATTTCCCCCCAAAATACCCACCCAGCAATGACAATTTCAAGGAGTATTATTTTTTTTTAAATAATTTAACAAACTGAACTTATACCATTTATTGTCCATGTAGATTTCAAATATTACGTAATATGAAAATAGAATTATCTCCCTGTAGTCGCAACCCTAACCTTAAAAAGAGCAGAAAAGAAAGCAACACAATGTCATTCATGTGCATTTCAGAAAATAGAGAATGAGCTCGAGATCGTCTGCCCGAGAGAATATAACATTAGAAGGACGACTTTTCAGTGACTGGACCTTTGGCTTTCCAACTTTAAATACATTAAGGCCATACCAAATTAATTAAATGTTCTTTGGATTTCCCGCACCATATTTTTTCAAAATTCAAAAAATAATATTATAAAAATAAAATGCTCGCCAGCGCCACTAAATTTATGGCTTAAGAATTTTTTAGGGTCGCTTCTGATTTCTGCAAATCTTGAAGCTCCTAGAAGTCTCAGATTGTGCAAATTTCGAAGAAAATTATACTTCTTGTTTTTGAAAAATTTTGTTGGGTGCAAATTTGTTGTCCCATATACATGGCACTAAAAGTCAAGGAGGAGGGAATGTTCGAAAATCTTTTCCATACTGCTTATGTGCCACGCTTCCCAGTCACCAGATTCCTTTTTGAGTACGGAAAACATCAGAAATGTGTTACTGGGGTAACCTATATCAAAAATAAAAGTATTTCACTCGCTCGCCCCTTAAAAACTGCAATACTTAAAATAAAAATAAAATAATTATATTTTCGCTCGCTCGCACTCTTTTTTTCAACAATAAAATCCGAAGAACATTTTATTAATTTGGTATGACCTAAGTTTATCCTGTCTTAAATTATTTAGTGAGCATAGCTTGGATGTTAAACGTCTTCAAATTCAATAGCATCATTTAAGAACAGATCAATTTTCAGCATGGACCAGACATGCGCGTTTCGGGTACTTAACCCTCGTCAGTAATCCAAAATCCAAACAATGTAATATGACCAAAGAGTGTGAAAATTATTATGTCCAAAATGTGCCGAAAATATGTAGCAGGATGGGGTGGGATATGATGCTACAGGACCCACGTTTTAGAAAATTTAAGATTTATTTTTTGATAACAGAAATGAGAAATTTCCAAATCCATATTCTATTGACAAGAGCCTAATGTTAGAGAAAAATAAATCATTTTATATGCACAGCTTGTGTAATTCCCTGAGATGAATCAAGCTAAAGGAACGTGCTAATACTCCGCATGAAAACGCTCGTTATGTAACATTGCATAAGATATAAAGAAACATGCCGCGACGGCTGTTAAAACCTGGAAACTGAACCGGCGGTGACCTGTACTTTAACGTCAGATTCAGATTCTTTATTCCAAAAGCATACAGAGTATTAATATATATATACAACATTTACAATATATACAACGTGGAGTGAGTAGTTACATCAATATACATGTATAGTAATTAAAAGTCCCTTTCATTTCTTTGAGAAATTCTAGAATGATTCATGATTTACTCTCCTGAGTATTATGGCATTATACTAATAATTCTACATTGAGTAATTTTAATCTATAGTATTCAAACACAAATAGCCAGTATGGACAAAAACATAGTGGGGAGTGACTGGCTTATTACTGTAAACGTGGAAACTTTCGCGAGGGGGTAACGCGTTTTTTGCGAAGAATTCCCCAACGCGAAAATATCCCCGTTGCATTCTTACAATAGGAAAGACATTTTTATCGCGAATATTTCCCCCACGCGAAAAGTCTTGATGTTATAATCGCGAACGCACCCCCCCCCCCCCCCGCGTAAATAACCTTGTTTACATTATAAAGATACAAATATGTTATAAGAATTTACATGAGGTACACCAGTATCAAAGATCTGCTAAATGCTACTTCTGTATGTTAAGTCAGAATAACTTCATTTGAAAAAGTCAGATGCATGTATATTATAATACAATGTATGTTGAATCGGCTACTTCTGCTATGTGATATTATAGTACAAAATAGCAATCCAAGGAATGCTTGTGTCGCCTGCGAAGCGGATTTTTTTTTATTGAAATAGGTCAAATATCAAGGGCAAGGTCACTAGGTCAAAAAGTATTGAATGTTTAGAAAGGTCTTTTCATAGGAATACAAATGTGAAATATCAAAGCCCTATCACTTACCACTCAAAAGATATAGCCAATCTTAGATTTGTAGAAAAGTAGGTCAAATATATAGGGCAAGTGCACGAGGTAAAAAATGATGGTATGTGAAGAAAGGTCTTGTCACATGGAATGCACATGTGAAATATCAAAACCTATCACTCAGCAATCAAAAGAAATAGCCAATCTAAGATTTTTTGAAAAGTAGGTCAAATATCTAGGTCAAGGTCATGAGGTCAAAAGTTATGATATGTGTAGAAAGGCCTTGTGACAAGAAGGAATACACATATGAAATATCAAAGCCCTATCACTTACCAATCAAAAGATTAAGCAAATCTTATTTTTTTTGAAAAGTAGGTCAAATATCTAGGTCAAGGTCACGAGGTCAAAATTATGGTATGTGTAGAAAGGTATTGTCAAAAGGAATACACAAGAGAAAAATTACAGTCCTATCACTTGCGAATCAAAAGATATAGCCAATCTTGGATTTTTTTAAAACGTAGGTCAAATATCTAGGTCAAGGTCATAAAGTCAGAAAATATAGTACGTGAAGAAAGGGCTTGTCACAAGAAATACACATGTGAAATATCAAAGCCCTATCACTTACCAATCAAAAGATATAGCCAATCTTAGATTTTTTGAAAAGTAGGTCAAATATCTAGGTCAAGGTCACGAGGTCAAAAATTAATGGTTTGCGTAGAAAGGTCTTGTCACAAAGATTGCACTTGTAAAATATCAAAGCCCTATCACTTGCCAATCGAGAGATATAGCCAATATTAGATTTTTTTAAAAAGAAGGTCAAATATCTAGGTCAAGGTCACAAGGTCAAAAATTATGATATGTGTAGAAAGGTCTTGTCACAAGGAATACACATGTGAAATATCAAAGCCCTATCACTTACCAATCAAGAGATATAGCCAATACTAGATTTTTTAGGAAAAGTAGGTCAAATATCTAGGTCAAGGTCACAAGGTCAAAAATTATGATATGTGTAGAAAGGTCTTGTCACAAGGAATACACATGTGAAATATCAAAGCCCTATCACTTACCAATCAAAAGTTATGGGGTGTGACGCCCAAGTGTGACAGACAGACGGACAGACAGACAGACAGACGGACGGACGGACAACGGACAAAGTGATCCCTAAGTGTCGCTGTGCTTCGCAGGCGACACAATAAAGCAATCTTACAATAGTAAATCAGATGTATGATAGTATGATAGAAAAGTGATTGAATAACTGAAAAATGATTAATAACATATCTTTGAAATTACATTTATACAAGAGTGAATTAATTGTGAAATAATATAATGAAAGCCATGACAGAAAACTGCCAATACATGACATTGTGTTCTTTACTCATTTCTATACGGATAACCCAGTCGTCGTTACGAATAATCATATCATCTAAACATGATTTGAGTATACAATTATTAGAAGTTTTTAATGACGTCCAATATTTAATTGCTTTCAGTTTTCTTTCAAAAATTAATGGAAGTATTCTTAATTCATAGTACACTAAGTTACTGCAAGTACTTTGCTTTAATCCTTGAATTCTTCCGCAGTAAGTTAAATAAAAACGTGAAATCTCTATATTCCTCATCTTTTTACCGAGAAAAACGCCATTTCAGAAAACAAAAATGAAACAGACAATATGTTGCATAAAATTATATAGAATAAATCTCATAATTTGCGTTTTGTTACGGGTATGCAACACAAAGCAAGTGCATTTATCGTACGTGTAATGAACGTTATCTATATTTATTTCCATTGTTATTATTAGAAACGAAGATTCTGATTGGATGAGGAATTTTATTGATACATCGATCAACTTTTAATTTTTCATGGACGTTTATTTATAGCACTATTTAAGGAACAGGGGATTCCCTAAAACACGTCTCAGCTCGTAACTTTTAAAATACGATATGTTGGTGTTTGCCTAAAATTACAAGGTCACCATTTTTTTTTCTACTCACTCAAATGTCTTGTACATGTAGGATTTCCTCAAACAGGTTCTTATTCCAAAGATAAAGAGAGACGAATGATCGCTGTTTGAATCATGGCGGCTGTCATAACTTGTTTTCGTCTTGGAAGGCAGTTGTATCACAGCGCAAACCCCCAAACTTTAAAAAAAATATAGTGCGAGGATCGATTGTTATAAGATTCAAGAAAACAATTCATTTTGCATAAGTAGAGGACGTAAACTGATAATAAAATTCATATTATTTGTGTGGATGCAGGTATCATCCGAAAAATTCGACAAAGAACTTTTGCATCAACGCACTTCGCGCGTTGATGAAGTTTTCCGTTCGATTTTTCAGATAATACCTGCATCAACACAAAGAATATAAGATTCATTTCATAAGTAAAAACCAAATAAAAACAAATAAAAACACAAACACTCAAATACACAATATTGTGTATTTGAGTGTTTGTGTTTTTATTTGTTTTTGTTTGTTATCATCCCTTCCCTCTGGAAGAAATATTTCAATCTACTGCAAAATGAAAAAGTTATAAACTTGAAAATGGCAACGATATACACAGCCAATTGTGCCTCACATGAAGTTCGTATGAAATGAGCATCATATAAATTTCACTTAAGGTTTATGTGAAAAATATTTCACATGAATTTCATATAAATTTACTTCACATGAATTTCACATGAATTTTTCTAAGTGACCTTCACAGGAAACTGAATTCACATAACATCCATGTAAAAATCTTCACATGAATTTCTTGTGAAAAATTTCATGTAAATTTCATGTGAACTTTCATGTGACGTTCATGTAAATTTCACACGAATTTCATATAAGGCACAATTGGCTGTGTATATTTCTCTCTGATGCGCTAATTCGAATATTGCAAAATTTTTGCGATTAGATCAACTTGATATTTTTTTCAAATTTCGTCTCTTTTCTTTCAGTTTTAACTTTGGCCCTTAGATATGAGAGAAAAATACTTTTTCATGGTCTTCTATACATCGTTTCCACCCTCGGGGTCTCAAAAGTTTGCAAAACCCTCGGCAAACCTTGGGTTTGACATGATTTTGAGACCCCCCGGGTGGAACCGGTGTATCTTTCATAGAAGACCATAAAAGAGTCTTGTAATGATATACAACTTCCTTTTTAGTTGTGTGTGTGTGCCAACACCTATACCTGGTCACACTGTTCCATCTGCTATTCATGAACAGTTTGCTCAAAAAAGGGAATCCCCCCTTCCTTTATCACATCGATTATTAATAAACATGTACTTGACACAAGTTACTGGGTGATTTTTGTCATTCATTATAAGTATGACTTTTTGCGATTTCCCTGCCAGATTAGATAGAATATGGGTCAAGACCCATTTGTTTTATTGCGCTATGACACCTGAGTCACATAAAAGCAATACACACAGTCATAATATTGTCCACGAAGATCGAGTGAGAAAAAACGTTCGGGGACAAAACGCGGAAACATGCCGTGCACAGACACACCGGTGAAATAAGGCATGCCTATAGAAGTTTGGCGAGTTCATACATACATATACCGCAAGATTGTCATATTTGTGAGAACTTTTCTCTGATTTGGATTTTACGTGTAGTGATAAGGATAAATAATCAATTTCAAACATGGAATTACTTACAAATATTGGTATATTTTCTGTAATTCGTACTTACGCTATTATCATTTTTGTCATATCAATGTGCTACAGCAACCATCTTTCTGGCGTCCGAAGAAACTCTAGATTTCCGTCAACGGGAGGCAACTCGTCCGGTCGTAGACAATCTACGTCTTCAAATTCTCAGCAGTCGAGAGTCAGTATGTCCGTTAACAGACGGACGGACATCAATAGAATAAGAGGACAACAATCAACAGGTCGTCGCACACAAAATTCTTTTCTAAGTACCAATCAAATAACGGACAGAAATTCATTGCGGTCTAGGAGACCTACTCAACGTTCTTTCCGAAGAAATTCAAACTCCAGAAGAAATAATAGAAATCAAAACGGAAACCCAAACAGTATCCAGACAAATATTAGCATACAGAGACGTCCGTCCAATTCTCTGTCCAACGGTTCACAATTACCAAGAAGAAGGAATACCAATTCACTGCCTAGAAGTCGGCGCATGCGGAACAGGCGCCTTCCTTCACCAAGCAGACGACAGAGGAACGGAAGTACACGATCCCGTCCCTCTAAACAGCAAATCGTGAATAACTTAGCTAATACGGGAGGACGTACGGGGGATATTGCACGTGGTATTCTATTGGAGGAAATGCAACTAAAACAACTCTCTGCCGTCTATCCGGGATGTACATTAGACGATGTAAGTATACATTATCTATATTTAACCCCTCTCATCGTACAGGAGGAGGGGGGTATTAAATCAGTCCGTCTGTCTGTTTTGTCTTCTCGTCTGTTCGTCTATCCGTCAGTGTGTCAGTCACAAAACTTTGACCATGGACGTTACTGTTGGTAAGTGATAAGGTTTTCATTTTTCACCCGTGTATAACCTTAACTTTGGACATTATTGTTTTGAATGGCGAGGGATATCTATCATGATAACTATCATATTCCTCGACATGAGACCCTTCAAACGTCCTATTGACGTGGTGACCTTGACATTAGAGTTTGACCTACTTTTGGAGAATATTGACATTGGCTTAACCTTACCCAAAAAGTTTAACTGTGTGGCATGGAATTTGGAACCCAAAAGCGAGAAACCACAATTCAGAATCTTCAAAATTAATTTTCTAAACTAAATATCATATTGTATGCACATTGTGTCATATAGAGATTCTCCCTTAGTGAAATACATTCACGACGTCAAGCATTATCTGTTTGGCAACGTCACACTTTTCAAAGCGTATGTCCATTTTTGGACATTTGACACAATAATGAATGAAATACAAATTATTTTATTTCCTATGTGTCGTCCGTATGTTTTAGTACTAACGAATGAGTGTCTTACTTTGTATACATGTCAATGGGTCAGCCCCGTGTCAATTAATAATTCTGACTAGAAACATGTGAATTCTTTGATAAATCCCTTTCCAAAGTAGCATGTGACCGACAAGAACGTGATGTACACGTGCTCAAACGGAATCATTCACATGTGACCGACATGAACGTGATGTACACGTGCTCAAACGGAATCATTCACATGTGACCGACAAGAACGTGATGTACACGTGCTCAAACGGAATCATTCACATGTGACCGACATGAACGTGATGTACACGTGCTCAAACGGAATCATTCACATGTGACCGACAAGAACGTGATATACACGTGCTCAAACGGAATCATTCACATGTGACCGACAAGAACGTGATGTACACGTGCTAAAACGTACCGTACCGTTATCGAACGTAAATAAGTTAGAAAAGAGTTCATTTAAGTTGTACCGTTAATAAAATTGTAAGATTTATGAATAACAAATAGAAATTCAGGAGGTTAGAGACAGGCACGTCCCCCACCGCCGTCCTTTCTAACAACTATAAATCTAGTAAGTCATATCTAATAAAGTGACATTTATTTATTTATTTTTATTTATTCATTTTTTTTTTTCATATTCATAGTTCACACATGTATCTTGTCACTTTATTAGATATGACTTACTAGATTTATAGTTGTTAGAAAGGACGGCGGTGGGGGACGTGCCTGTCTCTAACCTCCTGAATTTCTATTTGTTATTCATAAATCTTACAATTTTATTAACGGTACAACTTAAATGAACTCTTTTCTAACTTATTTACGTTCGATAACGGTACGCAGATTTAGCGGTTTTATGTAACGTCGTATTGGCGCTTTACGCATTGTTGATTGTTATGTGTGACGTCATACCTTGTTCATTTTACGCTGGGCTTTGTTTACCAGCAGATATGGATATTACGTAGAATTCTTTTGTATTCGTGCTTTTCCACTTGATAAAGGCCGAGTGGCCGAAAATTTGTGGATAGAGAGTGTTCATTGTTATTTAAAACGTCTTATGCTTTGAATACACATGTATTTATACATTTGGTTGTAATATACATGTTGGACCATGCGATCTTGCGACATGCTTTTCGACACACACTCGAAAAGACGCATAAACGTCACTGTTTTGTCATATATACTTACATATATATGACTGTAACAAACATCAATACATTTGTACCTACATGTATATACATATATGTACATGTGATGCATCTTACACTAGCGTGTCAAGCGGGGTTCAGATCTCCCACGTTCGATTAAAACGTCTCTTATTCTTTATTTTAGTTATATACATGTAATTTATTATTATATAGAGAAATAAATGAAAATAAAGATTACCGAAAATCCAAGAGAATCATAACTATTTCTGAGCATTTCAACATTTGGTTTTACTCCATCGTTGCCGAACATTGGTTATATTGCAAGGAAATCTTCTGAGTTACATTTGTACTCTGTCCCTTTCTAAAAAGTTTCACATGATTGTATAGGTTAGAAGGTAATTTGAAGTTTCAACATGAATTAGAAGTTGGTGGAAAGTCAGCTCAAATTTTTCCATCTAAATATGAATAGAATAATGACAAATATGGAAAATGACCATATCCCTATATACAGCACAAAATCGATAATTCAGAAAATCAAAATCCAAAGGCATACAAAATCAGGATGAAACAGGAACCAAAGTAAACAAACAAAAACCTCCACCAGCGACCTATGATTGTATACATTCTAATCATTATAAATGTACATTCTAATCATTATAAATGTACATTCTAATCATTATAAATATTTGGACGAGTCTGGCTGATTGATGTCCTTTTTTCATACCATATAGACATATATATATATGTATTAGTCATGGTGTTTTACTTTTAAAATATTCATATTTTAATTAATTGATATATTTATTCATCTATTTATTTCTAAATATTTAATATCTAATTTACCATATTTTGTGTACTTGTATTTGTATCTTTTTCATTTTTACTCATTTACCATGTTGACATTAGTCATTATATATGTTTTCTTAATGGTTGTTTTCCCATTCTATTATTTACTTATTCGTTATTTATTTAGTTGTTTGTAATAAAGATTATTTATTTACTCATTATTGCTTATCAATTACTTATTCATCATTTATTTATTTACTTATTTATCATTTATTTTATTTACTTTTATTTATCATTTATTTTATTTACTTATTTATCATTTATTTTATTTACTTATTTTTCATTTATTTTATTTACTTATTTATCGTTTATTTATTTCCTTATTTATCATTTATTTTATTGGCTTATATTCATCATTTATTTATTCATCATTTTGTTTTGGTTTGCTACCGCAATGACTCCCAGGAAGGGGATTAATAAGACTCACACTAGTTTCCCAATCCTTGCTATTTATATATTTGCAATTATTATCACATACATGTACATGTATTCATATATGAAATAAATACAGTTTAAACCCCCAATGACTCCAGCTGTTACCCCCCCCCCCCTTCCCCGCCAAAATACATTTTAAGCAGTGGTAAGAAAAATTGAATCATTATAGTCAGAAACTGTAAAATAACATCTATTGATATTATTTATATACCTAAATAAAGATCTATGACGCAGGTCATCATTCGATCGCCATAAATCCACAACGTGCTCGCGTATTAATTACAAGAATCAATTAATGCACTGCTTCATTATGTTTTATTATTTACTACTGTACTGACCAAAGACGACGTGCGTGGACGTGATGTTGTCTGACCTATACCTGATTCCCAGGTGTTATTTTGTCGATGGATTTACAGTTCTTTGTTAGAGTTATCCATCTTTTGCTATCTAGATGGGCCGTTCACATTCCCCTAACATAAACTTTGAATGTAATGGAAAACCTTATTTTCATGAGGGTTTATTTTTATTTTGTCCTTTTCATATTTCAGGGGGGGGGGGTCTTTTGTCTCTTCCGTATTTTCGGGGGGGGGGGGTGTCTTTTGTCACTTCCATATTTTCGCCGGCGAGCTATCCAAGGGTGTATACAGGATTTGAATTTAGGAGGGGGGGGGGGAGTAGTGTGGAAAATGACTAAATAGGAAATGTAGCCAAGTCGATCAACTTCGGTTGATCGTCTTTCTCTTCAACGCATTCGAAAATTTCTGTTACCATTTCTTGACATTTATAAAACGTGGGTCCTGTAGCATCATACCTCACCCATCCTGCTACGTCTTTCGGTACATGCTTGGACGTCATAATCTTCATACTATTTGGCCATATAACATTGCTTAAATTAAGGAGCACTGACGAGTGACGAGGGTAAAGTACCCGAAACGTGCATGTTTGGTCCATGCTGAAAATTCATCTGTTGTTGAATGATGCTATTTAATAAGAAGACGTTTAACATTTAAACCATCTAACCCCCCCCCCCATTCCCCCCGTAGGTACAGTGTGAGGATGTAGCGATTTGTGTGGGGGGGGGGGGGGGTTTCGACTTCAGAAATCCCATCCAATTCGTTGACTAGCTCAGTACATCAATAGTCAAATACTGTTCAGAGTGAAGTGGTTATAATAATAACAGTGGCTATGTAGCATGAAATGGTCATGTTAGTTTTGAAGTTTTATTAACAAAAATGATACGTAAAATAATCAACATTAAGTTGGATTGCGAAGCGGAATTTCGACTCAAACTGCTAGAGTTCACACATGGACGTTTGAGCCCAGAAAAAATCCTAAGGTTACTTTGACGATTAAGAGGGCGAGCGCCCCCTAAGCACCCCCCCCCCCCCCGGCCGTCTAAATCAGATAATGCTATCGGTCGCATTACTAGAAAATAACTGAAAAAGGCAACATTCAAAAACGGATTACCGTAGTCCAATAGAATTTGAAGTGTCTTATTGTAATTATTATGTTCTCCCAATATATTCTGTTCATTATGAAAATTAAAGGTTTTTGAATATAATACCTGTTTGTAAATTAATTACGACATGAATATTAAAACGACGGCTAACAGAATCGTTAAACTATAAAATTGAAAAGTTTTGAAACCTACAATCTATTCATATGTTTAACTGCCGTTACCACACTCAGTTGAAAGCTAGATTAAAGAAGAGTATAGGCTCAGCCTATAATTAAGAATATATTATATACCTTTAAATGTTAGAATTACTGCACTAGCTATCCTAATTTTGGTAATTCTAAGTGTCATATTCGTATTTAGCTCGTACCATTGACATTCGATTCATCCTGAATAGAATTACGGAAGCAATAACGTTGAAGTAGGAGAGGAAAGCTAAGTGGTGGTCTCCAGAACGTTATCAGATCTATAATTTATTCATCCCCGAGTCTAAATTTAGGTTTATTTTGTATTTTATTCATGCAATAGAAATATTAGATAAATGCTGAGTCAATAAAGATTTTTTTATTTCTATCTTTGTACATCTGATAAAATATTTGGAAGTCAACAAATTGACGAATCAGACAAAATGAGGAGGGGATTGATCGGGTATGATAGTCAGTGTTCAGATCTAAGGTTAGAAAATATAGGCCTTCTTGCCTCATACAGGTACAAATGTATCATGCGCGGTGAATTCATAATATGACAACTCCGCTTACCCCCCCCCCCCCCCTTTCCCTTCTTATCATAAATAAGTTACAAGTTTTTGTGTGTTTGAAAAAAAAAACCCACTCAATTTATTGGAATCAAATCTACGAATGTAAATTTTGCAAAATTAGTAAAGAATTGAAAACAAAACCCCCAAGATGACCACAATTTTTCAGTTTAGTTTTTTTTTCATGAAATATACATATACATGTATTTAAGAAATGAATGTCTTACTTTGAGTGTTCTCGGAAAATTTCGTCCAACGTGTCCATTTGCAATGGATTTTTTTTTAAATTTTTCAGGTGAAAATGAAAATAATGATCTAATACTGAATCCTCTTGTGACCAATACGAATTCCAAGATCAGAAAACAAAAATCTAATGTTAATTAAGCAAATAATAAAATTAAGCAAAAAGGTGGGAAAAGTTACAGTGCCACTCATAAAATATGGAATTAATATTGGGTATCAACATGTAATATGCAAAACAAAAAAAAATAAAATACTATTGGACTACATGTAATTATTATGAATGCGAAACGAGCATTTTGTCCCAGCGTTTGGAAAGTATGGAGAGGGAATCTCGACCGAGGGGCTGGGTGTTGGTGAAGGAATATACCCTGTACAATCATATATCATGACATATACCTCTATAGTATTCATGTATCTTGGCTATTGAGAATGGTAATAACGTGTGAACTGGAGAACGTATAATAAAACTCTATAGAATCGACTCAATGAGAATCATGAAAATTTAATATGTAATCAGCGATCATAGAAGCTCGAAATGAAAAGGGAAAATGAGAAAGCAAAATGTAAAGAAAATGCAAAAATCTCTTTGAATCGATAAGAATAGAGTGGGATATTACGTCTAAAGAAAACTTTGATAATAATCATGTAGTACAATAGACATTACTTATGCATACGTAATGGTGATTTCTCGTGACTACACGGTGTTTGATCTCTTTCGATCACTCTTTACCAATTATAGGAGTCATAAATCAAGTTCAAGTGAAAACTTGGTGACAGATCTAACAATATGCAGAAATGAAAAGGTGCTTATACATGGAATTCGTAAGACATAAGTGTTCAGTGGTGTAAGAATATTGCATTTTATTCTGATATATGTTGTTCTAGCTGTCTATGAAGTAGCACGAATTTGAGGTTGAGTACATGAACTTGAACCTGAAGAAATCATGAGTGAAAATACAAAATCTTTGTAAACTACATGTAAACCTTCTATATGTATCATTTTATATATAAATTAAACACAGATAATTAAATCTAAAGTACGTACATCGCTACATGTAAACTTGTACAAACCATAGATTCTAAAGAACGTGACACCATTCAACCAAACGATGGACAGACCGACCTACAGACCGATGGACAGACAAACAAACATGAAAATGTACATTTGTAAATTTGTCGACGACAGTATATTGAAACGTTATGAGCAGTCATACAATACATGTACAGTACTGTACATCGTCTAGATTTACAGATAAGGTAAAAGCTAACATTGATCGATTAAAGGGCAATGGGACGTGTAATTCAGTTGATTTATATTTCCATTCGATTAACAATAATTATGATTGCTTGTTGGTTGAGTCGATCAAAGGAAGGGGGCAACCCGCCCACAACCAGTCTATATTGGGCCTTATCATCCGTTTCCACTCAAATTCAAATGAAATGATATACAACGTATATGTGAAATTTTTATTCAGTTTAAAGTATGTTTTAAAGAAAAAGCATATTATGTATATGTTCCATGCATGTATCATATATCAAAAACGGATTAAGACGACGTAGAGAAGGGGGGGGGGCGGCTTTAATCAAACTGTTCATATATGTTTTACGATTATTTGATTCTTGCAAAATCCGTATTTGTTTGAACCTTTAGAATTCGTGCGGCTCGACATATCATCTCAGTGGAGCCATCTACAACACAATTCGTTTTCACAATGGAACTTTGTCGAAATTATTCATGTCTGAAGTGTTGTCCCGTTTTGCATCACAACGTCATAGGTTCACACTGTTCTTAATATTGTAATGAAGCGCCTAGCGGAATGAGATACGCCTTGGAGATCAAGATGGTGTTGTCCCTCATAATTCAGTGTGACGTACGTGATTGTCATCAATTCCTCTGTCTGTTTCACTGTTGTTGTGTTTCTTCGCATCCTTGGTCTGCGTGCTACCCCCCCTTCCATTTTTCTCTACTCATACGTGCGTGTGTGTTCCGCTGTGATCACTGCAATGTAATTGTGTTGGGGATTTCCTCATTTTCTTCTTATTTCTACTATTTATTGAACACAAACCCGGGTCATCTACTACATGTAGTATTAACGAGGCTGGGTCTAATTAGAAGATGATGAACTTCTGCCCAAGGTATTTTGACTAAATTCGGATCATATAATTGTAGTATTATAAAATTCATTTTATGGGAAAGAAAATAGAAGTTGACCGTTCAGTATTATGTAGGGGTCATCTCAAAGATAATGGCATCTTACAATGAGACCTTGCAATTGTGGGGTTTTACTGCAAAATAATGATTTTTCTCAAATTTTTCATGTTTCTGCGCAAGAGATTTTAATTAACTTAATGTTATCTATTTGTTGTACTTCAAATATCATTTTAAGAAAAAGAAATTGAAACTTCACCGTCAACAATTTTTTTCTAATTGTACACAGCCTCGTTTAGTATAGGTGTTACTTGATCAGTGGGAAAGTTTAAAGGTCGGACGAACTTCTGAAAAGACCTATAAATTTCATTCGTTCCATTATGCTGATAAATATTTTCATTATTAATAAGTTCGTTCAATGTCTTATTCTTTCCTATACAATGATGGTGTTATTTGTTGACTTTTTCCCCTGCCGACCAAGCATCAAGTCAGTTTCAACAGAATTAAATATCTACCTGTCCTAATTCCCTTTACAAAGACTTGAAATTCTTTTGCATGCAATGGAGAAAATCTCAAAGATTAAATTGTATAAAGATGATAAATTCTTTATGGGATAGTATTGACTGAAGGTTTTAACGTTTCTACTCGAGACGATTCGGGATGGTAACAAAAGCCCGTAGATATGTTGAAATTCAATAAATTTTCTCTATAAATTCCTAACTCTATATTCCTAAAGTAAATTTTCTGTCCTATGTAAATGACCTGAAGTACTGAATGTGAACTGTTCAATGTACGAAACATAAAACGATTGAATTACTCACTTTAAATAAGGAATGCAGGTGACAAAGAAAAAGGCATTTACATTAAAAAGGAAAACGAAAGTTAAATCAAGGGTACAAATGCAAAATTATGCAAAAAAAAAAAAAAGAGCAAAGAAAATTAATACAAAATGCACGTAAATTATAGAAGAAATGATATAAAAACATACTTTCAAAACATCGAAAACAAGAACTGGTGCACTCAAAGTTAATTTGCGTTTCATAATGGCAACATAGTGAAAATTAAATGTAGGTCACATTCGCATCATTTGATTTTCTTTGGGTTTTGGGTAAAGAAATCATAGATTTATGTATTGATGAACGAATTAGGTAAAAAAAATATAATAATGAATGTACATGCATGTCTATACATAGAAAAACCCTAATTTAGGTCATTTATTGGTAAATAATTCCATCCTATCTTAAGTTTATGAATTCGTGCATAAAACATAATGTTATTTTAAAAATATTTTGACCTGAATTCATGACGACAGGTTCTTCACAAATGAATTTTCACTAAGAGGATTTCTAAGTTTTATTAAGGTTGGGAGGATTTGAAAAACTGGTGACACAAATACAAAAGTAAACCGATGCCGTAAAAACGTAATCCGCTTTTAGGTACTAAAGTTTTTATGCAACGCAGCTCTTTGTAAATTTTAGCAGGATAATTACTGTAGTAATTAGTCCAATTGTGGCGATACAATCTAAGTGTGTACATTTCACCACACAGATGTTGATTTTAAGAGGTAATCGTTACCATTCACCTACTCTCCTTTAGAAAAGAGAAGAAAAGTAAATGTTTGAAGTTTAGAAATAGAAAATGGCCTGAATGCATATTCAAATAAGGCTATATACATGTTTAAAAGTAAATTTCACTTTGATTTTTTTCTTTTCTTTTGTTGGGAATAACGGATCACTTGACCTGTCAGTCGAGTTTGAGGCATTCAAAGCTTTTAGTAAATCTTGACCCGAATTTTCTACATTCGAATCACCAAAAAATTACTTGAAACCTTGACATACATGTATTTTATTAACAAATGTATATATACCTGTAGATCAAAGGTTAGAATGCAATTTCTAGTCATAATATAATTGTAAAAGAACACTGAATTTTGTAATTTTTAAACTGACATGTACTTTAAAAACGTTTCTAAAAACTTTATTATATTTCAAAATATTGATAATATTTCAGATAAATAATTGTCCCATTGTTTGTATGTCAACAAAAGCATTCTTTGGTGCTTTGTTAAGTTATAACAAAAGAAAGCATATAAGATTGCATCTTGTATTTTATTGCTATCAAAGAAACAATAGAGTATGTCTGGTTAAACAGACAAATAATCAACAATTTTTGAAATATATATATAATGCACACGCGCAGATCTAGGGCGTGTGGGATGTGGGGTTGGGGGTCAATTTTGTGTAACGCCCAAAATTTGTCAAAACACATTAAAATTTGCAGAGCATCGATCATTTGCTGTCAACCCCCCCCCCCCCCTTTCCACCCTTCCCTCTCTCTGTCTGGATCCGCGCACTATGAAAATTTCAATATTATCTACCAATAGCCTTGACGAAGCAAATTATATATTTATAAGCACTAGATATGCATTTAATTTATACCCTGTATATATTCTAATGACAGCATAACATAGGTATATATATATATATCATAAACTAATCAATTTTATAAATGTAAAGTACATTTTATAACAACAAGTTCTGTGTGCATGACAAAGATGAATGTAACTTGAACAGGTCGATATCAATGCATACACAATGTATATAAACAAAATAAAGAAATTTGTACTTGTAATTAAGTTTCAAATTCAATTAAAAAAATAGTACCATACATACATGTTTCATACTTTAAAAAATCAAATACATGGTGATTTAGTAATTCACAATTTAGTAAAGTGCTGCAGTTTCTTTGACAAAGACGTCGGAATCCTTTCTATGGACTATTTGTGAAAAGTGAAAATTGTTCTAAAATTCTAAATTTAATCCTTTTCCTGTAAAAACCACAAGGTCATGTGAAGTACAACGTGAAATAAATATTGTTGTGAAAATTGGATATATCTTTTATTCCTTTAACGATATTTGAGAGATGAGACGTATTACAAAGTTTGAGAATATGGAGTTCTATTCTTTGAAAATCCCCCAATCCCCCCTCCCCCGAAAAAAATTAATTCAAAATCCATGCACTTTAATTACATAGAAATCGACATTCATTGGTAAAAAAAAGGTCTTTAAACGTTTCTTTTTATGTTTTGATGCAGTGATACTGAGTAAATATATACATACAGCTATATGATACTGGTGTATTCCTCCTCAATTAAATAAATTTCGTTTTTCATAAAGAATTAATAAATTCTAAAGAATTAATACGAAATTACCAATCTATGTTCTTCAATTACACATGATTGTTATTACCTACAGAAAGAACATAAAACACAACTTCTCGAAACAAAACAAAAAAGGACGGAATTCAACGGTTTTACATGTAAACATACATATGAGGTCACAATCTTCCGCGTCCTTCAGACCGGAAGCTGAAAGACACGAATTAGGGCGACGAATACTGTCGAAATGAAGCGAACACACTTCGGTAATGAAAACTGCTCATGCGCATGTCAATAATTCGCCCTATGAAGCATCTTTAACTGAATTAACATTGTACCTGGGTGTATAACGTGATAACCACTCAGTACATTTTTGAACGGCTTTTTCACGTATATCCGTCGACGGCAACTCCAGCATTTCGCCTTCCTCGAAAACAGCTATGTCGTTATAGCGAATATCGTATCCGGGAGGGGTGATTTCAAAAGTCTTCTCTCGCAACGTTGCAATATTGTATCGCCCGATACCCGGAAGTCTGTAATTCAAGTGTTTTAATTGCCCTAATGTGTAATACTCGCTGGGCGATTCGGAAGGTATAAATGGAAGGCGTGTTCGATTAGTCTTCGTGGAGATCGGACGTCGCCGAGACGAGGGTATAGAAACATCCGTATCACTGTAAGCATCGTCCTGTATTATATCCTCAACCTCACACGAACCGTAAACGTCCTCGTCCAGAGGCGCACCTTTACTTTTCTTTGAAGAGGATTTCAGAGGTTTCAGCTTCTCCTCTATAGAAGGTCGTTCATTTTCCCACACTATTTTCGTTTTTTGTCGGTCTATTCCGATAATTTCCGGTTCCGGAGTTTTTGGAATTGATCTTTCCTTCATTGTTTCACTCAGAGCATGCTGTGCTTCCTGAGACATCCGGGAGAAAAGTTTCACAGGGTGTTTAGTCCTGTTCCCTGCGGTCCTAGCACGCAAGGTCGGCACAGATTTTGCACCAGAATGTTTCGGGTGCGCATGGATTTGTTCCATGTTGACTGGACAAGACTTGGACGTCTTTTGCGTAACTGTACTACGTTTGCTGTTTGAAGTTTTGGCCCTTGCAGTCTCAGAATGATTCATGTGTCTTGCCAACTGAGTGATAAATGGTCTTGATTGATCTGAGCTGATAACATTGGCCTTAGTTTCCTCTTTCGATCTTTTATTTCGATTATTTTTCAACTGTTCAATATTTTCGATAATATTGACATTTTTCTTATTGCTCTTTAATCCCGCCTTTTGACTAAAACGTGTGTTCATGTTGTTATCACTAGTAATGTTCAATCCCTGCCTGCTACAAGTTTTAATATCATTCATACCGGTCTTCGTAATAGAAAGCTTATCATCAAGCCTTTCAGTACCACTACCGTAATTGTTATTGGAGTCAATCACGCCATTTTCAGAATGCACCTCTCGCTCACTGCAAACGTCTACGTCACTATTGCAATCTAGGTCATCATGACGTTTTTCACTTTCTATATTCGATCGAATTTCCTCATCCTGCACTTCCTGTGAAACTTTTCCTTCAACTGGATTTTCTTCCTCGTCTAATTCAATGTTTTTCTCTTGAATTAATCCAATTTCTGTCTCCTCTTCAGTATTTTTCTCTAAAACTTCGTTTAAAGGTTTTGATATTCTATTATTGGCACTTTGGATAGTATCTTTCACGGTGTGATCTCTTATTGTTTTTAACACATGTGATCTAGCTAGTCTTTGATCTATAACCGCCCTACCTATAGCACTGTTGTACATCTGCTTCATAGACGAGGTACTCCGAGTTATTTTCATGTGAAGTCTCTGGTATTTTTCCTCCAAAGTCCGCATCCATTGTGGATGTAAAAGCTTGGATCGTCTGCAAGAGAAATATGAATTCTACATTCAACAAATGTATATTTATATGTTCACGTTTGAATATCAGTGATAAAATCTTCTTGTCGTAGATTACGCATGTTGTGACGGGCCTTTTTGTTTTTACATTAAGTTTGTTGAGAAACTTAGCCATCGATACTGCTTTACAAATAATGAACCTGTCATCGTCGTGGATTTATTGCCAACTTGAGAGGTGAGTGGGGTACGTAGGTACACCTTATCAAGGTAGAACATAGGAGCATTCAAAAAATAGGGACGAGAAAGAAATTTCATATAGCATTGAAGTTTGTGCATTTACCGGTTCTAACGAAAGTTTTAAACGGGTTACAGTTCCTCTAATGGTTATTAGCAAATTGGTTGCCAAAGAGACATGTAGATTTTCAGGGTTTGCAATTGCAGGTCATATTTTACCTTTTACAAACTGGATCCGCGAATGCTCATAGATAAATATCGACAATTCGATTGGAAAATATCAAATTATGTGCTGCTGCTCCGATATGAAAAAGGAAAAAGAAGGGAGTATTCATGTTTATTTTCAATTTCCTTTTCAGAAAGTCAGGGGAGGGGACATGTAGATCAAAGCTTACATATTACAGAAAAACCTTATCTCTATTTTTCTAATTTTTCTACAGTGACTTCTCGTCCAATACTCCTTTTGAACTAATTTAGATGTCAACGCGTTCAGAATATCTAAAATACATTACTTGAGTAAACATACAGTACGACGTAGATAAAATCTACCTTTTAGCTTATTTGCACGTAGTTGTACATATATAGAAGACATTTATATTACATCCATATTATCAACATGGATAGGTCTTATGAATACATGTACTTTCATATAAATATTACAGGGGATCGGAAGTTGGTAAAGAATTGAAATAAAGTTACAAGCGACAGACAACAAGTATGAACGGCAGGAGAGGCTGTAAATTGAGAAAATTTTTCGAGCTTCAAAAAAGTTAACACGATTAGCTTGGGGAAACTGTACATCGGACCTTAGTTTAAACTGTATTTATTCCGGGCAAACGTGATGACAATGACAGTGCAATAACACAAAAGATTGGAAAACATCGGATCTTCGGGATATAGTCATGCTAAACATATCTGATTTGAATGTCCCTTTATATCGTAATCAAACGTAGCGTTTGATCAGAAAGATAGAACTACTTTCAAATTTAAAACTATTAAACTCGGAAGAATTAGAAGGAACTTCCTGTATCCTGATATCCAAACTACATAAATTCATCAACTTCAATTGTTCACACTTGTTGTCTTTTCACAATACAAAATTACACAGAATCGAATAATTTTAGTATATGTATGATGTTTCTTTCGTTTCTATTTGTTTTCTCTTTTTTGTTTTTGATTTTCATTACTTATATACGTGTGCATATTCATGTACTAGCTGGTATATTTTGTCAAAATACACATTAAAGTTTTACTTGAAACAAAAATGTATAACTTTCTGGCCTACACTTAGTTTTACGTTACACGTACATTTTTTTTTTTTTTTTGTATATACATCTTATATTGGTTTCACACATTTTTTTTCAAAGAAGTTAATGTATCGTGTATGGAATATACGTGCAAACAGGTTGTTTGACAAGATTGTGGACATAAAACGAAGTCAGCCCAATAAATCAATTTGCTTCAATTTAAGTACGATGTCATCAAACTTTCACTAATGGATGCTTTCCTAGTCAATTTCAAACACGTACAGACAATTTTACTTCAATTTAACATTATCAATCTGAAGTCTAGAATTTAAATCATCCGTAGGAAACCGAACTTGAAAATCATATAGTATTACGGCGTTAACAATGTGATTCCATTTAATTTGATTTTTAATTTTTCATTCTATTTATTCAATTGGCATTAATGTTTAAATCTGAATATTCCATTAATTTATATACATGTAGAGTGTACTATCATCTTTCAAATGGAAAGGACATTTTTCCCTTCAGAAATACAAATACAAATGTTCACCTTGAGAGTTAAATTTTGAATCAAAGTCATAACTCAATACAAACCAACATAAAAACATACCTGTAATGTCTAGATCGAGGGGCAGCTCCTTCAAACAGAGCCGTTATACGATCATAGGGCGTGGCATTGACCACTCCCTCTACGGGCGCTGCTCTCACCGTCTGGACTGTAGGATCCAAAGAACGGCTCTGCCCCGACAGATCCCGGGCTCTCATTGTAACCGTGGTCATAGCTCCATGCTTCTCAATTCTGTAAATCAAATTAAATTTACATTATATTATCAGTTTGCTTTCATTTCACCTTTTGTGTCAATAGTACAGTTAAACAGTCTCTCAGTCGGTCGGAAAAGAGAAACTGAAGGTAAATTTTAAACAGTCAAATAAACGAAAACTTATTTAAAAGCATGAATATTGTGATAAACTTGCATTCAACTTAAAGTTTGTTTTCAGACTTTCGGCGTCTCAGACCTAAAGTAATATTATCACTTCACACAGAGCTTAAGTCAACAAATTAAAGAATAAAGAATATATCACATACAAGTGCACAGCGTTATAGGGGGAGCCACTGCCACTGAAAGCCGCAGGTGAATAATTCTTTCTATTACCATGCACAAAATACGAAACTTTAATCTCCGTATGACCGAAGGTGGGAGATAGATCGAGGATTTAACATTAAGTCAGAGCATATCACAGGCTCTATAGAATAATAATCCACGCCTTTTATTCGCAGTGAATCGAGAATTGGCAAAATTAAATCCGGACTAAATCCTCTTTGTAATACATACAATAACAATGGGATTTATTCTCCCGGATTACGAATCCGTACAGAATGAATTATATTAATATATTCCTTTTAGGTGTTTACATTACCTTATATAACAGGTAGATCTCCTGACACTCGCTACTGTAAACTTAATTCCGAAACTGTCCACATGTAGATTCCTTCATCTGGAAATTCAATAAATATCGAATTATTTCGCTTCCTGCCTTCCGTATAATTCAGCCTCCGTAACTTCTTAATTTTATGAACTCCCCACTAGTTTTCAGAAACTCCTTGTACAAATAAATTCAAATATTTGGCAAGAAAAGAGACTTCATACTTTTAAAATGTCCCGACATCGCTCTATCTTCCCGTTATTGTGAGGTGCAAGTAGTGAATTGTCCTGTATTTAAACGTTAGATATAAACCTTTAACTAAATACAAAAACTTGTCTTTAGTGCCTCTGTAAGTCACGTGGTCTGATCAATAGTTAAAGTGTAATTTTACAAGCTATATTGGAAAATGCTCTCAAGTTATTGATGAAACTATTTGATTCCCAAGGGACGACGAGGATATATTGTTTCGTGTATTAAAGTAACTATAACGACGGACGGCGATTGGGACCAATCCTAACTCGTTGAAAATGTTCGGACAATTTTATTTCTGGTCACATTGATTTAATTACCACCACGACCATAATATAATAATTGCTTCTTCATAGTATTTGCATTTTATTGAATTTGAGAAAAATCCTCGATTTGAGAGGAACGAATTGTCATTTGCTCGATACAACTTAATGAAATGTAAACGGAACTGACACATTTTTCAGATATTTCTATGACAGAAATATAGATCTTCAAGTTCAACAACATTTATAACTAGAAAGGTTTCTTGTTGCGGTTGCAACAAGAGTGTCTTCCTCCTATACAATTTTTGGTTTGGAAATATGAAGGACGTCACATTACATGTATTTATATTATATATTTAAGTTTTCAAATAGCAGTAACATTAAATTTTCAAACCGATAACCATTTGATTTTGGGGGGGGGGGGGGACAGGAATTCTATTGCCAGCCGGTAAAATTTTTTCAGCAATTTTCTGAGCAGGCCATTTTTTTCAGCCATTACCAGAGTCGGAGAAAAATTTTCGCCGGTTCTTCGGGCCGGATTTAAACAAATTGTCAAATGTTGTGAATGTCTGTGTAAGTTAAACTCCCCGCTGTTACAGAGTATGAGTTAATAACCGTTCCTTCAGATGTCTCTTTGCAATTAGCGAATTTCAGACAGATTGTATGATGTTTAAATAGAACCTTTTCTAGATTTTTGTGCCTATGCGTATTAGGTCTCTGGTAGATACAGCTATGTGAACAGTTTGTATTTATATTAATTAATTTTTTGACTTTAAATTGTCTGTCACAAAGGGCCAGCAAAAATTTTCATATCATGCAATGTATCATTACTTTTGCATGGTCCGGGGGAAAAAAAAATTGCCGGCCCTTTGGGCCGGAATATTTTTTTCAGCATTTTTCAGAGCCGGGATTTTTTTTTTGCAAATTCTTCCTGCCCCCTTCCCCCATAAAAAAGGCGAGCTCGTAGCTGTAGAACCAATTTTCTTGAGAAGAGAAATGGCAATAACAAGTTACGTTCAATATATATATATAAATACCATGAGGTTCTCGCTGTGCAGGTTCAAATTTGCCCCCCCCCCTTCCCTTTTTTCAAAGTTTATTTTGAATTTCCATCATGGCGACATCGTTCAATATAAACAGAACTGTTTTCGAAAAACGAGGGGAGGGAAGAATGTTGGAGAAATTTTTCATCAATTTGTAAATAAACCAACCGAAAATTATGTTCGAACGTTTGCTAGAATTAGAAATTAAACTTGATGTTCAAAATATAGTTATTGAAGTTTAGAAACAGGTTTGTAGGTTAGAGATCGGAATCAAACTACCACTTTTTGTGTGTAAATTCTGGTTTGTAGCTGATCTCTTCTAAATTAATCAACTGTTTTAAAATCAAATTGTGTATATCGAAATGTATTTATGAAATGCATATTCATCATTGCCGTGAAATCGGAATTTGAAAATCTCAACACTGCTTTTCTCGAGTCGGACTCGGACTACCAATTTTAGTGTGCGCCCGATCTGTTGGCGTGAAGGTGTATCGAAATACCCAACTCAAAATTTCGATGCTCATATCTTTTCAACAGTAACAGATAGGAAAAATCAGAAAGACTAAATAAGACAGATATATGGATAAAAAATAATAATATAGAAATTTTTAGGAAACTTCATAAGCTTAATTTTTGTTTACTATTATAAGCAAAAAAGTGTCTTCCTCCTATGAACTTCTGAATTTGGAAATATGAAGGACGCTGAAGGACGTCATCGTAATAAATCGTTACAGTGTGCATCTAGCATTTCATATCTTGCATGGCTGTCGACTTTCAAAAAGAATGGAAATTGTAGATAGCAAAATACGAGATATTTAAGCTTACAAATAGCAAAACATGAAATTTTCGGTCCTTTTGAGTAATTTGACGATCCCGTCAAATATTTAGATCTACTAAAAAACATGATAAAAAAATAACAGAGACCAAAAATAAAAAAGACCAATCTAGCTTTTACTCCAAACGTAACGTTGGAGAACTTTCATTGTCCTAGCTTACAGGGTTCTTGAGAAATCGCTGATCCAATTTTCCACGGTTACGAAAACAATAGGTCTTCCGACGGAAGTCGGAAGACCTAATTACATACTCTGGATTTTCATCTGATATTTAATTAGAATATTATATTTTCAGCATTAAAATTTAACAATAGTAATAAGTTTTAATATTCAGGTGGCATAGCGATACGAAAAAAAAAAACTCTACTCAAATGAAAAAAAATACATAATTTTATTAGAAATGAATACAGGACTAAATGTTTGTAATGCGTGAAAATTCTACTTAGGTCTTACCCGGGTTACAATGTATATACATGTAGAATACACCAAAAAACTAGATCTACAAAATGTAACTTAAAATGGAATATACAATTTGTACAGTAATACCGTACATGTATACGTTTATGATACACTATGTCTTGTTCACAGAATCACTTGTAAATTAATGCACAACATACATGTATTTTTACGTGAAGTACATTATGTATACTAAATAGGTTTAACTTCAAATGAAAAATTTACATATCTATGTAATGTACTGAATAAAGAACAAACACAGCACTTTTGAATTGCATGTATAAATGAATATTCTAGTTTGTAAATGGGGAATGAGCCCAACAATGTAGTTAGGTCTTCCGACTTCCGTCGGAAGACCTATTGTTTTCGTAACCGTGGAAAATTGGATCAGCGATTTCTCAAGAACCCTGTAAGCTAGGACAATGAAAGTTCTCCAACGTTACGTTTGGAGTAAAAGCTAGATTGGTCTTTTTTATTTTTGGTCTCTGTTATTTTTTTATCATGTTTTTTAGTAGATTCAAATATTTGACGGGAGCGTCGAATTACTCAAAAGGACCGAAAATTTCATGTTTTGCTATTTGTAAGCTTAAATATCTCGTATTTTGCTATCTACAATTTCCATTCTTTTTGAAAGTCGACAGCCATGCAAGATATGAAATGCTAGATGCACACTGTAACGATTTATTACGATGACGTCCTTCACCGTCCTTCATATTTCCAAATTCAGAAGTTCATAGGAGGAAGACACTTTTTTGCTTATAATAGTAAACAAAAATTAAGCTTATGAAGTTTCCTAAAAATTTCAATATTATTATTTTTTATCCATATATCTGTCTTATTTAGTCTTTCTGATTTTTCCTATCTGTTACTGTTGAAAAGATATGAGCATCGAAATTTTGAGTTGGGTATTTCGATACACCTTCACGCCAACAGATCGGGCGCACACTACAATTGGTAGTCCGAGTCCGACTCGAGAAAAGCAGTGTTGAGATTTTCAAATTCCGATTTCACGGCAATGATGAATATGCATTTCATAAATACATTTCGATATACACAATTTGATTTTAAAACAGTTGATTAATTTAGAAGAGATCAGCTACAAACCAGAATTTACACACAAAAAGTGGTAGTTTGATTCCGATTTCTAACCTACAAACCTGTTTCTAAACTTCAATAACTATATTTTGAACACCAAGTTTAATTTCTAATTCTAGCAAACGTTCGAACATAATTTTCGGTTGGTTATTTACAAATTGATGAACAATTTCTCCAACATTCTTCCCTCCCCTCGTTATTCGAAAACAGTTCTGTTTATATTGAACGATGTCGCCATGATGGAAATTCAAAATAAACTTTGAAAAAAGGGAAGGGGGGGGGGGGTTCCAAATTTGAACCTGCACAGCGAGAACCTCATGGTATTTATATATATATATTGAACGTAACTTGTTATTACCATTTCTCTTCTCAAGAAAATTGGTTCTACAGCTACGAGCTCGCCTTTTTTATGGGGGAAGGGGGCAGGAAGAATTTGCAAAAAAAAAAAAATCCCGGCTCTGAAAAATGCTGAAAAAAATATTCCGGCCCAAAGGGCCGGCAATTTTTTTTCCCGGACCATGCAAAAGTAAGGATACATTGCATGATATGGAAATTTTTGCTGGCCCTTTGTGCCAGACAATTTAAAGTCAAAAAATTAATTAATATAAATACAAACTGTTCACATAGCTGTATCTACCAGAGACCTAATACGCATAGGCACAAAAATCTAGAAAAGGTTCTATTTAAACATCATACAATCTGTTTGAAATTCGCTAATTGCAAAGAGACATCTGAAGGAACTCATACTCTGTAACAGCGGGGAGTTTAACTTACACAGACATTCACAACATTTGACAATTTGTTTAAATCCGGCCCGAAGAACCGGCGAAAATTTTTCTCCGACTCTGGTAATGGCTGAAAAAAATGGCCTGCTCAGAAAATTGCTGAAAAAATTTTACCGGCTGGCAATAGAATTCCTGCCCCCCCCCCCCCCAAATCAAATGGTTGCTCACCAACAATTATCGGTTTGAAAATTTAATGTTACTGCTATTTGAAAACTTAAATATATAATATAAATACATGTAATGTGACGTCCTTCATATTTCCAAACCAAAAATTGTATAGGAGGAAGACACTCTTGTTGCAACCGCAACAAGAAACCTTTCTAGTTAATAATATCTTTCTAAACTGAAAAAAATATATATTATACTACATGGCCTATTAATAGATGTTACATGGCCTAATAGATGTTACATGGCCTATTAGATGTTACATGGCCTAACAGATGTTACATGGCCTATTAGATGTTGCATGGCCTAACAGATGTTACATGGCCTATTAGATGTTACATGGCCTAACAGATGTTACATGGCCTATTAGATGTTGCATGGCCTAACAGATGTTACATGGCCTATTAGATGTTACATGGCCTAACAGATGTTACATGGCCTATTAGATGTTGCATGGCCTAACAGATGTTACATGGCCTATTAGATGTTGCATGGCCTATTAGATGTTACATGGCCTATTAGATGTTACATGGCCTATTAGATGTTACATGGCCTATTAGATGTTACATGGCCTATTAGACGTTACATGGCCTATTAGATGTTACATGGCCTATTAGATGTTACATGGCCTATTAGATGTTGCATGGCCTAACAGATGTTACATGGCCTATTAGATGTTACATGGCCTATTAGATGTTACATGGCCTATTAGATGTTACATGGCCTATTAGATGTTACATGGCCTATTAGATGTTACATGGCCTATTAGATGTTACATGGCCTATTAGATGTTACATGGCCTATTAGATGTTACATGGCCCATTAGATGTTACATGGCCCATTAGACGTTACATGGCCTAACAGATGTTACATGGCCTATTAGATGTTACATGGCCTATTAGATGTTACATGGCCTATTAGATGTTACATGGCCTATTAGATGTTACATGGCCTAATAGATCTATTATGTTTCATGGTCATATTTGATGCACTATATGCGCATTTTAACAAATAAATATCATCAGTGATTCTCAAAGTGTCATTAGAATTCATTTTTTCCATCTTTCAGTGAATGACGATTACAAAAACTAAATCAAACAACTTACATCTTTTAATCGTACCAGGTATTTCAACATGTCAAATTGTACATCAATCCTCGGAGTGACACCACCATCGTATGCACTCATATAAATTCCATATGTACAGCTACAAGTCAGATCTTCTTTTTTGTTCCTCTGAACTGCAAGGTTGTTAATATAAAAACTGCTTAAAATGGTGAAATAATTAAAGTGGCATTACGACCCCTATCCGGAGCTTATCAGAACCTATGTATACATGCCCCTGCCACGAATCGTCCGCGCTAATCTCCTTCTTTCTCCTATTCATTCCGAATTTGGAAACAATTCAACCCCATAAAAAGTCTTTTTAAAACCTTGATAGGCTGTAAAATCTAGAGATAGGTAGTTCATGAGTGAAACCAAAATGAATGCATATGAGAGGTATTAAATTTAGCTGTATTAATAAGGTTCTTACGGAAATTCTTGAATTGAAATCCGGTGAGTTTCGTAACAATGAAGGGGAAGGAGGGGGTAGTGTTGAAATGCAGAATTCAAGAAGTAGTCTTTGATGGAATTGTTAGACAGTGACGGAAACAAAGGGGAAAGGGAGAAAAAAGGGAACGAAGTAAATTAAACCATCATTTATGACCTAAGAAAATTATGCAAAAGTGGGATATGGAAATTCATTCACTCTACATGTATCTACGCAAATATAAGAATATTTACATTACCAGTAGATTAATTCCCCATGTTGAACGCCCATTAGGCAACTAGAATTATATTCCAATAACTTGGGTTGCTATTGTGACGTCACGTTCAAGTTTTGCATGTAAAGAGAGTTTACCAAAGTTAAGATACATTTGACGCTGTTACAAGCAAAAATGTGCGATGTTCATGCAAATAAAAATGGTCGACCGATAATTAGAATAAATGTAAATATAACTACACTGTAATGACTGTCTTACTTTTGGTGTTCATGGGTGTATAATTCTGGTTGGACACGTGCAAATTTTCCGAGAATCGCTTCGCGATTCACAGAATTTGCACGTGACCAACCAGAATTATACTCCCATGAACACCAAAAGTAAGACAGTCATTTCTTAAATAACTCCAATCTTACTTATTTTTGGATGAAAGAATTAATTTTTTTTCCAGATTTCGCCCTTTTTTACCCCCCCCCCCCCCCCCACACACACATCCTCTTTCTACCTTTGCTCTACTATTTTTGAATGGATACGCCCTTGCATACAATGTCTAGCAAATGAAATTCTAAAAGCAGGTAAATTTAAAAACTTAGATTTTGCTGTAAGATAGTGAAGTGACAGTTTTAAATTGGTGACAAAAATAATGGTTCAAACGTAGCGTAGCCTTGACGCCCGTTATAAAATCCGTAATCTTTCGATATGAGCTTATAAAATCTATTTCTTAAGTTATTCCGTGACACCTTTCTATTAGGCAACAAAACATTCGATACGCTGTTAAAGTATTTAGAAAATTTAGTTTTATCATTTAACCTATTGAGACAGAAAATTCTATAATCAATTACTTGAGGCAGTAAGAAATTTAAATCTAAAGAAATACATTGTACATACATGTATGTATGTGCGATGTTTCTACAAACTCGAACTATTTATAACATGTTGAATATATGTTAAAGAAAATAGAAATCATCTTTGAAATATTTCAAAGTATTTCAACTGATTAAAAAAAAAAAACGGATTTAAAATTATGATTTATCATATTATAACATTGCAAACTACTCTAATCACTTAATTTATTGATCGTATAAAAGTTGTATGTGTTTACCATATTTTCCATAATAGCGATTGGTTTATGCGAAATAAATCAGATTCATTTTACCCCCCCCCCCTCCCTCAGAGGCTTTATATGGTACAGTACTGTAACATGTATATATCCTTTAACTAAATTCCTTACGTCTGTCACAATGAAAAATGTTACATTCTGTTGTCATGTGCTCACTTTCATTTTATAAAAAGGAAAGTTAGAAAAAGACACGTCCATTAACAATAAGCTGTGAAGTTCGGTTTTCTATCCATTTGGGAGGGTTCTAGACTGCTATGCCGGATATCTACGTCCATGTACAACCGCACCACCGATTGTCGTCTTTTATTTATTAGGGTGTGGGGTTGTTAATTTTAAAGACTAATGATTGGAAAACTGCAAATGACTGTGTACACGTAGAAACATTTCGCATTGACACACATTCTGGGATCAATTACATATAGTACATTCTGGAATTGGCCAATAGAGTAATTATTTATTAAGTCTACAAAAGCAAAACCACTCATGGTACAATATACTCTCTTCCCTCCAGACACAAAAAGGGGATGTACATACGTGTCATTTCGAGATTAGATTACATGTGATTAATTAATATTTATATATATTCAAAAAGCAATTAATTCTTTATGTTCATTTATATGAATGGTATTCGTATTGCTAGAATGGATTGCGACATTCCTCAGTAAGTTAGTAAATACACATGTCTATTATACATAACATATTTTATAGCTTTGATTGATCCTATATTGAATTCATCATTTAAAGCAAAAGTACCAACCTCCGTGTATACGATCATGTAACTATCACCTACAGACTGCCCTATCTACCGCTCTACTGTAGCCCCCCTCGTGCCGCCACCGACCACGCTCGTGTTCCCGGCTAATTCGGGTGACCATGAATTGGAAAAACCCTTTATTCAGTATGAACTGGTCAATGTAGCACAGTGATTTTATCGGATTATGCTAATCTCACAGCTTTAATCGCTCGTGCAGATCTAGATCGACACAGATCATTATTCATACTTAATTAAGCAGCGGCTGTACATAGACAAAAGCTTGTGATTGTGTAGGAAAAATACCTTTAAAATACCGAGCCAGTTGCGGACTTCATGGTGGGGGATATGCACGCGGCATCTCCAAAAATACTGCCTTTTTGTACTGAAATTTCTGGAAGAAATTAATCAGTATCTTCTGAAAATCTAGTAAAACTTTGATCTGTTTCAAAGATACAGAGATGTCAATCTGAACTACATGACATTGTCTTCTTTACGACCAATATTCTTTAATATTATATAACCAGGATGTAACGTCGATTCTGATTGGCTGGAGCGCGAGTCATTATTTTCCGATAATGTCCGCTGACGGAAAATAATGACTCGGTGTGGTATATGTCCTGATTTCAGTATTTACAATAGAAATGAAGATAGTTATTTTGTTTAATTTTAAAAGCTTAGATACACTTTTCACAAAAAGTGCAATTAATCATTAAGTTCTTAATTAAAAATTATGTGTTCATATTGATTTGAATCATTATTTTAATCATATGTAGTCTTACAATTCGTTATATAATATAACAAATAAGGACTTGGCCTCGGTCATTATGTCATTATAATGACCCGGCCTCGGTCAATATTACAAATCTCATCGGGTCATTATAATGACATAATGACCTCGACCAAGTCCATATTTGTAGATTAAATTTAAAGGCGTTTTAATGTGCCCCCCCCCCCCCCACTCCCCCCGAATCAAAACCTGGCTGCGCTCCTGTTTAAAAAATTTGGTTTTTATAGTGCACAGGTTGTCTATCTGATCTTATTACGTCATTTGTTTACAAATTTACGGAAAATTAACCGATTAATTTGAGGAACATTTGATAATTTAGGATATGACATAACATTTGATTTAAAGAAATAATTCAGGCTAATGAGTAAGAAACAAATAAGGAATTCCGGTCAATCCCAAGGCTTTAAAGTCCAGTTCAAAATGAATCATATTAAATTCTCGGGTATATGTATTTCATGTCTTTGTTTTCCGATTTCTTGTTCTTTTTAATTATTTTATTGCGTTTGTTTCTCATTAATGTTATTTGTAATAAAAAGATATTAAATGTATCAATGAAACAAAAAATTGCTATACTTACCTAAATACAAGGCCAAGTTGTCAAGACAGATACTCAAGTAACTGTTTTAATTCAAATAAAAGGGGGAAAAAAGCATTTACTCACTCGCAACCTATTCGGAAGATATGCTTTACCGTTGTTAGTATCTGATTCGTCTATTAGTATCTACTTTTCCTTGGAATGATACTTTTTGGCTTTTTGCCGGGTTTAATGGATTAATCGCTTTGAAAGGGATATACCAGAAGAGCAATTTACGAAGCAACTAAAAGCTTCAGATCGCATATTGAAAATATACAATATCTGTCATTATGCGGTTGCTAGTGCGTTCATGTGCTTTCAAGATAAACATGTACTATCATGATAAATGATTAGATAATAGCCAACTCTGATCAATGTCTAGAAACAGTACAACTTTTGCATACAGATCCAGGGAAAAAATGAATACAAGGGTCTGTATAAGTAAATCTAAATATGTCTCTAATATAAAGTGAAAACGTCGTTCTTAGTATTTTTGGAAACTTCTTCGTCCTTCATCTGTATTTTTTGATAGATCAATCCAAAATATCTTAGACCTCAACATATTTCAGTGTCTATTTCATGTAAAGAACACCTAATCCCGAGATCCACACCGTTTGCTATTCTTATATTATTTCGACAACAGCCAGTTAAAACATTGTCGATCAAATCAGCTTTTCACACTTCTCTCGGACCAAAAGGGTGTAGCTATAGGTTTGATAATTATTAATTCTTTTGACCCGAGAATCCATTTAATACTGTATCTATTGATCTTGACCTTAGGTTTTGGCCTAATGAAAGACTAAGAAAAGGTTTCCGGGATGTGTACTATTTTCAGGCACACACCTACTAGGCAAGCTGTGTTGTCCTTCTGAAAGTCTGATTTTTTAGACAATGGAATCTTGAACCTTTCTCTTAGAGAGGCATCGGGCTGTCATTTTCTCCGATTGTTATTTTAATAGATTTGCAAGGCGCATGCGTCAGATTGTTTATTTTGGAGAGTATTTCAGAGTCTACAGACAGAAGGCTTTTTGGGGTACACAAACTAGGGACTGTATCTAGGTAAATGGGTGTATGGCACTGGGGACCAGCACTTAAATTTGAAAGCAAACATCACACTATCGGAACATGGAGGAAAACACGATTTCAGTTAATAATCTCCACAGAATCCAATGTAAAAACGAAATTTATTCGGCGTTGTAGAAAAATTACAAAAAAATGAACAATTGAATGCTGTCGCACTATACTGATGGCCCGGAGCATATCGAAACTTTGAAAAGGAAACTTTCAAAATATGTTATGGCTGCTGGCATCAATACAGAATATATAATATATACAATTCTGCATCTCTGTGTGATTTACAGAAAACCTTTGTATGGCTTTCTAAAATTTAAAGAAGCAGATTGCGCCAGGGACGGGAAAATAACTCGTATTTTTCCTTCTCAATAGAAAGGTATATTCAAAGCTTTAATTAGAATTAAATTCAAGGTAAGTTTAAGTTTAAGTTCTTTATAACCATAAGCCATACAACTCAAATGTTACACGATTCAAAAACTGCTATACTTACCAAAAATTAGTGGCTAGCCCAAGCTATGAAAACAAATTCTCAAGTCATAATATAATAAATATGATAAATTGCATGTTCATAACATGTACGTGCACAAGCGAATTACTAGCAACCTATGATGAAGATATGCTTCACCATTGCTAGGATCTGATTCGTCGTAGATACATGTATCTGTTTTAGAAATCTCATTTTCATTCAAAGGAAGATATGTGGCTTTTGGAGATTTTAATGGATTTATCGCTTTGAAAGGGATTCACCACAACACTTAGTGACTTGTAGCAATTTACGAGGCAACCTATAATGCAATGGCATAATGACATATAAAAGCCTAAAAATCACATATTAAAAATACACAATATTTGTCATTTTGTGGTTGCTAAAGCGTTCATGTGTGTTAGAGATAAACAATTTGATTACATGTAGTATCGTGATAAATGGGCTGATAATAACCAATTCTGATCAATATGTCTGAAACTGTGCAACCTATGCATATGACTCTAGGCAAAATATTAATACAAATGAAAGATCTTTATTAGAACTTCTGATCTTAGAAATTCCATAAAGCACAACAAATCCAGTATTTACATTGTCCTTAGTCTTTTAGGAACATCTTTATCTTTCATCTCTCTTCTTCGAATGATCAATACTTGATATCTTGGACCTCTAGAGAGTCAAGTATCTATTTGACGCAAACAATGACAAATATGGATAAAGACCAAATCCACATGTATCTTGTAGCTAACAAAATGTTAAGCAGAGGGAATCCAGACTTCAATTTCAGCATCACAAATTTTCCTTTTCTGAGTAGAAATCCCTTTATCGCCTGCTTATGGCGTGTTCATATCTCATTTGATACGCTATGCCAGAGCAAGTACCGAATATACAGGTTTTATTCTGAGAGCTAGGCGTTTTTCCGATACGCTTCTCAGTCAGGGATACGTTTGTGACCGACTAACATCGTCACTGAGGAAGTTCTACGGTCGATATGGGGAACTCGTCATACACTATGATGTCCCACTCTCCAGAATGGTGGATGATATTCTGCCATAGACCATTTGTACCGTCCAACCAAAGATTATTCTGTATATCTGCCAAAATGGAAGTAACCGGATGTGACAATTCTACTGAATTGAAGCGACGGGTGTTGCATGCAAGCAGGAGTTGCTGACTCTTCCTGGGCACCTGGTCTCACGCCCATTTCAGGGGTTCGCTTCTTTTATTTTCATGTGGTGGAGGTTTTTGTTTGTTTGCTTTGGTTCCTGTTTTATCCTGATTTTGTATGCCTTCGGTGTGTGATTTTCAGAATTATCGATTTTGTGTTGTTTACAGGGATATGATCATTTTCCATATTTGTCATCCACTCCGTTTGCTGTTGTTAATGTATCATTTTTCGAAAAACTGTAAGTTAAAGCAGTTTCGATCCAATAAGCATCGCACGTTTCTATAGGACCAAAAGGGATGTAGCTATGGTTTTGATAACTCGAATTTGTTTATTTTAAAATTCCTTTTAACATGAGCATTCATTTAGTGCCATGTCTGTTGATCGTGACCTAAGCAATATGTCTGTTTTCTTTTTTTCTCTCTCTCTCTCTGTTTTCATGCATACACCAATAAGGCAAGCCACGTTACCATTCTAAATAATACGGAAGTTTTCCAACTCTATACCTTCTTGAAGAAAATATCAAACCAATTTATTATGCACCATACAAGTGTTTTGGATATTAAATCCTCAGCAGTGATGCTTCCAGCCAAAGTGATTTTCAGAATCAGTCAACATTTATTTCAGTTTTTTTTTCAATTCAAATGTATACAGCAAGATCTGCTTGTCATACATGTATTCCCTGTTTGCTTTTGGATTTTATTACCAAGGCTCCTGTGTCTGTCTAGTTTGTAGTGTCATTCTACAGGTCTGTCACAGTAGGAGATCACAGGCACCAGATTCCTAGAGAGAAAACTATAACCAATCTAAAACACCCTCTCTCTTCTCTTTATCCTTTAAAGAAAGAGTAAAGAGAAAAGAAACGGGAGTTTAAGATGTGGTTTTATTTTTTTTTCTAGGAATCTGGCGCCTGTGTAGGAGATGTGCGTTTAGAGGCATACAAAATTGGAACTGTTGAGATCCAATACCGTGACGATATATCTTGGTAAATGGATTAGTGCCGCTTTGGTTCAGAACCATATAGTCGGATGACCGTGCTATTCATATAGTATTTGGCCTCTGACGAAATTCCACTTTGGTATGTGACAAATGATATTTTGTCCCTAATTTCAATCAACCTTCGTTTAAACGGAAGATTTGATTAAATTGAGAATTATTGCCGATGTACACGAAAATTAAATTCAGATTGACATATGTAAGACCATAATACCCCTAAAAATGTGTTCCCTTTTATAATGTCACTCTCCCATTAACTGCACTAATAGATGACAAAACTACGAAAAAGACCTAATGTATTTCTTGCATGAACCTGTCTAGCGGCATTTGCGCATGCTTTATGATTGCTTTACAAATATAAATTCAAAAATAATTGAAATATATTCCGAAGTCTATATCCATACAAACATAAAACTTCCTCTTTATGTTAAAAAGCTTTTCAATTTCTATGAGAACATAAAGCTATTAGCTCTGTATAAAAAAGTAGAAAGCGCACTTGACGTAAATATAAGAGTATCTCTACTCAACGAAAATATCTAAATGGATTTGCTTTGTTAGACACAGAAAAAGACTATTTCCATTTACGTCTTTTTCTTTCTGTGTCTATTGAAAGGTTGATGTATATACGACATTATGTCCTGTACTTTAAAGAGGCAGTTCATAGGATTACTCAAATGACGGGATCGATATTAATTTTCACCAATGAGAAGCAGGAAATTAATTTGTAAAGGATGTCGTGCCCGACCTAGTCATTTGATATGGAACGAATCGCTAACTAATTGAATCAACAATATGGGCTTCTTTTTGGCTATCGGATTTATAAAGACCGTTTGACATTTTGTCTATTATGATTTCTTCGAAAACAAAAATTATGTCAATTTTGACAGCAGATGGATCCATAGGTAGATATGTGACGTAAACCGTCTGTTGAAATATCTCGGACTGACGTGGTTATCGGTGATTTTCATATTTCGTTAATGTTTTCCTTTGTATGTATTCTCAATAATCAAAATATAAGGACAACAACCTTCAATCAAAATGCAATTAGTTGTGAACGCACTTTTACACTTTCCCCCAAATTGTTGACGACTTTATCATTTTCCGAACCATTTCAATCCTAATTCAGTCATATATGATCGATTGTTTATCTGTTTTCAATTATTTAAGTTTTCGTATTTCTTTCTGCTGCTAATTTTAGATATATTTGAAGAATGTTATTTATAATAATCAATTTTGAAATTTATGTTCTATCATATTTAAACAATTTGATACAGCATATGTGCATTTTTAACAAATAATGTATAATTATTGATCTTCTGGGCGAGAGAGGGGAAATATAGTGAATATACCTTATGGAGTACGACACTCTTAACATTGCACATGTAGCCAAGTTCGATTCTTCAAACGCATCCGAAAATTTCTGTAATCAAAATTTCTCGAAATTTCTGCAAAGTGGGTCCCGTCAGCATTATATCACACCCATTCTGCTACCTGTTTCGGTACTTTTTTGGACATTACTTTCATACTCTTTGGCCATATTACATTTTTGGATTGAGAATTAAGTACCTGAAACATGCATGTCTGGTCCAAGATGCAAATTTATCAGTCCTTAAATGATGCTATTGAATTTGAAGACGTTTACATGTAACATGACGTTAATTGTAAAAGCCAAATGATAAGGAAAGAGCTAAGTCGTCATGGAGAAACACCTTGGTTTCAGATAAATTCATTAAATTTAACATCAGATAGTTAACAAATATCTATCAAGTATGTAAGTACAGAAGTATAGTGAAACTAGGTGAACAATAAACATTACAGAAGTATCCATCAGTTCTTAAGTCTCATAGTCGAGAAGGTAATATGAGAATATATAAGTCTTAGAAGAGCCAATTTCTAAGCATTACCTCAAATACATACGAATGAGCCAGCTACAGAAAAAACAATGTAATAAGGGAGATGCCCCGTGGTTTTGGAATAATTTATCAAATCTAGTAGTCAAATCTAACATACCCAGATGGAATTGTATACAAAAACAATATACAAGTATATGAATGACAAATATGGATAATGACCATATCCCTATATACAGCACAAAATCGATTATTCAGAAAGTCATAAATTTTAAGCAGAAGGCATACAAAATCAGGATAAAAACCGAATAAAATGTTATATTTAATTGTTAGAATAAGGATAAAATTTTATATTTCATGTGTATCATGTAATTGTTGAAAACGCAATGTGCCTTCCTGTTGAATGAACCGACTGACACTGGAAACAATACACATTCATTAAGACAGCAAATATTTACTCGTATTGTAGATATTGACTTATAGAAGCGCATACCTTTTTGTTTATTCTGACCATTGGGTAATAAGGTTGATCAATACAGGTAAAGGGGACTTAATCTACTGTCAACTCTTTATAACATATGCTACATAAGTAATCCCTCAGCTTAATGTTAATCGATATCTAAGATAGGAGGGTACAAGGTCCTAGTTACAGAGAAGTGCCCATGGACGTATAGGGCATATGATTGTAAATGGTGATAATAAGTAGGCCTCCTTTCATTTGAAATTGTCAAAAATAGTGATAAGAAGTCCAAGGTCAAGGTCCCAAATGAAAAAAAAACAACAGCTGGTATGAACAAAACACTTCACACAAGGAACATATAATATGATCACTTACCATTCAAAAGTTATGCCCCACGTAAAAATTCTTCAAATTACATAAATCTACAAGAAAACTATAACAATGAGGGATGCTTGCTCCTCCCGGGCACCTTGTCCCACCTGTTTCTTGCTAGGGATCCGTCGGTGTTTAATATTGTGCTCTGTTGTGAGTGCTGTTGAGATTATCGTCAGGATCTTCTTTAATTCATTTGTGTCACACTTATGCCCTTTGCCGTGTGGAGCTCGTAAAAAAGTTCCCCGCGAGGGGTTTGACAGTAAGTGGTTTGAATATACTTCCCTTACATTGTCGCCATAGCACTTTCTATGTAGACATAACGTCAGACAGTGCATGAATTTTATATATTTTCATTTCCATGCTTCATAAACATCGACGGCGGGTGCGGCTAGCCAACAGGGGATGCTTGCTCCTCCCGGGCACCTGGTCCCACCTCTAGCTAGGTGTCCGTCGGTGTTTAATATTGTGCTCTGTTGTGAGTGCTGTTCAGATTATCGTCAGGATCTTCTTTAACTCATTTGTGTCACACTTATGCCCTTTGCCGTGTGGAGCTCGTAAAAAAATTCCCGGCGAGGGGTTTGACAGTAAGTGTTTTGAATTTACTTCCCTGACATTGTCGCCATAGTACTTTTTATATAGACATAATGTCAGACAGTGCATGAATTTTATATATTTTCATTGCCATGCTTCATAAACATCGACGGCGGGTGCGGCTAACCAACAGGGGATGCTTGCTCCTCCCGGGCACCTGGTCCCACCTCTAGCTTGCTAGGGGTCCGACGATGTTTAATATTGTGCTCTGTTTTGAGTGCTGTTGAGATTATCGTCAGGATCTTCTTTAACTCATTATAAGACATACACATTTGAAAAATCTTATTTAGTTTAAACAGTATTTATTCAATATAATATTTTAACAGTATTATACATCATATGAAAAATAAGGATAGGAGAGAAAGCCAAAGAAAGCTTATATAGTACTCTGCTCCTTTAAAATCTTATTTCGTTATGCATATGGTTTCATTTGGAATTCCAATGCCTTCATTTGACATAATAAACAAAATTAGAAGGATCAAAGGCATATCAAACTTCAACCACAAACATAAGAAAATAGTCGGTCGACCGAGGATATGATCCTAAAGTCATCAAAAGAACATTGGACGTGGTACTGGACCCATCTACAGCTTTGAACCAGTATTTTTTCTAACTTTTTTTTTCTAACATTGCACACTGACCAACAGTGACGATGGGACTCTGTGACGGGCCCCGTCCAAATCTCGCCAGAGAAGACTTGGCCATGATTCTCTGTCCTATCTGAATATTGATCAAAATTTCTTGATCTTGAGATCGCTTCTGACGACAGAGTACAGACTGATATATTCATGTAATATAATTTTTCTATATCCGTTTACATAGAATATGTGTTAGCTGGGGCCACTTTGTTTAACTATCTTGTTTGTGATGTCACCTAACAGTGAGTAGTGTTATGTTGGTACAGCAATTGTGTGTCAAAGGAGACCTCTTTGCATCCCGATAAGCTGGAGGGTTGTGGGTATGTAGTCCAGATATCCACACCATTTGGTGATAACAGATGGTCGTCCAAAGTCGGCGCCGGGTTCACATTAGTATCCCTCCATTTATTTGTTGTCATCAATGTCTGATGTTGTGTAAGTCTGTTTTGACTGTTCATGTGTGTTTTGTATGATGTTCTAGTGCATATTGTTGTTTCCTGTTGTGGGTTATAGTTTTGTCTAATGCCATTGATGTCTCGCTTTCTTTTGGGTTTATTCCGCTGGGTCAATGCAGGGTTGTCATGCTTGAGATCCTTTCCTTTTCTTAGGAAGGCCTTCTGCAAGGTTAGTAGCAAATAGTGTAGGTATCCGGATTACGTGCGGACAACCCTCCCACTTTTCCGGTTACACAAAGTTAACATAGGTCTCGAAGAATGCACAATTGTATTGTAAAATAACCATCTCACTGTAAGATGAACACACACACGAGACAGCAAAAGACAGTGGCCAAAGACGCACAGATAAATATATGAATGGATATAAAACAGAGGACCTACAAAATGCAGTCTATACTCTGTCAGCTATAGCGAGCTCATGCAAGAATCACCGGAGGAGTCCGACAGACATTCAGACAGGACAAGTTGTCGGGACCCTGTCTTATCTAAAGGGGGTTGGACAGGGCCCTTCATGGAATTCCGTCGTCACAGTCGGTCAGAGTGCAAGACATTGAAGCAATATATGTAGTGTACATAGGGGAAATCGTTTCAAGAAAATTCATATCCTCACTGAAATTAGTTCCAATTATTTATTGATACAAAAAACATCTGAAAAATCGAGTGTATGTTCTGGGAATCGTTCAAAAGAAACTTCGTATCCTCACTTAAATTAGTTCCAATATGATTTCCCATGAGGAAGGTTAGATATCTTTGATGACGTAGATTTAAGCGCATATAAAATGATCAGTAATCTCAATAACTCCAAAAAAGGAAAATGTTGTTTGTATCTTACAAGTATTTTTCTTTTGGTTCAATGAATAATTCATTCTTTCCTTCTTGTGTTCCATAAATGAAGTATTTGATCTTCCGCTCCTTTCTTGAGTTTGTTTACTATTTTCTATATGCTGATCTTTGATTCTTGCATGCTGCAAATTGATCTGTTCTTAAATGATGCTATTGGATTTGAAGACGTTAAACATTTGAACCACGTGCACTTGGTGAGTGTCATTGCAGGTGGACCAGGAGTCCTCGAGGGCACATGTAACCAAGTTCGATCAACTTCGGTTGATCGTCTGTCTATTCAACGCAACGAAAATTTCTGTTATCAATAAATCATGAAATTTCTAAAATGTGGGTCCTGTAGCATCATATCACACCCATCCTGCTACATTTTCGGTACATTTTAGACATAATAATCTTTGGCCATATTACATTGCTTAGATTGAGGATCACTGACGAGGGTAAAGTACCCAAAACGTACATGTCTGGTCAATGATCTGTTCTTAAATGATGCTTTTGGATTTGAAGACGTTTAACATCATTGACGCAGGGATGTTGTCATAAGGAACTCGAAACTATCGTAGAATTCGGTCTGGTCACCGTTTTCCTCAAATCAACTGAGCTCAAAATATCATCCATGGATTCAATACTTTCATTGGAATTAGCTTTCTTTAAGCTGTCTAGCAGGCAGGAGACATTTACTCCCCCAGTGCCTGATATCACTACCTAGTAGATTCGAACTAATTTCTACATGTAAAGAGAATTATTGTAGATGTTTTGCTTTCGAATTATCATCGTCACAATCATACGGAAGTCTTCCAACTCTTTACTTTTTCAAAGAAAATTCAAGATCTATTTTTATTGCACAAGACAAGCGTTTCGGATAGCAAATCCTCATCAGTGGTGCTTCCCGCCAAAGTGATTATAGACACAGCCAAAATTGATTTAAGTAACGTCCTCTGATTATATTTGTTTGATGTCGTCTTTGGTATTTCGTCTTCCGTGTCCCTTTGATGCCTCTTGTTGGGCTTGATGTTATTTTGCTGTACAGGTCCTGTTCAAGATTCCAATCCTATTTGTGATATACCATGTCTACTTAAATGAAGATGATATTCAGGTAATAAATTAAGCAGTGTCATGGATCATATAAAATCAAATAGGGTTTCATTACATAATATCAAGTGTATTACAAATACAAAAAGCCATTCATATTGAGTCTCCTTGTCGATGAGCAGATTTATAAGTTTTGTAAATAAAGCCACCTGTTAGCATTGCTTCTGTATCTGCAAAGAGTTGTTTTCTTTTAAAACACAACCCCAATATAACATGCGCGGATCCAGCATTTTTGGTCAGAGGGGGACCAAAATTGTAGGAAGTCTACCTATAATGTAGGTATATTTCGGTGCACATCATGGGCTGGGGGCAACGTGTGCACTAAGGATTGATTTTCAAGGGCTGGTATTGTTAGCTTTCCTTTCATGTTTATTTTTATGAAGTATTGGCGAGCGAAGCGAGTCTGAAATTTATTTTAGATATGAAATGTTAAATTGTCTTGATTCGATCGTTATGATTATTTTATAACATTGAATATTTTACAACTTATAACGGCGAGCGGAGCGAGCCGCGAAAATTTTGATTTATTCACATTTTCATGAGAATAAATAGATAAGTCATTTTCCCAAATAATCTGACATCTTAAAATGACAAAACCTTGAAAAACATGAGGGAGGTTACATCTTTCAATTTTGCAGAAAACATAAAATTTTGTGTATTTGTAAATGGCGAGCGTAGCGAGCCGAAATTTTAGGTTTCAAAGCCTTTATATGCATTTTTAAACCCCTTTAAATTAGAAATGGACCAAAGCTGGACCCCATCCCCGAAAATCTCAGGGGGGTCCAGACCCCCGGTCCCCCCCCTCTGTATCCGCGCATGTATAAGATTAAGAAACTACAATTAAATCTTGAAGAAAAATAACTTCACAAAACTGTATGGTAGAAAAATTGAATCCCTAAATGGATATGAGACCAGATGCCCGGGGAGCGTAAGCATATACTGCGTGTTTTGCGTTATCTGTGTCGTACAGAAAAGGTCAAAACCGATTAATGCATGAAATACATCTGAAATCAAATCTGGGCTACAGAAATATTGTTCGACAGTATATCTGAAATCAAATCTGGGCTACAGAAATATTGTTCGACAGTATATTCTCGCAGTGGTATCAACCAGATGTGAATTTTAAAGAATTCGAAGGAACTTTTAGAACATCTGAAATCCACTCATTTTAGTCGAGTCCATTCGATCAAAGCCTTTGATTTTTCGACACTTTACACTACAATTCCACATTCTAAATTGAAAGAAAGACTCGCAAAAATTATAAGTAATGCGTTTACAAGTAAGAACGGTAATCACAAATACAAATTTATTGTTGTTAACTATGACAAAACCTACTTTGTAAAAGAAAAGTCAGATTCTGAAAATAAGTACACTGAAACAGACATTATTCAGATGTTAAACTTTCTGATCGACAACATTTTTGTGGTGTTTGGAGGAAAGGTCTTCCAGCAAATTGTCGGAATTCCAATGGGGACCAATTGTGCCCCACTCCTTGCCGACATTTTCCTTTACTCGTACGAAGCTGAATTCATTCAATCCTTGGTCTCTGAAGGGAAAAGATACTTAGCTTCTGACTTCAACTTCACTTACAGATACATAGACGATGTGTTGTCCATCAATAATCCAAAATTCGCGGATTACCTGAGCAGTATCTATCCTTCGGAGCTTGAAGTCAAAGAAACTACAGAGACAAATAATTCAGCATCCTATTTGGACATAATGTTGTCCTACGACACTGATGGTCACATGAACACCTCACTCTATGACAAACGTGACGACTTCAATTTCAGCATTACGAACTTTCCTTTTCTGAGTAGCAACATCCCTTCATCGCCTGCTTATGGCGTTTTCATATCTCAGTTGATACGCTATGCCAGAGCAAGTACCAAATATACGGATTTTGTTCTGAGAGCTAGGCGTCTTTCAGATAAGCTTCTCAGTCAGGGATATGTTTGTGAACGACTAACATCGTCACTGAGGAAGTTCTACGGTCGATATGGGGAACTCGTCATACACTTTGATGTCCCACTATCCAGAATGGTGGATGATATTCTGTCATAGACCATTTGAGCCATCCAACCAAAGATTGTACTCTATATCTTCCAAAATGGAAGTAACCGGATGTGACAGTTCTACCGAATTGAAGCGACGGGTGTTGCATGCAAGCAGGAGATGCTTACTCTTCCTGGGCACCTGGTCTCACTCTCATATCGGGAGTTCGCTTCTTTTCATATGGTGGAGGTTTTTGTTTCTGTTTGCTTTGGTTCCTGTTTTATACTGATTTTGTATGCCTTCGGTTTCTGATTTTCTGAATTATCGATTTTGCTCTGTATACAGGGATATGGTCATTATCCCTATTTGTCATTTCAGTCGAAAAAAAAGTGACAAAGTCGAAACCAAAATACAGACAAAGCGAGATAACTTTGAAGTTACAGATCCATAAGATGATGTACTTTGCCAACTTCTTTCGAAATAAACTAGATTTTTTTTTTTAGATTTTTAGATTTCAAGTAACGATATCTGGTCTGGAGAATATTATCAACATAGATCGATAATATAGAATGTAGAATACAGACATTGCTTAAAGTAAATCAATTAAACTAATAAGAATTGAAGTACACGTCTGTGTGGTCACTGAATGATGGTATCGTCATTATATGCTTAAGTTATTTTTGTGATTGCAAAATTAGCAGTACAAGGCTAAGAGGAAAAGAAATACATATGTAAATTCTACATTTCTTATGATAGAATATCTTTCTAGATTATGTCATGAAATATTAATGAGTTAAAGAAGAACAAACAGTGGTAAGGAGTGGACATAGGTCGTGGTCACCTAGTGACAGATCTTTCCGGTATTGTCGTTACAAGGTTATTACAAATATTCTAATACTCCAACATTTTCCTGTTAAGACGTAATGAAAAGTAAAGACAGATTCATAAAAAAAAGGTTGAGAAACTCCTTAATGATAATTAAATCAGCACGTGTCAATGTGTAAAACAAAGGTGTTGACCTCATCCATTTCGGCCTGTCTGGACACATTACCTGTATGAGGGATACTAATGAGAGTGACACATACTAAGTGTTGTCAAATGGAGTGTGAAGAAACTTCCGGAAAAGTCACGCGTTATTTCCCTTCTCAAGTAATATCCAGTGAGTTCATATGATTGTACATAATTATTACGGTAACCTTTTTTCACGATAACAGCATAGAGCTGCTGATGCAATATCATGCAACTTTTTTTTTAGTCACATTGAAACGAATTTGTTGCACGCAAAATGACAATAAAGGAACGCAGTCACGCTGTCCTTCATTGTCATAATCCTCAGTCTACATGTATTTCATCTAACGTAAAAAGGTAGTTATAGACATCAGAATATTACATCGGCATATATTACATCGGCTGTTATATCGGTGCCAGTTACATATTGATCATCCTCTATATACTATCTGTGTTTTATGCCCTAGTGTGTCTGCTTTCAGTATTTGTTGGTCCATTTCGTTTGGATGTTGTTGTGTGTATTAGTTATAATTATCCCCTGCTGTCTGTTGAATCTCCTATTTTGGGTATCTATTTTTGTTACAATCATGTGGATGCATTCTGCAGTGGTCAGTGTGAAGTGTTCTTACCAGGGATAATTTCTTTATCCCGAAAGCAGTGGAATTAAATTAGATCTTACAATAGTAAAATGGATCATTTTATATCGTATGTTGCCACTTGCCTTCTTGATCTTGCGGGTTGAAGACTATGGTGTTCAAACATGTACTTTAAATGTACTATATGATAAAATGACATCATTGTCTAAAACAAAAGCCCAGATAATATCCCCAAAATCACAATCAAACGGCTTACGAATTTTGGAAAAAAAATGAAAACAGAATTATTGACGACATGAAAAACAAATGAACAGCGAAAAAGTTAGTCTATAAAATCGGTGAACGTAAGCCAAGTCTCTCAAATAGGATTTTCACGACTTCATGATAAGCATTTTAATGATAAATATTCATAATGATATAGTGCATCGTATGCACATTTTAATAAACATCAGTGATTCCTGAGTCCAAAAGAGAAGAAATCCAAATAGTGAATACAAGATGAGAAAAATTCTAAACATGACATAAAATGTATGGCGAAGAGCCAGTATAGGACATAATTAATGTCACGAGGGGGATACTGTGTATGCTATGGCTGCAGCTTGGTTAATAACAGAAACTTATTTGACAAAGACTGTCGACATCGAATGTTCTTTTTTGTTCTATTTTGGTGATTTGACTTTCTTTTAAGAAGGGCATTTCTTTGTTATTTTCTGTTTTTTGTCATCGTGCTGGTAGGTTTTCATTCCATAGTCATAAAACAAACAAAATTAGAGTAGTAAAACTTTGCAAATTAAATGTGTTTTCTACAAAAATTAAAAAGTAAAACTATTTTTTATTTGAATTTGATTGCACTTCATATGTCCTGAAAATGTAAAAGTACTTCAATGATTCAAGATTCATAATATTGTTGACAAAAATCTGTTTATTATCGAATGTTTCAAGTTTCCTTTGTTTTATATAGTTGCTTCTTTTTCACTCTGGCTGGCTGGTAGGTTTTTCAATCTCAAGAGGACGCAAAACAGAATGAGAACAAGAAATGGCCTAACTGCTTATGACTCTCAAGGACTTTGAAAGTGTACTTCCGTATTTTCATTCTAGACTGCACGTTTTCAAACGCATTTTTCATCTATGACGAACCCAGACAGAACAATTATTCATGATTTCTTATGTAATCCCATGAAGTAAGATGAGTTATTTTTTGGGGAGATAGGATGTCCTTCAGTAAAACGGATGCATGATGAGTAATGTAATTCAAAAAAAATACTTAATTGTTTGAATCAATTTAGAATAGTAACAACATGGTTTTAAAAAATATTGATCATCCTTCCTCTGTAATACAAAAGTTTAATGGGTTTTATTTCCTTTTGGAATACAAAGGGATTCAAGCACATTTTACGTTTTTACTACGACAAAAGTCAATAGAAGACAATAACATCAATTTACACAGTTAGACTAATAAGAGCAAGTGGACTATCATCTGTTTCATCTACCGGTATAGCAAACGGTGAATTCAGACATAAGGGTTCAAGAATATAGTTTTTTTTTTCATGTCTAGTATAATAATCTTTAATGCATTATAAACTAAATATTCATGCTTTCACAGCAATCCTTGTAATCATCGTAAGTGAACGAAAAGACTAAATTAATTCTGAAGAAAACTGAAAACATGTTTTATTCAAAGAGAAATCAAAATGATCATCAGTTTGCAATGTACGTTATACTTACAAACTTGAAAACATGTTTTTAAAAAAAAGCTTTGAACAGGTCACACCCGAAAGACACCCGCAATAATGAAGCACACAACGAATATCTGTATGAAAGTTTCAACAAACAACAGGTGGACAAAGACACACACTACAACTACTGCACCAAAAACATTCAATGACAAGATCTTACTTTTCTAATTTTCACAACAAATTCAGATCATTGACCTAGTTTTTATCTACTGGTGGCAATATACTCTGCTAAAAAGTGTAAATTTACGAGGAAAGGTCACTTGGAACCATGTTAGGAAATGTTCACTGTACGCTAATGTCACCTTGGTCTTGTTAAACAGCGTCCAAGGTAACGCCAGCGTGACATGCGCTATTTTTACGTTGGGCACATATGGGTATTTTCGAAAATATTAAAACAAAATTATTTAGCCGTACACTGTTTTAAAAAATGATTTGTCTTTAATTGATACCATATATTGATTAAAATTGTGAGCTGAAAGTAGAGAAAAACTTTTTGCATCTTAATACTCCTCATTGATTCATTTTGTTTTACGAAATACGATTGTTAAAAATTTAAACAAAATTTCAAAATTACCTTCAGAAACCCCATGTTGGAGGGATCAACACATCAATGATTCACTGAATTTAGTCTGAAAACAAAAACTAGCGTCTTGAGTTCTGCAAAGTCACAATTTCGGTTGCACTCCTCATTTTAAGATCTAGAAATCCAATGAAACATCAAAATGATTCGTATATGGAAAGTAATTAATTTTAGTGTTCTTATCATTTACTTGCAGTTCAAGTTTCTCAACCTCAGTACAATATTTCGCGAGGATTTTCCCGGAACCAGAGATGCCCAGATCGGTTCGGAGTTTGATTACAACCCAAGCTCTCCTAGAGGTATGAAGAAATTTAGCTTCCTTTAGGTAAAAACGATACAAACTTACAAACTGAAAAACATAGTAGAATATTAAGAAATGAAAATAAAGAGTAAGAAAGTTTTGCCGATAAAGAAAATGATAAAATTTCATTATAACAATGACTAAATCATACATGTGCTCAACATTTTGTCAATGGAACACGTACTATATCAATTTAAAAGTACCCTTCTAAAATTGATGTTTTCTCTTAACTTTATTCATTAAGAATTTGTAACTTTCTTATAAGAGAAAATTTGCAATGTCTCGAAAAATTATCAAATTAACTGAGAAGACATTTTAACCTATCAATGTGTTGTTTTATTTCAATTTTGTTCAAATAAACACTACAGAAGTACCTATCAGTTATTCAGACTCATAGTCGAGAAGGCAAGGCAAAATCATTAGATTTTCCATTGGAATGAATAAAATTCCGAAGTGAGACCAGGGCCCGGCACCATAAACGTAGAATTGTTCTCAAAATACGATATATAGCAAATAAGTGAAAATTTGAAATAATGAGTTCCTCCATCTGATTCTACTCTGAAAATAGATAAATTCTTTGAATAATTTCAAGTCATCACTAATATCATAATGACACGAAAGAAAATTGAAATTAAGACTTAAGTCAATTCTTGTTTGGTGATGATGACAGCCATTCAATGACAAAAGAACACAGAAATGTTACCATTTTCGATACAAAAAGTAGGTCAAAATACGGAATTTACTCTACACTTTGATCAAAATGAATTTCATTGTATTTGTAGGACCTCATACGTGGAACATTTTGTGGCCAGGGTGTAACGGTATCCTACAGTCACCGATTAACATTAATACCAGCAGGGTCATCTATGAACGCCCCTTCCAAATCAACTATAACTTGGAAAACCTCGTCATCTCAGGAGATTTCTTGAACAACGGTAGGATGCAAATTTCATTGTTGCTCGGAATCATTTTCAGTGAATGAAAGTATAACTTTCTAATGTAATTTTCATTCTAAAAGTGTGCATCTGAAAATAATATGAGTAGAGGAATAAAAGGAAATAGCCATGAAGGTCTAGTCTGGGGGTGTTTTTGGTGAGCTTTATAATTTAGAAAGCTACCATTACAGCATCAGAATTTTACAAGAGTTCAGTTCAGAAAAATCAGGTAATACTTTCAACTTAAATGCTTAACCACTCTCTCTTATGACTGACATATATAATCTACATAATATTCATGATATCTCGTTATTCAGATGTACAATATGTCTTTACAGGTCATTCATGTGCTTTTTACCCAAGCAGAAAATTAAGGGCGATGTACGGTGTTCCACACGCAGAACGGGAGATGTATATTTTGGATGAAATTCATTTCCATTTTGGTAACGACCTACAACATGGATCGGAACATTCGATGAATAATCTATTTTTTCCTGTTGAGGTGAGTGAAAGGAAGAATAGACAATTATTTCTATATATCAATAAGAATGCCTCAGACTGTATCTTTAACGTCTTCAAATCCAATAGCATTATTTAGTACAGAAAAATTTGCAGCATGGACCAGATGTGCACGTTTTGGCTATTTAACCTTTGTCAGTGTGCTTGCAAATGTTAAGTGGGTAGAGAAATACTACGGACAAGTCTCTCTTGAAGACTAATTCTAAAATGTTCGCCGAGTCTCAGAGTATTTCGCTTTCTGAGAACTTCACTTGATCTAATATTAAATGTAATATCTATAACCCAATTTGATAAATTATAATGAAACTAAGGAAGATTGCCTTGAAGACAAATCTCTGTCCTTAGGTGGTTCTTTGGCATAAATTTAAGGTCATATTTAGAATAACCCCCTCCATATACCTCCATATATTATGCGTATTCATTACTTGGGTTTCCTCTATTTTGGCATCGCGAGTATACATGTAGCGCATGTAAAGCACTGAAATTATAGAAATTGGAAATATTTCAAATACTGATAATGAATATATTTAAAGAGATAGACATATTCAATATATTTTCTTTATTTACAGATTCACTTAGTACATTACAATTCAAGATATGAAAATGCAAAGAATGCTTCAAAATACAGAGACGGTCTTGTCGCTCTAGGAGTTTTTATGGAGGTAAGCCATTCAGCGAATATCAAAAATATATATGTTTCAATTTCAAATATTGGCTTTCAATTACGGATCATCATTTCTCTATTTGTTCTTATATCATTCCATATTGTGAAATAATACAATTAGACCCTTAAACTTTCATTCTTCTTCTTGGACTTTATAGGTAGGATTTGGACCACCAACAGAACTTGATAGATTCATATCAACATATGTTCCAAGGATAGCTATACCGGACAGTAAGTGATTCATTTACCTCGCTCATTAAATGATGTCATGCAAAAGTTGTGTCAGGGTTTCATTTCAAGGAATGGACCTTTTACAATGTTGCATGTTCTCTGATTTCATTTATAGATCTGCATGGAATTATTCAATGACAAATATGGGCAATGACCGTATCCCAATACACAGTACAAAATTGATAATTCAGTATATCATAAACCGAAGGATAAAACAGGAACCAAAGCAAACAAACAAAAACATCCACCACATGAAGAGAAGCGAACTCCCAATAAGGAGCGAGACCAGGTGACCAGGAAGAGTGAGCATCTCCTGCTTGCATGCAACACCCGTCACATAAGATTCCTTTTCACCATAAACCATTACACTGCTACAACTTTCTACTACGTTCCAACTTTTCATCCTTCTTATTTGTCTATTTCAAATAAGCGTTACCTCTCTACTGAATGTATGATTACAAATATCTTGAATAATAAAATGAATAGTAGTGCAATACAATGCTTGATCGTTCTGGCCTTTTTTAATCAAGTACATTCTGATTTTTGACCATTTTATACGTCTCGTTTCTTTATAACTCTGTGATGATGAAATATACAACACAACTGAAGGAGGGGATCTCCTTCATTACTTGGTTTCAGCACAGACCGCAGATCTCCGAAACACCTAAATGGGAAATACAGAATGGATAAGTACTAATAGAATCTATCACGACGTTGAGACTGAGACAGTGGAATCTCATCCGAGTGTAAAAGATTTGCAATCCACGACGAGGCTTGCCGAGTCGTGGATGTAGCAAATCTTTTGCACGAGGATGAGATTCCCCTGTCTCAGTCGTAACGTCGTGATTGATTATTTTTCTCACTCACCTCATTTTATCATCACTTTAATGTGTTTTTTTTAAATTAGAATCGATACCGAAACCTACACAAATCTAACGATGGCGTGACGTTACTTTCTATGACGTCATAATAGGAGTCACGTGGAGTGTGAGACAAGGAAATCTCAAACTACTACGTCTACGTTTTTTCTTTTGTCTCACGACGTAAGTGAGTGAGAAAATAAGATATCCAAAGGGACAAGGAAATCCAAACACTAAAGATGACATCAAACATTTAACACTACTGTCCTGTTCACTAAATCCAGAGCACCCTGTTTGGGCGATTTATTCTGTCGTCTGAAGAATTTTGCTATAAATTATTGTATCCGAGAATTGACCTCCTTTAGTCGTAACTGGATATTAACATCACTTACCATATCAGCTTCCTTCAAACCGCAATGTGAGAAAATAAAATGTCTACGGGAAATTCCCATGTTAATTTCAAGCCGCCGCCATATTTTTCTCCGTGTCAACAATAGTAAACAGTGACGTCAAAGCCTCCGACGTCACACATTTTCAGCGATTTTACTATAGAAAATCCCCGTAGACTTTTTATTTTCCGTCCTATTTCTAACTTAGCTGACGCACAGCCAAAACAATGGTATTTTCTGTTACGACTAAAGGAGTACTATAAAATTGATATTTTATTGGAAAATTACATTATCATATTTTAGAGAAAACCGGGAAAACAGGGTGCTCTGGAATTAGTGAACAGGACAGTAGGTATGTAACGATACACTAGATCACGATACGATACGTATCACCATAAAATTTTTCTATCCAATGCAACACTCCCATATTCCTTGAATCCAAAGAAAAACTGCATCAATTCCGTCTTAACAGCATAAAAAGGATCGCACAGGTTACATGGTGATGGGGATATACTATTGACTTAATACAATGTGCATTATAAGTAAATGATACAGAAAAAAATGTGTTTCTATTTGTTACACTGTGCTTGATTTCGTTCATAAATACTATATCGTTGTGTATCGTATGAAGTGAAGATGTATCATGATACCTATCGTCAAGTTACTGTATCACGATACGAGCGTATTGCCAAGCTACCGTATCGCGATACGAGTACAAACGATATATCGTTACACAATACACAAAAGTATACGCGTATGTTTATTGTATATGTATGTGTTACATGTATTGAGCATCATTCATTGGTGGATTTTTGAAAATTTCTTTTATCTTTTTACAGATGTAGGAGTACCTGCCATATTGGACATTAATTCTATATTGCCTTATAACAGAGATCTCTTTACTTACTATGGTTCCAAAACTACGCCCCCCTGTACTCATAACATCAGGTGGATACTCATGAGAACACATAAAACTATTACGTCACAGGTAAAAATATATAGTCACATTACTGTATGTATACTATGTTTAGGGAATCGAATTTTAAGAGAGAAAGCACTGTTAAGTATGTTCTAATTCAGAAGTACGATTTGAATTTTTTTATACTTAAACTGTTGAACTGCTAAAGATTGTGATTTTAAAAACAGACAAATATTATTTGACTTGCAAAAGTACACACATGCTTAGTTCCATCTTGACTTTTGTAGTCCCATCGACTGTTATACTATTTGAGAAACCATGAGAATCAAAGAATATCCAGGTACGGAAATTTTAGACCAGTTCAGGACTCAACTTGTAGAATGGTGGAAGCGAACTTCCGGAATTCATGACGAAGAATTGAATGGACCATGATTAAAGACACAATTTTATTTTTGGCCAGTTGAACATATTGTCTCAGGAAGAATGTGTATCGAGTTCTTTGACAGTAAATGAGATCATAGATGTATCGTCAAATAAAGCGAAAAGGATGTTTTCACTAAATCTAAACAACATAGCGTCATTCAGTATTTACATATGGAAACGGATTTTTTAAAATATTGTACTGTACTGTACTTTCAGTACTGTACGAGATTAAAAGAGATTAATCTAAATGCAAGTATTGCAAAATTATGCATGGAAAAAAATCCTGTCAGAACTTTGTCTATTTAATAAATATCCTTGGACATATTGTATCTTTGTTTTCCACTTATATTTATACGCGATATTGTTCACAAGACTTCTATAGAATGATGTTTAACGTCTTCAAATTCATAAGCATCATTTTAAAGCTGATAAATTTACAGCATGGACCAGACATGCACGTTTCGGGTAATAAACCCTCGTCAGTGATCCTCAATCTGAACAATGTAATATTACTAAAATCTGTGAAAATTATGTCCTAAATATACCGAAAGACATAGCAAAATGGCTGGCATATGATGCTACAGGACCCAGGTTTTAGAAATTTGAGAAAATTTTGTAAACAGAAATTTTCAAATCGTTTGAAGAAACGACCAACCGGATGATATATATGAACAAATTGGAGAAGGCAATCTTGGCAAAGGGAATTCTATGGTTATATCTCGGAGAAGATTAGAGTGCAATCCATAAAATGTGACATCTACAGTTACTGATTTCTTTCAAGTATTACACGTCTATAAAGTTATACCATCACAGAAGACAGGGTCCCGACCACATGTCCTCTCTGAATGTCGGTCGGACTCCTCGGGTGATAACATACATGAGCTCGCTACGGCAGAGCACGGATTGTATTACGTACGCCCTCTTTTTATACCCATTTACATATTCATCTGTGTTGCTTGGGCCCCTGCGTTTTGCGGTCTTCTTTTTGTGTGGTCATCTGACAGTGAGGAGGTTCTTTTACACCACAATTGTACGTTCTTCGAGACCTCTGGGTAATCGGAAAAGTGGGAGGGTTGTGCGCACGTAATCCAGGATAACCGCACCTTCTGCTATTTTCGTGGCAGATGGCCGTCCTAATTCGGCACCGGTCGCCCATTGGTCTCGTCGGTTTATGTGTAGTCTTTTGTGTTTGATGTTTACATGTCGTATGTCTCTTTTTTGCCCCATACTATGCTCGTCTTTTGTGTTTTTGCATCGGGTGTATTGGTGTTTTGCTGTTGATGCTGCAACAGGGTCTTGTTGGAGATCCCCCCTTCTTTTATGTTTAGTCTTTTGTGTTTGATGTTTCTGTGTTGTCCTTTGACGTTCTTTGTCCCTTTTGCGTCTCTTTCTGTGCTTGTCTGCTCTGTGTTTTTGCATTGTATTTTGGGGTTTTGCTGTTGGTGCTGCAACTTGGTGTTCTTGGAGATCCCCTCCTTTGTTTTAGAAAACAGATCAATTTGCAGCATCGACTAGACATGCACGTTTCAGGTAATTAACCCTCGTCAGTGATCCTCGAATCTAAACAATGAAACATGGCTAAAGACCATGGAAGTTATGTCCATTCATAACCAATAGACGTAGCAGGATTGATGGGATATGATGCTACATGACCCATTTTTCAGATATTTCAAGAAAATTTTTCGAATGCTTTTGAAGAAACGATCAACCGATTCGGCAGTTGATCGGACTTGATTACATGTGTCCTCGGGGACTCCTGGTTCACCAGCAGTGATACTTACCAATAATGCTGAAGGGTTCCAACTCTATACCTTCTTGAAGAAATTTTCAAACCAGTCTATTATGCAGAAAACACGTCTTTCGAATATTGAATTTTCATCAGTGATGCTTCCAGCCAAAGTGCTTTTGATAAGCCGCCCAAATTAATTTCACTAACCCCTCTGGTTTTATTTTTAGAATTTAGATTTATGTAATTACTTTATAGAGTATACGCGCTACGCGGTTACAAATTTCCTGTATATAATATCAAATTAAAATCTATGTTCAAAATAGTATTGGAGGGATGGTGCGAAGATGTTAATCTTCTTTAATGTCGAAATATTTTTGGCTGAAATAACAAGTTTCCGAAATAGCCACATTAGATTTTGATGTCAAATTGATAAAGAGCCAAAACAAGCAAACAAGTGGTATAAATATTACACGTCTTTAGATTCATAGCATCATTTAAGAACAGATAGATTTGCAGCATAGACTAGACATGCACGCTTCGGCTACGGAAACATATGGTAATTAAAATGATCCCCTACAAGACTACCCTACACCAACCACAGCGTACTGTAACACATCCGCAGAATTGAAGAGAACTGAAGTGTTTCAAGTCCTTACCTTCGTTAATATCATTTCAAACCAATTTAATGAACCAGACACGTGTTTCGGAGAGTAAATCCTCAGCAGTGGTACATCGACGGCGGGTGCGGCTAGCCAACAGGGGATGCTTACTCCTCCCTTGCACCTGGTCCCACCTCTAGCTTGCTAGGGGTCCGTCGATGCTTAATTTTGTGCTCTATTGTAAGTGCTGTTGAGATTATCGTCAGGATCTTCTGTAACTCATGTAATTCAAATGATTTTCAAACAATTCAATTTTAATTTTCGTAGCGCCCTCTACTATCCTGTTCACTAAATCCAGAGCACCCTGTTTTCCCGCTTTTCTCTAAAATAGGATCCCTTCATCTTCCTAAAGAATAGATCGGTTTTATAGTACTCCTTTAGTCGTAATAGAAAATGCAATTGTTTTGGCTGTACTTCAATTAAGTTAGAAATAGGATGGAAAATAAAAAGTCTACGGGTATTTTCTATAGTAAAATCGCTGAAAATGCTTGAAGTCGGGAGCTTTTACGTAACTGTTCACTATTGTTGACACGGAGAACAATATAGCGGCGACTTGAAATTAACACGGAAATTTTCCGTAGACATTTTATTTTTCATATTGCGGTTTGAAGGAAGCTGATATGGGTAAGTTGAAGTTAATTCCAGTTACGACTAAAGAAGGTAATTCTCGAAAACTATAATTTAAAGGTAAATTCTTCAGATGACAGAATAAATCGCCAAAACAGGGTGCTCTGGATTTAGTGAACAGGACAGTAGTTTAGATTTTGTGCATCTAGTTTGTAAAAATGGCAGCGACTTCATTTCCCGTAAGGTCGATTTAGTAGCATGATTAAATAAAATCGATGACCAATAAACAAACGACGAACATCAGACTAAACGACTCTGGCATGAGAAAAAAAGAGGCACACACCAACTGTACGACGAACATCCACCGATATAACTGCGTAGTTCTGAAATGATGCAAAGATTTGAAGATTTTAAGTATAAATGCAAAGATTTGAAGTAATGACGCGAAGATTTGAAGATTTGAAAAATCGAAGAAATGATGCGAAGAATTGAAGTAATGATGCGTAGATTTGAAGAAATAATGCATCATCTCTTCAAATCTTCACATTATTTCTTCAAATATTCGCATCAACCTTTCAATTCTTCGAATTATTACTTCAATTCTTCGCATCATTACTTCAATTCTTCAAATCTTCGACTGGTGATAATTAGTAGGGCGAAGATTTGAAGAAGTGATGCCCCGTAAGTTTCTTGGTTAATCGCCTTACTACCATAATGAAATACATGTATTATACGGTATGCATACAACATAAGCATGGGATGAAGGAAATTTGTGCAAAAGAAGTACAAGTATTATGTTTGTCGTACATTGATATATATCTAGGATATTTACTCTGACTGGCTCACAACAAAACTAAATATTGAGATATTGAATCAGTTCTATATAAAAGATTTATATACCGTAACATCTAAATCAATCTACTGGAAAATACATCATTACAAACAGAAATATAATTTATAAGTTCTACTTAATAACATAAGTGTAGAGGGGTTTGTACTTCCTGTATGAATATGTAAGCATAAGTGCTTATGTATATGTACTGGGTCTATTTTTGCCCCCAAATAGATAAATTGTATCTTTTTTTAAAGAAATAAATAAAATGATTGGTCTGTAACTTAGTTGGAGAATGGGTTTCTTAGTTCATAATAGGCTGAAATGTGCCTCGTTCTATACAGCATGCAATTTCAAAAGCCGTAAAACGCAAAAAAACCCCCAAACAAACAAACAAACAAACAAAGCCAGAATCAGACGCATGTGAGTATGGTCTTATCGTTGACAGACGTTCTTCTGTACATTTATAAAAGCAGGAACATTATGATACTGAGGTATTGGATGGACACTTCGGTGTGTTGTTGGTTAAATAATATTTATTTAACATATAAACTATATTCATGAAAGAGTTTGGCGAACAATATAGAATTACTTATATATCGTTTGACCTTTAAAGAATTATTCTAATTCGAACTTAAATGTTCTTCTTCGTTAACAAAATTTTCCTTTGAAGACTTAATTACATAAATTACAATATAAAAGGAAATAAACTAAACATGCTAACTGGTTTAATACCTTAGTTTTTTTTCATCAAAATGTCAACTATCTAAGATTGTAAAACATTTTAGAATTTTGAATTGTTAAGTAAACCAGACTGCTTAAGAAGTTTGAACTGTGAACAAGAACTGAAATATATAAAACGGTTTTGAACATTTGAAAGTTAAGGTTTTTACTACAAAATCTAAAATTCCAAAAGTTCAAAATGTTTTAGATTTTTGAAATTTTAGTTTTAAAAAATCTCAACTTCTAAAAAAATAAAAGCTTTGATATTTTAGGTTTTTGTTTAAAATAACAAAAATCTAATTTAGGAATGTTTATTGTTAAGTGTTACATTTTCTTTTACAATATTATTTGAGTGTTTAATGCAAAAACTGGTATTACAAAATTGCACTTCATCACATAATCCCAAAAATATATTTAGAATAAAAATGATAAATCTAATAGTCGCTTTAAAATTTTTGTCAAATTCGTCATACATTTTGCCCTCACAGTTTACTCGTTTGTTTGTATTTGAATCTATTTTTATCAGTATCAATTTTTCTGAAAATTTCTACTTTCTCTTTCGATTTAGAGTACAGTAATCAATACAAAATGGACGAACAAAATCCCGGACAGTATCAGACAGGAAGAGACGACGTTCAAGCTGACACTGTCTCAGATTCATACGTAGTGGCTGCTATCGACATCGGCACCACATATTCCGGTTATGCCTTTTCATTTAAACACGACTTTAAGAAGGACCCGACACAGGTCTCCCTTAAACAATGGACTATGGGTATGGGGAGTTTGATATCAAATAAAACACCGACTTGTGTACTGTTTAATCAGCACGATGAATTCGATTCTTTTGGATACGAAGCTGAGGAAGTTTACACGGAGAAATTACAGGATGATCCCGAGGAAGCCAAGAAATGGTCTATGTTTAGGAGATTCAAAATGAAGCTTTACAATAATGTGGTATGTACTTTTGATTTACTTTACATGTAAATTGGTATGTTTTATACATCTAAAAGGAATGTACACTGTATCTTTAAATATTATCTACTCAAGATATACAAACTTTTTAAGAATTAAGAAAACGCCAAAGGAAGCGTTTGTATAACATGTATAATGTATAAGCATGAAAGGATATAAACAGAAAAAGCAAAATTCTGAAGAAGTTGATTATCATATATTGTACATTCCGTCTGTCTTGCAATATGCAGTCAGGTATACATTTTTGTGCGACTCATTTCAGTCATCTTGGAAATTAACAATTTATTTTTCGATTTCCTTTGTGAAAAAAAATCAAGATCGAGGATATTCATTTTGCAAAAGAGATATCAATCATATAAAAATGATTGATTTCCGTCATATTTTAAAGCTTGTCAATTTCAAAAGAATAAGAAAATTGGAAACTAAAGAAGTTTGAATGCACTTAACATGCTTAAGCAGACTGAAATATCTTAAATCATACCTACGCGTTCACGAGTGACCTGAACAGATAATAACCACAAAACGAATCTGATAAAAGAAGAATAGTGCCTACAGCATTATCAATTTACAAATTTCACACAGAGCATGGTGCTTGTTTATTTACATTTTCATGTATACATCTGCATCAGCAAACACATGAAGGAGACTGTTCAAATCGCTCTATAATATGGATAGTTTGATTTCAGAATACATAAAATAATTAAAATTCAACATCAAAACGCTGAACTGCTTTTTTAAAGAAAGAAGTTCCTTCGTCATTCAGAAATAAAAAATATATAGGTATCTTACATGAAAATCATCTGACTCAAATCCTTTCATTGCATTTAGTACTCAATATAGGACTTACTTTTCGAAACTAAGGAATTATGAATTGACTATTTAATATCACGAGTAACAAGATATCCTGTTACATGTAATTTCACTCCCCTATTCTTGGGCGTATCGAAGATTGTATTAGAAATGAATATTGAATAGAATGTGACTGTCGTAATTTTATGTTAATGTATTGAGTAATTTATTTGATATTTCCAAAGAAGCGAATATGAAAAGCAGAGATTAAACTTCAATAAATCAAATACTTCCAATACTTTGCATGGCAAAATGGATTCTGTCAAGAACATAAATGTAATATATCCTAAAATGAGTCAAATGATGAATAAGCAGATAATGACATAGTTACATGTATTAGGAATGTCCATAAGTTGTACTTTCGTTTTACTCATGTACTTCCTTCTCTTTGTATTTTGTCAGACCATAATCGATTCTTAAAACGACAATAGATTAATCGAAATCGAAGGGTGTTAGCGATGATATCATCTACATTGCCGATAATTGTAAGAACACTAGAAAATTCCCTGTTAGATTTTGAATACATGTAGAAATTCATTTTCAAAAGTACATTTTATATAACGTGTTTTTTTTTTTTTTTTGTTTTTCTTCTTCATTCCAGTATAATTGAAATTCTTCATATTATACAAATGCCACTGTACATGAACAATGTTTCCTCGAACTCCCATCAAAGGTTGTATTATGGCACCATATCTTCAATATAATAGAATACGATTTAACAAAAAGCAAAATCAGATTTACCCATGTTCATTTTTTTCATACAGACACAAAGTAACAAACAATAAAGCAATATCAAATGTACTGATTTTCATTTAATTTATAAAGCACTTTGTACTCATCGAATCACATACTGACAAAACTTTCTTAAAGATTCTGCAATGCACATTAGTGCTTATCAATAGTTTCATTTTCTCTGAAGAAAATCCATAAAGGTCTAATGCTGACCGCCACCAATGGTAACACCATGCCAGCTCTGACAGTTGTTGCTGCTTCTATTCGGTTTATGATAGACGCCATGATAAAACACTGTGAGGACCAAAGCTCCAGTATAAAGATGGACGACATAGCCTGGGTTCTCACTGTCCCTGCTATATGGTCTGATCCTGCTAAAAAATTCATGAGGGTAGCTGCTGAAAAGGTAAGGCCTTAAGGCATTACATGTATTATGATCAACTTTCTATTTGTTTTGACTATCAAAAATTAGTATATATTTCCGATGCTGGACGATGTTTTTTTGGCCGCAAATCTTTTATTATGAGTTGATTGGAGATAGATGAATATGTCAATAAAGAAAGAAACACTACATATATATACTCTATGACTTGTTTCGTGCCATAATAGTTGATTAAACACTTAAATTCTACTAGAACAGTAAGTATCTTCCTTCGTCATTGATGCCGATAGAATGCATTGTTGTACTGCTTATACAAATACAAGATATCATATCGTTAAACACAAATACTGCTATTACATGTATAAATTTCTTTTTCAAATATTTTACCTCTTGACAAACCAGGCAGGAATCAAACCACATAAGCTCACCCTGGCGTTGGAACCAGAGGCTGCTGCACTGTATGTTCGCTATGTTCCATTTGAGAAACCTAAACAAGCACTGGCAGCTGGCTATGATAGGGATGATGAAGACACCTCCCTCATGCAAGAAAGCATGGCGACGATGTCACTTGATACTTACACAGGAGACGACCAGAGGAGAGAACGCCGCCATGACTTCACACGAAGAGATGAAGACGAGATAGTAACAGGGATAGAGCAGTGTAGGATCCGGGATGATGTGACAGAGGGTAACAGGACGAGGACAAGTTCAAGGGGGATGGGGGAGACACAAAATCAAGCCCAGAAAGGGGAGCTGGTACCAATGAGTGCTGGTGTTAAATACATGGTTATAGACGCTGGAGGTATACATTCCTTGTCCCTTAGTTTACTTCTTTTTATTTAATTATCGACCCGATAAAGACTAAAGCATAGTCACCGAAAGAATCAAAAGTAATCTTGATGCATAATTTGATCTTAAAATTGCTTAAATAGGAGTCTCTATGTATACGCTAAGTAGAACTATACAAAGGTGCGAATTAATCTATTGTATGATTGTATGATTGTGTAGTAGAGTTGAAAATGGAGTTGTTGCGACGGGCGTTACAGGCAATCAGGAGACGCTGACTCTCCCCGGGCACCTGGTCTCGCTTCGAAATGTTATATATATCATATATCAGGTTTGCAACCGTTGCAAGTGAAATTCAAATGGTTTTGACTTGCCTTCTCGACTTTGAGACTGAATAACTGACAGGCTTTTTATGTTTATTAGATCATTTCATTTTCTCTTCTTGAAAATCGTCAGGGCATGTCAAATTAATACCTTTTGATTAAGTCTTCCTCTCTTCGTTAGGTGGTACAATTGACATAGCAGTCCACGAAATGAGAGAAGATGGCACTATAAGAGAAATCTTCATGGCAAATGGAGGCGACTGGGGTGGAACAAAGGTTGACGAGGCTTTCAGAGAATTCCTCATGGAATTGGTGAGTCCTGAGGTCAAGGAGGACGATGAAAACACAGTTATTGATGGCAGAACGGTGCTGGAAACATTTGAGAAAAAATACACAGAAGACGATCTTGAATTGAAAAGAGATTTTGAACTGAAGAAAAGAGGAATAACGAAATCCATGAGAGCTAAAATTAAGATGAGGATACCACCAACTCTGCATGAGACTTTTGAAGAACTTAACCCAAACGCTGAAATGAAAAGAATGGACCGCAATCAATTCAATGGAAGTATACGCCGAGCTCATGACAAACTACAGATAGATCCATCTGTGGCTTACTCATTCTTCGAAGAACCACTGCGTCACATTGTTGAACATTTGGAATACATTTTCTCTCAGCCGCCTGTGAAGGATGCGGAGAAGATATTGATGGTAGGCGGATTTTCCGAGTCGCCCTTGTTAGTATCTGCTGTAAGAGATGCTTTCCCGGGAAAACATGTTATTGTGCCAAGAGATGCAGGACTTGCAGTTCTAAAGGGGGCAGTCATATTCGGTCATGATCCAGCAGTTTTCTCTGAGCGTATTAGCAAATTTACTTACGGCGTCAGATGTGAGGGCCCTTTCAATCCAGAAATCCATCCACAGAAATTCAAATATGTGGACAGAAACCAAACAGAATGGTGTCATAATCTTTTTGATATCCATGTGAAAGTTGGGAATGCGATTCGATTCGGCGAACCACAGTCCATTCGAGCGTATTTGCCTAGCACATTTGTCAAAGACGGAGTCTTTAATTTCTCTGTCTTTGGTACAAAGTCTGAAGAGCCTATGTTTGTAACAGAGCAAGGGGTTCACAAGGCGGGACAAGTCACCTTGAAAATTCCACTTGAACACGTGGACTATGAATCGGAAATTATTGTGTCTTTGACATTCAGTGGTACAGAACTGGAAGCGGTGGCTGAGTATACGAAAACCGGTCAAAAAGAACGAAGCTTCATAGGTTACCTGGAATAACATTACGTTTTGTATTAAATCTTAGATGAGCTCAGACAGCAATAATTTAGGACATAGGTCGATAAGTATGTAGACTGAGAAAATGGGCATCAACATATTTATCAAGGATTAATATTGACATAAATATGAATTCCTTTAAGATTTTTCCTGTTGATGTACATGTATGACTTTTGTGTATGACATTTATTCACTGACACTTAGATTTACCATAGATCCTTATACTATCATAGTTTTCATTACTATCTTACTGCCACAAATATTTTCATGTATACTGATAGGTAGGAGACTTGCTAGGGTTCATTACATTACCTACGTTACTGCACAGGTTGCTGATTTTCGAGGCCTGGGTTGTATGCGGATGCACAGTTGTCACTTTAGTTATTATGTGCCTATGGTGAAAAGTAATTTTAAGATAGAACACATATTTTAAAATTGACAATTTGTACAACACTAGTTCTGAATTTTGTAATCCATTTATTAGACATGTAGTAAATTGAAGCAGTACTGTCTTTTGATCACAGTTTCCTACATTTGTATGCGTACTTAGTATTATTTTGTTTTTCATATTACTTCCATTCTCATGGTTAACATCGACGGCGGGTGCGGCTAGCCAAACAGTTGATGCTTACTCCTCCCGGGCACCTGGTCTAGTCTCTAGCTTGCTTGGGGTGCGTCGATGCTCAGTTTGGTGCTCTATTGTGAGTGCTGTTAACATTATCGTCAGAATCTTCTTCATCTCATTGTTCATTTTTGTTATTATTGATTTTTGCCATATCTACTTTTCCATTAGTGTTTGTCATATCTGTGATTTTGCTTTACATATTGGAATTTGTCTGTATTGCTTAGATCTTTTAATGGAATTATCTTTTCAGTTAAGCAACAACCAATGTTATTCATAGTGATAAAATTATTAAAACAAATGTGTTGCATTTTCGTATGGCGTCATCAGGTATAAGCCCTATACATATATACAGCGATGGTTTACTGAAATTTTAAAGTCATTTTTTAAATGGAAAGCGGCAATTTCAAACGAAAGAATGAAACTGGCAATTGTGGTACATAAGCATGTAAATGTTATAAATATTGATGTGCGTTTTGTTACGGGCATGCAACACATGACACATGTGTTGCATAACCATAAAAAACGAGGGGATCTCCAACAACACCAGGCTGCAGCACCCACAGCAAAACCCCAAAACACTCAATGCAAAAACACAAAGAAGACATGCACAAAAAAAAAAAACACTGATGAATATGTAAATGGATAAAAAGAAGATGGCGTACGTAATACAGTCCGTGCTCTGCCGCCGCGAGCTCATGTATGTTATCACCCGAGGAGTCCGACTGACATTCAGAGAGGACAGGTGGTCGGGGCCCTGTCTTCTCTAAAGAGGTTTGGACAGGGCTAGTCATGGAATCTCGTCTTCACAGTCAGTCAGAGTGCAAGTTTTAAGAATGCGTTGGTACAAGACTGTAGATTTGTCAAGTACCAAGTCTGTTGACATGTCTAGTGACATTAGGATCATATCCATGGTATAAAAGGCGTTTGATGATTCTGGCGCATTTTTGATTGTGATTTTGTCTATCTTTGATCCTTCTTATATTGTTAATAATGTCACCATGAAACGCAATTGTAAAATAACCAAAGTAATATACTACGTTCCCTGTATTGGTCCGAATTTCAGACGAAGTTGACAATAATTTTTGTAAAATTTCCAGAAAGTCTTAACTAGTTTATGAAAGCAAAAACCTTGTCCTAAAAGTTTCTTGGTAATTTGTAAATTTCAACTATGAAAATCCAAAACATCAGTATATGCTCTAGCATACCGAATGAGCTATGAAATATAGATACCATGGGACGGTAATCTAGGGACATAACCGTCAAGCCAGGGGAAATTTACTATGTTAAACCCAAAATCATCTTTTTTGTCATACACACTTGTAATGATCTCTCCATTAACAATTTTGATATTTGATATAGGTCCAAAAATGGTGTTTCTGTATTCGAAACGTTTGCCTTGTTTAGAATCAATTCTTGTGGATAAATAACATTTTTATGCTTTTCAAAAACAGGATTGTCGATAGTAAGAATATCATGCAGGTACCTAGAAGTACCAATGAAACTTTTCACATCATCATTTTTTTATATACATACGTGTATAAAAATAAATCTGCAACACGAGGCGCACAATTAGTACCCAAAGGAATCTTCACAACCTGCTTGTAGAGTTTCTCACCAAATCTTACATAAATATTGTCCAAAAGAAAGGACAAGGCAATACACAGGTCACCACATGTCCATGAGTTTTAATCTGTGGCGGAAAAGAAACCCTTCGATTCAGATGTGCAAATATAAGTTTTCCCCTCTCGATCATTTTATGATCCATTTAATGAGTATGGACAGTCGATCATTTATTTTGTCTTGATGAAGCGTGGTGTAAATATCAGAAAAGTCGAATGAAGAAATCGTATTTGCTTCAAAATTTCTTGACTTCATTTTGTCAATTACATCCCCTGATTTTTCAATAGACCGAAGGAAGTTGACACCATTCCTGTTCATGACAGTTTCACAGTATTTGGTCACGTGTTCCTTTATAGCCGTGAGTGCTGACGTCAGATTTCTAGACAAAATTGTAGTTGAGCAGTTGCTAGAATTAGCAATGTAACGAAACTTGTACGGAGACTTGTGAAGTTTTGGTATACAGTATATTGTAGGGAGATCCAATTTAGAAATAGGAGTGTTAAATGAAGAAACTTAACTGGTATGTTAACTTTGTGAAAAATGTTGGGAACACTTTCATTGCTTTCGATATAGGTTTTAGTAGAGGAAAGTTCCGAAACTAAAGTTGATATGTAGAAGCGTTTTCAAATAATCATGGTGTTGTTGGCTGCTTTGTCTGCAGGCGCGAAGACATATTTTTCATATATATTACGTAACTTGGATTTGAAATATCGTTCAAATTTAAAACTTGGATTTTAAAAAAGATGAGGATTTTTGTGGTATTTATCTATTCGAATATCGGTAATATCCAAAATATCCGATTTACACCATCGTTTGGTATACTTATCTTAAGCTTCCTTTAGCATTTTGCGACATTTAAAAAAATCTATCTTGGATGGGATTCTATACTTAGGTCCTTTTTTTAGAAGACCACGGAGCTGCCTGTCTTTGATAATTGAAAAGTCACCTGTAATAATATGACCAGCTGGATTATATAATTATTCAGACATTGTACATTCTCAAGAAGCAGGACATGATTCAAGTATTTTATGATCTGATGTAACTTTGTTGTAGTTAAGAACGAAATTTCGAATAGGTCTCTTATGTTTGAAACAAATAGGAGGAGGTTCTAAATTTTCAAAATATTGAGGAATTGCACTTTGTACGCGATGATCCCGAAAAATATTAGAGATGTTCAGAAGATCAAAACCTTTGTTGATAAATGGCATTTATACGAATCGTCTTTTAGTGGAGGCGATTTTAACCATATGATATAGTTTATTTTGTGCACAAAACACAAAACACAAATTAAAGTAAGACGCTTTTCGATAAATGAAGTAGAATGTATAGGAAACCTCTTTACAATTTTACTTAGAGAAAGATAGGTAGTATCTTCGTAAATCAAAGTCATTAATCTCTTTTTATTGATTACAATTTGGCATATATGGATACCGCAAGATTACCATTATTCTCTTGGGAAAATATAAAACTTCAAATTGTAACTATATTTCATCAATATCTTTTAAATCTGGATTTGTTTTACTCAATGTGCAATAAAGAAAATTCATATTGTTTATCTATTTAAATTATTCAAGATTTCAAATAAGTGTAAAATCTATCTGAATTCTATACAGCGTACTATTCTTTCATTTTGAAACTAGTCTACGTTGAAAATGTGAAATATTTCACATTGTTTCTGTGGCGCAGCGTTGTTTTCTCCGTTTGGCCGCTTTTTCTTCTCTTCTGACAGAGCAATCCGCTGTTTTTGTTACCGGGAATCATCTACTTTTCTTTTGTTTCATGTTTCTTTCAAGAATTCGCATGTCTTGTGGTTATATTTTTAATTCTTTTTTTTTTTGGGGTTTGACTTTCATTTGCGGTTTTATAATAAAAGAATTACATAGATACAGTTTGAAGTAGGTTATATTTGCTAAGGTTTTAAGGAGACAACATCGCTCACCTGAGTTGCATACAAAAGATGATAGTGGCCAATATGGTGGAGGCCCTTGATTACTTGTTTTCTGTAAGGTTTTGTGAAATTCTGTGCATTAGTTAAAGAGATGACTGATCGGCACAAACAAACTTGGTAGAGGACCTTGAGTACTTGTTTCCTGTAAGATTTTGTGAAATTATATGCAGCGGTTGAAGAGAAGGAGGGGATCTCCAACAACACCCGGTTGCAGCACCAACAGCAAAACACCCACTGCAAGAACACAAAGCAGAAACGCACAGACAGAGACGCAAATGGAACAAGGAACGTAAAATCACTAAAAATAAACATCAAACACAAATGACTACACATAAACCAACAAGACCAACGGGCAATCGGTGCCGACTTAGGACGGCCACCTACCACGTCAGTAGCAGACGGTGTACTTATTCAGACTACATGCGGACTACCCTTCCTCGATTACCCAGAGGTCTCGAAGAACGTACAATTGTGGTGTAAAATAACTATAAAATAAAGGAGGGGATCTCAAACTACACTTGGTTGCAGCACTAACAGCAAAACACCCACCGCAAAAAAAAAAAAACACATAGAAGACATGCACAGTATGAGACGTAAATGGTACAATGAACACCAAATCACATAGAAATATCAAACATAAATGACTAAACATACATCAACGAGACCAATGGGCAATCGGTGCCGCCTAAGGACGGCCATCTACCACGTCAGTAGCAGAAGGTGTGGTTATCTTGCATTACTTGCGCAGAACCCTCCAAATTTTTTGATTACCCAGAGGTCTCGAAGAAAGTTCACATACAAGACCGTAAAACGCTGGGGTCAAAGCAACACAGATGAATATGTAAATCGATATAAAAAGAGGGCGTACGTAATAAACTCCATACTCTGCCGGCTGTAGCGACCTCATGTATGTTATCACTCGAGATGTCCGACTGACAATCAGAGAGGGAGGACAGGTGATCGTCATGAAAACCTGTCGTCACAGTCAGTCAGAGTACATGTCTTAAGAATTCGCTGGTACAAGTTTGTAGATTGGTCCAGCACTAAGCCAATTGTCCGTCTGGTGACAGAGGAATCATATCCACGGTATAAAAAGGCGTTTGATGACCATATAAACAGACAGCATGATGCAGGGACCCAAGAAACATGCAGATGGATATGTAAATGGGTATAAAAACATACGGCCTTCAAAATACAGTCCGTGCTCTGCCGGCTGTAGCAATCTAATTGTCAATGTTGAAATATATATTCTATAGTACCAATTTTGTTAGTTATCACTCGAGGAGTGCGACTGAGATTCAGATAGGTCAGGTGGTCGTTGCCCTGTCTTCTCTAAGGAGGTTATAACAGGACCCGTCATGGTGTCCTGTCGTCACGGACAGAGTACAAGTTTTCAGAATTCGCTGGTACAAGACTGTATATTGGTCCAGTTCCAAGTCAAGTGTCCTTCTGGTGACAGAAGGATTATATCCACGGTATTAAATAGAGAATAAGTGTCTTAATTTGTGTTTTGTTACGGGTATGCAACACACAGCAAGTGCATTTATCGTACATGTAATGCGCATACCCGTAACAAAACACAAATTATGACACTTATTCTATATATATGCACCATAGTTGTCTGTTTCATTCTTGTTTTCTGAAATTGCTTTTTCTATGTAAAAGGGCGACGTCAAAATCATCTCGCCGCGGGTTCAGCTTGCAGGTTAGAACAGCCGTCGCGGCATGTTTCTTTAGATCTTATGCATTGTGACGTCACGCATGTTAATACACGAATTGCAGCACGTTCCTTTCAATAGTAACATCTCAGGGAATTACATTGGCTGTGCATATATATGCGTTTGATGATTCTAACACAATTTTGATGGTAATTCTGTCTACCTTTGGTCCGTCTTATTTTAATTATGTCACCATGAAATGCAGGTTGTAAAATACCCAATATACTCTACAACTAATTGCTTGTATGAATCCGAATATATCAAAGAAGTTGATAATAATTTTTGTAAAATTTCGGGAAAGCCTTTACTAGTTCATGGAAGTGAAAATCTTGACCTAAACGTTTCTTCGTAATTTGTCAATTTCCACTATGAAAATCCAAAACATCAGTACATGCTTTAGCATACCGTACATAAAATCAAAAATGCGTCAGGTTATCAGAGCCATCAGCGTCCATATGAAATGCAGGTTGTAAAATACCCAATATACTCTACAACTAATTGCTTGTATGAATCCGAATATATCAAAGAAGTTGATAATAATTTTTGTAAAATTTCGGGAAAGCCTTTACTAGTTCATGGAAGTGAAAATCTTGACCTAAACGTTTCTTCGTAATTTGTCAATTTCCACTATGAAAATCCAAAACATCAGTACCGATCAGTTTTGTGAAATGTAAGGGAGAAATCAAAAATGCGTCAGGTTATCAGAGCCATCAGCGTCCATATATGTTGATCAAATAGCACAAAAATACAAACTGGGTAGAGCTTTTTGGGTACTTGCTTCCTGTAAGGTTTCGTCAAATATTCTGTACAGTGGTTGAAGAGGAGAAGTCAAAGCCAATCAGAGCCCTCGGCGGCCATTTTTGTTTTCCAATCGGCACGAAAATGACGAACTTGGAAGAGGACTGTAAGTACTTGATGAATATAACTTTTCGTGAATGTTTAACGTCTTCTAATTCATTAGCATCATTTTAGAGCAGACAAATTTTCAGTATGGACCAGACATGCAGGTTTCGGGTAATAAACCCTCGTCAGTGATTTTCAATCTAAACGATGTAATATGACAAAAGTCTGTGACAACTATGTCCTAAATATACCGAAAGACATAGCAAAATGGCTGGGATATGATGCTACAGGACTCAGGTTTTAGAAATTTGTGAAAATTTTGTAAACAGAAATTCTCAAATGTCTGTGCATTTGTTGCATAGGAGAAGTCGAAAATGTAAAATGTTTACGACGACGACGAACAGCGAGCTATGATTATAGCTCACTTGAGCTTCGCTCAGGTGAGCTTAACAGAGAAAGAAAAGAAAGGACATGTATATGTTCAAAACTTCAAACATCCAATCGCACAAACACAGAGCGGATAGGCACAACTAGAGACACCAAAGCTGCAACGGAGGAGTGATATTTCCTACATTGCAGCTTACTCATGCATATTTAACGTCTGAAAATATACTTTCCACTCAGGCTTATGGTGTACATTGCATGTAAATCAACGGTATCTTTTTGGATTACGGATAACGTGTATTTAAACAACCCTCAAAATAATCGATGATTTGTCTAAGGTATATCCAAATCACAATCATAAGGCTAAGAAAATCTTTTTAAAAATTTAAACAGAACGTTCTTGCGAAAGAAAGAAAACAAACAGACGAAGACAATACATGTAACACAGCACCAAAGAAACACAAGGGTCAGTGCGAGAATGTTTGGCGCGGTAGAATGCACGCGCTGTATATAACTTGGTACATGTACATTTTGTACGGTTTAAACATTTTCATTCGATTCTAACATGAATAATATTACATTATATGAGTTGGTTTGAAATTTTCTTCAGGAAGGTAAAGAGTTGGAACCCTTTTGTATTATATATAACACAATAAATCAGGATTAAAAAGGAAAGTAAGTTCATTTTATTGTTCTCTCCCTGTATTTATGAAAACGAGGGGTTCTTACCTTAGACTTTTAATCATACTTCAGAAGAATGATTTATTGTAGTTTCGTTACTTTAAATGATAAAAGACTTAAATAAATCATAGTATTGATTAAACAGTTTTGATATAAATAGATACTATAAAGGTCCTTTTACTGTCTTTATTCTCAGTCAAGCTATACTTATGTTGATCTCTTCAGAAGTACATCTCAAATTGTAGAAGAAACAAACCTACATATTTTTTCAATTTTATAGATAGACTACATCGGTGTAAAAAAACAATACAGTATACCAATGGATAAACTATTTTTATAGCCATGTCTACACTGCACTTGTATATTTGAGATCACCTACGTTTTGTTTACATAATCTTATCTGTTAGACTAAACATATTATCCTGCTATTAGTAATGCTCTTATTTCTTATCATCGATGGGTTAACACTTAAAATGGAAGCTGAAATATCAGGACATTTACAAACAGATGATGATTCTCAATCAACGTGTACAGAATCTACAGATGATCACGTTGTAACAGAAGAACCTGCAAATGAAGTGTGTGTCGAAGAGCCAACAGGTGACGTTGATATAGAAGATCCTGCAGAAGATAAAATTGATTCAGAAGAGTCTAGAATTTATAGAGCTGATAACTCATTTGTAGTGGCAGCGATTGATCTAGGGTCTACATATTCTGGTTACGCCTTCTCTTTTCGGCATGACTTTCTAAAGGATCCCTCGAAAGTATCGACTAAGCACTGGATCCCTGCCACTGGAGATTTTACTTCAGAGAAGACACCGACTTGTATACTTTTTGACCAAAATAATAAAACACTTGCATTTGGATATGAAGCGGAGGAGGTATATACAGAAAAAATCCGAAAGGATCCGAAAGAAGCAAAGAAATGGTCATTGTTCCGGAGGTTTAAAATGGAACTTTATGATAGAGTGGTATGTACATTTCTATTAGTATATATTCTTGAATGCACGTTTCCTCAACATAATGGGATTGTACAGGAGACTGAATGATCTGAAGCAGAACGTGGTTGCTGGCACCAATAGAAACAATACTATTTTAATTTCGCCATCACAAACTTCCCCTTCATGTGCAGGAAAATTCCCTCTTCGTCTGCCTATAGCGTATTCATTTTAAAACTAACAAGCTATGCAAGAGTGTGTTCTTCAAACGAAAACGTCATGCTAATGGTAAAGAGGCTTGCCAAAAAACTGATTGCTCAAGGTTATTAAGGGTAACGGCTTAAGATGTCACAGAGGAATTTCTATGGTCGTAGTCCCATTAAAATAGCACAAATATGGCCTCAACCTTAAAAAAAATTGCAACACAAACTTTCCCAACTGATTTAGTAAATACAATATTGTATCTAAAACATATCAAAAGTTTACAGAAATCAACTTCGTGGATATTTGTATTTTGGAGGAAAATTCAAAAATATTGATCAAAAATCGATGAAAACTGGAAAATAAATTCAAATAATATCAATGAATGTTAAATTTATTTGATTCTACCGTTATTCTGCATACACCACTGTAATTTAATGACTGTAAGTTGACAATTGTCATAACATTTGCTCTTTTTCTTTGAAAAAAATAGTAATTTTGATAATGAAATCATGAAAAATGCATTTCACTTCTCAATTTGTGTTATTTAAACGACCAAGATATGAAGAATGTCTTACTATGTTCCCGGCGACCACGGCGGCCCAAAACAATGCACGCCGTAGACTTTTTGTCAGCTGTTATCTTGGTATTCAAGTTCTGTTAGGTCTCGTTACGTTTTCGCACGGTCTACCGAGGTATCCGTGACGAGCCACGGCTCCTGAATCCTGAAAACCCAACGGCGCACTGCGTGTCAACCTGCTGCTTGTAACGGACGTTTGTACGTTTCCTCACGATCTGCCACGTTCTAATAAGATCTGTCACGCTTTGTTACGATCCAATGAAGTTGTCCACGTCTTCCCAAGTTCTGTTAAGGCCATATACCATTAGCCGTGACCGCCGGGAAAAGGTGACACAAAGAGCTGCAAAAAAGGGTTGTCTGGTTATACTTTTTGTGTGACCTTGCGTACCGTGCAAGGCTGTAGTAGAACTTGAAATAATCCGTAACAAGTCGGGACGTTCCGTGATTAAACGTGACAAAACGGTTAACACACTCCTTAGCTCGCCGTGAGAAATCATGGCACACCTGGATAAAACGCACATCTGCCCTAAATATGACAGACCGTAACCCATCTTTTTTGTTTGATTTTTTTATGTTTTTATTGCTGTATATTGTTTCAGTAAACACCTTTGAAAATTCATTTATTCTTGTATCCGATGAGCATGCGTAAAATATCTTACCATCTTACCTCAATTACACAGATTAGTTTCCCAGTATTCGAAACTCGAAAAAAAAACCCGAATGCTGAAAAACGAACTCAAAGGGGGAAAAAGCAAAATATAAGAAAATGAAACATATCAAGCATTATATTTTGCGAGTTTCAATTGAAAGCAAAATAAAATATAACAAAACGAAAAAGATGTGTTGCAATTAGTTTGAGGTAAAATTGTATATTGACTTGACTATCGCTCAAAGACTTTAATGCGCATTACCCAGTTTGCCTATCAGGGACGATGGAGGACATACTTGAGTGTGACCGTCTTTTACCTATTCGGATATTACCGGATTTGAAATGTATCTATCTTTCATTCGTGGCGGTTCTTTCATGCAGATCCTCACTTTTCTCGGGCACCTGGTCCTGCCTCCATTCAGGAATCACAATGCCTTGTTGATAAAGACTATTCCTCTATGTATATATGTAGTTTGAAGGGCTGTGCTTTCGCACATTATTTTAGTCTTCCTTGTCGCTTTCTGTATCCGTGATCACAAAAACGTCATCATTATATTGTAGTTGATAAATATACAAGACTATGAATCTTATATCTTATGCGTAGATTTTCCAGAACAAGGCTATCATTTGGTTTCATAACATTTGCTCTAGGGACTTGGACTTTGGGTTTTAACCCTACTACATAGGAACTATACTAGAACCTGATTTTAATCATTTGAACTAGTACTACAAGAATAAGGGATGCCCTTTTGAGGATATCCTTTAATTTTCATTCACTTCTTATTTCTGTATTTCATATGCAGATTTTCGATGACCGGAGCTTTCTTTTGATGATACTTCTATTTGTCTAGTGACCTTGGACATATACCATCTTTAAAAACAACATTAAACACAGTCACTCACTTGTTCACTATTTCCTTGAGTTTTCAATCATTAACACATCATGGTCCGAGGTTCCATTTGATTTCATGCTTTTTTACGTTTTTACGATGAACTTTGATTTGTTCAAAAAGATCTTTTACGTTTTGAACTATCAATGATATGGCTTTGAAATTTCGGAATTTTGTTCATTCACAACCGTTCCTGTAGAAAATCTAATGATTTTGCCTTCTCGACTATGAGACTGAATAACTGATGGATACTTCTGTAATGTTTATTTGAATATTAACTTCTTAACACCCGGTCTTGAACGTTAAACGTCTTCAAATTCAATAGCATCATTAAAGAACAGATCAATTTGCAGCATGGACCAGACATGCATTTTCGGGTACTTAACCCTCGTCAGTGATCCTCAATCTTAACAATGAAATATTGTCAAAGAGTGCGAAAAGTATGTGCAAAACTGAACCGAAAAACGTAAATGGATGAACAACAACATCCCTTCATCGCCTGCTTATGGCGTGTTCATATCTCAGTTGATACGCTATGCCAGAGCAAGTACCTAATATACGGATTTTGTTCTGAGAGCTAGGCGTCTTCAGATAAGCTTCTCAGTCAGGGATATGTTTGTGACCGACTAACATCGTCACTGAGGAAGTTCTACGGTCGATATGGGGAACTCGTCATACATTATGATGTCCCACTCTCCAGAATGGTGGATGATATTTTGTCATAGACCATTTGAACCATCCAACCAAAGATTGTACTCTATATCTCGAAATGGAAGTTACCGGATGTGACAGTTCTACCGAATTGAGGCGGTAGGTGTTGCATGCAAGCAGGAGATGCTTACTCTTCCTTGGCACCTGGTCTCACTCCCATATCGGGAGTTCGCTTCTTTTCATATGGTGGAGGTTTTTGTTTTTGTTTGCTTTGGTTCCTGTTTTATCCTGATTTTGTTTGCCTTCGGTTTCTGATTTCCTGAATAATCGATTTTGTACTGTAGACAGGGATATGGTCATTATCCATATTTGTCATTTCACATAGTATTGTTTCCATTAATAAGGGTAAATTGATTATCGTTGTGCTTGCAAGAAAGGAGGGGATCTCCAACAACACTAGGTTGCAGCACCCACAGCAAAATCCAAAACAAATACTGCAAATTCTGCTCATAATTGGACAATTATTTAAGATTAAACGATTCTGATTGGTTATTGTATGTAGTGTATTACCACACTTTCTCTCAGCAACGTCAACACAGAACAAGCAGGAAACAAAACGATAAGGATGACTACAAAAGCATGCAGATTTAAATACCTAAAAAAATCAAGCTTGAGCAAAATTAAATTTCGACAGAATTATCATCTTTAGAAATTTGAATTGAGAACGGACGTATTGAGATTCTCCACTTTGTATTATCCGTGCATGTCACCAATCATCGACTTTCAAATAGGACAAGATATCAAGACCAGTTTTTCCCTTGCGAGTTTTCGACATGCTTTGTCATGGAGTATCGTTATTACAGTTGGTCAATGTTGAAAAAGATGCTGTTACAAAATTGTAAATGGGTCAAGAACCATGCTTAATTATCATATTAAAATATATGTGTTATCGTAAAACAATTAGTGCATGTATGAGCAATTCAACATACGAGGTATCATCAGTGATGCTCAAGGCCGAAAGAGAGGGAATCTAACAGTGGATATTTAAGAGTGACCTTTAACACTTTAATGTATATCAGAGACCCAGCTAAGAACACCCAGCTTAAGAAAGAGCTATGGTATGAGAGAGTTCTGTAGATAATTTCAGTAATATATCTTGTATGAGGAAAGAAATTGGTTGTATATTTTTGGTATTCCATTAGACTTTTATCTGCCTTTTTTCTCGTGTAATCTTGAACAAAGGTCAAGATCAGTCAGTAATTTCATGAGAACGGAAGGAATCTATGAAAAGTCGGTTGCAGTATCCACAGCAGTACGCCGATACGGGATAACACAGAGTAGAAAAGTACAAAAAGAGGAACACTAAAGATGACATCAAAACAATAAAGTAAAAAGAGTGAATACTTTTCCCTGTGATGTGATCATGTTCAAGGTCTTTTAGTATTTTCAGTTGAAATTGTACTTGTCTTGTGCATAATAAAATGGTTTGAAAGTTTCTTCAAAAAGGTATAGAGTTGAAACCCTTCCGCATTATTGTTTATTTCTTCTGGGTTATATTGCTTAGACCAATGGATACTCGTGTAGATCATGAAGACAATGTCAAATATTTAACAACACCCATGATCCACTTGTTGGCTGCATTTCAGGATCAGTTAGCTAGAGTACTTTCAAATTGACAAAAGATCAACACAATTTTGATACTCTTTTTACTCCCTGACAATTATGAATATGACGACGTGTATCATTGAGTAAATCGTATTTTCACTGATAAACCTTACATACAATGCATGTTATACTATATCATGTTTACATTACCTTATCAATGATAATTTTACAATTTGTACTTTCGGTTACCATCTGTTCATGTATCATCATGACGTTCATTCTTCAAAATGGAAGGTGGAAATTTAGGATACAAACAATCAAGGACCGATTCAGATCTACCAAAGACCGCTTCAACGACACTCTTTAAGAAAGGAGGGGATCTCCAACAACACCTAGTTGCAGCACCAACAGCAACCTCCCAAAACACCCACTGTAAAACACAAAACAAGACAAAAAGAGACCCAGTAGTACAAGGAACGTCAAATCACAGAAAGACACAAAACACAAATGACTACACATAAACCAACGAGACCAATGGGCAACCGGTGCCGACTTAGGACGGCCATCTGCCACGTCAGTAGCAGAAGGTATGGTTATCCTGGATTAGGTGCGCACAACCCTCCCACTTTTCCGATTACCCAGAGGTCTCGAAGAACGTACAATTGTGGTGTAAAACAACCTCCTCACTGTCAGATGACCACACACAAACAAGACCACAAAACGCAGGGGCCCAAGCAACACAGATGAATATGTAAATGGATATAAAAAGAGGGCGTACGTAATACAATCCGTGCTCTGCCGCCGCGAGCTCATGTATGTTATCACCCGAGGAGTCCGACTGACATTCAGAGAGGACAGGTGGTCGGGGCCCTGTTTTCTCTGAAGAGGTTTGGACAGGGCCCGTCATGGAGTCCCGTCGCCACAGTCAGTCAGAGTGCAAGTTTTAAGAATTATCTTGTATAAGACTGTAGATTGGTCAAGTACCAAGCCTAGTGTCCGTCTGGTGACATTTGGATCATACATTTTGTACCCACGGTATAAAAAGCGTTTGATGATTCTGACGCATTTTCGATAGTGATGTTGTCTATCTTTGATCCTTCTTATCTTGTTAATAATGTCACCATAAAATGCAGGTTGTGAAATACCCAAAGTAATATACTCTGTTGCCTGTATTGGTCCGAATTTCAGAAGAAGTTGACAATAATTTTTGTAAAATTTCCAGAATGTCTTTACTAGTTTATGAAAGCGAAAACCTTGTCCTAAAAGTTTCTTGGTAATTTGTAAATTTCTACTATGAAAATCCAAAACATCAGTACATGCTCTAGCATACCGGATGAGCTGTGAAATATAGATACCATTGGACGGTAATCTAGGAACATCACCGTCAAGCCAGGGGAAATTTACTATGTTAAATCCAAAATCATCTCTTTTGTCATACACGCTTGTATGGATCTCTCCATTAACAATTTTGATATTTAGGTCCAAAAATGGTGTTTCTGTGTTTGAAACGTTTGCCTTGTTTAGAATCAATTCTTGTGGATAGATAACATTTTTATATTTCTCAAAAACAGGATTGTCGATAGTAAGAATATCATCCAGGTACCTAGAAGTACCAATGAAACATTTCACATCATCATTTTTTCTTTGTTTTTGAAGATTTTGAATAAATTCCTTTTCATACGTGTATAAAAATAAATCTGCAACAAGAGGCGCACAATTAGTACCCATTGGAATCCCTACAACCTGCTTGTAGAGTTTCTCACCAAATCTTACATAAATATTGTCCAAAAGGAAGGACAAGGCAATACACAGGTCACCACATGTCCATGATTTGTATGATTTGTAATCTGTGGCGGAAAAGAAACCCTTTGATTCAGAAGTACAAATATAAGTTTTCCCCTCTCGATCAAAGCACCATTTAATGAGTTTGGACAGTCGATAATTTATTTTGTCGTGAGGAAGCGTGGTGTACATATTAGAAAAGTCGTATGAAGATATCGTATTTGTTTCAAACTTTCTTCCTTTCATTTTGTCAATCACATCCCCTGAATTTTTAATAGACCAAAAGAAGTTTACGCCATTCCTGTTCTTGACAGTTTCACAGTATTTTGCCACGTGTTCCTTTATAGCCGTGAGTGCTGACGTCAGATTTCTAGACAAAATTGTTGTTGAGCAGTTGCTAAAATTAGCAATGTATCGAAACTTGTAAGGAGACTTGTGAAGTTTTGGTATACAGTTTATTGTAGGGAGATCCAATTTAGAAATAGGGAAAGAAGAAATTTCACTGTTATGTTTGTTCAAAATGTTAGGAACACTTCCATTGCTTTTGATATAAGTATTAGTAGACGAAAGTTCCGAAACCAAAGTTGATATATAGTCACGTTTTCAAATGATTATGGTGTTGTTGGCTGCTTTGTCTGCAGGAGCGAAGACATATTTTTCGTGTAAATTGCGTAATTTGGATTTAAAATATCTTTCAGATTTAGAACTTTGATTTTCGAAAAGATGAGGATTTTTGTGGAAGTTATCTATTCGAATATCGGTAATATCCAATATGAGGTTCTTCCAGTCATTCAGAGAATGTGATTCGACCCCTTCCGATTTACACCATCTTTTTGAATAGTTATCTAAGGCTTCCTTTAGTTCTTCGCAACATTTGATAAAATGTATCTCGGATGGAATTCTGTACTTAGGTCCTTTCTTGAGAAGATTGCGGAGCTGCCTGTCCTGGATAATTGAAAAGTCACCTGTAACAATATGGCCAGCTGGTTTATATAGGTATTCAGAGGTTGCACATTCTCAAGAAGTAGGACTTGATTCAAGAATTTTAGGATCTGATGTTACTTTATTGTAGTTAGATACGAAGTTTCAATTAGGTTTTTTATACTTGTAACAAGTAAGAGGAGGTTCCAAATTCTCAAAAATATTGAGGAATAGCACTTTGGACGCGATGATCCCGAAAAATATTAGAGATGATAAGAAGATCGAAACCTTTGTTAATAAATGGAATTTTTATGAATCGTCTTCTAAGGGGAATGTTTTTAATGACAGGAAAATGTTTATTCTGTGCGAATGCAACAATGATATTAAGTCTGAATCAATCAGTATTTCTTAGGAATGCAACCTTTATTATTATTATTCAAAATATGACCGATTTTGGGCCAAAACAAGCGTTTTTCCAATAGAAATCAATGGAAAACGGAAAAGTTTTTCTACATCATTGCCCCCCCCCCCCCCCCATCGGTTCAGAATGCCATTTTCACCAAAGGTGTATATCAATAAAAGACATTTTCTGACCAAGTGGGGTTCTGAACAGTTATCCAGTTTTGATTTTAAAAGGTACAGAAGTATAATATAAGTCAAATTTGTGAAAAATAATGCATTTTTTGTGAATTTTCGCTCGATATTTGACGTTTTCTCTCATCAGTACCCCCTACCTCTTCAACTCGTAATTATAACATTTGTAGTCATTTGTGTTTTATGATTTTCTGTGATTTGACGTTCATTGTACTACTGCGTCTCTTTCTGTGCGTGTCATTTTTGTGTTTTACAGTGGGTGTTTTGGGAGGTTGCTGTTGATGCTGCAACTAGGTGTTGTTGGAGATCCCCTCCTTTCGTAATTATAACATCTTTCACCAAATCTATTTAAATAAAATTCCTACTTGGAATCTTCTAATATTTTATTTTTTAAACCCGACCACTTTTTTTCCTGAAATAGAAGGACTGCGCACGAGAAATAATCGAGTGATTTCAGGGCTAAATCAAGCCCTTATCTTAACAGCTCCTTTTACAGATGACATTTTCATGTGTTCAATCTGTCCTAGTAAACTAGAGCATTAGAGATAAAATACACCATTTTAGGCATAGACTTATCTTTAATTTAAATTAGGGTTAATCCTAACCCTATTTGCCGTGAATTTTGACTAAAAAACATGTTTTTCTCCCAAAATACCTCTGGAAATTTCTATGAGACAATTTTTATCTGAAAGAGCGCAAGAAATGCTTCAAAGTTAGGCCGGCTTTGGAGGATTAAGGGGGAGGGTGCACCCAACCCAGTAACACATCCTAGACTAAATGGTTTCTTCAGGTTTTTGACAAAAAATGTTCAGCGAACTACATTGCAGTTCTATATTTTACAAACATGACTGATTTAATTTCTTGAAGTGGCGCTAGACCAAAATTCATATCACATTTTGAACACAATATCCCGTTTGATTACTATATCATGACAAATATGGATAATGACCATATCCCTGTATACAGCACAAAATTGATAATTCAGAAAATCAGAAACCGAGGGCATACAAAATCAGGATAAAACAGAAACCAAAGCAAACAAACAAAAACCTCCACCACATGAAAAGAAGCGGACTCTCGATATGATAGTGAGACCAGATGGCCAGGAAGAGTAAGCATCTCTTGCTTGCATGCAACACCCGCCGCTTCAATTTGGTAGAACTGTCACATCCGGTTACTTCCATTTCGGAAATTATAGAGTACAATCTTTGGTTGGATGGTTCAAATGGTCTATGACAGAATATCATCCACCATTCTGGAGAGTGGGACATCATAGTGTATGATGAGTTCCCCATATCGACCGTAGAACTTCCTCAGTGACGATGTTAGCCGGTCACAAACATATCCCTGACTGAGAAGCTTATCTGAAGACGCCTAGCTCTCAGAACAAAATCCGTATATTAGGTACTTGCTCTGGCATAGCGTATCGACTGAGATATGAACACGCCATAAGCAGGCGATGAAGAGATGTTGCTACTCAGAAAAGGAAAGTTTGAAATGCTGAAATTGAAGTCGTCACTTTTGTCATAGAGTGATGTTGTATATTTAATTCTTTTTTCTTTAAATTTGAAGAACATACGTACATATATAATATGGTAAAGTTTGGGTACTAAATAAAAATCACAAATATTGGGGAAACCTCATGAATTTTGTCAAGAAGTCTGATGGTTTCATGGATTCGTTTATAGCCAAATAGATCAGTTTAACGATTAAACATGAAACAATGAAGGGTATGTAAATGTATATTTCTTCATTAAAGGGATATTACTTACAATGACCATTTCGTAAGATTACTTACTCGTACCAAAATAAAAGGTCAATATCGTACTCCTATCACTACAAATTCGAAATCATTCATTGTGGAGAAGTACCGAGTCAGTGAAGATCAGGACCAGTTGGTACCCAATTATAGTTTTAAGAATTTAAGAAACCATCAAATAATATCTCTCTCTTTCCCTCTTAAACACACTGAAATGACCATATTTTAACCAAATTCTGGAGTTGGCTATGTGTCTAGGATATGCATGGGACGAGTCTATGGTACAAACACTGGGACCATGGTTGGAGTTTATGCTTGGTACGTGTTTATTAGTACCATGGTACGAGTTGATAGTGGTTCGACTTTATGTATGTTACGAGTTAGTAGAATAAACATCAAAGAAGTACCTAACACCATCCGGTTTATGAAAGATGACATACTAGAGGATTGTAACAATCAGTGCTCAGGTATAAAGATGGATGACATAGCCTATGTGCTTACTGTTCCTGCCATATGGTCAGATCCCGCTAAAAAGTTCATGCGAGTTGCTGCTGAAAAAGTAAGTTTCCCGCGAAAAAATCCAGACAGCGCAATATTATATAACAGAATTAAGGGCAACACTATCGTATGAATGTAGTACAACGATACAGTTACATTGTATCAGAAAAAGTTGCTGTTTTTATTATTGTTGTTGTTGTTATTGTTGTTCTTGTTCTTGTTGAGAAAGAGCTTCGTATATATATATTTTCATTCAGGCTGGAATCAACTCCAGAAGATTAACTCTTGCATTGGAACCAGAGGCTGCTGCCCTATTCGTGCGACACATTCCTTGTGAGAAACCTAAGATAGAAGCTAAAGATTTATGCAATGACGCAGACAAAGACGGATCCTTAGCACCAAATAGCAGGAGAATGACAAACAAAGTTACCAATATTGAAAAAAGCATTGGTCCACGCTATGATGTCGCGACTAGCGGTGGAGACGATGTGACACAAGGTATTGAGCATAGTGACGTAGAGGTACCAACAATACAAGGGACACCGGCAAGACATGGTACCATGGAATCTGAGCAAAATTCACAACAGAAAGGAATGATAGTTAAGATGGGATCCGATGTCAAATATATGGTCATTGATGCTGGAGGTATCTCATTTTTATTACATTCTTATGTAAATTTTCAATTCAAAATATTTAGAACATTGAGCGAAGTTGTGAAAAACTTACTAATGAAGAGACTTCTTTTTCTTTTCTGGTAAAAAACTATCGTAAAGGCGCAACAAATTCTCATGCGCACGCATGGTCTTAAAACAATAACTAGTTTAATGTATTCAATGAAGATTTGGAATTTAAACTACTTTTCATCGATATTGTCGCGTGCTTCCTACAATCTTTTTTCTGATTAGGTGGCACAATAGATATAGCAGTTAATGAAATGAAGGGTGAAAGAATTAGGGAAATATACATGGCAAGTGGCGGAAACTGGGGAGGTACGGACGTTGACGAAGCTTTCCGAGAATTCTTGGTTGAATTAGTTAGCCCGAATGTAACAGGTCTAAAGAGTGAAAGCGTTGTAGAAGGTCGGCAAATACTTGAAAAATTTGAAAGGGAATTGGCGACGATGATCTTGACTTGAAAAGGGATTTTGAAGTAAAGAAAAGAGGAATGAAGGAAGCCTTAAAGTCAAAAATAAGAATAAAGATCCCACCATCACTGCTTGATACATTTGGAGAGCTAAATCCAAACATTAAAATGAAAGAAATTGATCCTAAACAGTTTGGTGGAAGAGCGCGAATAGTTAGAGGTAAGCTACATATTGATCCACCTGTTGTATCATCTTTCTTTCAAGAGCCTTGAGGTCGCATCGTTGAACACTTGGAGCTCATTTTCTCCAAACCTGAATTAGAAGGCACGGACAAAATTCTGTTAGTAGGTGGTTTCGCTAGGTCTCCATTACTTGTATCAGCCATCAAAAAAGCCTTCCCAGAAAAAGTTGTCATAGTTCCGACAGAAGCTGAAGTTGCAGTACTCAAAGGGGCAGTCATTTTTGGCCATAACCCCGATATTTTCTGTGAGCGTATTAGTAGGTATACATATGGTGTCAGATGTGAAGGCCAATTCATTCAGGAGATTCACCCGCAAGAATTCAAATATGTCGACCGCAAAGGTATAGAATGGTGTCATAATCTATTTGACATACATGTCAAAGCTGGAGATAGCATACGAATTGGCGAACCACAGGCGATTAGAGCATACCAGCCAAGCACATTCGTTACCGATGGGGTCTTTAATTTTTCTGTCTTTGCTACAAAAACTGAATCCCCAATGTTCGTTACAGAAAATGGGGTACACAAAGCGGGACAAGTCACATTGAAAATTCCACCTGAAGATGTTGACTATGCCTCGGATATAATCGTGTCTTTTACCTTCAGTGGAACAGAACTTAAAGCGGTTGCTCAGTATGCAAAAACAGGTCTAAAAGAGCAAAGCTATATTGGATACTGCGAGTGAAACATAATGCTTTGAATATTCTATTTTTAATATAGGAGAAGAAGGTATGACTGCACCGTCTTCTTAATGTAATCGAAGTATACAGATAAATTTCATGAATATTTGATTTATCAATGGACTTATTTCCTTGTCCGAATCTGTGGGTTGTTTTATTAAGCATATAACTTTCATGTTACCGATAATATGTTTATACTATTTGAAGATTAATATATATATATATATATATATATCTTATAATTCAATGTTTCAACGATTTTTTATACAAACGAAAGATGTAATTTATGATTTATATCAAGTGACAAAATATTCACAAAATGTTATGTATATGAACAGACCATTTACAATTTTATATCTGATCAAAGTTTTCCATTGAAATTTTTTGGGACATTCAGTATCTCTGACATTTTGACCTCAACTTTGATGAGTTTCGTATCTTATGTGTAAAAGCGAGAAAATGTCAAATGATCTGTGAACTTGGTACCTAAGGTGAAACTTTTTTCAATATCAAGTTTATACAAGTGTCTAAACTGTTTAATTGTATGTTAACAACGAAAACCAAAATTCAAGTCAGATGAGTGCATTTTAGCACTTTTCATTACAAATATGCTATTTTTAGCAACAATTTTCAAGCATTTTCTACCCTGTTTTCCAAATAAGCAAAAGACTTGATTTTCTCACTGACCTATCAAGCTTTCTTTTTTCTTCATAAATATAGGATCTCAAATGAATTTTCATTTTATACGATGTATTATGAAATGAGTTGTGTGTTTTATATCCCCGAGCCTATAATTGATATTGACTCCGGGTCTGAATTTAACAGTTGATCTATATTTGAAAGGTCATACTTGTCAAAGTTTATGTGATTAGGTTCCAAACTTGACCAATCGCATTCAAGCAGAGCGATATGTAACGTGTTTTCATATCAAGACATATATTTATGAAATGGCTTTATGAAACTGCATAACGGGTGTATCATGTGATAAAATGATTAATTGACATGAATCCTGTAATTTAATATCGTTTTCATAAAATCGTTGAAATTCCTTCATTGTTTTGTCAAGTTGTCATATGTTGGTGACAATTTGTCCCTCGACTGCAACCGAAAGGAAGGTTTATTTGTAAACTTGTTAGATATTCCCACCAACGTTATTGTGGTCATATACTTTTTACTTTAACTATGCTATTAGATCGACATAACATCAATGTTGGTACCGCGACCTCTTTGCAAAGTACATGCACACTTTTGAATTTAAAAACATAGAACCTCAGAGCGCTACTAATGTAAAATGCATTCGTCTAGGTCTGAATTTATAAAGTTATAGAAGATCCTGACGAAAATCTCAACAGAACTAACAATAGAGCACAAAATTGAGGATTGACGGACCCCTAGCAGCCTAGAGATGGGATCAGGTGCCCTGGAGGAGTAAGCATAAGTACCAGTGAGGATGATTCCGAAACACGGGTCTGGTGAAATAAAATTGTTTTGAAATTTTCTTCAACAGAGAAAAGAGTTGGAACACTTTCATTTCCATGATATTTGATACATCCATTGTTAAGATAAACTAATAATGAAGATAAGAAGAGCATTGCAGCATTGATAATGTCGAGTGAGCACAACGAAACACATGAACGAGAAGTGAAAAGGTCACAAACAATAATATAAACTTTACAAAAATATTTTTAGTAGGTTAAATTTTTAGCGGTGTGGTTTATTGCCTAGACTGTATTTGTTGACATTGAGTTTCTGAAAATGCATTCATCCAATCACTACTATATATCTAATATGTAATCGATACTTAAAGTTCAACATTCAGAATGAAATAATGTTTTATTGTAAGAGAAAGGAATGGATCTCCATCAGGATTTGTTTGTACCAATCACAGCAAACGATCGACACCCGCATGCGAGTCCACAAGCATAATAAGATACTCCAACTGACAGGCAAATGAGGTAAAGAAGATCCTAACGATAATCTCAACAGCACTCACAATAGAGCACAAAAGTGAGCATCGACGGACCCCTAGCAAGCTAGAGGTGGGACCAGGTGCCCGGGAGGATTAAGCATCATATGTTTGGCTAGCCGCACGAAAATGAAAACAATATACACAAAACATGCACTTTCTGATGTTATGTATAATATATAGAAATTACTATGGCAAGACCAAAACCAAAGATGACAACAAAGAAACTTAAGGTATCCGTTGTACAAATAAATATCAAGTGTATTATATAGTTAGAATCATGGCATATTTTTACCTAAATATACCTAATACAACAAAAATAATGGTTTCCATCATCAAAGGTCAACATACCGACCATCACTCAAGCCACGGAAACTATCGAGACACTGCCGAAGATTACCGAGATAATTTTAACACTGTTTAAATGGACGAGACTTCCGCGATATCTTCATTTGTACATTGGATACGTTAACCTGAGAGACTACTCATGAACCAAGGAAATCAAAGGGTTACAAGCGTTGTCTTCATGACATCCTTATTTCGCGTTATAAGCAAGTGCTGTGGTTATCCAGATAACCTGCCTACTTGTCAGGTTACCTAGCATTCTCCAAGAAGGAGCAATTGTTGTAAACCATAATCTCCTCCTTGTAAGATATCGACACAAACAAAACAACAAAACGCAGGGGCCCAAGTAGTATTAAAATGGATATCAAAAGAATACAGGCAAACGCAGGGGCATAAGTAGTATTAAAATGGATATCAAAAGCATACGGGCCAACGCAGGGGTCTAAGTAGTATCAAATTGGACATCATAAGCATACAGGCGAACGCGTCTAAATAGTATTAAAATGGACATCAAAAGAATATAGGCAAACGCAGGGGTTCAAGTAGTATTGAAATGGACATCTAAAGAATACAGGCAAACACAGGAGCATAAGTACTATTAAAATTTTACATCAAAAGCATACAAGCAAACGCCTAGCCAAAATAGTATAAAAATGGACATCAAACGCATATGGGCAAACAAAGGGGCCTATGTTGTATTAAAATGGACATCAAACGCATACATGCAAACGCAGGGGCCTTAGTAGTATTAAAATGGATATCAAAAGCATACAGGAAACGCAGGGACCTAAGTAGTATTAAAATGTATATCAAATGACAAATATGGATAATGACCATATCCCTGTATACAGCACAAAATGACAAATATGGATAATGACCATATCCCTGTATACAGCACAAAATGACAAATATGGATAATGACCATATCCCTGTATACAGCACAAAATCGATAATTCAGAAAATCAGAAACCGAAGGCATACAAAATCAGGATAAAACAGGAACCAAAGCAAACAAACACAAACCTCCACCATATGAAAAGAAGCGAAATATGAAAAAAAAAACATACAGGCAAACGCAGGGGCCTAAGTAGTATTAAAAATGGATATTAAAAGCATACAGGCAAATGTAGGGGCCCAAGTAGTAATAAAATGGACAGCAAAAGCATACAGGCAAACGCAGGGGCCCAAGTAGTATTAAAATGGACATCAAAAGCATGCAGGCAAACGCAGGGGCCTAAGTAGTTGTAAAATAGATATCAAAAGCTTAAGCATACAGGCAAACGCAGGGCCCAAATAGTAAGAAAATGGACATCAAAAGCATGCAGGCAAACTGCAGGGGCCCAAGTAGTATTGAAATGGACATCAAAATCATACAGGCAAATGTAGGGGCCTATGTAGTTTTAAAATGGATATCAAAAGCATACAGGTAAAAGCAGGGGCCTATGTAGTATTAAATTGGATATCAAAAGCGTACGGGCAAACGAAAATCTGTCCTTGCCCTGATATCCTATATGTTGAGGAAACTCTTAAAAGATATGACGAGTTTGAATAGACATATTTCATTATATAATTGAAGTATCCATATAGGTGCTGTTTTGCCATCAAAAGTATATTTTATTTCTATGCACTATTATACAATTATTTACTTTTATCAATTGAATTCAATGGTTTAGCTCCCCGAGAAGACACTGTTCACCGAGCCCGAAGTGCAAAATATTGTTTTCGAGGGCGGCTAAACCATTGTATTTACCGAGGTAATAATTACTTAATTACATGAAGTTTCAAAATCAGCTTATCAAATCATTCAAACATTACAAGGCCTATCTGATTTATTTCTAACACATGGAATCTTATATCTACCCGGGATGACGTTAACCTAGGTAGACATAACGTTTTAGCGTTTCACCGAGCGGTTCGTTTTGCCAAGCAGGAAAGGGGGACATTCCAAGTCATGTAATAATATCCATTATACATCTCCATGAACATTCTTATTCAATCTGGATTTCCCTGTATACGAATAAGTACTTAACCGTAAGAAATACGTCAAGAAATGTAAACATTTAAAGTAATTCCACTGATTTATGATAAGATAAGTTTTACGTGTATCGTTCTATTTGTGCTATTTGTATCTACCTGTTCATCGTCTACTTTCGTTTTATTAAAAAAAGTGTCTGTAGTGTAGAATGGGACAAATATTTGATCGACAGAACGAATCAGAAATATGTGAAAAGGTATCAAAGACATTTGTGGTAGCAGCAATCGATATCGGGACGACCTTTTCAGGTTATGCCTTTTCGTTCAAACATGACTTCATCAAGGACCCTACACGGGTACTCACAAAGCATTGGAAATCAACGTCTGATGAAATTCAATCGAATAAAACGCCAACTTGCATACTTTTTAATCAAAACAATGAATTTCATTCATTCGGTTATGAGGCAGAAGACGCTTACGCAGCAAAATTGCTAGAGAATGAAAAAGATGCATCAAGATGGTCGTTTTTCAGGAGTTTTAAAATGACACTGTACGATAAGGCGGTACGTAATGAAATTATGTTTGCATTATCTCTTTACAAAGACGATAGATATTCTTATCAGGATAGTAAACGAAGAAAGGAGATAAGATATTACTCAATGATATGCGTTTACATATACCGAAACCAGGGCTTCAAACAAATACAGTGTACATATGTTGCCAACTATTAACGAAATATTATACAATTGTGACGTGCAACCCAATGATAAGTAAAAACGAATAATAATATGTATATCTAAAACCAAAATAATTGAAAAAAATATGCGAGCGGTTAATATTATTTTACTGTTCCGTATTGGTGTTTCGTATTGGAATTTTATACTGTTCAATATATTTTTTTTACTGTTCCGTATTGTTTTTGAGTGACTTGTTCCTTGATATATGTCGGAATTGATTTGGCTTAATTGAGTTGTTTGTTTTTCTATACTTTACCTCTGGAATGATACACACAATTTGACGCTGACTTGAACAATTAGAAGAATTCGTTTTGAAGCTTATCATGATCAAGAATCTATGGTCCAATGATGTCACTAGGTAAAAATAACTTTAAATTTGTGGTTGAATTAATATAGACTTCACTCTAAATTTATTTTTTCCAAAGCATTTGAAACTCTTCCTATATCATCTTTACATTTTTGGTTTATTCCAACATGTTCAAGTAGAATTCATGTTCATTTATATATAATACGGGTGTGAGAACCATGTTCTTTCATGACATACAAAAGAATGACAGAGAGACAATATTTAATATGATTAATATCAACATACATATGCGTGTCTGGTTTACCTTCACTTGACAGTACAAATGTAAGTGTTTGATCATTTTTCCCTGACGTGGTCACCATAGAACTTTCTATATAGACATAACCTCAGACATTGCATGCATTTAATATTTTGTTTTCGTTTTCGTGCATGAACATCGACGGCGGGTGCGGCTAGCCAAACAGGGGATGCTTACTCCTCCCGGGCACTCCACCTCTAGCTTGCTGGGGATCCGTCGAGGCTCAATTTGGTACTCTATTCTGAGTGCTGTTGAGATTATCATCAGGGTCTTCTTCAACTCATTATTTTGTAGAATAGTTCCTTTGTTATATTTGGCACAACCTATTTATTTATAGGATCTTCATGAAGGCTTCCTCCTTGAATCAACAAACGGCAATACTCTTCCAGCATTGACAGTTTTTGCTGAATCAATCCGATATATGAAAGATGTCATGTTAGATCACTGTATGGAGAAAACCATTGGAATTACGATGGAAGACATTGCCTGGGTTGTTACAGTTCCTGCCATTTGGTCAGATCCGGCGAAAAAATTCATGAGACTTGCAGCTGAAAATGTGAGTTCAACTTTGAATTCTGAATGATTAATCAATCACATTATTTACCGAGGATATAATAATTAAATCACATAACGAAATTATGCATGGCACTTTTTGCATTAGCATTAGCAACTTTTCCATGACTTACCAACAGTGAGTATGCGCATCCATGACTGTAACTGTCTAAAGTCTGTATAAAACTAGAACTTTATTCTTTGCCTTGATACTTGATAGCTGAATGACTTCTCAGCAACACTAAACATGGAAACAAAACGCTTATCATAAAAATCTACACATTATCAAACGAAACCAATGGACAATTGATAACTTTTTGCATCTATCTTCCCAGTTTAAAAGAAGATACCGTCAATATTGAGATATAAGTTATACCGCAAAAAATGAGGGGGGGGGGGGGTCCATATGTACGTTTTAATGAGTAATGTCTGTTTTTTCGTAAAGCTTTCCTATGTTTGAATTAAATGGTGGATCATAGAATTTACGTCCATCAACTGACGGTGACTCAGTTGATTATTGTTTTATATTTCTACTTGCGACCGGGTTAGCGCAGTGATAGCGCACTCGCTTCTCACCTCTGGGGTCCCGGGTTCGAATCCAACATTCGGCGAAGGGTCTTATGTGGGAGGGTAAGTGGTTCCCAACCAACCAGTCCTCGTCAGGGATTTTTTCTCTGGGTAGTCCGGTTTCCTCCTGCTCCTTAAACTCCCTCACGCCAACATCTCAGCTTACGTCAGACAATGATATAAATTGTGTACATTGTTTTTAACGTTGTAAAATAAATAAAGTCTAAATCAAAAAGTCTAAATATTTCTACTTTAGGCAGGAATCCAGACAGACAGACTAACCCTGGCGTTGGAACCAGAAGCTGCTGCATTGTACGTTCGTCATATTCCTTTCGAAAGACCAAATGAAAGAATTTTACGTAATCAAAGAAGTGTATCACATACTGCAGACAACCAATGTGCATTCCAGAATAACATGCTAGTCAAAGTAGGTCCCGGTGAAAGATATATGGTTGTTGATGCTGGAGGTAATTATAAGTACAGTATTCTTATTGCCTTAGGTTGTGAATATGATTATCGTCTTCAAATTAAGTGGCATCAATTAAGATCAGATAAATTTGCAGCATAGACCAGACATGCACGTTTCGGGTACTTGAACTTGAATCTGAACATGAATATTTTCTTCGTCCTATATCACGCGAGGCACTGGTCTGTTTCGACAGGTTTTATAACTAATCTTTAACAAGCAGGCGAACGATGGGCTGGAATAGAAATCAAGAATAATGTTGTCTTAGCAAATACAAAATAATTTCAAAAGGGCATTTTGAATGTACGATGCATTATGTTTCAAAATAGTATTACGTGATTTCTATATATAGAAGTGAACATCTACAAAATACCCTATTAGAAGGCTTTATTATTCTTACTTTGATACATTTCCCTTTTATGTTCTCATTACAAATGACTTTATCAGATACCTATACTATATTACAATTTAAAAAAGGGATTGTTGCAATATGCTACCCCCTCCCCCTATCTCCCCTACCCTCTTTCTTCCTCTTCATCTGGGTATCTGAATGCAAAACTTCATTTTTTCAGTCACACCTTCAATGACGAATATGTCTGAGAGACCTAATTTCGTTTTTTATCGCCTATTTCTTATATTCATGGGCGTGTGTATAACATTTTTCCATGGTTGGAGGAGAAGCCTAATTTGTCAGATGTTTAGGGGGACTCTAGTATTTGGTTTTGAAAAATTATACGAGAAAATTCAGAAAGTTAGGCCAATTCCAGTAAGATCCTGAGTTAAGCTTTAGCCCTCAAGATCCAACGATGATATAATATTGAAAAAGAAAGGGAATATAAAAAAAAAATTGCTCACATGTTCCTATAATGTATTTCAAAGGATTTTCATAGTGAATAGATTTACATGCAGAAAAAGAAAACAAATGAAAGATAGCTTTAATTTGTCATTTCTTTAAAACGAAGAACAGATAAAGACAGCCAAAAAGTTAGAAATGATATGTATCAAAATGTAAAACTTTTTTAGTATGTTCATGTATATACAATTGAAATTGAAATAAAGAAAAAAAGATCTGGAGAAAAGGGAAAACAATCGGTAAAAACAAAGACCTGCTATAAATCCCAGCACACTTTCATTATATGAATGGCTCTTGGAATCTCGTAGTAGTGTTATGAAGTTATAACTTGAACTTAACAGTCTCTCGTTTATTTTGACGCCAAAATTTATTGGTCCATCTTACATACATTTATCTATAAGAACAAGACGGAAAACATATGCATGTTTTACGTTACATTATCATAATTTTTTCAGAATGTTTATATAGCTTTGCCAACAGGGAGATAATCCTTACATATAGTTTCAGAGTAATAATCGAAGGGGTAGAGCCACGAAGCCCCTGTAATTTTCCATAAAATTAAACTTTATAAGAAATATTTGATATATCACACAAAATATGATTAATGTTTCCCGCTTTTAATAAAAGGAACACGTCACCAACCGAACCACCATCGGATGTTTTATGACGTCATCCAGTTACGACATTTTTACGTTATTGGCAAAACATGGTAAAAAATGCTCGAAAATGTCTTTTTCGTGAAAAATGTCGATGTGGACACATGTGTCGAGAACATAAAGCTTTATGACAAGAAGATTTAATGATAATCTTTCATTTGTAAATGTTTCATGTTTCTCGATGCATGTGGCCAATTCTAATTTCAAAGTAATATGTAGGTTTTGCTTCACGGAAAATTATCGATTTCGATGTTTTCAAAGGGATAAAAGCTACTGCCCTACTACCACTAAAAATAATCAATCGATTCAAATGTTTAAAAAAAACAGGGCTGATTTGAGGGCTTCGTGACCCTACCCTTTTAATATTGAAAAAAATACAAATATAATTGAGCGGGGAAAACGGTAATAAAAACAGTCAGGGATCACTTTTACATTTTAGGAGGGACTATTGATATTGTAGTACATGAAATGAGAGAGGACGGTAAAATCCGGGAAATATACAAGGCAAATGGTGGAAATTGGGGAGGAACAAGAGTAAACAAAGCTTTTGAAGATTTCTTAGTCGATTTAGTGAGTCCAGAAACCACTAACGACTCCAATCAAAATGTCAATCAAGGAAGAGAAGTATTAAAATCCTTTCGGAAAAACTTTCCTCTTGATGACTTGGAGCTGAAGCGGTCATTCGAACGTAAGAAAGGAGGAATTTATAAATCTATGAAATCAAAAGTCACAATGTCCTTCCCGGTAACTTTAAAGGACACTTTTTACGAACTTTACCCAGACTCTGAAATGAAATTATTCTGCCTTGGTCAGCTTTTGTCACAAGTAAAACATGTGCATGGAAAATTGCAAATTAGTCCGTATATGGCATGCTCATTCTTCAAGGACCCAATAGATAATATTGTAAATCACTTAAGACAAATATTCAACGAACCGCAGGTTGAAGGTGCTGAAAAGATAATTATGGTAGGTGGTTTCTCTGAGTGTCCAATGCTTGTATCGGCTATACGGAATGCATTTCCAGGGAAAAGTATCGTAGTTCCCGAGGAAGATGCAGGTCTTGCAGTATTGAAAGGGGCAGTCATATTTGGCCACGATTCAAAAGTACTCACTGAGCGTGTCAGTAAAACTACATATGGAGTCAGATGCGAAGCTCCTTTCAACAAAGATATACACCCGCAGCAATTCAAATACATAGACCAAGACGGAAACGAATGGTGTCATAACGTATTTGACATCCATTTGAAAGCTGGAGAGGTATCCAGAGTCGGAGAACCATTTTTGAATCAAGAGTATTATCTCAGTCCTTTAGTGAAGGACGGGTCCTTTACTTTCTCAGTATTTGGAACTGAAACCACAGAACCAAAGTTTGTGACCGATCATTGTGTGAGAAAGTTGGGTGAACCTGCATGAATATTCCACCTAAAGATGTCGATTTCAAATCTAAAATAAAGGTATCGTTTTATTCCTCTGGAACTGAACTTGAGGCTGAACTTTTCTATAGAAAAACAGGTCAAAAAGAAAGATCTTTTATCGGATACTTGGACAAGTTATAGAGTTTATGAAATAGACGAAATTGAGTTTTAACTGATCCAGAAGTGAGGAGAAGATGCTCTGTGTCATTTATATGCATTTCTTATTACTATGTTAATGTTATTTCCTTTGTTAATAAATATATATTATACTATTATTTTACCGTCGTAAAATTCATTTTCAGATACAGGTTACACAATGTATCAATGATTTATGAATGAATATACTACGGCTTGACGAACAACCTTATATCTGATCTAAATAAGGATATGCTCTAAATCGTGTTTTTCTTCAAGAAAAGAGGGGATCTCCTACAAGAATCGGTTGCAATACCAACGGCAACACACAAACCCCCCCCCCCCAAGTGAAAACACAGAGAAGATACACACAGCAAGAGACAAGGAACAGCAAACGAGACATCAAACATTTGAACATAAAAGGCAACACATAAACCAACGAGACCCATGGACAATCGGTGCCGACTTAGGACGGCCATCTGCCACGATAGTAACAGATTGTGTTGTTATCCTGGATTACGTGCGCACAACCCTCCCACTTCTCCGGTTACCAAAAGGTATCGAAGAACGCAAAATTGTTGTGTAAAATAACCTCCTCACTGTAAGATGACCATACAAACAAGGCAGCACAACGCATGTGCCCAAGGAACACAGATGGATATATAAATATATATGAAAATAGGGTAGGGGCGTAGGAATTAAAGTCCGTTCTCTATCGGCTTTAGCGAGCTGATGCATGTCATCACCCGAGGATCCGATCGGCTTTCAAAGAGGACAGGTAGTCGGGGCCCTGGTTTGGACAGGGCCCGTCATGGAGTCCTGTCGTCACAGTCTGTCAGAGTGCAAGTCTTAAGGATGCGCTAGTACAAGGTTGTAGATTGGTCCAGTACCATGCCAAGTATCCGTCTGGTGACATTAGGATCATATCCACGTTGTAAAAGGCGTTTGATGATTCTGACGCATTTTCGATGGCAATGCTGTCTGTCTTTGATCCTTCTTATTTTGTTTATTATGTTACCATAGAATGAGGCTGTGAAATACTCAAAGTAATATACTCTGTTGCTTGTATAGGTCCGAACTTTCAAAGATTCTGACTGTAATTTTTGTTATTTTTCCAAAAAGTCTTTACTAGTTTATGAAAGCGGAAGCCTTGGCCTATTTGGTTATTTGTAAATTTCTACTATGAAAATCCAAAACATTAGTACACGCGCTAGCGTACCGGATTAACTGTGATTTGTAAATGCTACATGACGGTAGTCTGTGAACGTCACCGTCAAGCCAGGGGAAATTGTTCATACCGCTCTTTTACCTGTATATTAACACCCCCTGTACAAGGAGAGGTCCATATAAGGTCATTGGACTATAAATCTTAAACCCTCCCCTTTAATTTGTTTACAAACTTTAATAATTTTATGCCACTGGGGCAGGTATTTTACATAAATAATCTTTCTTTGAACTTTCGTGCATATATTATGTTTATGTGAGATTGAGGATATTTTTTTTTTTGATAAATGCAATTTACCGTTATTGATTTCGCCCATCCCCCCTCCATCGGCGGAACAAACTTTGAATTCGCAAGTAAACAGAATCTAAAGAGAAAAGAAAAGTTGCACATGAAGGAGTAAGAGAAAACTATAGGTCCCGGTTCATCCCACTACCTCCTCATTCACTTGAATATGATCCTGATTTATGTTTTAAGTAAAAGTAACCGACCCCCCCCCCCTAAACGAAGGAATACTTGAACAAAAGAAAAAAATAAACAAATGCATGTACCGGTAAGTGAAATTCTATATGAACGAATGTAATCCTGTGTAAAGCAAAAATTCCTGTAACCTCCATTCCGATCCCTTTTCGATCTGAGGCTCGAATTGGGTCCATTTTTCCCCTATGAATTATCTGCATCTTTTCAGAATTTCCTATACCTCCTTGCACCTTTGTATTTTTGTCGGTTTCAATCATCTGCAAATATAGGATTTGGGGATTTCTGAACAAAGCAGTCCATTTCAGTTAAAATAAGGGAAATAAATGATTTTTTTAATAAAAATGTGAAATAATTCTTCTGAAAATGAATTTATTTTAAAATATGTATACTTCGTCTGATCGACTGATGTCAAAGCTGTCGCTGTGTTATTAAATCAAACCGATCGGCCATTGAGGGCAGTACATGTAAATGTATATTGTAAGTCTATACGTTGTCAAATTAGAAAAAAAATTAAAAAAAACTAGTGAAGTTATACACACATCACAAAAGACGATGAAAGAAAATTGAAGACATGTATGTTTGAAATAATTCAGGCGAAAAATGCAAATGTAATAAACATGGTACAAGGCTGTAGAGCGGTCGAGTACCACACCAAGTTCCCTAGTGTGTGATGACGGCAGGACCAAATCAATGGTATAAAAACCGTTTGATGATTCTAACACAATTTCGATAATAATTCCGTCTACATTCTTATTTTGTTTATTATGTCACCATAAAAGGCAGGTTGAGAAATATAAAAAAGTAATATACTCTGTGGCCTGTATGGGTCCGAATTTCAAAAGAAGCTGACAATTTTTTTTTGTTAAATGTCCAGAAAGTCTTATTGGTTTGTGAAAGCCTATTGGTAATTTGTAAATTTATCTTATGAAAATCCAAAACTTCAGTATATGCTCTAACGTACCGGATGAGCTGTGAAATTTAAATACCGTATGGCGGTAATATAGGAACATCATCGTCAAGTCAGAGAAATTTACTGCAAAGAAATTCAAAAAAAATAAACCAGATGGCGCTACTGAAATATTTTTTGGCTGTGTCTAAATTAGGATTTACTATCTGGAACACGTGTCTGGTGCATAATAAACTGGTCTGAATTTTTTTTCTAGAAAGTAGAAATTATTTTCTTATCATAGGCGCTTATTTCTTTTTGCAGTGTTGAGCACTTAAACATGATCCCCGTGACTTGATGTTCCAAGTATAATAATAATTTCTGTCCAGCTCTTTCGCCTGAAAGATGCTTTTGTTTTGCCCTTTATTAATTTGACATCATATACATTATTTTGCTATTTTGGAAACCTGTCTTTTCATATACAAATAACATCGAAATTAAAGGAGGATAACATCCCAGCCATGTTGCTACGTCTTTCGGTATATTTAGGACATCATTTTCACAGATTTTGGTCATATTACTTTCTTTAGATCGAGGATCACTGACGAGGGTTAAATACCCGAAACGTGCATGTCTGGTCCATACTGTAAATTAATCTGCCTGCCTTAAAATGATGCTAATGAGTTTGAAGACGTTAAACATCTCAGCACCATCCATCCAGTTAGTCAACGAAGATCCTGACGACAATATCAAATGCTACTTTGGTCATCGATGTTATTTAAGTCTGCTACTGAACCTATTCTACAGGCAATTTAGAGCCACACACTCTCTGCTAAATAATTGTGCAAATTTTAGTTTAAAAGAGTTAACCAAATGGCGCTACTGATAATTGTTTGACCGTATCTGGAAATCATTTTGACCGGACGTGTCACTGATGCGGATTTACTACCCGAGACACGTGTATGGCGCATGACAATTGATTTGAATTTTTCTTTAAGAAGGTAGAGAGTTGGAACACTTCCATATTATTATCACATTTAATAAAAATTCATCTCTCAAATAAAATCTATGTTCAAATTAGTATTGGAGGGATAATGCTAAGATGTTAACCTTCTTTAATTTCCGTAAGGTTTTTCAGTGAAATGGCAAATTTGCTAAATAGCAAAAAATATATTTATATGATGTCACGTTGATAGAGGACCTAAACAAAGCTTCTTTCAGGCTACAGAGGTAGAAAGAAGTAATTAAGGAGGTTTACATATAAGCATCATCCCTCCAATACTAATTTGAACAAAGATTTTATTTGGATATGCTAAGAATCGACCCTTCGGGAAATTTGGAGCTGCGCACTCTCTGTAAAGTAAATGCAGAAATTTAAATTCTAAAAATAACACCAGAGGCCGCAAGTGAAATTAATTTGGGCTGCTTATGAAAAGCACTTTGGTTGGAAGCTACGGTGCATGAGAGCTATCGCTTCTTCAAATCTTCGCCCTACTGAATATCACAAGTCGAAGAATTGAAGATTTAAATAATGATGCGAAGAATTGAAGTAATGATGCGAAGATTTGAAGTAATGATGCGAATATATTGAAGAAATGATGCGAAGAAACGATTATTTCTTCAAATCGTCGCATCATTTCTTCAAATCTTCGCATCATTACTATAAATATTCAAATCTTCGCACCATTACCTCAAATCTTCGCATCATTACTTCATATCTTCCAATCTTCGCATCATTACTTCAAATCTTCGCATCATTTGAAGATTTAAAATTATAATATGATGATTTAAAGACTTGAAGTAATGATGCGAAGATGTGAATATTTAAAGTAATAATGCAAAGATTTGAAGATTTAAAGTAATGATGCGAAGATTTAATTAAAGATTAAAAGTAATGATGCGAAGATTTAAAGATTTGAAGTAATGATTTGAAGATTGAAGTAATGATGCGAAGATTTGTAGATTCAAAGTAATGATGCGAAGATTTGAATATTAAAAGTCATGATGCAAAGATTTGAAGTCATGATGCGAAGATTTGAAGATTTAAAGTAATGATGCGAAGATTTGAAGTAATTATGCGAAGATTTAAAGAATTGAAGAAATGATGCAAAGATTTAAAGATTTGAAGAAATGCTGAAAAGATGTGAAAAAATGATGCGAAGATTTGAAGAAATGATCGTTTCTTTGCATCATTTCTTCAAATCTTTGCATCATTACTTCAATTCTTCGCATCATTACTTCAATTCTTCGCATCATTACTTCAGTTCTTCGACTGGTCATATATAGTAGGGCGAAAATTTGAAGAAGCGCAAACAAGTACAGGAAAAGACCAAGGAACACCAAATCACATAGAAACGTCACACTCAAAAGACTACACATAAACCAAAGATACCAATGGGCAGTCGGTGCCGACTTAGAGCTATCTGTCACAAAAGTAGAAGATGTTGTTGTTATCCTGGATTACGCGCGCACAACCCTACCACTTTTCCGATTACCCAGAGGTCTTAAAGTATTCAATGGTGGTGTAGAATAGCATCCTCTTTGTAAGATGACCAAACAAACAGACAACATTAAGAAGAGGCCAAAAGCAATGTAAATGCATATAAAAGACAGAATGCGTATGAAATTCAGTCCCTGCAATAGCTTAGCGAATGATAACTATGTTAAGCTGGAAATAATAAGCGACGTACATGTATGAGAAAGAAAAACATACGTACCCTCTCATCGAAGCGGATGTTTATACCTTCTTTATAACAATCTAACAATATTACGTTTAGTATTTAGGCCCCCTGATATAAGAAAAGTAATATGAAGAAATTGTATTGGCTTGAAAATTTCTATTTTCTATTTTGTCAATCACATCCCCTGATTTTTTTTAATAAAATGTATTGTATTACATGACGATAATTCAACACATGCATTTAATCACACTGCCAATCTCACAATACAGGTTATAAGCGGGCCAGTCAAACCTTTTTATGAAATATATGTTGACACAGTTATGCAAAAGACAAGGAATGTTGATAAATAGAACTCCTTAGATCAAAATATCATTGACAAAGTTTTCAACGATTTTGATTTTAATGAAACTGAAATATGATGTAAAAGTAATATATGCTTTTTTAAATGTTGAAACAAATTACATTCACTTTCCTCTAAATTGTCGATTCTGCAAAACATTTTATACTTATTTATTTTGCATGCAACATAAGATATGATATTATTCAACATATATTTTATCATTTGATTCTTAATAAAAGCCTACCACAACATTTCTCAATGATATATCAAATGTAATTACTAAATTCAATCGTTTCTAGATTTTAACAATATTTTTACAATAGAAAATAAGATGCTAAGAATTTTCTATTTCTGTTAAACAAATAATACAATGTTTGTCTATATTTTTCCATTGGGTTAGATACAAATTATGAGCAAGAAGATAAATTGTAAGTCTGAAATTAAAATCTGCAACATTTCTGTCAAAAATCTCTTTTATTTTACCCCTGTGTATTTTTTCCAAGATCCAAACTCTCTTGAAAAAAAATGTTTGATATGATGGTTTTATTAATAAACATTCAAGAAGTACCTAGCAGTTATTCAGTCCCAAAGTCGAGAAGGCAAGGCAATATCATTGGAATTCCTATGGAACGGTTGCGAACCTCGGAATGAATTACAACCCGAAATGAGACCAGGTGCCCGGGAAGAGTCAACATCTCCTGATTGCATGCAACACCCATCACAACAGCTCCATGGAAACTTCGGTGATTGTTTCGATGTACATATTGATGTACAGATCAGCTAATTAGTTCTTGTTTGGTGATGTTGACAGTCGTTCAATCACAATCCATTATGTCACTGATCATTCTGGAAAGAGGGATCTGATATGCTTTTATTATATCCCCGTAACGATCGAAGAACTTCCTCAATGATGATTACAACCGTTGTGCAATATAACATAAAAATATTACATTAAAGATAGATCTTTTATGTAAAGAATACTTCCAGTTATATCCAATTTTTAAAGAATAGTGTTATGGGTCAGAATACCCCAAAACGCCAGCAAAAATCAGACAAAGACAGAATATGAATTTACAAGTTTAATTATGTACAAAATATATATATTTCAAATGATTACAACTTACAATACAATGTCCGGATCAAAGTGTCCGTTACGGTCCACAAAGTCTATCGAATTGATGGTTTCCGGTAATCACAAACGTTCTCGAAAGATCGGTGTCCAAACGTTGTCAAATGGATTAAAGTCTCAACAAATAAAGTGTCCCAGTATATCAGAATAGATGAATGAATCGTGTCTACGAATGTGTACGAATGCCCCTCAACACAGTTCCTCAGAGGTATATATACTTAATACAAATGAATTTACCAGAAGCTTCTAGAACAATGACTCATTACAAATGATTAACAATAGAGTAAATTCTAGAAAACACAGTCATGTGATGATAATGATGTAACGAAGAACATACTGGAATATTCTCTAATGAGATAAACATGACATAGTAAAATCTAGAAAGAATTATTATGAAATCATTAAATAACATGACTAAGTACATGTGTACCTACACATAAAGTAAAACTAAAATAATACATGACCCACAACACCTCCCCCCTTAAAAAAAGTTTGAATGTCAATGAAAACTTAGGTGGTAAATTCTTCAAAAAATCACTCATGAAACTCTCGATAGTGCATCTGCAATCACATTGTCTTTGCCCTTGATATGGTTAATAATGATATTGTACTCTTGCAACAATAAACTCCACCTTGTAAGTCTTTGATTCTTGTTTGACATTTTGTGCAAAAATGTGAGAGGGTTGTGGTCAGTATACACAAGAATGGGATGTAAAGTAACATTCAAATAAACATCAAAATGTTGTAAAGCTAACAATAATGCAAGACACTCTTTTTCAATAGTAGAGTAATTCTTTTGACATTTTGTCAATTTCTTTGAAAAATAACAAACAACTCTATCTACACCATCATCATTTTCTTGAAACAAAGCAGCCCCGATTCCTACGTCACTGGCATCAACAGTAAGCTTAAATTGCTTATCAAAATTTGGAGCTGACAGGACAGGACTTTTCATAAGAACACATTTGATTTTCTTAAAAGATTCGTCACAGTCATTGGTCCATGCAAAATTCACTCTCTTTTGTAACAGATTGGTAAGTGGACCAACAACTGACGAGAAATTTGGACAAAATTTTCTGTAAAATCCTGCCATTCCTAAAAATCTCATTATCTCTTTCTTATTGGTAGGAATCGGGAACTTTGAAATAGCTTCCACCTTGGCCATGATAGGAGTAACAAAACCTTGACCTACTTTGTGACCCAAATATTCTACAGTCGCATGACAAAATTCACTTTTCGCAAGGTTCACTGTGAGGTTTGCTTTCGCCAGTATGTCGAAGAAGGTACGCATGATTCGGAGATGATCATCCCAGGTGTCGCTGTAGATGATGACGTCATCGATGTACGCCTCGCATCCTTCGAGATGATTTAGGAGCGAATGAATCATCCTCTGGAATGTGGCTGGTGCGTTTTTCATACCAAAGGGCATTACTTTATATTGGTATAGCCCATCTGGAGTCGCAAATGCCGATATTTCTCTGGCTCTCTCGGTAAGCGGGACCTGCCAATAGCCTTTAAGCAAGTCAAATTTACTGACAAATTTTGCACTGCCAATTTTATCTATACAGTCATCGATTCGTGGGATCGGATAAGAGTCAGTTTTGGTGACTGAATTGACTTTTCTAAAGTCCGTACACAATCGGTAAGTTCCGTCTGGCTTCGGAACAAGAATACATGGGGAACTCCAATCACTATTGCTGGGTTCAATAATGTCATTTTCAAGCATGTATTGAATTTCTTTCCGCATGTATTGAAGCTTTATCGGGTTTAACCGATAGGGATGCTGTTTGATAGGTGACGCATCACCTACAATGACATCATGATGAGACGCATTCGTCTTTTTTGGAACGTCCGGAAAGATGGTTGTATATTCCCGAATTAATTGGTGCACTTCCTCTTTTTGATGCACGGTCAAATGTCCGAGTTTCACTTCCGGATTTGTCAGAATTTCAGAATTTTTCAAACGGACACTTTGAGCAAAGTCTTTTTCGACAGTCTCTTCATTACATTCAGGTTCAACACAATTTTCTAATGTATTTAAATTGGCCAAAGTGGAAACTGGTTTTACAGAATTTCGGTCACTTCTATCAAAATACTCTTTCAACATGTTAACATGACACACTCTTTTTTCTTTTCGCCGACCTGGTGTCTTAACCACATAGTTAACATCACTAATTTTACTCTCAATCTCATAAGGACCGAAATATCTAGCTTGCAAAGGATGACCAGGGATAGGCAAAAATACAAGAACTTTATCGCCTGGTTTAAAAACTCTGTTTCTAGCATCTTTGTCATACCATGTTTTCATTTTCATTTGTGATGTTTTGAGATTTTCTTGTGCCAATTTGCAAGCATTATGTAACTTCTCTTTGAAATTAGACACGTAGTCTAAGAGATTCAAATCGCTAGTCTCAGTCAACCATTTTTCCTTCAACAACTTCAATGGCCCTCTGACCGTATGCCCAAAAACTAGCTCAAAGGGACTGAACCCCAGGGACTCCTGAACCGCTTCTCGTGCCGCAAACAACACGAGGTGAACCCCTTCATCCCAGTCTTTTCCATACTGGTGACAATATGTTTTCATCATAGTTTTAAGGGTTTGATGAAAACGTTCAAGTGCCCCCTGGGACTCAGGATGATACGCAGAAGACTTATACTGCCTGATACCTAGCTCATGCATAACCTGCTGAAACAACCCTGACATAAAATTCGAACCCTGATCTGACTGAATAGCCTTGGGAGCACCCACGAAACTGAAAAACTTTTTAAGGGCCTTAACTATGGTCTTTGCCTTAATATTCCTAAGAGGTATGGCTTCAGGAAACCTAGTCGAAGTACACATAATTGTCAGTAAGTACTGATTCCCTGACCTAGTCCTAGGCAAAGGACCTACACAATCAACTAACACCCTACTAAAAGGTTCCTCAAAGGCTGGAATGGGTTGGAGGGGAGCATGTGGTATAACTTGATTGGGTTTACCTATCATCTGACAACTATGACAAGACTTACAAAACTCAGACACATCTTTTCTCAACTTAGGCCAGTAAAAGTGACTTAAAATCCTATTATAAGTCTTATTGACACCTAAATGACCTGCCATGGGTGTGTCGTGAGCTAAACTCATGATGTCCCCGCGATACGCTACTGGAACCACTATCTGGTGAACGACCCGCCACACTTCATTAGGGGGTGCATCGGGTGGTCTCCATTTCCGCATGAGGATGCCATCTTGTATGTAGAAGCACTCTCCGACTTTGTCCGCTTCTTCTTGGGGAAGGGCCCTCTTGCTTAGTCGGATGATCTCCGGATCTTTAGTTTGCTCGGAGAGGAGCTGCTCACGGCTTAAGGCATCTGTATCTCTGTCTAATGGCGGATGGTAATCATCACCAGGTACCGTCGGAGACTTGTCAACATGAAGTGGTACTGACGTCTCATGTACGCTGTCATCAATGGTAGACATGAATGTGTCAGAAAGGTCTATATTTTCGGAGGGATGGTCCTCTTTAAGTGCAGAAGTACTCTCAGCCTCTTTCAGTCTGTTCCTGGCCATCGCCCTGGTAACAGCGCAGGCTGGATACAAGTCGTCGTCTTCATCATCGGACACGACATCGGACGTGATTTTCTCACAAACAATCGGATCGGCTACAACTTTGCCGCCAGCTAAATCGTTGCCAAGCAACAAGGAAACGCCTTGAACGGGAAGAGTAGGTCGAACACCTACGATAACAGGTCCAGTAATTAAGTCTGACTTCAAATAAATTTTATGAAGGGGAACATCAATGACGCCTAGCTCCACACCCTGTAATAAAACTGACCTACCAGTAAAAGTGTGCTCAGACAAAGGCAATGAACCCTCTAACAATAAAGTCTGGGCAGCACCAGTATCTCTCAAAATCTGAACAGGCAACGCTTCGCTAGAATCACTGAGTGAAACAAATCCCTGTGACAAAAAGGGCTTATAATGATCCTCCACAAAATCATCAGAACTGGACTTAGAACCCTGAATCTCAGGAGTGTCAGAACAAATCGAATCTAAGGCTTTCCTATCATTTCTAACAGACGCACAGGCCTGTGACTTAAGTTCTTTTTTCTTCTTAAGCTTCAAACACTCACCAATAACATGACCTTTTTTCTTACAATAATTGCATGTAGGAAGCGATCCCACCCCTGGGGATGCCTCAGAACGCTCGGACCTAGGTCCGGACGTAGAACCACCTTGAGATGGTGACTGGGAACTAATGGACGACTGAGACTCTTGTAAATTTTTCTTTGGAACATCTGACGTTTTTGCGCTATCGCTAGATTGAGTTTTGGACACGAAATTTTTCTTATGAGTGAGAGCATACGTATCAGACAAAACAGCGGCTTCTTCAAGAGTTTTAACATTTTTGTCTTCCAAATGAGTTCTTAAATCTTGATGTACACACTCTTTGAACTCTTCTATCAGAATTATTTGACGTAAATTGTCAAATGAATTGGGAATTTCCTTAGATCGAAACCACTGATCAAATAAATCTTCTTTTTCTCGAGCGAATTCAACATATGTTTGATTTTCAAACTTTTTGTACTTTCTAAACTTTTGTCTGTACGCCTCAGGTACTAACTGATATGCTCTCAAAATCGTGTCCTTGACCTTGTCATAGTCTGAACTCTCAGCAATACTGAGCGCCGAGTACACTTCAGCCGCTTTGCCAATAAGTACGCTTTGTAATAAAGTTGGCCAAAAGTCGCGTGGCCACTTCAGATTGGCCGCGATTTTCTCAAAATGTGGAAAATATTTGTCCACGGACTTTTCTTGAAATTTTGGTACTAATCGGATGTTTTTGGCGGCGTCGAATTCAGACTTGACAGGCGAAGGAACAGGATTTTCCTTAGCACTTTTCTCTAATTTTAACTTTTCTAGCTCAAACTGAAGTTCTCTCTCGTGCATACGTTCCTGTTTCTCTCGTTCAAATTGTCTTTCTTTTTCTTCTTTTTCAAATTGTCTTTCTTTTTCTTCTTTTTCAAATTGTAATTGTATTTTCATTTTCTCTAATTCAAACTCATATTTTGACATTTTGGTTTCGCTTGAAACAGGTTCAACAGGAAAATCGTATGACGAAAAGATTTCCTCAGCTAAAAGCTCTTTAGCCACAATATTTCTAATTTCTTGTTTTCTCATAGAAGATTTTACATCTAATTTCAAGTGAAGACCTAAACCAATCAAATCATCTTTTTTCAGTGATTCGAACTCATCTACAGTCGGCGATTTCAAAAATTCAGTGACCGAAAATACCATGATTGATTTCTGCTGGCAAAAGTTTTGAGAATTTTCCTTTTTTCAAAAAACGAACTTTACGTAAAGTGCAAATATGCAGAGATTACTATCCCGGACGAGCCCCCAATTCTGTTATGGGTCAGAATACCCCAAAACGCCAGCAAAAATCAGACAAAGACAGAATATGAATTTACAAGTTTAATTATGTACAAAATATATATATTTCAAATGATTACAACTTACAATACAATGTCCGGATCAAAGTGTCCGTTACGGTCCACAAAGTCTATCGAATTGATGGTTTCCGGTAATCACAAACGTTCTCGAAAGATCGGTGTCCAAACGTTGTCAAATGGATTAAAGTCTCAACAAATAAAGTGTCCCAGTATATCAGAATAGATGAATGAATCGTGTCTACGAATGTGTACGAATGCCCCTCAACACAGTTCCTCAGAGGTATATATACTTAATACAAATGAATTTACCAGAAGCTTCTAGAACAATGACTCATTACAAATGATTAACAATAGAGTAAATTCTAGAAATCACAGTCATGTGATGATAATGATGTAACGAAGAACATACTGGAATATTCTCTAATGAGATAAACATGACATAGTAAAATCTAGAAAGAATTATTATGAAATCATTAAATAACATGACTAAGTACATGTGTACCTACACATAAAGTAAAACTAAAATAATACATGACCCACAACAATAGTGTGTTATCCATATGTGTCAGTTTTACCACAGTGACTATTATTAACATTAATACTATTCCATAGTGGCTCTTGTAAAATATTTTCTTTATTTTGTTAACTAATTTCTAAAATCTTTTTACATTTATTGAATTTGATAATTACTTCTTTGTAAACCATGGACAATCTTTTTATCATTTCAAAATTCTTTATTATGGTTTCATTTGTTTTTATAGCATATTCATAATCTATTTTAAATTTTCTTTAAGATAGCTATTAACTGTTTACTGACGAGGGTTTAGTACCCGAAACGTGCATGTCTGGTCCATGCTGAAAATTTATCAGGTTTTAAATGATGCTATTTAATTTAAAGAGTTTAACATTATATGTATAATCGTCTTACTCATTATCAAATTTGATTACAGAGATTTTGTTTTGTTTTGTTTTAAGATGATCCAACCCTATCACACCCATCTCTACAGAGTCGATTAATCTATTTGTTTTTAGTTCTGTCTAGCATTCCATTTAAAATTAAAGATAAGTTTATTAATCATTTTGATGCAATTTTATCTGGTAATGGCAAGACTGAAACAACATAAAGTAATTCTGATGCTGCTAGAGTGTTTATCATACAACATTACCAAAACGTTTTAGTTTTCTTATTTTCTATGCCTCAAATAATTTATTTTGCATATTATCATACATATCCATTATCATATATATTCTTGTTATAACATTGTTGATTGTAATGACCTAAATACATTCCAATGCATTTAACCATTTGTTAGTTTACTTTTATACTTTCAAAGATCCCATAAGGATGCATTCTGTTTTTTCTATGTTTATTTTGGAACCAGCAAATGACCAAATTCGTTTACAGGTTCAGTTACAATTTCTCAAAACTTTTCATCACTTACTACAACAGTCAAATCATCTGATTGATGAATATTTTCTATTTCAAAATTACAATTGTTAAGTTCAATCCCTTTAATTTCATGTTATTTTTCAGTCTCAATGATACGACTTCTGCCAAAAAAAAGGGTATAAAAATGAGATAAAATTTAAAAGACAAAAAGAAGTTTACATCATTTCTATCTAAAACAGTTTCACAATAGCTTACCACCTGATCAGTTGTCGCCTTTTCATTTGATATTTGTTTTCTATTGGTGTAATCATTTTGTTCTCACGAGTTAAAAAGTTGTGGGAATAATATGAGTGACAAACTAGAATGAACACAAAAAATCTTGCGCACGAGTAAGTAAACCAAGCGCATGAGTTATTAAGTCGTGTGCGTTAGTTCCTTAGTCGTGCGCAGAAGTTACATTAATGCACACAAACGTTTTTATGAGTTACTTAGTTGTGCACACGAGTCACAAAGTCCCACCAAAGAGTTGGTAAGTCAATCGCATGATATTATATCTATCAACCATATGCTGTCATGTGGGATGAAAAAACCCCACCCTCGGGGTCTGGTTTCTGGTCAGGGAACGATCCTTGCCGAATTCCCTGACCAAAAACCGGACCCCGAGAGTGGACTTTTCTTATCCCACATGACAAACATATGGTTGATCGTTTTTGTCCCATTTCTAGGGGCCTTTCTTGAAAATCCATGAAATCCTGAAATCGTCAACTTTATCGAATTCGAAATATAAAGGAATATTCGTTTTCAGCGCCCTCTAAAAATAAACCGTAGTATTTGGCCTTAATTGGTTTAATAAGGATTAGAAGAGCTTTAAAACGACGTTTTCTGACGTCACAATGGATATAAACGACACCACAATATACATACGGCCTATACGACCGACGTCAAAAGTCACAAGAGGGCATGTGGGATACAGTGACCCTAAATGACGCGTCGCAAACATGGGGCCAAATGGGATATTTTTTTCACTACGTCCCTTCGATGTTTCCGTAGGTGTGCACAAAGATTGAAAAAAGTCCATTCTGGTGTAGGGAAAAACATAAATAAAATTTATTTATTTTACAACGTTTAACAAACGAGCTACACAACTTATATCAATGTCTCCCGTTGGCTCAGATGTTGGCTAGAGGAAACCTGAGTATCTGGAGAACCCACCCCCTGCCGAGGCATGGGTGGGGGAGCACCTAACCTCCTACATAAGACCTTTTGCCGATTCAGGGTTTCAACCTTTGAGGTAAAAAGCGATCGCACTACCACTGTGCTAACCCGGTCACAAAAACATATATATATGTACAATTCATTTAAATCCATTTTTCAAAATTGCTTATTGTCGACAACAAATCAATAATTTACTCCTAAACATTCATGAATTTTCCCATAATTATCCATATTTTTCTGACAAGCTAACAAGACATGTATTTATGTAAACGCATAAGGCGTGCATCTCGTCACATAATATCACGAATAATTGTAAAACACTCTATAAGTTGATTTTCTACCATAGTGAGGAATACTTTAAGAAAATTCAAATCGGAATGAAAATCTGACAATGAAGGAGCACTCGAATACGGGAAAATACAAAATCAAATAACCAAAACAATGAGCAAAAATGATCCCTGATAGAGATGACAAAAGGTACTCAGGGAAAATAAGGATATCCTGTTTAAACATATTTTATTTCAATAAGCAAAACAGAATTGGACATATTAGTTCTGAGAAATTTGTTTTTGCCCTCTCTATGTGTGCTATATCCTGCTTAGCATGGTCGTCGCCGTGATCGACGCTTATGGACAGTGCAGTATAACAGACGCTGTAGCTCCGTTGAGCATTGAACAATTAAGCTTAAACAAAGTTACCTATATGAGGATAAAATCATCCGTTTTCCTTTGTTTCCAAGAAGGATGGTATTTTTCAGTTTGTTTGCAAGCGTATGATTGCATTTTAAGACAATAAGTAACAATAGTACTTGTTGCATGGTCTACGTTGTAGACGGTAATTTACACCTTTCCAGACGGTGCAATATTTTTCATTGTGAAGCAATGATTGAATTAATGATTGAACTAATCATTGAATGATCAACTGAGCCGTTAACTGTCCTTAACTGACCTGACGTCCGTTGCCTCCCTTTAAAAAAGTAAACGAATGTTCTCCATAACTAAAATTGTTTTCATAGGGAAAAGAACTCCAGCGATTGAAGGTTTGAACTACTATTTTAAATGTCACGGGCGGATCTAGATTTTTTCCAGGAGGCGGGTCCAGGCCATTAGTTGAAGGGGTCCAGGCTTTGATTTTGAAAGAAAACGGGACTAAATCATTTTTTTGCAAATTCCAGCGGGGGTTGGGGGAGGGGGGAGTTGGCCGGGGGAGGTGGTGATACCTGATTCCATGTCCACTCTAGATCCATGCGTTTTAAAATGTTTCAATATGCGTAGGATCCACTACCAACGAAACCAGACAATACTCGTAAGATTTCGATTGAATAATGTAACTCTTACGATTTCGATTCATAATGTACTACTGACTGGTACCCTTGAATAGTTTTGAACAGAAATAAATATATAATAATAGCGGAATATTAGCGTAGTTTTGAATATTTATGGGAAAACTTGTACAGGGGAATCCTAAACCGCAACTCCTAAAATCCGCACTCTATTTGGTCTGTTTACTTTGAAAAAGTGAAATGTCAATTTCCTTTTTGTTTTTTTCCATTACTTTTCTCTCATTTAATTCATTGACTGGACAAAATTCTTTTAATTTCCCCTCCGTTTTTTCCTTGAAATGAACTTTTAAAATGCATAAAATTCTCATCTATTTACTGACCATGAGTAGTTTTCTCATATTTGGAATGGCGACTTATAATTAGTCAATCATCTGTGATAATTGTTTGATTGCCTAACAATTGCCGTGCAACATGTGGGTTATTCAACTGCTGATCGGGCTACGCCCACGGAGACAGTAGAATAATCCTTACTTGTACAATCTATGAATGCCAACATAGAGACACTAGGCAGGCATTGAACCAAATTGTTGGACTTTTGGTGCTCCTATAAGAAACATTACGTTTCATCAACGCCATTTGCCTAATATGGTTAAAAAAGGTATGCCATATTTCGATTTTCTGCACTTGTGTGTACGAATAAGTCAGCTTAAGCTTACACCAGCGGGCAAAATGGCTAGAGTCGGTCGCGTAGAATGCAAATTGTTGCTCTCCAAGTCTACTCCTGGCTCTCTCTACAGTGTCCTCAGGGCTGAAGATGTGAAAATCCGGAGCTGTATACAACGGGACGCTGACTGATCCATCTAGAGGGAAAATTTTATGTTGTTTTTTTATGGTGCGATATTCAAAAGGACCACAAAATGCATAATGGGCTATCGTCAGTTCAATCTTCTTTTGATGATTAGTCTTGGTGTTTTCATGTACTTCCATCACAATAGCATCATGATTTAACATCCAGTATGAAAAAGAAATAATGTCACCTTTTTTTATGTCTCTCCTCTTTGTTACAGGCTTTTTTTCTACCGCCAAAAGCCTGTCATTTCTATCATAGCATAATTTACATATTAATTTTCTGTCAAAGGCCAACTGATTACGCGATTTCTCGTCTCCAAGACAAAAGAAGAGACGAGTAAAAAGCATTTTCAAAGTCATTCCCAGTTTTTTAATTTGCAAACTGAATCGCTCATTCGTAACACAGTACGTCGCAAAATGTTCACAATTGTTTTCCAAAAGGTTGTATCTAAAGGATTGGTTTTTAAGTTCTCTTTTGGCTATGCTAATAGTAATGCCGGCACAGTGAGGTGCGTTGATATACTTGACTACCCTGACATTGGATTTTTTCAAGTCAAAACATTGATCAGTTTGACTTATTTTTGCTTTACCCCCACATAATTTTGATAAACCAGTGGATACTCCCAATATGTTGTTAGTTGCATGAATTAGAGTAAGCTTTGCCTTGTTCACGTTAGAAACGTCCGTTTCATCAGGTGCAACCTCTATGACAATAGCATGGTGATCATATAAAAAACCAGCGATAATGATATGATCTCCAATATTTACTTCATCTCTTCCGAAGACCCGGTACGGTTTTACACATTCAATACAAAATGGTGAATAATGAGTATCTGATCCATCTGTTTCCGTTTCATCTGGAGACACAGGATTGCTCAAGTGCCCTGAACCCTCCGACACTAACCTAGACTGGTAGTAATAATCTCGAAGTGTTGGTGTAATCAGTTGTTCAAAGGGAATTTTGATTCTAAGCAATGTTTGCCCTTTACGTAAGGTCATTGCTGAAGGGGGTCTCTGGAGCAAACCAGGATTTAAAGGTTCTCTTGCTTGATAGGCGATACCTTCGCCTTGCCAATTTTCACTGCTCTCCGCCATTGCAATCTTTAATATTCACTTTTTTCATTCCGTAGAAGAAATGCATATCAAGAGGTTTAGATATCTGAAATAAAAAGAAATCGTTCAATTTAACCATGAAAGTAATAAAAATTACAGAAGTACCCATATGTAATTCAGTCTCATAGTCGAGAAGGCAAGATACATTATTCATTTAGCAACACAATGTTCATGAGATGACTAGTGAAACCATAGACATACATAATCAGTGGATCCATACTCTACACATTTGCAATTCGTGGTACTAGCACTTGATTAAGTTAGATTTTTTTACGTTATGATATTCACTCAAAATCAAAATTGGAACCTAGGAGTAATCTACCAAAGGTGTAGTGTTATGATATAAGACTTCGACCTTGTTATTTTGGAAGAAAGGGGATCTTGGTTGTAGCACCCACAGCAAAACACCAAAACATCCCACGCAAAAACACTGAGCAGACACGCACAGAAAGAGACGCAAAAGTGACAATTAACAGCAAACCACATCATAGAAACATCGAACACAAAAGATCATACATAAACCAAAGAGACCAATGGGCAATCGGTGCCGACTTAGGACGGCCATCTGCTACACAGGTAAGTAGCAGATCAGGTGTGGTAATCCCGATTTGGAGTGGGGTCGAAGTCTAATCTATTCCCAATACTGCGATTGATCGTCTACCGAAAGGACGGCTTTTGAGTTACACAGTGAGAAAAAAAACTCCTCGTGCATACCTGTTTTTATGATGTAAATAAACATTGCATGTGTACATCAAACCATTTATCAGGTAAATAAGTTGCAACAACTCGCATGTATAACCTTCTTAACAACGGCAGAACTTCAAATATTCAACTGTTGTTTTGGGTTTTCCTTTTCTAAGAACGAAAACCTTTATTGAGATAGCGATCATTAACAACTGTAGCAGGCAATAATTTATCTTAGATTTTCCTCCCCGAATTTCCCTGTTTTGTGGACGTCGTTAGAAGCACCGGAGAAAATCAAACTACCGATATGACCCTATAGTTACCATAGGCTACCAAAAGTTAAGGGTTCTAGAGAGCTATTGTCATAGCGTTTCGTCCGTCGTCCTTCCGTAGGTTCGTCTATAGTCTGTAAACTTTCCATTTCGACTTAATTTCCAAAACTGCTTGGAGGATTTTGATGAAACAGTGTCTGCATGAAGTACTATAGGTCCTCTACATGTACCAAGTTTTCGGCCCAAACTCTTTTGGGATGGATCCAGGGCGGTTTCAGACAAGTCTCAGAGAGTAGCCCTCTTCAGAATCTTCTCGAATGCATGGATTGAAAATCTAATGGCATCCGAGTGATCATGAATGATATTTTATTCAAGTTTGTTCATTTGATTAAAATCCGATAACTTATTTTTGACGCGGTTTTTTTTTTTTTTACTTTTTCGACTAACTTATTTTAATGCAAAAACTGAGATTTCCTTTATTCTTCTTTATCCTTGGCAAAATCTACTTCATTTTAGCCAAAATAAACGAGAGGAATGCTTATCCGATAGATTGCTGGCTTTTCTTTTTGTGCCGCATGCGAAGCATAGCGACACTTAGAGATCACTTTGTCCGTTGTCCGCCTGACTGTTTGTCCGTCTGTCTGTCCGTCTGTCTGTCACACTCGGGTGTCATACCCAATAACTTTAAAATTGTGAGTGATAGGGCTTTGATATTTCACATGAGTATTCCTTGTAACAAGACCTTTCTACAGATACCATAATTTTTGGCCTCGTGGTCTTGACCTAGATATTTGATCTACTTTCAAAAATATTATGATTGGCTATATCTTTTGATTGGTAAGTGATAGGGCTTTGTTATTTCACTTGTGTGTTCCTTATGAAAAGACCTTTGTAAACATTCATAATGTTTTACCTAGTAACCTTTCCCTAGATATTTGATCTATTTTCAATTGAAAGAATAATCCGCTTCGCAGGCGACACAATCATTCCTTGGATTGCTATTTTTTTATTTTAAATGCCCTTTTTACTGCAAAAAGGGAAGGGGTTGGTCCTTTCTAACTTCTCTTATATTGCTCATATACTGTTTTGTATGATATTTGTCATCAGAAATGTACTAGTAACCGTGAAAGAATTTTGTCGTAATATCAACTTATGGACATTTTAATGATTTTCTAAAACATGTATTATAGGTATGTTTTCCGTGCAAAATGGACCCATAGATAGCGTGTTATAATCCCTGCAGGACCAAAGAATTTATTCCATCTTTTTTCATTTCTTTTTTCCATTTCTGAGCTTCTAATGCATTTTCAAATTATCCTAATAATTTCAATTTTATTCTTTTAATAGATGTTTTTCCACTTCAACATTTTTATTTTCAATATCTTTACCCTAAGGTAATATTGATATACTTGTAATTGTATCCTAGTAGAATTTTATAAATGAATGCTTTGTGTAGATGTTTTACATAAAGAATTTGGATTTTTAAATTTACTATCATTCTTTTTAGCTGGAATTTCTGCAATCAAAGCATGAGATTTGAACCATTGTCAACCGACTCTACGGTTTATCGTTACGGCCATAATGACGAGCTATGCCATCTTTTATCACCATATGTTTCAAAAGGCTCACGATAAACATTATACAGGTATAAATCCCATTTGTTCAATTATAATTTCAATTGTTCTCAGGGGATCGATCCTGGGCCTCTTGTAATAGTAAGATATGTTCTAGAAACCCAACGCATTTTCTCAACCTAGCTCCGTGACTTCAAATTGATTTGAAAATATAGACTTCAACTAAACTTGTTATCTTGAAAGAACGGCAAATCTTTTTAAGCAAAACATGTGTCCGTCAGGGACACATGGAATATCACAGAATATTATGCAACGAGCAATGCGATGGAAATGTTTGCCTTGATGACGAATGCAGAATTGCCAAATTTTAGCTCGCCAAATTTTAAACTAACCAAATTTTCCAATTATAACAGTGGGATTGTATTCACCTAGAGATATGTAACTGTATGAAACACTGTACGTTAATCCTAGCTGACCTTATCATAAGCAGCTATATAGTGTCTTTCTGGAGATTCTTTTGAAATTCTTTTGTTTAAAATTGTAACATGACACCCCTCAATAGAAGCAATTCATAAGTATGACGTAATAACAATAATACTTGAAATAATATCCAAGATCAAATATTCCTTGACAAAAGACAGTTGCTTGATGTTTTCATAGTGTATCGTCATGATTGAGTAATAGCGTGATGACATAACATATTCCAGGTAATTGAAGATACATATGACGTTATAACAGTTATTTGATGATATCCAAAGTGTATTGTCAAGTTTGATTTATACGTGTAATTAATTTGATATCCATGGGAATGGAGTGGGATTTAAATCATCATCATGATTGAGTCATACTGAGTCATATTGAATGATGACATAACAACAGCCTATCTGAAATCATTTTCCAGGTATTTTAATGGTGAGTGATATCACTCATGGTGCATCGTAGTATCTGTATCGTGGAGGTAATGAATGAGAAAACTTGTTGTTCCCACAGTAACCGAATAGGTTTAAATGTCTTGGGGGACCGTGACCATGAGTAGTCTCAAATACTACAAGGGGTATTCGTAATCAGTCAGGTAAAACTGCAAGAGTCGTATTGATGCAGATAGGGTTGAAAGGGATGAAGTAAAGGATCTTGATACCTTAAATCGGGTCTGTACCGTTCTGATGAAAGTCAACTGTGCATTAACGAAATGCGCGGCGCTCCCCCCATCCCCCTTGATTTGGGGGAAGGGGAAGGGGTAGATATATAATTAACTTATGATATCAATTTAAAAATTGTAGGAAATAATATCAAATTGACGTAAATTATGTTTGTTGACCTTGATTGCTCTAATGACTTTAAACCACTCAAATTCCATTCGTGTTCATTTACCGCGAAGCTCCTTTTGTGCTGCATTTCTAAAGATTTAAAGGGACCAAAAAAGACTGATGTAATTGGACATATATCTAAAAGATATGATGACGGGGTATTTTAATTATCGTGTTTCAACAGGTACGAATAGTAAACAACTATACACTGCAATTTATACTTGTGACAACACGATTGTATGCACTCCGTATTTGATCAGGTCAAATAAGATACATGTCATTAAATGATAACAACACTGGTATATGTAATGATTGATATTTAATTGTCTTCATACATTTTCATTGAAAAAACATCAAGGTCGTTTTTATAATCATGTAAAATTTGAGTTATGGCTTCTTCTATGGTCATGCCATTCAAATTCACATGAGATAAAATGCTATGGCGAATTTTCTTATGCAATGTATAATTCATCAAGGAGCAGGATCTTCTTAAAAAGTCACTATAAGTGTCCAGCAACAACTCCCGGTCAGTTTCCATCATTGTCTTTAAACTTGATCTCGAGCCACATCTTCTGGTGTCCCTGCGCTGATCAGCTCGCCGACATAAGTCTGAAACTCAGGGTCTCGTTTTTCCCATATTTCATTAATCCATCGATCGAAAACGGACGTGTCGTCATCACATTCCTCCAAAGTATCGTCTTCACAACTGTCTGTTTCGTAGCTAGAAATGACGTCGGTATTTGAATGGATACAGGGATCCTTGTCACCAAAGTCTCTTATAGACTCCAAAACTACCGTTGGATGTGACTTGCTATTCAAGATGTTTGGTCGCAGACGATGTGTCTCGGGAGTCGATTGTTTAAAATCGATCATTAGGGATCCATGGGGTTTTTCAACTGCTCTCTTATAAGCATCTAGGAGTTTCCTAGAATTCTCTGGAAACATCTGCCTAGCTAGTGTGGAAATCTGCAGCTGGTCGCGTGGATTTTTAAAGACGATCAAATACTGCGTGTTGAGGTTCATTGTTCTGTTTCCTTTGCCTTTATTGAATAAATTCTGCATGATGCATGCTACACTCAGATTGCGGTGATTTCGCACACGTCTTTGCTTTCGGTTGCATCTTTCATCATATCGTCGATGATGACAAAAGTTCGTTCTTTGATATCAAAAAGGGCATTATCGTTCATCTCTGAGGGAAGATTCTGAATGAATTGTATCTGTGGTATGTGAAATCGGAGTTCTTCATACAAGGGCTGCCATCGCCTGTAGATCCATACAATCCTCTCCGGGGGAGGAGTGATGACGTCATTTCTGTTTAACAAAAGGGTCTTCATCCATGTAGTTTTCCCACTCATCGTAGGTCCAGCAACAATCATAGTGAATGGATGTTGAAATTTGAATGCCTCTTTTTCTCCATTTGGTTCTGAATAATGTGGTGGTGGTGGTGGTGGTGGTGTTGGATTCACTTCACTGGATTGTGGATACGGGTCGTTGACTTTTGAGTCGGATCTGGTTATCTTATGAATTGTTCTTACATGTCGTTTCATAGCATCTGAACGAGTAAAATACCGAAAACAAACTGGACACGATGTAGACTGCATGATGACGTTAATTCAAGTGAGAGTTTATTCTGTATTCAGATGTTTATTTATTGCTTTAAATCTGAGCAATTCGTCGCCCTGGCGGTCCTCTGATATAAGGTTTTGTAGCTTTCCTTAGAGGCCTTGTGTTCTTTGATGCCTTCAGAGGCATGTGTATTCGTCCTTCTTTGACATCATGTTCATACTGAGACCTGGCTCTTTCCGCCAATTCTTCGGCCGGTGTTAATCTCTGATTAAATTGGCGTACAGAGTAGTCGTATCTCGCTAATTCCGCCAATTTGTCCTTATCCTCTGGCGTAAGTTCCGGTTTCAATGGTTTCATTACAGCTTTTGGTTTATATATTCCTACGCCGTGTTGCGTTACAGCTTTTCTCCTGAGTGCATCGCCACTTACATTGTCCTTGACATTATAAATCCTAGACATTCTCCAAACTGATCTTCCCTTTCTTCTGTTTCTCAGTCTGTGTTTGACAAGAACCGAATTCTTTACGTCCCATATTTTAGGATCGGAAATATACTGTTTTCGAACGTCAAAAGGCATGATGTGATCTGCTCGATCCCTTATCTTTAAATGAAGACCACATTAATGATTGGCGTCCTTTTATTCTGTTTTTGTAAACACGAGAGACAATACCGTTTCGTTCAGAAGATAAGTAGCCGGTTTCGATGTCTTGTCAAATATCCAGAAATGGATGCTTTCGAAATCCTTGCAGCGCAAACGTACTGGATAAGGGTTCTGGAAGACCATGTTACCAGTGTCTGTTATGTAGACACGCCTCAACAAAGGTGTTTTTTTTCTGATTTACATACGACATGTAACATATATCTGCATAGACAAATATTTCGTTTTGAGCTTTTCTGGTTACCTTGTCTATGCCGATTTCCAACAAGGCAATAGTCCATTCTCCAGGAAAATCCAATCCTTTGTTGACTGCTATTCTGAAATCGGAAGGACTATTTGCAGGAAATATATCCATGCAGTCCGTCGAGCGCACAACCATTCGAACCGACATTTTGTATCGAAGAAAGGAGGGGATCTCCAACAACACTAGGTTGAAGCACCCACAGCAAAATCCCAAAACACCCATGCAAAAAACACAGAACAGACACCCACAGAAAGAGACGCAAAAGGGACAAGGAACACCAGCTCACAACACAGAAACATGAAACACAAAAGACTACACATAAACCAACGAGACCAATGGGCAACCGGTGCCGACTTAGGACGGCCATCTGCCACGTAAATAGCAGACGGTGTGGTTATCCTGGATTACGTGCGCACAACCCTCCCACTATTCCGATTTCCCAGAGGTCTCGAAGAACGCACAATTATGGTGTAAAACAACCTCCTCACTGTTAGGTGACCACACACAAACAAGACCGTAAAACACAGGGGTCCAAGCAACACAGATGAATATGTAAATGGATATAAAAAGAGGACCTGCGTATTATTGTTATTACGTCATACTTATGAATTGCTTCTATTGAGGGGTGTCATGTTACAATTTTAAACAAAAGAATTTCAAAAGAATCTCCAGAAAGACACTATATAGCTGCTATCATATTTATAGGTTTATCCCTGCCTTAACCCAACTATTCAATAACTTACTAATGATTAATATTCTCCCGACGATGTCTACGAATAGTACGCATTACACTTAGAAGAATTACACATCGTTTATTTATGTTGAAGGAGAGATAGGGTTTAGCTCGTTTAACAAGTGGACCGTGGTCGTACATAGTCAAACATATGTAAAAATAATAATTTCGAAATTTTAAGTATACGATCTCCGCTTTCCTCTTTTACAAGTGCCAGTATACTATGAATGTTAAACATCTTCAAATAGAATATCTTTATTAGAGAACAGATAAATTTGCAGCAATGGCCAGACATGCATGTTCCTCAATCTAAACAATGTAATATGGCCAATAAGTGTGAAATGTTAAACGTCTTTAAATTCAATAGAATCATTCAAAACCTGATAAATTTATAGCATGGAAGTTTTTGTTTGTTTGCTTTGGTTCCTGTTTTATCCTGATTTTGTATGCCTTCGGTTTCTGATTTTCTGGGTTATCGATTTTGTGCTATAAACAGGGATATGGTCATTATCCATATTTGTCATCATGGACCAGACATGCACGTTTCGGGTACTAAACCCTCGTCAGTGATCCTCAGTCTAAACAATGTAATATGGCCAAAAAGTATGAAAATTATTATATTCAAAAATGTACCAAAAGACGTAGCAGAATGGTTGGGATATGATGCTACAGGACCCACGTTTTAGAAATTTCAAGAAATTTTGTAACAGAAGATTTCAAATGAAAGTTGATCGAACTTGGCTACGTTTGCCCTCGGGGACTCTTGGTCCACCAGCTGTGACACTCACATAGTAGTTCAAATGTTAAACGTCTTTACATTCAATAGCATCATTCAAAACCTGATAAATTTACAGCATGGAATAGACATGCATGTTTCGGGTATTATAGGTGTGATCAGTTATTATGTCCAAAAATGTACCAAAAGACGTATCAAGATGGCTGGGATATGATGCTTCAGGACCAACATTTTAAAAATTTCGAGAAAATTTTCGAATGTGTTGTAGAAACGATCAACCAAAGTTGAAACTTAGCTTCATGTGCCCTCCAGGACGCCTGGTCCACCAGCAGTGACACTCACCAAGTGGTACAAATGTTATACGTCTTCTAAAGTAATAGCATCATTTAAGTTGAATTTGCAGTATGAAGAAGACATGCACGTATCGGGTACATAACCCTCATAAGTGATCCTTAATCTAAACAATGAAATATGGCCAAAGACAAAAAATGTACCAAAAGACGTAGCAGAATGGCTTCTATATGATGCTACGGGACCCACGTTTTAAAAATTTCAATTTTCGAAAGCGTTGTAGAAACGATCAACCGAAGATGAACGAACTTGGCCTCCTGTGCCCCCGGGGACTCCTGGTCCACCAGCAGTGACATAAACCAAGGGGTACAAATGTGATGTTTAAACGATATTTTTAGAATTTTGAAATGTAAACGATAAAGGGATTAGCAATGTCTCTCATTTTTGTGAATAAAGTACCAAATATGATTTCATATACGTTAATAGTTATTTCATGTTCGTTTATACGTTCATAAAACATTGATTTGAAATACGGTTTTTGGTTAATGGTCATGGTTTTAACATAATGATTTTAGAGGATTTTTTTAATCCGCCAATATTAAACCTACATTTCCCACAACACATTTTGATCAAATTCGCTAATATGCCCCGATACACATGTCAGTAAGAATCAACTTGGCCTTCTCATTTCCAACAACAATTTCCCGACGCCAAACTGACCGTATACACAGGCCACCAAAATTGTGATTAGAATCTATATTCGTTCAGGGAAAGATCCAGGGTGGGCCAAAAGTGACCAAAAGAATAGACATCTCCAGAAAATGATTTAATCTAGACAAGATATATGGATGGGTTATCAAAAATTGTTTCCAGAATGAATAATATGCGGGTTTTTGTTTCTTTTTCTACTTTTTCAGATACTGTAAATTTTTTCGTCAGTACCAATTTTCGTCAATTCGGTAAGAAAAAATCCATTTCGTCAGAACGTAAATTCGTCATCTAAGGGTCTGCTCATAAACTAACCGTAAACAAATAAAAATGATCCGCCTTAGGTGTTTGTTCTCATCATTTTCGGTAATCAAACAATAAGGGACATATATACACGTATACCGTACCTAGCTTGCATTTATCATCTAGCTTATTGTGATATCATATCATTAGATAATTATACGCGACTTTTAATATTTATTCAGTTTTTAACGATCTGCCTACGTTGGCTAAAAACGGGGAAACTTCAGCCTAGTCCCCCCTCTTCCCCAGGGCTACCCAATCTTATAGAAGTTCTCCAAGAAACTGATTCAGTAAGAGATGCAGTATCAACAATGGCTGCGAAATCTGACATTAAAACATCAGAAAGCGAAAGCGGGGGGAATTATAGTAATTATGACGACGAAACTAGAGCTGAAATACGTCGCTATGCAGTTGACAATGGGGTTTCTTCTGCTGTACGGAAATTTACCAATAATCTTTGATTCAATGTCAGCGTGACAACTGTTAGTTTCATGAGAGATGCGTACATTAAATTGAGAAAGTCCAGACAAGGAATATATTTATTTATTGTTTGAATGAAAAATATCGCGTTAAATAAGCATGCAACATGGAAAAAATTAGATTACTTTGAAAGTCAAATAAAACATTAAAACGTCTCAAAATAAATAAATAATTAAATAAATAAACTAATAAATGAATACATGAATACCTTTGGGTAATTGGAGAAGTGAGAGGGTTGTGCGCACGTAATCCAGGATAACCACACCATTTGCTACTTGCGTGACAAATGGCCGTCCAAAGTCGGCACCGGTTGCCAATTGGTCTCGTCGGTTTATGTGTAGTCTTTTGTGTTTGATGTTTACATGTCGTGTGTCTCTTTTCCTTCTCGTGCTGTACTCGTCTATTGTGTTTTTGCATCGGATGTTTTGGTGTTTTGCTGTTGATGCTGCAACGGGGTCTTGTTGGAGATCTCCCTTCTTATACATTCATACAGACAGACAGACAGACAGACAGACAGACAGACAGACAGACAGACAGACAGAGAGATATACAGACAATCACACATACAGAAAAAAAAACAGACAGACAGACAGACATGAGTTGTTAAATTTTATCTTTATATGCTTTCCGTAAATGTGAAGGAATTCTAGAATTTGTGCAATTTATTTCAGATGACCTTATTATCACTACGTTGCCAAAAAGCCCTAGTGGGTATCCACTGATACTCGGTGAATTGGATAGTGAAGTTCAAAAATGGAATAAACGTGTTAGGCTGAATGGGGATGTTATAAACAGTAGGCTGTAATGGCAGGAGCAGAAGCCATTGTAACAAAGTTTGACATATAGGGATGACAAAGACTCTTGCGATTTCAATATTAAGGCGAATGGGATTTGTGAAACGAAAAGGAAAGGCTGATTTTGATGAGATAAAGCAGAAGTTAAACGAAAAAAAAGTAATGCTTTTGAGGAACATACTGTCAGTGATGACTTAATCATTAACTGGGATCTAACCGGTTGTCAACTGGTTCCAGGGGGAGACTGGACAATTGAACAGTCTGGGTCAAATCAGGTCACAATATGTGGCTTAGATTACAAAAGACAAGTTACCCTCCTTCTTTCTATTGCAAAATCTGGCACATTATTGCCACCATAATTAATTTATCAAGGTAAAACCGAACGTTGTTTGCCGAAAGTAACTTTTCCGGCTAATTGAAATAGAACGTTTAGTGAGACACATTGGAGCAACGAAGACACTATGTTGCAATACGCAGATAAGGTTCTTTTGTCTTACGTAGAATCAATTAGCCGTGACGTCTACAAAGCTTACCGTGGCAGCCATTTACTCAATAAACTCAAAGGAAACGGTATCATACCAAGGTATGTGCCGGCATATTGTACTGAAAAACTTCAACCGTTAGATATAGCAAGTCAATCATGAGTTCAAAGAAACACTAAAATCTAGCTTTCACGAGTGGTATTCAAATGAGGTCATTTCGCAGTTAAGTGAAATGGAAGAGTATATCGATGAAATAGATGTGTCACGCATTAATATTGATTTGCGTTCCTCTGTTCTCCAGTCGATTCACGCCAATTGGGTAATGTGTACTCACGAAACAATGGGCAACAAAGCGGCAGTTATCACATCTGGATCTATAAAAGCTGGACTTTAAACACGTTTAGTTATGCTATTTTAAAAGCCAGATTTTTAACTTATTTCATGATGTTATTTTGTGTGAACGATTTGTAACTTTTAAAATCAATCAAACGTCGTTTTATCTAGACTCTGTCATTTTAATCCTTTACATGTACATGTATTACTACTAGTACTATTACGCATAGCTATTAAATAAAAGTCAATTAAACTTATGTCAATCCAAATTTTCTTTCCCGTTTTACATAATATCTATCCAGGAGTATTTATATTCGTCGGTACGTAACTTCGTCAAGAGGGGCACTGACGTAAATGAGGAAAATTGGTACTTAACGAATAAAAACCAATGAACAGACTGAGTATACTTATTTATGAACTATTTCTATTACTCAATAAAGGCATATTTTCATGCACTCATGTAATTCATATGTTTGAAAATATTTCACCTTTTAATTTTTTTATGTTAAAAAGGCAAGTCGGTGGCGTATTTTTATACATTTGCAGCTTCTCATCCTGAACCGCTTGAAGGATTTTGATGAACATTTGTATACATGATGTACTTAATTCCCCTAACAAAATTGTACTCAGAATCCACATCCGTTCAGGGATGGACTCATGGCACGCCAAATGTTTCAAAAAGGGTTACATTTTCAAAATTCGTCTTTTCCTGGAGCCGCTCTATGGACAGTCTAGTACATTCGTAAAAAAATGTCCTGTTTTTTCCACACAAGCGAACACGAGTCGAAGAGGATAAGAAGATCTTACAGAATCAGTACACGTAATAAATCTATAAGAATCCCAGGAATTATTTTTCTTCCATGAACGTATATTTTTTTTTCATGTCAAAAAAGTAAAATTTCAGAGATCGTGAACTACTTTCTCTTTCGTTTTAAATGCCGGACATTTCATGATTTCCTTTACAAGGATTCTAAAACCATATATAATTTTTATATATTATAATATTGATTTTGAAGACTTTTAACATTATATATAAAGTTGACAAATTTACCTGGATACACAGAATTTTGCATTTCTTACATATGCATGTGTTTACGTGGCTTTACCTCCTGAAGTACACATCGAAACAATGTAATAACAATAAAATTTAAAGTTCTTACTAACGGGTAGAAGAAGACGCATATCCCTGTCCGTAAGAAAATATGTGAATAAAGACCTTTTTCGAGGTACGAGCACATCAAATTTAGTATCTGAATGAAGGTGAGGGCATAGTGAAACCTACGGATGGGTTCGTTGAGATTTTAAAGTCACGCATATACATGTATTTGGTAACATAGTTGATACATTCAGGATGTGTACCCGTCATGCATGATTACATATACAATATATATATATATATATATATGAGCCCATCCACCCGTACACCTGTACTGCTTTGTTTACATTCCGCGCCATTGAACATTAACTATGATGTCTATAGGACAGTCTCGTCTACGTCGGGATTCCAAGCCCACTCCCCTGGTATTATCCCCGAGCTAAAGCCCTTTTTATGGTGGTCAATCGTGAAACCAGTCTATATGTGAAGATGTTACGTTGTTACATGAAACGGGGACGGATCTAGGAGGTTGTTTACCTGATGAACAACATCAAAGTGATCAAGGTAATCATCTTGCGGTGACCGGGCAAGATCTCGAACAGTCCCAGTCGTTACTTGTATCGCTAGCAGAGGAAGATGTGCCGATCATTTCTTACTCGGTATGTTAGTATATAATGGAAAACATATTAGGTACCATTATGAGTCCGCTTCTTGCTCAACATAGCAATGACCTGAAAGAGGCGATCTGTTCCTCCGGTGAGCTCAGCTCCGTGCGGAAAATGTCACCCTCCGTAATAAAGTTGACGACTTAGAGCAGCGCAATAATATACGTATATCAGGTATCAAAGAGGCGCCCGGTGTGGAGGAGGACGGTCAGATCATATCTATTGTCAAGAGGGACCTCTCTGTTACCGGTATATCGATTCATGACTCTGATATTGACGACGTCTAATGAGCGGGAGAGAAGCGTCCAGGTTGCACTCGTCCCATAGCCATATACCTAAAGCCAAAGTCTCCGAGTCGTCTTTCGAAAGCAAGAAGAAGCTCCCAAAGGGCATGTATGTCAACGACGACTTAACCCGAACATGATGTAATTTGCTGTACCTTGCACGTTGTCATGTGAAGACGAGGGCGTTGGAGAGGGCGTGGTCCGCTAACGGTAACGTCTTTGGACGAAGCACTGTATTGACAACGACGATGCGCTTGGTTTGATAAAAATGGTAGTGGATAGCGACTGACAACTCAATGATATGCCGCACGTTGTGTTTTCGGTGTGCTCCGTCTTGACAAATTTCCATATGAACCCTATCATCGTTGTTCATAAATATGTAAAAATGTTTATTTTGTTTTCTTTTCTTCTTTACCTTGCATCCTACTTTAATTTTCAGTCTCACTTCGGAATTCATCCCGAGGTTCGCAACCGTTCCTATGGATAGAACGATTACATATCGAGGCTGCTCGAATTGTTACCGGAGCAACTAAATTGGCAAGTAATACATCGGTTTAAAAGACGCGGGTTGGGAAACTCTTCAGATATGTAGATCAAAACACAAACTTATCAACTTCTACAGTATCTACCACTACTCTACTCCTTTATATCTCTCTGATCTTGTTCCTCAACAAACTTACGACATACATATGGACGTGATACACGAAATAGACATAACCTATACCCAATAAACTGTAGAACTCAGAAATATCAAAATTCCTTTTAAACATCCACTGTATCTTCCTGGAATAATATCCCACTAAGAGAGATTCAAACATCAGAGTATTTACTATCCATTATACTCTTGAAAAGTGAGATAATTAGAAGTTCGAACTTCAAGTTAAACTCTATGCTTTTGGGTCAAAATGTTGATTTTTTGCATAAAATATTGTGCTAATTATTGAGTCATTTTGCTCAAAAACTAATTCGGGTACATATTGATTTGACTGCTATAGGATAAAGCAATACCATAGATATATATGTAGAAAAAAAATTGTGTAGCTGGAGACCTTCTAGCTATTAATAAAAATAACGAGTTGTTGCCATGGCAACCAGCAACATAGTTTTTATAAGAAAATACTCTCCTTTGAGCCGATTATTTTATCAGAATTTCTCAAAATAGAGTTTAATTCATCCACAAGCTATAAGAATCTTGAAAAATAAGGATATATATGAATTTTTGAAATTTCATGCATTTCAGAGGTATATAAAGTTATGATGTGGTATTCTCTAAAATCACAAAAAAGTAAAAATAAGCCAAAAATGGACGTTTATAGCCAAAAAACGAGACGGGCAAATTTTGAGTTTTTGGTCTGAATAGTTCAAGGAGATGTTCCTCTACCTATGAATCTATCCATCTTTCTTCTACCTCATTTCTATTAAAGTCGCCACCCTGACCTTAAAGGTACATAAGGTCTCGTCGAGATCAAACCATGAATCAATTATTTTTGTCAAAATTTTAACGCAAACGAGTCTATCATGCTTAGAAATTAGGAACTGGCTGGTTAAAATAGTCACATATGCCCTCACTACCGAGCTATGATCAATTATTGCTTATAAAATGGGTACCCTAATATAACCTACTTTTCTCCGTAGAAGACCGATTGCGAACACGTGTAAGCACTTATTTGCATAAGGCCAAATAGATCAACATGGCTGACGGATAACACGTGGCCGGGACGAAAATGAATCGACAATCGGTGTTATCAAAATCTGAAAAGAAAAATGTAATGAACAAATAGTATCGGCTTGGTATTTGAAAGTTATAGAGACCTAGCTTAGAGGACGACGGTGAAATTAAAACTCTGACAAGTCTGAGGGAAAATTAGCGAAAGGGATCTACAGTGTACATGTACATGTATAGTTCTCGTTTATTTTTATCTATGAGAAGTATATATATAAGTTAAAAGTATATATATATCCACAGTAATTTTGATATGTGTATATATAATATATATATATTCACAGTCTAAATCAACTATTAAAAAACGAACAAAAAATCATAACTAAATAAAGGTTAATTTTCATTCAGGATTTGGTAAACAAACGCACATGTGTATAGCAGACTACACCTGCCTCCAATTCAAGCCATCATACACTATTACACGTTGTTAGTCATTTGAAAGTGTTCGATTATCCACGTTCAAAATGGTGATTTAAATGGAACATGTTATCATCATCACAGAGCTCACCTACCTCCAAGAACATTATGTCATCACACCAGTGGACAAAGCCTCAAATAATTTCATATTTACTTGCAAAAAGTACTATTTCGACAGTCGAGTTAAAGAGTTGGGTTTAAATTCGACACCTGGAAATCCCACTTACACCCCAACAAACCTTTCTGCCTCTGAAATAATAGATAACCACAAATCAGCTCTTACTTCCTTTGGCTTCGACACTACCAATTTAGATTTAGATTTACCATACTTGTACTGCATACCTAAAATGCATAAGAGTCCGTACAAACAACGTTTCATCGCTGGTTCCTCAAAATCTTCTACCAAATCTGTATCGATCTTACTCACCAAAGTTTTATCTGAAATCAAATCTGGGCTACAAAAATATTGTTCGACAGTGTATTCTCGCAGTGGTATCAACCAGATGTGGATTTTAAAGAATTCGAAGGAACTTTTAGAAAATCTGAAATCCACTCATTTTAGTAGAGTCCATTCGATCAAAGCATTTGATTTTTCGACACTTTACACTACAATTCCACATTCTAAATTGAAAGAAAGACTCGCAAAAATTATAAGTAATGCGTTTACAAGTAAGAACGGTAATCGCAAATACAAATTTATTGTTGTTAACTATGACAAAACCTACTTTGTAAAAGAAAAGTCCGATTCTGAAAATAAGTACACTGAAACAGACATTATTCAGATGTTAAACTTTCTGATCGACAACATTTTTGTGGTGTTTGGAGGAAAGGTCTTCCAGCAAATTGTCGGAATTCCAATGGGGACCAATTGTGCCCCACTCCTTGCCGACATTTTCCTTTACTCGTACGAAGCTGAATTCATTCAATCCTTGGTCTCTGAAGGGAAAAGATACTTAGCTTCTGACTTTAACTTCACTTACAGATACATAGACGATGTGTTGTCCATCAATAATCCAAAATTCGCGGATTACCTGAGCAGTATCTATCCTTCGGAGCTTGAAGTCAAAGAAACCACAGAGACAAATAATTCAGCATCCTATTTGGACATAACGTTGTCCTACGACACTGATGGTCACATGAACACCTCACTCTATGACAAACGTGACGACTTCAATTTCAGCATTACAAACTTTCCTTTTCTGAGTAGCAACATCCCTTCATCGCCGGCTTATGGCGTGTTCATATCTCAGTTGATACGCTATGCCAGAGCAAGTACCAAATATACGGATTTTGTTCTGAGAGCTAGGCGTCTTTCAGATAAGCTTCTCAGTCAGGGATATGTTTGTGACCGACTAACATCGTCACTGAGGAAGTTCTACGGTCGATATGGGGAACTCGTCATACACTATGATGTTCCACTCTCAAGAATGGTGGATGATATTCTGTCATAGACCATTTGAACCATCCAACCAAAGATTGTACTCTATATCTTCCAAAATGGAAGTAACCGGATATGACAGTTCTACCGAATTGAAGCGACGGGTGTTGCATGCAAACAGGAGATGCTTACTCTTCCTGGGCACCTGGTCTCACTCCCATATCGGGAGTTCGCTTCTTTTCATATGGTGGAGGTTTTTGTTTGTTTGCTTTGGTTCCTGTTTTGTCCTGATTTTGTATGCCTTCGGTTTCTGATTTTTGAGTTATCGATTTTGTGCTGTATACAGGGATATGGTCATTATCCATATTTATCATCAACCTTGTATTTGCAATTAATGAAATATTAGTGGGTTAGTTTCAAAAAGACTGTATACGTGGTTTACTACATGTTTCGTAGTAATCCCACGATGTGAAGTTCATTCAAGCGATTGGCTGATCGTGGTAGCGTGTTCACTTTGACCTCATTTGTGTCACACTTATGCCCTTTGCCGTGTGGAGCTCGTAAAAAAGTTCCCCGCGAGGGGTTTGACAGTAAGTGTTTTGAATATACTTCCCTGACATTGTCGCCATAGCACTTTGTATATAGACATAACGCCAGACACTGCATGAATTTTATATATTTTTATTTCCATGCTTCATTAACATCGACGGCGGGTGCGGCTAGCCAACAGGGGATGCTTACTCCTCCCGGGCACCTGGTCCCACCTCTAGCTTGCTAGGGGTCCGTCGATGTTTATTTTTGTGCTCTATTGTGAGTGCTGTTGAGATTATCGTCAGGATCTTCTTTAACTCATTGGTAAATGTTACATATTTCTACATACTGTATATGCAAATAACAATTTCCGAAGTTTGCCGATTTCGTGTGTACCACAGAGTAAAAGCGTCTTCAAAACAAAAGTGTGAGCGATATTTTATGTAAGTAATATATAGATGTTCAAATGTTAGTACTTAAAAGCTTTTTACGGTAAAACTTCATTATTGACAGTTTAATCCCTGTTAGACTATGTGTACCTTTAAGTATTTTCTCAATGACTCTGATTACCATGTACCTTCTTGTTTTTTTCTCCGGCTGTCGTCTTGGTCAAAGCAGTTCCCTTAAAGCTGAACTAAGTCTTTAAAAACCCCCATGACGTAGGAAATTTTTTTAGGGAACGGAAATTGTTAGAAGTGAAACTAACAATCTCCGTCCCCTAGCTAAAAATACACTTGGTCATGTGTTGATTTGAACTTTCCCCTGATGACGTTTTGCATACTAATGTATCGTGACCCAAAATCCACTACCTCGAGTACTCGAGCGGTATATAAAGAAGCCTGGACGCGTGGACATTGTCATTTGTATGAGATGTCGTCTACCTGTAAAAATGAGTTCAGAAATTAGAAAATATCATAGAAAACCATACATTGAAATAGAAAATGGATAAAGTAATCATGAAATCTTCAGTTTTACTGAAATAATTAAAAGACGGGTACGTAATCTTGTGAACTTGTGGAAGGGGATGGGTGGGAGGGGGTTGTTTTAGAACGGGATGGGGACGGGACCGGGTGGGTAGGTTCTTTCATATGTTTTATATAAAATATTGCGAACCAAAAAGATGAATTCAAAATATTCATAGTAACATGTATTTACAATGTCAAAAAATTATATGCTACGTTTTACATTGATCAAAATTTGGTACATATGTGAAATAGTGTTGGGGTGGGATGTTGTTGGATTCAAGTATATCATTCAAACCAACAGACATGAAAGTAAATTGAAATGATTTTTCACAAGCAAAGGAGATCTTATGTTATTATAATATTATTATTAATAATCATGTATTATGTTATTGAAAATTTATATTATCTGAAGTGAAATAGTATATTGATCAGTGTTTACTGCTAAAAGATTACATCAAAGAATTGAATGCAATTTATTAGACGGAAGAGTAGTTGGGAGGGGGATGCCGGTGTGTGTGTGTTGAGGGGGGGGGGGGGAGGGGGATGTTATATCGAAACATTGTCAAGCTAAAAAAGCACAATAAAAGTACATACGTTAACATACTAAAATACGATAGTTAAATTATTCTATAATATTCTATTTTTATTACATACGATTTTGTTACATATACCTGAAAACTGTGAACAGGTGAAAGGGAAGTACATAACTGTTTCTATGCATTTTCCTCATTTCAAAATTTCTTTTAGAAAATGTAATTAATCAGCTTAATTTCGAGAATACAAAACTGCATGATAATTAGAGTGTTTTACTTACATGATATTTTAGAAAATACAATCCAATACAGGCCAATGGTCGGTACACAATTTTCTACAACATACATGACCTCATTGTGTAGACACATGTGAAAATCGCGTGTTCGATTGGACTATTCGCATAATGAAAATGGGCTTTTATAAATTCATATCAATTAAAATATACATGTATACTAATTACCGAATATTTGAATAAGCTTCATTATCTATTGGAATTTATATTTATGATCGTTTGTATGATTATTTCCATTGATGTGTTAAAGGGGGGGGGGGGGGGGGTGCGTGAACGCGGAGACCTTGGGATGCAACAGATGGAATTCGCATTGGAAATGGGAAAGAAACAATTTATAGAATTCTTGACAATCCTATTTATCAATAGTTTTTAGGTTTCCTTTGTGTTGAAACTACTTTTCGTCGAATAACTCTACCTGGGCCATGTCTTGGATCCGTTTCCTCCCAATACCCCTAACTCAATAACTACCCCCCCCCCCCCCCCCCCCATCAAATTCTGTAAAGCCCTTTCTTTTCAGGGCCGGGTCCAAAATTTATGTTGAGGGAATGGGGAACATAGTGGCCTTACAGTTTACACACTTTCCCGATACCATAACCATGACTAGGTCAAAGCTCCAGGTCAAGGTCACTAGGTCAAATGTTAAGGCATGAATTGAAAGGTCTTATCATGGGCAACCTTCATGAATGATATAAAGTTTCTACTGCGTGATGTTCCTCAGATTTTGCTGCAACCATAAACTTTAACCAAAATGTTGACGACAGACGTACAGACAGACAGACAGACGGACATCGTCAATCTATAGACCAGAATTGCTTTGCAATCCGGCCAATTAAAAGTGGCGAGTTGGAGGGGTTTTTTTGGTCTTAATCATCCATGAACGATCGTCATATGCACTACTCTGGAGCTGAAATGTTGGAAGAAAGAGTAAAATTACTTTGAATTTCTGTGAATTTTTTTTAAATCCACATCATGTATGAGGGTCTGAGGGGAGGATTTTCTAGACAAATTTTCGAATTTAGAATTGTAAATTAGGGGAAAACTGAAGTTCTCCTTCGAAGCTTGTATATGAAATTAGACTCTATAGTGAAACATGCATCTATTACATGTAATAGTAATGCATTATATTCACGGTATATTTATAAGCCTCTAAGGAAAACCTTTTTCCCCCATTAACATACATTCTTTTGATATTTTGAAATATAATCTTTGTCAATAAAAATTAATGTTTTGATAGAAAACTACAGCGAACGAAGCGAGCCAAAATTTTTTTTTTATAAATTGAAAACTGTGGCGAACGAAGCGAGCCGGAAAATTTTCAGGAATTTTTAGCGAAATTTTAAGGTGATTCTTCAAATTTAGACTACTTGTGAAAACAAGATTATTTTTTTTCTGACACACCATAAGGAAATTAATTTTTTCCATCAAAATTCAGAGCAAAATAATTTTTTTCGAAAAAAACCCAAAGCCCCCCCCCCCCCCCCCCGAATATCAAATGGACCGTGCCTTAGTTTTTCGAATTTTATGAAACTTTTATTGTATATATTGAAATAAGTTTTGATATGTGAGTATATCTTAGATTTATAAAGATAGATTTTTAGTCTTGATTCCTTTTTACACGTCGAAGAGTACTTATAACATTCATAATAATTTAACTTTTCTGGACTTTTTTTTCTTCATTATTGAAGCTATTGTACTACTTTTTGGTACTAGTATGTGAATATATATGTCGGTGTAATTCATAGGAAGTTCAAATTAGTTTCAATTGACCTATTTGTACAAGAGTTCTTATTCTTGGACTTAGTAAAATTCAAGTTTTCCCTAGATTTGAGAATTCAGACCTTTTTTTACTGTTACATGTATCGCAAATGTTGAACTATGTTTTGGTTTGTGATAGATCATGTTCAATATTTGCTGAAGCTGACCTAGTTTTAATAGAGTTATTACCCTTTGACTTTGTTATTTTCATTACAGTTTCAGATTTCGTGTCTTTTCTTTATTGATACTATTACAGATACCGAACTGGTATTTGTCTGCACATGCATTGAGTTCAGTATTGGTCTCAGATTTATACCGATAGGGGATTTGTATCGCTTTGCGATAAAAAAGGTTGTTGGTTCTAAGTAAAAATAAAATACTCCCAATATGTATAAAATATTCTAGTCCATGAGCGTGTATTTCCTACAGAAGCCAGTTCGTACCATGTCATAACTCGTAGTTGCGAGAAAAATTGTGGTAGTTACGAGAAAAAAAAATCGTAGTTACGAGAAAAAAAATTCGAAGTTACGAAAAAAAAAATCGCGTTGTTACGAGAAAAAAATTGTAGGTTAAAACTATTCATTTTTATCAAAAATCGCTGAAAAAGGAAAAACTCAATAATTTCACCGTCTTTTGGACAAATTCACATCAGATTCTGAAGCTTTAGATATGTGTAAAATATGGTAGACTAACGTAATTTGAAAGTTAAAGTTTGATATTTGCACTTATCTTTGGAAATGTTGTATTTTTTCTTTTTTGGAAATATGGTATCCCCATATAGATCCGATTTCTTCAAGATACCCCAGAGTTGGAATTGCTTAATTTTATTCAATTTGCAAAATTGAAATGTGATGACTGAAAACATACATTTACTACTTTTGATATGAGTACATGTCCAAAGTATGTAAATACTCCAAAACTTGAATAAAATAAAGGATTTCCAATTTTCAGCATTTTATAAAATTTGTTATTTTTAACCCAAAATTTCCACGAAATACCTGAGTTGGTAAAGTGTACATGTAAATCAAATTCATTCTTGAGTAGGGCCTTTATACTTTCAGAAAATACTTTCAAATCCCACAAACTATGGGGGCCCTCCCCCTCATTCTTGTGATTTGTCCAAAATTGCTGGGGTTTTGTTTTTGTTTTTTTTCGTTTTCAAGTTGAATTTTACTAATAACCATATATATGCCCATATGGGGACACTCCCACCCCTTCACTGACAGTGACGACTTGGAAACACCCCCCCCCCCACTGGAAAATGTATAGATCGCTTTAATTCATCAAAATATGAGCCATTTTGATTTAGATGTAGCACTCCTTATTTTGTTCCAAACATAGAACATTAGGATAACGAAACTGTGATCTTACTAACTATTTACAGGACAAGTATTACTAAAGCTCTAATCGAACACGCGGTTTTTTCACATGCGTGTAAAATGGTAACATGTGTACCGATCATTTGTAATATAGGATTGTATTTGCTTTATCAACATGTAAGTAAAACCATGCAATGAGCAGTTTTTTTATTCTGATATAATTTTAGAAGATTGAGACAATGGACTTGTTAAAAATAAATTTTGAAATTAGGAAATTTTTGTATTTTAGACGTTTAGTAAACAGGTACAATGTAAAAATATAATGTGGGTCAGTAAGTGTATTTATGTAATTGTGTAAGATACAGCTATACTGAAAATTAATATTTTATAGGCAGACATAGCTAAGAAGCATTTCAGTATGCTTAAGAGTGTAATTTTGAGTTACATTTGGAGTATGCATTACTTCCTCCCTGTAACGAGCACCCCCCCCCCCCCCCAACAGCGAATTCGAAACCTCACAACGCTTCTTTTTCCCAGATCTTTTTTCTTCCGGATCTATTATGTAAATTACAAGCAAATAATATTTCGCTTCACATATTTTATTTCAACGCTTTGATTTTGGGCTACCATTCGATCACCCCCCCCCCCCGAACCCCAAACCCTCTTGATCTGTCCAAATTTTGAAACATTGAGTTCCCTACATGCATATGCATAGTGATAAGCTTGTGATCATGTTATCTTTGTAAATAATCATTTGTTATTTACTACATTTCAAGATGATTTACTTGTAGCAAATCCCCCCCCCCAACTTTTCCAATCTGTACCTTAATTTTGGTTTTTAAACATAGTACTTGTACATCTATATCATCATGCATACGCCATAATTTCTTTTGGAGGTGCTGTATATGTGAAACATGTACCGGAGCCCCCCCCCCCTCCCCCTCCCAACTCCCGACCCCCGAGTTCCCCTCTCTCTATCACGTACCCGGGGCAGATCTCATTCATTATAACTATATATGAGGAAATAATTTTATTCTTATTTGAAAATTATATATTTTAATGTATGATTTTCTATGCAATTTACTAATTTCTGATCTCATCTTTACAGGTAGACGACATCTCATACAAATGACAATGTCCACGCGTCCAGGCTTCTTTATATACCGCTCGAGTACTCGAGGTAGTGGATTTTGGGTCACGATACATTAGTATGCAAAACGTCATCAGGGGGGAAGTTCAAATCAACACATGACCAAGTGTATTTTTAGCTAGGGGACGGAGATTGTTAGTTTCACTTCTAACAATTTCCGTTCCCTAAAACATTTTACTACGTCATGGGGGTTTTTAAAGACTTAGTTCAGCTTTAAGTCTCATCTCTTTATGCTAAACATCGTAAATAGTGCAACATGTGCTTGTGGAGCACTGGAAACTACAAAGCATTTTCTACTTGATTGCCCTCTTTTCCATTCTATTGGTACATCAACAATTAAAACCTTACCACGCAAATCTGTCGAATTCCTATGATATGGTGATATCATATGTTACCGAACCATTGAAATCCCCATGCCTTCTCAATAGTGCAAGAATTTCTTATCAAAAGTAAACGATTCGCCGCCTAAATATTATAATTCTAGTAAAAGGATGCACATCTCCTTTCTCTTTCCTTCCTTCTGTCCTATGCTAAAATCACACTTTATCTTACATTATAATAACTATCTTTTACTTCATCATCATCAATTACCTCTCACTCCCTTTTCCATTTTTAACATTTATTGTCACTTTGCACTCCAATCAAACCAACCTGTGCATGATAAACATACATTGCAATTTGAACTCATATGAGATGGATTTAAGTATAACTACTTGTTACCAATCCTAGATATATATTACACAGATTACTGATGTATTGTAATTTCCTTTTTCTGTCCATTCTTTAACACACAGACTGACCTTCAATAGTGCATACTTGACACCTCTCACAATGGATTTAATCGGTCACCGAATTCCATGAATCAAAATCTTTCGTGCGTTTCCTGCCATTTTTTATTTTTTTATTTCTTTTTAGAAAATAATTTAGAAATAAGGATAATAAAGTAGAAATATAATTTTATATGTAAAAAAAGACAAAATATAAATAATGATTTCTAAAACGTGGGTCCTGTAGCATCATATCTCACCAATCCTACAACGTCTTTAGGTACATTTCGGACAAAATAACTTTCTCAATATTTGTTCACATTACATTGTTTAGATTGAGGATCACTGACGAGGGTTAATAACCGAAACGTGCATGTCTGGTCCGTGCTGCAAATTTTATCTGTACTTACATTTTGCTATTGAATTTGAAGACGTTTATCATTTGTACAACTTGGTAATGTCACTGCTGGTGGACCAGGAGTCCCCGAGGGCACATGTAGCCAAGTTCGATCAACTTCGGTTGATCGTTTCTTCAACGCATTCGAAAATTACTGTTATCAAAATTACTTGAAATTTCTGAAACTTGGGTCCTGTAGCATCATATCCCACCAATCCTACAACGTCTTTAGGTACATGTTTGACAAAATAACTTTCTCAATACTTGGTCATATTTAATTGTGTTGTCCATCAATAATCCGAAATTTAAGGACCATCAACATGAAATCTATCCTCATTAACTAGAGATCAAGGAAACAACAGAGATCGACAGATCCGCTTCGTACTTGAATATACTTCTATCTTTCGACGCAAACGGCCATTTGAACACCTCACTGAATGACAAGCGTGACGATTTCAGCCTCCACATAACTAACTTCCCTTTCATGTGTAGCAACATTCCGTCTTCTCCTGCTTATACCGTTTTTGTTTCTCAGCTGATACGGTACGCCAGGGCATGTTCCAAATATGAAGATTTCATAATTACAGCCAGACGGCTTGCAAGTAAGCTACTTATTCAGTGTTATATCACACAACGGCTGAAATCATCATTGCGGAAGTTCTTCGGTCGCTACGGGGATATTATAAAAGCATATCAGATCCCCCTTTCCAGAATGATAAGTGACATTCTACATTATGATTGAATGGCTGTTGCCATCACCAACAAGACATGCTTACCTGATCTGTACATCAAAATGTACATCGAGACAATCACCGAATTCGACAGGTTTCCATTGAGCTGTTGCGACGGGTGTTGCACGTAATCAGGAGATGCTGACTCTCCCCGGGCACCTGGTCTCACTTCGAAATGTTGTTCATTCCGGGGTTCGCAATCGTTTCGACGGGAATTCTCACGATTTTCACGTTTTTGCTTTGCCTTCTCGACTTTGAGACTGAATAACGGTTATGATGATGTTTATTATTATTAGATTGAGAATCACTGACGAGGGTTAAGTAAACGAAACCTGCATGTCTGGTCCGTACTGCAAATTTTATCTGTTCTTAAATGGTGCTATTGAATTTGAAGACGTTTAAGAAAGGAGGGGATCTCCAACAACACCTAGTTGCAGCACCAACAGCAACCTCCCAAAACACCCACTGTAAAACACAAAAAGACACGCACAGAAAGAGACGCAGTAGTACAAGGAACGCCAAATCACAGAAAAACATAAAACACAAATGACTACACATAAACCAACGAGACCAATGGTTAAACGGTGCCGACTTAGGACGGTCATCTGCCACGTCAGTAGCAGACGGTGTGGTTATCCTGGATTACGTGCGCACAACCCTCCCACTATTCCGACATTAACATGCAGCGTCCCCTTTCAGTCCAAATTGGCAAAAATGTCAGAAAACGTAAAAGTCGCTTTGCATCACATTCCGCATTCCTCAATTTGCCACTACTACCCCTGCTTTGTTCCTAATATAGTTCTAAAAGCAACTGGAGAGATTGAATATTTCACAGGCGCGTAGTCATGCGTACGCAAGTACGCAGATGCTTCCACATCGTTTAGCCAAAGTGTACAAATTGTCATTTTTATGTAGAAAACTGCCCTGTAAATTTGTCAGATTCTGGGGCTTTCTCTTGAAAAGTACTCTGGCTATGCGCCTGTTTCCGATTGCGAATCGATGGTGAAACGCCCCGCTTGTTTTGATGATAAGCGTCTTCAGCTTGAATAGCATCATTTAAGAACAGATAAATTGGCAGCATGGACAAGACATGCACGATTCGGGTACTTTTCCCTCGTCAGTAATCTTCAAATCTAAACAATGTAATATGCCAAAAAGTGTGAAAGTTACTAAGTCCAAAACATACCGAAAGACGAGGCAGGATGGGTGGGAATTGATGCTACAGGACCCACGGTTTAGAAATTTCAAGAACTTTTGATAACAGAAAATTTTAGAATGCGTTGAAGAAATGATCAACCGAAATTGATCGAATAAGCCCTCGGGGACTCCTGGTCCACCAGCAGTGATCCGCTTTAGAATTCATCGTTTTGATCTAAAACGTAGAATTGTTTGTTCCACGTATGCCTACTCGCATAAAATCAAAATGAGATAGTAGAGTATGAAAGGGGTACACAAAGGGGAAGGCATGTACAAATTAGCGCTACCTGTACGTACATGTACGTGGAATCGTAAAGAAATACACAAATTTATAAATATATAATTTTTATTCAAATCAATTTCCACTAACTATAACATAAACTATAGCAATGACATTTTTGATTAATTTGTCAAAATCCATATATTCAAATTTAGACGTAAAGAAAGGGGAATTATCTCCAGTATGACCACCCTGCACTCGACTAGCGAAACAAACCAACAAGAAAGCGACACATAAATGACATCAGACAAAACTACAAACCGCCAAAAAGACACAACAATATTCACTAGAACATTATACAATGACAAATATGGATAATGACCATATCCCAATACACAGTACAAAATAGGTAATTCAGAAAACCATAAACCGAAGGCATTCAACATCAGGATAAAACAAAACCAAAGCAAACAAAGAAAAACATCCACCTTATGAAAAGAAGCGAACTCCCAAAAATGCGAATGAGGCCAGGTGCCCAGGAAGGGTAAGTATCTCCTGCCTGCATGCAACACCCGTCACTTCAATTCGGTAGAATTGTCACATCCGGTTACTTCCATTTCGGAAGATACAAGTATATTCGGTGGTTGGATGGTTCAAAACTATCGAAACAGACGTACATCAAACATTAATGACAACACATAAAAGGATGGAGACCAATGTGCACCCGGCGCCGACTTTGGACGGCCGTCTGCTATTAGCAAATGGTGTGGTGATCCGGATTACGTGCGCACAACCCTCCCACTTATCCGGATACACAGAGATTTAGTTTAAACATATTTTATTACAACAATCATACACACAGGTCTCTATAGACGCACAATTGTTGTGTAAACATTGAACTTCTCACTTTAAGGTGACATCACAAACAAGACAGTTAAACGCAGCGTCCTCTTGCGACACAAATTTTATGAAAATGTATCTAAAAAATTCTTTGGCATGCGCATAACAGTCTGTGCTCAGCTGGCTTATGCAAACTCAATATCAATCACCCGAGAAGTCTTTCAGATAGGACAGTGAATCAGGACCCAGTCTTCTCTGACGAGATTTCAACAAGGCCCGTCATGGAGTCCTGATTTTACGGTTTGACAGCGTGCAACGTTGGGAAAGATACTGGTTCAAAAAAGTAGATTGGTCAAGTACCATGCCCAGTCTTTTGATGACTTTGGGAGCATGTCCTCTATAAAGCAGGCGACCGACTGTATTCTTACATTTTTTGTTGAAGTTTGATCTGCCTTTGATCCTTCTGATTTTGTTTAATAAGCAAAGGAGGGGATCTCCAACAACACCAGGTTGCAGCACCCACAGCAAAACCCCAAAACATCCAATGCAAAAACACAAAGCTGACAAGCACATAAAGAGATGCATAACGGACAAGGAACGTCAACGCACAACACAGAAACATCAAACACAAAGGACTACACATAAATTAACGAGACCAACTGGCAACCGGTGCCGACTTAGGACGGCCATCTGCTACGGAAATAGCAGAAGGTGTGGTTACGTGCGCACAAACCTCCCACTTTTCCCATTATCCAGAGGTCTCGAAGAACGTATAATTGTGATGTAAAACAACCTCCTCCCTGTCAGATGACTACACACAAACAAGACCGCAAAACGCAGGAGCCAAAGCAACACAGATGAATATGTAAATTGATATCAAAAGAGGGCGTACGTAATACAGTCCGTGCTTTGCCGGCTGTAGCGAGCTCATATATGCTATCATCCGAGGAGTCCGACTGACATTCAGAGAGGACAGGTGGTCGGGGCACTTTTTTCTGTAAAGAGGTTTGGACAGGGTCCGTCATGGAGTCCCGTTGTCACAGTCAGTCAGAGTGCAAGTTTTAAGAAAGCGCAGGTACAAGACTGTAGATTGGTCAAGTACCAAGCCTAGTGTCCGTCTGGAGACATTATGATCAAATCCATGGTATAAAAGGCGTTTGATGATTCTGACGCATTTATGATAGTGATGTTGTCTATCTTTGATCCTTTTAATCTTGTTAATTATGTCAACATAAAATGCAGGTTGTGAAATACCCAAAGTAATATTTTCTGTTGCCTGTATTGGTCCGAATTTCAGAAGAAGTTGACAATATTTTTTTGTAAAATTTCCAGAAAGTCTTTACTAGTTTGTGAAAGCGAAAACCTTGTCCCAAAAGTTTCTTTATAATTTGTAAAGTCATCGTAAAATGAAGGAAAGAAATTCGGAATGATACATAACCTGATGCTGGAATTGTCCCAAATTTTTAAAGAAGTTCAGAATTGTAATTGTATTTGCAAAAAGTTTTGATAAGTGTATAATATCTAAATCCTTGACTGATAAGTTTCTTTTAATTTGTTTATCTTTATCATGGAAGTACGAAACAGAGATGAGAGATGTAAATGTCGTACGATGACCCATCAAGCCAAAGAAAATTCACAATGTTGAAGCCAAATTCTTCTCTTTTGTCGTATATCTTTGAATTTCTCCGTTATTGATTTTAATATCAAGATCACAAAATGGTAGCTTTTTGTCTTTATCATTTGTGTTTGCCTTATCTAATGTCAACTCTGGTGGATAAATTTGTTTTTTGTGTTGTAATGGTCAAAATGTGGGTTATCATCCCGTCGTCATCAGCATATGGCGTTTTCATTTCTCAATTAATATGCTCGGGTAAGCTCCATGTACTCAGATTTTGTTCTAAGAGCTAGACGGCTTTCACTTAAGTTTTTTCAGTCAAAGATACATTTGTGACCGACTTACATCCTCACTGAGGAAGTTCTATGGTCGATATTGGGAAATGGTAGCTCACTATGATGTCCCCTTGTCCAGAGTAATACATGATATCCTGACGTAGACCTTTTGTGCCATGACATACCAATTTATAAATTTGTCTGCGTATGTCTGCGTATGTGGGAGTCACCGATTATGACCTTTCTACCGAATTGAAGAGGCGGGTGTTACATAGAAGCAGGAGATGCTCAATTAGTTCTGGTTTTATCCTGGTTTTGTATGCCCTTGTTTAGATGACTTTCTATTAACGGTTTTGTACTTCTTAATAGGGATATGGTTTTGTCCATATTTGCCATTCGTATGAATATAAAAGTGAGTCCGCAAGCAGTGGGGCGCAATTGGTAACCATGGGGATGCCAACTTTCGCTCAGCCGAGAGCAAGGTCTGGATGAAGAGAAACGTTTTCCAGAAGTAATACCTGTTATGGGTCAGAATACCCCAAAACGCCAGCAAAAATCAGACAAAGACAGAATATAAATTTACAAGTTTAATTATGTACAAAATATATATATTTGAAATGATTACAACTTACAATACAATGTCCGGATCAAAGTGTCCGTTACGGTCCACAAAGTCTATCGAAGGTATGGTTTCCGGTAATCACAAACGTTCTCGAAAGATCAGTGTCCAAACGTTGTTAAATGGATTAAAGTCTCAACAAATAAAGTGTCCCAGTATATCAGAATAGATGAATGAATCGTGTCTACGAATGTGTACGAATGTCCCTTCAACACAGTTCCTCGGAGGTATTTATACTTAATACCAATGAATTTACCAGAAGCTTCTAGAACAATGACTCATTACACACGATTAACAATAGAGTAAATTCTAGAAATCACAGTCATGTGATGATAATTAATGATGTAACAAAGAACATACTGGAATATTCTCTAATGAAATAAACATGACATAGTAAAATCTAGAAAGAATTATTATGAAATCATTAAATAACATGACTAAGTACATGTGTACCTACACATAAAGTAAAACTAAAATAATACATGACCCACAACACCTCCCCCCTTAAAAAAAGTTTGAATGTCAATGAAAACTTAGGTGGTAAATTCTGCCAAAAAAAAATCACTCATGAAACTCTCGATAGTGCATCTGCAATCACATTGTCTTTGCCCTTGATATGGTTAATAATGATATCGTACTCTTGCAACAATAAACTCCACCTTGTAAGTCTTTGATTCTTGTTTGACATTTTGTGCAAAAATGTGAGAGGGTTGTGGTCAGTAAACACAAGAATGGGATGTAAAGTAACATTCAAATAAACATCAAAATGTTGTAAAGCTAACAATAATGCAAGACACTCTTTTTCAATAGTAGAGTAATTCTTTTGACATTTTGTCAACTTCTTAGAAAAATAACAAACAACTCTATCTACACCATCATCATTTTCTTGAAACAAAGCAGCCCCGATTCCTACGTCACTGGCATCAACAGTAAGCTTAAATTGCTTATCAAAATTTGGAGCTGACAGGACAGGACTTTTCATAAGAACACATTTGATTTTCTTAAAAGATTCGTCACAGTCATTGGTCCACGCAAAATTCACTCTCTTTTGTAACAGATTGGTAAGTGGACCAACAACTGACGAGAAATTTGGACAAAATTTTCTGTAAAATCCTGCCATTCCCAAGAATCTCATTATCTCTTTCTTATTGGTAGGAATCGGGAACTTTGAAATAGCTTCCACCTTGGCCATGATAGGAGTAACAAAACCTTGACCTACTTTGTGACCCAAATATTCTACAGTCGCATGACAAAATTCACTTTTCGCAAGGTTCACTGTGAGGTTTGCTTTCGCCAGTATGTCGAAGAAAGTACGCATGATTCGGAGATGATCATTCCAGGTGTCGCTGTAGATGATGACGTCATCGATGTACGCCTCGCATCCTTCGAGATGATTTAGGAGCGAATGAATCATCCTCTGGAATGTGGCTGGTGCGTTTTTCATACCAAAGGGCATTACTTTATATTGGTATAGCCCATCTGGAGTCGCAAATGCCGATATTTCTCTGGCTCTCTCGGTAAGCGGGACCTGCCAATAGCCTTTAAGCAAGTCAAATTTACTGACAAATTTTGCACTGCCAATTTTATCTATACAGTCATCGATTCGTGGGATCGGATAAGAGTCAGTTTTGGTGACTGAATTGACTTTTCTAAAGTCTGTACACAATCGGTAAGTTCCGTCTGACTTCGGAACCAGAATACATGGGGAACTCCAATCACTATTGCTGGGTTCAATAATGTCATTTTCGAGCATGTATTGAATTTCTTTCCGCATGTATTGAAGTTTTATCGGGTTTAACCGATAGGGATGCTGTTTGATAGGTGACGCATCACCCACAATGACGTCATGATGAGATGCATTCGTCTTTTTTGGAACGTCCGGAAAGATGGTCGTATATTCCCGCATTAATTGGTGCACTTCCTCTTTTTGATACACGGTCAAATGTCCGAGTTTCACTTCCGGATTTGTTAGAATTTCAGAATTCTTCAAACGGACACTTTGAGCGAAGTCTTTTTCGACAGTCTCTTCATTACATTCAGGTTCAACACAATTTTCTAATGTATTTACATTGGCCAAAGTGGAAACTGGTTTTACAAAATTTCGGTCACTTCTATCAAAATACTCTTTCAACATGTTAACATGACACACTCTTTTTTCTTTTCGCCGACCAGGTGTCTTAACCACATAGTTAACATCACTAATTTTACTCTCAACCTCATAAGGACCGAAATATCTAGCTTGCAAAGGATGACCAGGGATAGGCAAAAATACAAGAACTTTATCGCCTGGTTTAAAAACTCTGTTTCTAGCATCTTTGTCATACCATGTTTTCATTTTCATTTGAGATGTTTTGAGATTTTCTTGAGCTAATTTGCAAGCATTATATAACTTCTCTTTGAAATTAGACACGTAGTCTAAGAGATTCAAATCGCTAGTCTCAGTCAACCATTTTTCCTTCAACAACTTCAATGGCCCCCTGACCGTATGCCCAAAAACTAGCTCAAAGGGACTGAACCCCAGGGACTCCTGAACCGCTTCTCGTGCCGCAAATAACACGAGGTGAACCCCTTCATCCCAGTCTTTTCCATACTGGTGACAATATGTTTTCATCATAGTTTTAAGGGTTTGATGAAAGCGTTCAAGTGCCCCCTGGGACTCAGGATGGTACGCAGAAGACTTATACTGCCTGATACCTAGCTCATGCATAACCTGCTGAAACAATCCTGACATAAAATTCGAACCCTGATCTGACTGAATAGCCTCTGGAGCACCTACGAAACTGAAAAACTTTGTAAGGGCCTTAACTATGGTCTTTGCCTTAATATTCCTAAGAGGTATGGCCTCAGGAAACCTAGTCGAAGTACACATAATTGTCAATAAGTACTGATTACCTGACCTAGTCCTAGGCAAAGGACCTACACAATCAACTAACACCCTACTAAAAGGTTCCTCAAAGGCTGGAATGGGTTGGAGGGGAGCAGGTGGTATAACTTGATTGGGTTTACCTACCATCTGACAACTATGACAAGACTTACAAAACTCAGACACATCTTTTCTCAACTTAGGCCAGTAGAAGTGACTTAAAATCCTATTATAAGTCTTATTGACACCTAAATGACCTGCCATGGGTGTGTCGTGAGCTAAACTCATGAAGTCCCCGCGATACGCTACTGGAACCACTATCTGGTGAACGACCCGCCACACGTCATTAGGGGGTGCATCGGGTGGTCTCCATTTCCGCATAAGGATGCCATCTTGTATGTAGAAGCACTCTCCGACTTTGTCCGCTTCTTCTCGGGGAAGGGCCCTCTTGCTTAGTCGGATGATCTCTGGATCTTTAGTTTGCTCGGAGAGGAGCTGCTCACGGCTTAAGGCATCTGTATCACTGTCTAATGGCGGATGGGAATCATCACCAGGTACTGTCGGAGACTTGACAACATGAAGTGGTACTGACGTCTCAGGTACGCCGTCATCAATGGTAGACATGAATGTGTCAGAAAGATCTATATTTTCGGAGGGATGGTCCTCGTTAAGTGAAGAAGTACTCTCAGCCTCTTTTAGTCTGTTCCTGGCCATCGCCCTGGTAACTGCGCAGGCTGGGTACAAGTCGTCGTCTTCATCATCGGACACGACATCGGACGTGATTTTATCACAAACAATCGGATCGGCTACAACTTTGCCGCCAGCTAAATCGTTGCCAAGCAACAAGGAAACGCCTTGAACGGGAAGAGTAGGTCGAACACCTACGATAACAGGTCCAGTAATTAAGTCTGACTTCAAATAAATTTTATGAAGGGGAACATCAATGACGCCTAGCTCCACACCCTGTAATAAAACTGACCTACCAGTAAAAGTGTGCTCAGACAAAGGCAATGAACCCTCTAACAATAAAGTCTGGGCAGCACCAGTATCTCTCAAAATCTGAACAGGCAACGCTTCGCTAGAATCACTGAGTGAAACAAATCCCTGTGACAAAAAGGGCTTATAATGATCCTCCACAAAATCATCAGAACTGGACTTACAACCCTGAATCTCAGGAGTGTCAGAACAAATCGAATCTAAGGCTTTCCTATCATTTCTAACAGACGCACAGGCCTGTGACTTAAGTTCTTTTTTCTTCTTAAGCTTCAAACACTCACCAATAACATGACCTTTTTTCTTACAATAATTGCATGTAGGAAGCGACCCCACCCCTGGGGATGCTTCAGAACGCTCGGACCTAGGACCGGACGTAGAACCACTTGAGATGGTGACTGGGAACTAATGGACGACTGAGACTCTTGTAAATTTTTCTTTGGAAAATCTGAAGTTTTTGCGCTATCGCTAGATTGAGTTTTCGACACGAAATTTTTCTTATGAGTGAGAGCATACGTATCAGACAAAACAGCGGCTTCTTCAAGAGTTTTAACATTTTTGCCTTCCAAATGAGTTCTTAAATCTTGATGTACACACTCTTTGAACTCTTCTATCAGAATGATCTGACGCAAATTGTCAAATGAATTGGGAATTTTCTTAGATCGAAACCACTGATCAAATAAATCTTCTTTTTCTCGAGCAAATTCAACATATGTTTGATTTTCAAACTTTTTGTACTTTCTAAACTTTTGTCTGTACGCTTCAGGTACTAACTGATATGCTCTCAAAATCGTGTCCTTGACCTTGTCATAGTCTGAACTCTCAGCAATACTGAGCGCCGAGTACACTTCAGCCGCTTTGCCAATAAGTACGCTTTGTAATAAAGTTGGCCAAAAATCGCGTGGCCACTTCAGATTGGCCGCGATTTTCTCAAAATGTGGAAAATATTTGTCCACGGACTTTTCTTGAAATTTTGGTACTAATCTGATGTTTTTGGCGGCATCGAATTCAGACTTGACAGGAGAAGGAACAGGATTTTCCTTAGCGCCTTTTTCTAACTTTAACTTTTCTAGCTCAAACTGGAGTTCTCTCTCGTGCATACGTTCCTGTTTCTCTCTTTCTAATTGTCTTTCTTTTTCTTCTTTTTCAAATTTTCTTTCTTTTTCTTCTCTTTCAATTTTAAATTGTCTTTCTTTTTCGTCTTTTTCAATTTGAAATTGTCTTTCTTTTTCTTCTTTTTCAAATTGTAATTGTATTTTCATTTTCTCTAATTCAAACTCAAATTTTGACATTTTGGTTTCGCTTGAAACAGGTTCAACAGGAAAATCGTATGACGAAAAGATTTCCTTAGCTAAAAGCTCTTTAGCCACAATATTTCTAATTTCTTGTTTTCTCATAGAAGATTTTACATCTAACTTCAAGTGAAGACCTAAACCAATCAAATCATCTTTTTTCAATGATTCGAACTCATCTACAGTCGGCGATTTCAAAAATTCAGTGACCGAAAATACCATGATTGATTTCTGCTGGCAAAAGTTTTGAGAATTTTCCTTTTTTCAAAAAACGAACTTTACGTAAAAATGCAAATATGCAGAGATTACTATCCCGGACGAGCCCCCAATTCTGTTATGGGTCAGAATACCCCAAAACGCCAGCAAAAATCAGACAAAGACAGAATATAAATTTACAAGTTTAATTATGTACAAAATATATATATTTGAAATGATTACAACTTACAATACAATGTCCGGATCAAAGTGTCCGTTACGGTCCACAAAGTCTATCGAAGGTATGGTTTCCGGTAATCACAAACGTTCTCGAAAGATCAGTGTCCAAACGTTGTTAAATGGATTAAAGTCTCAACAAATAATGTGTCCCAGTATATCAGAATAGATGAATGAATCGTGTCTACGAATGTGTACGAATGTCCCTTCAACACAGTTCCTCGGAGGTATTTATACTTAATACCAATGAATTTACCAGAAGCTTCTAGAACAATGACTCATTACACACGATTAACAATAGAGTAAATTCTAGAAATCACAGTCATGTGATGATAATTAATGATGTAACAAAGAACATACTGGAATATTCTCTAATGAAATAAACATGACATAGTAAAATCTAGAAAGAATTATTATGAAATCATTAAATAACATGACTAAGTACATGTGTACCTACACATAAAGTAAAACTAAAATAATACATGACCCACAACATACCGAAGTGTTCCATCTCTATACATTATTGAGGAAAAATTTCAAACCAATTTCAATGCACCAGACACGTGTTTCAAATATCAAATTTTCATAAGTGATGCTTCCAGCCAAAGTGCTTTACATAAGCCGCCCGGTTCATTTCACTAGCGCCCTCTATTTTATTTTTAAAATTTAAATTTCTGCATTTAATTAATAGAGAGTGCACGGCTCCAAATTTCCTGTAGGGTCGATTCAGAGAGACATTTATAAACGCGATGTACCAGTCATGCACATTCAGGATAATGAATTCTCGTCAGTGTATGTTTTAAGCCAAAATGATTTATCTAATTTTAGATTTTCATATACCGGTATCTATAATGAGTAAGCGGCCAACTATGCTACTTTGATAGTGTGCCCCGTTGTCATAAATATTCAGTTAATAATATCATCAACTTATCATAATGACAACACACATATTTACTTTCGTTTTAACAATTTTTTAACAACTTCCCTCCCCCGAGAGCAGATTTAACGATGAGTACTGACGATTCTGAAGACATAGGCTATCCCAATATCTGAACAACAGGCACAACTGTGATCGCTGTTGCGGCCATCGACATCGGGACCACGTACTCTGGTTTTGCCTTTTCTTTCAAGCATGATTTTCAGAAGGATCCTTTACAAGTGTCTTTAACACAATGGACGATGCGGACTGGGAACCTAATCTCCAATAAAACACCCACTTGTATTCTGTTCGACCAAAATGATGAGTTCCATTCCTTTGGTTACGAAGCCGAGGAGGCTTATGCGGAAGAAGCAAGTAAATGGTCCATGTTCCGGAGGTTTAAAATGAAGCTTTACAATAACGTGGTGGGTATATTATACAAATTTGGACTATATGTGCGGTGAGGATGTCGTAATTGAGACCCAACGACATTACAAATTTCATCAGGTCCATATAATGACATACTGACCTCACCCAAATTCCATAATTGTATAATTATATGCAGTAAGATCAATTGATATTGGTTCGAAATATTTTCATTCTTTGTTTATAGATTGTGGTCTTTGATAATATAACTTAATAAATATTCAAGAAAATTCATTTAAGCTTCTTTTCTTATCACTATTTTAACAGAAAAATATGTAACATGATAGAACTGCGGTATAATTTCGAAGAAACGTGACGACATCCTATTGTTAAGAATGCGTTTAGAATAGCGTGAATGGGTTTCGTAATTCGTTAAAATCTCCCGCTATTATCACCTCATAACAATGAAAGGAAGTCAATAATTATTTGTATTAGCTTTTGGCACATATCTTAAACTTTAACCTTGGTTTGGCTGACAAAAGATATAAGGTAATATTACATATTCACGATAAATCATTGTAAATCATCAAACATATATAGATTATCTATATGCATGACAAATATGGATAATGACCATATCCCTGTATACAGAACAAAACCGATAATTCAGAAAATCAGAAATCGAAGGCAAACAAAATCAGAATAAAACAGGAACCAAAGCAAACAAACAAAAACCTCCACCATATGAAAAGAAGCGAACTCCCGATATGGGAGTTAGACCAGGTGCCCAGGAAGAGTAAGCATCTCCTGCTTGCATGCAACACCCACCGCTTCAATTCGGTAGAACTGGCACATCCGGTTACTTCCATTTCGGAAGACATAGAGTACAATCTTTGGTTGGATGGTTCAAATGGTCTTTGACAGAATATCATCCACCATTCTGGGGAGTGGGACATCATGTTGGAGATCCCCTCCTTTGTTTTGTATCATAGTGTGTGACGAGTTCCCCATATCGACCGTAAAACTTCCTCAGTGACGATGTTAGTCGGTCACAAACATATCCCTGACTGAGAAGCTTATCTGAAAGACGCCTAGCTCTCAGAAGAAAATCCGTATGTTCGGTACTTGCTCTGGCATAGCGTATCAATTGAGATATGAACACGCCATAAGCTGGTGATGAAGGGATCGATGTTGCTACTCAGAAAAGGAAAGTTTGTTATGCTGAAATTGAAGTCGTCATGTTTGTCATACAGTGAGGTGTTCATGTGACCATCAGTGTCGTAGGACAACATTATGTCCTAATAGGATGCTGAATTATTTGTCTCTGTAGTTTCTTTGACTTCAAGATCTGAAGGATAGATACTGCTCGGGTAATCCGCGAAATTTGGATTATTGATGGACAACACATCGTCTATGTAGCTAAGTATCTTTTCCCTTAAGAGACCAAAGATTGAATGAATTCATCTTCGCACGAGTAAAGGAAAATGTAGGCAAGGAGTGGGGTACAATTGGTCCCCATTGGAATTCCAACAATTTGCTGGAAGACCTTTCCTCCAAGCAGAACAAAAATGTTTTCGATCAGAAAGTTTAACATCTGCATAATATCAGTTTCAGTGTACTTATTTTCAGAATCGGACTTTTCTTGTACAAAGTAGATTTTGTAATAGTTAACAACAATAAATTTGTATTTGCAATTTCCGTTCTTACTTGTAAACGCATTACTTATAATTTTTGCGAGTCTCTCTTTCAATTTAGAATGTGGAATTGTAGTGTAAAGTGTCGAAAAATCAAAGGCTTTGATCGAATGGACTCTACTAAAATGAGTGGATTTCAGATGTTCTAAAAGTTCCTTCGAATTCTTTAAAATCCACATCTGGTTGATACCACTGCGAGAATATACTGTCGAACAATATTTTTGAAGCCCAGATTTGATTTCAGATAAAACTTTGGTGAGTAAGATCGATACAGATTTGGTAGAACATTTTGAGGAACCAGCTATGAAACGTTGTTTGTACGGATTCTTATGCATTTTAGGTATGCAGTATAAGTATGGCAAATCTAAATCTAAATTGTTAGTGTCAAAGCCAAAATGAAGCAAGAGCTGAATTGTGGTTATCTATTATTTCAGAGGCAGAAAGGTTTGTTGGGGTGTAAGTGGGATTTCCAGGTGTCGAATTTAAACCCAACTCTTTTACTAGACTGTCGAAACAGTACTTTTTGCAAGTAAATGTGTAATTATTTGAGGCTTTGTCCGCTGGTGTAATGACATAATGTTCTTGGAGGTAGGTAAGCGTTGTGATAACATCAGGGTCTTTAAATATAGACTCGAATCTGGTGTTCCCAGTTGATGTCAATCGGTTAATTCTAGATAAAACTAACCCTCTGATGGATTTTATCCATTCGGAAAGGGTGTCGAGCTGTACATCCTCTTTCTTCGCCCAACGTCTTGCATATTCCTAACAAGAGTCCATGATGATTTTGACATTTTGGTTCCATGTAAAGGACATACTTTCTCCGTATTTTGGATCCTTTTTTAACAATTCTCTCAACTTGTCGTTCTTGGCTATACTAAGGTCACCAGTAATAACGTGTCCACAAGGAGAGTAGTTGAAATCCGATGACGAACATTCGCAAGGAAGTGGATATAATGAGGGATTACTTAAATCAATACACTGCAAGAATCGTTTGTAATTGTAAATTTTAGGTGCAACTGTTGGTGTGTACCTATAGGAAATACACGGAGTTTCTTTTCTTTTGAAATATGGTGGGATTCTTACATCAAGGAAAAGTTACTAAACACTCAATTTGTTGAAATTCATGCGGCGTACGTCGCATTAATTCAATTTTAAAGTGGCGCCCCAATTATATGAATTGTATTTTTAAAGTAGATGAATTTCCTTGGACTCACAAAGGGTACATTTTTAGTGAATTTGCCTTGTCCGTTGCACAAGCCTACATTTTTTATGTAGAAAAATACTTTATAATAATGTATCATCAGTGTCCTTTTTACTCCCAATTGAAACCCCAAAGTATTACTTTTACATAAGGACTAAAACTTTTCCTTCATGAGAAATGTTGCTTTTGAAATAAGAAATATTCTGTTGTCCGTTAGAAGGTGAACAGATACGTTATATAATTACCACACTTCAAGCTGCTAGAAATGTAAGACAATAATGACGTACATTGTATCCGAAATCTTTGTGTAGAAAAGAAAGCGTATACATGGTCAGCAAACAGAGTTCTTAAACCATTCTAGCAAACGATATTTTATCTGTTTCATCGGGAGTATGGGTTCAAGACGATTTTATATCAGTTTCAACATGAAAAATATAACAATTAAAGTTTGTTGCCAGCCTTATATTGCAAGAAATTGTAAAAAATCTAATATATATATACAACATGACATCGTTGTGCAAGCAGCTCAATACACGAACAAGATTTAATACAATATTATATAAAATTTAAAATATAAGCAAGTTCCATAGAAGCCTAAGAAGGGAAGTTTGTTTTGAGTACAAGACATGTCGTTTTTCAGATAATCTTCCAATTCGTGGAAATTCAATCGACTTAGAACTAACATTGTCCACTCAGTGAGACATCCCACTGTGAACAGTGAATGATCTAATGTCAGAAGGAACTCGTGAAAACGTGAAGTATAGATAAAGCCTCATCACAATTAATCAATAAAAACGTCATCTGACAATGAAGCCATTCGGACATTGCATATTCACCATGTTCACAAGGATAACTCATTAACTTTGTTGTAGTTGTTCAGTTAGGCGAATTTACCGTTCATTGTGAGAGACAGTTTATAAAGAGAATATAAGAATGAGGCTTTTTCTGTCAGCTTCTTTCGTATTTTTCTGATTGAATTTAAGGTCAGGGTGGCGACTTGTAATAGAAATGAGGTAAAAGAAAGATGGATATGTCCACATGTAGAGGAACATCTCCTCGAACTATTCAGACCAAAAAATCAAAATTTGCCCGTCTCTCTTTTTTTTTTTTTTTGGCTATAAACGTCAATTTTTGGCCTCTTTTAACATTTACGTCATTTTAGAGAATACAACATCATAACTTTACATACCTCTGCAATGCACGAAATTTCAAAAAGTCATATATCCCCTCATTTTTAGCTCACCTGAGCCATAGGCTCAAGTGAGCTATTGTCATAGTGTTGCGTCTGTCGTCCGTCGTCCGTCGTCGTCGTCGTCCGTCGTCCGTCGTCCGTCGTCGTCGTAAACTTTTCACATTTTAAACTTCTTCTCCAGAACGGCTGAAGGGATTTTGATGAAACTTGGTAGGTATGAAGTACTCATGGTCCCCTACAAGTGTTGTTGTTTTTCGTCCGGATCTGTCCACAGGTGGCGCCACCACAGCCAAAAGTAGGTCGCGGGGGGGACCCTCCTTTGTCAAACTTCTTCTTCAGAACCGAAGCATGTATCGACAAACCGAAAGCATCAGGATGATCTAGAGAGATGTCTTAAGAAGTGTTGTTATTTTTGGTTCCACTTCGAAGTCAAATTTTTGACGCGTTTTTGACGTCTTTTCGGACTTAGTCAGAAATGCACATTTTTGCACTATTTCTTTAAATAACTCAATAAGTGTATGATTTTACACACTCATTTACTACATATTTATCATATTTAACTTACTTAATGCTTTGATATGTATTTTATGCTTAAATTTTATTTTTTTGATTTTTTGTGAATTTTTTTCTTATGTAAAAAGGAAGGGGGGGGTGATTTTCATACATTTTCTGCTTCTTTTCTATAACCACTCTTCAGATTGTCATGACAATTTGTAGGTATGAGGTACTCATGCATGGTACCCTACAAGTGAAAGAATTTTGTCAAGATATCCACTTTTGGATTTTTAAGGAATATTTTTTAAGATTGTACATAGGTATAATGTATGTTTTCCATGCCCAATGGACCCATGGGGAGTGGCTTCAAACCCCGGCGGGACCCCAACAATTTTTTTTCATTTTTCAGTTTTTTCTCTCTTTTTATTTTTATATTTATCGCTAGAAATGAAACTGTGAAAGAATTTTGTCAAAATATCAACTTTTAGATTTTTAATGATTTTTTAAATAAGACAAGCTATAGCTAGTTTGGCTTTGTGTACTTATTTTCATACTTCGAATTAACTTGGCCACATACGCTATCAAATATACTCTGAATTTATTTTTAAGATGTTGACTTTTTGTGTCGCCTGCGAAGCACAGCGACACTTAGGGATCACTTTGTCCGTTGTTCGTCTGTCCGTCCCTCCGTCTGTCCGTCTGTCTGTCACACTTGGGTGTCACACCCCATAACTTTTGATTGGTAAGTGATAGGGCTTTGATATTTCACATGTGTATTCCTTGTGACAAGACCTTTATACACATATCATAATTTTTGACCTTGTGACCTTGACCTAGATATTTGACCTACTTTTCTAAAAATCTAATATTGGCTATATCTCTTGATTGATTAGTGATAGGGCTTTGATATTTCACATGTGTATTCCTTGTGATTATACCTTTCTACACATATAATGTTTGACCTTGTGACCTTGATCTAGATATTTGACCTCCTTTTCTAAAAATCTAATATTGGCTATATCTCTTGATTGGCAAGTGATAGGGCTTTGATATTTCACATGTGTAATCTTTGTGACAAGACCTTTCTACGCAAACCATATTTTTTTTACCTCGTGACCTTGACCTAGATATTTGACCTACTTTTCAAAAAATCTAAGATTGGCTATATCTTTTGATTGGTAAGTGATAGGGCTTTGATATTTCACATGTGTATTTCTTGTGACAAGCCCTTTTTTCACATACTATATTTTTAACCTTATGACCTTGACCTAGATACTTGACCTACTTTTTAAAAAAAAAACAAGATTGGCTATATCTATTGATTGGCAAGTGATAGGGCTTTGATATTTCTCTTGTGTATTCCTTTAGACAATACCTTTCTACACATACCATAATTTTGACCTCATGACCTTGACCTAGATATTTGACCTACTTTTCAAAAAAATTAAGATTTGCTATATCTTTTGATTGGTAAGTGATAGAGCTTTGATATTTCATATGTGTATTCCTTCTTGTGACAAGGCCTTTCTACACATATCATAACTTTTGACCTCATGACCTTGACCTAGATATTTGACCTACTTTTCAAAGAATCTTAGATTGGCTATTTCTTTTGATTGCTGAGTGATAGGCTTTGATATTTCACATGTGCATTCCATGTGACAAGACCTTTCTTCACATACCATCATTTTTTTACCTCGTGCACTTGCCCTATATATTTGACCTACTTTTCAACAAATCTATGATTTGCTATATCTTTTGAGTGGTGAGTGATAGGGCTTTGATATTTCACATTTGTATTCCTTATGAAAAGACCTTTCTAAACATTCCATAATTTTTAACCTAGTGACCTTGCCCTTGATATTTGACCTAATTTCAACAAAAAAAAATCCGCTACGCAGGCGACACAAGCATTCCTTGGATTGCTTTTTTTTCATACATGCATATTTCAGAACAATTTCCCTATTTAATGATAATTTTCTCTGTCTTATTTCTGTATCTATGGTAAACATAGTCGCCATATATCTTCTGTTACAGATTTGATTGGTTCAATACCTCCTTGCCCCTTTAGTAGGGGTAACTACAGGAAATAAAAAAGTGCACACTAAAAATTTTGACTGACTTGAAATACCCGGAAGTCTGTAAAATTGGTCTTTTTTTATTGCGAATCTTTGGCACGCATAAAAATGTAAAGGAAAGGGGGGGGGGGGGGGTCATGCATGTCCTTTTTTCGCAAATTTCACTTTTTTTACAGGAACTCTGCGTCCTCATCGAAAATGTTCCGAATTTTGCATATTTTCAAACCTATCTGTAGATTGCATAAAAGACAAGATCAAGTTCGAAGTTAAATTTATCACGACTATTGATTCAATATGCTAAAAATACATTTCCAAGCGCTGCATTTCAGCATATTTACCGAAAATAATTTGTCCCAGTGGCTTCACTGGGTCATGAGGTTTGATACACCGTACACTGCTGTTTGGAAAATAAATTGGCTCAATTTCTGCACAACTCACTTGAATTAATATTGTCCGCTAACAACTTAATTGTCTGTGTTAATTGGATTAAAACGATTTTGACTGTACGTTACATGTATTAAGATGAAATCAATACTATTCAAAAGCTCTCATTCATAGATTTCTGTATAATTTAATATGAATAAAGGCAAAACCAAAAAGTCTTTGTTTTTTATGCTTCCGGAATCAAAGATACGGGGGCATATAGTTTTTGGCCTTTCCGTCTGTCTGTTTGTCCGAAAAACTTTACATTGGGCATAACTTTTGAATGGAAGGTGATAGAGCTTTCATATTTCACATGTGTATTCCTTGTGACAATACCTTTCCATTGATACCAAAATTTTTGACCTCGTGACCTTGACCTTGACCTTTGACCTACTTTTCAAAAACTTTAACATTGGGCATAACTTTTGAATGGTTAGTGATAGGGCTTTCATATTGTACATGTGTATTCTTTGTGACAAGATCTTTCCATTGATACCAACATTACTCTGACCATGACCTCTCACATACTTAACAGAAATTGGTGTTTATACCAACAAAGATGCCACCGCGGGGCATTCGTGTTTCACAAACACAGGCTTTATTATTTTCTGGCATACTAGCTATTAATAATGAAAGGTTTGGTGTTCAATTTTAAATAAACTTAATTTATGAAATCATTTCATTGTTTTATTCTGTTTCTGTTGCACATTAATGTGGAATTTTACAAAATGATTTTATTTTTGATGTTGCATAATCGAACTACTAGCTGGGCATATGACTTTGGATCGCATAATCCATCTTTTCAAATCAGTAAAAAAGTTGATTTTTGAAATGTGACTATTTTCTCTTGTTTGTACTTTTAAAGGTTGTCTGAAAAAAAAAACTTGTCTGCATCCGGCAAAAATCTTGTTAGAAAGGTTGTGGGCTAAAATCCTGGTACTGGCACTATCAGTATTCAATGTCAGTATGTCAATTAGAGCGTGCATGGGTATCAGGTGAGCGTTGTGCCCCCAGGGGCTCTTGTTCTGGATTCTTATTGCTCGTGTATGAATTAAAGCGTATTTTGAAAAATTCTAATAAAATAAGCAGTTCTAAGGAGTGTATTTTCTTTTAAAATACGATTTCATTGGTTGCCAGGGCAACAACTCATTATTTTTATTAATAGCTGGAAGGTCGCCAATATACATAATTTTTTTTATGTATAGAGCTATGGTATTGCTTTATCATAAAACAGTCAAACCAATATGTACCTGAATTCGTTTTTGAGCTACATGACTGTTTCTTTATAAATAGCACAATAATTTGTGCAAAAAAATCAACATTTTGACCCAAAAACATAGATATTTACTCCAAGTTCGAATTTCTAATTCTCTCTTTAAAGAGTATAATGAATAGTATATATTCTAATGTTTCAACTTTGAATCTTTAGAAGCAGAACTTATGCGAAAGTGACAATCGTTCCCCTGTTTTCGGCGATTTTTCATTGAAAAATATGCATCCCCCCCCAAATACCCATTCAGCAATGAAAATTTCAAGGAATATTATTTTTTTTTCTGAAATAATGCAACAAACTGAGCTTATACCATTTATCGTCCATGTCGTTTTCAACAAGGACTTATAAACAGTCTGTTTATTAAGTCCTTGGTTTCAAATATAACGTGAAATAAAAATAGAGTTATCTCCCTGTAGTCGCAACCCTTACCTTAAACTCAATGAGCTTTTGAATTTGAACGAGAATCCAGTCTTATCATGCTTAATAAGTTATAGACAGTTGATTCTTCTGCAGGAAAACATTAATATAAATAGAAGCCTGTCTACATGTACAGGTCTACGTTCTGCTTCATAAAGATTTGATAGCTAAGGATTTTTTTTTTTTGAAAAATGATATGAGATTCGTACTCCTCCTCGTGATGTGCCATAATCGAGAATCTAAAGAAGTATTTCGCATGCATGGGAGCGACTGGTGATAACGTTGTATATATACTACATGTAACAGGGGATGTTGTCTCCTCCCGGGCACCTGCTGTCACTTCCTTTTTATTGAAGATTCGCTTCAGTGTTCCTGTTAAAATATGAAATGGTTTGATTGTTTTTTAGTTTGGTTTTGAATGCCTTCTTTGTATGATTCTGAGACAAATCTTCTTCTTCTTCATAGTATCCAGTATACCATCAAAATTGAAGATTATTTACCGGTGCATGTGTGGCCTACAGTACATGTATATACAATTTAAATGTGCAAAACAAAAATTTATCAAAAAAGGAGGTTGGAGTTAAAACTATTTACAAAATCTAAATAGAATTACAGGAGGGTGCAGAAAACAGCTGGGGTCAGCTATTCTCTGAAAATCTCAACTGAGGGAGACAGGATGACTGGTGCAGGTAGTTGATTCCATTGGGTAATTGTACATGTATATGGGAAAAAGAGTAACGGTATGAGTCTTTGGATGTTTGGATGTGTGTGTTGTTTACGGGTTCTGGTGTCTGGTGGAATTAGGATTGTGTTTGAGGGGATTGCAACAAGGGCATGTGTGATTTTATACATCATTATTAGACGGGTGCGGAGTCTTCTATGTGTGAGTGGGGGGGGGGGGGGGGGGGGTAATCTAATGTGTCAATCATTTCTGTTACACTGCTTGTATTGTGGTATCTGTTACAGACATACCGAGCTCCCCTCCTTTGTAACATTTCAAGTTTACTGGCAGATTCATTTGTGTGGGGATCCCAAACTGAGCTTGCATATTCGAGTTTTGGGCGTACAAGAGCTCGGTATGCCTGGTCTTTGATGTTTTGATTTGCTGTTTTTAAGTTTCGTTTTAAGAATCCTAATGTGTTGTTAGCTTTAGCTGTAATGTCGTGTATGTGGTTGTCCCATTTCAAGTTTGATTGGAGTGTGATGCCAAGATATTTAGAGGATGATACTGGTTCTAAGGTGTGATTGTGTAGGATGTACATGTAGTTGTGTTTTATTGGTTTGCGTTTAGTAGTTACTGAGAGGACTGTGCATTTATCAGGATGGAAGGCCATCAACCAGTCCCTCTCCCATCTGGCGGCAGCATCAAGGTCAGCTTGAAGTTTGAGACAATCATTAGCAGAAGAAATAGGCATGTAGATGATGCTGTCATCAGCAAAGAGGCGGAGTTTGCTAAAGGAAAGGTAATCAGGGAGATCGTTTATATAAACGAGAAAGAGAACAGTGCCCTGGGGCACGCCAGTTGTGACAGGGACTGTGTTGGATGTCAAACCATCAAGGACAACTGTTTGGGTGCGGTCGGATAAAAATGAGGCAATCCAGTGTGATTAAACCAGGGACGTATATAAAACAGAAATTGTTCGATGACAAGTCTCGATGTCTATATAGATACTTTGAAATTTTCGCCAAAAGAATATGGAAAGAAGACGAACAAAAAATGTGCTTCAAATTTTGCAGAAGACAGTAATCTTGAATACATATCAACAATCTGATTCTCTTTCAAAAATTATTGTACGACCTTGGCAATGGGGTCTTCGAAAGAACCAAGGAACTCAAGCGCGGATACAGAGGGGGGACGGGGGGTCCGGACCCCCCTGGAATTTTCGAAGCATAGCTAATTTTCTTTTATTAATATACATATTTCATAAGATTAAGTCCCAATTCCCCTTTCGTTATCGTAATGTTTGAAAAATATATCATGAATTTGTATTAGAAATCTTTCATTTTGGTAATATTTTGCCGTCAGCGTTTACAAATTTTTCTATGGCTCGCGTCCGCTCGCCAGAATTTATTACATGCATATGCGCTATTTTCAAATGATGCTGCGCTTTCCTATATACAACACATATATATTACACCTAGGTCAACAAACAAGGGCACTAAGAAAACGAAAAGAAACTGAAAAAGACACGAATAGTGGATGTTATTCAAATTCTCGAAAGTATTATTTATTTAAGTAAGTAATATTTATTTAAAGTCGGCACTGTGTACATAAATAACAAAGAACATAAGCTCTGTACATAGAGCTTTTACAACCGACATGGACATAATACTAATACATAAGAAAAAGAACTAGTAAACATGCAAAAAATAAAAACAAAATTAAAACAAGCACTGGAAATAAAATGTACATGGCAAACACTGACTGAAAGCTATAAACAAGGCATATAAGAGCTAAAAGCTTATACAAAATAAAATCATGCAAACAAAGCTAATTAAGCAATCAAATTAAATAGCAAGGTGATCAGCACTAAAAGCTAAAAAATAAAGGAGAAAGACACGTAAAGTATCACAGGAAATAAGAGATTGGATGAGAGACTAGGAAGATTACACTAAAAATAACCTATAGAACTAATATATCACATACTTGTAAACCATACAAAAATCACACGAACAATGACATGAATAAATACCACATGATATATACACACCAGAAAGACAGAAAGGCTGGGGATTTACACAGAAGGGGAAAGAGGGGTTGCATCCAGGAGGACAGAAAAGCATTTCTGAGAGAAGACTCCACTCACCACTGCCATCATAGGATGTTACTCCAGCAGTGAGTAGGGCTCCCTTCGAGGGTAGCTGGGATAACTACAAAGGAGAGCAAAGTGAAAAGGATAGGATCAAGGGGGTTGTATAACTTGGGTCGAAATTAAAGTAAGGGAGGTGAGAGTGTAGCAAAAAAAAAAAAAAAAATTAACAAAATATTCAAAGTGAACAAAATTCAGGTGATGCAGCCCCTTCTGCAAGCATTACATTTACAGTTTGGCCCTTCCCATGATTCAATATATTGTCGAAATTGAGTTTGTGTAGTTAAAGATCTTGCTTCCTCTGGAAGGGAGTTCCAGAGCGAAGCAGCTGCATACCTAAAAGAGTGTAAACCATACCTGGCAGTGTTGGTCCTAGGGACTTCTGCTGAATTATGGTGCCTGAAGTTATAGTTAGATGATTTAAATTTAACAAGATCAAGTACAAACTCCGGGCATTGCTTATGTAAGATTTTGAAAGTTTCCAAAGCTATCGTACGGAGTCTTCTTACTTTTAGAGATGGAAGTTTACTTCTTGCCAGAAGGTCCTCATAACTGCTCTGATAATCATCATAGATAAACTTTAGGGCTCTAAACTGGATTCTTTCAAGTTTGCGAGTGTTTGACTCACTACAAAAATGCCAAATGATAGGACAGTAGTTAAAGTTTGACAACACAAAAGAATGGTAAATCGTTAATTTGCTAAGTTTATTTAGGTTTTTTCCAAAACGTTTCAGGCAGTTTAATTGTTTTGATGCTTTTTTACAAATATTAGTTATATGTTTGTTGAAATCCAGTTTATAGTCCAAAGTTACCCCAAGTAGTTTAACTTCATCCTCACATTGGATGTTAGCAGATTCAATTTTGATTTCTTTGATTTTTTCTTTTGATTTTTTGCCGACTGCAATTGCCTGGAATTTGGATGGGTTAGCTTTCATTCTGTTGAAGCTGAACCAGTCTATAAGAGTGGAGCTATCATTGACTAAGGCCGAAACAACTTTTTGAGGGTCTGAATCACTATGAGATAGAGTGTTATCATCTGCATAGTTATAAAGAGTCGCGTTTTGCACAAATAGAAAAATGTTATTGATGAAGATGTTGAACAGGACTGGACCAAGGATGGATCCCTAAGGTACCCCTTTTATTGTGTTTTTGTAACTACTAATGAATCCATTTAATTTTACGCATTGGAGTCTGTCCGAAAGGTAGCTTGTGATGAGTTTTGGGGAGTGTTCCGTGACTCCATAATATTTTAACTTTTCCAAAAGAAGTTTGTGGGGGAGGCAATCGAAAGCTTTTGAAAGGTCCATAAGGACAGCACCTACAAATTTGTGTTGGTCCAGAGCCTGTTTCCAGTCTTCAACAACCCTGAGGAGTGTACTTTGGCAGCCAAAACCTGGTCGAAATGCTGCGAGAAAAGGATTGAAAATATTTTGGACATGATCAAGTAGCTGAATATTAATGGCTCTTTCGAAAATTTTAGAAATGGTGGGTAGAATACTCACTGGTCTATAATTACCTTTTTCTAAGATACTTTCCTTCTTATAGATTGGGACAACTTGTGCAGATTTTAGTTTGTCAGGGAACACAGAGGAGTTTAGAGACTTATTATTGACTAAAGTAGTAATTGGTTTGACTAGAGCTGGTGCAGACAATTTTAGAAGTTTTGGGGAGATGGTGTCTCTGCAGTAGCTTTTTTATCATTGATAGAATTGATCTGTTAACGAACAAACTCCTCACTTATATTTTCAAAATTTAGGTGTTTTTCTACCGGTATATTATAAATTTCAGAAATTTGGACTTTGCTTGGGTGTTTGCTGTTGATCGGGACATCAGAGGATCCGACGTCCCTAGCAACATTCACAAAAAATTCGTTAAAAATATAACTGACTTGATTTTGATCTGTAATTAGTTTTCCCTTTTCCTCTAAAACTGTATCTTTGGTTGTTTTACATCCTTTTTTTTTTGTCATAAATGGTGTGATTGTAAGCCAGAAGTCTTTTGATTTCGGGCCACCTGAGCATCTTTCGACAAAATATCCATTTATTGCTTTATCGAAAAAAAAAAAATCGCTGGCTCGCTATCGCTCGCCACTGTATTTATACATATTAGAACTGACAATCAATAATCAAGTAATTCAAGATTTTTTAAAGCTCCTGTCTTATTGTCTTATTAATAATAGCGGTTTTTTTTTTTGCTCATCAAAAAATTCGGACTTTAGAACCCCCCTGAAAAAAATTCCTGGATCCGCCCATGGAACTATCACAGTTTTTTTTTTTTTTTTTAATCCATGAGAAGGACGGTTTTTTAAAAAGATCATTTTTGTGATGGAACCCTCTTCTTTTTTAGTTTTGCTTTTTTTAAGGTTTCTGGGCCCAAAGCCTACCATCACGTGGACGCAAAACAAAAATTAATAAGGAACTGGCCTAACTTTTTAAAAAACAAATTGAATATAAATCGGGGTCGATCTAGCTCATTTGAAATAAAAGTAAAATCAAAACGAGGTCACCAAATTTCGCGCGAAATACCACGAAGATATACTGCGATGTAAGCATAAGTGAAAGAGTGAAATATAAATTGTATTCATCATAAAATTCAATTTAGTATTCTTATGTGAGTTGTTATGGTTAAGAATTAAAGAAAAACACAATTGCCACGTACATAATTTACCTCGGAGCCCATCTGACTTGCCCCCTCTTTCGACAAAGTGAAAGTCTGTCCGCGTGACCCCTTTCAGGTTCCGATCGTTGCCAGACGTTGAGGAAGCTCGACACGATTTTCCCTACTGTACTTTATATTGAAACGGGTTTCAAGCCTTCAGATAGAAATATACTATCAAAGTGATAATACCTATTGTAACTTTTGGTGGACAGAGTTATGAATGTTATTGAACATTACATATACGTTGAAATTCAACAATTTCTCAAAACTTCCATACTTTGCTTAATATTACCAGATTTTCTTGAGCAATTCTGGGATATTGATAACAATATTGTTAGGGAGTGTAGCTCCCGACCAGTTCGCGAAGCGACCCTATTGGTCGAGCAGATAATTCCGAACGTTTTTTGCGGTTTTTCGTCAATAACTCCGCTTCTATCCATCCAATCATCATGAAACCCGGAAGAAATAATACTTCACCCTTCATACAAATGCCTATGTAAAAATAATTTTGAAAAGCAATCCATAAATGCTGATTTGAGGGTATTTTAATACTATCCTTAAACGGCCATTTTAAGCAAGTTACTAAAGGTATTTCCGAAAGATTTGTAATTTAGTCTCTCCTGGGGTCAAATATGGATCTTTTTTTTCAAAACTTTGTTCTTTTATGCTTTTATCCTTATTGAAGAATTCAGTGTCATCAAATATCATAAAACTTTTACAAAATTTATTTCTAAAGAGTCTTTCTGAACCATGATGAGGTACGGTTATTTCTAACTTATTTCTAATGATTTTGGTATTCTAACACATGAAGTTTATACACTTTTTCGTGAATATCCTACTCTGGGCCCCTCTCAATGCAGGTTTTATCGATCAGTTGACAAAAATAGATTTTTGGAAAATAGATGACTACGAAACTAGGTCAAGATTTGTTCTTAATCATGTTAATACAATGATGTCACTTTCCCCAGCTCCCAATCAGACGAAAGTCACAAACAGCAGGAGAAACAAACGCTAAAAATATACTAAATTAAGTTATTTTGAGATTTCCTTTTGCATGTCGGTTATTTTTCTGAATTTCTAGACATCTGTATCATGTGTATCACCAAAATTGTGAAAAGTAGCCGAATTAGCGAATCGTTTGGAAATACCGTCAGTTCGGAAATATCTGCTCGACCAGTATGGATAGGAAAGTCGATACACATAATTATGTAAGTTCCTACATTACATCGACTCTTGAAAGATACTTAACTTTCAGAAATTGCCTATACTGAAAGACAGTTTCTTTCTGTATTCTTTCTGCCACTTCCGCTGGAAACAACAGTAGCCCAGCAGAAATTCATACCGTGATGAATGAAGAATTTTTTGTTTGAAATCAGTAAATCGATCAATATTTATCCAATTATAATTTCCTTTGAGTTTATTTGTCAAACACAGCTGAATAAAATTTACTAAATCAACGTTATTCCAGCCTTCTTGCAAAAAGTAAATAATGATGTCAGCATGGTCAGTGCTCAAAAGGTTATGACGTCAAGTATGACGTTACAGTATGTGCGACTTTGCATGGGAAGTCTGATGATCGTGATCCGAAGGAATATCTTTATCTATACGGTAATTTAGGATAATTATTTTACATATACTAACAAACAAATTACGAATTCAAAATCAACCGAATTTGAATAAACTGGTAGATAAATAAATTGGTAGATGATCAGACAAACGGGTTCTTCAAAAGTAGGACAATAACTTTGAAACGTGCTATGCTCCCTCGTAGGCAATGCCTTGATTCATATAATTGATATTATGAGCAAATGACAAAAATTCCGGGACAAAAATTAACAGGTTCGGAAAACTACCAAATATAGCTATTATAGCCATACATAGCTATATTTAGCTTGTTTTGGTCATTTTTATAAAAAAATTTTAAATATTTTTACAAGTAAGCATTTCCTATTATAGTTATCCATTGTTATGGATAGCAAAGCATAAATAAACATGACTTTCATTCTTGAAAATCACATATATCGATGTAAACAATTGCAAAAATTGCTGTCAGAAAACATGTTTTTACAAACATAAATCATGTTATTTTGTGTTACTCTATCCACACAGAGGGTAATCTCTCAATGCAGAACAATCGGTTTTTCGATATTTTTGTGCAATATGGATCATTTATAACAAAAAGGAGAATGTGATGCAGTGTAAGAATGTCTTAGCTATGAGTTGTATCCAAAATAAGGTGATTATTAGCTTTTAATAACACATCAAAACGATTGGCGTTCTACTTTCACTTTCATCTGCATGAATCATGCCGATTGTTATTTCAGCTTTATAAAAAGATATTATTGTCTTATATTGGATAAACTCGTAGTAATGACATCCTTACACTGCATCACATTTCCCTTTTTGTGAGGAGTAATCTTCATCACAAGAAATTATAGCAAAACCGAATGTTCTGTGTTGCGAGATTACCCATTGTGATCCATACATAATATTATTATGCGGAAATGATTATTTTTGAAGTTTTCCCTAACACTTTTAAAATTAATCAAAATGTATAGCTAGTAATAGCTATTATAGCTATATATAGCTTTAAATTTGTAACTGGCACATAACTAAATTTATTCATCAGCCAGTGAAATAATTTTTCTGTTTTTATGTACATGTAGGATTTAGTGACTTCTTGGACTCAGTAGCCATGGAGACAGAAAATGTTACATGTATACTGAAAAAGCTTGAATCGACCAGTAGCAAAGAGGAGAAATTAGAATTTTATCAACAAATCTCAAGGTATTGTTATTTTGTTCATTTGAAACCATTCTGTATAATCATGATTATACACATGTATGTATGGCAATCAACATGATCAAAGTAAAAAAAGGTTGCTTTTAAATGTGGTAAACATAGCATTCATTTTTTTTTTATGATTTATTGGAAGGAGAAGGGATGAGGACTTTCTTAACATAAAATTCAGTATTGGGCTAATTGTCCCCCGCTTTCGCGAAAGCGCGGGGACATTAAAACCGGTTCGTCCGTCCGTCTGTCTGTCCGTCAGTCTGTCCGTCTGTCCGTCAGTCACAAAAACTTTAACCTTGTGCATAACTTTTGAATGGAAAGTGATAGGGCTTTGATATTTCACATGTGTATTCCTTGTGACAAGACCTTTCCATGGATACCAAAATTTTTGACCTTGTGACCTTGACCTTGGACTTTGACCTACTTATTAAAAACTTTAACCTTGACCATAACTTTTGAATGGAAAGTGATAGGGCTTTGATATTTCACATGTGTATTCCTTGTGACAAGACCTTTCCATGGATACCAAAATTTTTGACCTTGTGACCTTGACCTTGGACTTTGACCTACTTATTGAAAACTTTAACCTTGACCATAACTTTTGAATGGAAAGTGATAGGGCTTTGATATTTCACATGTGTATTCCTTGTGACAAGACCTTTGCATGGATACCAAAATTTTTGACCTTGTGACCTTGATCTTGGAGTTCGACCTACTTATTAAAAACTTTAACCTTGACCATAACTTTTGAGTGGAAAGTGATAGGGCTTTGATATTTCACATGTGTATTCCTTGTGAAAAGACCTTTGCATGGATACCAAAATTTTTGACCTTGTGACCTTGACCTTTGAGTTCGACCTACTTTTCAAAAAACTTTAACCTTGACCATAACTTTTGAATGGAAAGTGATAGGGCTTTGATATTTCACATGTGTATTCCTTGTGAAAAGACCTTTGCATGGATACCAAAATTTTTGACCTTGTGACCTTGACCTTTGAGTTCGACCTACTTTTCAAAAAACTATAACCTTGTCCATAACTTTTTAATGGAAAATGATAGGGCTTTCACATTTTACATGTGTATTCCTTGTGATGAGACCTTTCTGTTGGTAACAACATTCTGACCTTGTGACCTTGTCCATGGAGGTTGACCCACATTTAAAAACTTCAACCTCGACCATAAGTTTTTGATGGTAATTTAAATCATAGGTCTTAAATATTTCACATGTGCATACCTTTTCATAAGCCTAGTCCCTTGGAAACAAAACAAAAGTTTGGACCTTTTGACCTTTTCTTGGAGTTAAAGTGATATTAGAACATATGAGATAATACTTTTACCTAAAACTTTCCCTAAAAATAAACCATAATATGCCAAAAATAGTTTTCAGCTCTTACCGCACACATACGTAAATCAGTTTTGAAGTTGCTATTTTTAGCCATTTACAGAAACCCTGATTCTATAAATGATCACTTCCGGTAAATATGATGGAGAGACTTATGACGTAGAAAGTTGTACATGAAAGACGAAAGTAGTGTAAACAATGCAATGTACCGTTGAGGTATTGAAGCTGAGTTCGCATTTAATTTGCTCAGTTTCACATCTTTTGATAATTTCTTGATCATGTCGAGTATTAATATGCAAATGTTTAATGTTAGTAATTTTCATGCGACCAAGCATCTGTCCATGAGAAAAAAAAAGGGGGGGGGGGAAGGGATGGGGAAAGGGTCTTAAGATGGACGATTTCACACATGATGTCACATCATATTTTCTGTCTGTCCTATTTTACTATTTGTTCTAAACACGCACGATTTGAAACTATGGTTGAATATACAGCCCGACCTGTTTCAAACGCAGAAAGGGGGGGGGGGGAGTTAACTTGGAATGCGTGCGACTGGAGTTTCAGACCGGGAGGCCCCCTGCCCATCCTTTTATTGAGCTTAGTGAACAACATAGTATTACCTATATTCATATTGTCATATACATTCACTTAAATGACAGATGGAGATATCTTTGGCATAGACGGATTCAGGAATCTAAAATAGGGAGGGCGGATCACAGTGAACATTGAAAACAATCTTTCGGAGAAGCGTAGGAAGGGGGTGAGGGGTATAATGACAAAAACAAAATGTTATTAATTTATTTTTACATATATTTTCATCTTCATAAATAATTATTTCAAAATTCACCTGCATTCCCTGCAAGGGATATAGGGTAGACCTTATTGCACGAGCTCCCCAGTGGGTAAAACACTCAGTAAATTTTAATATTATTCTGAGGCTCCAAGTCGATGTCACGGAATCTATTTTGATTAAAATAAGGATCAAATTTTATTCTATCAATATACATGGTCACAATTTTAGGGATTAACAACGAAAAACGATTCAACATTATTCTTTTTTTTTTCTAAATCATTACGTTATGGTCACAGTTAGCTTTTTTTAATGGAATAACATAATGATAAAAGAACGAAGCAATAAATTTATACTGATCTGAAAGCATTTTTGAAATACGTTTTCATGAGAAGGCAATTAATGATAGAAAAGATTGGATGATCTCTCTCTCTCTCTCTCAACGACTCAAAACGGACAAATGTGCGTGTGAGGGTGTGTGTGTGTGTGTGGGGGGGTTTACCCCCGCAAACCACGATCTAATATTCGACATGTGCTAGATCCATAAATCCATATGTAGATTAAGAATCTATCAAAAATACTGGCCGGCACGATTATTTTTTTTAATCAGAGTATGAATTATGTCAAACTTCTGTCCTGAATCTACAGGTGATCGCCAGCCATGAGCATGTTTAGAAATGGTGCGCCCTTTATTTATTTATTTCATTTATTTATTTATTTATTTATTTTTTGCTCAATAAATAAAAAACTATGTTATAGATATTGATTGTTTTATTCTTGAAACGGTAATCACATGCGTATACATGTGCTAGTGCAGGCAATCACTTTGTCGTGTACAACTTGTGACGTCATTTACTGAGACCCACGAAGAATACAGTCGATCCCGAAAATTTATTGGGTAAATCGACAAAAATGTCGATTTCCTCTAAAACCAGGAATTTTTTTCTGTGGTTACAGGATGAAAAATTTCATTTTTAAAGAGCAAATGCTATATACTATTTTCACAGATGTTCTAATATCACTTTAATCTTTCATATTTAGAATGTTGATAATATATGAGATATATTATTAAAACTTAAGAATGGGGGGATGTCTGTAAGCATTTCTTTAAAGAAAAACACCCAAAAGCGGGGGACCACAATTCCTTGAATTTGATTTTTACACTTAACATACATGTACATTTTCATTATTTTGATTTTGAAACGACATTACATGTATTAAACAAGAAATGTGAAGTGTTGTGTAAAGATTTTTTTTATTTATAAAAGCTTCTATACAAAATAAGCCAATGTACATGTGCTCTACACATTTTTTCAGTCATTTGAACGAGGATAACCTGAGTATCTTCAGTATTGACCTTGCCAACAATGCCAAGCTGTTATGGCACATCATGGAGGGGGATCTGGCACACGATAACGTAGACTTGTGCCAAGTGGTACTACAGATCCTCGGCTACTGCTTAAATGACCTGGACAGTGTCAGGTAGGATCACAGATGCCTCAAAATGCTATATCTCAAAAGATTAGTTTTTCCTGTATTGTATTTTCTATAAATTCACCAAGTTTTTATCTTATGAAGAAGCCAGAAAAAAACCATCTAACATATTATTTTCCTTAAACTTATATCTTAAAAATTTTCCCACTAAATCATTATGCAGTTTTCAGCTTTTTTGGACAAAGATTACTGGAATTTAAATTTGTGTAATAACTTGTCATTGGAATTGTTCGGTCTGTCAGTCCATGTGCTCTTAATAAATCTGCATTTGGGCTTGTATAAATAATGATACAGTAGCATAATGAAGAAAACAAATAATTATGTAGACAATTTTCTTTTTATTACAGTCATCTTTCCCAGGAGGAGTGTAAGTCTGCCCTCTCTTCATTATGTCAGTGCGTACTTAAGACTGAGGACAAACTGACTTGTACCAGAGTGTTATGGTGTCTTAACAGACAAAACCTACCCGTCGATGTCGTACGCAAAGAGGTGAGAATTTAGGATGAAAAGTACAGTACAATCATGTATACATGTATATATCTAGTCTGTTGACAAAATCTTCCCAAAAGGAATTCTCATATTTTCCCCAAATAGATTTACCCTCCTTTTCATACAAAAATAGCCTAATTGCCTTAATGTACGAGTACTTTCCCAAGTGATTTAAAGTACCTTTTGTCTTTCTCAGGTTCAGCAAATACTGAGAGCTGTGGAGCATTCTTTTGGTAAATGGAAAGGTCAAAGTACAGTAGAAAATGAAGCTGGTAGTGTAGTTTACAGGTTTGTTGTTTTAGAATTATTCATATTATACATGTACAAAATGTAATGAAAACTAATACATAAATGTACATGAACATACACTGTACATTAAATGCTTAAGAGGTTAAATCTTTTTGGATATTGAGAGTTTCTTTATAGTACATGATTTATTGATTTACAGTCTTCTCTTTTCTTACCGTTTATATAGCGTTCATGCAATGGGCAAGAAACTTGTAGATCTGCTTGTTTAAAACAACACAACTGAAAATGAGACTTTATTTGCATTTAATTTAATTTTGGTATAATTTCTGTTGTACCATTTAGATTATTGGAGCAGTGCCCTAAAGACACTCGTCAACATGCTGTACTATGGGGAAAACTTGTCCTACCCTTATTGGTACATGGAGCAGTCAAAATCAGGGAAAAGGCATTTGATGTCGTCAAGAAAGAGTTGTCTACCTTAGCTTGTAATCAGAAAGAACTCGGCTCTTGGCTGTCTGCTGAATTCAAACCTGTAAGTTGTACATGTATAGAGGATAGATATTGAGCTCTGAATGTAGTACTGATAAAGCTGGATGTTTGTTGATGTTAAAAAGTTTCTAAGGATTGTTTATTAATAAAATTAATATGAGCTGTACTGTAAAAAAAGTATAATAAATGAATAAAATTAAATCTGCCTAGTGTCATGTAGGAGATTTACATGTATGTGCATATTTTAATTGCATGTGTTTTCAGCTTTGACATGTATTTTCTGTGTTACAGAGAATTTTTCCTGAGATGAAGAAAATTTTGAGTGCCCACACAGTATATGTACTACAAGTATGGGAGATGTATGTACAGATTAGTGGGAAGGTAAATATTAATTCACAGATTCTGTAGAGAGAAAAGCTCCGTCAGCATTCATGAGGTGAATTATGTGATTTTTTATTAGGAACCTTGGAATATTTATAGAAACGATACTGCAGGAAATAATGCCATCACTTGAGTATGCATTCATCAAGAAATATTGTTTTGACTTTGTATTAGATTGTTCAAAACCCTTGATTTAATTATCATGAAGAAAATATTATTGCTTTTGAAGCTTAGGCCATGTAAAATAAAATCTATGTTTCTCAAACACCGCCACGCATTGTAATTTGCCGCCGATTAGACGTTTTTATTGCAACTTCAGAAAAAGATATCCGCCGTGCCTCATCCTGATCGTCGATTAAAAACGAAGTATCCATTCATTCATTGAACATATTTATTGTCCTGTAAGATCGTCCAAACAGTACCCGATGAATTAATACTTTGAAAAGCCAGTATAAATCACGGCACGTTCTGTATTTACGTTACGGGTAAAGACTTTATCCACGCACCGTTTAAAGGGAATTGTATAGGATATACTAACAACGTGCCGACATGTGTTGCGAACATTTAATACATCGAGTATTACATGTATTAGAAAGTTGATATAGTTTTCTTTATTGATCTCTACAGCATATATGTAAATACCAATGCTGAACAATAGCAAGTGTCCATTGTAATACTTCCGAATCTATTAATAATGACGTTCACGTTGTAATAGACAAGGACCGCCGACGAACGCAAGAGAAACGTAGTTAAATCCTTAAATCTATGAGTAAAAGAATGTATATTGTACCCGTGTACATTATTTTATCAGACGATGGTATATGCTGAACACTTCATTCGATTTCTAAAGATTCCGCTTCATCCAGACTTGACTTCCTAGGATATACGCTATCGGCTTCATTTTTTACCATATGAACAGATCCATCCGAGGAAGTGAGGGGGGGGGGGGGGGGGTAGACGGCATAAGATTTATTTGCCTTATATGAATAATGGGGGGGATTAGACAGGGCATACAATTTTTTGCTTCACATGAGTAAAAAGAGTACTCTTGATGGAAAAAAAACAATAAATAAAAACCCTACCTACCTTGCCACTTTTTTAAGACCCAATTATCTGAGAAGCATAGAATTAATTTTACATGGCCTTACATCCATTGAAGACGCTTGAATGTGATTTGATACTTCTACATGTAGTAAAGAAAGAAATTGAAGTATCCCTCTTTGATGAAAAAAGTTTGATGTGGGATAAATGTACACTTCAAATTAAATAAGAAATTCTGCACCATCTTATTTATAGGAACTTCACCGTGGAGGTTATATCAACGCTATGTTACCTATAGTAGAGCAAGGTTTTAAAAACTCTGATACTAGGATACAGGCCTTCCAAGCCTGGCAACAACTCATCAACAACTTTGCAACAAATCCAGGTAACCAACAAACTATTAAAATTATTTTTAAATTACTGAGTTAATATGTTCAAATTTGAAATCTACCCTAGAAACAATGAGACTCAGTATTATTACTTGATTACAGAGTTATCTTAAATTTCAAAGTGTAAATTAAGAATTGTTTAAAAGTAAACAATTTCGATGATTAGCTGTGAAAGAACCAAATTTCTGCTTACAATTTTGTCCCCCTGGAATATTCTGAATTCCACTTTAATTGAGCCATTCAAGAAATGAATATTGTGATGCATATACACATGTAGTAATTAGAATTTCTAATCCTACACTGTAGAGATTCTGACTGACCAGAGAAGAGTAAAGCTGATAATGCAGGTGTTTAAGACGTCTAACGCTAAGATAGAGGATGTAGCTAAAGTCAAACTACAGGTCTGGTGGCACTTTGTATGGCTGCTAGGGGCTAGAGCTTCAGCGTACTTTGAACAGGTATCCTCATTATATTAAGTGATTCTATAGGACCAGTGTTAAAGACACATTCCTGTGATCAAACAGAGCTTCCTTGTTCCATTTTGAAGTACAGAGATCTAAAATCTCTCTCTGCAAAGGTTCCATTTTGGTGCAACTTCTTTTTTCTCTGAAAATTTAACAAACAGCAAACAAAATCAATTTGAAATTTGTTTTGCAGACTTTTTTATTCCTCACATTCAAGTTGAAACGCATGTACACTTGCAGTTAATGTTATTGATGATTGTTCTTTTAAGAACTTTTGAATTGCTTGTTTTTTAAGGTGTGCATTCCATTGTTGAATTTCTGTCTTGGGGGAGATAAAAGATCAAATCCAGTTGTTAATACACCACGTGCTAGTAAGTAAATGTTAAACAATGTTAAAGATTATTCAATAACAAAGAAAAAAAAAATTAAATGAAACAAAAAATTTACCAGTAGGTAATAATGGTAGTTACTGTACTTAGTAGTATTTGAAAACTGAGTGGAATTTTTCAAAACCTTGACATAAAAATGTATGACTGTTATAACAGTCAATTCTGGAAAACTTTCTTGAACCAATTCAGATTAGTTCCATTTGCCCACTGAATACTAAATTGGACAATTTCTACTAAGCCTGGCAAAATGTGATGTAGCCTCGGGTGTTGGCTAGTGAGTTTTCTTGAAGACTGTTTTTGTAGGGGTTTATTTTGATTTATTCACAAAAATCTTGATTTCTTACATAATGATTATTTACATGTATGTGCGCAATAACAAAATTGAATGACACAACAACTCAAAATACTTGGTAAACAATCTTGAAGAAATCTGATTAAAATTCTACTTCAACATCAACAGATATCCTACAGAATGGAGCGAGTCCCATCACACCGAGGTTAAATCTCCCAGGGAGTGGGGGCCAGTCTAAGACCCCACAACCAAGCTTCCTGTCCATACAGCTAAAGGGATGTGAGATACTGGTACATTTCCTCGGACATCCTAAAGTACAAACAGACCTACCTGCATATACATTTACTATTGGTAGGTCATGTAATTTAATTGAAGGAAAAAATCCATTTATATTTTATACCAAGCAGTTCTAGACGGACTAACATACAGAACTTAGACTTATGTTGGTAGGGGACCTACAATGTATGTCTTTTGTGATCAGTTACATATTTGTATAATTCTTAATAAATTGTAAATGAAATAATAGATTTTACAAATAAATGAAATAATAGATTTTACTAATAAACGAAATAATAGATTTTACTAGATTCAATATTTGATGCTCAGTGATCATTTTGTGTTTGTTACAAACAAAGACATGACACCACATCAATGTTTAAGCATAGAGCATAAAAATATTTTAGTCTTGAATTTAAGAAAAAATAAAGAATCTGACATTGTCTTGTTTACAAGTAAAATAACATACATTATGACCTATACCGATAATTATATGTAAATGATTCCATTCCGATCTTTTTAACATTTGGCTTTGTTATTTTCAGATTCCCTGAATCATGACATTATCACAGGCCCGGCTTTCTTCATTAAACATGCCAATGTGCTAGTCAGTACAACAACTGATTTCACCAGCAGTTTGGGAGAGAATTTACCAGGTAGGCAGATTAAAAATAAATAATGAATTCAAATGATAACATTCTACAGAGAACATTGGAAATTTGAATGATTCCATTCTACATTCTGAACTTGCCAATTTTTTAGCTCGCCGTGACGAATGTCCGGAGAGCTATTGTCATACCCCCGGTGTCGGCGTTGGCGTTGGCGTCTGCGTGCGCGTGCACAAAAACTTTAACCTTGCTTATAACTTTTAAACCAATACAGATTGGGCTTTCATATTTCACATGTGCATTCCTTGTGACAAGACCTTTCCATGGATACCAAAATTTTTGACCTTGTGACCTTGACCTTGGAGATTGACCTACTTTTGAAAAACTTTAACCTTGGCCATATTTTTTGAATGGTAAGTGATAGGGCTTTGATATTTCACATGTGTATTCCTTGTGACAAGAAGTTTCCATGGATACCAAAATTTTTGACCTTGTGACCTTGACCTTGGAGATGATTGACCTACTTTTGAAAAACTTTAACCTTGGCCGTATTTTTTTAATGGTAAGTGATAGGGCTTTGATATTTCACATGTGTATTCATTGTGACAAGACGTTTCCATGGATACCAAAATTTTTGACCTTGTGACCTTGACCTTGGAGATTGACCTACTTTTGAAAAACTTTAACCTTGGCCATATTTTTTGAATGGTAAGTGATAGGGCTTTGATATTTCACATGTGTATTCCTTGTGACAAGACGTTTCCATGGATACCAAAATTTTTGACCTTGTGACCTTGACCTTGGAGATTGACCTACTTTTGAAAAACTTTAACCTTGGCCATATTTTTTGAATGGTAAGTGATAGGGCTTTGATATTTCACATGTGTATTCCTTGTGACAAGACGTTTCCATGGATACCAAAATTTTTGACCTTGTGACCTTGACCTTGGAGATGATTGACCTACTTTTGAAAAACTTTAACCTTGGCCATATTTTTTGAATGGTAAGTGATAGGGCTTTGATATTTCACATGTGTATTCCTTGTGACAAGATGTTTCCATGGATACCAAAATTTTTGACCTTGTGACCTTGACCTTGGAGATTGACCTACTTTTGAAAAACTTTAACCTTGGCCATATTTTTTGAATGGTAAGTGATAGGGCTTTGATATTTCTCATGTGTATTCCTTGTGACAAGACGTTTCCATGGATACCAAAATTTTTGACCTAGTGACCTTGACCTTGAAATTTTACCTACTTTTCAAAAACTTTAACTTGGGCCATATTTTTTGAATGGTAAGTGATAGGGCTTTGATATTTCACATGTGCATTCCTTGTGATAAGACCTTTCATGCCGTACCATAAATTTTGACCTAGTGACCTTGACCTTGAAATTTTACCTACTTTTTGTTGTTGTTGCAATTTACATATGGTTGCCACCGGCGAGCTATGTTGTCATTCTGAAAAGTCTGGTTAGCAGAAGCCTTCTACATCATTATCATGGCAACAGCACTGCCTCTCAACTACTATCTCTGCAGCATCAACCTGTTCATGTAATATTGAAAGTTGAAGTCGCAACTAGTCGTACACTTAATGGATTTAATATACACAAAATGTATATATATAATAAAAGAAATAATGAAATAAAAAAATACATTTACATATATGATGATGGGACAAAACTTGATGTTTGATAAATCTCACAGTGCCATTCTAAAAGGTGTCCAAAAAACCTCTTGCCAAAATTCATAATGGCTGACAAAAATACGAAAAATGTCAGAGGTAGGCAACTTTCACGCACTTTTTCATTGTTACGTCTCAATAGAACTGCGTCTTTTAACAGTGACGTTGTAATGAAAAACAACGCCAAAAGATGTTGACTCCGACATTTTGACTTTTTAATCAAGATCGGAAAATGGTGTATTAGAATCTAAATGTAAATGTACTTTGATTTTCAGAGCCTCTTCTGTTTCGCCTGTGGTATTCCTTGATAGCTCACATGAGGAACGGTCTAGAAAACAGTGTCAAAGGAGAAATGAGGGAGTCCTTCACTACACTACTTACACAGTTCCAGAACCTCACTCTATCACAGGCACTGCCTCACAAGACTGTCTTGGTCTGTATTCATTTACTAACTTTGGATTTTCAATCTTTGTACATGTATGTATACCCAAACTTCTTAGGGTGTGCTGTGCATTCAGGAAATCTGATTGAGTCAGATCTTGGACACATGACACTGTAAAAAAAAAACATGCCTGACTAGAGAAAATTTTGTATTGAATTTCTGACATTAGGTATTTGTACAGTATGGTGCAGGTGGAATTTGGATTTCTTAAAAATCCCAGTGGGCAATCCACCTGAAATCACAGTGGGCGATTCAGGTGGAAATTTACCTGTGTTTTTCACCTGTCCACTCTCAGAGTGATTTTATTACCCCCTATCTACTTCAAGTTATCCTCTGTCTCATATGGTCTTCACACCTTTGCTCCTACAAGGCCTTTGATGTTACATAATACTGATTCTTACCTGATTTACCTGTATTTATGAGTATTTAATATAAATGAAGAATTTTTTCATACTTCAAAGAAAAAATAAATAAATAAATAAATAAATAAATAAATAAATAAATAAATAAATAAATAAATAAAGAAGAATTTTTAAAAATGCCAAAGAAAAAATAACAAAGAACAAAAAATAACAATGAAGAAACAAAATAAATAATAAATTTATTAACATACATAAGAGAATGAAAGAACCAAAGAAAGAAAAAAATAATTCAAAAGAATAGATAAATCAATAAGAAAGAAGAAAAAAGATTTAAATAAAGAAATGAATAAATTATAAATAAATAAATAATAAATAAAGGAATAGAAAATTTAAAAAAGGAAATAAGTAAATTAATCGAATAACTGCACTTATTTCCGAAGGTTTCTACGATTGAACTTTTTTTAATCAATTTGATAAAATTAAACAGATAAATAAATTAATAATCTAAAAAAACCCACATTATTTTCAAATCAACCCCCCCCCTCTAATAGTCTGTAAAGATTGATGAGTGGAGACAAAAAAAACCGAAGAAACAAACTAAAAAAATCAAACAAATAACAAAAAAAAAAAGAAGAAAAAAAAAAAAAACCCGAAAAAAAAAAATAAAAAAAAAGAACCCCCCCCCCGGCAAAAAAACCTGTTGATTACTATCCATGTGTTACGTGTATGTGTACCTTTGTTTTGTTGCTATTCATATCCTCAGTCTTTTATTATGTGCACTCAGCCGTGATCGCATTTGTTTCATTGATCTTTTCATGTGTTGTCCTTTTTATTATGCTCACTGAGTAAGGGGGAAATGGGGGGGGGGGGGACTACGGAGACGAGGTATCATAGATTGGTCACAGACCCTTTCCTTAGCAGAAACCCTATGTATTACAATTTGTTTCTGTAAACTGTATGCTTTGAATATTCCCACTAAATATGTTTAACTAAAAATTAGACTTGCAGAGGAAAGAATTTGTTGCCAAACTATGATACGGGTGTCACCCTTGATGCGGGTACGGCATGCTTGTACACTCCGTTTTTGAAGTTAAATACATCTATATTCAAATGCATGAAAAGAACGTACGTTTCTCTATTAATATCTTTAATTTGAATGATAGCATATAACATTCATACAAAGCATCTGTCACGTACATGTATAATTTAATTTAACAAACATAACACAGTAGTCAGTACTTTACATTATTCATAAATAGTCCATACATATCAAACAAAGCGTGCGCATACTACAAGATCACAAGATTTGATATACACTTCACAGTCTTGTGTACTCCAGCCCGTTGTCAACAAATGTCTCGATCGGATCGTCACACTGGGGAGGTACTGGAATATCAATCACGGCAGCAGACGGACGTTTTCTTGGACGCGACTTCTTCTCCGTGGGTCGACGAAGTCCCTCGTTGATCTTAGTTACGACCATGGCATTCCAGGTGTCCGTCGGTCTACACTCTGGGTAGAAATGGCACACATAGGTACGAATAACCTCTCTGCGTTGGAGTTCCAGGGGTTTCTTTCTGTTGCAACCACCACCATAAAAAGAGTACTGGAGACGTAAATCATCTACACCGAACAGTTCCGGAAAGAGGCGAACAGTCAAACGTTTTGCGAAATTTCCGGCACCAAACGATCTGCTGTTGATACCCCTCAATGTCTCCATCTCAATCCTGTGTGGCTCAGGGATAGAGTCTAGGGCGTGGTCGGTGTCTGGGGCAACGGTCGGGATTGAAGGTGTCTGGTCAGCCTGGGTTGCCTGCAGTCGTTGCACAGAAGAAAGAATAGTTGAGTGTGCGTTTTCCAGGGTCGACAGTCGTCTGAGAATGACATCCTGCTTCCTGGAAATCTCACCCATCATTCGCATCATCTGGGACTGGAACTTGGACAGAACCATGGTAGACGATCTGGGCGTGGTAATGGGCGTTGACGTGTGCATACTAGGCAGAACGCTCGGTGTAGGCGTTGTATGAGGCTCCGGACTTCCGGTGAAAGTAAATACGTCCCTCAATAAAGGCGAGGCTGGGGTAGGGGTGCTTATGGCGGGTACAGACGAAGGTAGTAGAGGCACAGCTGGAGATGCAGGCGCAGGTACCGGCGGTACTGGAGGATCAGCTACCGAGTTGCTAGGTGCTGGACTCCCTCTTCCAATAACTGTGGCCAAGTTCTTCACAACCGTCTGTAAAATAATAAAGTTAATATGAAATGTCATTATATCAAGAAATCAATATGTTCATTCTTTCGTTCGATCGTTCATTCATTCAGTATTTTAATAAATAAATAAATAACTTGCGAACCCCCCCCCCCCCTCCCTTACGGATTTGATCTTGCCCGCCAATATTTATTTGAAGATTCAATTATCGTCCACCTGGCCGTACCCCGTACACAACAACCTGCGGCATGTCAATTTTTTATGTACCTATACTGTTAAATAATCTTACCTGGAAAAGTTTTTATCTATTTAATCGTAGAATTTCATTTTATCATGTCTCCTAATTGGCCGGATTGCAAAGCAATTCCGGTCTATAGATTGACGATGTCCGTCCGTCCGTCCGTCTGTCTGTCCGTCCGTCTGTCCGTCTGCCGTCAACATTTTGGTTAAAGTTTCTGGTTGAGGCAAAATCTAACGAACTATATGCAGTAGAAACTTTATATTATACATGTATGCTGCCCATGAAGAGATCTTTCAATTTATGCCGTAACATTTGACCTAGTGACCTTGACCTTGGACTTTGACCTAGTTAAAGATTTTGGTTAAAGTTCTTGGTTTAAGCAAAATCTAAGGAACTGTATGCAGTAGAAACCTTATATTATACATATAGGTTGCCCATGACAAGACCTTTCAATTTATTCCATAACATTGGACCTAGTGACCTTGACCTTGGACTGTGACCTAGTTTAAGATTTTGGTTAAAGTTTCTGGTTTAAGCAAAATATAAGGAACTGTATGTGGTAGAAAATTTATATTATACATTTAGGTTGCCCATGATGAGACCTTTCAATTTATGCCATAACATTGGACCTAGTGACCTTGACCTTGGACTTTGACCTAGTTAAAGATTTTGGTTAAAGTTCCTGGTTTAAGCAAAATCTATGGAACTGTATGCAGTAGAAACTTTATATTATACATGTATGTTGCCCATGAAGAGACCTTTCAATTTATGCCATAACATTTGACCTAGTGACCTTGACCTTGGACTTTGACCTAGTTTAAGATTTTGGTTAAAGTTCCTGGTTTAAGCAAAATCTAAGGAACTGTATGCAGTAGAAACCTTATATTATACATATAGGTTGCCCATGACAAGACCTTTCAATTTATGCCATAACATTGGACCTAGTGACCTTGACCTTGGACTTTGACCTAGTTAAAGATTTTGGTTAAAGTTCTTGGTTTAAGCAAAATCTAAGGAACTGTTTGCAGTAGAAACCTTATATTATACATTTAGGTTGCCCATGACGAGACCTTTCAATTTATGCCGTAACATTGGACCTAGTGACCTTGACCTTGGACTTTGACCTAGTTAAAGACTTTGGTTAAAGTTCCTGGTTGGCCGGATTGCAAAGCAATTCCGGTCTATAGATTGACGATGTCCGTCCGTCCGTCCGTCCGTCTGTCTGTCCGTCCGTCCGTCTGTCCGTCTGCCGTCAACATTTTGGTTAAAGTTTCTGGTTGAGGCAAAATCTAAGGAACTATATGCAGTAGAAATTTTATATTATACATGAAGGTTGCCCATGACAAGACCTTTCAATTTATGCCGTAACATTTGACCTAGTGACCTTGACCTTTGACTTTGACCTAGTTAAAGATTTTGGTTAAAGTTCTGGTTTAAGCAAAATCTATGGAACTGTATGCAGTAGAAACTTTATATTATACATGTATGTTACCCATGAAGAGATCTTTCAATTTATGCCGTAACATTTGACCTAGTGACCTTGACCTTGGACTTTGACCTAGTTAAAGACTTTGGTTAAAGTTCCTGGTTTAAGCAAAATCTATGGAACTGTATGCAGTAGAAACTTTATATTATACATGTATGTTGCCCATGAAGAGATCTTTCAATTTATGCTGTAACATTTGACCTAGTGACCTTGACCTTGGACTTTGACCTAGTTTAAGATTTTGGTTAAAGTTTCTGGTTTAAGCAAAATCTAAGGAACTGTATGCAGTAGAAACTTTATATTATACATGTAGGTTGCCCATGATGAGACCTTTCAATTTATGCCGTAACATTTGACCCAGTGACCTTGACCTTGAACTTTGACCTAGTTAAAGATTTTGGTTAAAGTTCTTGGTTTAAGCAAAATCTAAGGAACTGTATGCAGTCGAAACCTTATATTATACATTTAGGTTGCCCATGATGAGACCTTTCAATTTATGCCGTTACATTGGACCTAGTGACCTTGACCTTGGACTTTGACCTAGTTAAAGACTTTGGTTAAAGTTCCTGGTTTAAGCAAAATCTAAGGAACTGTATACATTAGAAACTTTATATTATACATGTAGGTTGCCTCTGACAAGACCTCTCAATGTGTGCTGTAATATTTGACCTAGTGACCTTGACCCAGTTGGTGACAAAAACTTACTTTGCAATCCGGCCATACCGTCTTTAGCGGTGTTTTATTTTCAAATTTCTATTGTTCATTTTTTTTTCAATAATTATATTTTGTGTTGAAGTTTTCTTTTTTAACTTTTAAATTTCCTATTGTTCATTTTTTTTTTCAATGATTCATTTTCGGATAACTTATATTTTGTTTTTAGGTTTTCATTTTTAAAAATATTTTAATAACTATTAAAAAAGATTTAGTTCCAAGACCTGATTATGGACAATTAATTATGTTTTCGTCGTTTAACCGGAAATTGGGTCATGTGACAAATTATCGTACCAGGACACCTGTATCTGACGAAAAGAAGGAAGCCACAAAAATAACTGAAGAAAGAAATATATGGAATAGTCCGAGGAACAAACCAAGTTTCTAATAATTCATTGATTTTATTGGACAATGTCACAAAGGAGATATGACGTAATTAATTTTGAAGAATTACAAGGGAAAACGATCTAATTTACGATTTTTGGGGAAGAAAGCATCATGCCCTTGGATCATCAAACTAGACTTGAAATAGGAAGGCTTCATCGACAGCGACTTCGAGTTTCTGAAATTCGAACTATCCTAGCTGAGCGCGGCATAAAGACTACATGGCAGACCGTAAAAAACGTTATTCATCAACATGATATGGGACATTTTGATGTTGGAGTACATAATCCTACAGAAAATATGAAAATAAAAACGTTCCAGAAACTTGAAGAAGACGACATTGTAGCCATTCAAGATGCGTTATCTGCTAATTGTATGCAGTCCAGCACAGACATCCAAAAACATTTTCAAGACAGGGGGACTAATGTTTCGAAATCAACTATTAAACGTGCAATAGCAGCCGCAGATTGGACACACTCTAAACCCAGATATTGTTCAATGATCAGGGACGTAAACAAACAGAAACGGGTTGAATTTTGTAAGGAACTGATATCCACTAACGACAGTCTAGAAAACGTAGTATTCACCGACGAGTGCACCGTTCAACTGCATGGGAACAGAGTGACATGCTACCGTCCACGACATGCAACAGCAGTTCATGTACCAGTACCAAAACATGTCCTGAAAGTCCATGTGTGGGGTGGAATAAGTAAGAGAGGTGCAACACAGATCCTTATATTTGACGGTATTATGCGCAAGGAATTCTTTGTTACCGAGATTCTAGAGGGAACCTTAAAACCATTCTTAGTCAGCCATTATCCCGAGGGAGGACGCTTTCAGCAGGATAATGACCCCAAACATACGTCTAGACTGGCCAAGCAGTACCTTGCTGACAACAACATAAACACCATCACATGGCCTTCTGGTAAGGTTTATTACTGCTTATTGTTGTTTAAATTATTATTCAATATCAATTCGTGTAAATAAAAATCGTATTTTAGTATTTAAAAAGTTTTTACCGATTTTCTTCTAATATAGATTTAGTTTACATTATCTTATATTTATATCATTTCTTTTCAGAGAGTTGCGACCTAAATCCTATCGAAATGCTCTGGAGCGAAATGAAACACTTTATCGGCAAAAGGGTTCCCCGTACGAAAGAACAGCTTATTTCGACCATCTTCCAATTCTGGAGTGAACTTACACCGCTTAAATGTCAGAAGTACATTGATCACGTCTACAAAGTTGCCCCCGTGTGTGTTTTAATGAATGGTTTCCCCACTGGTGATTTACCCGGACAAATTTTACGTGAACCATCTTTCGGGAAAAATTTTGCGTATTTCTCCGAAAAACTCAGAGATCCAAATGTGCATTCTCGAGCTTGCTTACTATTGGCAAAAGAATGATTTTAGTCGGAACAATTTCTGGATGTGTTTATTTCTTATGAAAAGGATCACGGATTTGTGCAGTCTAACCCCCCCCCCCCCCCCCCCTTCACACACACAAATATCTGCAGGGGTGATTGCAAACGAAATGCATAGCAGGCTGTTAATACAGTAACCTATATTGACGTTCAGAAAAAAAAGATTTTATCTATTACTGCTGTTATATCATTGTCATTGTAGTAATTTTGCATGGTTTTGTTTCTTTGCAATTATAAATTATAGAACAAGGACGATATCGTTGCATATATTTTTTATGTCTAGAACAATTAAAAACTCACAACACTATTGAAGAATGTCATCTTGTTGATATTACTTTCATTGATGTCTTTATACATCGTTTTAACAATAATTGAATCCATAAGAGGTCAAATTCCGGACAAAGACATTTCTTTATCTTGACTTAGAGGATATATTGCATTTGATTGTTAAAGTCAAATCATACCCTTGCGATCTTTGCAAAAATATTATTGAAAGGTCAGTGCAGGTCATAGGTCAAGGTCGACCTACATGTATATTTATGACACTGAAATCTTACATTAAGAATGTGGAAGAAAACACAAAGAAGCCGATAAGATAATGTCACAATTTTGATTCGATAAAAACGTCCAGTACAAGTTTTATGACACAAATATAAGCAATATTAGCAGAATTTCATATTCTGATGGGATCCTGTATAAAAGTACATTATGAACAATTTCTGAAATTCAATTTTCTATTTCTATTGGCTTATTTTACGCCTTATCTTATCAGCCTCTTCCACAAATCATGATTATATATGACATCGATAAATAAGCTGGTATTTAGCATTATCGTAGCAAAGTGAAATGACCGGGCGGAACTTCTTAGACGAATCAATAAAGTTTTAGGGTGAATAGATTATGAATTGCATATAGTCATATAGTTAGATAGTAATTAGAGTAAATACTCATCACCTGTAATTTTGTATCACCTGGTCAGATTTGAACTTTTCTGATGACCAGGTGAATATTAGCTCCGCCCGGTCAGGTAAGCCGAGTCGAAACAAAGGAAAATATATTTACCGTTTTTGAGGTCTGGAGTCGGGGTCTCTTTGGAGCCGGCTGTACAGGGGAGTCGGGGTCTGATGGACTCGCAGGAGGAGACTGGTGTGGCGATCTCAAAGGTGACCATTCTACGTCTGATGTATCGGCTTCTAAAAACATGATAAACCAAAGTTAAAAAGAATTGTATGATGACTTGACACCCCCCCCCCCTTTTTTAAAATGAGAGTAAGGCACGGTCCATTTGATATTTGGAGGGGGGGGGGGGGTTCGAAGAAAAAAAAATTTTGCTCTGAATTTTGATGAATAAAATAAATTCGCTTATGGTGTGACAGAAAAAAATAATTTTGCTCTTACAAGTAATCTGAAAACATAAACATTCTTTATATATCGCATATCACTAATGTAAGTGCATTAGGAAAAAAATCTTGCTCCAACTTTACAAGAAACCGGTCCGTGTCGTAAAAAATAATCATGCTCCGACAAAAAACTAAAGCTCCCCCCCCCCCCCCCCCCGAATATAAATGGACCATGCTTTATGAATGAACAAATTAATTTGTAAAATGCAAAACGATAAGTCCAATACTATAAAAGAAATAATGATAATTGATAAACACAAAAGGCTACGACTTCAACATTGATATAACCCGGCCGCCCCAGTGCCTCACTCCCAACATCCATACGCAAACACGCACAAAGCGGGTTTTTTTTTAATACAACATCACATTGTCAAATATATTACAATAGCTGTTGGAAATATATAAGTTTCAACATTTGACAACTACGACTTGAAAAAGAACTGACCCCCCCCCCCTCCTTTCCAACGTCTGTTAGCACACTTAAAACTTTCAAGAATATAACGATAGCTCTGAAAGTAATTTAGTTAAATAAAAACTCCAAATTATATCACCATAGAAACTATTTTCTAACTATCGAAATATATACTATTTTGTAAAACAAGATGTCCCAGGTCGACATTACGCTTGACATGAAAGATAGAAGGGATAATTAATTAACCAATTAGCGCCGGGTAAAATTTACCTGTGTTGTACTTTACATGTATAAAATCGATTTATAAACGTGAAATTGAAAATGAAGAAAGTTCCTTTTGGGAGATATTTATCAGTATCTTAATTATTGCAGGAGTTTATTAATATCAAAAATATGGTTTTTATTTTCTTAAAAAAGAAAAATTCATATATTTTGTATATGTTTCATTGGCAAATGCGTTAACACCTCAAAATTTTAGCGGAAATTAGAAATACGAATAAAACGATGTTAACAGAATTGTTGCTTTGCCGATTTAGAACAGAAAAAAATATTTTAGGTACATTTAGCTACATGCTATATTATTTTTATTAAATTAACTGTTCTTATTTTACCGGAAAATCCAGAGAAATATCGATTTTCACTAAATTTAATATGCAGGTGCTATTTATGCCTTTTCCATACATTGGGAGGTTATTTATTTCTATTTTATTTATTTTTTCTTGAAAACTTGAAATGAAATATATGTATCGAATGCATGGAAACAAAGCGTAAATTACAATAACATTTAAATAGTATACATAAGTCACATTGTCAACACCCTGATTCCTAGTACTGTACATTGTACATGTATTTATTTATCAATGAATTAACCTTAACGTACTCTTTGATTTAATGCTTCAGTGGTCACGTGCCAATGCTGTGAGGGAAAAGCTAGCGGTACTTTAATTGAAAAGCTATGACCTTACAGTGCAACTTTGTCAATAATTCATACAACTTCAGTTCCAATTATCTTTCTATTTTTACCCTGACAATCATGTTTCATAATATTATAGAGGTTTGTAAGGAGCATTTTATAACTTGGTTCTATGAAAAATACTTATAAAGAGGAATTTTACGTAAGTTTATTTGCCGTTTTGATATTTTATTTTCTTAACCTCTAACGAAAGGCAATGTGTCTTTTCTATAATTTTCAACACATCCCCTGGAGTGGCTATTTTTACTTTACTTTAAACTGTATTTATCGAAGAAATGAAAAGAATTTGATAAATATTTTCACGTTCTATCATATTCATTGTGATACACTAAATTTGATAGGAGTTTGGGGTTTTTCTGATATATTGTATATTCTGTGCTCATGAATCCAAGAGTATTTGTTTCAAATCCCGAAAGTAACCAACAACCCCCCCCCTTTTTTTTTTCTTTTGGTTTAGGTTTTCAATTTTCTTTTTTTTTCTTTTTTTTGGGGGGGGGGGGGGGGGGTTAATTTTTCCGCCTTTAATGCATTTTTTAATATTTCATATTAAATAATCTTGATAGTTTTTGCATGTCATTCTTTTTTTTTTTTCTTTTTTTTGTTGGTCCGTACGATTTTTTTCCGATTAGTTACAGTTGATTACAAAATGAAATTTAATGTTTAGGGACGTCGTTTATTGAATACATTTGGATCCATTAGAAAATTATTTTTACACGGAATATTACGGATTAGGGATTTCATTCTAAAGTATTATTTTTTATTTCAATTTTTGAAACAATAACAATATAATTATATATTACCTTTCCTTGATTTCTCTTGTTGTTCGAATTGTCTCATCGTCGTGTAGTCACCACTGTGTAGGACAAGGGCGTCGTCGATGTCACAAAGAGCGCCCCACTGGGTAGGGTAGGTATCTCCAACACGAACACAACCATCATACTTGATATGGGATCGCTGACGCAACTGGATACTGTCATCGCAGGTGTAACGGACCACGTAGTGAGAAGCATCTCTATTCTGGCGGGCAAGAGAACGTGCAGTCATAGCGACTTTCTGTTCATTAATGAACCCGTTTCGACAAAAACCGTATTTATTACCAATGTTGGCTTTGTTTATTTTTGACATCAAGCCATGCAGTAATTACAATTATCTGACGACTTTGATTCTAGACATAATGAATTTTATTTGGTTTAATTGTGAGAAACCAGCTTAGTTTTCCGACTTTGATTATATAATTAGTGTCAACATTTAATCACAATATTTCGTTGATTTGTTTTTGCAAAATATGTAGCTTCTCAAAACAGTTATAGACAGTGATGATAAGCACACGCTTCAAAGGGCTATCCATACGTTTATTGTCGCCGCCCAGTGGTATCATAATAACTTCCTTAAACCCGTAAATTTCGTACGAATAATGTTTGTTATATCGAAAGCAAATCTTGTTTAAAGAAAAATTGTACGGTTAACAGTTATAAGTACATATATGTACATTTGTCAATATTTAAGCAAATCGTCTGTGACGGCGAGCAAATTATCGTCTAGAAATATGTGTAACTGAAGAGTTAAGTTTATAGCACGTGAATAGGCGTACAAAAAGCAAACAAAATTAATAAAATAATACACCGTGAATTTAGTTCAGTCGACTGGAACGCCTCGGGGCAGTCAGGTATAGCCCGTCAGCCAACGTGCGGCACGTCAAAGAAAATATTTCCACTGTGCTTTTCACTCTGAGAGTGGGCTCTTGAGAAGAGCAAGATGCAGATTTCCACCGAATTCGGTGATTTTTTTACCGCCCACCAAAAATTATGTCCACCGAATTCGGTGAAAATATTAAGACTTTTATGATCTGTACTGTAGTAATGTTAAATGTCTTCAAATTCAATAGCATCATTTAAGAACAGATCAATTTACAATAATTGTAGTAAGTTACCTGATAAGGAAAAATGCATAGGACTTTCTGACAGTATAACTAATATTTACATAGGCACTGCCTAAAAGACAATCAAGGTAACTATAGACTTAATATTGTTTTTGTTTAAAAAGACTTAAGAAATAATGGTCAATGTATGAAGGCATGTAGAATTTAACTTATTACATTACAGGGTATGTTTGAAGCTTTGTGTTGCCTTCCAAAGAAAGCTCTGTGTTCTACAGGCTATAATGTCAGCAATGGAGAAAAAATACATGTAAGTCATCACATATACAGATATAACTCTATCTGAAATGTCAGAATTATACAATAGCATTTTGAAGTTAAGATTGTTATGTTTTTGCTATGAATTATGAAATGTCTCAAAATTGTTAAATACTGATAAACATAGATTATACACTGCCATCCATAAATTTTATTCTCCAATTCTGTTCGAGTTGCTATTAGAAAATGAGTAGTTTCAAATCCATTGCAGTACAAATTCTGAAGATGAACCATATAGAAATTAATTGTAATTTACTTGACCCAAATGTTTTTATTGTTTTTTTATATAATAAACCATAAACCGCTAATGGCGGTAAGGCCGGATTGCGAAGTGTTTGTATTAGATGATGTATACATTTTTGCACAGACAGAAAGGTCAAAGGTCATTAATATTATTGCGCAATGAAAAAAGCTATGGTCATAAGAAATCTAAATGTAAAATATCAAAGCCCTACCCCTTATAGTTCAAAAGTAGGTCAATGTCAAGGTCATTTGATCAAAAGTCATGATATCAAATGAAAGGTGTGGTCATGAGGATTCTACAACTGAAATATCAAAATCCTACCTCTTATAATTTAAAAGTAGGTCAAAAGTAGGTCAAAGTCAAGGTCACTAGGTCAAAAGTTATGATATCAAGTTAAAGTTCTGGTCATGAGGAATATATATGTAAAATATCAAAACCCTACCTCTTATAGTTCAAAAGTAGGTCAAAGGTCAATGTCAAGGTCACTAGGTCAAAACTCATGATATCAAATGAAAGGTCTGGTCATGAGGAATCTACATGTGAAATATCAAAACCCTACCTCTTATAGTTTAAAAGTAGGTCAAAGGTCAATGTCAAGGTCACTAGGTCAAAAGTCATGATATCAAATTAAAGTTCTGGTCATGAGGAATCTATATGTGAAATATCAAAACCCTACCTCTCATAGTTCAAAAGTAGGTTAATGTCAAGGTCACTAGGTCAAAACTTATGATATCAAATTAAAGGTGTGGTCATAAAGATTCTGCAAGTGAATTTTCAAAGTCATAGCCTCAATAGTTCATGATATATAGCCCAGATTTATTATTTTTAAAAGTAGGTCAATCTCCAAGGTCAAGGTCACAAGGTCAAAACTTTTGGTATCCATGGTGAGGTCTTGTGACAAGGAATACATATGTGAAATATAAAAGCCCTATCATCATGATCATTTACCATTCAAAAGTTATGGCCAAGGTTAAAGTTTTCCAAAAGTAGGTCAAACGTCAAGGTCACAAGGTAAAATTTTTTGGTATTCACGGAAAGGCCTTGTCACAAGAAATACACAAGTGAAATATGAAAGCCCTATCACTTACCATTCAAAATCTATGGCCAAGGTTAAATTTTTTTCAAAAGTAGGTCAAACTCCAAGGTCAAGGTCACAAAGTCAAATTTTGTTGCTGTGTTTGATTTTTCTCATCATGGTCTATCACCATGTCAAGTTTCAAGTTGCTCCTCCCTAACAGTTTTCTCTCAACGGACTTAAACGCAACACTTCAACCAAGATGTTGATGCTCTGACGGACGGACAGACAAACAGACGCACTTCGCCATTTCTTAGACCGGATTTTGCTTCGCAATCCAGCCAAAAATGACACTTCTTAAAGATAATTGTTCAGATGAAAAAAGTTTCTATTTGCATTTCGGTTATCACAACTACATGTAATACTTTTTTGTGTCGCCTGCGAAGCATAGCGACACTTAAGGATCATTTAATTATGTGAAGCCAATTACATGTATTATGAATCTCTCAAGTTAAGAATGGAAAAAAATTAGGCTAATATTACATAGAATTTAGAACACCGTAGAATGATTTCCTTGTTTCTTATTTACATGTATGGATGGCAGTGTAGATGCTCAAAATTTAAATACAATTTCCTGATATTCTGTTGCCAGCCACACCTTGACTAGAATACATTTTACAAACTCAGATAATACATGTATATTTTCTAGTGTTGACATGTCTTATTACAGGGTACACCAGCTCTATTTCTGACAGAATTACTACTTACTCCTAGTCTGCTAAAACCATGTTCAACTATGGAAAGGTGTGTACTTGAGGATTAAAGACTGCAAATCTAGTTAATTCATTTGACTTGTTTGAGGATGAAAATTGACCCACATGCAAATTATGAAAATAGTTGAATTATTTATCAGAATTAATTTCAAATGGTTTGAACAGCTTGAATAAAAATGTGTTTCGAATTTTGAAATTCAGTCTCAAAATTATTTTAACAATTTGATCATAATTATTATCTCAATTCTTATTTGATGAATAATTCATTACCAGAAGAGCATGGTAACAACGATGTCAACATCTGGAATAATCATTCCACACTTCCATTATTTTTGGAACATTTTACATGTATTTTCAGATACATAACCCTGTTTAAAACATTGATCTCCACCTGTGTCGGTACCTCCGCTACTCTTGGGTTTTGTCAGTCTGTCATCCAGCTCCTGGACAGGAACGCGGAGTTTGTGGATAACGCGGAGACACTGTGGAGAATGTGGAGTGAAGTGACACATCCACTACATGACTACATCAACCAGGTTTGTCACAAATATAAATAGAATGCTGGTGAAATATTTGGGGAAAAAATTTAATTCTGCATTCATTTACGTGAAGATAATTCAACAGGCATAATTATCTGAAAACTATATGTACGTGATGTAGGTCAAAATGGAATTACATGTATATACATGCAGTGTTTGAAATATAAGAAAAAGAATTCAACTTATGATAGAAATGTAAATCTTGCACAGACATTTACATGTATCAATTTATGTATTTTAAGTGCTACATGTACTCTTTTGTATATTTCTGTAAAATATCCTATATACATGTATGTTCATTGTCAATGTACATTGTATTTGAGTATGTAATCAGAGGTAAAACAAAATAGAGGAAGACCAAGAACATGTATAAGTGTTCTGTTAATACATTGGTAACACAAGATATTAAGCTACTGTACTTCTTAGGTTAAATTTGGAGTTAATTTTGAATGATATTTTTCAGACCAGTGAGGTGAATCAGGGAGATGCTTTAGAACATAATTTTGGTTGTATGTATGCAGTGCTGACCTTCCCAATCACAAATGGACTGCCCAGCAAAATACCGCAGGTTTGATGTCTTGTTATATAAAGGAATGTAGCTGATATCATATGTTATGAATTCCATAGAGGTTTAGATTTGGACGAACAGATAAAGATGGCAAACAGTAAATATATCCAGGCATTAACATGTAAATCATGTATACTGAAATGTAGCTTACATGAATATAGTAACATTTACATGTAAACGTTCGTTTGATGTCATGGAATACATGTAATAATTTATTTGATTTACAGCCAAGTATGAAGACCTTATTGAAGACGTGGACTCAGGTTTACTCCAGCTTTGCCCGGTTATCTGCCCTTGTCACCAATGCCGAGGCTAATATCTGCTGCGAGGATCTGTACCATACTCTACTGAAGAATAGTAAAAAAGAAAATCTTAAGGTACGATTTAAAATATCCATACATAATGTATTCATATAGATAAAATACATGTAAAAATATATCTGACATATTGATTCACTATTATTTCTAATTTCTATTCAAGCAAGTTTTTCCACTATCTCTTGGCAATTTTTCCAAGTATCCATGAATAACTGCAAAACATTTAAAGTTTCCCAAAGTTTCAGATTGCCCAGATAACAATTTTTAGGAAAATTTACATGTAGATGACCTGAATGACTTTTATTCAAATATTAGATTGCCTGAATGTAAGATACTGTATGACTGAGAATTTGGCAGCATGATTGTATTGTATAACACATTCCATTTCCACTAATCATACATTTATACTTTTGGGTGTACATGTTATTTACTCATACAACTTCAATTTCTTCTCTTTCAGGATACTTCTATGCTAGATTTTATGTTCCAAGCCTGTGTGGTGACTGCTAACAACATAGATTTCTCATCATTAGGCACAGGAGGGGCCTTCAATATCAGTGAGTGTGAAATGAGTGTAATTTGAGTGGTGAATCAGGAAAACTGTTTGTCATATAACCAACAAAAATAATTTGAACTTTTATGTATGTACACACAATGTGCAAAATGATCATTTAAGAGATGGACATTAATACATATAGCTCCATCATCAAATGGCATGTCCATGAAGTGGATTTGACTTTTATGAATTTGCCAATCGCCCAATATTGTATGCGTTAGAACACAAATATGGTCATACATAGTTGATGATCAGAATCTGTAATGCAAAGAGATGAGAAGAATTTCTAGATCAGTGTCTTTCACTCTCTTATTTAATGATATTATGTTACAGATGGTTTGAGCCCGGCGAAGTGGAAGAAAGTCAAACAGAAGCCAATGGAGAATATTCATTCCTTCACCGTGATGTTGGGACAGCTTCTTACAGCGTTAGTACATGAAATAGAAGGAGATGGGCTTACTGGTGCAGAGAAGGTATTTTGAAAATATGCAGATTTCTTGCTGTTGTAATAACATTAATGACATTTCATCTTTTAGTAAAGACTGTCTTTCATTTGCAAAAGATGGGTGCAAGTACAATACAAGTACATGTATGATTGCATGTACGGTATGAACCTGTTTCACATTTTACAGTAAATACATTTTAAGGTATAAGTGCATTTGTGTAGAACACACTCAGTTTTATGTCGTAATATGTGTATTACATTTCTTGAAAACCATTTGAACGTAGAGAGTACAGGCATTCATTGTAAGTGTATTCTAAAATGTTACGAATCTTAAGCTGGGCTCCTAAAATTTCTATTATCAGGGGCCCAGTTGGCGACCAAGACTTTCAAGTTAAACAGACTCCCTGCAGAACTCAATAGAAAATAAAATAAGAATTTTCATGAAAATGACAATTTTTGTTCCACAGAAATCATCCACTGCTTCTTTACAAAGTGCTGCTAACAACGCTATAGAAGTGCTATCCTCCATGTTCCATCATCTCACTGCATCAAATGTACTGACAAATGTGATTGGTCAACTGGCAGAACCAATTGGTGAATTCTATAACGCTGGAGCCAAGAAACTTTCATCAAGGATTTTCAGCAATGCATTTATGCAAAAGGTACATGTACATTGCACATACATGTATATACATGTACATGTATTTTGAAGAATTCCATGATAATGAAAAAGATTCCTCAAAGTCTTTTGAAATTTATAGATTATTCAAATCTCTGAACATTTCGGTCAAGAGCTTTCTTGACAAAGGCGTGGATGGCTAATGTGCATATTGAAATTCTTCCAAAAAGCTTCAAGTAGACCATAGAGGGGTTATTAATGTTCTTTAGGTGAAAGAAGAAAAGATGTTAATTTACGTGTAATTATCAAATTATCGATAATGATAAGTCGGTTAACCGCAGTTCCAAATAATGATCATGTACTACTAGACATTTTTCATGTTCGCGGACTTCGCACTTCGGACACCGCACTTGGAAGGGTCTATGTCACAAAAGAAAATTGTTGATGTTGTCCCAATGAACCTAGAATACTTTGTGTGAGATTTTACTTATTTACATATGTTGATATACATATTTAAAGCTCTCAAGTGACATTTCGTCTGTTCTGCATTCAGCTTTTACTTTTCTAATTGCACTTGATTACTTTAATATGACCCCTAAAGTGCGAAGTCCGGAGTGCAAATCCCGAAGTACGTCAATTTGAAAAATGTTCACCACCATGAATACCTTACAGATGGAAAAACTTTGGACTGAGCTGTGTACCAGTATACAGACACGTTATAAGGGACAGTTTGATTCCGATTTCTTACTGAAAGTCTCGCCGTTATTAGAGTCTACATTCCTCCATCCACGACGTGGCATCAAGAACCAGACTACAGCGTTCTGGAATTCTACATTCAGCAAAGCTAGCAGCTTGGTCTATCCAGAAAAAATCAAGTAAGGAACATAGGAAGAAAATTTCAAACAATTCTAGGAAGTGACTTAAATGAAAATTAAAGAGGGGATATTTAGTCAAACAAGCCTGCCAAGTACATGTATTTCTTAACATACAAGCAAAAAAATAAAATATGTTTATGATCCACAAACAAGTATACAATGTATGTACACGATAGAAATTTACATATAATTTGTTACAGACCTGTACTGCTAAAAGTGAAGGACAAGACGTCTATCAGCCTTCCAGGTTGGGTGTCGACAGATATCCCTGTGATAGAGGAAACCCCTGTTAGTCAGATGAGTCAGGTCTGCAGATATGCTAACCATAACTTTTAATCATTTTATTTGCACGATTCATTTATGTGTGGATTTCACAAACTTTTGTTTATGAACAAAGAAAATGTTTCCACAAATGAAAAGCAGTGATTTGTCTATTAGTGATTCAATTTTATTGGCCGGATTGCTAAGCAATTCCGGTCTATAGATTGACGATGTCCGTCCGTCCGTCTGCCGTCAACATTTTGGTTAAAGTTTCTGGTTGAGGCAAAATCTAAGGAACTATATGCAGTAGAAACTTTATATTATACATGAAGGTTGCCCATGACAAGACCTTTCAATTTATGCCGTAACATTTGACCTAGTGACCTTGACCTTGGACTTTGACCTAGTTAAAGATTTTGGTTAAAGTTCCTGGTTTAAGCAAAATCTAAGGAACTGTATGCAGTAGAAACCTTATATTATACATATAGGTTTCCCATGACAAGACCTTTCAATTTATGCCATAACATTGGACCTAGTGACCTTGACCTTGGACTTTGACCTAGTTAAAGATTTTGGTTAAAGTTTCTGATTTAAGCAAAATCTAAGAAACTGTATGCAGTAGAAACCTTATATTATACATTTAGGTTGCCCATGATGAGACCTTTCAATTTATGCCATAACATTGGACATAGTGACCTTGACCTTGTGACCTAGTTAAAGATTTTGGTTAAAGAATCTGGTTTAAGCAAAATCTAAGGAAATGTATGCAGTAGAAACCTTATATTATACATTTAGGTTGCCCAATGACGAGATCTTTCAATTTATGCCATAACATTGGACCTAGTGACCTTGACTTTGGACTTTGACCTAGTTAAAGATTTTGGTTAAAGTTTCTGGTTTAAGCAAAATCTAAGGAACTGTATGCAGTAGAAACTTTAAATTATACATTTAGGTTGCCCATGATGAGACCTTTCAATTTATGCCGCAACATTGGACCTAGTGACCTTGACCTTGGACTTTGACCTTGTTAAAGATTTTGGTTAAAGTTTCTGGTTTAAGCAAAATCTAAGGAACTGTATGCAGTAGAAACCTTATATTATACATTTAGGTTGCCCATGATGAGACCTTTCAATTTACGCCGAAACATTTGACCCAGTGACCTTGACCTTGTGACCTAGTTAAAGATTTTGGTTAAAGTATCTGGTTTAAGCAAAATCTAAGGAAGTCTATGCAGTAGAAACCTTTTATACATTTAGGTTGCCCATGACGAGACCTTTCAATTTATGCCGTAACATTGGACCTAGTGACCTTGACCTTGGACTTTGACCTAGTTAAAGACTTTGGTTAAAGTTCCTGGTTTAAGCAAAATTTAAGGAACTGTATACAGTAGAAACTTTATATTATACATGTAGGTTGCCTCTGACAAGACCTCTCAATGTATGCTGTAATATTTGACATAGTGACCTTGACCCAGTTGGTGACAAAAACTTACTTTACAATCCGGCCATACCGTCTTTAGCGGTGTTTTATTAGTAGAAAAATTACCCAATTTCACTCTGGAAAAGCCAGATCACATCAAGTTAAACTCTATTTTATCAATAATTTATTGATAAATGAGATATACATGTAGATTGTTACCGAAATACATGTAAATATTCTCATTGGAGAAATTAATGTTCCTATGTAAAGAAGATTCTATTATGTAAAAAATGAAATTTCACACGGGAATTTAAACATGTACATGTAGGTAAAGAAAAATTGAAGAAATTTTTGACATTTTCTTTTCCACCCTGCAAATACATGTTAAGAAATATTGCATTGTAAAAAATGTAATGTTCAAATTCAAATATCTCATTTTTTCAGGCTGAGTCACAGGCCCCTGAGCCCCATATCCCAGGAATGCCCTCTCCACATAAAGTACATGGTAGCTTCTTAAACAAGGCTGTATCACCAAACATTAAAAAATCACCAGCCAAAAAGGCAGAAAGTAAACCTGCCAGTAAGGCTAAGAAAGATCTGCTCAGCGATCTAAAGAATGATGTGAGTACAATACATGTATATGTCCTTATTGGGTCTTTTTGGAATACAGAGTTTTTGTCACATTGAGATGGTATCGTAACGTCAATTTTTTGCTGTCATTTCTCACAGGTTTTTCTCAGAATTTGACGACTTCACAATTAATCTACTTCAGACACCGTCCCAAACGGGAAGAATATATACAATGTACATGAGTAACTCTGGTTTTTGAAAATTCTAAATACTCAGTATTTTAATCCTGGAAAAATTTGAAATGATCAGATAATTGTACATGTATCTTATTTCCTCCATAATGTTATATAATGAGATGTGCATGTATCTTTCAGGATTTTGTCGTTATAAAAACTCCTCCAAAGAAGAAAATGGTTCTTACCGAACACCAGAAAGAAATGTTTAAAGAAAAAAGGTAAGAGACTTGCAATAGAAAAACTTGCCTAGCAGAGGACCTTTGTTAATTATTCAGAAAAACTGATTGATAACTTGCAAATTCTTTATGTTAACTTACAGATGTATACAGAGTATTTTAGATCAAATGATAGTAAATTTCACTGTCACAATTTCAGGTTTTCTCTCAGAAGGTATTATGTATAAATGTGTTGATCTGTTTGCATTTTATAATGCAGATGTACATGTACCTTTATGTGGTACATGTATCTCTACTGTTTCCTTTTATACAAATTGTTATTTAGATGCAGTTCAGAAATCAGGATGTTGAATTTTCTTCTAATATTTTTTCAGTTCCTTTAAAAAAAAATTAAATGTAGTTGTCACTTTCATATTTTTCAAAAACAAATATGAGAAAACTTGTTTATTCTTTGGATTTATTTTCAAAGAAGTACAAATGTAGTATTGAGATAAAGTTTACATATCTTGTAAATGTTGACTAAAGTACTAACAGCCAGTTAAGAAAACAGAAATTCTGATTTTTACGTGAAAACGCTATGAGATAAACACATATGAATATCGAGAGAAATTTTCAATTTTAAGAGCACTGTTTGAAAATAAAATTTTATTTTGGTATCCTTTTTGCATTTCCCCTCTACACATATGAAAATAGCAAGTTAAATCATCTTTTCCATGCACTAAGTCATTAAAACCTACAATGGTCACGTTTTATTAATGCAATAGCCATAATCACATTTGTAACATAGATTTATGCCTGAACGATCAGTGAGTATTTACCTGTATGAATAGGTATTGCCGTTTTATTTAATGTACTCGAGCCCTTGTTTCGAAAAACGACTTAAGATAATTTCTGAGTGTAAAATTGCTATCTTCCTATGAGTACACCAAAAATGATGTTTTATATGGTTAAAAAGCTAGTTTTTTTTATAGTGCTTTTCCCTCTGCATTACCATTTAAATTTTCTAGTAATAATTTTTTGCCGTTTACAAATAAAAGGGAAATTTCCGTTTTCTTAAGAACCTATTAGTACTTTAATACCATGTACATGTATCACTCTTTCATCCTACTTGTATTTACATGTATATACCTGTACCTATCAGTATTGACAAATCTTTGTACATGCATCCCTGCCTTGTATAATTCACTAAATCTTTGTACATTAACCTTACAGAGCCATCCCTGCCTTGTATAATTCACTAAATCTTTGTACATTAACCTTACAGAGCCATCCCTGCCTTGTATAATTCACTGGATGCCTCCCAAGATGTGTCCCTCATGTCACAATTCACTACTGATACTCAGCAAGAGTAAGTTATAAGATACAGTACATGTATTTAAATAGACATGTATTTTTTTTTTATGAAAAAATTTAGTTTTTGTAATAAAATTGTAGTTTTGTGATATAAAAATGCATGTTTTAAAAAAGTTATGAAGCATAACTAGTATCATGAACAGGCCATTGTATAATCATTGGTAAGGTTCATGTAGATGATATCTGTCGGTCATTTTGTAACTACATGTATATCCTCATAATATCGAATTTTAGTAATAGTAGTTTGAAAATATATAATGTACATGTCAGTACATGTATGCAACATAATTACATGTATTTTGAAAAAAGAAAGGTATCAGTGTGACATACACATCACATTCTTCTGGCTTTGTAGCATTTTACGTCATTTGTTGTCTTGGACATGTCAGTCATTTTATGACTTTATTACCATTTCAGAACTCCGACCCCCACACCTACCCCCACCACTGACCCTCAGAACCCTATATGGATCTTCTCACAGTCACAAAACGATGCCGAGAATAAATCTACAAAGGATATGACGACAGAGAATACTTCCACTTCTAGCAGCAGTATGAATACGGAAAATGGATCATCACAAATGACATCAGAAACAAAAGGACCAGGCAGAAAACCACGTCGTAGCCTCTCGGGTTCAAACATTACAAACGGGGATTCCAAGCCTGCCACTCGTAGGTCTGTGAGATTTAGCTTAGAAAGTAACGATGGTAAAGAAGCTAGCAGTCAGCATTTTGCCAACATATGGGATAGTACAAACTTGTTGAGTGGACGGTCAGTGAGGTCCAGTCCGAGCAAAGACAAGGAGCTGACCAGCAGTCAAGAAAAATTCTGTGACATTTGGGATGCTGTCAGTAAGGGTATGTATGCATTATATTGATCTATCGTCCTCCTTACATCTTCATGTAGCTGCATGTTGAGTTTAGGCCATGTAAAATCTTTGTTTCTCAGACAGTGCCACGCGTTGTAGGACATAATTATTGCAACTTTGGAAAAGAAAAATCCGTTGATTATCTCCTCGATTGATAATTAAAAACAAAATATCCATTTATTTCATTGAAAATGTTCAAAGGAAATTGAATTGTCCTGTAAAATTGTCCAAACAGTACATGATAAATATTTAAATATAAGCATGGTGCGTTATGTTTTCATGGTTACGAGTAATCTGTACGACAACCTTATTCACACGTCATGTACTGACCACGTGTCGACACGTGTCATGGACACTTACATGGCCTGTTTGCATGTTTGATACATAAAAGTTTGTACACTTTTCATTATTGATCTCTACAGCATATGTAAATATTTATGCGGCATTGATAACATGGCATACATTTCTTTGCACTCTCAGACAGATAGGCCGTGTCTCTCCATTATCAGACAGATAGGCCGTGTCTCTCCATTATCAGACAGATAGGCCGTGTCTCTCCATTATCAGACAGATAGGCTGTGTCTCTCCATTATCAGACAGATAGGCCGTGTCTCTCCATTATCAGACAGATAGGCCGTGTCTCTCCATTATCAGACAGATAGGCCATGTCTTACCATTATCAGACGTAAAGGCCGTGTCTCCCCATTATCAGACAGATAGGCCATGTCTTACCATTATCAGACAGATACATGTAGGCCATGTCTCCCCATTATTAGACGGATAGGCCGTGTCTTACCATTATCAGACAGATAGGCCATGTCTCCCCATTATCAGACGGATAGGCCTTGTCTTACCATTATCAGACGGATAGGCCGTGTCTCCCCATTATCAGACAGATAAGCCATGTCTCCCCATTATCAGACGGATAGGCCGTGTCTCCCCATTATCAGACAGATAGGCCGTGTCTCCCCATTATCAGATGGATAGGCCGTGTCTCCCCATTAACAGACGGATAGGCCGTGTCTTCCCAATATCAGACGGATAGGCCGTGTCTCCTAATTATCAGATGGATAGGCCGTGTCTCCCCATTATCAGACGGATAGGCCGTGTCTTCCCATTATCATACAGATAGGCCGTGTCTCCCCATTATCAGACGGATAGGCCATGTCTTACCATTATCAGACGTATAGGCCGTGTCTCCCCATTATCAGACGGATAGGCCATGTCTTACCATTATCAGACAGATACATGTAGGCCATGTCTCCCCATTATCAGACGGATAGGCTGGTCTTACCATTATCAGACAGATAGGCCATGTCTCCCCATTATCAGACGGATAGGCCGTGTCTTACCATTATCAGACGGATAGGCCGTGTCTCCCCATTATCAGACAGATAAGCCATGTCTCCCCAATATCAGACGGATAGGCCGTGTCTCCCCATTATCAGACGGATAGGCCGTGTCTCCCCATTATCAGACGGATAGGCCGTGTCTCCCCATTATCAGATGGATAGGCCGTGTCTCCCCATTAACAGACGGATAGGCCGTGTCTCCCCAATATCAGACGGATAGGCCGTGTCTCCTAATTATCAGATGGATAGGCCGTGTCTTCCCATTATCAGACGGATAGGCCGTGTCTCCCCATTATCAGACGGATAGGCCATGTCTCTCCATTATCAGACGGATAGGCCGTGTCTCTCCATTATCAGACGGATAGGCTGTGTCTCCTCATTATCAGAACGAAATACAATTCTATTAAAAAATTCACTTATTCACAGGAAAATTACATACATTTAATTTTAATGTACAAATGTACATGTACCATTATTGTGACGGACGGTTCAAAGAAAGTTCTCTAAGGAAAAAGATCGTTTTCTAAGACAAAAACGAGGGGGATGGGGAGGGGGGGGGGGGGTATTCCTGGGCAGAAGCTTTTTTTTTGGCCTTATATAAATAGAGTACTCTTTATGGGAAAAAACAAGAAGATAAAAAACCCTACCTACATGTAACTTGCCACGTTTTTAGACCCAATTATCTGAAAAACATACAATTAATTTTACATGGCCTTAAATGTGTACATTGTTAATGCATGTAAATTCATGTATTGTATATATTATCTGTTTGTGGCTGGATGTCAAGATTACATTGCATTAACATGTACAGTTGTATATCAAACATGTACTTATCAGTATTTTCAAAAAGAATTCTTCAGTGTCCCGATTCTGAAATCTATATACATGTATAAGGAAAAAATGTACATGTACATGTTTATAAAACTGTCAAATTAAAGTGTAATATTACATGTACATGTATATTCTAAATTAATCAGTCGTTCTTGAACATTTTAATGCACACACAAATAAATGTATTTTGAAACAGATGGTGAGATGGCAGTGTCTGGAGGTATTGACCACTTTAAAGTGATTAAAGACACTATAGTTCAGGAGACAAACGTTGATTCCACAAGTATAAAATCATCAACAGGCTCGGCAAATGGAAAGTCCTCCATAGACTCTGCAAATGGAAAATCATCCACAGACTCTGCAAGTGGAAAATCCACATCTAGTTCTGGAATGGAGGTTCCCCAGAATCAACTTGAAGCTGTGAGTTTTGATCCTTTGGTAACATCAACATCCAGTTCTGACAAATGTTCGCCACAAAGCAGCGGAGAAACAAATAACAAACAGAAAGAAAAAATGGACTCTGAAAATTCACAACCACTTAAATCGGACTCTGAAAACTCTCAACCGCTTCTTAAATGGACGAAACAATTGGAGGAACTTAGCCAATCATCCCCGTCAAGATCTAGGTCACCTAAACGTTTGGGCAGTCAGGAAAAATCAGCTTCACCCAAAGCACCAAAATCACCCAGAAGGCTGATGTCTCCACGCAAAGGAAAGGCAGACAACTCTGTTAAAGCTGGAAAAGGGAGTTTGGACGATTGGCTAATTAAGTCTCCTCAGAAACCTTTGTCGCAGGAAAGTGATTCTGATGGCATTATACCTTCATCTCAGGAGAGTATAGCGTCATTAGTTGAGGAGACTCAATCTCCAACGAAATTCCCGAAAGGCGATCGTTCTAAGGAAAATCTGCCGCCTATCCTTGAAACTCCACCAAGACCCGAGTGTATGACTTTGGATAACTCTAACTCAGACGGTGCTCGAGCGAGCAGTAGGAAACTGTTTGATAAAGATTCTGATAGGCAAATTGAAGACTTTGTGGAGGATTCTAACATTATCCCTGCATCACCAACACGTAATGTGAAACCAGGGGTAAAATTAGCCACACCTGTTATAAAGATCAAAAGACTGACACAAGAGGAAATATTGTTATATAGCCCATCCAGGAAAGCTGCTTTGACAGATGAACAAATTGCAGCGGAAAGTATGTCAAAATCTGTAGATGATGCATCTGAACATTCCATACATGAACATGATGATTTCTCTGATGTTAAACCTCTAGATGAAGAGAAAGCAAATAATGAAACTGAATTGCCAAACTCACAAGGATTTGAAACTGGCGAAGAAATGGAAACTATAAAGACTACATGTTCTTCAAGCGCTCCTGTGGATTCATGTCATCAAGAAAATGAGAATTCTGAAGTTTTGTTTACACAAGCTGATAGTGAGATGGAGAGTGAACCTTACGATCCAGATCTGGCTTCTACATTTAGAAGTAAGTCTGCTGCCAAAAACGCTGAAGTTTTCACAACGGATAACTTAAAATCATCGCAATCCTCGGAGAGCTCAGCTTCGTCTGGCAGTCAAGTAATCACTGAAGAAAAAGAATCCACTCAGCAAACCTACAATCCAAGTTTGGAACAAACCATGGCTTCTGATACTCCTAGGAGAGGTAGGAAAAGGAAACAGGAAACTCCGAAGAAATTAAGTCCGGAAAGTACGAGACCAAAACGCTCCAGGAAATCGAAGGATGTGGCATCTTCACAAGAAAGCGAGGCAGAAAATACAGCTAAGAAGTTAAGGAATGGGAAAAGAGAGAAACTAGTGGCTAACAGAAAAGATGGGACTCCACTGAAGAATAAGGCATCCTCTGAAATTTCAGGAAGTAAAGAATCTTCTGTAAGTGAAAAGGCATCAGAAGAAAAAGTCATCAATAAGAAAAGCAATGATTCTGAATTAAAGACTTTAGAGGGTAGCTCTGGGTTCGCTACAGGTTCACTGGAAGTTAACAGCACTGTTACTACAAGTGAAAGGGATGCAAAAGATGAAAAAGGGAGTAAAGATGAAATAGTATCTTTACAAGGTGAGGAGGACCCTGAAAAGTTCGCTAACAAAAAAAGGGAAGGTGACATTGTAGATGATAATAGATTGAGTGAAAATGATCGAGAAAAAGGTAAAAAAGATGACAATGATAAAGCAGAGAAATTGAAATTTGGGATGGACGGACCAGAAGCTGTTAGCACCGGAGAGAAGACGCCACAGAATCGAACTCAGAGTCACCCAAGCAGGCAGAGCACTACAAAGAAGAAAAAGGAAGCAGCTTTGAAAAGGGCAAAAAAGGGCAGCAGAGGAGGCAAAAAAGGGCGATCAGCTGTTAGTAGCTCTGAGGAATCTGAAGATGAGGTGCTTCTTAAAATAGCTACGGCTGATAACAAGACAGACAAGGGTAAAAAAGACGACATGGAGAAAGAGGGAAGTCTGTCTCAGACAGAGGGTGTAGATGGAGAGAAAAAGGAAAGTTCAGAATCAAATAATGATAATAAGGAAAAAAGGATGTCTGATTTAAGTTCTGATGATAATATGCCTCTAAGCATCCTGTCAGAAAAACGTAATTCTGTGACAAAGGAAAATGATGCCAATGCTGTCAACACTAAGGAAAGTGATGATATGCAAACTGATGGGAAAGTTAGTGTCAGTCCAAAACAAAGGAAGAAATCTGTAAAGCTGATGCCTGGGAAAACTTCCCCCCTGTCTACAAGGCTAAAGTCATCTGGTAGAGTGCTAAGAACTCGTGGACGGCATAGATCTTTATCACCAAGTGTCGAGAAGAAGACTTTGTCTCTTAGAAAAACACTGAAAAGGAAAAGTTTGAACCTTCCATCTGATATACAAGAAGTGGATATAGTAGAGGAAAAATCACCAGAGAAAATGAAAGAATCAGAAAAGGTTTGTGAGGATGTAAAAGGCAATGTAGAAAATCATATATCTGACAATGTAAAACTTTCTAATGATGGAAAAAATATGAACAATGATGAAGATGGTGATAAAAATGAGAATTGTTCAACAAGGTCGCAGAAAAATAGTGTAACATTCAGCGAGAACCTTATTGATGACACACCTCGAAAAACACCTGACGTGAAATCTGCCATCGGTGCCTTCAAAATGGCCGAGTGTCACTCGGACAGCAAACTTGTTACAGTGCCCAGGAAATTCCAAAGACGGCTCGCTAGAAGGAGTATATTGAAGATCAGTTCAAAAGGTGATGAAGAGAAATCTCCGCAAGTGAACAAACATTTTCATCCAATCAAAGTGGGCCATATATTCTCACCTTGTGCATCGCCTAGTGCTAGTATACTGAAACGACGAAGGCTGATAGGGGATTCCCCTACCAACTCCCCGTCTCCTCCAAGCAAGGTAAGGTATATGCGGAAAAACAGTTACATTTGCCAATTTTTTCTTTATTAACAGATGTCTATTGTCTCAAGTCCTAGTTCGCCTGGCCCAATACAACTTTTTTCATCGATGCATATTTCTGTATCCCCCTGTAAAACATTGTATAACTCATATTATGCCATAATACTTGTTGAGATAACTCTTAAATGTTACTCTATGGGAAAAAATATAATGAGGACAGAAAAATTAATTTTGAAAGACAATGGTCAGGTCTGCTCCCTTAAAAACCCAGACGTTATTATTAAATTAGCTTGAACTTTATGTCTTGGTTGTAATATCCATGAAGTGGTTCTGTTACAGCAAAGACGAGTTTCATTTGCGGAGCCCCTAGCAGAGGAGCAAATGTTAAACAAAACGGCAGAGGAAAGTAAGGCACAGCCAATCAGACCTTCCTCTCCACTCGTCATAAATTACACGTCAAATTCTTCTAAAACTTCTCTAAAGGTAAGCATGGTAAGCTAAAAGATTAAGATGAGATCTGGAACGAAACATTAATGAAAAAATAAAATGGAGGGGAGGGGGGGGATTTTAAGATGCATGTACATGTAGATTTAATTGCATTGCGATATGATCTGAAACTAAAGCATTCTTTGTTATTGCAAAGACTGCAATCAGATGATATTACTAGTACCGTTAAAAACAAACCTAATTTTTTTCCCTTTTCAGTTTCTGTCAGCTAAAAGTAAAATCTTAACAGACTTCACTGCTGAATCTCAGGTTAGTACATGATTTTTCTCAAACACATATAATTTTGCGTCTGTGTGATTCATTGATCCTTCTACAATTTACAACTTACCCTAGTAAATATATGGCTACACTATTTAAAGAATAAGCATGAAAAATTTCCTAAGGTCTCGTTTATTTAGATTTTCGTTGTTTATGCAGGTACAAGCATGTGTGTGTATAATCGTTCTTTCTTGAAAAATTGATTTACTTCTGAAAAGTGGGGGGGGGGGGGGTTGTTGATTCTCTGTAATGTTTATACGAGTATCAAGAACGTGTTAAAATTAAAAAGTAAATTTCCATATGCTTATACAGGATGACAGCCCAATGTCACCATCCTTGGGAAGCTATCAGAGTACTGTAGAAGCTGACCTGAATACCACCGACCCTATCTGCCCTGAACTCGTAGAGTGCTCACAGAGTGTGGAGAAAGTACTACCACAGCTAACATCATCTATGTGGTAAGTATATTGTACATGTATATAGGGTTGTCTTGGAAGCTATCAGAGTACTGTAGAAGCTGACCTGAATACCACCGACCCTATCTGCCCAGAACTCGTAGAGTGCTCACAGAGTGTGGAGAAAGTACTACCACAGCTAACATCATCTATGTGGTAAGTATATTGTACATGTATATAGGGTTGTCTTGGAAGCTATCAGAGTACTGTAGAAGCTGACCTAAACATCACAGATCCTATCTGCCCAGAACTCGTAGAGTGCTCACAGAGTGTAGAGAAAGTACTACCACAGCTAACATCATCTATGTGGTAGGTATATTGTACATGTATATAGTGTTGTCTGGGAAGTTGTCCATCCGTCTGTCTGTCACAGAGTGTGGAGAAAGTACTACCACAGCTAACATCATCTATGTGGTAGGTATATTGTACATGTATATAGGGTTGTCTTGGAAGTTGTCTATCCGTCTGTCTGTCACAGAGTGTGGAGAAAGTACTACCACAGCTAGCGTCATCTATGTGGTAGGTATATTGTACATGTATATAGTGTTGTCTTGGAAGTTGTCTATCCGTCTGTCTGTCACAGAGTGTGGAGAAAGTACTACCACAGCTAGCGTCATCTATGTGGTAGGTATATTGTACATGTATATAGTGTTGTCTTGGAAGTTGTCCATCCGTCTGTCTGTCACAGAGTGTAGAGAAAGTACTACCACAGCTAACGTCATCTATGTGGTAGGTATATTGTACATGTATATAGGGTTGTCTTGGAAGTTGTCTATCCGTCTGTCTGTCACAGAGTGTAGAGAAAGTACTACCACAGCTAGCGTCATCTATGTGGTAGGTTTATTGTACATGTATATAGGGTTGTCTTGGAAGTTGTCCATCCGTCTGTCTGTCACAGAGTGTAGAGAAAGTACTACCACAGCTAACATCATCTATGTGGTAGGTATATTGTACATGTATATAGTGTTGTCTTGGAAGTTGTCTATCCGTCTGTCTGTCACAGAGTGTAGAGAAAGTACTACCACAGCTAACATCATCTTTGTGGTAGGTATATTGTACATGTATATAGGGTTGTCTTGGAAGTTGTCCATCCGTCTGTCTGTCACAGAGTGTAGAGAAAGTATTACCAAGCTAACGTCATCTTTGTGGTAGGTTCACCTGTCACTTTTATTTACATGTATATCACCTACATAAAATCAATTTATCAAACCTCCACCAAATGATTTAAGGTCAAGGTCACAAGAAAACAAGTTCAGATTATGTCAAAATTTCTTTTATTTTGATGCAATTTCTTTATGAATTCTTTATATTGCACTTGGCTATGATTACGTATTTAAGAAACACTGCAATCTTTTCCAGGGCCAGGGGTCTAGGACAGCTTGTGAGGTCACGTAATATCCGTACCATTGGAGATCTCTCCTCACTGACGGAACGGGAAATACAGAATCTACCCATACGGAGTCCAAAAGTCACCACCGTCAGAAAAGCTCTCAAAACGTTTGTCGGACAGAAGGAAAAGAAGTCAAAAACTCCCATAGCAGAGTCAGAACAAAGCAAAGGTAAACTCTACATATCAAAACATATAGAGCTTTGAGTTTTGAGATTTGGTACCATGCATGTATATCACTTGTTCTTTTCCCAATGCATGATAGGGTTTCCTAAACCTTCTACAAAATGTTGGTAAAAGGAGACCATAGATTTGGAGATCAGTGACTGGATCATCTTTTTGTGATTTGATGCAGAAATCTAACTAAAAGCATGCATAAATCTAGAAATCTGTTCAGGGGGTTGAGTCAGTGGGGATTTGTGTAAGGGGGTTGTCCTATGATTTTTGAGAAAACTATTAATATGAAAAGATTAGAGAATGAGCATGTTTAACAATTTCTAGAAAAAAAAATCACAAATTGGTAAAAAAAAACATAGATTTCATGAATGAGTAAACATGTTAGTAAAGTACACAAGCAACATTTTTTCTGTTTCCATAATGTTGGATCAGAATTGCTATGATACAAGTCATGGACAGCTCAAGTTATTAGTTCTAAGTGTCCTACATGTAGATATTGGTCTTTATATGAGTATTACAAATACATGATCTTCCATAAGCAGTGGCTGTTGTAGAAGTGCACAGTGATATGCCGGAGAGTCACACCCCTCCTGGTACCCCCAGGGAAAACAGACAGAGGGTAGAGACAGAAAGTGACGAGATGGAGGTGGGGCCGGAGATGGAACTAGACATGTCCTACTGCTCACCTATCAAAAGTAGGTTTATACTGGTGTTGTACATTGGAAGGCTGTTAGGAATAGATAATCGGAAAATGATAGGTTTACATACAAGTTGTACATGTGTATTTAATCTGTGACCTGTAAGTGATAGGACTTTCATATTTCACATTTATGTGTACTTTCCATGTGAAAAGACCTTTCTGGAATTATTCCAGAATCGTTCATCTTGACCTTAAGATTTAATTAGTGAACTTGCATGCTCTTTGGTAGCATCAGTGTTGTACGATGATGCCTTTTGTTAAGCAAAAAGTTCTTGCTCTGTGTAAAGAGTGCTACATGATTAGATCTAAGGTACATGGACATGGATTATACATGCATGTTTCAGATATTTTGTTCTCATTAGTAACACTTTATGACTAATTCTTAGGTCGTTGAAGACCTAATAACTTATATTTATTTTTGTAGGGAGTCCTGACGAGGAACTGAATACCAGTATAAAGGACATAGAGGGTACAGAGGATTTATTAGAGGAGGTTAACAGGTTTACATGCGACCTACCTGACAAACGTAGCCTGTCAGAGGAGGTTGGGCTGCTAACCAACCAATCAACACCAAAGTCTCTGTTCGGCAAATCAAATTTGAGGTTACAAGTCAATCAGAACTCGCAGAAACCAGTGTTAAACATTGCTAATGGTGCATCTCAGAAAAATTCTGAAGATTTTATATCTAGTGCTGGAGGAGAATCAGAATTTGTGTCACTACCAGGAGAAAATCTTATGGGTTCACCGTCGAAGTCAAGTAAAGGTTTGGTAGACAGCTTACAGGAAGTGATGAACATATGTAGCGGAGAAAGTCTGCGTCAAGTCAAAACAGAAGATTTGTTCGAACTTCATCGAATGTCGACAACACTGACCAATCAAGTTATGTCAGCACTGAAGACAAGGTGTCAGCCCCAGGACACGCAGAGCTGATGACATGAGCGTTTAACGACAGAATGGGTGCTCGTGTACTGATGATGTGAAAAATCGTTTAATCAATTTCAGTCAGCTCTATGATATAGAGGAGGCTTAAAACCAAACCACATGTATTATCTGTATAGCTGATTTTGTCTGATAATTGATATGAAATTTGGAACCTGTGTACAAAAACAGTCTCAGTCTTAATATAAAGCAAAATGACAATTTTTGCGTCTAATTTCATCATGAATTGGTGAATATAAAGCCAAGAAGTGCCTAATGCCTTATTATGAGTTGTCAATGTAAGTACATGTACATCAATGTTTCTACCTAAATGTATGAGAGAAGAAATAATGTAAATTTGTTTATGATTACAAAAAAACACTAAAGGTTGAGTCGGAAAAAGAAATTGTATACAATGATAATCTAGATTGGACATTACTTATCAATAACTACATTTACATGTATCATGTGTATTAAACTCTACTTTAAGGTATAATGAGGTAGACATTAAATGCATATCATGCTATATTTTCGTTTTCAATTTGAAAGGAATAAGTGTATTTAACCGATCAAATGAAAAATAAATTTTATGGGGAGGGCTGGCAAACTACTTTACTTCATGAACTTGTATAAACATTTTGCTAAATGTGTTGTTATTTTCAATACTTCTATCGGTAAGATTTTTTTACGTAGTTACGTTGTATGCAGAAGTCTAGAATCAAAGGCATTAATAAACACCCTCATCCCTCCCACCCAACCCTTTAGGTATGGCATATTTTATCTCTTACTCTCAGAGTAAATAATGAGGAGTGTGTCAATTCTGATTGACAAGAAAGTACATTTTAAATGTATTGTACAAAAGTATTGCTTTGCTTTTTCTTAATTTTAAGGAATCCAGTTTAATAAATCACACACCATGACTGTGTTCAAATAATGTAATACAATCAAAAGTTTTGTTAGAATTTTGCATATTCAACCAACTGTGCTCTCTGTCAGTTCTAAATGATGAAGTCTGTTTTGATTTTATGAAGAGGGAATTGTTATGTTGAATTGAAAATTAAACCTTGTGTGTACAGAAAGAAAATCTTTCAAGAAAATAATATTTTGCATTAGAATAATTTTTTTTAAGATTTTGAATATGAACTTGGGCATTCTTTGAAGCACAAACTACATGTAAATTTATGAAAAAAGTGTATGTGAAATTATTTTTCATTCATCTTGAAAAGTGACTTTTGTTTTACATATATCTTGAATTATGTGTGCATATTTGGACCTTGAGATGTATTTCTGATTATTACATTTAAGTTAAGGGTTTTAATTGAATTGCATTATGTTGTTAAGTCATATTTTTCATTATGAAGTGACAATAAAACCACTGTAATGAACATCAGTGTTTTTCTTTATACATGCAAACTTTGCTTCACTTCTACACAGATATTTTGTGTTGCCTGCAAAGCATAGCAACACTTGGGGATCACTTTGTCCGTTGTCTGTCCGTCTTTCTGTCACACTTGGATGTCACACCCTATGAAAGTGATTCCTGAGTGTCGCAATATTTTGAAGGCGATACATGCATTCCTTGGAATGATATTTTGTGTCTTCATTGTGTATTTTCATACTACTGATTGATTTTCGATATTGAGAAGCTATCTGATGTAATACAGTAGGGACAATACTGAATCTGACAATATAGGCTAAGAATACCGGTATATGAGTATGTACTACATGTACATGTATGTAGATTTGTTAGCCCTGTTACTCACCATTAGACAAGGATGACCCCTATTGATTTTGGGGTCCAAAGGTCAAGGTCATAGGGCAATGTTGATTGGGAATGGTTTCTGGATCCTATAAGAGCATATACATGTATATACCATGAGTCAAGAATGACCATTGATTTTGGGGTTCAAAGGTCAAGGTTGTAGGAAGTTGTTTTCAGGTCATATTAGAGTGTGTATAGAACCATTTATCAAGGAACTTGCCAGAAATGTATACCATGAGTCAAGGATGACCCCTATTGATTTTGGGATCTAGAGGTCAAGGACAGTCATAAGAGACTGATGATTTTGAAAATGGTTCCTGGATCATATTAGCGTGTGAATTGCACTTATTTTTATGAAACTCGCCAGAAATGTTTCCCATGAGTCCTACTGAGTTTGGGGTCAAGAAGACCAAGGTCATAGTACTCTGATGATTGAAAATTGTTTCTGGATCGTATTACTGATTGTATTGCACTTATCATGAAACTTGCCTTGACTCATTTCCCATGAGGGAAGGATGGTAGGAGGGAATGTCAGTCGCTCATTGTGATGGCATAACATTTTCTTACTGTTAGAAGGTATATGAGTAGGGCATAAGTCTGTCTCATGGTTTGAGGACATGAGTTGCTCATAGTGAGAGGAAGTATAAGTTGCTCATGGTGAGAGGACATTTACAAGTCACTTGGGGTGAGTGGGCATATGAGACACTCGTGATGATTGGGCATATGAGTTGCTCATTGTGATAGGGTATCAGTCACTCATGGTGAGAAGGCATACTAGTATGAGCCACCCATGGTGAGTGGCATATGAGCCACTAATGGTGAGAGGGCATATGAAATGTTCACAGTAAGAGAGTACATGGGTCGCTCATCATGAGAGTGCTTATGAGTTTCATGTTAAGTGGACATATGTGTTGCTCGTAGTGAGAGGACAGGAGTCTGTCGTGGTTGCTTATGGTGGAAGGGCACATGAGCCGCTCATGGGGAGTGGACATACGAGTCACTCATCGTGAAAGGACAAACGAGTCACCCGTCATGAGTGGGCATATGATGTACTCATGTCATTAACATGAGTTGCTCGTGATGAGAGGGTATATGAGTCGCTCATGATGAGAAGACATGAGTCGCTCATAGTGATTGGGCATATGAGCTGTTCATGGTGAGTGGGTATATGAGTCGCTCATAGTGAGAGGGCGAACGAGTCACTCATGGTGAGTGGGCATATGAGTTACTCACGGTTGAAATTACATGAGTCGCTCATGGTGAGAGGTTATATGAGCCGCTCGTGGTGAAAGGACATGAGTTGCTCCTGGTGAGAGGGCATATGGTTGAGGTGCAATTTTTATCATTGATACCAAACTTTGGTTCTTATTAAGTTATTTAGACCTGTTCAGGGCTAACAAATCTACATACATGTACAATTTTTCTTATTAAGTTATTTAGACCTATTCAAAATGACATCCCTTATAGAGACAGTGAAGTATTATCATAATTTTTTTATTTCTAAGGCATAATGTCGTAATTTTTAGCTCACCAGGGAGAATCTTAAGTGATATTTTCTCATTGCACGCCGTCCGTTCATCGTTCTTGATATGAAACAATATAGCTTGGTCTGAAATTATTGCAAAGTAAGTAATAATGACCGACTTATCTTTGGACGCATGCATGCAATTCAAGCGTAATATGTTGCGGATGACATTTGATAAATTATGACATTTTACCGGTAAGTTGTTCCTATATTTATACATGCTATAGCTAGGTCAGGTATATATAGAAACTAGAAAACCAACTGAGTACAAAAATATTCATTGACACGCACAAAAACTTTTACGACGGCGAATCCTATCCTTCTTTCTATCTAAATCTCCTTATATGTATATCATCTTTCCTGTGCGTGTCCCTATTATGCATTATCTTTAAGTGGTACATGTATATTTTCCTTTCTCTTATTCGGAATAACCCTCCCTTTGAAGTTTTCTATTTTAAGCATTAGCATCCGCTTTGCAAAATGACGAACAAATCACTTTTATTTTCTGTGAAATACTTTAGTTTTGTTGGTTTCAGTTTGGGTGGTTTTATTGAAAATAACAGGATTAGGTGGAAAACATCATACTAAAAGGAAAATATGACTCGCAGCTAACAACATCGGAACATCTCATCTGTTTCATTTGTAAGTGTAGGAATTTGAGTTCGTGGGTTTGTAAATGCGTTGTTGGTGAAGATATCTACGAAAACCACGAAAGTTGTATCAAATACTCTACTGCAGTTATAATGAACAAATTAACCCTCCTCCCATTATAAAATGAAGGATTCCATGAACATATATATACTCTTAAAGACGTTCTGGATGTGCTACTGAAATTACTCTGCAGGAGAGATAGAAATGATGTATTTCCCCCTACATCTATGTAATGAACTTCCCCCAACTGTTTCCAATAAAGTTCCAATCTGATTAAAACCAGATCTCTATTGTCGTAGCAAAGTGACCTGACCGGGCGGAGCTAATTCAAACAAGCGACTATAAAGATGAATCGATTAAATTTAAGCTTAAGGGTAGATTATACATGTAATGATATGCATATAGTAATTAGAGTGAATACTCATTACTTAAAATTTTGTTTAGTTAATCACCTGGTCAGAATTAAATTAAATCCAATGACCAGGTGAAAATAAGCTCCGCCCGGTCAGATCAGTTTGCTACGGCAGTACATGCATGCTCCTGATTTTGTTATGTCGCGTTACAAAATCGGGAGCATGTACAGAGATCTGCCGATTTTAATCAGATTGATAAAGTTCATTCATTTATGTATAACTTCTTGACAAATAAATAGCCAACACATATTTAAACAAAGTCACTGTGTTTTTGTTCTCGATCACACATCAATTAACCCATTGATTGGCCATGTTGGTGAAGCGTCGATATGCAAGGGAAACACCTCAGCTATTTTTAACTCGATTATTTTTAAGTCGCCTTAGGAGAGCGTCGTGCTTCTAAAAATACCAGCTGGGAATATCCATGATTTGTTATTTATAACGCGTTGACCAGATCAGTTACGGTTATATTTTGTACAGGGTTCAGACGTTGGGAGTAGAACAGGTATGCATTCATTTTGCAGTAAACTTACAATTTTATAAGAATTATATGTACATGTATAATCTGCATGCACTATATATATGTATAAATACATGTATGCATGCATCTGCATATTACACGAAATGCATTGTAAGATATTTTATTATTTTGAGAAATGTTAACACGGCAATTTAAAGATATGCTTTTAAATCTTTACCAGCATGCATAATAGATTTTTTCTCTATAGTTATGATTTATCTACTTTCATGAGTTTCTACTTTGCGCAAAGCAAAGAAGACACAGTAAAATATCACTTCTCTGTTGCGCTGTAACTATGGTTTCTCATAGTCTAAAATTAATCATTTTTAAGGTACATTTTAGTTACCATGGTTGCAGCAGCAACGAAGAAGATCTTCGTTGCAGCTGTTCCAAGCATCAATATATTACGCCTACCTCGCATACATGTATATATTACTTCTACTCGGTCATTTTTGTATGCTAAAAAATAAATTCCGGTGTGTGAAAAAAAAAATACGAACATGTGAGAAAAGAAGAGAAAAAATAATTAACCCTGTAGAAAAATGTGAGATGGGCGACATATTGAAGCTAAAATATAATCTGTATACTATCCTAGCATGCCTGTAGACCGTATATTTCTTGTAACAATACCCTGTCATATGGAGATCATGTGGATTTGTATTATATTTCTAAATATTAATTAAACTAAGATTTTATTTTCTTCAATTATATAGTTGATCATGACAAGTTTTGGTGGATGCGAGATAATGCCTAGAAATAGCTCCAGTGGTTGGTTACAGCATGGTAAATAATAATTATTTAAAGGGATTAACGAAATTCATTAATGAATAAGAAAGTAGTTTAACAGAAAATATATTTATTGAATACTTTCATGATACAATGTCATAAGAATTTTTTATTACATTAAAGCTCGGTAAATCTTAAATTTACATAATGAATAGACGGACGTGTTCGGAGAAAATGAAACAAGAAAAGAAAAATGAATTTGGTCACGAATTATCAATAAAATGGATAAGGAAAATGTGAACAAAATTAAGCTTATCCTAGACATTGACATTTTGTTCATATTCTAGATCTAGAATGAATATTTTTATGAAAATGTTTAGAAAATTGCAATGCTTTTAGCTTCAGTGTCATCTGGCAATCAGGGAGAGTTTATCCAGGATTTGTCCCGCGGGATGGACATGTCACAGAGGAAAGAGAAACCCACCCCTGAATCCGCCATGGAGAAGCTGGGGATCTATATCAGTAATCCCCGGTATCCGTCATATGCTGTGAGCAGTGTCCGGGAATTAAGCTTCACGACGGGCTGGTCAAAACCCCAGAAACCGACAGAGCTCGCCAGGGCGGGATTCTTCTATGCTGGTATGATTTATTTAAAAAAAATAAATTTCCTCGGTTTCAAAAGACCTATTATTAATGGAGTAGATAGGATTATAGATATCAATCTTTAGTTTAATCTACTGTATAGGTTCGATGTATCGAGTATGAACATGTAATTAGGCACGGTCCATTTGATATTCTGGGGGGGGGCTTGGGTTTTTTTCGAAAAAAATAATTTTGCTCCCAATTTTGATGAAAAAAATAAATTTGCTTACGGTGTGACAGAAAAAAATAATCTTGCTCTTACAAATAATCTGAATTTGAAGAATTAATATAAAATTTTGCTAAAATTCTTGAAAATTTTCCGGCTCGCTTCGCTCGCCGCATTTTTCAATTTGTATCAAAAATTTTCGGCTCGCTTCGCTTAAATATATTATCAATATCTATGAAATTGCTATTAATACATGTTGCATGTATACCACAGACTCTAATTTTATTATTCTTGTAAGCTTGGAAGGAAAATTACTTCAGTTATGGTTATTCACCAATTTACAATTCTACATTTAAAAAAAATTGTCTAGGAGACCTTCCCCTCAGACCCTCTTATACATGTTATATATGAACCTTATATAAAATGTTGAGAATTGTATTGTAAAAATCTTTTATCTGTCTGTTTAAAAGTGAATTAAATACTTGCATAAAAATAAACTAATATATCGATATTTAGAGTTTTGAGTAAAAATTTAATAATTTCTATCGATAAAACACAAATATTCTAAATATGCGCATCACTTTGTTAAAAAAAAATTTCCTTGCTCCAACTTTGCGAGAAAAAAATAATTTTGCCCCTGTCCGGGGCGAAAAAAATAATCTTGCTCCGACAAAAAACCCAAGCCCCCCCCCCCCCCCCCCCCCCCCCCCCCCAGAATATCAAATGGACCGTGCCTTAGCTTGTTATCTCGTGTACTGGATCGTTATATGGTGGCTATTTTAAGAATCGGGAATTCACGCTAGAAAACCTTGATCTTAAAATATCATCGACCTGGCCTTGACTACTTTTAAATGCGATTGGCCGATTGCCACTACTATGAAGAGTTATTGTTCGTGCTAATCTCGTATGGGTTAAAATGTTTAGTCTCACTCCCAGTACGTATTGTCGCGTATTGTGGTTCGTGGAATATCGCAAATACAGGAGGTGCACGCAGTTGCCCCTTTCCCTCAGAACTTGAGAAGAATCTACAAACTTAAGGCACGGTCCATTTGATATTCAGGGGGGGGGGGGGTTGTCGGAGCAAGTTTTTATTTTTTATTTTCGCCCTGGACCGAAAATTGTTTTTTTTTCTTGCAAAGTTGGAGCAATAATTTTTTTTTTTCTAACATTTGTAAGGCCATACCAAATTAATTAAATGTTCTTCGGATTTTCTTGTGAAAAAAAAGGGTGCGAGCGGGCGAAAATATAATTATTTTATTATTATCATTTTTTTTTTTTTTTTAGGTATTGCAGTTTTTAGGCGAATGAAATAATTTGATTTTTGATATAGGTTACCCCAGAAATATATTTCTGATGTTTTCCGTACTCAAAAAGGAATCCCCATAGGGATATGGTGACTAGAAGGCCTGGCACATAGCAGTAGGGAAAATATTTTCGAACATTCCCCCTCCTTGACTTTCAGTGTTTTGTATTGCAGTGTTGCTCCCAACAAATTTTTTTCAATACAAGTAGTATAATTTCCTTCGAATTCTGCACAATCTGAGACTTCTAGAAGCTCTAAGATTTGCAGAAATCAGAACCGACACTAAAACATTCTTGAGCAAGAAATTTAATTGTGCGGGCGAGCATTTTATTTTTGTAATATTATTTTTTGAATTTTGAAAAATATGGTGCGGGAAATCCAAAGAACATTAAATTAATTTTGTATTGCCTAATGGGCAATACATATCAAGAATGTTTGTGTTTTATCAATAAAAATTCTTCATTTTTTTCTGAAAACTCTAAAATATTACTTTATTTTTATGCAAAAATATAATTTACTTCTAGATAAAAGAATTTTACAATATAAAATTAAAAGTAAACAAAATTTATATAAGGATCAAGTAAGACTGAGTCTAAGGGGTCCCTCGAGGGTCTTCTAGACAAATTTTCAAATTTAGAATTGTAAATTGGTGAAAAACTGAAGTTTGTGTATAAAAGACTCTATGGTGATACATGCTTCTTATTAATAGTAATGCTTAAATTTATTTTGATAATATATCTAAGTCTTTAAGGAAGCCCTTTTTCTTCAAATATGATTGTTGTCATTGAAAAAATAATGTTTTTGATAGAAAACGATGGCGAGCGAAGCGAGCGTGAAAATTTTCAGGGGATTTTAAGCGCAATTTTATGGTACTAGTAATTCTTCAAATTCAGATTACTCTAAAAGCAAGATTATTTTTTCTCTGACACACCATATGCAAATTAATTTTTTTCATCAAAATTCAGAGCAAAATTTTTTTTCCGAGCCCCCCCCCCCCCCCCCCCCCCCCGAATATCAAATGAAATGTGCCTAAGGAAGAATATACCACATCAAACAAACATGAACATCTATAACTGCCTTGCAATTTTTTTGTTTTTGTTTTTGTTTGTTTGGTTTTTTTTTTTTTGCAAATATAGATTTTTTTCTAGAATTTCTGGAAGGGGGAGTTCAGCCTATGGTATACTTTACAAAAGGAAAAATAAATTCAAAGGAGCGAGGGGTGACCCCATCTAGATCCGCTCTTGAATTTCACCACAATTTGCATTTTGTGCGCAGGATCCATTTTATGATTTATTTATTTGCTCTAAAAGCAAGAATATTGACCACTCCCCTTTTTCTCCTTAATTTATACATACCGTGATTGTCAGGGTTACGTGCCTTGATCATTGTTAAAATAGTCCCATTTTATAAAAGGGGATAACAAAAATGAAGTTCTAAGCGGATCGTCGACATGATTGCTATATATATTACATTGTTACCATACATTAGGAATAATAAGGCCACATATAGTAATCAAATATTTTGTTTCAAGTCCACGGGCGGGTATCATTCAGGAAACCACAGGGACTCCGTGAATCCTTCTTAAAAATGTGTTACCCCCGTGTATATGCTATCCCCGTGTACTAGTATACAGTATACATGGGGGGGGGGGGGGGCACATTTTTAGAGAGATTCAAATCCTTGTGAGAAACAAATATAATTTCCCACTCAGTAAATATCAAAAAGTTCAATTTGAATCAAAATGAATTCAGTAAATCATGATATTGAACCGACATGTGTTTTACATTTTGGTCTTTAAAAATTGTTTTTGTGTCACCTCCTTACAAGGAAGAGGAAGACCACATTTGTGAAATTAAGACAATCCAATCCAAGAGGGAGGGTTTATTGTATTGATAATCCAGATAACCAAGCCTTTTTCATTGCAGAGACCTCCCCCTCCCCCTTTCCTTTTTAAGTCATATTCAGAAAAAAACGATACCTAAGAGTGAAAGAAGTAACAAATGGACATACATTTCCTCTTTTAAATTAATTGTCAGTTTATTTATTCATCGTACATAAGCCGGGTGCACGCTGACATTAATTGTCTTTTAATGTACAAGGGAAGTTGTACATAGCGCAAAACGTAAAGAGAAAAACGCAAAATGCAAAGAGCAAAACGCAAAGAGCAAAAGGAAAAAAACCCACTCTTCTCCTATATTATGTCGTTAGCAAGCTTAAATTGATCAATTATTGATGACGTAATACTGGTTATCCTCGGAACGAGTATTCCATAAAAAATAAAGAGAAAAAAGCAAAGAACATAACGCAAAAAGCAAAGTGCAAAATGCTTGTCGGTTCAGGGTTTCCATACATAAGCATTTATTTTAGTATCATGAAATAGTTATTTTTCGAGAAATAAAGTCAGAATTATCAAAGAAATAGTATTATACATGTATAATCTTTTTTCGTTTTTCAATTTTCCTTTCCCAATTTAGTGATATTGATCTTGTTGATCATGTGTTTGTGTGTTAACATGTCTGTCGGGAGGGCACATTTCAGAAAAAAAAGTTCTGGAGGTAAAACACAGTATATAATTACTATGGCATCAAGGTCATGTAGACGAAAGAAGAATTTGGCTGTATTATCATGATTATAACCAAATGATTAAAGCATGTCTAGCTTATTGTAACTGATCAGTGAAACTTTTTTTTTCAGGATATGGGGACTTTGTGAGGTGTTTCTTCTGTGCCGGTGGACTGAGAGACTGGGAACCAAATGATGACCCCTGGGTCGAGCATGCGCACTGGTTTCCTAAATGTGTATTCCTCCTACAAAACAAAGGGAAATCTTACGTGGAGAAAGTTCAGCGAATGGTAGAAGACCAAAAGCTCGAATTACAGGTATTTATACAATTGATTGGAAACTTTTTAGTTCCCCTGTGTCCAGCTCAGGCCCGTTTTCATAGTTAAAATTGTTAAGTTTAGATATATCCCCGTAAGAATCAGGTAGGGGTGATACATCAAAAGTTTTTCGTAAAACTTTTTTTCTTTTGAGACATGTACGTGGTACAAATCAAAATGAAAGTCGTTTCTTAACGTACCGATGTTGAAGCGAGATATTCGCCTCATAATTTATAAAGGATTATAAAGGACAAAATGGCGGGAAATTTCTCTATGTACAGGTTATTCAACCAAATGTAGTGCCCCTATAACTTTTTTCACCCTCCAAGTATGTAGAAAATTCCTTCGGGACATACGGTTGGGGGCTGATCTGAGCACATTTCGAAAGAGAAATGTTTTGCAAAAAATTGATGGCATTTCACCCGCCCGATTCTTACACAAACCTGTACAAAACATTGTTTTACAATTCGCAATCCAATATTTGATGCCTCGACATACTAGGCAGTTTTTTTTAAAAGGTCAAATGTAAATTCTGCGGACCAATATACTTCCGAATCTTTAAGTATCTTCTTTGTTCAAAAGCTCCTTGGTAAATTACAACTATGCCACGATTTTAGATTTGTGTCCAAATTACAGGTACACGTACCCCTCATTACCCATTGTATTCCTTAACATTTTCAACAGTTAAGTGATTAGGATAACCATATGCAATAATATCTTTCAATGATTTACTTTTCCAGCAACCACACGAAGTTGCAGCAGCTTCCGAGTCCAGCGCGTGCTGTGATGTTAGTTGTTCTGGGGGACATCCTACACAAGCCTCAGAGGTGACCACGCCCTTAATTGAATCGATTCCGGCTCTCAGCGTAATGGAAATGGGATATTCCGTTGAAAAAGTAGAACAAGCCATTCAGATTTGGTCACGTGATAATAATGGCGGCGAATTGAGAGCAGTCGATTTGATGGACATAGTATTCAAAATCGAAGACGGTACAATCAACATATCTGATCCGGAACTTTATAAGGAAGAAAAACGTTCAGATATGGATAAGAGAATACAAGAAAACATGGATGTAGATATTGGATCGGAGAATACAGCGAACAGAGGGATGGTTTATTTTTCAGATGATCTGAGAGATGAAAACAAATCACTGGAAGAAGTTTCTGGAGTGAATTCAACTCAAAACAGAAGTAATGGTAAGTACATTAAAATTTCATTCTTTTTGAAAGATTTTAATACAATTTTGTCATGTAAAATTTGATAAAACGAAGAGAGCTACGTAAAATTATTTTTAAATTTCACATATTTCCCATACCGATTTAAATATATAGATATTATTATTAAATTTCTAATATTTCCCATACCGATTTAAATATATAGTCTACTCCAAATCTTACTAATAAATAGTATCTTTGTCATGATCTATGTTATATTTATGTATTTCAGAAATATTAGAACTACAGGATGAGAACATGCGTCTCCGGGACATGACCACGTGTAAGATTTGTATGGACGACACAGTCAGCGTTGTTTTTCTTCCATGTGGCCATCTTGCGGCCTGCAGTCAATGTGCGCCTGCGCTTCGGAAGTGCCCGATCTGCCGTATGTTTGTTAAGGGTACAGTTAGGACATTTCTTTCATAGAACGCATGTGTGTATACATGTATCAAAACAGGTTTATACATGAGGATCGAGGGATAAAGAGATAGCTAGTAGCTACTTTTTCCTCTATTCTCACAGTAACCCAAATACTGCGCACAAGCTTAAACGAGTACACGATTCGGATCAACGTCGTAGACCGACAGCTTCTTGCGTGTCACGGGCACAATCATTATAGGCTGTAGGCGTAATAGTCGGGAAACTCTAGTTCTAAATATCATATGACTTTTTATAGAAAGCATCATGATTGAAGTTATCTGCTCTTTAGAGTTGGAGATTTTCACGTTACGCTCGTTCTGATTGGCCTAAATCGTATCCAAATACGAATGATTGTGCAATGTAGCCTGACGGAGAAGATGCTTGTTTCCGACAATTTCTTCCAGTAGTCCTTCTCTGTCACTTAGCGACAGTCCAACCAGATGACAATTAAGCGCTTCCCCCGGTAGTGACCAAAATTCCTCATTTTGAAGTCTCATATTTTGTGCCGATCAAAATTTACGAAACTCTTACGACGATATTGTGTTGACAAATCTAAATTCTTAAAATAAAACCAGAGGGCGCTAGTGAAATGAATTTTGGAAGCACGTTGGTTTGAAGATTTAATATTCGAAACAGGTGTCTGGTGCATGAAAATTGGTTTGAAAATTTATTCAAGAAGGTATAGAGTTGAAACACTTCCGTATTATTAGTAATAGACGCACGATCCAAATTGTCATGTATGCTTGAAATATATACAAACGTTTACTATATGATTTATACAGTACCAGATTATATATTTATATTAGTACATGTTTTGTAAACATGGTAAAGGCAGCTTTACAATTTACATATTAGGCAGCGCAACGAAAAGTAATGGCAGCATATTGTACACTATAAACATGATAAACTTGTATTAAACCTATGATTTATTATAGATGTCTATTTTATACAATTTGAGTGGCGTTCAAAGAAAATGATTGTTGTGATGATATAATAAAAAAGCAATGAAAACCTTTCTGCGGTTTTACAAAGTTCTGATTCCTTAAAAAATTCCGGCCTTGATACATCTACGACCCCGAGTCTCGCCAGGCTATCTCTCGAAGTGAAAATGTTTTCAAAACACAAAGTCAAAGTTTTGTTCTCAAAATCTACAATTCCTTTGACTATACATAGAATGGGCAACGCTTTCAGTGTAGTTCAAGGTTATAGTCGACTGCACATGTACCAATGAAAACATGAGTTCAAGACGTAGGTAGATCTCAGAGCCTCGTACTGTATTCTGATTGTTAAGATAAGAGGTCAAAGTTCAAGGTCGTAAAAAACAAGAGGCCGAAGGGAACCATATCACTCATCAGAGTTGCAAACGGAGGACCTTGATTACTTGCTTCATGAAGGTTTCATGAAATTCTGAGCAGACGTTAGGGGGGTCTACAATGCGTCAGCCAACCAGATCGAGCCCTCAGCGACCATATTTGTTGACCGATCGACTCGGAAACACAGACTTGGGAAAGGACCTTGGGTACCTTCCTCCTGTAAGGTTTTGTGAAATTCTGTGCATCAGTTGCAGAGGAAATGTTGAAAATGTATCAGCCAATCAGAGCCATTGGCGGCCATATTTGTTAATCAATCGGTATGCAAAACATTAACTTGGTAGAGGACCGGTCTTGTGTATTTACTTAATCTAAGATTTCGTGAGATTTTGTGCATCGGTTCAAGAGGAAATGTCGAAAATGCTTCAACCAATCAGAACCTTTGGCGGCCATATTTGTTGACCAGTCGGCCCTAAAAACACAAAGTTAGAAGAATTTGAGTTGTAAGGTTTCGTTAAATTCTGTGCAGAGGTGAAGTGGAAAATATGTCAGCCAAAAATAGCCTTTGGTGGCCATATTTGTTGACCGATCGACTTGAAAAACACAAATGCAAACTTTCGCACGAAGGAAATTTTCAAAGGTCAAATGTTAAGGTCAAAGCACACTGCACCAAAAAAGAAGAGATCTTAATAACGACTCCTTGGTTAAGCATACTATCTTCTTTGATTCACAAAAAACAATATCATATTGTCAAGAGAAAGAACAACATTGTCAGGATAAGATTCATATGAAAGACCGTGGATGATATGTATGGATTATATGATCGAACTCAAGGTCACCAGGAAAATTAATGGAACCGTCCTCGTACATATTTGATGAGGTTCTTTCGGTTAAAAAGTTCTGACCTTGAATTCTACAACATTTAAGCATTTATTATCAAGGATGGAAAGCAACCTGAAAAAATCGTTGATTTTCAGACTAAAATAGGCATGAATCAGGTACAACGGAGGATACAAGCAAACTCCTCCGTTGCAGATGTAACTACCCCTATCTGCTCCAGAACTGGACCTACAAATGTACATGTATGTCTGGTATGCCATAAAATGTAAATATGAAATAAATCCTGTATTGGATAACATAATCCAATGTCAAAGACTGTTGTTTGAAAGCAATGGACCAACAGAATTAAACATAATTTTTTTTCAGAATGAAGCCAAATCACTATTCCCTCAAAATTTTATGACCAAATTTAAGATTTTTGAGACTTGCGGACAGACATATAGACAGAGGTCAACGCACTTTCGTCGAATAAGAAAGGGAGGGGGAAAATTGCCATAAATACTCGATTTAATACATGTAAATGTATAGTTATTATATTTTATTAAATATACGACTGATATTGAGTACGATGAAAACGTTGAATTTTTAAAAAGTATTAATCTTTAAGGAAGTAAAATCCAGAAATAGCGTTCTACATGAAATGACGTACATATATTGGATTACCCTAATGTAAATTTGGACTGAATGAATAAAAGAAAAGTAATAGGAGTCCACGAGTCATAGGTATGATAAGGATCGTTAAACTATTTTTAGATATTAAGCTTTCTCTTATGAGGAAGGAAAGAGATGCAATGGGGAGGGGCTAGCTATAGGGGACTCTTTCAGCCATTAAGGCACTTGAAATGATGGACGAAGACAATATTACATTCAAATCTTGTCTTTACATGCTCGTTCTCGGCCATCACCTGCAGTATGTCTTTTTTTTTCAAGTACCCTAAGGTTTTTGTTTCGTGTGTCTTCGTTTCGATTGGTTTCGTTGTTTCGATGTGTTTCGTTTCATTTCATTTATGTTTCGTTTCGCACTTTACAGACCCGAGGGTTGTTACATTAAATGAAAACTTACACTTTGTTAATGTAAATAAATAATATATTAACTTATACACGTAATGCGTATGACATAAATTATTACGTTTTTATAGAGGGGCATCAGTGGATCATACAAAATTATTAGATTTATACAATTGTTTCAGGGAAAGTAGATAGAGGAGTTCAAAACAAAATATGTCTGCTCTGTGAGCTTCTACACTCAGTCTTCAATACATTGACAGTTCCATCAGCATGAACAGTATCTGATTACAGGTAATTTTGACATAAAAAGAATGAATAAGATAGAATAACTACCATTTAAACCTTCAAGTTGGTAAAAAAAAAAGAAAATTCCATTTTTGTGATCATTGTGATTGTAAAAATATTGATTCTATCATTTTTTTCAAACCCGTATAAACTTCACCAACTGACTTTTGCCCAAGTATTTATCGTATTTCGGGTTGACAAAACGATAAGAATGATAAAATACACAACGATGAAACGAAAATAAGCGGGGAAATATATTTCGCCCGGCTATTTTTCGATTTTTCGCCCCGCTAATAATAGGATTGTCGCCCCGCTAATCTTCATACTATCGCCCAGACAAAACGATACCTGTCGCCTCACCAAACGGCGCCCATATAATTATCGCCCTGCCAAACGGCGCCCCGATAATTAGCAACAAGACGACGATAAGCGGGGTGACGTTTAGCGGGGCCACAAGACGAAGATAAACGGAGCGAAAAGTAGAAATTATCAAATTGTCGGGGAAGAAAAAGCAAAAGTACGAAATAACAGAAATCAGAAACCACAATCTTTATCTGAGTTGCATTTCTGTCGTTTTCAGGTTGCACCTACTTCTGCGTCTAAAGCATGTTTGACAGAGTGCGTCATTGCGTACCCAAGCAGGAACTGAACATCAAAATAGCAGCTGTGTCATTGTTTACTTCCAAGGAAAATGACCTCAAAATATCTAATACAAGCACATTGATTGTTTCATATTAGACTCCGACTAACTTTGAATAAAATGTGCCAATGCTTGTGTAAGCCGATGCGGGCTTACAAGCCATTCTTCGTACTTCGCGTTGTGTGATTAATAAATGTGCAGTTCTTTGTCGTGGAAGGAAAATATCGTTGAAATTTTACAAAGTTTATTTCACGAAACATAATTTGACAGAATCCATAGCATGCGAGAAAGTAGTTCTATGACAACGAGAAAGCAAATCTAATAATCGAGAAAGTTATTCTGACAATTGAAAAATGACATATTGTATTTAAACAAGGGAGGGGAATTGTACAATATGATGGGCATATTTCTAGATAATTTCGTGTTCATCCCTCAAAGATAAGGTTGTCTAAAACTCTTCAAAAGCATCTGTAATTATGAGGGATTGTACGTAGATAAACTCAATATGCTGGTTCTTCACGTGTAGATTTCTCCAACAAATAGATAAAACCAATTTGTAATTAAGTTCCTATCAATCTCTGGACTTTCCAAGTATTGAAAAATCAATATTACAATTAAACATGTAAAAGTTGAGAAAATATTTCCCTTATAATCTTAAGATAAACTTATTAACTGATATTTCTTGAATCTGTTTCTTATCTTCTTTCAAAATTATCTTTATGTGAATTACTATTAACATCATCCCTCTTTCATGTAAGGGAATTAATTTGCTTTCGTGTTCTGACAAATGCATCGATTTAGTTTAGAGTTATACCTCTTTCTACAGTGTGCAAATTCCCAAACATAAAACAATAATTCACCATAAATATTGTGGGGGAGAGGCCATGTGGTTACAATACTCTCCCGCTTAAGAAAATAACCAAGATTTTCAAAATCATTATATTCAATGCAAGTATATTCCACTTTATAACTGACTTTTTAGTAACTTTCATCATTCTTTTATAATTTAAATCTATGCTTGGTTATTTTCTAAACGCATGGCCTTGACACCACAATTTAGATAATTGCATCATGTTATGGGTCACCCAATCAATCATGATCAAGTAAATAAATATAAATGACATGCAGATTAAAGTCATCATCTCACGTTTTTCAATGTCTTTATCAAGTGACCCAATGTTCATCATCATAATAAACTCATTATTGTTCATTCAAAATGTCCTTGACATGATTATCAAAACATAACAAATTCATTCAAGGCCAATACGTCAAATAATAGTATTATTTATCAATGTTCAATGTACATCATGCAAAAATCAAAATTCATGAATAGAATATATGCAAGTATCATCATAAATAAGCATAATACATGATAAAATTCACATTTACTCTGCTTTTTTCCCACTGAAATAACACTACACACAATTTGTACACTTCTTTGTCTTCTTGCGGTTCTTCTTAGGATCGATCCTTAACGTCAAATTGTTCCTTTCCGTCTGATTGTCCTTCTTCGTGTTCTGTGTAACCTCTTTCGAGTTAAACGAATACATGGACCTCGATTTCATCACGTAAGGAATTCTGCACCAATTGGATTTATCATTGTATCATCGGATGTTTGTCTATAATCTTCCGAGAACTAAATCGTCTTCTCGTCTTCGGCATCATCTCCCACGAAATTGCATCTCATGGTTTCTTCTGAATAATAATTTCTTCTTCATTGATCTACCTGTGACGCATCTTGGTATTAGTGACGTTACCAAGATCTTCCCGTAATCCGGATGACGCCATGCACCCAGAAAAGCGACGGGGTATAAACTTTCTCGTTATAAAGCGTCAAATATTGTAGTTCATTAATTGCAAATTGTCCTTTGCATTGGATTCTGCACGGATCGCACATCCCTATGGCAGATTTCACTCTACCATAATCTTTGAATGTCTCTCCGTTTGTTATCGTGACGGGCTGGTTTAACATCTGGCCACACGGGTAACATCGTGCACAGAGATACCTGACGTCCATATTTTGACTTCCGTCTTCTGTCTATTGGATTGAGCTGTACACTCTTAATTGTCTCTCTATTAACGACAGGCGACTCCGTTGTAATAACTGCTGCTCAAAGTTCAAGGATATTCTGCATATTTACTCTTTTTATCAAGCATTTTCCATCGTCATTTCTTCAAGTGATACCAGCATCTATTGTTCATTGCTATAACATATCTGCACGTCAAACTGAATTGTTCTTGGTAATTATGACACCGGGTTTTCTCTGTACCCCTTGATTGACCAAAATTTTGAATTTACAAAAATAATTTAGAAGCCTGTTCCAAAACTCAAATAGTTTCCACAATTATATCTTTCTTTGCAAAACTTCATTCATTTAACTTGTATTCACATATATAAATACTCAATAGGCAATGTCATTTATTTTGATTCAATCAAAAATTTAACTGATAAAACGAATAAAAACAATATTAGCCAAGTTGCATTTTTCATTGTTGTTAGACGTCATCTGTATCTATGTCGTTTGTCAGTAAAGTATCAACAAATCATTTGTCAGCTGATGATAGAACCTGCATCATGAGACGACCGTCAATGAAATTCTAACACTACCAAAAGGGCAACAAGGGTCAATATCATTAACGCGTTGACATGAAATAATGTGAAGCGAAAACTGAATACGATAACCAAATATAAACTACATCGACAAAACCATACATTAACAAACATGCAAACTAGGGATATACCTTCAATATATGTATATACATGGTCCTTGCGATTTCTTACTAACTTGATTCCTTAAACTTATTAAACTTCACATGAAACTTTTACTTTCCACCTTTTCCCTCCCTTACTTTATAAAAAGAATCTTTTTTATAACCGACTTCAAAATGCCAGCACAATACGAACATAAGATTATGAATACTACGATGTTCATCATATAACCCGAAAAAAATCCGTGCCTCCCCCAGAGCACAAAGTATATCAAATGACAGGGTTGTAAATTCAACAAACCCGAACGAACCTTCAGCGTTCCCAGAAACATCGCTGGTGTCATTTCTCGGCGTTTCTTCGCCATAACGCAGGACATTTTCCTCTTCGTCAAAACATGAAAAAAACTGAACTATACAGATCACATCGAAGTATCCTCTTTTAAAATGTAAAATGCCATCATTTTGAAAAATCTGGAAAATGACTCGAATAATTTTTATCACCCTATACGTACGCTTTACGCCTTCTCTTGGGCGTTCTACCCAAATACCTGGGTCCGAATCCCATCTCAGAGACTATATTTGCATGAAAACTTATCGAGCCACAAACTCTACCAAAATTTGAGCTATAAGCGTCTTGACCATTTATACCTGACAACCGGAACGTCATCTTGTCATTGTAAGTCAACGTTACGAAAGTAAACTTTCCAAACAAGAAAGTAACGTATTAAGCCCATCTTGCTGTACCATGAAAAATAAAATAAATAGAAAAATGTAATTACATGGTCAATCGATTTACGGGTACGTTGAGAAAAGATATTGTGTCCTACCTCCCACTTTGAATAAGTTATGGATAAACTTCATCTTCTGGTCGTTAAAATCCATTATTTCGTTCTTCTTTGACTCTCTTTTCCTGGTTCCAAAGTATCCAGGCCAAACGGCAGCAGAATATTTATGTAAGCCGGTGCGGGCTTACAAGCCATAATTCGTACTTCGCGTTGTGTGATTAATTAATGTTCTGTACTTTGTCGTGGAAGGAAAACATCGTTGAAATTTTACAAAGTTTATTTCACGAAACATAATTTGACAGAATCCATAGCATGCGAGAAAGTAGTTCTATGACAACGAGAAAGCAAATCTAATAATCGAGAAAGTTATTCTGACAATTGAAAAATGATATATTGTATTTAAACAAGGGAGGGGAATTGCACAATATGATGGGCATATTTCTAGATAATTTCGTGTTCATCCCTCAAAGATAAGGTTGTCTAAAACTCTTCAAAAGCATCTGTAATTATGAGGGATTGTACGTAGATAAACTCAATATGCTGGTACTTCACGTGTAGATTTCTCCAACAAATAGATAAAACCAATTTGTAATTAAGTTCCTATCAATCTCTGGACTTTCCAAGTATTGAAAAATCAATATTACAATTAAACATGTAAAAGTTGAGAAAATATTTCCCTTATAATCTTAAGATAAACTTATTAACTGATATTTCTTGAACCTGTTTCTTATCTTCTTTCAAAATTATCTTTATGTGAGTTACCATTAACATCATCCCTCTTTCATGTAAGGGAATTAATTTGCTTTCGTGTTCTGACAAATGCATCGATTTAGTTTAGAGTAATGCCTCTTTCTACAGTGTGCAAATTCCCCAACATAAAACAATAATTCATCATAAATATTGTGGGGGAGAGGCCATGTGGGTACAGCTTGAAAATGCGAATGATATTGTTTGCAAAGGAGCTGTTAAGATGAGGACTTAATTTAGCCCTTAAATCACTCCATTATTTCTCGTGTGCTGTTCTTCTATTTCAGGTAAAAAGTGGTCGAGATTAAAATATAAAGTATGAGAAAATTCTTAGTAGGTAATTAATTTAATAGATTTGGTGAAAGATGTTATACTTACGGGTTGAATAGGTAAGGGTACGGATGAGAGAAAACGTCAAATATCGAGCGAAAATTCACCAAAAAAAGCATTAGTTTACACAAAGATGATGTTTATTATACTTCTCTACCTTTTAATGTCAAACTTGGATAAGAAAAATTAACCTTGATCTTATTATATCAATATAATCGACAAAAATCGCAATCCGGAAACTGAAAAACTGTTATATTTCGTATTTATCAGCCACATATGTAGCTTTCAGGCGCGAAATATGCACAGTGTAGAAATAGAGAACTTTCTTGTTCATTTCCTTCCTAACGGTTAATCATTTGATCGGAACACACTCTGAATAGATTGTTACATGATATTAAAAGAAAAAAATGGCAATTCTAATTTATTTTACCACTCTAAATACTGATTCTAAAATAGTCATCCATCCCCCCTTTTTTCGTTTTTCGCCTGTGGGACATTGTTCCCCCCCTCGGTTCAGAACCCCACTTGGCCAGAAAATTTGTTTTATTGATATACACCTTTGGTAAAAGTGGTATTCTGAACCGAGGGGAGGGGTAACAATGTTGTAGAAAAACTTTTCCGTTTTCCATTGATTTCTATAGGAAAAACGCTTATTTTGACCCGAAATCGGTCTCATTTTGAATAATTTATCCAACCTGACAGAGGATTCATCAGTGGACCAAGTAACTTCTTATTTTTACCGAAAATTTTTCTCAATTTTTGCATTTTGAAATTTCGACTTTTCAGGGCAGATTTTACGCCTTATCTTAACAGCTCCTTGATCCTGTGGGTGTGTTCCAGTATGGTCATTGCGAGGTAGTCCCGTTCTGTGTGGGTATATTCGTTGTTGTGTGTCCCGTTTGGAATGGGTGTATTGTAGTGTATCTGGTCCTGTTGTTTGTTAAAGTTGTTACGTGTGATGTTCATTACATCCTGTGGGTGTGTTCCGCTGCGGTCATTGTGGGGTGATCCCGTTCTGTGTGGGTATATTGTTGTGTGTCTGGTTCTATTGTTTGTTAATGTTGTTATGTGTGATGTTCGTTACATCCTGTGGGTGTGTTCCGCTGTAGTCATTGTGGGGTTGTCCCTTTCTGTATGGGTATATTATTGTGTGTCTGGTCCTGTTGATTGTTAAAGTTGTTATGTGTGATGTTCGTTACATCCTGTGGGTGTGTTCCGCTGTGGTCATTGTGGGGTAGTCCCGTTCTGTGTGGGTATATTGTTGTGTTTGGTCCTGTTGTTTGTTAAAGTTGTTATGTGTGATGTTCGTTACATCCTGTGGATGTGTTCCGCTGTGGTCATTGTGGGGTAGTCCCTTTCTGTGTGGGTATATTTTTGTGTGTCACGTTCTGTTGTTTGTTAAAGTTGTTATGTGTGATGTCCGTTACATCATGTGGGTGTGTTCCACTGCGGTCATTGTGCGGTAGTCCCTTTCTGTGTGGGTATATTGTTGTGTGTCTGATTCTGTTGTTTGTTAAAGTTATGTTTGTGATGTTCGTTACATCCTGTGGGTGTGTTCCGCTGTGGTCATTGTGTGGTAGTCCCTTTCTGTGTGGGTATATTGTTGTGTGTCTGATCCTGTTGTTTGTTGACGTTGTTATGTGTGTGATGTTCGTTACATCCTGTGGGTGTGTTCCGCTGTGGTCATTGTGGGGTAGTCCCATTCTGTGTCGGTATATTGTTGTGTGTCTGATTCTGTTGTTTGTTAAAGTTATGTGTGTGATGTTCGTTACATCCTGTGGGTGTGTTCCGCTGTGGTCATTGTGGGGTAGTCCCGTTCGGTGTGGGTATATTGCTGTGTCTCTGATCCTGTTGTTTGTTAATGTTGTTATGTGTGTGATGTTCGTTACATCCTGTGGGTGTGTTCCACTGTGGTCATTGTGGGGTAGTCCCGTTCTGTGTGGGTATATTGTTGTGTGTCTGATCCTGTTGTTTGTTAAAGTTGTTATGTGTGATGCTCCTTACATCCTGTGGGTGTGTTCCACTGTGGTCATTGTGGGGTAGTCCCTTTTTGTGTGGGTATATTGTTGTGTGTCTGATCCTGTTGTTTGTTAAAGTTGTTATGTGTGATGCTCCTTACATCCTGTGGGTGTGCTCCACTGTGGTCATTGTGGGGTAGTCCTGTTCTATGTGGGTGTATTGTTTTGTGTCTGATCCTGTTGTTTGTTAATGTTGTTATGTGTGATGTTTGTAACAACCTCTGGGTATGTTCCGCTGTGGTCATTGTGGGGTCGTCCCGTTCTGTGTCGGTAAATTGTTGTGTGTCTGGTCCTGTTGTTTGTTAAAGTTATGTATGTGATGTTCGTTACATCCTGTGGGTGTGTTCCGCTGTGGTCATTGTGGGGTAGTCCCTTTTTGTGTGGGTATATTGCTGTGTTTCTGATACTGTTGTTTGTTAAAGTTGTTATGTGTGATGCTCCTTACATCCTGTGGGTGTGCTCCACTGTGGTCATTGTTGGGTAGTCCCGTTCTATGTGGGTGTATTGTTTTGTGTCTGATCCTGTTGTTTGTTAATGTTGTTATGTGTGATGTTTGTAACAACCTCTGGGTGTGTTCCGCTGTGGTCATTGTGGGGTCGTCCCGTTCTGTGTCGGTAAATTGTTGTGTGTCTGGTCCTGTTGTTTGTTAAAGTTGTTATGTGTGATGTTCGTTACATCCTGTGGGTGTGTTCCGCTGTGGTCATTGTGGGGCAGTCCCATTCTGTGTGGGTATATTGTTGTGTGTCTGGTCCTGTTGTTTGTTAAAGTTGTTATGTGTGATGTTCGTTACATCCTGTGGGTGTGTTCCGCTGTGATCATTGTGGGGTAGTCCCATTCTGTGTCGGTAAATTGTTGTGTGTCTGGTCCTGTTGTTTGTTAAAGTTGTTATGTGTGATGTTCGTTACATTCTGTGGGTGTGTTCCGCTGTGGTCATTGTGGGGTAGTCCCGTTCTTTGTGGGTATATTGTTGTGTGTCTGGTCCTGTTGTTTGTTAAAGTTGTTATGTGTGATGTTCGTTACATCCTGTGGGTGTGTTCCACTGTAGTCATTGTGGGGTAGTCCCGTTCTGTGTGGGTATATTGTTGTTATGTGTCGTCATTTTGTTTGTAAAAGTTGTTATGTGTGATGTTCGCTGTATCCTGAGGGTGTGTTCCACTGTGGTTATTTTGGGGTAGTCCCGTTCTGTGTGGGTATATTGTCGTGTGTCTGGTCCTGTTGTTTGTTAAAGTTGTTATGTGTGATGTTCGTTACATCCTGTGAGTGTATCGCTGTAGTCATTGTGGGGTAGTCCCATTCTGTGTGGGTATCTTGTTGTGTTTGGTCCTGTTGTTTGTTAAAGTTGTTATGTGTGATGTTCATTACATTCTGTGGGTGTGTTCCGCTGTGGTCATTGTACGGTAGTTTCTTCGTCGGTATATTATTGTGTCTGGTCCTGTTGTTTGTTAATGTTGTTATGTGTGATGTTCGTTACATCCTGTGGATGTGTTCCGCTGTGGACATTTTGGGGTAGTCCCTTTCTGTGTGGGTATATTTTTTGTGTCACGTTCTGTTGTTTGTTAATGTTGTTATGTGTGATGTTCGCTGTATCCTGTGGGCGTGTTCCGTTGTGGTCATCGCTTGGTAGTCCCTCTCTGTGTGGGTATATTGTTGTGTGTCTGGTCCTGTTGTTTGTAAAAGTTTTTATGTGTGATGTTCTTTACATCCTGTGGGTGTGCTCCGCTGTGGACATTTTGGGGTAGTCCCATTCTGTGTGGGTATATTGTTGTGTTTGGTCCTGTTGTTTGTTAAAGTTGTTATGTGTGATGTTCGTTACATCCTGTGGGTGTGTTCCGCTGTGGTCATTGTGGGGTAGTCCCGTTCTGTGTGGGTATATTGTTGTGTGTCTGGTCCTGTTGTTTGTTAAAGTTGTTATGTGTGATGTTCGTTACATCCTGTGGATGTGTTCCGCTGTGGTCATTGTGGGGTAGTCCCGTTCTGTGTGGGTATATTGTTGTGTGTCTGGTCCTGTTGTTTGTTAAAGTTGTTATGTGTGATGTTCGTTACACCCTGTGGGTGTGTTCCGCTGTGGTCATTGTGGGGTAGTCCCGTTCTGTGTGGGTATATTGTTGTGTGTCTGGTCCTGTTGTTTGTTAAAGTTGTTTTGTGTGATATTCGTTACATCTTGAGGGTGTGTTCCGCTTTGGTCATTGCGGGGTTGTCCCATTCTGTGTAGGTATATTGTTGTGTGTCTGGTCCTGTTGTAAAGTTGTTAAGTGTGATGTTCGCTGTATCCTGAGGGTGTGTTCCGCTGTGGTTATTGCGGGGTTGTCCCGTTCTGTGTAGGTATATTGTTATGGTCTGGTCCTGTTGTAAAGTTGTAATGTGTGATGTTCGCTGTATCCTGAGGGTGTGTTCCGCTGTGGTCATTGCGGGGATGTCCCGTTCTGTGTAGGTATATTGTTGTGTGTCTGGTCCTGTTGTAAAGTTGTAATGTGTGATGTTCGCTGTATCCTGAGGGTGTGTTCCACGTGGTCATTGCGGGGTTGTCCCGTTCTGTGTGGGTATATTGTTGTGTGTCTGGTCCTGTTGTAAAGTTGTTATGTGTGATGTTCGTTACATCCTGTGGGTGTGTTCCGCTGTGGTCATTGCGGGGTTGTCCCGTTCTGTGTGGGTATATTGTTGTGTGTCTGGTCCTGTTGTAAAGTTGTTATGTGTGATGTTCGCTGTATCCTGAGGGTGTGTTCCACGTGGTCATTGCGGAGTTGTCCCTTTCTGTGTGGGTATATTGTCCTGTGTGTCGTCTGTTGTTTGTTGTATCATTTGGGTGTGTTCTGCTGTGGTCATTTCAGTATAGATTTGGTGGAAATATCTTCTACATATAATAAGCTCAATTATTTTTCTTTTGTCATGGTTTGGAAATAATAATTTGATTCTGTTTAGCATTTGAGAAATCGAAAATTTGACAAGTTAATGGATGGACGGACGGACGGGCGTACATGTACAAATAATCAAATGTCAGTTATAGCTTACCATAATTATTTTCTCAGGTGACCGAACAAAAAATAAGGAAAGCCGATGATATGATAATAACGTATCTCATACGGTATTCCCACGTTCCTGTAAAAGTAGTTATAATTAGAGGGTATTGTCATGAACATAGCGGGTACGTTAGAAAATAATAATAGAAGGAAAGAAAAAATTGGAAAATGGAATAAAAAAGTGAATATATAGAAATATAGCTAACCGAAATATGACCTCCTTGATTGCTACGTATTGGAATAAATGGAATCATGTTCATCTTGGTAGATTCTATCAAAGGAAACAAGCTTTTTATTAAAAAAAAAAACATTATGAAACGGTAAAAATATATATAAAAATGAAAAAAAAAAAAAAAAAAAAAAAAGAAGAAGCAAGCGAGTGCATCCCTATATATTTGATAAAGCCATTTCTTTGTTATTTTCTGTGTTGCGTCCTCGTGTTGGTAGGTTTTGAGCCCATGGTCATAAAACAAAATTAAAATAATACAATGTTTTGCAAATTAAATGTGTTTTCTCGAAAATTGAAGAGAAATTGTTCAATTTTGTATATTTCATATAAAAATGAAAAAAGCACTGTAATAATTCAAGAAATTGCAGTATCTATCATTCTTTTCTTGACTAAAATCTATAAATAATCAAGTCTCAGTCAGATTTCACATAGTCACATTATATGAAATTGCAACTTTGTTTTATATGCTTGTTTGTTTTTCTCCCTGGCTGGCTGGTACATGTAGCTTTCTCAATTTCAATAGTACGCAAAACAAAATTAAAGCAAAAAATGGCCTAAAGATACATTGAGCAATTTTCGAATCTTCAAAGATTGATGCACGCGACAACGGACAATAAAATACTTGTACAACCAAGGTAAGAACAAATGGACATAATGAAATAATGGAGCTCAGATACAAATTTTCACAATGCTTTTACATGTATCTATCATGTCTATATAAGATGCTTATTTATAGCTACATGTTGTAGATATCAAATTAAATATGTTTATTGGAAATTAAGTCTATTGTGAATGTATTCTACCCTTAAAATGAAATGTAGCTATTGAAATGCATTTTTTCTCGGAAAAGGAGTTCCACTTCTGGAGAAGTATTAAGCATAATTTATACATGTTTGAATATTCGCGACCAATCAAATAGAATACAGAATCATTAACATATAAGACACGGACAGCATATTCCATGGCTTGTGAAATAAAACTACATGTATTTCAGACTCGGAGGAACTTTCTAAGATAATTGCCATACCACGTATGTTGGTAGTGAAGGTATGCAACTATTTATCATATTTGTTTTTTAAATAATGAATACAATGAAAAAAAAAAAATGAAATCAAGTGATAATCAAGTGATGTACATGACTGTATGTTTCTTCGCTTACTAATTCATGTATCTTTTACATAGAATTATAGAGTAGTCTTTATATGTGCTTACTTTTAATGTCTTCATCATAAAACGATCGACGTATACATATGCGTCCGTCTTTCTGCTGTCCGTATAAGCAATATTTTTGCCTATAACTCTTGTGAAACCATAAGACATAAAGTTAATTCTTTTTTCATTTACTGAGTGTACGTTCTAGTTGTGAACATGGCATTTGGTTTCTACCCTAGACCCCCTTATTCTGTACAGTATTAATTTTATGTAATTGATTGCCTTCAACTCCAGGACCTAGAGCTGAGAACATTGAGAAAATTGAAATTTTACTCTTTTTGCATCTTACATTGTCTGTGGTCTCCTCTGGGTCTTCGAAAATGGGTGACACTGTAGTAATTTATACATGCACGTATATGTATAACTCTATGCAATCTTGTGCCCTAAATTCCGTTGAAGCAATAAAAGATAGAAAGTTAATTCTCTGTGCATTTTACTTTGCCTATAGTCTACTTGTGCACTTAACATTTTGATTCTGCCTTTGACCCCTTGGGTTACAGAAAATGGGAGTGGTCATTTTCCCCATATAACTTTTTTTTAATCTTGCAACTCCTCTGAAAACATGAGCTATAATAATTAGATAACTCCCTTAACAAAGATGATGTCATAAGAAGGCTGAAGTGACCATATAATTTCGAAAAGATAATTGTCATTACAGCCTAACATTTGGTTTCTGCCATATTCAATTTGAAGACGTTTACATTTATACCACTTGGTGAGTTTCACTGCTGGTGGACCAGGAGTCCCCGAGGGCACATGAAGCCAAGTTCGATCAATTTCGGTTGATCGTTTTTTCAACGCATTCTAAATTTCTGTTATAAAAATTTGTTAAAATTTCTAAAAAGAGGGTCCTGTAGCATCATATCCCACCCATCATATCCCACCCATGCTACGTCTTTCGGTACACTTTTTCGACATAGTAACTTTCATATATTTTTGGCATATTACATTGTTTAGATTTAGGATCACTGATGAGGGTTAAGTAACCGAAACGTGCATGTCTGGTCCAAGTTGCCAATTTATCTGTTCTTAAATGATGCTATTCAATTTGAAGACGTTTACATTCATGGTCTAGTTGTTTACCTGACATTTGGCTTCTGCCATTCATTTCCTGGGTCTTAGCAAAGGAGATGTATGTATTATAGTCTTTGTCTGATATTGAAAAAGTAACAAACGCCGAACTAAAACTCTGGAGTTTTAGTTCGGGTTTTGTTACTTTTTCAATATATTGAAACTTGTGGAGAGAATTATTGACTATTCATTGATGTATTTTTTTATATTCAACTGTATCGTATTACACATAACTCCTCTGAAAACATGAGCTATAGATAGTTAACGCCCTTCATCGAAGTGATTTTTACAAAACGACCAGGATAGCTTCTTCTCCCACTGTGGACTGGGATATCTATGGAAACGCTGGGAAAAGATATCCTTGTCTTACCCCTATGGGGTAAGATAACATTTTCACGTGCCTTTTGACTGTAACGTCAATTGTGACGTCATTCACGATTGCTGCGTTAGCCGATCAAAATATGAAGAAGAATACATAAAATCTCGGTTTTGAGTGCCTTTAGACAGTGGGAGAAAAATAATCAACCCCCAAATGTGATCAGGGACACGGAAATCCAACCCTCGTGTCCAGGATTTGCTTTCGTCCACGACTCGGCAAACCTCGTCGTGGTACAAGCAAATCCTGGACACTCGGGTTGGATTTCCTTGTCCCTGATCACATCTGGGGATAGATTCTATTAATCCTCGTCAGAGACTGCTGGTACTTTTACAAAGAGGAAATGTTTCAAATCAAACACTGTTCGCACCCAAAGGATATTGTGGTCATTCGCTGGTAACGTGATAATAACATTTCACTGACATTTTTCTGTTAAATGGGTTTCGCCCGATACCAACAGAATATCTATCATTGATTGTTCAAAATATGACCTTAGGCTAATAGAAAAGTACCTTGGAAAAGTGCCTTGCCCTAACCCTATTGAGATTATCGTCAGGATCTTCTTTAACTCATTTGTGTCACACTTATGCCCTTTGCCGTGTGGAGCTCGTAGAAAAGTTCCCCGCGAGGGGTTTGACAGTAAGTGTTTTGAATATATTTCCCTGACATTGTCGCTATAGCACTTTCTATATAGACATACCGTCAGACAGTGCATGAATTTTGTTAATGTTGTCATTTTCGTGCTTAGACATCGACGGCGGGTGCGGCTAGCCAACAGGGGATGCTTACTCCTCCCGGGCACCTGGTCCCACCTCTAGCTTGCTGGGGTCCGTCGATGCTTAATTTTATGCTCTATTGTGAGTGCTATTGAGATTATCATCAGGATCTTCTTTAACTCATTTGGACTCTCAGTCTAAAAGTTCATGCAAATCATATGTTCCTTCGAAAAATAGGATAGAATGGAATTTAGACGAATAACAACGATTTTGGTTTTGTTCACATGACCAAAAATCAATCATAGTTATCGATTTTAATCCGAGACCACCGAAAGGAAGAATAATAAAATATAAGACTTACATTTCGTCGTTAATGAGAATACTTATAAACTTTTGAATTCAAGAAGGAACGCTACAAAATTACATTTAATAATTTTTTTTATTATAAATATTGAGATGTTCAGATCACATGTATGGAAAATAACATACGGATTTTGTTTGTACACGAAAAAGATTGAATATGACCATATTCATTTTTGGTTTCAATTGATTTGTGTTTCAGAAAAAATATATTGTATCCCTTTTTGTGTCAGCTTTTCCCCCCTACACTTTTCATACAAAGTAAACATGGTAAAATAATATATTTTTTCATGCAGATGTGACCTTGACTTTTGATCCCTGACTTTGAAAAGTTGTGAGTACCATAGTTTCACTATTGGGAATTCACATAAATTTCTGTCTTTAAATATGATAATAAAATATTTTTATTACGAATAAAAGAAAGAATGAATTTATGAGTAGTGTTATAAAGGTATGTCACGATTATCTTAAATGTTTCTTTGTAGACTGAAGTTCAAATTCAGGAAAGAAAATGGAAGTTGGGATAGCTAATCACACCCTCGAAGCCAGAAACGACACTATGGCAACGGATATCATTGACAAAAAAGCGTTGTTTGTTGCCTATCTATTGGTATCAATGGTCATGATATTCAGCAATGCTCTTGTTATAGCAACATTCATGAAAATAAAGATTCCTCTAACAATTACTCACAAGGTGATTCTACATTTGTCAGTCACGGATTGTACAACTGGGCTCATTATGGCGTCTACATTTATACTTCGCAGAATCATAACCGCTTTGAATCTTGATATTGGATTTGGTCATGCAACATGCTTGTTAAACATAGGAGGCATTTTGAGCCTAGCCACAACTTCCATGATGTTTACTGCCTTCGCCAATTTCGAAAGATTCATGTCAATATGTAAAGTTCCATTTTATCATCGTGTTATAACAAGGAAAAGGGTTATCGCCATGATGTTTTTGTTTTGGATTCTCCCTGTACTGCATATAGTAATCGCATTATCTCTACACACAACGACGACGGCATCAACGATAAGGCTAGAACGTTGTGAATACGAAAACATATTCCCGTCTTGGTTTTACATATCATTTTCTCTCATTATTATAATTTTGATGGGCACATCCCTGTCTTTGTACATCGCAATACTGAGAAAAGCTAGAGAGTTTTATTCTCGTTTTAACAAATCCCAAAATCAACCCAACACGGAGACCGACGCCCAGCAAGAAAATATCCGTCGATCTATTAGGAGAGCAAAGATGATTGGTTACATCACATTGGCATTATTAGTATGCTCGGCACCGTTTTCTATTCTGTCTCTTAGTATCGGACTTGGAATGGCTGGCAACCTCGACATTGTAAGAAGAGCATTTACCTTCTTGGCGATGTTGGAAGGTATTCTCAACCCATTTGTTTATGCATGGCAGTTACCGGAGATAAGACTTTTCTAGCGTCTTTTCTCTTGCCTTATATGCAGGTCGAATGTGAACGATATACAACAGATAAACACAATTCAGGTAAAAGGACCTACCCGAGGTGGTGATAATAATATGGAACGAGAAGCCGACGAAGAACCTGAGAGAAATAATCAGATAACAACTGAACTTAATAGTGGAACTAATACTCCGTTGCCGGGTCGACATATTTTTGTTGTGCAGGAATCAAATGAAAGAATAGACACTGTTACATGCACTTAGACTGTCCTATCTGAATGTTAGTCGGACTCCTCGGGTGATTACATACATGAGCTCGCTACAGCCGGCAGAGCACGGACTGTATTAAGCATGCCCTCTTTTTATATCCATTTACATATTCATCTGTGTCTCTGGGGCCTCTGCGTTTCGCGGTCTTGTTTGTGTGATGTCATCTTACAATGAGGAGGTTGTTTTACACCACAATTGTACGTTCTTCGAGACCTCTGGGTAATTGGAGAAGTGAGAGGGTTGTGCGCACGTAATCCAGGATAACCACACCATTTGCTACTTGCGTGACAAATGGCCGTCCAAAGTCGGCACCGGTTACCCATTGGTCTCGTAGGTTTATGTGTAGTCTTTTGTGTTTGATGTTTACATGTCGTGTGTCTCTTTTACGTTTCGTGCTGTACTCGTCTTTTGTGTTTTTGCATCGGGTGTTTTGGTGTTTTACTGTTGATGCTGCAACGGAGTCTTGTTGGAGATCTCCTCCCTTCTTTTTATTAATCTTAAATTCAAATCGTAATCTTATGATTCCAGTCAGTTTTCAGAAAAGTGAAATTTAACTCTACTTTAATATAACTGAAATTCTACTGTTGTTTTTTTTTTATTGTTTTTGATTTTTGTTTTTGTTTAAACTGCCATTTAAATCCGCTTTCATAAACTGTCGCATATAGTTAAATTATTTTTAAAGAAGACAATTTTTGTCATTGTTGACCATGTTTTTTTAATGATGTCATTTCAATGATGTCAAAATGTCGTCATTAATTTTGATGACGTCGTAGTCTTTCCAACGGTGTTTCGTTTTGTGATTTGTTCTTTTCATTAAAAGCTAGAAACATTTATTAATTGAGTTTAATGTTTAAAAACATTTATTAATTGAGTTTAATGTTTAAAAAAAAATGCACAGCCGATTTTGTGGTTTATTATCTGAAAACGAGTCTCAAAAAGGGACATCAAGGAATGCCTGCTTTGAATATCTTAATCCTTTTTTTGCATTATTGGTATCCGAAAATGAAAGTGCATCATTTAACCCCTTTTCCTATTCAAAGTCGTTTCTATTTCAATAGTTTGAAATGTTAAACGTCTTCTAATTCAATAAATAAATTGTCTCTGATAATAAACATGATGAAAGTGAAGCTGAAACTACTTTCATTGTGGAAAATTAAAATGTAAATAGTAAACAGACGGATAAAGTCATACAATGATAAACGTCTTCATAATGACTAATCAACGATGATAAAAAAGTAAAACGAATGCGATCTAAAATTAATTCAAACCCTAACAACTTACCAATCTACAGTCTTGTACCAGCGAATTCTTAAGAATTGCACTCTGACTAACTGTGACGACTTGATTCCATAGCATGACCTGTCCAAACTTCTTTAGTGAAGACAGGGTCCCGACCACCTGCCCTCTATGAATGTCGGTCTGACTCCTTGACATAATATGCATCAGCTCGCTCCAACCAACAGAGCACGGACTACGGAGGCATAGAAGGGACATGGTGAGAAAAAACAGTATCTCGTGCCAATGAAAAAACTCGTGCGAACAACTTTTGTTACTCGTGCGTACGACTTACGAACTCATGCGCACGATTTTGTAACTCTTGCTCACGACTTTGTAACTCGTGCTCACGGCTTTGTAATTCGTGCTCACCACTTTTGTAACTCGTACACAACATACGAATTAGTAACTCGTGCTCACGATTTTGTAACTCGTGCGCATACTTTTTTGGTCAATTATCTCGTGCCCACGACTTTGTAACTCGTGTGAACGAGATAATCAACCAATAGAAAATTAGGGTCAAATTAAATGGCGTTAATTGATAATGTTGAAACTCTCGTGTCTGTCAAAGGTACAGTAAACTTCTTATGCTGTATTAGAAAATCACCGGCGTTGTGCTCTACACAAAACGTATTTAACAACACGTTACAGTACCCCCGATTAATTCTTGGAAGCACACAGACGTCGTTGACCCCAGAGAGAACTCTAACTCCCATATCGGGAATTCGCTTCTTTTCATGTGGTGGAGGTTTTTGTTTGTTTGCTTTGGTTTCTGTTTTATCCTGATTTTGTATGCCTTCGGTTTCTGATTTTCTGAATTATCGATTTTGTTCTATATACAGGGATATGGTCATTATCCATATTTGTCATTTAACAAAGGCTAGTCATACCACAGTAACCCAAGTCAAATGCTTGGCTTGACGGACCCTTCTCAGTATGGATAATCCTTTCTCAAGTTTTTATGCATACAGTATCTTTTTAATTAAAGGCTGACCCTTCTAATGAAAATTCCAATGACTTTACCCTAACTTCTCGACTTTGAGACTGAATAACTGATAGGTACATCTTTGATGTGTATTATTATATCCATCCACATATATACTCATTAGTGTGTTAATTGCTTGGGCCCCTGCGCTTTGCTTTTTTGTTTGTGTGGTCATTTTGTAGTGAAAAGATAATACACAATAATTGTGCTTCGAGACATCTTTGTAACCAGAAGTGTGTGCGTGTGCACAATGACCAAGGTTATGGGGATGCTCCATGATCCGTAGATTTCCTAGTCTTATAAGGGAAGACAGGGCTGGTTCCCTAGTTCTATCAAAAAGTCTCGATCACGAATCTGCAGAGCACGTACGGTTTGCTGCACGTCCCATTATGTTTTTACTCAGACATCTATTTTCAGAGTTTTTGTGAGACGTGACCCTCTGCGTCCTATGGTTATCTCGCAGTGAGTAGTCTGCTTATGAAATAAATGCGCGTCTTTGGAGACCTCTGTATAACCGGATGAGAAATGAGTTTTCGCCCATTATCCGGATAACATTACATTTGTTTAGGTATTTGTGTAATTTTGCTATTTTTACTGCACCATCTCGTATTTTGTTTTTTTTTTGTTTTAGATATATGCATTCGTCATAGAGGATATCTAATATTTCTAACATAGAGAGCGTTGATTTCTTAATTTGCAGTTACATGATGATGTGTAAAACAGTTTAAGTAAAATTCAGAATTCAAACATTATAATCAATGGACATAACAAAACAAGAAAAAAAAAAACCAATTATAGTAAAGGACCAAAATATTCTACACAGAGACAACAACCATACAAAAGAACCAATATATTCTACAAAGAGACAAAAACCATACAAAGGGACCATAATATTCTACACAGAGAAATTAACCATGCAAAAGGACAAACATATTCTACACAGAGACAAAAACCATAACAGGAACCAAAGTAATCAACACGGAGACAAAAGGACAAACATATTCTAGAAAGAGACACAATGGAAACCCTATATGATCACTGGCAACAGCGTATTTTGTAGCAGCATCCACAGGAAAACCCTAAAACAACCCATGCGAAATCACACAGTTTGATAGAAAAATTCAAGTCCGTTTTATAAGACAGAACCACCCCCCCCCCCCGAAAAATAATAAAAATAAAAAAAAAGGACTAAAAATACTTTACACAGAGACAAAAAACGTAAAAAAGAACGAAGATGTTCTACAGAGGTAATACAATACAAAAGAACCAACTTGAAGATATTCTACAGAGACAAAAGCCATACAAAAGAACCAAAGTAATCAACGCAGAGACAAAAACCATACAAAAGAACTAAAATATTCTACAGAGACAAAAACCATACAATAGAACCAAAATATTCTACAAATAGTGGAAACCCTATATGCTCTCCGGCAACAGCGTTGTGAAAGGTATTTTGTTGCAACATCCACAGGAAAACACCCCATACGAAATCATAAAGTCCAAATCCTATTTTCTAACAAAGGAAACCCCCCCCCCCCCCCAAAAAAAAGAAAAACCGAACTGTTTAAACTCCGCTGGCTAATAGGGATGCGAGACTGTAACTGTACTTACCACAGCGAAACACACCCACAAGAACACACGAACAGCAGACAGAACAGCACAAATGTTAAACACACCCACAGGACACAAACACACACAAACAACAGGCAGAACAGCACAAATGTTAAACACACCCACAGGACACAAAGAGCAAACGAGTAACAGGCAGAACAGCACAAATGTAAAACACACCCACAGGACACAAACACACACAAACAACAGGCAGAACAGCACAAATGTTAAACACACCCACAGGACACAAAGAGCACACGAACAGCAGACAGAACAGCACAAATGTTAAACACACCGACAGGACACAAAGAACACACGATCAACAGGCAGAACAGCACAAATGTTAAACACACCCACAGGACACAAAGAACACACGAACAACAGACAGAACAGCACAAATGTTAAACACACCGACAGGACACAAAGAACGCACGAACAACAGGCAGAACAGCACAAATGTTAAACACACCCACAGGACACAAAGAGTACACGATCAACAGGCAGAACAGCACAAATGTTAAACACACCCACAGGACACAAAGAACACACGAACAACAGACAGAACAGCACAAATGTTAAACACACCGACAGGACACAAAGAACACACGAACAACAGGCAGAACAGCACAAATGTTAAACACACCCACAGGACACAAAGAACGCACGAACAACAGGCAGAACAGCACAAATGTTAAACACACCCACAGGACACAAAGAACACACGAACAACAGACAGAACAGCACAAATGTTAAACACACCGACAGGACACAAAGAACGCACGAACAACAGGCAGAACAGCACAAATGTTAAACACACCGACAGGACACAAAGAACGCACGAACAACAGGCAGAACAGCACAAATGTTGAACGTCTGCCACTTCAATAGCATAATTAAAGAAGAAAGATAAATTAGCAGCTTTGACCAGACATGCACAAACAAACAAAATTTGGCAACAATCACACACACAACAAAAATCGCACAGACGTTCAAATAATACAGAAGTGTTCCAATTCTATACCTTCTTTAAGAAATTTTCAAATCAATTTTCATGTACCAGATTTAATTCTCATTGAGTGCTTTTCATACGCCACCCAAATTTATTTAACTAGCGCCCTCTGGTGTGCTTTTAGAATTCAAATTTGTAAATTTACTGAACAGAGAATGCACGGTTCCAAATTTCCCGGGTCGTTTCATCAGCATTTACAAATAAAATCTATGTTCAAAGTGGCATTGTAAACTTGCCATTACATCGAAAAGTATCATCGAAATTAAACGGCTGTAAAGTGTATATTCCGGAGGCAAAAATACAAACTATACACTATACAGGGATAAAGACAAAATTTATAATACAAGAGATAACAGAATACATGTGTACGAAAACATGAAGCATTATATTATGAATAATACAAATTTATTATGGCATAAAGATTCAATGAGTTCATTTAACAATCTGTTGACATTAAAATGATTCTTGTCTGATCATCATGGTTGAAGCTTTGAAAGGAAATTTATTCTGTCCCCATGTTCTCCATATTATACCATCATATGGATATTTGGTTTTAGCATAAAGGTATATTCCATTTAGGTTGGAGGCCAAACAAGCTGAAAAAAAAGATAAATCTCAGTTAATTTTGATTCTTTTAAAATAATCTGTCTTTGATTTAATGTAAATAATTTTACAATACCTGTCTTATACGTGTACAATTTTCAATTTTTATCTATTTGAACTACTTTGATTATATACGACACCACATTGGTTCGTTTAAGGGGCGCAAACAATCATGAACTTCGTCTGTTGACACACACATAAGCTTTTGACAAACTGATATTATACATTATATTTAGATACTATAACCTGAAAGGTTGGAGGGATATGTCCAGCTAATCCGGTTAACCACACCATGTGCTGCTTGAAATCGCCCTTAGTTGGCATGGATTTCCCACTTGTATCGACTTTATGTGTAGTCTTTTGTGTTATAAGTATAAGTGTCGTATTTGGTGTTTCTTGCATGCAATCAGGAGACACTGACTCTCCCCGGGCACCTGGTCTCACTTCGGAATATTGTTCATTCCGGGGTTTGCAACCGTTCCGATGGAAATTCTCACGATTTGGCCTTGTCGTCTCGATTTTGAGACTGAATAACTGTTAGGTACATCTTAGATGTTTCTTGTATTTAAGCGTTTCTTGCTGAGTTTGTCTACTTTACGTTTTCCAATGGGATGTTTGGTTGTGGATGCTGTAAGCGAGGTTTGATATAGATTCCGAGAATACTGCACCAAATATGGCCCTATGAAGAATACATGCCGAAAACAATATTTGTTTTAGAGGATGGCAGAATTCATTTCCTTCACTGTACCAACTTCATCATTTCTACGTTGCTTACCGTTAAACCACCAACCTCCTTCCCACCATACTGCACAGTTGCCTTTTTTAGAATTATCCTGATCGACATCTTTCGTTGTAAACTTCATTCCATTGTGCGATGATAGGGAGTTTCCTTTTAATTATAAAAAAGAGTCATTCAATATGAGACAACGTTCAACTGCATACGGACTTTTGAAATATTTTGACCACTCTTGCTTTCAACTACATTTGGACGCCTTTGACGTGTGAATTCTGACTTCAAAAAGGTAGAAATATTGTCTTAGACTATCAACCTATGTCCTGAAGTTTGAGGTCAACATTCGTCCAGCACGGACTTTTCGGGAATTGAACTCACTATGTACTCATCCCTTTCACAGGTGACTGATTCATAAATAGATTACCTAACCCGATGTAGAATAAGGCTGTTTACAATATTCTATATCGATCATTTTCTCTTTCGAGGAGAATTAAGATAGGTTTCACCAGCCAAAATAATAAATGTTGGAGAAGACAGGACCCGACCGAGTCTCCTCGCTGAATGATGGTCTGACTACTAGGGTGATAACATGCTTGAGCTCGATACAGCCAGCGGATTGTATTTCGTATGTCCTCTATTATTACAAACAGTTACACAGATCTGTGTTTTGCTGGGGCTCCTGCGTCATCCTGTCAGTTTGTATGTTCATCTTACAGTGAGAAGGTTATTTTACACCACTATTAAGCGTTCTTCGAGACTTCTTGGTTACCGGAAAATTGGAAGGGTTGTGCGCACGTTATCCACATAGCCCCACCTACTGGCGCAGCAAATGGCCGTCCCTAGTCGACACTGGTTGCCCATTTGTCTAGTTGGTTTATGTGTACGAGGGTTGTCCGGAAACTTCGAGGACAAGGTCCGTTCGTCACTACAGGCTAACGGAAATACCTTATTCAGACATTGTACCCTTAATAAATGTTAGAAAAAGACTTTTCGCCAAAAGATCTGCAATTATATAGGAATAAGACTGAAAGGTGGTAGTGTTACACGGAGCAACCGTCAAGTAATAACTCCTTAAAGGATAATGGTTCTTTGCCTGTCGCTACTCGCACGATGGACTTACTTATTTCCAAAGCTTCGGTTATATTCTTGATATGTTTCAAATTTGTTATGATCACAGTTTTTGGACAATATAATTTTCACTCTCTTTGGTCATTTGACATTGTTTATATTAAGAATCACTGATGTGGGTTGAGTACCCGAAACGTGCATGTCTGGTCCATGCTATATCTGTTCTTAAATGATGTTATTAAATTTGAAGACGTTTAATATTGATGCTTTCCCCCTCGCATTCAGTTTCTTGTTCAGTTGAGTTATGTTTCACTACTATCATTTGTATCTTTGTTTCGTCATCACAGAATATCATTCTACGTATTTCTGCTGCTTTTCTAATCCTGAGAGTGGTTTTAACATTCCGAAAATCGTTTGCACCATTAGTAAGTAAGTTTTTCTGAAGAGAAACTTACGTTTATTTAGCATCTTCATTGTCTTTATTTATTTATAAGTGTCTTTCTTAAGTCATCATGAAGTTGTATCATTCCGTGCTGTTCCGTCTGTACGCTTGACGTCACGTTTTTCATTGAAAGATTGCACCTGATGCCTTTACATTCTCTATTGTCTCTTCGTACGTAATATGGAATATTTCGAGACCAATACTCCATAACATGTAGCTGGGTATATAAAGTATACCTAATTCGTATACAGCAAGGTTCGATCTGGACATTTTCTATTTGATTTTTAAGAGCAAAATGTGAATACTATGAGCAGAATTTATTTTTAAAAAATGTATATATTGTATTCAAAACTAATAAATTGATAATGTTTATCTACCAATCAAATTATGAATGTGTCTAAATAATTTGTAAATAGTGAATAAAATCTTTGTAACAGTTTTGTGCTAAATCTAAAAATAAACCCGGAACAGTCCGCGAACTTTTCTGACAACCCTTGTAGTCTTTTTCTACGTTGTATTGTCGTGATCCATGTCCCTCGTCTCTTGCACACTTATGAAAGGGAATTCATTCAAAATCTTCAAAAGCAAATAAAAAATGATGATGTGAAATATTTCATTGATACGTCTAGGTACCTGGATGATATTCTTATTATCGACAGTCCTTCTTTTGAAAAGTATAAAAATGTTATTAATCCACAAGTATTGATTCTAAACAAGGCAAACGCTACAAACACAGAAACACCATTTTTGGTCTTAAATATCAAAATTGTTAATGGAGAGATTCATTAAAGTGTAGTGTGTATGACAAAAGAGATGAGTTCGGGTTTAATATAGTAAATTTTTTTTTTCTGGCTTGACGGTGATGTTCCTAGAGTACCGTCATAGGGTATCTATATTTCACAGCTTATCCGGTTTGCTAGAGTATGTACTGATGTTTTGGATTTTCATAGTAGAAATTTACATATTACCAACTGAAGAAACTTATAGGACAAGGTTTTCGCTTTCACAAACTAGTAAAGACTTTCTGGAAATTGTACAAAAAATATTGTCAACTTCTTGCAACAACAAAACACCAAATCACCGGTGCGAAAACATACTAAGAGACGAAAAAGAGATATACGACATATAAACATCAAACACAAAAGACTATACATAAACCAACGAGACCAATGGCTAACTGATGCCGACGTTGGGCGGCCATTTGCCACACAAGTAGCAAATGGTGTGGTTATGCTGGATTACGTGCGCACAACCCTCTCACTTTTCATATGACCCAGAGGTATCTAAGAATGTACAATTGTTGTGTAAAACAACCTCCTCGCTGTCAGATGACTACATACAAACGAGACCACAAAACGCTGGGGCCAAAGCAACACAGATGAATATGTATGTAAATGGATATAAAACGAGGGCATATATAATACAATCCGTGCGCTGCCGACGCGCGCTCATGTATGTTATCATCCGAAGAGTAAAGCACAACTACAATATGTATCATTATGCATTGTAAGTGTTGTAGGAGTGTGCATGGGTATCAGGTGAATGTTGTGCCCCATGGGGCTCTTGTTATATAAATGATATAAACTAAGCCCCGCCTAATAAGGTATCCAGTTTAGTAGTCAGGATTACTATGTATAATCCCGCGAAATCAAAATCAATTGGCGCGAATAAAGTAACTGGGTTGAACGTTGAACGGAACAATCGGAAAGTCGTATTACTTTTGAAATTAACTTGAAATGAAAATACTTTGTTATAGTAAAAAGAATCAAACCTGCATCTCCATAGTGTCGTCCTACTTTGAGCTTATACCCTTCAGCTTCACTGGCAACAGCAAAGTCTAAATACCTAGCATAACGCTTATTGCCGTCAAAGTCTTCAAGGTCAATCCTCAGCTCACAATAGCGACAGTTAGACGACAATTCCGAAAGGGCCTTATTTCCTAAAAATACATGTCATAAGGATATCATATTCATGTTGTACATATATCGCAAGTACAGAGACATATGGTTTTTTAAAATAGCATAAACCCTGTAGCCTCGAAGCTAATTTGGCCCCGGTCAATTTTCTTTATGTAAAGAGTTAGAGACTGATATCGCTATAGTGTGTATGATAATTAAATGAAGGCAAGTTTTAAGGTATCATTAGATGCTGTAAGATTGTTGTAAGATTTGCATGGGTTCTATGTTGGGATATGCATATAAAAATCAAACTGGAAGGAATCACAATTCGGTTCTTCGTGATGTATTGTGGATTTCTCAAAAACGGAGCGGCGAATCCATAAATAAAATTTATATAATATTAAGACAGATATTGTCTTCAAATCAGCAAAATTTTCGTTTTAAAAAATATTATTGAACAATGGTCAAATTGGGACCAATCTGTCAAAATTTCCCTCTTTTCACTTTTACTTTCTTTTTTAGATTGGCAATGGTATCGGAAAGGTATATATCATTAAGAACAAATGAAATAAACATGAAATGATCTTTCTTTTGATATATCACTTTCTGCATAAGCCATTCATTTTTAAGTCAGTAATTGACGTCAGCTTTCGAGTGTAGAACACTAGTTTTTAAGGTCAAACATTTATGCTATTGTAAACGTTAAATGAGTTAAAGAAGATCCTGACGATAATCTCAACAGCACTTAAAATAGAGCACAAAACTGAGCATCGACAAACCCCTAGCAAGCTAGAGGTGGGAACAGGGGCCCGGGGAAAGTAAGCATCCCCTGTTGGCTAGCCGCACCCGCCGTCGATGTTCACGCACAAAATTGAAACAATATATAAAATACATGCACTTTCTGAGGTTATATCTATATAGAGAGAGTGCTAAGGCGACAATGTCAGGGGAAAATATTCAAAACACTTGCCGTCAAATAGTAAAATTTACAGTAAAATATAAAATCAAAGAATACGGGTAATGGTATCCTTTGATTTCAGAATAATTTATTAGTATCAGAACATTTTCTAAGAGAGGTAATCCAAGAAGTGATTAATTGGAAAGCAAAATTTTAGATATGACAAAAAGCATTTTGTAGATGGTCATGAGGTGTTCTGAGGGGTTTGACACTAAGTCTTTTGAATATACTTCCCTGACATTGTCGCCATAGCACTATCTATATAGACATAACGTCAGACAGTGCATGAATTTTCTATATTTTCATTTCCATGCTTCATGAACATCGACGGCGGGTGCGGCTAGCCAACAGGGGATGCTTACTCCTCCCGGGCACCTGGTCCCACCTCTAGCTTGCTAGGGGTCCGTCGATGATTAATTTTGTTCTCTATTGTGAGTGCTGTTGAGATTATCGTCAGGATCTTCTTTAACTCATTTCAAAATAAGAATACCATACAAATGAAATATTTTTGTCATATTAGACAAATGCAACTGACCGAGCGACATACTGATTCAGAAACGGACATAAAGCGCTATATTAATAACAATGTTCGGTTAGAATCTCACCTAGCCAATGTTCTCCAGCTACACTGCCAAAACCATGTTTGTAGTCATTCCATACTCTGTTAAAGTTTACACTACCATCCATTCGTCGCTGAAATACCTAAATATGTACAAAGATAAATAATTGAGTCAAAGGAACAAACCTTATTAAAAGTAATTTGGCTGGAAGCATCACTGATGAAAATTTAATATTGGAAACACTTGTCGTGCATGAAAATTGGTTTGAAATTTTCTTCAAGAAGGTATAGAGTTGGAACTCTACCGCATTATTAATAAGAATTAAAATCAAGGGACATACTCAACTAGCAAGGATTCATACCATAGTCCAGCAAAGACATTCTGGTTCTAAACAATTTTTTTGTATTGACGCGGAGAATAGGATGTAAGAGTTCTCTAAGTATTTCTTGATTAGTCAAAATATATCTTAATCATTAACTTACTAATATGACTATAGTTGAGATTAGTTCGTTTAACCAGCCCAAGGGACATGAAGGAATTAAAACTTACAAACGTAAAAGTACAAATAGAAGCTAGCATGTCTGAGGTGAATTCGAACCCGAATATACTCTCGTGTACTTCAAAATCGGGAAAATTATTTCAGGAATGGATCACATGGTGCAAATCCTCAGATCAGAGTTAGAAAATATCTTGATTACTTTGTTTCTTTTATTAATTGAGATATCTTTTACTGTAAACCTGTCTCATTCTTATATGAAATTCCAATTTGTATGAGATCTATGACTTTTGGTTTCCCTATTGTTTCTTTTCCTATCTTCATTCAACTCATTTGTGTCACAATTATGTCCTCTGCCGTGTGGAGCTCGTAAAAAATTCCCCAGTTTGACAGTAAGGGTTGTGAACAGGGGATGCTTACACCTCCCGGGCACCTGGTCTCACCTCTATCCTGCTAGGGGTCCATCGATGCTTAACGTTTGCTCTATTGTGAGTGATGTTGAATTGTCGGCAATATCTTCTTTAATTCCTTTGCACATCTAAAAGCAGTGGTATATCTTGTGGAATTAGTTATTTCCCATATATATCCCAATAGGAAAGACAAATTTCTTAAGAGACATTTATCACAAACACGAGTAAACACTTGCTCTCAGAAATCAATTTTCCTAAAAGCTATTTAAGGAATGTTTCTAAAATTCTTTTTGGTTATGGGAAATAACCTCAAAAAGCTGATGCACAAACGGTATAATTCGCGTAGGGAATTATACCACGTTTGTGCATTGGCTTTTTGAGGTTATTTCCCATAACCGAAAAGAATTTTAGAGACATTCCTTATAATTTAATTTTAAGTTATATAATACATTATGTGCATCTTATTAGATCTTGGAAGATCGAGAAAATGCTTAATGAAAAGTTCCTGCGTAGGGATTATCTCCCTCGTTACTAATAACAACAACCGACAGTACAAGAACGGAGGCTGGTAGTTGAATGACGCCGGCGTTTGTTTTCATACATTTCAGCCCGAGTCATTTGATATATTTTAAACGATGAGAACAGAATGACTCTGGATGGGATGGCAAAGCATCTGACAATCAGGTACATGTTTGATAGTGGTAGATTTTGATTAAATGCAGTCTTTCATCACCGTGACCTATCATCACACCGACGCGATATGTTTACCTACAAATCTCGTGGTAAGTACTTCATTTAATCGTTTACTTGTGGCTACAATCGATTATGTTTGTCTATCTAAAGATGAAAATAGTATAAATGACGTGTATCTTGTATCTAGTCTTCGTTCTCGAGGTAAAATTCAGTGTATCAAGTTTACGGGATCCGCCATTTTGCTTAATTTTGGAAGTAGTTCCAGAAAAGGGGGCGTGGCCTAATTTTTTTCAGGTTATGGAAAATAACCTCAACTTTTAAGCTAATGAAAATCCTTGTTACATGCAAAATTAAATTATTTAAAATAAAAATAAAAAAGATTCGACAATTAAATGTTGAGACAAAATGTCAAACTGTGTTGCCGAAGAACAGCAGTCTAGATTTATAGAATCTATCAATGACAAATATTGAAAATGACCATACCCCTGTATACAACACAAAATCGATAATTCAGAAAATCAGAAACCGAAGATACACAAAATTAGGATAAAACAGTAACCAAAGCAAACAAACAAAAACCTCCACCATATGAAAAGAAGCGAACTCCCGATATGGGAGTGAGACCAGGTGCCCAGGAAGAGTAAGCATCTCCTACTTGCATGCAACATCCGTCCTTTGAACAGGGGCAGGGAGATTCCACACGGGTGTAACATATTTGCAGTCCACGACGAGGCTTGCCAAGAATTGTTTAAGAACGGGCAAAACAAGAGAATAATAGAATCGATCACCCCTTTGTACAGGGACAGGGAAATCCCATCCGAGTATCAAAGATTTACAGTCCACGACGAGGCTAGCCGAGTCGTGGACGTTGCAAATCTTTGATACGAGGGTGGGATTTCCCTGTCCATGTACAAAGGAGTGATTGATTATTCTTCTCTCACCCATATATTTTCACATAATTCATCAATAAACATTGATTGTTTTGCGTTAAATGTTGCTCCAAGTGACGTAAAACACAACTTTACCTACGTAAACGTCTATGACGTCACAATAGGGGTTCGAGACAAATATCCGGGGGTGCGAGACAGAGTTGTCTCAGAATGGGCAAAGCTGTAGATATATATTTCCGGGTTGAGAGAAAGATATTTCTAGACACAGTGAAACAGGCATACATTTTTGGATAGTGAATACTTATCAGCCAAATGGTTCGAATTATCATTTAAAAATTTAAAGAAATCTTGTGAGGCGTCGTTCCCTGGTCTACATTTAAAATTTCTCATACATGTGCAACTATTCTGAAAAAGAGAGTGGGTTTAAATTATATATAGGATATTTTCTGACTCGTAATCACAATTTGTGGCCTAATTCATTATAAGTATACTGTACAGTCCATCCACCGCCGTCTGTTTCCATGTCGCAGTACGCTGTGTAGCTTGAACTCTTTGAAGTGTAAATTCGATATGGTCCCGATTTCGTCTCTCCATATATTCGATGGATGTCTGAACAATCAAGCATTTCATGTTCACTCCCGAGAAGAGCTGCCAATATGATAAAAAGGAAAAGATAATGATCGCGAAAATCGTATGTCTATCGTTTTCCAAAATGTTAAAAGGCCGGGTTTTCCTGAGAATCATTGACGAGGGATAAGGACCCGAAACATACAAGTCTGGCCCATGCTGCAAATATATCTTTTCTTAAATGATGCTATTGAATTTGAAGACGTTTATAATCTCAATCGGGTAATCATTAATATTGTGCATACCTGAGTGATGTAGTTTTGGTAGGCGTGACATAATAGCTTGATGATTGCGTTTACTCGATATATGATGCTCTATTGCATATTGTAGTTCCTAAAGCGGGCTGTATTACATTGTATGTGTTTTTTGTCGTATTCTTGTGGATTTGTACCGCTGGGTGAGTGCATGATAGTCACGCTGGAGACCCTTCCCTATTACTAGAGTTGCAAGCGGTGTACGGCATCAAGGGCATAATGACCTGTAAACTGTTTATGATAAAGAGATTCCCCAATATCATCCGTTTTAATGTCATTCGAAAATTAAAAAGAGGTATAGGGGATTAAACGGGTCAATCATATGGCTATAAGAGATGTAAATTCTATAGCGGTAAGTGAGAAAATGTCAGACAATTTACCTGTCTTCTCTAGACTTATAGTCCCCATCCGGATAATGATGTGATGTGGTTGTTCATGTTGTCTCTGTGTGTTTGTTCAAATACTCCCTTTTCCATGTTTCATGCGTGTGAGTTCCGCTATGGTAACTCAAACATCGTTCCTTCCATATCTCTATTGATTTTATTAAACATCCATGAAGTACCCATCAGTCATTCGGAATTAAAGTCGAGAAAGTAAGGCAATCATTATAATTTCCAATCGAACATAAATAATATTACGAAGTGAGATCAGGTACCCGGGGAGAGTCGGCGTCTCTTGTTTACTGTTTGCATGCAACAAAGAGTAAATACGATTTTTAAATCATTGTGTGGTTTAAATATTTCAATAACTTACTCTTCGAACTGAGATCCTCCGTCCGACATTGATCTGATTCATTTCTCCCCATGTTTTCACTCGTCAAATTAGCCACTTTATCTTCAAGTCTTTCTACGGTGTTCATAAAGTCGTTTTGCATGGTATCCATTATCAGTGCAGAAGCATCAACTTCATCGAAAAGGGCCTGAACTCTTTGATTTGTATTTAAAACAGCGGATTTCATGTCGCCGCGTAAAGCTATTATGAGGCTTTGGATTTCACACAGTGTTTCGGTTGTATATGTTAACTTCTCTAATTTGTCTCTCAAGGTCCTCAGAGCTAATTCCTGACGCGCAATTATCATCTTCTCATCGGCACAAGAACATATTGTAGTGCCATTATCATATGATAGAACATCATCGTCGGCGAAAGGATGACCAAATTTTAAAGAAATCACTAGAAATTGTATGCTGAGAAAAACGAATAGATGGGAAATCTCCATTATTTTCAATTAGATTCCCTATATTAAAACTTTGAATATACCGAACACAAAAGAATTGTTGGACTTGTATGAACTGATAATCTAATTCCTTCGAATATCTATAAGAACTCTCAAATACTTACTAACGGAAATGTATACTACTGATCTACTTAGTCTCATTTATGTTTTGCAAAAAAGCTTTTTATAACAAGTAATTATAAAAAGTACTGCTCTTCACATGTTGCTGATTATTTTTTTATGCCTTCGGTTTATGATTTTCTGAAATGTCGATCATGTACAGTATGGGGATGTGGTCATTATCCATATATGTTACCTCAATAGATGATTTTTGCATTACAGATAGACTTTCATTACAGACAAACAATGTTTCAACATCAATACTATTGACATTGATCCGATACGACGAAACAAAAAGAAATAGCGTCAAGTATTGTAATATCAGGTCTATGAATGTCTACTGCCAAAATTAAAAATACAAATAAAAAAATTAAATCATATCATAACTGTCAAAAGTTTGCAGATAGTTCATAACAACAGCATCACTTTTAATCTTCCATTCATGCACTTTACTCTGGTGATTGTTTATGTCCTTCGTATGTTTATCCTATTTTCTGTTCTCGTGAGGGAGTTTTTATTCAGAAATCTGTAAGTCTTTTAATTGTGATTTTGTGGAATGATTTAGTACAATCGAATTTGGTGAACTTGAATGAGACAACTGAAAACATCTTCCGCTTCATATGTAAATGTAAAACGTCTTTAAATCAATAGCATCATTTAAGAACTTGGCTTCATGTGCCCTCGGGGACTCCTGGTCCACCAGCAGTGACACTCACCAAGAGGTAAAAATGTTAAACATCTTCAAATCAATAGCATTATTTAAGATCAGATAAATTTGCAGCATGGAGTGTGAAAGTCATTATATCCAAAAATGTACCAAAAGACGTAGCAGGATGGTTGCGATATGATGCTACAGGACCCTCATTTTAGACATTTCAAGAATTTTGATCACATAAATGTTTGAATGCATTGGAGAAACGATCAGCTGATGCTAATCGAACTTGGCTTCATGTGCCCTCAGGGACTACTGGTCCACCAGCAGTGACACTCACCAAGTAGTAAAAATGTTTAACATCTTCAAATCAATAGCATCATGTAGCACCGTGGGGTATCACATGATACGCAAATGATATGTTCCACGGGAATCCCCTTTGATTAAACCAAGTAAAAACCGTCTAAATCTACTTTATATGAATTTATTTTAGGCCTATCATATGGTCATTATTATCAATTATATAATGGTAATCTATTCTGGTCAAGAATAGTCATATTTGGAGAACACTTAAACAGAAAATTTTGTATCTGTCCGTGGACCATATCATAACATGTGGTGATAATTGAAAAATTTCTATTTAAGTGTTCTCCGAATACACGTCTTTTCTTGACCAGAATAGATTACCATAATATAATCGATGGTAATGGCCATATGATAGGGCTTAAGTAAATTCATATAAAGTAGATTTAGACGGTATCCCGTGGAACATGTCATTTGCGTATCACATGATACCCCACATGTAGATCAGATAAATTTTTAGCATGGACAAATTGACATTTAACGACTAAGGTCACCTGAATACATCAATGTATTATAAACAAAATGCTTTCATTATTCAATAAATCACAAAATTGAGCAATGACGGACCCCTAGCAAGCTAGAGGCGGGACCAGGTGGTGCCCGGGAGTAGTAAGTATTCCCTGTTGGCTTGCTGCACCCGTCGTCGATGTTCACGCACGAAAATGAAAACAGTATATAAAATGCATGTACTGTCTTTTTTTTTCAGCTGCGGTCATCAATGATATAACATAATTTAAGGTACATCAAAATTTTAAGACAGAACATAATTCGGTATTTTCGAAATAGAGAATTACTTCCATTTTATTCAGGTTTGTGACGTCTACGCATTGTGACGCCATAAAATTCTATGGAAACCAACATGAAATCCAGAGAAACAAGATAAATGAATTTAACGAAGTCACAATGCTTTTACGTCAGATACCTGCACAAATCGAACGTAAAATCAATAAGACGGAATTACGTTTCAATATCGGCAATGTTGACGTACTATATTACTTGTCCTGAGTAGAAACAATTCTGCGTCATCTGCGTGTTTTTATTCATTGATGCGTGATCTTGCCGACATTTTCCTTTACTCGTACGAAGCTGAATTCATTCAATCTTTGGTCTCTGAAGGGAAAAGATACTTAGCTTCTGACTTCAACTTCACTTACAGATACATAGACGATGTGTTGTCCATCAATAATCCAAAATTCGCGGATTACCTGAGCAGTATCTATCCTTCGGAGCTTGAAGTCAAAGAAACTACAGAGACAAATAATTCAGCATCCTATTTGGACATAATGTTGTCCTACGACACTGATGGTCACACGAACACCTCACTCTATGACAAACGTGACGACTTCAATTTCAGCATTACGAACTTTCCTTTTCTGAGTAGCAACATCCCTTCATCGCCTGCTTATGGCGTGTTCATATCTCAGTTGATACGCTATGCCAGAGCAAGTACGAAATATACGGATTTTGTTCTGAGAGCTAGGCGTCTTTCAGATAAGCTTCTCAGTCAGGGATATGTTTGTGACCGACTAACATCGTCACTGAGGAAGTTCTACGGTCGATATGGGGAACTCGTCATACACCATGATGTCCCACTGTCCAGAATGGTGAATGATATTCTGTCATGGACCATTTGAACCATCCAACCAAAGATTGTACTCTATATCTTCCAAAATGGAAGTAACCGGATGTGACAGTTCTACCGAATTGAAGCGACGGGTGTTGTATGCAAGCAGGAGATGCTTACTCTTCCTGGGCACCTGGTCTCACTCTCATATCGGGAGTTCGCTTCTTTTCATATGGTGGAGGTTTTTGTTTTTGTTTGCTTTGGTTCCTGTTTCATCCTGATTTTGCATGCCTTCGGTTTCTGATTTTCTGAATTATCGATTTTGTACTGTAGACAGGGATATGGTCATTATCCATATTTGTCATCAAATAGCAGTGACAAATATGAATAATGACCATATTTCCGTATAAATAGCAAAATCGACAATTCAGAAAATCAGAAACCGATGGCATACAAAATCAGGATAAAACAGGAACCAAAGCAAACAAACAAAAACCTCCACCACATGAAAAGAAGTTCAAACTACATATCTTATCGGCAGAACCTAGGGCGCTACTGAAATGAATTTTGGTGGCTTCGCTCCGTATACATAACAAAATCGACAATTCAGAAAATCAGAAACCGACGGCATACAAAATCAGGATAAAACAGGAACCAAAGCAAACAAACAAAAACCTCCACCACATGAAAAGAAGTTCAAACTACATATCTTATCGGCAGAACCTAGGGCGCTACTGAAATGAATTTTGGTGGCTTCGCTGGAAGCATCACTCATGAGAATTTAATATTCAAAATACGAGTCTGATGCAGGAAAAATTGGTTTGGAATTTTCTTCATAAAGGTATAGAGTTGGAACTCTTTCCTATTAGTAATATGCTTATTCATTATTTTTACAACACAACGTAAATAAACAAGGGGCCACATCGATCACCTGATTTGCAGACAAAAGTCAATTTGGTGGAGATTTTGTGAAATTCTGTTCATCAATTTCAGATGTGTCGCAATTTCCTCGGCAAATCGCGAGATCATAGCCCTCGGCGGTCGTATTTGTCGACTTATCGCTATGAAATTTAGAAAAGCACAAACTTTATAGAGATCCTCGAGTACTTGCTTCTTGAAATTCTGTGCAGCAATTGCAGAGAAGTCGAAAATGTGTCACTTAATCAGAACTCTCGGCGGTCATATTTGCTGACCGATCAGCACAAAAACACAAACTTTTGACAGTAAGTGTTTTGGATGTCTTTCCCTGGCATGGTCGTCTTTCTTTATAGACAATACATCAGACAGTGCATGTTTTGTAGATATTGTTTTCAGTTTCGTGCATGAACATCAACGGAGGATGCGGCTAGCCAAACAGGGGATGCTTAATCCTCACGGACACCTGGTCCCGCCTCTAGCGCTCATTTTGGTTCTTTGTTGTGAGTACTTGCTTACTTAAGATTTCGTGAACGTCGATGTATCGGCTGAAGAGAAGAAGTCGAAAATGCGTCAGCCAATCAGGGCCCTCGGAGGAAATATTTGTAGGCTGAACTACACAAACTAGGTACATGTAAAGGACCTTTAGCATCTTCAATTTAAAAAGGTTTCGTGAAGTTATGTTCGGTTGCAAAGGAGATGTCGGAAATGAAAACGTTTAAAACGGACGATAGACGACTCTAAGTTGGGCTTAAAAGCAACGTGATATATCGTACATGTCCACAATATTGAAAGATATTAAATATTGATAGAATCTATCACGATGTTGCAACTGTGACATGGGAATCTCATCCAAGTGTAAAAGATATGCTATTCGCGAGGAGGCTTGACCAGGAAATCTTAAGACTAAGAAAAGTGAGAGGGTTGTGCGAACGTTATCAAGGATTACCACACCATTTGCTACTTGTTGCAAATGGCCGTCCAAAGTCTGCACCGGTTACCCACTGGTCTCGTTGGTTTATGTTTAGTTTTTCGTGCTTGATGTTTATATGTCGTGTCTCTTTTTTATCTCTTAGTGTGCATGTCTTTGTGTTTTCACATCGGGAGTTTTGGTTTTTTGCTGTCGGTGCTGCAACAGGGTCTTGTTGCAGATCCCCTTCCTTCCTCCCTGGTAGGGCTTAACTTTGATAAATGACTTGATCTTATCATTACGCACGTCCTCTTTTTATATCCATTTACATATTTATCTGTGTTGCTTGGACCCCTGTGTTTAACGGTCTTGTTTGTGTGTGATCATTTAACAGTGAGGAGGTTGTTTTACACCATAATTGTGTGTTCTTCGAGACCTCTGGGAAATCGGAATAGTAGGAGGGTTGTGCGCACGTAATCCAGGATAACCACACCGTCTGCTATTTACGTGGCAGATGGCCGTCCTAAGTCGGCACCGGTTGCCCATTGGTCTCGTTGGTTTATGTGTAGTATTTTATGTTTCATGTTTCTATGTTGTGAGTTGGTGTTCTTTGTCCCTTTTGCGTCTCTTTCTGTGGGTATCTGTTCCGTGTTTTTTGCATGGGTGTTTTGGGATTTTGCTGTGGGTGCTGCAACCTAGTGTTGTTGGAGATCCCCTCCTTTCTTTTATGGTATAATGTTTGAAAGGGGTTTCTCATACATAGGTAGGTGGAATAATATGATAGCGGGTGAAATAGTACTTGCTTTACTGCATAAAATTACTTTAGAAAAAATGATTAAGGTCGATAATTTATTTGTTTGCTTGAATTCTTATTTATTTGCTTATCACACATAAACTTTTGACCAATATCGATTAAACATGAAATATATATATACATGTACATTATATGTAAATTAATCAGAATACATTGAAGCAATAAAGTATATTTCACCAATAAAACCCCGCATCTTTCATCAAATTAAATACTCTTCACCGGACGATTCAACACCTTTTTCACTTTTTAAACTCTTTCTTCATCCAATTCGATCATTACCTTGTATCTAACATTGTATGTAAAAGTCAAATACAAACCGTTGATAGTTGGGTTACTGTACATACTCACGTCATTATGTTAATATAATTATTAAAACATGCTTCACATCCTAGACAACACGAAAAGCTTAAATTTTCACGACGTCTGAGATATAAATTCCTGTCTCTGTATCGATAACCTGAATTTTAAATCGTCCATATTTTAATATTCAAGATATAATAAAAACGAGTTCAAAAGTATTTAAAAAACTCTTCGAAGCATCATTTTTGTTGATCTGAGGGAGTACTTCTTTCCTTTCCACGTGTGCCATATAATTCCTTCCCACGCATTTTTAGTATCGTTTAAGTTGAAGTATTTTCCATTAAGATGAGACTCCATGCAATCTTGAGTAAAAAAAAACAGTATAATAAACTGTATCATTGCGCTAAGCATTAAAATCATTTAGATATCAAATCTCAAAAGAGGGATTAATATCTTACAAGGTGCAGCTTATATTTACTTATGAAGTTAAAGAAAATCATGTAGCAAAATTGATTTCCGTTCAATGAAACATACTTTCTTTTAAGTTTACTCATTGTCTTGTGTAAAATGTACGAGTATCATTTTCGGTTAAACTGAAAGATAAAAAAAATGCCATGAGTACAGTTACACAACACTTCGATCTGACAGTTTTCATTTACTAGTCCGTTCTTTTGCCTTTGCAAACCTTTTAAGATACTTTTCTTACAACTTTACAAATCTTGTATTAGAAATATGTTTTTCGGGTACATTGAACCTTTCGGCAGAGGGCTGCTTTTCGTGTATCAATTATATAACAAAACGTTGAGGTATCATTAGATCTTTCCTACCTTGAAACCACCACGCACAATTGCCATTTGGGTCTAAGTCCCTGTCGTTATCTTTCGTTGTAAACTGCATTCCATTGTGCACAGGTGATAGAGAGTTTCCTTTCAAAACAATGGAACTAGTTTTAGAATGTTTTGAGATCACCCACTAACATCACAAGTAAAACCGGAAAGTCATCTCATGGTCTAGAGTATTGCATCATGCCTCATATTATAAGAAACTAAGACAATTGGACGGATTCTTAACAAACAGAATTTGCTGACGAAACAAAGGAGGGGATCTACAACAACACCAGATTGCAGCACCCACAGAAAAACCCCGAAACACTCAATGCAAACCAAAGGAGGGGATTTCCAACAACACTTGGTTACAGCACCAACAGCAAACCCCCCAAAACACCTAGTGCAAAAACACAAAGCCGCCACGCACAGAATGAGACTTAAATGTTAGAATTAACAAGAATGTGTGCCGGTCGTTTGCATTAATACTTTTTAATGACAAATATGGATAATGACCATATCCCTGTCTACAGTACAAAATCGATAATTCAGAAAATCAGAAACCGAAGGCATACAAAATCAGGATAAAACAGGAACCAAAGCAAACAATAACAAAATCCTCCACCATATGAAAAGAAGCGAACTCCCGATATGAGAGTGAGACCAGGTGCCCAGGAAGAGTAAGCATCTCCTGCTTGCATGCAACACCCGTCGCTTCAATTCGGTAGAACTGTCACATCCGGTTACTTCCATTTTGGAAGATATAGAGTACAATCTTTGGTTGGATGGTTCAAATGGTCCATGACAGAATATCATCCACCATTCTGGACAGTGGGACATCATAGTGTATGACGAGTTCCCCATATCGACCGTAGAACTTCCTCAGTGACGATGTTAGTCGGTCACAAACATATCCCTGACTGAGAAGCTTATCTGAAAGACGCCTAGCTCTCAGAACAAAATCCGTATATTTCGTACTTGCTCTGGCATAGCGTATCAACTGAGATATGAACACGCCATAAGCAGGCGATGAAGGGATGTTGCTACTCAGGAAAGGAAAGTTCGTAATGCTGAAATTGAAGTCGTCACGTTTGTCATAGAGTGAGGTGTTCATGTGACCATCAGTGTCGTAGGACAACATTATGTCCAAATAGGATGCTGAATTATTTGTCTCTGTAGTTTCTTCAAGCTCCGAAGGATAGATACTGCTCAGGTAATCCGCGAATTTCGGATTATTGATGGACAACACATCGTCTATGTATCTGTAAGTGAAGTTGAAGTCAGAAGCTAAGTATCTTTTCCCTTCAGAGACCAAAGATTGAATGAATTCAGCTTCGTACGAGTAAAGGAAAATGTCGGCAAGGAGTGGGGCACAATTGGTCCCCATTCGAATTCCGACAATTTGCTGGAAGACCTTTCCTCCAAACACCACAAAAATGTTGTCGATCAGAAAGTTTAACATCTGAATAATGTCTGTTTCAGTGTACTTATTTTCAGAATCTGACTTTTCTTTTACAAAGTAGGTTTTGTCATAGTTTACAACAATAAATTTGTATTTGCGATTACCGTTCTTACTTGTAAACGCATTACTTATAATTTTTGCGAGTCTTTCTTTCAATTTAGAATGCGGAATTGTAGTGTAAAGTGTCGAAAAATCGAAGGCTTTGATCGAATGGACTCTACTAAAATGAGTGGATTTCAGATGTTCTAAAAGTTCCTTCGAATTCTTTAAAATCCACATCTGGTTGATACCACTGCGAGAATATACTGTCGAACAATATTTTTGTAGCCCAGATTTGATTTCAGATAAAACTTTGGTGAGTAAGATCGATACAGATTTGGTAGAACATTTTGAGGAACCAGCGATGAAACGTTGTTTGTACGGATTCTTATGCATTTTAGGTATGCAGTATAAGTATGGTAAATCTAAATCTAAATTGGTAGTGTCGAAGCCAAAGGAAGCAAGAGCTGATTTGTGGTTATCTATTATTTCAGAGGCAGAAAGGTTTGTTGGGGTGTAAGTGGGATTTCCAGGTGTCGAATTTAAACCCAACTCTTTAACTAGACTGTCGAAATAGTACTTTTTGCAAGTAAATGTGTAATTATTAGAGGCTTTGTCCGCTGGTGTGATGACATAATGTTCTTGGAGGTAGGTAAGTTCTGTGATAACATCAGGGTCTTTAAATATAGACACGAATCTGGTGTTCACAGTTGATTTTAATCGGTTAATTCTAGATAAAAGTAACCCTCTGATTGATTTTATCCATTCGGAAAGGCTGTCGAGCTGTACATCCTCTTTCTTTGTCCAACGTCTTGCATATTCCTCACAAGAGTCAATGATAATTTTGACATTTTGGTTCCATGTAAAGGACATACTTTCTCTGTATTTGGGACCCTTTTTTAACAATTCTCTCAACTTGTCGTTCTTGACTATACTAAGGTCACCAGTAATAACGTGTCCACAAGGAGAGTAGTTGAAATCCGATGAAGAACATTCGCAGGGAAGTGGATGTAGTGAGGGATTACTTAAATCAATACACTGCAGGAATCGTTTGTAATTGTAAATTTTAGATGCAACTGTTGGTGTGTAGCTATAGGGAATACAAGGAGTTTCTTTTCTTTTGAAATATGGTGGGATTTTTTCTGTGACAGTTTTGTGATTCAAAATTTGACCAAGATTCAAGTTATCAATACCTTTGTTTGCAAATCTTACTTTAATGAAAGGGTGGTTTGTTTTCTCCTCTGATTTATCTGATCTAACTGCTTGAAATAAACGAAAAGTAGAAATGTCCAAGATGACTCCTTGTAGTCTGTTTTCTAGGGAACGTGTATCGGTATATGCGAGATCCTTCGTATAATCGTAGATTTCGTGTAACTTCCGTAAAGGAACAGAGTATAATTTGGTACGAATATAATGCAGGCCTAAAGGCTCATTCAAAAATGGAACCAAGTCATCGAAGGAATGAATGATCCCGGTTGTTGACAGTATTACACATTACATTTGTTATTGGATTTCAGCTTTTCTGCTATGATATCTTTCCATAATTTTGTGAGGATGGGTATTTCGGTTCAGACTTAGCTATTCAATGAACATGTAGGATATACCTCCATCTATCCTTCCTTTCATATAATGTGAAGTGTCATTGATACATTGTTACAGTATCTTTCATTTCTTTTAACCAAAGTCAATCATAGTGATAATGTACAAATGTTGTAGAGCCAATATTGTCCGAGATCTAAACTGTACTCGAACTTGTATAGCACGTCGTATTGAAATATCCGCTAAACATTTTCTACAAACCATTTTAAAATAATGATTTCGAAATGTCAGTCAACAAACATGCATGAATTTGGTCTTTCGGTCAGTTCGATGAAGTACTAACAATGGCTAGTTAGGTGCTTTAAGCAATCTGCGTGAAGAATATGTCGTAAAAGGTCGTCAAAAAGTTATCATGGTATTTTAGACATTTAGGCTTCCCTGAATTAAATTCCTTAGTGAAGGTTTTTGAAAGCCTCAGTGTGTATCTTCTTAGTTATTTTCTTTCAATTTTCTTTTTTTTTCGTATAATCTCTTGCTCAGAGAAATCATTAAATAGACACGTACCGGCATCTCCGCTGTATGTTCCTATTCGTAGCAGATATCTATCCGCTTCGCTGTTTACACTAAATTCTGAAAACTTGGCGAATCTTTTCTCTCCTCCAAAATCTTCCATCTCAATTCTGAGTTCAAAGTGAGGAAAACTAGAAGTTACCTCATACAAAACTTGGTTACCTGTATAAAAATATCAACGTTTCATGAAGGTTTCGAAAAAAATAAATCTGCAAACGAAACATCTGGGATTGGAATATACAGAACGATATATTAAACATATCAATATTACAGGGGTATTTCCATGTGAATATACGTTTTGATACCTTGGCTTAGATATAAAAATTAACTATATGTCCATTGAAAAGCTGGAGGTTTAACGAATAAAGCAATTTTGATACAATGATCGTTATTTGTCCTGCTATTTTCATTCAAGAATGATGTGATTCGATTTACGTGATCACTGGTTGCTGATTCATCACTCTTATTAGATAGAAAAAAATGCCCTTATTACTAACCTAACCAAAATTCACCAGAGAAGTCTCCAAAACCATGTTTGTAATCATTCCAGCCTCGAAAGAAATTTTCGCTGCCATCATATCGTCTTTGGAATACCTGAAAGAAAAAGTAGCTTTCTAACGATGCTTTTGATCAATGATTTGATAATTATTCTTACAAAACAAGGTACTTAAGGAATCATTGTAATATTTTCTTGGTTGATCGAGGTAGCAACACCAAAAATTGAGGGAAAATTGCATCATTTTGTCGCTTATCAACGTTTATTTGCAGCTTTGAAATCGTGTTGATAACAATGTTGCTTAAGTGGTTGCTAAGCGCGTACTTCCGTTTTGTGTTAATACAGGTATCAACCAAAATTTCTGGGCCAATCAGAATCGTCGTTTCTCAATAATAACAATGGAACTTAAAGATATGTTCATCCCTGAGTACATAGCTCTGTCCGTTTCTGGTTATTTTGCATCATGATACGGAAGTGAAGTGAAAGTGAGGACATTAGTAGATGGAAGTAAAACACAAAATCCATCTTCAAAACCGAGATACCACAATCACGTGGTATAAGAATTCTTGAAAAAGACACGAAACAATGTAAATACTGAAAACCGTCTTTTATTCGCGAGCGTTTTACTTTTGCGATATTCGGGAGTACCTCAAAGCATGTGTAGTGATATAAACATCAGAAGTACCTATCACTTATTCAGTCTCAAATTCGAGAAGGCAAGGTAAAATCATTAGAATTCCCACTGGAACGGTTGCGAACCTCGCAATGAACAACATTCTGCTGAAGTGAGACTAGGCGTTCGGGGACAGTAAGTGTTTCCTGAATGCATGCAACATCCAACGCAACTTCATGAAAACTTGTCAAATTCAGTGACTGTCTACATATGATGTACGTATCAGAAAAAGTACCTCTTCTTTGGTGATGATAAAAGCCATTCAATCACAATCCAAGATTTCTTTGATCATTCTAAAAAAGTGGATCCGATATGCTTTATTATGTCTGTAGCGACCAAAAACTTCCTCAATGATGATTTCAGTTTGTGTTATATAACCCTGAAGAAGAAGCTTACTTGCAAGCCGTCTGGCTCTAACAATGAAATATTCATATTTGGAACATGCTCTGGCGGACCGTATTAACTGAGAAACAAAAACACAGGAGAAGACGGAATGTTGCTACTCATGAAAGGGAAGTTAGTTACGTAGAAGCTGAAATCATGACGTTTGTCATATAATGAGGTGTTCAAAGGGTTGTTTGTGTCGTAAGATACGTGTATACGATGTCGCGAAAATAAAACGTCGCGAGCAAGTCATCTCATGCGTGTTTCCGAACTAAAGACGTCGCGAATAAAAGACCATTTATAGTAGTGAGGAGATCCCCAACAGGATAAAAAGCAGAGTGTTCGCTTACTAGGGTGTTGATAACTTGGGTATTCTCCATGGGTCTCTGATCTCTTCTCAACATGCGATTCTGATTTTCTTCCTATTCATGACACTTGATAGTGGTGTTCGAATTATGATTAAGGCTTATGTTCGTTTGAAGATCACATATTGTTGATGGAAATTGAGGCGGTCAGTGATAAGTATACTTTTACCCAAGGACTCAAGACGTTTGAAATATTTGTGAAACTTGATTCTTTTTAAAGTTAAAATAACTTGACTGATTGGAAATAATACAATTGAGATTTTTCTTGTGGAATGGAATAAATAATCTACCATCCATCCTCCATTATCAGTCTCCATATCGCAGTATACTGTGTGGACTGTTTTTCTCCACGTCGTTATGCGATAAAATCCAGACTTCTCTTCTCCATAGAGTCGACGAAGATCTGCACAATCATGAATATTATATTTCGTGTTGACAAGACCTGCAAAAAGAAAAGAAAAGTCTTGAATCTATATAAATTTTTTTTTTGCATAAAAAGATTTAAATTTCAGTAAAACAAATTCAGTGAATTTTGGAAAAAGGGAAACTCAAAATGAAATCATCGACGTTCCCACCTGGTCCCACGTCTGGCTTACTGGGGGTCCGTCGATGTTTAATTTTGCGCTCTATTGTGAGTGCTGTTGAGATTATCGTCAGGATCTTCTTTAACTCATATAAAAGAGTACACGACCTATTAGACAATTGAATATATTTAAAAATGTCAAGGATACCACTTCTTCAATAATCAATGGAATCACAAGAATTTCGTGTTAATCTATGCGTTCGGCATTTTTTTATTTTCAACGTTAAAATTTCCTCCACAACTTCTACATGAAGCGACTGGCACGCATCTCAAAGTAGAAATACCAATAGAATAAGAGGTAACAAATTAATTGTAGTCAATGCTGCAAACTCATCTGTTCTTAATTGATGCTGTTGAATTGGAAGACGTTTATTATTCGGAAGCAATGAACAAACAAATAAAAACTTATGTATGTAGTTGTCGTCACAAAATCATTACAAAGCAACTTCACTGTGTCAAACTGATAGTGTCTTGAACTGCATTTACATGAACACAGACCATTAGTAATGTTTGATTTGTTTTTATTGTAATGATAGGAAAGTCAATTCATTTGAAGCGTAATTAGTGAGGTTGAATCTGGACAGAATATTCATCAAGGAAGTAGAGAAAAGGAAATGATCTCCAGCATGACTACCCTGCACTCACCCCCCCCCCCCAAAAAAAAACAAAACCACAAGAAAGTGATCATGACACATAAATGGCATCATACAAACTCCAAATCGCAAAAAAACCCCAAAACAATATTCACTAAAACATCATACAAAACAATCGGAACAGACGTACAGAAACATTAAACATTGATGACAACACATAAGAGGAAGGAAACCAATGCGCATCAGGTGCCGACTTTGCACGGCCTCTGCTTTAAGCAAATGGTTTGGTTATCCGGATTACGTACCCACAACCCTACCACTTATCCGGATATATAGAGGTATCCATAAAACTTCCCACTGCAAGTTGACATCACAAACAAGATAGTTAAACGCAGCGGCCTCTTGTGAGTTAAAGAAGATCCTGACGATACTCTCAACAGCACAAACAATAGAGCATAAAATTGAGCATCGAAGGACCCCTAGCAAACTAGAGGTGAGAAAATGAAATACATGCACTGTCTGACATAATGTGTATATAGAAAGTGCTATGGCGATCGTGTCAAGAATAAATATCTCAGATTCTATGTAAATGGATCTTAAAAAATCTATTGCATGCGTTTAACAGTCTGTGCTCTGCTGGATGAAGCGAACTCAAGATCAATCACCCGAGAAGTCTGACCGACTTTCGGATAGGATAGAGAATTAAGACAAAGTCTTTTTTGACGAGATTTCAACAAGGCCCATCATGGAGTCCCGTCGTCACGGTTAATCGGTGTGCAGCATTGGGAGTGACACTGGTACAAATCTGTAGATTCGTCCAGTACCATGCCCAGTGTTTTTGTGATGGCTTTAGGATCATATCCTCAGTAAAGCAGGCGACCGACTATTTTTTTACATTTTTGGTTGAAGTTTGATCTGCCTTTGATCCTTCTGATTTGTTTATAAGGTCACCGTAAATGAAATGGAATTCCCAATGATACATACTCTGATGCTGGAGTCGTCCCAAATTTTGAAAAAAAAGTTCTAAATAGTTATTGAAGAATTTCCAAAAACATTTTACAAGTTTATGATATCTAAATCCTTGACTGAAAAGTTTTTCGTAACCCTTGGTGTTGCATTCTTAGAAATAAAGGAGGGGGGTCTCCTACAAAACTCGATACATACACAAAGGACGAAAACATCAACCAACGGGATCAATGGGCAAATCCAAGTGAGGCAAGGTTTGAGAGACAGTTGCAATGACTGTTGGTGAATATAAATATTGTAAATTAGGTCGAAGCCTGGGGCTATATACCAAGAATGTTGCCTTTTTTCGTCGGGCTAGTAATCTGTTTATTAATCTGCTTTTAAATGATGCGAATGAATTTGAAGACGTTTAACATTTGTACTACTTGGGGACTGTTACTGCTAGTGGACCAGGAGTTCCCGAGGGCATATGTAACCCAAGTTCGCCCAGTTTCGGATGGTCGTTTCTTCAAACGCATTCTAAAATTATGTTTGCGAATATTCTCGAATTTCTGAAACCTGGGTCCTGCAGCATTATATCCCTGCCATCTTGCTACGTCTTTCGGTATATTTAGGAATAATTATCACACAATTTGGCCATACAATTTGGCCATATTTCTTTGTTTGGATTGAGGATTACAGACGAGGCTTAAACATCCGAAACGTGCATGTCTGGTCCACGCTTTTAATTAATCTGTTTTTAAATTATGCTAATGAATTTGAAGCCGTTTAACAACTAAAGATTGCTGGTTCAAGCCTTTGCAAGGACCACGACTCGGCTTGGCCAACATATACTCTTCAGTGCTCTGTGTTTATATACAAAGATGTCCTTGTCTATGTATTGCTTACATGTTTGTGATGTTTAAAAAAAAGAAAAGAAAACGAATATTGCCTTTTCCCAAATGAATATATCCGAATGAGTGGCGAGATGAAGGAGATGAGTAGGCCGAAGGACGGAGGGGGGTGGGGGGGTGGGTGGGTTCATTTCTCTTTCGAATCTTCAATATACAGTCAAACCTGTCTTAAAGTGACACTCTTTTTAGCAACTTCCTGCTTTATGTGACCTGTTTTATTCATCCCGAGAAATTTCCTATCAAATTAACCTGTTTATGGCGACAATCTGTCTAACGCGACAACGACCGTGATTTTTCTGTTCCGTACCGAATTCCGAACCTGTATATTATGACTTTTAGAGTTGATAAGGACCCAATCTACATAATATTTTACATGAAATCCCTCCATAAGTGTCTTTTATTATTAAATCTTCTGTGATAAATAAAATCTTATGTGATTTTATATGTGCAATACGATTAATTAATAAATACACAAATTGATATATGCAGTTATTCGTCGTTATGCGACAGTTAAATTAAAATTCGGTGATCGTCGCGATGTACATATAGATGTACATAACAGGTAAATATTTCTTTTAGGTTATTATGATTATTAAGTATGGGATATAGTTTAATTTTACTTATCTATTATGCAGCTCCTTTACATTTGTATCATATCAGACAAACCTTTGTTTTTGAACATATTAATCGGACAAAGGTGCACAGCGCCATTTGTTTCTCGTCGTTTTAAAACTGGAGTCTCCAAAAAATCCATCATGCTTTTATCAAGTCCTTCAATTCGTTTCATTGAGTTTGCTCGCATAGTGTCCAGTTTTAATTTTAAAGCTTTTACGTTTTTGGATAGGTCATCAAATTTGTAATTCATCATAGTTATCCCAGTTTTCATTTCAGTTTGTAAGGTAAGAACAAGATCCTGTATCGTTGAGATGGGGTCAGTCTGACTTTCAACACTACCACTTCCATCTATGACGTTAGCGTCTTCGTTTGAAAGATAAGGTTGAAGTATTCTTTTTATGTTATTGTCGTTTAAAGCATTTATTCCTCTCATGATGTCGTTCAGGCTTAGAGTGTCAGTCATCGGAAGGGAAATCCCAAACCACAAAACAACAAATTTAATATACAAGTGTGCAAATGATGAGTTTTCTTCCATAGTGTCATGTATTTGTCGAACAAGATTTGAGACTTGTCACTTTCTATTTTAGTTAGTAGTCTAAGAAGCTTATCAAAAGTGACACAATTGCATTAATTCAAATTTATATTTAATTGCCACTCTCTGATAATAATAAAAAATAAGTACGCCTCCTTCAATTTGAGACAGAAGTCTTAAACACTTAAAATGAAAGTCATTGATTCAAATGAGGTCACAATTAGTATCATATCATGACCGAGTCAGTTAAATTGAACATTATCGCAACATTCGACCCAGAACTAAATGGAATCTTAAGGGGGTCCAGAACAGTATCCGAAAGAACCCCATCGGAAAGCTCTGGATCAATTATGACGTCACAATAGAAACAGCGACATTGGCGCGTTTTTCGCAAGAACGTCAGGATTAGGTAACGTAGAAATTAGGGGGAGGGGGTAACAAAATCACTGTAACTTAAAAACTTACGGTCAAATTTCAATAGGAATTTATCGGTGGTTCTCTTGACATAAGAAGAAGATCATATCATGTTTTTACGGAAAATAAATGATAGGGTTTCAGATAAACGGACTGTCTGATTAAAAATAGCAACTCAAAGACGTTTTGAAAAAAGACATAAATTTATCTCCTTTCGACAGTTTCTTTTAAAAGTCTTAGTGATCATTTATAATTCTATACATATCCGATTGCCCACATCATATCTAAATAGCTTCCTCTACAGAAGATCTGTAACTGTTTTTCATTACCTAAAGTGAATTAATTTTAACGTCACATTTACGGCTCACTTTGGGGCTTTCAATGGGTACATAATTTATGTACTTTCGTAGCTTCAAAACTAACGGTAAAAGATTGATGAAACTTTGCATGTAGAAAAAGTATGTTTTAGTTATTAACATTTATATTTTTTAGGAAAATTAAATGATAGGATCAAATTTAAGTCTGGCTGTCCTGTACCTCCTTAAAATAATGAATGGAACAATATTATTCAATCATTTTATTAGTCCCCTACCGGCAACGCCGAAGGGGACTCTTAGTTTCCTCTCGGTCTGTCTGTCTGTCCGTCCGTCCGTCTGTCCGTCTGTCCGTCTGTCCCATTTTCAGTTTTCCGGACTTTTTTTCGGTGTTGTTGCATATATTGAACTCATTTTTGGTATGTGGATATATCTCAATGTGATACAGATCAAGTTTGAGTTTGCTTTCGATTGACCTAATTTTACAAGAGTTATGGCCCTTGGACTTAGCAAATTTTATGAAAGTTTCAGTTTTCCGGACTTTTTTCCGCTGTTATTGCATATATTGAACTCATTTTTGGTATGTGGATATATCTCAATGTGATACAGATCAAGTTTGAGTTTGCTTTTGATTGACCTAATTTTACAAGAGTTATTGCCCTTGGACTTAGCAAATTTTATGGAAGTTTCAGTTTTCCGGACTTTTTTCCGCTGTTGTTGCATATATTGAACTCATTTTTCGTATGTGGATATATCTCAATGTAATACAGATCAAGTTTGAGTTTGCTTTCGATTGACCTAATTTGACAAGAGTTATTGCCCTTGGACTTAGCAAATTTTATGAAAATCTCAGTTTTCCGGACTTTTTTCCGCTGTTGTTGCATATATTGAACTCATTTTTGGTATGTGGATATATCTCAATGTGATACAGATCAAGTTTGAGTTTGCTTTCGATTGACCTAATTTGACAAGAGTTATGGCCCTTGGACTTAGCAAATTTTAAGAAAATCTCAGTTTTCCGGACTTTTTTCCGCTGTTGTTGCATATATTGAACTCATTTTTGGTATGTGGATATATCTCAATGTGATACAGATCAAGTTTGAGTTTGCTTTAGATTCATCTATTTTTACAAGAGTTATGGCCCTTGGACTTAGCAAATTTTATGAAAATTTCAGTTTCCTGACTTTTCTTTGGTTCTATTGCAAATAATGCACTGATTTTTGGTAAATGAAGACATCTCAGTGTGATACAGACCAAGTTTGAGTTTGGTTTCCATTGGCCTATTTTTACAAGAATTATGGCCCTTGGACTTAGCAAATTTCATGAAATTTTTAGTTTCCCGGACTTTTTCATGCCTGTTATTGCAGATAATGAGCTGATTTTTTGTATGTGAATACATTATAGTGTGATGCAGATTTGAGTTTAATTTAGACTGACTAATTTTCACAAGAGTTATGGCCATTGGACTTAGCAAATTTCGTGAATTCAGTTTCCCAGACTTTTCTTGGCTGTTGTTGCAGAAGATGAACTGATGAACAGAGATGCAAGTCATAAATTTATGCCGCCGGTAGAGGACTTATATCGCACAGCGTTCATTGCATTTTTTTTATGTTGATTTCAAAGTGTAAAGATCAATTACGTTACAAATTGTGATCAATATAGTAAATAATACGGAAGTATTCCATCTCCATACCATCCGAAAACAAAACAATCAAACCAATTTATTATGCACCGGGTAAGTGTTCCCGATATTTAATCCTCATATGTAATGCTTCTAGCCGAAGAGATTTATAGACATAGCCAAAATCCATTTAACGTTATTGGAAATCAATTCATCTCGATTAAATGCATGCAATTGTGGGTATTGTGTAGATGGATAAAGCCATTGTAAACCTTCATGTGACAAGATATTGTGAAACTGCTCTAAACAGGAATGATATAAACTTCTTTTGGTCTATTTAAAATTCAGGGGATGTCGTTAACATAATGCTATTTAGCAAATGTCAAGCCAATACAATTTCTTTATACCACTTTTCAAATACGAAGGCTGATTGATATGTTGTGAGCCTCGTATTGAACGATTTGAATTAAATCAGACTTATTGAATCATTTTCTACAAAATCCCCTTTAGTATCTATACATTTTTGCCACAGGTATTAAAATTAAAAACAAAACTCCTTTTCTTGACTGTCCATCATCAGACGGAAAGTTGGTGCTAGAAATAGCTGCTTTCAGATTTGGGAATAGATGAAAGTCTCAATGAGTAACATCAGTTGAATAAGGGGGATGATCAATCAAATTAAAGCCGAAATCAAGAAACGCCAGTCATGGCAGTGACATACTTGTGACTAGGAGCATTATTCTGATGGAACAAAACACCATTAAGTAGTGAGCTTTCCGCCGCGTTAAAGTTTAATATTTTCCCATAACTATGGTAGAAGTAAAGCATAGTATGTGTCATTGATTGTTTGTCTTTTTTGGAGATAATGTATCAGCAGAATATCCTCTGCATCCCAGAAACCCTCGTATGTACACCACGTTTCCTCACGACAAAAATAATGAACGATTATCCAAACTAATTGAATGGCGTTTTGATCGTCAGGGGATACAAATATTGGTACATCTGAATCAAAGAGTTTCTTTTCGGCTGCTTAGTACAAATCATGTCTATATAAGTGGTTCTTTGGTCCTTGTGTCATGCTGTCTATTTGTATGGTGATCTTACAGTGAGGCGGATATTTGCCACCACTAGTGTGCGTTTTTCGAGACCTTATGGTTATCAGAAAATTAGGAGGGTTATGTAAACGTAATCCGGATACGCACACCGTTTGATACTAGTGTGAAACAAAGGAGGGGATCTCCAACAACACCAGGTTGCAGCACCCACAGCAAAAACACAAAGCAGACAAGCACAGAAATAGACGCATAAGTTACAAGGAACGTCAACGCACAACACAGAAACATCAAACACAAAGGACTACACATAAACCAACGAGACCAATGGGCAACCGGTGCTGACTAAGGACGGCCATCTGCTATGGAAATATGACAGACTGCCGTCTTTAGTTGGCATCGATGGCCCATTGGTCTCGTTGGTTTATGTCATTTGTGTTTGATGTTTCTATGTGATTTGGTATTTGGGTTTGACAGTAAGTGCTTTGAATATTTTTCCCTGACATTGTCGCCAAAGCACTTTCTATATGGACATTCGATCAATTTCCTTAGACAGAGCATGTATTTTATAGTTTCATTTTCGTGCATGAACATCGACGATGGATTCTGCCAGTCAACAGGGGATGCGTACTTCTCCCGGGCACCTGGTCCCATCCCTACATGTAGGCTGCTAGGGGTCCGCTGATGCTCAATTTGGTGCTCTATTGTGAGTGATGTTGAGAGTATCGTCAGGACCTTCATAAACTGATTTGTACTTTATGCGTTTCTTTCTGTGTGTTTCTGCTCCATGTTTTGCATTTCGTGTTTTGGGGTTTTTCTATGGGTGCTGCAACCGGGATTTGTTTGAGATCCCCTCCTTTCTTTAATACAAATCTTGGATATGTGTAATGCCTTGTTCTTCCTCTTGGACAAGCGTATATGACAAAAGAGATAATTATTGATTCAAAATAGAAAATGATCCCTTGCTTGACGGTGATGTTCCTAGATTACCGTGGAAAAGTGGAAGGGCTGTGCACACGTTATCCAGATAACAACACCATTTGTGTAGCAAATGGCCATTCCACAATCGGCACCGGTTATTGCAACTTGCAACAAGGTCATAGGCGGCACAGACTTGCAATATAACCTTGCCGTCATCGCAATTTTCACGCAATGATAAAACCCGAGAGGCATCGCAGGTACGGCATGTCGTCACAGTGACGTCATTCGGACATCTGACGTAAGCAGTGAAAAGGATTCAAAGGCAGAGGCACATATTTGAGTGTTTAGGGGCTAGTAAATAGGCAATGAAGGAAACGATTCTTATCTTGATGTAGGAAAATCTACAAGACTCACGACTATAGACGGTAGGTTTCGATTTATAGCTAGAATGTGTATCATTTTAACTGGAGACTTCTCGCTCAGCTGATCGTGTTGGCAGCTGATCGTGTACGAATGAAGAAAGAATCCCTGATACTGCATCTTATTGCATTGAAACGAAGACAATGCTTCTACATTGTATACCTCATAAATGTAGTAATACCTCATGGTAAATACTTGTTATACTTTATTTACAAATACGAAGCCCCAGTTTCAGTCTGCAAGAATCTTGCAGACAAACAATAGGGGATGACGGCAGAGGTAGATTTCAAAGTGAAGAAAAGCGGAACTGAAATCGGACGCATGCGTAGGAGATTGGAGATTATTGGTCTCGTTGGTTAATGTGTGATCTTTTAAGTTTGATGTTTATATGTCGTATGTCGTTTTTTCGTCTCTAGATGTGCTCGTCTCTGTGTTTTCGCATCGTGTATTTTTGGTGTTTTGTTGTTGGTAATGCAATAGGGTCTGGTTGGAAATTCCCTTCCTTCCTTCCAGTTTCCATGGATACCTGAAATCTTTTCTCGTTACACGAATGGCTCTTATGCGCCTTCTTTTATGTTCGGTATCATATTCATTGCGTGTTGTAGGGTTTTGTTTTCATTGAATCGTTATGACACACTTAAGACACAAGCCTTTTCGGATCGGCAAAAGCACTTTCTGTTACCTACTATTTACCTATAATGGGCATTTGTGGGATTTTTCTCTAAATTTGTTGCGTTTTGAAAGAATAGAGCCAGTGAACGGTCAATTAAAGGTTATGAAATGGTGGATAATATTCTGTCTTATAACATCTACCATCCAACCAAGATTGTACGCTATGTCTTCCGAAATGGAAGTAACCGGATGTGACAATTCTACCGAATTGAAGTGACGGGTGTTGCGTGCAAGTAGGAGATGCTGACTCGTCATTGGCACCATATTTGGAGTTCGCTTCTTTTCATATGGTGGAGATTTTTCTTTGTTTGCTTCGGTTCATGTTATCTTGATTTCGTATTCTTTTGATTTATGATTTTCTGAATGATCGATTTTGTACTACATTGTATGTATTGGGGTAAGGTCATTATCCACATTTGTCATTGGTACATAAATAAGGTAGAATTTTGAGCATATTCCCATTGAGGTATAGGTATTTAAACGTACTTTGAAACTATGCATATATTATCATAACTCTAAAGGTATGTTAGCAAGAGCAAGGAATTTATCTTAGCTTTCAATTTGAAATTACTTCTTTTTAAAAATTTACATTGATTTCTTGTTTAAGTATTTGTTAAAGGGCACATTCATATGATTGTTTAAGTTACGAAAAACCAAAATCTTTCGAATCAAGAATGTATAAAAGTAAAAACTTAACTTCAAGGGAGCACATTCTAAACAAAACTGTCAAAAATATTAGTAGAAAATCTCTAAGAAGGATCCAGATACTTTTCATTAAATTCACAGGAAATCAAAACAGGCCATTGCCTTTAATTATCTATGTTATAAGAAGTTTTGATTAGAGGGATAACTGATTGCTTACCCAAAGCATATTTGGAGTTGACTCCGCATTTGTTTTATATAACCCTCTCAAAAATACATGATTTATATTAATTTCATCGATCAATCAAGTCGGTAGACCACGGATTGTTAACGTACGCCCTGTGATTTTGATATCCATTTAGATACTCATTTGGGCCGTGCATCTTTCTGTATTATATGTATGGCTATCTTTCCATGAGTAAATGAGTAAATGTGCTTTTTTAACCACTGGCTAATCGGGTAAATTTGAGGATATAAACAACAACATTTGCTGCTAACACAACAAATTGTCTGTCTAAGTCGGTACCGATTGCTAATTGCTTTTCTGTTTTATCAGTAGTGTTAAATTTTGGTAGTTTAGATATGAAAGTCATCTTTTGTATTGAATTTCCTTGTTACTTTTGCGTCTCAACTTGTTCCTTTTTTCGGTGATGTTAACGTGTCTACGATTGTTTGATTTATGGAATATGACTTCGGCTTTTTGTGTTTGACTTTCACTGATTTGACATATGATGTTTTTCTATTTTAGGATAGATATCCTTTATATTTATTAATTTCCATCTTATTGTATGTAAAAAGTGATGTGTAGTGACACTTGTTGTGGTTACCATAGATGAGTTAAAGAAGATCCTGACGATAATCTCAACAACACTCACAATAGAGCACCATGTTGAGCATTGACGGACCCCTAGCAAGCTAGAGGTGGGATCAGGTGCCCGGGAGGAGTAAGCATAGGAAACATTGAATAAATGTGGGGATTTCTAACAATACTCGTTTACAGCACCCACAGCTAAACACCAAAGTATTACATACAAAAACACAGAGCTGACACGCACAGAAAGAGACGCAAAAGAGACAAGGAATAGCAATGACAAATATGGATATTGACCATATCCCTGTATACAGCACAAAATCGATAATTCAGAAAATCAGAAACCGAAGGCATACAAAATCAGGATAAAACAGGAACCAAAAGCAAACAAACAAAAACCTTCACCATATGAAAAGAAGCGGACTTCCGATATTGGAGTGAGACCAAGTGCCCAGGAAGAGTAAGCATCTCCTGCTTGCATGCAACACCCGCCGCTTCAATTCGGTAGATCTGTCCCATCCGATTGCTTCCATTTCGGAAGACATAGAGTACAAAAATATTTGTTGGATGGTTCAAATGGTATATGACAGAATACCATTCTACCATTCTGGAGATTGGGACATCATAGTGTATGACGAGTTCCCCATATCGACCGTAGAACTTCTTCAGTGACGATGTTAGTCGGTCACAAACATATCCCTGAATGAGAAGCTTATCTGAAAAACGCCTAGCTCTCAGAATAAAATCCGTATTTAAGGTACTTGCTTTGGCATAGCGTATCAACTGAGATATTAACAAACCATAAGCAGGCGATGAAGGGATGTTGCTACTCAGAAAAGGAAAGTTTGTAATGCTGAAATTGCAGTCGTCACGTTTGTCATAGAGTGAGGTGTTCATGTGACCATCAGTATCGTAGGACAAAATTATGTCCAAATAGGATGCTGAATTAATTTTCTTTGTAGTTTCTTTGACTTCAAGCTCCGAAGGATAGATACTGCTCAGGTAATCCGCGAATTTTGGATTATTGATGGACAACACATCGTCTATGTATCTGTAAGTGAAGTTGAAGTCAGAAGCTAAGTATCTTTTCCCTTCAGAGACCAAAGATTGAATGAATTCAGCTTGGTACGAGTAAAGGAAAATGTCGGCAAGGAGTGGGGCACAATTGGTCCCCATTGGAATTCCGACAATTTGCTTGAAGACCTTTCTTCCAAACACCACAAAAGTGTGGTCGATCAGAAAGTATAACATCTGAATAATATCTGTTTCAGTGTACTTATTTTCAGAATATGACTTTTCTTTTACAAAGTAGGTTTTGTCACAGTTAACAACAATATATTTGTATTTGCGATTGCCTTTCTTACTTGTAAACAAATTACTTATAATTTTTGTGAGTCTTTCTGTCAATTTAGAATGTGGAATTGTAGTGTAAAGTGTGGACTCTACTAAAATGAGTGGATTTCAGATGTTCTAAAAGTTCCTTCGAATTCTATAAAATCCACATCTGGTTGATACCACTGCGAGAATATACTGTCGAACAATATTTTTGAAGCCCAAATTTGATTTCAGATAAAACTTTGATGAGTTAGTTCGATACAGATTCGGTAGAACATTTAGAGGACCCAGCGCTGAAACGTTGTTTGTTCGGATTCTTATGCATTTTAGGTATGCAGTATAAGTATGGTAAATCTAAATCTAAATTGTTAGTGTCGAAGCTAAAGGAAGCAAGAGCTGATTTGTGGTTATCTATTAGTTCAGAGGCAGAAAGGTTTATTGGGATGTAAGTGGGATTTCCAGTTGTCGAATTTAAGCCCAGCTATTTAACTAGATTGTCGAAATAGTACTTTTTGCAAGTAAATGTGTAATTAATTGAGGCTTTGTCTGTTGGTGTGATTAATGTTCTTGAAGGTAAGCAAGCTCTGTGATAGCATCAGGGTCTTTAAAGAAAGAATCGAATCTGGTGTTCATATTTGATCTGAATCGGTAAATTCTAGATAAAAGTAACCCTCTGATGTATCCATTACCATTACCATCACATTATCGAAATATCAAATGACTACACATAAAACAACGAGACCAATGAACAATCGTGCCGACTTAGGACAGCCATCTGCCACGTCAGTAGCAGACGGTGTGGTTATCCGGATAACGTGCGCACGACCCTCCCATTTTTCCGATTACCAAGAGGTCTTGAAGAACGCATAATTTTGGAAATGATAAATATGATTTGATACGAAGCACATGAACTCTAGATGATTTCTATGTGAAGACTCAAAATTCTGGATGCCGGAAATGTCCTTAGTTATAGGGGAGTAAACAAATTGTACAAGTCCTTGTATATATTGTATATATTTCTTACAGGTAATTTAGGTGTTCCAAATCATTACCATCTTAACATTCTAAATTAATCTAAATGCATTAGACGCGTGTTTCGGACAATAAATCCTCATCAATATTATTGGTACCTTCCTTTGAGGTCGATTCAGAAGCACTGTTAGATGAGATCTATGACCAAAGGAACATTGTAGGCATGGACCTAGGGTATTAGCTTCCCTTCTATGATAGCTTAGCATGAAATGAATTACGAATATAACAAAGTAATATTCGAATGATGTCAAATTGATTTAAAAGGTTCAAATCAAAGTTTCTATCGTGCATCAGGGCTGGAAAGATAATCATTAAGCATTCGAAACATTCAATCCCAGGGTACGTGTTTCGATGATTGTCTCGATGTACATATCATGTAAATATGTCTTGTTTGCACTATGATGACGTTGACAACCATTTAAATGCAATCTAGAAGGTCACTGATCATTCTGGAAAGAGGGATTTCAAGAAATTAAGTGTACCCATCGATTTCTTGAACAATATTTCAAACAATCCTTAATGTATAAAACCAGTGCTTCGGTAAGTAAACCCTCATCAATAGTACTTCAATCTAGTCGAAGTGATTTTTAGACACGGTCAATCTTTTTTAGTGGTGACCTCTAGTTTGGCTTTGGTATTTACATTACGTAGAAGACAATTGTAGATTAAACAAAATGAACATGATGAATAAATACTTCTAATTAAATAGTCGGATTTTTCGCTATATATGAGCAAACTAAGTCTGTATTAAAAACAGCTCATAAATGACAAAAATATTAAAATGTCAAACAGTAAAAATACGAAAACACAAAAATGTATACATGATATATCTTGAGAATGAAAATGAAAACATTATAACCAACATTTGTTTACGCATAGGCCCTGACCATCATTTTAGCAAAAGTAATCGTAGATAGACCAGACCAGCTTGGCTGTGTTGCTGTTAAGTATGAATAAGAGCATCCTCTGTTCCACCATCCTCCGCCAAGGGTGGCAGCACAAGTATATACGTCATCATCATAAGTAGCAAATCGTTGACCGTAAATGTCTCCTGCATTTCCGGAACTGGCTGTAAGAATCTCTCCTAGTATAAATAGATACAGATAGGAATTTCTCAAAATGATCTTTTCACGATGACATTCACTCCAATCACCTTTGTCTTTTTGTACATCATTGTTTTCACTCAATATCATAGCAGTATGTCGAAAAGACAAAAATGATTTTCTCGAAGCATTTCATGAAAAGGTCTATTGACATTACATAATATGCTTATGATTGCAAAAAAAATCTTGATATTGTCATATACAATGTATGCTCTATGGTAAAGAATCCAGTGCATCGCATGCGCAATTCAATACATTATTCCTCATCAGATATCCCCTAAGCCGAAACAGTAAGAAAAAATAATGAATCTTCAAAAGAAAAAAAAATTGACTCACCTGCAGTTCCTGTGTATGACGAAGCATCAAAGTAGATCCGATACTTGTTGCTCTCGCTTAGTATATAGAAATTTGTATATTTAGCCCAATACCATGCGCTGTTTTGGACTTGGATGTGAAAATATACCTCTGATTGCCTGTTTTTCGTTAAAAGATGAAGGACATCGTTACCTGTTTTATAAAATGAAATCAGCGAAAATGCAATTTGGTTATACAACGACTTTCCTTTCCTTGAAGAAATCAATGTTTCCGGATAATTCTGGATGATACTGCATTTGGGTATTGAAAACACTAAATTTGTTGATTATTATAATGTAATTTATCAGTAAGAATTAAAGCTGAAATATGCAAACGTTACTAACAGTGAATGGAGCTCAATTTGTATGTCGCCTGCGAAGCATAACACACTTAGGGATCACTTTGTCAGTTGTCCGTCTGTCCGTGACTATTTGGGTGTCACATCCCATTACTATTAATTGGTAAGTGATAGGGCTATGCTATTTCACATGTTTATTACTTGTGAAAAGACCTTTCTTCAAATAACATATTTTTGACATAGTAACCTTTACCTAGGTATTTGACCTACGTTTCAATAAATATATGTCAAACTTTGGGTGTTACACCCCATTTCTTTTGATTGGTAAGTTCATAGGGCTTTAATATTTAACATGTGTATTCCTTATAGGACCTATCTACGCATACCATAATGTTTGACTTAGTGACCTTTACCTAGATATTTGACCTACTGGTAAGTTAAAGAGCTTTGATATTTCACATGCATATTGCTTTTTCTAATACCTTTCACATACCATTATTCTGGAGCTTGACCTAGATATTCAAATTTGACAATAAAGATGGGCTGTATCTTTTGATTGGTACGTGTCGGGACTTTGATATTTCCCAAGTGTATTGCTTTTGCTCAGACTTTTTATGAAATAAAAAAAAATGAGTAATTGAACTTGACCTAGACCCTAGATATTTGACCTACTGGTAGGTTATAGAGCTTTGATATTTCACATGCTTATTGCTTTTTCTAAGACCTTTCTACACATACCATTATTTTGGAGCTTGACCTAGATATTTGAATTTGACAATGAAGATGTGCTGTATCTTTTGATTGGTACGTGTCTGGACTTTGATATTTCCCAAGTGTGTTACTTTTGTTCAGACTTTTTATGAAATTAGAAAAAAAGGAGTAATTGAACTTGACCTAGATAGTTGCCATATTTTTCAGAAAAAAATAAAAGATGGGCTATACCTTTTAATGAGTAAGTGATAGGGCTTTAATATTTGACATTTGTTTTTCTTATGATATGACTTTCCTACTGATATACGATTTTGACCTAGTGACCTTTTCCAACACACTTGATCAGCTTTTGAAAAATAATCCGCTTCGCATGCGACACAAGCATTCCTTGGATCGCTATTTTCTAATTCATATCAGTGTGTATGAGTAAAAGGATTTGACATAATATTATTTCTTTTGATTGTTTGTCTCTTTGGTGGACCAGGGGTCCCCTAGGGCACATCATGTAGCCAAGTTCGATCAACTCTGGTTCATCCTTTCTTCATCTTATTCGAAAATGTCTGTTATAAAAAATTCTTCAAATTCTAAAATGTGGGGCCTGTAGATAATCCTCGCCTCCCAATCTGCCACGTCTTTCGGTAAATTTTTTGACATAATAATTTTCATACTCTGTGGTCAAATCACATTATTTAGATTGAGGATCACTGACAATGGATAATATACCGAAAGGTGCATGCCTGTTCCATGCTACAAATTTATCTGTTCTTAAATGATGTTATTGAATTTGTTTTTAATCATTTGTTGAGTGTCATCTCTGGTGGACCAAGAGTCCCCGAGGGCACATGTAGACAAGATCGATTATCTTCGGTTCATCGTTTCTTCGTCGCATTCGAAAATTTCTACCATCAACATTTCTTGAAATTTCTAAAACGTTTGTCAAGTAGCAGCAATTATCACCCATCCTGCCACGCCTTTCGGTACATTTTTAACATAATAACTTTCACACTCTTTAGTCATATTACATTGTTTAGATTGAGGATCACTGACGAGGGTTAAGAACATGAACGCGCATGTCTGGTCCGTGCTGAAAATTATCTGTTGCTATGATGCTATTGAATATGAAGAAGTTTAACATTAGAATTTAATATTGCTACATGTACAAGGAAAATGAAATGACATTTAGCCATAACATATTTAGCCATAACATATAGCCATAGCATATTTTGTGTTTTGAAGCACAGTAAATGAATATAGACAGAATGCCACGGTGGGTGTAGTTCTGACCGACTGCGTTAAAAGTCTATTGAAATACAATATTAGGAATAAAAAAGTAAATCATTGACAGAATGTGATGATTACATACTGATTGGCAGCGTTAAAAATGAGATCACCATTGCCAAAATGGCGTATTTTTTTTGTAAGACAGCATAAAAGGTTAGATGAAGAAAATGTTGAAAAGTGAATAGGATTATGCTTACCCAACCAGTACTCTCTGGAGACGGAATCTGAGAATCCATTCTTGTATTCAGACCAGTTTCGTTGGAAAGTTAGCCTCATGGAAGGTGTTCGAAGCAGAACGATCTTTTAAAAAATTGAAAGAAGCGTGAGGTAATACATTCTTCTCCAGTTTTTCTCGTATCATGTGAGATATAAAATTTCTAAAACGTGGGTCCTGTAGCATCATATCCCACCCATTCTGCTACGTCTTTCGGTATATTTTTGGACATAATAATTTTCATACTTTTCGGTCATATTACATTGTTTAGACTGAGGATCACTGACGAGGGTTTAGTACCCGAAACGTGCATGTCTGGTCCATGCTGTAAATTTATCAGGTTTTAAATGATGCTATTGAATTTTAAGACGTTTAACATCCTATGTAAGACACATAAATTATCTCAAAGGTAACACTTTGACCAATGATAAAGGGAATCTTATTGTGACGTTAAGGTAACGTCGTAAGAAATGATGGCGTCAGAGGGCATGGAACGTTGTTAGCATTCACTTTTTTATCTCAATGGAAGATGAAAAAGATTCCTTCACTCAATGCTTAGTTAGACATAAATTCAAAATCGTAACAGGTTTTACATCTTTTTCCTCGCTCCGCTACGCTCCAAACGGAAGACGACAAAATTTCCGGCACTTGTGAAATTCCTTCATGTCTCACTTATATCGAGACAGAATGTTAAACGTCTTCAAATTCAATAGCATCATTCAAGATATGATAAATTTGAAAAATGGACCAAACATGCACGTTTCGGGTACTTAACCTTCGTCAGTGATCCTCAGTCTAAACTATGTAATATGGCCAAAATGTGAAAATTATTATGCCTAAAATTGTACCGAAAGCATAATTGGTGGCATATGATGCTACAGGACCCACGTTTTAGAAATTTCAAGAAATTTTGTAATACAAAATTTCAAATGCGTTGAAGAGACAGACGATCAACCTAAGTTGATCGAACTTGGCCACATGTGCCCTCTGGAACTCCTGGCCAACCAACAGTGACACTCACCAAGTAGTTCAAATGTTTAACGTCTTCAAATTCAATAGCATCATTTAAGGTCAGATAAATTTGCAGCATGGACCAGACATGCACGTTTCGGCTACTTAAACCTCGTCAGTGGTCCCCAGTCTAAACAATGTAATATGGCCAAAAAGTGAGAATTATTATGTCCAAGAACCTATTATTTCTGAAGAGCAAAGCAAGGGATGCCGCTAGGAAGCAGGAGTTGCTTTCACTCTCTAGGCGTTTATACTCATCGACACTGCCTAGTTATGTCATTGGTGACATTCTCAAGGGGATCCTCAACGTAGCTCGGTTGCAGCACCAACAACAAATTTCCAAGAGGGGATCTCCAACAACACATGGCTGCGACACCTACAGCAAACCCCAAACCTCCATTGCAAAATCATGCACAAGAAGAATCGCGAATTCGCGAATGGGACAATGAGCACCAAATTACATAGAACAAAGGAGGGATTCCCTTACATCAATAGGTTGCAGTACCCACAGCAAAACTCCAAAACACCAATGCAAAAACACAAAACAAGCACGCAGAGAAATAGTCGCAAAAGGGACAAGGAACACCATTGCACAACATCGAAACATTAAACACAAAGCACCACACATATAACAACGAGGCCAATGGGCAACCGGTGTCGACTTTGGACGGCCATGTGCCACACAAGTAGCAGACGATGTGGTTACCCACTTTTCCGATTACCCAGAGGTCTTAAAACGCACAATTGTGGTGTAAAATAACCTCCTCACTAGAAGGTGAAGATATCAACAGACACCATGACGCAGGGGGCCCAAGAAATACTCAGATGAATTTGTAAATTGATACTAAAACAGAAGGCATACGAAATACACTCCGTGCAATGCCTGCTGTATATATTATAACCCGTTATCAGGATTACTTGCGCACAACCTAAACACCCAAATTCAAATTCACACATTCGATAGTTTCTGTGTAGCCTTTGTGTTTAGTGCTTTGGTATTTGGTCTGCCATGTCCTTTTGGTGGTTTAAAAGGGGATCTCCAACAAGACCCTGTTACAGCACCAATAGCAAAACACCAAAAACACCCGATGCAAAAACACAAAGAGACATGTAAACATCATACACAAAAGAAGTACACGTACTGTGTTTTTTTGCATTTTTCTTTTCCAGTGAATGTTGCATTCGAGGTTGATTTGATATCTTATTTCTTTTATACAGCAGAGGCTACCAAGTTACCGAAACATGGATAAAATCTATCAGTGGGTTACTTTTATCTAGAATTCACTATCTGCAATCTAATGTGAACACTAGATTCGAGTCTGTCTTTAAAGACCCTGATGTTATCACAGAGCTTACCTACCTCCAAGAACATTATGCCATCACACCAGTAGACAGAGCCATAAATAATTATACAGTCATTTACTTGCAAAAAGTACTATTTCGACAGCGGGTTTAAATTTGACACCTTTTGTATGCCTTCGGTTTCTGAGTTTTTGAATGATCGATTTTGTGCTGTATACAGGGATATAGTCATTATCCATATTTGTCATCTGGAAATCCCGCTTTCACCCAAATAAACATATCTACCTCTGAAAAAATAGATAATCACAAATCAGCTCGGATTTTCTTAGCAGTATCTATCTGTCGGAGCTTGAAGTCAAAGAAACTACAGATACTAATAATTCAGCATCCTATTTGGACAAAATGCTGTCCTATGACACTGATGGTCACATGAACACCTCACTCTATGAAAAACGTGTCGATTTTAGATTTAGTATCACAAACATTTCTTCTCTGAGTAGCAACATCCCTTGATCGCCCACTTATGGCGTGTTCATATCTCAATTGATACACTCTGCCATAGCAAGTAGCAAATATAGATGTTTTGTTCTGAGAGCTAGGCGTTTGTCAGATAAGCTTCTCATCGGGGATAAGTTTGTGATCAAAACAAAGGAGGGGATCTCCAAGAACACCAGGTTGTAGCACCCACAGCAAAACCCCAAAACACCCAATGCAAAAACACAAAGCAGACAAGCACAAAGAGACGCGTAAGGGACAAGGAACGTCAACGCACAACACAGAAACATCAAACACAAAGGACTACACATAAACCAACGAGACCAATGGGCAACCGGTGCCGACTTAGGACGGCCATCTGCCATGGAAATAGCAGAAGGTATGGTTATCCTGGATGAAGTGCGTACAACCCTCCCACTTTTCTGATTACCCATAGGTCTCGAAGAACGTACAATTGTGGTGTAAAACAACCTCCTCACTGTCAGATGACCACACACAAACAAGACCGCAAAACGCATGGGCCCAAGCAACACAGATGAACATGTAAATGGATATAAAAAGAGGGCGTACGTAATACAATCCGTGCTCTGCCGCCGCGAGCTCATGTATGTTATCACACGAGGAGTCCGACTGACATTCAGAGAGGACAGGTGGTCGGGGCCCTGTCTTCCCTAAAGAGAATGTCACTGAAGAAGTTCTACGGTCGATACAGGGAATTCGTCATACACTATGAAGTCCCATTGTCTAGAATGGTGAATAATATTCTGTCATAGACCTTTTGAACCATTCAGCCACAGACTATTCTTTTATCTTCCAGATGGAAGGATATGACAATTCTACCGATTGAAAGCGACGGGTGTTGCATGCAAGTAGGAGATGTTGATTCTTCCTGGGCACCTGGTGTCACTCCTATACATTTTATTGGGATTTCGCTTCTTTTTTATGTTGTGTAGATTTTTGTTTGTTTGCTTTGGTTCCTGTTTTATCCTGATTTGGTATACCTTCGGTTTGTGATTTCCTGAGTTATCGGTTTTGACCTGTGTATTAGGATTTGTTCATTGTCCATATTTGTCACTGCTAGGGGTCCATCGATGCTTACTCCTCCCTAGCACTTTGTCCAACCTTCATCTTGCTTGGAGTCCGTCGATGATCAGTTCGGTGCTCTATTCTGAGTGCTGTCGAGATTGTCGTCAGGATCTCCTTTACACCGTGCAAATTAAACCAGTTTTAATTTATATGTGTCTGTCCAGAAGTAAATTTGGTGCATTTCTATATTATTCATTTCTGATTAAATGCCATCGATCAGATTAACATTTCATTCTTTTGAATAATGGGATCTTGATGTAAAGTTGTACGCTTGTACATACTCGATAAAATATTCACGGTTTTTATGCTTTTTTAAGTTGAACATGGAATTTATCCAATTTTAGTCTGAAACCAAACAGTTAAAACTATATCAGCAAAATATGAGAAGGGTATCCATATCACAGCACAACACTCACGCATGGTGTGATAGAGACTATAGATGACTGTTGGGATTATAGTCAGGATCTTCTTTAACTCATAACGGAAGCGGACAACATGATCCATTGTAATACATAACTGAAACAGATTGCGTTTGTAAGAAAGAAATCCATTGGACATAAAATAAGAAATTAGGGTGCTCCACAAATTTAGATACATAAAGATATTAATAGCTATCCTCTGTAAGCATTTGCACTTTTATGAAGGACGCATGGCACGGCATGTCTCAGATTTTGATAAAATTTGTACATAAGGTTAGTAAAAAATTGGTAAACATTTTCTTAATATCACATCCGGTTGCCATGGAAACGGGCTTTGAATATAGAAAAAATGCAGTTTTGTGTGTTTTTGAAGTCACATACATAATCTATGCAGCATAATCTAAAACAAACACTAATAAATTATCAGTGCCCTATCATTGCTCTTTCAAGTTAAGTAATGATAATGTTGGGTTTATTGTCTTATCTGTATGTTTCCATAGCAATAACACAGGTACCCTATCATAATAGTATTTTTGGCATATTTTTCAAAATTCAACGATAAATTACTAACATTTTTGAGTTTTTTACGGAAATAAAACATGAGCATTTACATTGGGACAAAATTTCTGTTGGTTGCTATGGCAACATGACCTCAAATCGCAAAAAAAAGAAAGCAATTTTGGACAATATTTAGAGTCCTTTTTTTTACTAGATCATTAAATTTTAATTCAAAGTGATGAAAATTGATTTATGTATTCAAGTAGATCTTTCATTACACGAAAGAAATTTTTTTAAAAATATTCAGGAAATAGCCCGTTGCTATGGGCACGATTGTGTAAAATTGCACATAGGCCCACTTTGAGTCCTTGGATACAGGCATCAAAAGTTAAGTAATCTGATTTTTTTAAAATCTAAAATAAAGTTTAGACTTTGTTTTATCGTATATGTAAAAAAGGTTGTGTAAGCCTGTTTCGTTTTTTTAAGGAAAAGGCTTTGAAAAACTACAAAAAATGCTTTTTTTATAATGTATGGCCAAATTACTATAGTAACCATTCATTATGTGAATTTTTTGTATTATATTTCGGTAGAGGCTTACTTGATCTTTATTGTTATAAAATTTGAACTTCCTGGGATTTATAATTACTGTTTTATGAAAATAATAAAAAATGATTGCCATGGTAACATATGTTCCCTATAGCTTTTTCACGGTTTTTGAAAGAGCTCTTTGTGTTGGATATTTCCCAACAATTTTTATCTGTTCATCATGATGCAAATTTTTTTTAAATGACTCTGAAGTTGCAAAATAAGTAATATCAAAGACCATAGTTACCGTTGCCAAGGTAACTTATGTACATAGCAACAAGTGGGTTTATCTTGAATTTGCTCATTTTATAAAATAAATCCTATCTCCTTATTATATACCAATCAAGAGAGAAGAAAAATTGAAAAATACAAACAGCATTTTGAAATCAATATATCAAAATTAGCTAATTATGTTGTCATGGTAACCAGCCTTTTTTACAATATCAGACACTTCTAGTGAGCTTATTTAAAATTCTATGTCCTAATCTTTAGGAAGTACAAAAAATCTTCCATTGACGTCACATATAGACCAAATAATAAAGCTTCAAAATAGCTCAATTTTGCCAATTTTTCAACTTTGAAGGCCGTTGCCATGGTAACCAGATGACCTAGAATTAAATATTTTGTCAAATTTTCCTTTTTTCATTGGTCCCTGTGAAATTTCATGAAAATCGGAGACCATGCGTGCCGAAATTGTTTAAATGGTTACAGAGAATTGCTATTAATCACTTACAGTCCAACCTCCGTCATGTATGGTCATATCACAGTATGCATATCTGTAAATATTTGTCTGTAGTGTTATTGTGTAGAATCCATCCACCATAGCTCCCTGCTGCTTCAGCTCAGCACAGTCAATAAATTGTTCTGAAGTACAAAAGACAGCATGGACCAGTCATGCACGTTTCGGGTACTTAATCCTAGTCAGTAAACCTCAATCTAAACAATCTGGCCAAAGAGTGTGAAAATTATTATGTCCAAAAATGTACCGAAAACGTAGCAGGATGGGTGGGATATGATGCTAAAGGACCCACGTTTTAGAAATTTCATTTTTTGATAACAGAAATTTTCATATAAAACTGCTTTACACAATCGTTTTCAGATACTGTACATGATCATAAACTACTTCAAGCTTTTCATCTAGATGAAGTAAATTAAATATAGTGCTGCACGTATTTAAAATAGTTCAAATGAAGACAAATAAACAAACAGATGTCGTCTGAATATGGCAGTAGAATTTTATAATCAAATTGATAATGTTTCAAAACAATAGTTTTTTGCACAATACCAGATTGAGTAATAAGATGACAGCTTTTTTTGGAACTTCCGTAAATTCTCGGTCACGATATTTGATGAAAATTTAAGAGGGGATATCTCCCCGATGGAATAGCTCTGTCCGTACATGTAGCAGGTAATTTCACAGGCATTTAAGGTCAAGTTTCGAGTTTTGCTCTTCATTATTTCACAGTTTTTTTTAATTACCTCCTTTTCGGCACGAAACATCACTTCTGAGTCAGAACTTGTTGAAATTAGCATATGCTTCACTTCATTTTATGATAGAACATATTTTTTCAATATTAATTGACAACGGTTATTTTTACCTTTTAAGCAGACTGTACCTCTATTAATGGTATCTGTACATACTCCATCCTGTCCACACATGGTCGTGGAACAATTGTGATTTATCTGAAGATTACAAGTAGTATTAATCATTAATAATTATAAAATTAATAATGTTGTAATGAAATAAAGTACATTTTTTTCATCTGAAAATTAATCAATTGAAAAAAGTCTTTTTACAATGTTCTGTCCTTTTTGCTTTCCGCTTTTGAAAGGATGTCCCCTTTACAGTGATGAACTAAATGAGCAGATAATTTTAGCGGTCCACAACGTCATCAAAATGAGTAAACGATTTGACTAAACTATAACCATAACATAACACAACTAACACAAAATTTAAACAACATTTTGGGTAACATCAATACTAAACATGACTCTATATTCATATACATCTTCATCTTTATATACCTCATTTTCTTATATATATATATATATATAATAAATAACAATGAACACTCTCTATCCACAAATTTTCGGCCACTCGGCCTTTATCAAGTGGAAAAAGATTTTACGCTGGGCTTTACGCTGGGCTTTGTTTACCAGCAGATATGGATATTACGTAGAATTCTTTTGTATTCGTGCTTTTCCACTTGATAAAGGCCGAGTGGCCGAAAATTTGTGGATAGAGAGTGTTCATTGTTATTTATTATATTAAACTTCCCTACGGAGGACACTATTTCATTCTATATATATATTTTTTTTTTTCTCTCTTCTCTTTCTACATCAACTCTTCCTTATCTTTTCATCCTCTTCTATCTCTAGCTACAGTTATTTATCAGGTTTATATAGTATTGAAAAATGTCCACTTCATAAATGTTTTCTATTCTTGTAATTTATTGAACTGAAGGAGAGAGTTGTATTCATAAGGTATCTCCTTGTTACTCAATCCTCAAATTCTATCTTCATTGTAATAATTATTTTAAGTAAATTGAATAAATACTGTTTAAACCAATGTTCTGTCCATTGTAAACAAATCTTTTTACAATGTTCTGTCTCACTCCCATATCTGGAGTTCGCTTCTTTTCGTGTGGTGGAGGTTTTTGTTTGTTTGCATTGGCTCCTGTTTTATCCTGATTTGTATGCCTTCGGTTTCTGATTTTCTGAATCATCGATTTTGTGCTGTATACAGGGATTTGGTCATTATTCATATTTGTCACTTTAATCAAAATCACACAAGACTGAAACACATGTACAATTTTGAGACAATTATAGATATTACAATTATCTAATTTCACGGAAAGCATCTTTATCATATTATATCTTAGAGATATCCTCCCTTCTTTCTTAGAGATACTATTTGCGGCTTAATTCTGATCCTTTTTTCTATCGAACCTTATTTGCAATATAAAAGGAGGGAGGATATCTCCAACAAGACCCCGTTGCAGCATCAACAGCAAAACACCAAAACACCCGATGCAAAAACACAAAAGACGAGTACAGCACGAGACGGAAAAGCTTCCTTAGCTTTCTAAGGTACTTCTTCAATGCTTATTATTCATAAATATCTTGTGGCGCATTCATATTCGAGCGGTCATCTATGTTGCCCTTATGCTTTGTCCGGCTATGCCTGTAGTGACATATATGTAATCAAATTGCAGACTGTAGAAAAAGATGCAATGTCCGAAATTGCTGTTAAGATCCTTAACTTACTTCTATGAGCAGGTTTTAAAACCAGGTTGGGGGATAGCATCAAAAGTTTTATACTGCAGTTTTGATACATATGTATGTCATAATTGAGCCGTCCAATAGGAAAACCAACAACGTGGCAATAATTACGTCACAGTGAAATCGCTGCACAAACGACGTCATAGATTACCCGCATTTTACGTCGCTTTATTTCATCTTTTACAAAAGTTTATCATGCGTTCACGACATCAAAACTTCATAAAAAGGACAGCATAAGCGTATCCTGCAGACATTATTTACCTTATTTAATGATACGATAATAATGAGATCACGATTAAACTGGCTATGTTTCCTATAAAATGACAATGTCCATAGTATTTATTACTAACTTTCTTCACTATAAGTACCGTAACAATACGAGAAAAAGGGATGTGTAGCACGTTTTCTTGCTTTCTTCATTCGATTTCTTTTCTTTTCTTTTTGCGCGCCCGCGCGCGATCTCAAAGATTATTGTTAATTTTCTTGAAACAAACAAATATAACAATACAAAGACTTGTCAGCTGTTTAAGTGTTGAGGAATCTAGAAAAACAAAATAAAAAAGAAAAGAAAAGCAAAAGAATCGCGGAAGTGACATGCGTACAGCATGAATGGGATCTCGCAGCTTATAAATAGCGCTTTTGTTTTAGCGGCAAAACTTGGTCATGATATAATTTTCAAGAAACGCTCGAAAAATATACGGCGAGATTCAACACTGGTTTTTTTCCGAAATCTGAATGAATTGGTGACAATATGGAGTAATATTCAAATGTATTCTGTCCAGTAATGTTTCCATTAAAGGTATACACGAATAATTGAAAAGGCATTGGTCTTTGGCAGTATAATCTATCATGTCCTAAATCTAAGGGTTTTTTAAATTTAGTTTTTCGTTTGTTTGGATTTTTTTATACGTACTATGTAAACGTCTTCAAATTGAATATTATATCTCAAGAGATTGAATATTGAATTGTATGATTCAATATTCAATCTCAAGAGATTGAATATTGAATTACATAAAGACTATGTAAACGTCTTCAAATTGAATATTATATCTCAAGAGATGCCAATTTTCACGCAGCAACATTTATGGTTCGGATTTTATTGATTTGATGGAAACGTTTAAATTGTCCTTGTTTTCACTTTATTTACTATGAATGCTGAAGATCATTATGGGAAAAAAGTAAAGAAACAGTGCCGTATATATAACATGTCTATTATTGAAATTCAAACATAACGCAAATTAAATAAAACTACAACATTTTTTGTCTGAAGGTAAGGGGGTCTGATCTCATCAAGCACTCATTCTTATAAAGGGGAACGTATAAATTAAAACAAATTTTTTTTTATAAATTTAGGAATTTCACAACCTGCATTTTATGGTGACATAATTAACATAATAAGAAGGATCAAAGGTAGACAGCATATGTATCGAAAATGCGTCAGAGTCATCAAACGCCTTTTATACCGTGGATATGATCCAAATGTCACCAGACGGACACTAAGCTTAGTACTTGACCAATATACAGTCTTGTACGAGCGCATTCTTAAGACTTGCACTCTGACTGACTGTGACGACGGGACTCCATGACGGGATCTGTCCAAACCTCCTTAGAGAAGACAGGGCCCCGACCACCTGTCCTCTCTGAATGTCAGTCGGACTCCTCGGGTGATAACATATATGAGCTCGCTACAGCCGGCAGAGCACGGACTGTATTACGCACGTCCTCTTTTTATATCCATTTACATATTCATCTGTGTTGCTTGGACCCCTGTGTTTTACGGTCTTGTTTGTGTGATGTCATCTTACAGTGAGGAGGTTGTTTTACACCACAATTGTGCGTTCTTCGAGACCTCTGGGAAATCAGAATAGTGGGAGGGTTGTGCGCACGTAATCCAGGATAACCACACCGTCTGCTATTTACGTGGCAGATGGCCGTCCTAAGTCGGCACCGGTTGCCTATTGGTCTCGTTGGTTTATGTGTAGTCTTTTATGTTTCATGTTTCTATGTTGTGAGTTGGTGTTCCTTGTCCCTTTTGCGTCTCTTTCTGTGGGTATCTGTTCTGCGTTTTTTGCATGGGTGTTTTGGGATTTTGCTGTGGGTGCTGCAACCTAGTGTTGTTGGAGATCCCCTCCTTTCTTGTATAATGCATAGAACTTGACCACAACCATCCCCGTAATAATCATCTAAATATGGTTTTTGAGTTTTAGTCAAATGATGTATTTTCATAATTTACATTGTAGATTGCAGTATTCTATTAGACAAATATTCTTTAGATAACCATAACCCTTTCGATATCGATATCGATATCGATATCGGGAATTCCATGACTCGAGAGTAAAGCCTAGGCGTTCAAAATGTGGGGGAGGGGGTGTTCCGAGGGAAAACGGTTTTGAAACGTAGAAAGTTGAAACCCGTGAAATATCTATACTTTTAATAAGTGCTATTATTATTTTCGTTCCGACATAATTGCATTATGAGAGCAGTTCAACTAAGTTATCCAAAATGCCTGTATATTTCAAACTCTCTCCACGCTTCCAACACAGGATCCTCCCATGTACATGTATCATCTTATAGAATTTGAGGTACGAGTCATTAAAACAAGAGCCCCAGGGGGCACAACGCTCACCTGATACCCATGCACGCTCTAATTGACATACTGACATTGAATACTGATAGTGCCAGTACCAGGATTTTAGCCCACAACCTTTCTAAAAAGATTTTTGCCGGATGCAGAGAAGTGTTTTTTTCAGACAACCTTTAAAAGTACAAAAAAGAAAAAAAATAGTCACATTTCAAAACAATACATTTTTTACTGATTTGAAAAAAACGGATAAAGTGGTCCAACGTCATATGCCCAGCTAGTATAGTTCAATTATGCATCATCAAAAATAAAATCATATTGTAAAATTTCACATTAATGTGCAGCAGAAAAAGAATAAAACAATGAAATGATTTCACAAATTAAGTTTATTTAAAATTGAACACAAAACCTCTCATTATTGATAGCTAGCATGCCAGAAATTATAAAGCCTGTGTTTGTGAAACGAGAATGCCCCCGGCGGCATCTTTGTTAGTACACATGCCATTTTCTGTTAAGTATGTGAGAGGTCAGGGTCAGCGTAATATTGGTATCAATGGAAAGATCTTGTCACAAGGAATACACATGTACAATATGAAAGCCCTATCACTATAACCATTCAAAAGTTATGCCCAATGTTAAAGTTTTTGAGAAGTACGTGAAAGGTCAAGGTTATGGTCATGAGGTCAAAAATTTTGGTAAATACACATGTGAAATATGAAGCCTCTATCACCAGCTTCCATTCAAAAGTTATGCCCAATGTTAAAGTTTTTCGGAACACAGACAGACAAACAGACAGACGGACAGGCCAAAAACTTTATGCTCCCGAATCTTTTATTCCAGGGGCATAAAAAACAAAGATTTTTCGGTTTTGCCTTTATTCACTGAAATCTATGAATTATGCTTTTGAATAGTATTGATTTCATCTCAAATACATGAAACGTACAGTTAAAATTGTTTTGATCCAATATTCATCAATTCAAGTGAGTTGTGCAGAAATTGTGCCAGTTTGTTTTCCAAAAAAGCAGTGTATGTTGTATCAAACCTCATGACCCAGTGAAGCCACTTGAACAAATAATTTTCAGTAAATATGCTGAAATGCGACGCTTCTTGCCTATGCATATTTCAACAGGCGAGAAGGAGCGTCGCATTTCAGCATACGCTGTTCAACAACTCAAGTGGTTTCTCTAAGGTTTCGCAGTTTGAAACAAATTAAAAGGCCCATGAAATTGTTAAGCTTGTCCAACTAGCAGACCTACGACATCGTTATTTACTGTTAACTAATTGTTTTACCTCATCATAGGTCTGTTACACGGACAAGTTGTTAGCGGAGAGAGTTCATGAAATGTATCGGTTACATTGGATTTGCCGACAAGAAGTTACTTGGTCAGATAAAAACTCATCATGTATCTATTATTTGAACAGATAAAAATTCCCAAATGTCTTAACACAGGATCCTGTCGTTTTATGAGAGAAAATGTTTTATTATTCACAACCTCAGGCCTCTGTGTTCCTCTTAGAAATATTATACATACAAGATGACGAACACAGTGGCTTAAGGTTGTGAATAATAATTTATTTTCTCTATTAAAACAACAGCTTCTGTGGTCCAACATTTCATTGGAAGATTTCAGAAACTCTGAACGGAATTATTTATTTTCAAGAATTTCAGATATTAAATGTCCTATGCATTCTCAAAATCCAGAGGAAGAGATTACTCATTAGACGTTTCTTCAAGAAATCAGTCCGTAAATTACTTCATCTAAGAGAGTCTAAGACAGAGGAAATTCGAGCAAACTTTATACATGATAACAAGTATATGCAAGTGTTCCAAGTACATGAATGATAACCATTATGAAAGTGTTCCAAGTATAAAAATCTATTCCGTTTGCACTGTATCTCCTGAAATATATCGCAGTACTACTTTGCGGTTTGTATAGCAATGAAGCGCCTAGCGGAATACGATGCGCCTTGGGGACGAAGATGAATTAATGCATATCTAGGTCATTGTCCTGTCAAATAGTTCCGATTATTTTCTTATTATTTTCAACAATTGGTGGAAAATACACACAATGTTTATCTTGAATTGTCTTCCCGTGATTATTTACTAGATAGATGAAATAAAATTTTGAATATAGTTTTAAAGTGTGTGAGACATCTACATGTGTGGAAGAATACGTGTGAAAATGGGTCCTCAGATCATATAATTCGAATAATTCCGGTCCAGAACCAGGTGCATGGCTTTGAAAAAAATATAAAAAAAAGTTGTGTACTTTTAATCTTTAAGGCATTTTTTTTTGTGTGATTCAAATAAAATTTCTTCATTCAAAAGTAGTATCAATGTGTATAACCCGGTGCGATTTGAGAATTTTTCTCCTATTTTTGGTAAGAAAACATACATTATACCTATGTACAATCTTAAAAAATATTCCTTAAAAATCCAAAAGTGGATATCTTGACAAAATTCTTTCACTTGTAGGGTACCATGCATGAGTACCTCATACCTACAAATTGTCATGACAATCTGAAGAGTGGTTATAGAAAATAGGCAGAAAATGTATGAAAATCACCCCCCCCTTCCTTTTTACATAAGAAAACAATTCATAAAAAATCAAAAAAATAAAATTTAAGCATAAAATACATATCAAAGCATTAAGTAAGTTAAATATGATAAATATGTAGTAAATGAGTGTGTAAAATCATACACTTATTGAGTTATTTAAAGAAAAAGTGCAAAAATGTGCATTTCTGACTAAGTCCGAAAAGACGTCAAAAACGCGTCAAAAATTTGACTTCGAAGTGGAACCAAAAATAACAACACTTCTTAAGATATCTCTCTAGATCATCCTGATGCTTTCGGTTTTTCGATACATGCTTCGGTTCTGAAGAAGAAGTTTGTCAAAGGAGGGTACCCCCGTGACCTACTTTTGGCTGTGGTGGCGTCACCTGTTGACAGATCCGGACGAAAAACAACAACACTTGTAGGGGACCATGAGTACTTCATACCTACCAAGTTTCATCAAAATCCCTTCAGCCGTTCTGGAGAAGAAGTTGAAAATGTGAAAAGTTGACGGCGACGACGAACGACGACGACGACGACGACGGACGACGGACGACAGACGCAACACTATGACAATAGCTCACTTGAGCCTATGGCTCAGGTGAGCTAAAAAAATAGATAATCGGTACGGTAAGTTACTACTAGTATACTTCTGTAAAACTATTAATCTAATGCCCATCAAAAATTAAATGGGGGAAAACCCTGGAGGGAATGAAAGATCTTTGTCTCTTTTTGAACTTTGTTTTAATACAATTATGATGCAAGAGATTTGTCCGGGATATTTCGCGTAGATTGACTACGTCAACTTAAATATGGTCAGTAAATAGAGGGCGCTACGCAACTCTAAGAGGAAGGTAGTAACGGGCAATCCGAAGTATTCTTTGCTATCCATGATCGGAAACCATCGTATGGTAATCGATCAAATGTTTGGATTTGACACGAAAATTTGACACGAGAAAAGATCGAACAGTCTTGATCATGCTTATATGTTGTTTTTGTCGTTCAAAATAATTGTATTTACTATAAAGGAGATGCATCTTGATTGAGAATATTTATAAAATTTAATGTAACGTGGAAATCGTTGAAAATACTAGACAATATATTTTTTCATTTCGAATCCGGTTTTCAAGTTCATAATTTAATTCTGAAATACATAAATATCGGCCTACATGTAAATTTAGTAAAATTGTAAGTTTCCGCATCGTCTCTCAATGTACAGGTATCATGCTATTTCCCGAATTGCTTCAATTCGGTAATGACTTTCGTAGAAAAAAAATTACAAACGGGTTCGAACAATTCTGCATTATTTTCGAAAAGTAATACTAAAAAGCAGATGTCAATTGCAATTATTAAGAAACTATCTTTCAAGGTTTTCAGCATGTAAAATTTTGATGAAATCTTAGTCGGATATTCATCGATCAACATTTTGACGTCGCGAGGTTAATAATTTGACATCGAAGACTTTAACACATTTTCACGTAAGCGTGTCATTTTTAAATCGCCATAACTTGAGATAGAAGTATCATAAAACGATGAACTAAACATCACTGTCATCGCAAGGTCTGTCGATTCAGAATTTCCTATTTGAGTATTTGACGTCGTCTGTTTTTTAAAATTAAGTGTATGTTTATCTTTTGTTGAATTAAATACATTTGAAAATATTAAAACCACTGTAATTAATAGGAATAATAATCTGTTTTATTAAAAGAATATTCACTAAAAAGCTGTTTTTTACAGCTATATGCACTGCTTTTTCTGTAAATATGCCTTACATTGTTACAAACGCCGCCGCATTGAAACGCCGCTAATTTATAATCGAGATTTGCCGTTTTCTCTTTTCTCTATTAGATCCACTCTTTGGTTTATCTAGCTTTAAAAGTTTATGTTCAGGAGAAATTTATATTACGTGTAATTTGACATGAAAAAGCTCAAATCTTCCCGAATATAATGATACCCCGCATAGATAAATCATTTAATTTCCATTGTTACTATTTAGAAACGACGATTCTGATTGGCCGAGAAATTTTGTTGATACTTGTATCAACACAAAACGGAAGTACACGCTTAGCAACGTCATAAGCAACGTCGTTAGCAACCCGATTTCAAAGCTGCAAATAAACGGTAAAAAGCGACGTAATGAAATGATAAGTGATCACTGTAATATTTTTTTGGTTGATCGAGGTATCAACACCAAAAATTGAGGGAAAACTTTTGCATCTTGCGCTACGCGCACGATGCAGTTTTCCCTCAATTTTTGGTGTTGATACCTCGATCAACCAAAAAAATATTACAGTGATTCCTTAAATCCTTTGACGTATCGCATAACAGCACCAATTTGCATCGTAAAAAGTCAAATAAATGACGCCGCCGGTCAATTGAATTTGACCGGTGCGGTAGAGAAAGGGTTAATGAATTTGTTAAACACATTTTATTTCCGAATATTCAATCAAATATCATTGAAAAAAAATAATTTCCTGAATTAAGATGCTGGTCTTATAATTCAATTTGTACAATTTCTTTCGTCGACCTATATATAAAGCTAGTAAAAATGGAGGGGATCTCAAATACGACTCGGTTGCAGCATCCACAGCAAAACACCGACAACCCCATGTAAGTGTAAGCTTATTATGAGTACCAATTGTACATTATCCCAGTTATTATCCCCGGGTCTTTTGTCTATCCAATTTGATTGATAAGCTTTTAATAGTATTTATTGCAGAAATAAGTGCATCACCGCTTGAAAACGAACAAATCTTTAAATATCGATTAGCGTCACGTATAGTTTCAAATGCCCACACGTACAATAAATACGTCAGGACGTCAAAGTGACTTTGCTTTGTAGCTACTTTCCTAATTTTAAAATCTGTTTTGATAGATTATTTCTTTCAATATAGTTGTATGTTTGGTATCAAAATGATCGGAAAAGCACATATGTTTTGAAACTGTGAAAAAACAAAATTATCAAAATTTCGCCATATTGTTGGTTTTCCTATGGGACGGCTCCTTATGGGACGGGAATATTATGGGACGGAATATTATAATTTTATGGGACGGGAATATTATAATTTTATGGGACGGGAATATTATGTATTCTGACATTGTCGCCATAGCACTTTCTATATGGACAACGTCAGACAGTGCATGAGTTTCATATATTGTTTTTATTTTCGTGCTTAAACGTCGACGGCGGGTGCGGCTAGCCAACAGGGGATGCTTACTTCTCCCGGACACCTCGTATCACCTCTGGCTTGCTTGGGGTCCGTCGATGCTCAATTTGGTGCTCTGATATGAGTGCTGTTGAGATTATCGTCAGGATCTTCTTTAACTCATATTAAGAGGGGGGTTAGCCCATTTTCATTATTTTTTCTATCACAAGAACAATACCTTTCCTTTTGTTATGATAATATATCTGTCATCTGGTGTAGACTTTGCTTTTTTTTTGCTTTACCTCTGGAGTCTCTTGAAGGATTTAGTATACATTTGGAAGACATTTGGTATACATGATTAATGATTTACAAAAGTTATCCCACAGCAACAGATCCCTTAAGAAGCGAATTCAAAACAAGACCAAAAGTGTCCGAAATAGGATGATAATTCAAATGTCTTCTCACTGACCACCGTCCTACGGTGTTTACATATATCAACACATTCGATAAGCTGCTTCTATTTATTTATGTTTCTGAATTTCACAGTAGAAATTTGATTCCTTACCTGATGTGATTGCCCATCTTCCGTAACATTGATGAAGAAGGACCTATTGTCATCAACCATAGTGATACCTCCATTTAATTCACTCGCAAAATTCAGTTCACACGATAGTTTTTCTTTCATGTAATTTACAGATTTACATTCACTTCGTCTTCTAAGACATTCTTTCACGCACATTCCTGGTCCCACGAAGCCCACTGTGTGAAAAGTTGCAGATACCAGCCTTTTCCCATAAATCCTATTTTCTGTTGCAGAAAATAAGGTGGCCGTTGACAAAGATGTTAACAATACGCAGAGGAAACATTTAGTTTTCATGATGAAATGTCAATTCGAACAAAAGCTGCCTCATTTAATTGACAAAATATACCGAGCTCACTGGGTATTAATATATTAAACGTTGCACGCTAATATATAAATGAGATATGCATCCTGACCGTGTTTTTATTGTTTTAACGCCAAAAATTATCAATATTCCTCCATCGTCCAAAATAATCCTTGCGATTGTTCAAAGAAAAAAGTTTCATTTTGAGAATCAGCAAGCCCAAGTACACCTAAATCATGCAGTTATAAAATATTCAGCCAGTCTAATCATGGAATGCGTCCACTCTGGATACACTGTAATAACAAGTTTATCACAGTTGGACACTTCGTTATTCTTTGTACATTAAAAATCAAAAGAAAAAATGAACTGATCCATGTTGTTAAACAATCTTAAGTCATAAATAATCCCAAATTTGTGTGATCAATGTTTTGGTTTTGACAAACTAGAGAAGTATTAACTTGATACATGTGTCAATGTATGAAGCAAATTATAGACAGGAGGGGAACTCCAACAACACATAGTTGCAACACCAACAGCAACCTCCCAAAACACCCACTGTAAAACACAAAGAAGACACGCACAGAAAAAGACGCAGAGGTACAAGGAACGTCAAATCACAGAGAGACATAAAACACAAATGACTACACATAAACCGACGAGACCAATGGGCAAACGGTGCCGACTTAGGACGGCCATCTTCCACGTCAGTAGCAGACGGTGTGGTTATCCTGGATTACGTGCGCACAACTCTCCCATTTTTCCGATTACGCAGAGGTCTCGAAGAACGCACAAATGTAGTCCTCACCGTCGGATGATCACACACAAACAAGACCGCAAAACACAGGGTCCCAAGCAACACAGATGAATATGTAAATGGATATAAAAAGAGGGCATGCAGTTTAAAATTTATTAAAGATAGGAGGGGAACTCAACAACACTTGTATTTCGCAGGTATGTAAATCGGTCATATAATGATTCGCCAGCTCACCGTTGTTTACAGACGCCATCTCTTAATAAAAAGGAGGGGTTCTTCAACAACACTCGATTGCAGAACCCACAACAAAACCCCAAAACACCCACTGCAAAAACAGAGTTACATCCACAGAACGCTAGACGTAAAAGGGGCAAGAAACACCAACTTACACCATAGAAACATAAAACACAAAATACTGCAAATAACCCAACGAGATAATCGGTTCCGATTTGAGACGGCCTTCTCCCACGTACGTAGGAAATGGTGTATTTATCGAAATTACTTGCTCTACACAGTCAGACTTATTAAGCTACCTAGCAGTCTTAAAGGCCGACATTGACAACCACCGGGTCATTAATATGTATGCCTGAGTGACCTAGGCTTGCTAGGCGTGGTTTACCGTATTTTAAGATAACGCATCAAAGACATACCGACAGTTATTATTCTTTATTATGCTAAAGAGATACCCGAGTCTCATCTGTTTCAAGCTGTCAATCAAACATCTATAGGGGTTAATTGAGTAAAAGGAACAAATAAGATACCAATTAGAGATATTAACCCTATAGCTGTCAGTGAGGAAATGACAGAAAGTTTACATGTCTCCTTATATAGTCCCCCGTCGACCTTTAAAGACATGTACTAGCGAACTGAATGCGTTAACATATGAAATTACTGTGCATGTATGACGATAATCTAGAAACATCGTCAAGCCCGAGACAATTCAATATGTTGATTCCAAACTCATCTCTTTTGTAAAACACCGATATATATTTCTGCGTTTCAAATTTCACTTTGAGGACGAAACATTGCGGGTTTTTTTTTCTTTGTAGTTGTTACATTTACTTTTGTTTCATTTCTTGCTGTCAGTGAGAAATTCATACTTAGATTTGTCAAAGCAAGGTTGTCATTGGTCAGGTTATTATTCCGATTCCTAGACTTACTATTTAACAACTCTAACCTGCAATTTTCCAACATTTCAATTTTTCAATTGTACTTCGAGGTACCTGGGTGATCTCCTGATTATTGACAACCCTATTTTTAAAAGATAAGAATGAAATTTACCCGTTTGAATAGACATTAACAAACGTACGACAAGCGTAACGAACAAAGTAATACCTTTTTTAGATCTTAATGTCACTATTGTTGACGAAAAGACACATGAGAGTGTTCAGGAAAAAAAAGAGATGATTTTTTTACCTGGCACATCGAGATAATCACCGAATTTGACAAGTTTTCACGGACCTGTTGCGACGGATGTTGCATGCAATTAGGAGACATGGACACTCCCCGGGCTCCTGATCTCACTTCGGAATGTTATTCATTCCGAGGTTTGCAGTTGTTCCAATAGAAATTCTTATGATTTTACCTTATCTTCTCGACTTTGAGACTGAATAACTCATAGGTACTTCTTTGAAGTTTTTTCAACACAGTAAATCATCCCTTGCTTTACGTAGATGTTCCGCGGATGCGGTATTTTTATATCTCAATAATCCTAGAGCATGTTCTAATTTTCTGGATGTTCACAGTATGTATTTGCACATTATCAAAGGTACAAAAGAAAGAGGTGCAAAAGGGACAAAGAACGTCAACACACAACACAAAAACATCAAATACAAAGGACAACACATAAACCAACACATAGACCAATGGGCAACCGGTGCCGACTTTGAACGACCATCTGCCATGCAAGAAGCAGACTGTGTGGTTATCGGGATTACGTGCACCGACCCTCTCACTTTTCTGATTACCCAGAGGTCTCGATGAACGCACAATTGTGGTGTAAAATAACCTGTAAGATGAACATACGAACAGACAGGATGACACAGGGTCCCGAGAAACACACGGATGAATTCGTAAATGAATATGAAAAACAGAAGGCATAAGAAATACATTCCGTGCTCTGCTGGCTGTAGCAAGCCATAGAAAACGTTTAGGTAAAAAATCCGTTCTCATAAACTAGTTAAAACTTATTGGATCTTTCCTTAAACTGCTCAGAATTTCCATTTCCATGCGTCATAATCATCAAGCACCATGTGTAACGTGTCTATGATCCTACTGTCAACAAACGGACACTCGGCATGCTACCTGACTAATTTACACCCTTGTACTAGCAGAAAAAAATACACTCTGACTGATTGTGACGACGAGTCTCCATGACCCGCCCTAAAATCGACAGGTATTGACCAACTGTTCTCTTTCAATGTCACTCGGACTCATCGGGTGATAAGATGAATGAGCTTGCTCCAGCTAGCAGATTACAGACTGCTTTTCGTAAGTCCTTTGTTTTCATATCCATTTACACTTTCATTTGTACGTTGCTTGTCCCCTGTGTTTTGATGTTTTGTTTATGTGACCCTCTTATCGTAATGAGCTTATTCTGCATAACAATTGTGCGTTTTTCGAAGAGGATAGTGCTTATGTAATCTATATATGCACAACATTTGATACTACCATGGCAGATGGTCTCCATAAGTCGATACGATTGTTCTTTTGGTTTATTTGTAGTCTTATGTGTTTGGTGTTTTGATGTCGTGTTTTGGTGTTTTCCCTTTAGCATATCTTGCTGTGTATGGCTTCTCTGTGTTTCCACTTTGAGTGTTTTGATGTTTTTTTTTGTCAGTGGGTGCTACAACTGAGTCTTGTTGTGGAGCTTCTGTATATAGATGTTGTTGCTTTTGAATATTTTGAATTAATTTCATTCCATAATAGTATAAAGAATATTCTACAAGATAAGGGGCACACTTAGTAAGCATAGGGTTCCCCTTCATTCAGCCCTCACAGATTTTCACCAAGTCTAACATAAAGTATGCCAAAAAGGCAAGACAATTCATTGCACTGGTCACTCCATGAGTTAAAGAAGATCCTGAGGATAATCTCAACAGCACTCACAATAGAGCACATAACTGAGCATCGACGGACCCCTAGCAAGCTAGAGGTGGAACCAGGTGCCCGGGAGAAGTAAGCATCTGCTGTTTGGCTAGACCCACCCGGCTTTGATGTTTTCGCACGAAAATGAAAACAATATCCAAAATAATACACTGTCTGAGGTTATGTCTATATAGAAAGTTCTAAGGCGATCATGCCAGGGAAAAATATTCAAAACACTTACTGTCAAACCTCTCCAAAATGAACAAAACCTGAGTGTTATTTACAGCCCTCTTGACCATCCAATTTATTCATCGGGATTATGCATGAAATGTTTGATGCCCACGTGGATCCACCACACAGTATCATCATAATCGTTCACGCGGTCTCAGAAAAAAACCGTCGAAAATGTAAAATGAAAAGCGGATGGATGGACATGATGGATGTCGAACGATATTGTAAGAAAAGGATCATTTACCTTTATGCCTTAGGTGAGCAAAACATTACAATAAAATAAGTGAAAAAGTAATGCTTATGATAGATTTGATAATATCCATTCAACTCGTATCCGTTGAATGAAAGCCAATCACTAAACCCGAAATCAGATCCAAAATCAAAATCAAACGGATCCTAAATTCTTCAAAATATCAAAAGAAAACGTTCTCAAGAGAAAAGAAAAATCGGGTGAACAGACGAAGACAACGCTCCACAGAAACACGAATGGCAACTTTATCTCATGAACAATGTGAAAGAGTCCATTGAAAATACTTGATTGCAGCCATTCTCCGAACAGAATTATAGCTCCTTCTTGTAGTGACCTTTGTATTGCCTTGTCCTTCATCTTGGACAACATTTATGTAAGATTTGATAAGAAACTCTATAAACAGGTTGTAGAAATCATTATGGGCACTTATTGTTGCAGATGTATTTATATACACGCATGAAAAACAATTTATTCAAAATCTTCAAAAGCAAAGAAAACATGATGTTATGAAATGTTTTTTGGTACTTCTTGGTACCTGGATGATATTCTTGCTAGCGACAATATCCTGTTTTTGTATAAAAATCTTATTTATCCACATGAATTGATTCTAAACAATGCAAACGTTACATTCAAAGAAACACTGTTTCTTGCCTAAATATCAAACTTATCTATGGAGAGATTAATACAAGTAAGTGTGACAAACGAGATGATTTTGGTTTCAACATAGTAAATATTCCCGCGCTTGACGGTGATTTTCCGAGATTACAGTCATGAGGCATCTACATTTCACAGCTCATCCGGTATGCTAGAGGATTACTGATATTTGGATTTTCATAGTAGAAATTTCCAAATTACAAAGAAACTTATAGGACAAGGTTTTCGCTATTACAAACTAGTAAAAACCTTCTGGAATCTTTACCAAAATTATGGTCAACTTCTTTTGAAATTCGGACTCACATCGGGGGTTCGGACTCTCACTCCCATATCGGGGGTTCGCTTCTTTTCATGTGGTGGAGGTTTTTGTTTGTTTGCTTTGGTTCCTGTTTTATCCTGATTTTGTATGCCTTCGGTTTCTGATTTTCTGAATAATCTTTTTTGTGCTGTATACAGGGATATGGGCATTATCCATATTTGCCATACAAGCAACAGGGTATATTACATTTGGTATTTGACAACCTGAATTTTATGGTGACATAATTAACACAATAAGAAGGATCAACGGTAGACAGAATTACCGTCGAAATTGTAAGAGATTCACCAAACGCCTTTTATATTGCGGATACGAACATTATGTCACCAGACGAACACTTGGCTTGGTACTGGACCAATCTACAGTCTTATAAAAATCATTCTTAAAAATTACACTCTGACTGACTGTGACGATAGGACTCCATGACGGGCCCTGTTCAAATATCTTTCGAGAAGACAGAGGCCCGACCACCTGCCCTCTCTGAATGTCAGTCGGACTCCTCGGGTGATATCATGCTTGAGCTTGCTACAGCCGACAGAGCATGGGCTGTATTTCGTATGCCTTCTGTTATTAAATTCATTTGTGTGTTTCTTGGGCACCTGCGTCATGCTGTCTGTTTGTATGCTCATCTTACAGTGAGAAGTTTATTTTACACTACAAGTGTGCGATCTTCAAGACTTCTAGTTAATCGGAATAGTAGGAGGGTTGTGCACACGTAATCCAGGATAACCACACCCACCGTCTGCTAATTACGTGGCAGATGACCGCCCTAAGTCGGCACCAGTTAGCCATTGGTCTCGTTGGTTTATGTGTGGTCTTTTATGTTAAATGTTTCTATGGTGTGAGTCGGAGTTCCTTGTCCCTTTTGCGTCTCTCTCTGTGGGTGTCTGTTCTGCGTTTTTTGCATTGGGTGTTTTCGGATTTTGCTGTGGGTGCTGCAACGTTTAATTGCACATTGTTTAGATTGAGGATCACTGACGAGGGTTTATTACCAGAAACGTGCATGTCTGGTACATGCTGTAAATTTATCTGCTCTAAAATGATGCTAATGAATTTGAAGACGTTAAACATTAGTACCACTTGGTGAGTGTCACTGCTGGTGGACCAAGAGTCCCCGAGGGCACATGTAGCCAAGTTCGATAAATTTCGGTTGGTCGTTTCTTCAAACGCAATCCAAAATTTATGTTCACAAAATGTTCTCAAATTTCTAAAACCTGGGTCCTGTAGCATCATATTTCAGCCATTCCGCTATGTCTTTCGGTATATTTAGGACATAATTTTTGGTCATATCACATTTTTGTGGTGTTTGGAGGAAAGGTCTTCCAGCAAATTGTCGGAATTCCAATGGGGACCAATTGTGCCCCACTCCTTGCCGACATTTTCCTTTACTCGTACGAAGCTGAATTCATTCAATCTTTGTTCTCTGAAGGGAAAAGATACTTAGCTTCTGACTTCAACTTCACTTACAGATACATAGACGATGTGTTGTCCATCAATAATCCAAAATTCGCGGATTACCTGAGCAGTATCTATCCTTCGGAGCTTGAAGTCAAAGAAACTACAGAGACAGATAATTCAGCATCTTATTTGGACATAATGTTGTCCTACGACACTGATGGTCACATGAACACCTCACTCTATGACAAACGTGACGACTTCAATTTCAGCATTACGAACTTTCCTTTTCTGAGTAGCAACATCCCTTCATCGCCTGCTTATGGCGTGTTCATATCTCAGTTGATACGCTATGCCAGAGCAAGTACCAAATATACGGATTTTGTTCTGAGAGCTAGGCGTCTTTCAGATAAGCTTCTCAGTCAGGGATATGTTTGTGACCGACTAACATCGTCACTGAGGAAGTTCTACGGTCGATATGGGGAACTCGTCATACACTATGATGTCCCACTATCCAGAATGGTGGATGATATTCTGTCATAGACAATTTGAACCATCCAAACAAAGATTGTACTCTATGTCTTCCAAATGGAAGTAACCGGATGTGACAGTTCTACCGAATTGAAGCGACGGGTGTTGCATGCAAGCAGGAGATGCTTACTCTTCCTGGGCACCTGGTCTCACTCTCATATCGGGAGTTCACTTCTTTTCATATGGTGGAGGTTTTTGTTTTTGTTTGCTTTGGTTCCTGTTTTATCCTGATTTTGTATGCCTTCGGTTTCTGATGTTCTGAATTATCGATTTTGTACTGTAGACAGGGATATGGATATGGTCATTATCCATATTTGTCATTGTTTAGATTGAGGATCACTGACGAGTGTTTATTACCCAAAACATGCATGTCTGGTCCATGCTGTAAATTTCTCTGCTCTAAAATGATGCTAATGAATATAAAGACGTTTAACATTGATGTAAGATTTGGTGAGAAACTCTACAAGGAGGTTGTAGGGATTCCTATGGGAACTTATTGTGCGCCTCTTGTTGATTTATTCTTATACAGATATATGATGTCCAAAAATATTGTTTCTGCGTTTGTAGAATCGGGTACTAGAAGATAGATTAACAGCAACCATTGAAGTCCATCACATTGATTAAGGTCCAAAAATAGTGTTTCTGTGTTTGTAGAATCTGGTACTTGAATACAGATTGACAGCAACCTTTGAAGACCACCACACTGATTGAGGTCCACAAATAGTGTTTCTGTATGTACAGAATCGTGTTCTTGAACTCATCTTTAAGGGGATCCAGAACAGTATCCGAAAGATCCTCATCGGAAAGATCCAGATCTATTATGATGTCATAAATAGAAAGGCCGACATTGGCGCGTTTTTCGCAAGAACGTCCGCATTAGGCAAGGTTAAAATAAGAGGGAGTATGTAACAAAATCACTATAACTTCAAAACATACGGTCTAATTTAAATAGTAACTTATCGGTGTTTCACTTGACATATGAAGAATATAATATGAAGTTTTGACGAAAATAAATGATAGGGTTTGAGATAAACGGACTTTATCATAAGAAAATAACAACTCAAAGATGTTCTAAAAAAAGACATAAATTTATCTTCTTCCGGCAATTTGTTTTGAAAGTCTTCGTGATCATTTATAATTCTATACATATCTGATTGTCTGCATTATATCGAAATGAAAAAATGCAGAACTTGTTAATATTCTGCCTTTATAGAAGATTTGTAACTGTTTTAATGACCAAAAGTGTGTTAATTTTAATGTCACATTTACGGCCCGTTTTGGGGCTTTCATTGGGTATATGTTCGTTCGTAGCTTCAAATCTTACGGTGAATAATTGAAAAAAAAAATTTGCATGTCGAATAAGTACATTTCAAACATTTATGATTTTTAGAAAAATTAAATTATAGGATTTCTATTATAGTATGGTTGTCCTTATACTGAACTGTTTAATATATTGGAGATAGATTAACAGCAACCATTGAAGACCACGACGCTGAATGCGGTTCAAAAATAGTGTTTCTGTGTTTGTTGATGCAATGCACTTGCATGTCAAATAGGCTCAAGTCTGCCATGATACCATCTTATAGTTTTTTTCATAATATACAGAGAAACCATTGAATATCAGCTACGTGCAAGGTAATCGCAAAGTTCCAGTAATCGCATATTTATGAGTTGCTGAAATATAAACTAAGCTTTGTAATCAGCGTGTCTCTCCCAAAAGGACAATTTGAAAAATAATATATGGCAACGTGAAGTTCTAATTGAGCATTAGATAGAAACAAATGAATAATGTATTGGACTCTGTCATTAAACAATTAAATGTTATGATTGATTTATTTTGTGTATGAAACATTATTTGAATCGGGTAAAAATAGAGAAATCGACATGTTATGCGTGATTCATTTTTTCACAAAGAAACGAAAATCATGAATTGTACTTGTTCATTAATAACTTAGCATTGCTATAGCATTTCACGTCTACCTCAACAATATCCAAGGCAATGGTAAAATTTGAGCAATCACATATTTATGAGTTAAATTAGTTGAAATACCAACTAAGGTTGTCTTTCATCGAGTCTGTCCTAAAAGCATAACGTGAAGTTCTAACTGAGCATTATAAAGGAAACAAATGAATAATGTATTGAAATCTGTCGTTCAACAATTAAATGTTATGATTGATTCATTTTGCATATAAAACATTTTTTGAATCGGGTGAAAATAGAAAAACCGACATGTTATGGGTGAGTAAAGCTTTCCAAAAAGAAACGTAATCATGAATCCTACTTGTTCATAAATAAATTAAAATTAATTTAGGATTTGACATCTACTACAAGGTACAGATATTTTCTCAGAATCAGTGAAAGAGAGTCAAACACTAGTGCCATAACCACAATTCAAAAGTCTCCACCAAAAGGCTGCCTAATTCTCGAAAAAATATGAAACAGAACTTTCTGAAATCTGAAAGCTAGACGAAGATAATAACAGAGTACCATAGAAACAAAAACACATTTTTAAAAAGTCAGCCTCATAAGGAAAAGAGTATATTAATTTGGGTATTTACAACCTGCCTTTAGTGGTAAAATAATAAACAAATTAAAGTAAGAATGATCAGTGGTAGACAGATTTAGAATAAAGCTCCTTGCACCTACCCTCCAACGATTTTTGGCCATATTTTTCACTTAAATACACTTCTGAATAAACCCTACACAAAATTTGGAGCCGCTCCTTTTGGCAAGAGGAAATGAAAGCTCTGTGTTGTAAATGGCGCCAGGAAAATTCACTTTGGCTTTATCTAAACCGTTTGGCATGGAGTACTACTGACGGGGATTAAAATATCCGAAACACGTGTGTAGTACAACAAAATTGTTACTATAGAACATATATTTTAATATTGACAATTACAATCGAAATTGTGCCAAAATCATCGAAAAAATCTACACATATACCCTTCCTTTAATATCATGGATATGATCCTGCTCACAACAGACGGATACTTGACTTGATACTACACCAATCTACAGCCTTGTACCACCGATTTTTTAGGACTTGCACTCTAACTGAAGGTGACGACAGGACTCCATGACGGGCCCTATTCAAAGCTATTTAGAGAAGACAGGGCCACGGGTGATAACATGCATGAGTTATCTAAGGTCGGTTCTGTTCTGTTGTTAATATCCATTTAAATATTCATTTGTGTTTCTTGCACCCCTTAGTCATGCTGTCTGCTTGTACCGTCATCTTTCAGCGAACACGCTTTTTTATACCACAACTATACGTTCTTCGAGACCTCTGGGTAATCGGAAATGTGGGAGGGTTGTGCGCACGTATTCCGGATCACTACATGTCAGTGGCATATGGCCGTCCTAAGTCGTGATCCATTGGCCTCGATGGTTTATGTGTAGTCATTTGTGTTTGATGATTTTGTGATTTGATTTGGTGTTCCTTGTACATTTGTACCATTTGCCTCTTTTTTTTTAAACTTTGTCTGCTCTGTGTTTATGCATGGTTTTTTGTTTAGCAGAGGGTGTTTCAACCGACTGTTGCAGATCTCCTCCTTCCATTTATCTTATGAACAACTCCAGAATTTAGTACAAGTACGGAATGTATTGTAGCGACACTCTTAATTCACGCGCTGTATTAATTGGTAAAATAATCGAATATCACATCAATTATACATGTGTACTACATATATAAAGCAGGTGATACATGTATTGTGAAAGTACTTAAAGGTAACGTGTAACTGTTTTTAAAAGCTAAAATACCTTCATTATATTTTACTTATTCATATTAGAGAATAATTTTCAAAAGAATTATATTTTTCCGACCGTCCGCTTTCCTGTAAATCGACCTGAAAAGTCTAATCATTGAAACGGCGGGATTGAATTATCTGCCCCTGTGTGTGACGTCATGTGCACCCCGGGCGAGTATAAGAGGCTATCTAAAGGCAGTGAGGGATATGAAACTCCCCAATCTTGTTTACAATTAAAGATAAAAACAAATCGGTACCAGATACGTTTTATTTATTTATCTATTTTTATATTTTGATTTTTTAAAAAATCTAATTTCAGTTTTTTTGTTGTTTTCTTCAAAAACACATTAAAGCGTATTAAGATTTAACAGGGACGTAATATTAGTTATGAACAACTGGCCTGAAGATACTGTGTAAATTTCCTATATGTAAGGATAGGGATATACGCCCTAGTCCAATTCATTTGCGAAATGGCCAATTGAAAATTTAACACTTTTTCAAGAAATGGCCCATTGAAATTTTAGACAACCATGGAAAATGGCCCATTTATAGAATTTCCTTCCACATCAGTGCGGCATGCGCTGCGTAGATGGATTATATAATATATATAATTCTAATAAAGCCTTGATGTATCCAACTACGTTAGTTTCAACACTGCGCAGTAAATAAGTTCGAAGTAAAGTTTTTATCAGAATTAACTCTGCTCATCATTACGACAAAACCTTTTATACCGTTATTCGGCAATGATCGCCAAGCATTTGATGCACCGACAAATACAAATTGCTTATTCCAACATTATTTTTGCATTTTCTTATCATGTTCCTCTTCAGGACTTCATTCGAATTCATTCGATACCAACTACGACCACACTTCTCTAATTAAACTCATAGAATTAAATCTACACACAATTATTATTATTTTGTTTATTCATTTTTATTTATTTATTTATTATTTTTTTAATTATTATTATTATTTTGTTTTCTTTTTGCTAATAACTTTTTTGTTTAAAGTCCGATTTAACTGTAATAATTTTCAAAATGACGGTCTTGGAAGGACCTTTTCAAAAATATATACATTACTGAGGGTGTCTCTAAAAATTAAAAATTTCGCCCCGGTAGCATATCTGGAAAGCAGGTGAAGCCAGTTTTTATGGGAATCTTCTTACCCCACAGTCGTCAACCGCAACGTATCAAAACTTCTGTTAATGTGAGGTACCAGTCAGCGCAAAGCTATCGGATGTTTGATAATCAAAATAGAAAAAAAGAATAGAAAGATATACTCGCATATATCGTTGTTTATACGCTGTATATTCAAACACTGATTACAGCATATGTCTGGTCCACGTTATCTGTTCTTAAATGATGCTATTCAATTTGAAGACGTTTACATAGTATATGCGGGCTTGGGTGTACCTTATGTCATCGCCACGGAGGCAACCCGGGCCGGCTTTTTCACCCGCTTTATTTGCTAACCGGTTTTGGTCAAATAAAAAATTGGAATGTGTTAATTTAGATCTTCTTTATCAACTGAACAAGAAAAAATGAGATGAGTATATGATCTTTGCGCATGACTTTTAAGACTTTTTTTTACCTACATACATATGTCGTATCTATTCAGAAATAAGTCAGGTATCAGTAAAGTGTTTGAATGTAGAGACACTTATAATATAGTTGCCCATATGGTAATATCATTACACATGTGCACAAAGTGTCGTGTTACCACACAAAATCTGCATTCTGTTCTATTTATTTACATATTGAAATCTTTGTGAGTGAAGGAACACTGCTGTGATATTTCAAAAAAGTTGGGTATATAAATTCGTATGCTTTTGCCTTTGGTCACATAGTAAAGAAAGATAACTCGAATTGAACTTTTTTTTTTCACATGATAATTTACACATTCAGTCAGTTTTTGCAACATATGACGTGGTGATTGAACGATTTCTGAAAATAAGTGTTTTATAACATGAAACGTGTGATATCACCTTAAGTCGAGAAGGTTAGGCCAAATCATTAGAATTCCCAATGGAACAGTTGCGAACCCCGACATAAACAATATTACGAAGTGAGACCAGGTACCCGGGGAGAGTCCTGTATCCTGTTTGCATGCAACAAAGAATAAATAACATCTTAAAATCATTATGTGGTTTATATAGTTTTAATAACTTACTCCTCGAACTGAGATCCTTTGTCCGATAGTTGGTTCCTGTTTTATCCTGATTTTGTATGCCTTCGGTTTCTGATTTTCTGTATTATCGATTTTGTGCTGTATACAGGGATATGGTCATTATCCATATTTGCCATTGATCTGATTCATTTCTCTCCATGTTTTCATTCGTCAAATTAGCCACTTTATCTTCAAGACTTTCTACGGTGTACATAAAGTCGTTTTGCATTGTATCCATTATCAGTGCAGAAGCATCAACTTCATCGAAAAGAACCTGAATTTTTTGATTTGTATTTAAAACAGCATATTTCATGTCACCGCGTAAAGCCATTACAAGGCTTCGGATTTCTGAGAGTGTTTCGGTTGTATATGTTCACTTCTCTAATTTGTCTCTCAAGTTACTTACAGCTAATTCCTGACGCGCAATTACCATCTTCTCATCGGCACAAGAACATGTTGTTGTGCCATTATCATATGATACAACATCATCGTCGGCGAAAGGATGACCAAATTTTAAAGAAATCTCTAAAAATTGTATGCTGAGAAAAACGAATAGATGGGAAATCTCCATTATTTTCAATTAGATTTCCTATATTAAAACTTTGCATATACCGAACACAAAAGTATTGTTGGACTTGTATGAACTGATAATCTAATTCTTTGAATGTCTATAAGAACTCTCAAAAACTTATTAACGGAAATGCATACTACTTATCTAATTACTCTAATTAATGTTTTTGCAAAAGAGATTTTTATAACAAGTAATTATAAAAAAGTACTGCTCTTCACTTGTTGCTGATTATTTTTTATGCCTTCGGTTTATGATTTTCTGAAATGTCGATCATGTACAGTATGGAGATGTGGTCATTATCCATATCTGTTACCTCAAAAGATAATTTTTGCATTACAGATATACTTTCTTTACAGACAAAGAATGTTTCAACATCAATACTATTGACATTGATCCGATACTAAGTCACAAGAAGAAATAGCGTCAAGTATTGTAATATCTGGTTTATGAATATCTACTGCCAAAAAAAAAAAAAAAAAACCTAAATAAAATAAAATCATATCATAACTGTCAAAAGTTTGCAGAAAGTTCATAACAGCGGCATCACTTTTAATCTTCCATTCATGCACTTTACTCTAGAGATTGTTAAAGTCCTTCGTGTGTTTATCCTATTTTCTGTTCCCGTGAAGGAGTCTTTATTCAGAAATCTGTAAGTCTTTTGATTGTGATTTTTGGAATGATTTAGTACAATCAAATTTCGTGAACTTGAAAAGAGACCACTGAAAACATCTTCTGCTTCCTATCTAAATGTAAAACGTCTTTAAATCAATAGCATCATTTAAGAACTTGGCTTCATGTGCCTTAGGGGACTCCTGGTCCACTAGCAGTGACACTCACCAAGAGGTAAAAATGTAAAACGTCTTTAAATCAATAGCATCATTTAAGAACTTGGCTTCATGTGCCCTAGGGGACTCCTGGTCCACCAGCAGTGACATTCACCAAGAGGTAAAAATGTTAAACGTCTTTAAATCAATAGCATCATTTAAGAACTTGGCTTCATGTGCCCCTCGGGGACTCCTGGTCTACCAGCAGTGACAATCACCAAGTGGTAAACATGTTAAACGTCTTCAAATCAATAGCATCATTTAAGATCAGATAAATTTGCAGCATGGACTAGACATGCAATTTTCGGGTACTTAACCCTCGTCAGTATTCCTCAATCTAAACAAAGTAATATGGCCAAAGAGCGTGAAAGTCATTATATCCAAAAATGTACCACAAGGCGTAGCAGGATGGGTGGAATATGATGTTACAGGACCCACACTTTAGACATTTCAAGAAATATTGATCACATAATTGCTCGAATGCGTTCAAGAAACGATCAACCGAAGTTGATCGAGCTTGGCTACATGTGCCCTCAGGGACTACTGGTCCACCAGCAGTGACACTCACCAAATAGTAAAAATGTTAAACATCTTCAAATCAATAGCATCATGTAGGATCAAATAAATTTTCAGCATGGACAAATGGACATTTAACGACTAAGGTCACCTGAATACATCAATGTATGATAGACAAAATGCTTTCATTATTCAATAAAGCACAAAATTGAGCAATGACGGACCCCTAGCAAGCTAGAGGCGGGACCAGGTGGTGCCCGGGAGTAGTAAGTATTTCCTGTTCGCTAGCCGCACCCGTCGTCGATGTTCACACACGAAAATGAAAACAGTGTATAAAATGCATGTACTGTCTTTTTTCAGCTGCGATCATGAATGATATGACATAACTTGTTAACAATGATTTAAGGTGCATCGAAATTCTAAGACCGAACATAATTCGGTATTTTCGAAATAGAGAGTTACTTCCAATTTATGCAGGTTTGTGACGTCAACGCATTGTGACGTCATAAAATTCTATGGAAACAGGCATGAAATCCAGGGAAAACAAGGTTACATATATGACTTTTTCAAATGAATCAAAGGAGGGGATCTCCAACAACACCAAGATGTAGCACCCACAGCAAACCCCCAAAACCCCAAAACACCAAAACACAAAGCAGACAAGCACAAAAAGAGACGCGCAAGGGAAAGGAACGACAACGCACAACACAGAAACATCAAACACAAAGGACTACACATAAACCAACGAGACCAATGGGCAACCGGTGCCGCTTGTACACGCCTTTTATACCGTGGATATGATCCTAATGTCACCAGACGGACACTAGGCTTGGTACTTGACCAATCTACAGTCTTGTACAAGCGCATCCTTGAGACTTGCACTCTGACTGACTGTGACGACGGGACTCCATGACGGGCCCTGTCCAAACCTCTTTAGAGAAGACAGGGCCCCGACCACCTGTCCTCTCTGAATGTCAGTCGGATAATGAACATATCTCCGTATACAAAACAAAATCGATAATTCAGAAAATCAGAAACCGATGGCATACAAAATCAAGATAAAACAGGAACCAAAGCAAACAAACAAAAACCTCCACCACATGAAAAGAAGTTCAAACTACATATCTTCTCGGCAGAACCTAGGGCGCTACTGAAATGAATTTTGGTGGCTTCGCTGGAAGCATCACTGATGAGAATTTAATATTCAAAACACGTGTCTGATGAAGGAAAAATTTGTTTGGAATTTTCTTCATAAAGGTATAGAGTTGGAACTCTTTCGTATTAGTAATATGCTTATTCATTATTTGTACAACACAATGTAAATAAACAAGGGGGCCACATCGCTCACCTGATTTGCAGGCAAAAGCCAATTTGGTGGAGATTTTGTGAAATTCTGTTCATCAGTTTCAGATATGTCGCAATTTCCTCGGCAAATCACGTGATCAAAGCCCTCGGCGGCCGTATTTGTTGACTTATCGGTATGAAATTTAGAAAAGCACAAACTTGATAGAGATCCTCGAGTACTTGCTTCTTGAAATTCTGTGCAGCAATTGCAGAGAAGTCGAAAATGTGCCACTTAATCAGAACTCTCGGCGGTCATATTTGCTGACCGATCAGCACAAAAACACAAACTTTTGACAGTAAGTGTTTTGGATGTCTTTCCCTGGCATGGTCGTCATATAACTTTCTTTATAGACATTACATCAGACAGTACATGTTTTGTAGGTATTGTTATCAGTTTCGTGCATGAACATCAACGGAGGATGCGGCTAGCCAAACAGGGGATGCTTTATCCTCCCGGGCACCTGGTCCCGCTTCTATAACTCATTTTGGCTCTTTGTTGTGAGTACTTGCTTACTTAAGATTTCGTGAACGTCGACATATCGGCTGAAGAGAAGAAGTCGAAAATGCGTCAGCCAATCAGGACCCTCGGAGGAAATATTTGTAGGCTGATCGGCACGAACTACACAAACTAGGTACATGTAAAGGACCTTTAGTACCTTCATTTTAAAAAGGTTTCGTGAAGTTATGGTCGGTTGCAAAGGAGATGTCGGAAATGAAAACGTTTAAAACGGACGACAGACGACTCTAAGTTGAGCTTAAAAGCAACGTGATATATCGTACATGTCCACAATATTGAAATATATTAAATATTTATAGAATCTATCACGATGTTGCAACTGTGACATGGGAGTCTCATCCAAGTGTAAAAGATATGCTATTCGCGAGGAGGCTTGTCCAGGAAATCTTAAGACTAAGAAAAGTGAGAGGGTTGTGCGAACGTAATCAAGGATAACCACACCATTTGCTACTTGTGTTGCAAATGGCCGTCCAAAGTCGGTACCGGTTACCCACTGGTCTCGTTGGTTTATGTGTAGTTTTTCGTGCTTGATGTTTATACGTCGTGTCTCTTTTTTATCTCTTAGTGTGCTCGTATTTGTGTTTTCATATCGGGTGTTTTGGTGTTTTGCTGTCGGTGCCGCAACAGGGTCTGGTTGCAGATCCCCTTCCTTCCTCCCTGGGGGGCTTAACTTTGATAAATGACTTGATCGTATCATTATGAGATGGTATAATGTTGAAAGGGGTTTATCATACATAGGTAGGTGGAATAATATGATCATAGTGGATGAAATATTACTTGCTTTACTGCATAAAATTACTTTAGAAAAAATGATTAAGGTCGATAATTTATTTGTTTGCTTGAATTCTTATTTATTTGCTTATCATACATAAACACTTTTGACCAATATCGATTAAACATGAAATATATATATATATACATGTACATTATATGTAAATTAATCAGAATACATTGAAGCAATAAAGTATATTTCACCAGTAAAACCCCGCATCTTTCATCAAATTAAATACTCTTCACCGGACGATTCAACACCTTTTCACTTTTTAAACTCTTTCTTCATCCAATTCGATCATTACCTTGTATCTAACATTGAGGATGTATGTAAAAGTCAAATACAAACCGTTGATAGTTGGGTTACTGTACATACTGACGTCATTATGTTAATATAATTATTATAACATGCTTCCCATCCTAGACAACACGAAAAGCTTAAATTTGCACGACGTCTAAGATATAAATTCCTGTCTCTGTATCGATAACCTGAATTTGAAATCGTCCATAATTTGATATTCAAGATATAATAAAAACGAGTTCAAAAGTAATTAAAATACTCTTCGAAGCATCATTTTTGTTGATCTGAGGGAGTACTTCTTTCCTTTCCACGTGTGCCATATAATTCCTTCCCACGCATTGTTAGTATCGTTTAAGTTGAAGTATTTTCCATTAAGATGAGACTCCATGCAATCTTGAGTAAAAACAGTATAATAAATTAACTATATCATTGCGCTAAGCATTATAATCATTTAGATGTCAAATCTCAAAAGAGACATTAATATCTTACAAAGTGCAGCTTATATTTACTTATGAAGTTTAAAAAAATAATGTAGCAAAATTGATTTCCGTTCCATGAAACATACTTTCTTTTAAGTTTACTCATTGTCTTGTGTAAAATGCACGAGTATCATTTTCCCTTAAACTGAAAGATAAAAAATGCCATGAGTACACTTACACAACACTTCGATCTGACAGTTTTCATTTTCTAGTCCGTTCTTTTGCATTTGCATACCTAAGATACTTTCCTTACAACTTTACAATTCTTGTATTAGAAATATGTATTTCGGGTACATTGAACCTTTTGGCAGAGGGCTGCTTTTCGTGTTTCAATTATATGACAAAACGTTGAGGTATCATTAAATCTTTCCTACCTTGAAACCACCAAGCACCCTGCCACTTCTTCGCACAATTGCCATTTGGGTCCAAGTCCCTGTCGTTATCTTTCGTTGTAAACTGCATTCCATTGTGCACAGGTGATAGAGAGTTTCCTTTCAAAACAATTGAAATAGTTTTACCCATTTGCAGAATATTTTGAGAATACTCGGTCACATCACTATAAAAAGTAAAGCCAGACTCATAGTCTAGAGTATTGAATCATGCTTCACATTAGAAATTAAAACAATTGAACGGATTCTGAACAAAAAGAAAGGATCATGTTGATTTAACCATTTGCAGACGAGTCATGGTGAGGAATGTGACATAGGAAAATGAGGAGATACATACTCATTTTGCCATCTACTACAACTACTAATTCGATAGTTATAAAGTTCAACCGTTCTGTTTCGTTTGCTTTGATGTTTGAAAACACTACATTGTTTTTATGCTGTTCGATTTACAATATAATTTTCGGAGATTTTATTTGGATTAAATTAAACTGAAGTTTGCTTATTACGAAGAAGGAGGGGATTTCCAACAACATTCGGTTACAGCACCAACAGCAAAAGCCCCAAACAACCACTGCAAAAATACAAAGTCGACACGCAAAGAATGAGACGTTAACGCTAGAATTAACAATTATGCGTGCCGGTCGTTTGCACGTGCATTAATATTCTTTTTTATGAATGGTTCCGGTTGTTGACAGTCTTACACATTACATTTGTTATTGGATTTCAGCTTTTCTGCTATGCTATCTTTCCATAATTTTGTGAGGATTGGTATTTCGGTGCAGACTCAGCTATTCAATGAACATGTAGGATATATCTCCATCTATCCTTCCTTTCATATAATGTAAAGTGTCACTGATACCTTGTTATAGTATCTTTCATTTCTTTAAACCATTGTCGATCAGAGTGATAATGTACAAATGTTGTAGAGCCAATATCGTCCGAGATCTAAACTGTACTCGAACTTCTATAGCACGTCATATTGAAATATCCGCAAAACATTTTCTACAAACCATTTTAAAATAATAATTTCGAAATGCCAGTCCACAAACATGCAAGAATTTGGTCTTTCGGGATGCTTCGTCAGTTCGATGAATTACTGGACTATAAACAATGGCTAGTTAGGTGCTTTAAGCAATCTGCGTGAAGAATATGTCGTAAAAGATCGTCAAAAAGTTATATAGGTATTTTAGAAATTTCGGCTCCCATGAATTAAACTTCCTTGGTGAAGATATTTGAAAGCATCAGTATGTATCTTTTCTTAGTTATTTTCCCTTATAAACTCTTGCTCAGAGCTATCAGCTATCAAAACACACGTACCGGCATCTCCACTGTATGTTCCTATTCGTAGCAGATATCTATCCGCTTCGCTGTTTACACTAAATTCTGAAAACTTGGCGAATCTTTTCTCTCCTCCAAAATCTTCCATCTCAATTCTGAGTTCAAAGTGAGGAAAACTAGATGTGACCTCATACAAAACTTGGTTACCTGTAAAAAAAATACCAACGTATCATGAATGTTTCCATAATTGGGTGCTGTCACAAAAGATCTGCAAACGAAACATCCGGGATTGAAATAGACACAACCATATAAAATATCAATATCACAGGGGTATTTCCATGTGCACTTACGTTTTGATACATTTTGTACGTCAGATATAAATATTAACTAAATGCTCTTTAAAAAGCTGAAGGTCTAACAAATAAAGCAGTTTTGATACAATGATCGTTATATTGCTGGCTATTTAAGAATGATGTGATTCGATTTACGTGATCACTGATTGCCGATTCATCACTCTTATTAGATAGAAAAAAATGCCCTTATCTTACTAACCTAACCAAAATTCACCAGAGTAGTCTCCAAAACCATGTTTGTAATCATTCCATCCTCGAAAGAAATTTTCGCTGCCATCATATCGTCTTTGGAATACCTGAAAGAAAAGGAAGCTTTCTAACGATGCTGTTGATCAATGATTTGATAATTATTCGTAAAAAACAAGGTACTTAAGGAACCATTGTAATATTGTTTTGGTTGATCGAGGTGGCAACACCAAAAATTTAGGGAAAACTGCATCATTTCGTCGCTTATCAACGTTTATTTGCAGCTTTAAAATCGTGTTGATAACGATGTTGCTTATGTGGTTGCTAAGCGCGTACTTCCGTTTTGTGTTAATACAGGTATCAACCAAATTTCTCGGCCAATCAGAATCTTCGTTTCTTAATTATAACAATGGAACTTAAATGATATGTACATCCCTGAGTACATAGCTATGTCCGTCTCTGGTTATTTTGCATCATAATACGGAAGTAAAGTAAAATTGAGGACTAGTAGATGGAAGTTAAACACAAAATCCGTCTTCAGAACCGATATACCATAATCACGTGGTATAAAAATTCTTGAAAAATGAGTTAAAGAAGATCCTGACGATCATCTCAACAGCACTCACAATAGAGCACCAAATGGAGAATCAACGGACCCCTAGCAAGCTAGAGGTGGGACCAGGTGCCCGGGAGGAGTAAGCATCCCCTGTTGGCTAGCCGCACCCGCCGTCGATGTTCACGCACAAAAATGAAAATATATTAAATACATGCACTGTATATGGTTCTGTCTATATAGAAAGTGCTATGGCGACAACGTCAGGGAAAAATATTAAAAAAGACACGAAACAAAGTAAATACTGAAAACCGTCTTTTATTCGCGAGCGTTTTACTTTTGCGATATTCGGGAGTACCTCAGTACATGTGTAGTGATATAAACATCAGAAGTACCTATCACTTATTCAGTCTCAAATTGGAGAAGGCAAGGTAAAATCATTAGAATTCCCACTGGAACGGCTGCTAACCTCGGAATGAACAACATTCCGAAGTGAGACCAGGTGCTCGGGAAGAGTTAGTGTCTCCCGAATGCATTCAACATCCATAGCAACTTCATGAAAACTTGTCAAATTCAGTGACTGTCTACATATGATAAACGTATCAGGTAAGTATTTCTTGTTTGGAGATGATGACAGCCATTCAATGACAATCCAGGATGTCACTGGTCATTCTGAAAAAGTGGATCTGATATGCTTTATTATGTTTGTAGCGACCGAAAACTTCCTCAATGATGATTTCAGCCTTTGTGTCATACAACCCTGAAGCTTACTTGCAAGCCGTCTGGCTCTAACAATGAAATATTCATATTTGGAACATGTCCTGGCGTACCGTATTAACTGAGAAACAAAAACCCAGGAGAAGACGGAATGTTGCTACTCATGAAAGGGAAGTTATGTGGAAGCTGAAATCATGACGTTTGTCATATAATGAGGTGTTCAAAGGGCTGTTTGCGTCGTAAGATACGCGTATACGATGTCGCAAAAATAAAACGTAGCGAGTCATTTACCGAATGAGTGTTTCCGAACTAAAGACGTCGCGAATAAAAGACCATTTATAGTAGTGAGGAGATCCCCAACAGGTTAAAAAGCAGAGTGTTCGCTTAAAAGGATGTTGCTAACTTGGGTATTCTCCATGGGTATCTGATCTCTTCTCAATATGCGATTACGCCGATATTAGAATTTGAACATGGGAAATCGACCGTAATCTAGTACTGCTCACTTCGAATCACTTGATCTCATTCTAAAACTTAAAATAAATGCTTATAAAGTGTCAATCCATACTTTAGTAACATTCAGAAAGGCAGCAAGCTAGTCCTGGAAGCTGATATATTTTTACTCTTAAATTTATTACAATTCAAAACAGGCGGCCCATCAACTTTCCATACTGCGAAATGTAAACAGTCCCACTTTTGTACCACGTGACCTGAAATCCTTTTTTAAAAACCAAATAGCTGCGGTCCGTATTCAGGATCTCAAAACCGACGACAAATAAAAACTTATGTATGTAGTTGTCGTCACAAAATCATTACAAAGCAACTTCACTGTGTCAAACTGATAGTGTCTTGAACTGCATTTACATGAACACAGACCATTAGTAATGTTTTATTTGTTTTTATGGTAATGATTGGAAAGTCAATTCATTTGAAGAGTAAGTAGTGAGGTTGAATCAAGACGGAATATTCATCACGGAAGTAGAGAAAAGGAAATGATCTCCAGCATGACTACCCTGCACTCACCTAGCAAAACAAAACCACAAGAAAGTGATCATGACACATAAATGGCATCATACAAACTCCAAATCGCAAAACGACACAACAATATTCACTAGAACATCATACAAAACAATCGCAACAGACGTACAGAAACATTAAACATTGATGACAATACATAAAAGGAAGAAGACCAATGCGCACCCGGCACCGACTTTGCACGGCCATCTGCTTTTTGTAAATGGCTTGGTTATCCGGATTACGTACCCACAACCCTCCCACTTATACGGATACACAGAGGTATCCATAGACACACAATTGTTGTATAAACATAAAACTTCCCACTGTAGGTTGACATCACAAACAAGATAAATAAACGCAGCGGCCTCTTGTGAGTTAAAGAAGATCCTGACGATAATCTCAACATCACAAACAATAGAGCATAAAATTGAGCATCGACGGAGCCCTAGCAATCTAGAGGTGGGACCAGGTGTCCGGGAGGAGTAAGCATCCCGTTTGTCTTGCTGCACCCGCCGTTGATGTTCCCGCACGAAAATGAAATACATGCACTAGCTGTCTGACGTAATGTGTATATAGAAAGTGCTATGGCGATCATATTATGATAAAAATATCATAGATTCTATGTAAATGGATCTAAAAAATATATGGCATGTGTATAACAGTCTGTGCTCTGCTGGATGAAGCGAGCTCAAGATCAATCATCCGAGAAGTATGACCGACTTTCGGATAGGACAGAAAATTAAGACGAAGTATTCTCTGACGAGTTTTTAACAAGGCCCATCATTGAGTCCCGTCGTCACGGTTGATCAGTGTGCAAGACACTGGTACAAAACTGTAGATTGGTCCAGTACCATGCCCAGTGTTTTTGTGATGGCTTTAGGATCATATCCTCAGTAAAGCAGGCGACCGATTATTTTCTTATATTTTTGGTTGAGGTTTGATCTGCCTTTGATACTTCTGATTTTGTTTATAAGGTCACCATAAAAGGCAGTGGAATTCCCAATGATACATACATTGAAGCTGGAGTCGTACCAAATCTCACTCCCATATCGGGAGTTCGCTTTTTTCATGTGGTAGAGGTTTTTGTTTGTTTGCTTTGGTTCCTGTTTTATCCTAATTTTGTATGCCTTCGGTTTCTGATTTTCTGAATTATCGATTTTGTGCTGTATACAGGGATATGGTCATTATCCATATTTGTCAATGATCAGTGTGCAACATTGGGAAAGACACTGGTACAAAACTGTATATTGGTCCAGTGCCATGCCCAGTGTTTTTGTGATGGCTTTAGGATCATATCATCAGTAAAGCAGGCGACCGACTATTTTCTTACATTTTTGGTTGAAGTTTGATCTGCCTTTGATCCTTCTGATTTTGTTTATAAGGTCATCGTAAAATGAAGGCAATGGAATTCCCAATGATACATACTCTGAAGCCGGAGTCGTACCAAATTTTGAAAGAAGTTCTGATTAGTTATTGTAGAATTTCCAAAAAGATTTTACAAGTTTATGATATCTAAATCCTTGACTGAAAAGTTTTTTGTAGCCCTTGGCGTTGCATTCTTTGAAAGAAAGGAGGGGATCTCCTACTAAACTCGATTGCTACACAAAGGACGAAAACATCAACAAACGAGATCAATGGGCAAATCCAAGTGAGGCAAGGTGTGAGAGACAGTTACAATGACTGTTGGTCAATGTACTTATATTGAAAATTAGGTCAAAGCCTGGGGCTATATACCAAGAATATTGCCTTTTTCGTCTAGCGAATAGGGCGTCGGGCTAGTAATATGTTAATTAATCTGCTTTTAAATGATAATGAATTTGAAGACGTTTAATACTTGTACTACTCGGTGACTGTTACTGCTAGTGGACCAGGAGTTCCCGAGGGCATATGTAACCCAAGTTCGCCCAGTTTCGGATGGTCGTTTCTTAAAACGCATTCTAAAATTATGTTTTCGAATATTCTCGAATTTCTGTAACCTGGGTCCTGCAGCATCATATCCCTGCCATCTTGCTACGTCTTACGGTATATTTAGGAATAATTATCACACATTTTGGCCATATTTCTTTGTTTGGATTGAGGATTAATGACGAGGCTTAAGGTTACGCTAAACCTTAATTTTGAATAAAGTTCAACATAAGATTTTTTCCCTTGTTTTATATATTAGCTATCAATATCATACATCAAAATGTTCGTAATAGACTGCAGAATATATTTAATATAGTTTCTAGCATGTCACAGTTCCTCCAAATGAATAACCAATGACTTTGTATACTGTCACTTCCAAAAAATCCACCAGCAACTGTTATTCTTCAATTTCCTAAAAAATGCCAAAAATACATTTATAACACTCATATGAAGGGCAACCTAGATTAAAATTACTATTCTAATGTTTAACTAGTTCAGAAATGAGAAAATAAAAATCTTATTTTAGAACTGAAAATGGAGGATTGAAATGTACTGGGACTATTTTTATCAAAAGTATGGAAGCCCATAAAGGGTAATAATTAAATGAACGTAAAATGTATTCAATGTAATTTACTTTATGGTTAATCAAATCTTAAAAAACTGCAATGAACATTTTAAAACAAAACAGAAGGTTGTTTATAGATGGCTCATTATATTTAAGGTCACCTGAAAATGGAAAAAAAGGGGGGGGGGGGGGTAAACCTTCAAAAATTGTATATTTTCACATATTGATATTATGTTTAGCTTACAGTTGAACATGTTAAAATAATTGAATGAAAAGTTATGTATAGTCTCTATATGGTGGACTAGAAGTCTCTGACAAGACTGAAGCTCTCCTGGTTGTTTGGTAAAATTCAGTGGCACACACTTTTTCCAAGACCATGGGAGTCAGGAGCACAAATAAAATATCAGATAAACAAAGCCTAGACCACAGACATACTATAATGCAAAAAGAATTAAATCTCTATAAAATATACTTTCTGAGAATTTGGGTTCGAAAGATAAAAATAACATACTATTAGAGTTGACCACGCCAATTTTCTAATAACTTAAGGGGCATGCGACTCAAACAAAATATCAGACACACAACAAGACCATACACACATTATCATGCAAAATAAAATATTGTTTGTGAAACACAAGTACCCCCGTTGGCATCTTTAATACTCCGCGGTCAAGGTCACAAGTTAAAAAATGTTGGTATATCCATTGAAAGGTCTTGTCACAAGGAATAGAAATGTGGAATATAAAAGCCTCATCACTTACCATTCAAAAGTTATGGCCAAAGTTATAAAGTTTTTAAAAAGTAGGTCAAGGTCACAAGGTCAAAATTTTGGTATTGCATACAGACAAACGGACATGCAAAAAACTATATGCCCCTGAATCTCAGATTATAGGGGCATAAAAGATTTATTATCTTTCAATTATACTTTTTAAGAATCGGTCTTCCAAAGATAAGTTAAAGTTATATAGGAGAAAGTGATCACACCCTTTTTCAATTATCCTGAGGGTCAGGGGCTCAAACAAAATATCAGGTGTACAACTAGACCACTGATCCATTATAATGCTAAAAGAATTAATTCTTGGTCAATTATACTTTCTGAGACTTTGCATTCACAAGATTACAGTTATATAGGAGAAAATGCCCAAAAATTAGGTGTACAACTACACCATAGGCCCATAATAATGCAAAAATTTTTTTTTAATTTTTACCATCAGAGGACTCGCTTTCATGAGAAAAATTAAACAGATGGACAGACAAAAGGACAGACACCAGACACAGGGCAATCACATAAGCTCGACTGAAAATTGTATAGAGTTATTTTTCAACTTTCTACCAGTTTCTATTTTCCGTAACTTTACACACACATTCGACACTTACTTATTGAGAGTACATGTACTATTAATCATCAGGTTGCTTCTTCTTATACCACTATGCTGTGTGATCTGTATTACTACCTGTATGATGCAGATTTTATGGAAACAGCTGAAATAGATGTGATTTTTAAATTTAAAAAAATCAAATACATGTAATACATTGTAGAAGATTTTATGAAAAATAGATATGCATGAAAACTGATGTAGTCACATAACATATGCTTTCATTTCTGAATTTACAATTAAAATGAATGCCTTAAAAATATGAATACATTGTATTTGCAGGGATGTACATGCATATACATCCCTGATATTTGTAAAACAATAATTGTATCTTTCTGGTCATGGAACTTCAGTATGGATCATGTATTTAATCTTGATTTGTGCAGATTGACAGACATACTGATAGCAGGAAAACAAGTAATGACTTTGTATACATAAAACATGTAAAATCAGTTAACTCATCATTAAGATGACAATACATGTATTGACTTGTTCATTAAATCTCCACCTTGCTTTTCTTTCTTTAAACAAGAATCTTTAAATTGATTGATTGATTGCTAAATTTAAAGTTAAAATTAAAATGATGTTTCCAATCTCACATTATGCATTATTTACCTTCATGATGAACTAAAGCAATACTCTTTGGCGTCATTGTAGTTCAGCTTAAAAATGGAATGACCATACATATGCTCTTTACAAGTTGTCTGTGAAAAGAATAAAGCATATAACAATTAATGACAAGGTCAAGGTCACTGTCAGATTAAACTTAAAGCTTTTTGAAAAGGAAAGTCTTCCAGAGAATAATGAAGTCTTTGACAAATGTTTATCATGGAGGAATTGTGTGAACCTGATTGATTTTCAAGTTCAACGGTCAAGGTCATCAAGGTCTTGAACTTAAGATATAATGCTAGAGTTACCAGAACAATCTGTAAAAGCAATCATTATTACAGTATTCTACAACTCTATAAAAGGTGAAAAAATGAAGCAAAAAGGTACAATTGACTGCATTTTTTTTTGTTATATGCTGAAAATTTATCTCCTTCTTCTTAAAAAATATACACTACAGTACATGAACCAACTTTATAAATACATGTAGACCCCTTAGATTGTTAGAATTTAAATCTTTAAATCTCTTCAAAACTTTTCATATAGATATTTTTAGGTTACATACAAATGTATCATATTACATGTATATGTACATCTTATAAGTATAATGATTCATACAGGTGAGAACCTAAAATAAATGAAATTACACAGCTTACCAACTTTAAATTTTAAATTAAAATCAAAAAGTTTCCTACTGACATCTAAACATCGCAGAGTTTTACAGATGAACATTTTGTGATGATATTTCTCATATGGATGATCTTCCTCACCTTCATATTGGACCTCATATACAGTGTTAATTTCACCGTCAGAACCATATGTCATCCGAAGAACATGCCTTTGTTCAATTCTTTTCTGTTATCTACCTCATTAACAATGCACTCGTGAGACATTTGCCTGTCGATGAAATTTCGCATTTTTTTGACTGAGGTTCCTGTAAAATAAAGAAATATGATTTATTTTATGCATTGTAAGTTTCTATGCAATTACTAATAATTGAGTTACTTAATATAATTAGTGTCGAGTTTAAAGATAATTACCATCATCAGCTATTGCAAGATAAATAAAGATAAGATAAAATCTTTGCTTTTAATCAACTAATACATGTAAGTATAAAGCCCCCCCTGATCATACTTTCATGGATCAGGCCATGGATATTTTACATGTAGCTACATGTATGGATCAAGGTGAATTACGCATTCTTCAGTTCTAGGCAATCCGTAGCAATCCATAGCTACATGTTTAGAGTCCACGTGGGCAGTCGACTAGCAATCTGTATCTATTTGTAAATCTGGAAGAGCCAAGAAAATTGTTGAATAAGTTTAAATTTTTCTAAAAATCAACCATCGATGAAGTTGGCAGCCCATAGGCGTAGCAATCTGGGCCATTTGTGTGAAAAAATAGCTCTACTGATTGCTATCAGTATCAGTGTTACTCCCCTACTCATAGCTAGGACTCACATATGAGTTACTACGGATAGCCACGGATTTGACATTGGAAGGTCACGGTTAGCATAATGGATGGAGTCGTTACGTAATTTATTTCAAATTGTGCATTCTGAGGTCAATATATGAGTTTTTACATTATGATATAAAGGCGTTTGAATTAATTTTCAAACTGTTACAAAACAAGTGAAACAACCTCATCTTGAAAGCATATTGAGTACTTATGTTGTAAAAATACAAAGGAAAGTCAATTAAGCCAGTCATACCAATACAACGAATACGTACTGAAATCGTAGCTGTAGGTTGTAGCCATCAGTACACAAGTCGAGTATTAAAGTTGAGATGCTATTAGTAGTTAGCAATCCTTACATGTACCTGTAGCTATACGTACTCTACTTGTATCAAACCGTACAAATCTGAAGCAATCAGTTATTCAGTACCAGAGTCACAGCTATCATGGTTCATCAAACATTTTGCATCCCAATTGTTTTATTTTGAAGTTGTAGCCAATGTTGCTCGATCTGTGAAAGTGTGATGGGCCAGGCTTAAACTCATACATTTTGTACAACATATTGACCAAGTTTGCATATGACCTGATGACATATACCGCTAGAAAAGTTACCTGACCTGAGGCAGAGATAATTCGTATCACAGGCAATTCGGAACACTATGGCCCGTGGATCACTTAAGTAGGTCTTATATATTAGATTCACTTTGGTCTGTAAACATAATAACAGTACTAGGTACATGTCAATGGGTGCAGGACGTTTCGGTACAAGGACGTTTCAGTACATAGAAAAAAGTTGTTTCGGTACATATTGTACAAAGACGTTTCGGTACATGCATGATTTAGGTCGTTTCAGTACATATTTTTGTTTTTGTACATTACCTAATTCTTGACTTATTAGAGAGGATATTTTCAATATGTTGTTTACTACCATAGTAACCCCACCAAAAAAAAACCCCATCATGTCCCGAAAAGTTAGAGTGGAAGAGCTTGATCGTTTAAATCGAATTCCAAAATATTATAAAGCTTATGTTTTTATCATCAATTTGTCTTTGAAGTCCGATCAATCAAAGAATACTTCATGCTTCATAAACATTATTTCAGAAGAAGGGCAAGATATAGAATTTTGAGACAGATTACGTCAATTTGTAGTGTTGCAACAAAACTTATTGAAACAAAAACCAAACACAAACTTATTATTACCACATTTTTATGTTTTACGGGACAACCATTTGATTCTGAGGGCGGGGGGGGGGGGGGGGATTGGCATTTTTTTTAAGGTCAGATTTTTTTTTTTCAAAGGACAGCCACCCGGATTATTTATTTATGAAAAAAATAAATTTCTTGCCGACTTTTATGATCATCAATTTCAAAAAAAATGTATTTTTGGCAAATATTTTTAACTTTTAGAAGCAAGTATGAGAGATATTAGCTTTCTGTAAATAGTGCACTTATATTATGCTAATCTATATCGTAGGTCAGAGTTATGTACATATGTTTACAGACCGAGTGGACCAGCTATATCAATATACAGGCTGAGTGTTCCAATCATAATTCAATCAAACGAATAAAATGAGGCAATTAACATTATATTTCTGAGCGTAGATATAGCAAATTTCATATACATGTACACAGGCTTTCTACTCTACCTTGATGAAAAAGTATGAAAAAAGTAGGAGTAGTCAATGAAAAAAAGTAGTAGAAAAATAGGAAAAAGTAGGAATTAATAGGGGAAAAGTAGGAAAATTTCCATCACTTTTAGTGACAATTTTCAGTAAGTATGACACACAAATCACAGTAAGCAATGATTGTAGACTGGTAATGTTCATCTTTGAGAAAATCACTGAGAGAAATAAAGGCAGATTGATTTTTCAGGTAAAGTATACATAATGGGCGAGCGAAGCGAGCCTGAAATTTTTCAAAAACTTTGAATCAGATGTGGATGACAAGTGAAGCAAGTAATTTTTTACTTTTGAGATGAAAAAGTAGGAATAGTAGGAGGTTTTGAAGAAAAAGTAGGGAAAAATAGGATCAAAATAAAAAAGTAGGAAAAGTAGGAAAAAGTAGGAACAGTAGAAAGCCTGTATACAGTTACACACACCTTTATCTCAACTCTTGCTACCTTTTTCGAAGTAGATCTGCAACAAGCTGGCTTAGTAAGTTAGTTGTTACACTTTCATGCTTCCATAGTTTCCCTTTTTTTCTGTCTGACAGTTACTGCTTAATATTAAATAATTTTAATCTTACCTTTACATCATATGGTCTTTTATTCCTAAATAAGTCGTATCATACCAAGAAAATAAAAAATAATTTTGCAATTCTGTTTATTTTTTTTACGGTGTGACGTCACACAAAGTAGAAGGTCTGTGCTCGATTTTTAGATGTTTTCTATTAAAAATACCTATCCGATCTCTCATAAAACACTTGAAGATGAACCTATTTACAACGCTAAGTAGGAATACATCAGATCAATGCCTTTAAAATGATTCGATTCCCTGCTAAATATGTTTGTACTCCTCAGTTTCTCTTCGTCGGCGTTTTACCGCCGAGTGGAAATGATTCCTCTTGATGTAAGTGCAAAGAAATCCAAACCTAATAATGCAATTTCAAAGTGAATAAAATTAGATACTTACACTTATTGTGATTTAATGCTCAGATGAAAAATAAATATGTAATTATATGACATATTTAGGTAGATTTTATCGATAGTAAATTCGGCGTATGAAGAATTTGTTCCTAGAGCTACTTTCGTTTTCAACAGCAACACCACCTGCAAATTTCAATAGATGTAAACAAGTGTTTTTCCTCACTGATGCAGGTAAAACGTGTTACCAAGATACAAAGACAGGTTGAAATATTAGTATTTTATACACGATTAACAATAGCTACGTTTCAATTACAAGAATTTGATGTGAATTGATACCACTTACAATTTTTCAAAATGGCGATCTCCGTCAGGCATGGTCCAACATTTCATTGTCCATTTGTGCACTTATTATGCAAAGCCCAGGAAGCTGACATCTAGCTTGCCCTCCACTGACATCATAAGAACTGTTTTCTTCAGTCTTTTTATTCAAAGAATCATTTATATATGCAGTGGATTTTTTTGAAAAAAGGCAGATTTTTATCTCATTTGCCAAATGAAAATCTGCATTATTTCATTATTAATGGTATGTATACTGACTTCTGCATTTCCATTTAAAAGCTTTCCCCTTCATTAATAAGTGTGAGAAGTTGGTACTTGTTTGATGAGATATTATGGTACTTTTTTGGTGTAACAATCCAGTGTATACATTTTTATGTTTTCAACATTTAGCGTAACCTTAAACACCCGAAACGTGCATGTCTGGTCCACGCTGTTAATTTATCTGCTTTTAAATTATGCTAATGAATTTGAAGACGTTTAACAACTAAAGATTGCTGGTTCAAGCCTTTGCTAGGACCACGACTCGGCTCGGCCAACATATAATCTTCAGTGCTCTGTGTTTATATACAAAGATGTCCTTGCCTATGTATTGCTTACATGTTCGTGGTGTTTAAAAAAATTAAAAAAAAAACAGAAAACGAATATTGCCTTTTCCCAAATGAATATATCCGAATGACTGGCGAGATGAAGGAGATGAGTAGGCCGAACGACGGAGGGGGGGGGGGGGTCATTTCTCCTTCGAATCTTCAATATACAGTCAAACCTGTCATAAAGTGACACTCATTTTAGCGACTTCCTGCTTTATGTGACCTGTTTTATTCATCCCGAGAAATTTCCTATCAAATTAACCTGTTAATGGCGACAATCTGTCTAACGTGACAACGACCGTGATTTTTCTGTTCCGTACCGAATTCCGAACCTGTATATTACGACTTTTAGAGTTGAAGAGGACCAAAATTACATGATATTTTACATGAAATCTCTCCATAAGTGTCTTTCATTATTAAATCTTCTGTGATAAATAAAATTTTATGTGATTTTATAAGTGCAATACGATTAATTAATAATTACACAAATTGATATATGCAGTTATTCGTCATTCATTTAATAGTGTTGCTCTTATACGACGAAAATTTTGTTGGTCAAAGTCAGATCAGCTTGAACCTGTGTTCAGAGACCACCTGTCTTATGTGACCTATTTCTTGTGGGCTCTTGCAAAGTCACATAAGACAGGTTTGCTTGTTCAATTATCTTTCTCTTATTTCCTTTATCATTTTCCATAAGGTGGATCAACGAAGATTGAAAGTATTTTCCTATTCGCTTTTGCCTATTGATGTCAAGCCAGAGAACAGTGAATTATTTTCTTATTTTATAAGAAATAGCTTTCCTGGATATATATATGTCGTGTAAACCGCTGAAAGTTCTTATAAAGTGTTCAAGAAATAAATCAACATCGAAGCAATAATCATCAATTTTTTAGTCTCAAAGTCGAGAGGCAAAATCATAAGAATTTCCATTGAAACAGTTGCGAATCCCGGAATAAACAATTTCCGGAAGTGTGACCAGGTGCCCGGTGAGAGTAAGGAGAACCATAATCTGTTTACATGCAACACACGTGCGACAGTTAAATTAAAATTCGGTGATTGTCTCGATGTACATATAGATGTACATATCAGGTAAATATTTCTTTTAGGTTATTTTGATTATAAAGTATGGGATCTAGTATAATTTTACTTATCTATTGTGCAGCTCTTTTACATTTGTATCATATCAGACATACCTTTGTTTTTGAACATATTAATCGGACAAAGGTGCACAGCGCCATTTGTTTCTTGCTGTTTTAAAACTGGAGTCTCCAAAACATCCATCATGCTTTTATCAAGTCCTCCAATTCGTTTCATTGAGTTTGCTCGCATAGTGTCCAGTTTTAATTTTAAAGCTTTTACGTTTTTGGATAGGTCATCAAATTTGTAATTCATCATAGTTATCCCAGTTTTCATTTCAGTTTGTAAGGTAAGAACAAGATCCTGTATCGTTGAGCTGGGGTCAGTCAGACTTTCAACACTACCACTTCCATCTATGACGTTAGCGTCTTCGTTTGAAAGATAAGGTTGAATTATTCTTTTTATGTTTTTGTTGTTAAAAGCATTTATTCCTTTCATGATGTCGTTCAGGCTTAGAGTGTCAGTCATCGGAAGGGAAATCCCAAAACAGAGAACAACAAATGTAACATATAAGTTTGAAAATGATGAGTTTTCTTCCATAATGTGATGTATATGCCGAAGAAGATTTTCGACTTTATTTGAATAAGTCAGTCTCTATTTTAGTTGGTAGTCTAGGAAGATTATCAAAAGTGACACAATTTGCTTTAATTCAAATTTATATTTAATTGCCACTTTCTCACAATAATAAAAACTAAGTACACCCACTTCAATATGAGACAGAAGTCTTAAAACACTTGAAATGAAAGTCATTCATTCAAAGGAGGTCATTACTAGTATCGTATCAAGCCAGTTGAATTAAACATTATCTCAACATTCGACCCGGAGTCTTAAGATAATGAAGGAAACAATATTATTCAATCATTTTATCTCTTTGCTGATTTCAAAATGTAAAAATTAATAACATTACAAATTAAGATCAGTATAGTAAATTATATTGGAAATCAGTTCATTTCGAGTAAGTGCATATAATGTACATCAAGGTGGATAAAGCCACTGTAAACCTACATGTGGCAAGATATTGTGAAACCGTTCTAAGGCACTGTCCATTTGATATTCGGGGGGGGGGGGGGGGGGGGGGCATGGGTTTTTTTGTCGGAGCAAGATTATTTTTTTCGCTCCGGACCGGGGCAAAATTATTTTTTCTTGCAAAGTTGGAGCAAGGAATTTTTTTTATAACGATTGATGTGAATATTAAGAATGTTTGTGTTTTTTTCAATAGAAATTCTTAATTTTTACTTAAATTACTCCAAACATTATTTTTATGTAAAACTTGTATTCACTTCTAAAGTGAGAGAGATGAAAGATTTTTACAATATGTGATATATGATGTTTAGTAAACAAAATGTAGATAAGGTCATGTAACATGTAAGAGGGCCTGATGAAAAGTTTTACATGTAGAAATGAAAACTAGTGAAAAACTGAATTAAATTCTCTTTCCAAGCTTGTATATAAAATTAGACACTATGGTGATACATGTATCTATTAATAGTGATAAGTTATATTGATAATGTACTTAAGCATATGAATTGTCTCAGTCACATGCATTCTTTTGATATTTTTAAATATGAACTTGCCATTACAGAAGAAAACTATGGCGAGCGAAGTGAGGCAAACTTTTTTCATAGAAAGTAAAAACTGTGGCGAGCGAAGCGAGCCGAAAAATTTTCAGGAATTTAAAGCGAATTTTATGGTTATTCTTCAAATTCAGATTACTTGTAAGAGCAAGATTATTTTTTTTCTGTCACACCACAAGCAAATTTATTTTTTTCATCAAAATTCAGAGCAAAATTATTTTTCTCGAAAAAAACCCAAGCCCCCAGAATATCAAATGGACCGTGCCTAAGCAGGAATGAAGTAACCGGAGGTGACAGTTCTACCGAATTGAAGCGACGGGTGTTGCATGCAAGCAGGATATGCTTACTCTTCCTGGGCACCTAGTCTCGCTCTCATATCGGGAGTTCGCTTCTTTACGTATGGTGGAGGTTTTTGTTTGTTTGCTTTGGTTCCTGTTTTATCCTGATTTTGTATGCCTTCGGTTTCTGATTTTCTGGGTTATCGATTTTGTGCTGTAAACAGGGATATGGTCATTATCCATATTTGTCATTACTGTAGTGTTAAACGTTTTCAAATTCAATATCATAATTAAATACAGATACATTTGCAGCATGGACAAGACATGCACGTTTTTCCTTTGGTCTATAAAAAATTCAACTAAACTAAAACTTGACAGAACAAAGTATAGCAAATTTCAAACTAATACAATTTCTTCATACATCTTTTCTAATATGTACCCCACGCTTCCTCACGACAAAATTAGCGATCAGTTGTCCAAAGTAATAAAATGGTGTATTGATCAAGAGGAGCAAACAAAAGAAACTGTATTTGTAAATCTAAATGAAAGGGCTTCCTTTCCGCTGCAGAATAAAAATCATGCAAAAATCATGCAAATCATGGACATGAAATAAATTGTTTAATGCCTTGTCCTTTCTCTAGGACAAGTGTGTATGACAAAAGAGATGATTTTGGATTCAATTTCCCCGGGCTTGACGATGATTTTTCTAGATAACCGTCATACGGTACCTACATTTCACAGCTCATCCGATTTGCTAGAGCTGCTGTTTTGTTTTTAATTTTTAGAAGAAAATTACAAATTACCAAGAAACTTCTATGTCCATGTTTTGGCTTTCAAATACTATTAATACAAGCAACAGAATATTATACAAATATTGACTGGGAATGAGGGCAATATATGATTTGTTGGACCTGAAGATGAAATATTGCCCGAGGCCGAAGGCTGAGGGCTATATTTTGTCTGAAGGTCCAACAAATCATATATTGCCCGAATTCCCAGTCAATAATTGTTTTGTTATACCTTACATCAATACTGCAGCAACGAAGCGATTAACCCGGCATGTCTACGTTCATTCTGTTCTATAAGAGAAAGAGCGCGGAAAAATAGGTAGAGCTTATAGCGTCATCAATGACGTGACGTCACAAACGATGTACCGTTTATCGGTCAATATTTTTTGAAATATTGCCCTGGGGCCAATATTGATGTAAATATTGACCGCTTGGTCAAATATTCGAATTTATAGGCATTTTTCCTATGGGGATTTTATATAGAGATACTGAAAAGTGTATAACAAAATACTTTATATATTTCACGACCTACCTTTTACCTATCGTGACATTTTAGATAAAATAAGAAGTATCAAAGGTAGACAGAATAACCATTGTGTTAGAATCATCAAACGCCTCTAACTCCCATATTTCATGTGGTTGGCGTTTTTGTTTGTTTGCTTTGGTTTCTTTTTATCCTTACTTTCTATGCATTCTTTTTATGATTTTCTGAATTATCGATTTTATTGGAATATGGTCATTGTCCATATTTGTCAATTTTATACCGTGGATATGATCTGCTGTCGCCTGACGGACACCTGACTTGGTACTGGATCAATCTACAGCCTTCCACCAGCGCATTTTTAAAAATTGCACTCTGACTGACTGTGAAGACAGACCTTTTATGAGAAAACAGGGCCCCGACTTCCTGTCCTCTCTGAATGTCAGTCGGATTTTTCAGATGATATAACACGCATGAGCTCGCTACAACCTGCAGAGCATCGAATGCATTTCGTACGCATTCTGCTTTTTTCGATCTATTTCAAAATGCATCTGTGTGTTTCTTGGGCTTCTGTGTCTTGCTGTTTGTTTGTATGTTAAACGTCTTCAAATTCAATAGCATCATTTAAGAACTGACAAATTTGCAGCATGGACCAGACATGCACGTTTCGGGTACCTAAACCTCGTCAGTGATCCTCAATCTAAACAATGTAATATGGCCAAAAAGTGTTAAAATATTATGTCTCAAAATGTTCCGAAAAACATAGCAGAGTGGGTTGGATATGATGCTACAGGACACACGTTTTAGAAATTTCAAGATTTTTTTTGACAACAGAAATGTTCCAATGCGTTGAGGAGACAGATGATCAACCGAAGTTGATCGAATTTGGCTACATGTGTCCTCGGGGACTCCAGGTCCACCAGCAGTGACACTCACCAAGTGGTTCAAATGTTAAACGTCTTCAAATTCAATAGCATCTTTTAAGAACTGACAAATTTGCAGCATGGACCAGACATGCACGTTTCGGGTACTTAACCCTCGTCAGTGATCCTCAATCTAAACAATGTAATAAGGCCAAAGAGTGTGAAAAATATTATGTCTAAAGATGTACCGAAAAACATAGCAGAGTGGGTTGGATATGATGCTACAGGACACACGTTTTAGAAATTTCAAGATTTTTTTTGACAACAGAAATGTTCCAATGCGTTGAGGAGACAGATGATCAACCGAAGTTGATCGAATTTGGCTACATGTGTCCTCGGGGACTCCAGGTCCACCAGCAGTGACACTCACCAAGTGGTTCAAATGTTAAACGTCTTCAAATTCAATAGCATCTTTTAAGAACTGACAAATTTGCAGCATGGACCAGACATGCACGTTTCGGGTACTTAACCCTCGTCAGTGATCCTCAATCTAAACAATGTAATAAGGCCAAAGAGTGTGAAAAATATTATGTCTAAAGATGTACCGAAAAACATAGCAGAGTGGGTGGGATATGATGCTACAGGACCAACGTTTTAGAAATTTCAAGATTTTTGTTTTTTACAATAGAAATTTTCTAATGCGTTAATAGACAGACGATCAACCGAAGTTGATCGAACTTTGCTACATGTGTCCTCGGGGACTCCTGGTCCACCAGCAGTGACACTCACCAAGTGGTTCAAATGCTAAACGTCTTCAAATTCAATAGCATCATTTAAGAACTGACAAATTTGCAGCATGGACCAGACATGCACGTATCGGGTACTTAATCCTCGTCAGTGATCCTCAATCTAAACAATTTAATATTGCCAAAAAGTGTGAAAAATATTGTGTCATAAAATGTATCGAAAAACATAGCAGGGTGGGCGGGATATGATGCTACAGGACCCACGTTTTAGAAAATTCAAAATTTTTTTTACAACAGAAATTTTCCAATGCGTTGAAGAGACAGACGATCAACCGAAGATGATCGATCTTGGCTACATGTGCCCTCGGGGACTCCTGGTCCTGTATGTTCATCTTATAGTTAGGAGAATATTTTTATTTCACAAGATCGGGTTTCCTTCGAGAAATATGGGTAATTCGAAAAGACGTAACCACAACATCTGCTACTTGCGTGAGAGATGGCCGTCTGTTGTCAGCAGCGGTTGCCCATGGGTCTGTGTGGATTTTTTTGTGTTTGTTATTTCTATGATGTGAGTTGATGTACCTTTCCCTTTTGCGTGTCTGTTCTGTGCGTTTGCATTGGAATTTTGAGATTTTGCTATGGGTGCTGCAAACAAGTCTTGTTAGAGATTCCCTCCTTTCCCACGAGGGCTGATTGATATGTTGTGGGCCTCGTTTTTCTGGGATGCAGAAGGTATTCTGCTAATAGATTATCTCCAAAAAGGACAAACAATCAGTGGCACATACTATGATTCCCTTCTGACACAGGTAAAGGCCCCTTCACATATAGACGAATCCATAGAACGAAGCCTTGCGAATGATTAAAATTTGTAAAACTTGACAAATTTTGAACGAAAACGGTGTTCAAAAATATGATCATAACGAAATGCAAACTCAATGAAACTGCTTATTGCGAATAAGAAACGAAGCACTGCGAATTCTTACGACTTTTCGCTATGATACGTTAGAATGAGCATTATGTATTTATTTTTTTCACTTTCGATTAGGAGCGTAACTTTGGACCAGAGCCAGGAACGGCAAAATCGGCCAAATTTGCCACAACGTTCATCTTTTATATTTTGATAATACCATATTTCAGCAATTCAGAACTGGCCAACTTTGTGATTTACGGCCTTGTTGAAGCAAAATATTTTAATGTGAATTGAGGGTATGGTATATTGTTTGCGACGTCATTTGACGTCATTTTCACTTATGACGTCGCATAATGTCAGGACAAGTACCATGAATTACTAAGTATAAGAAATGATAAAAGATATTTCTACATTGAGAAAATGTGTGAAATATTAATTTAAAGAAAACATATTTTAAAAATTTCTATAAATTCAATATGTGTACAATTTATCATGTACAATCCTTGTTTGTTTTGCCTTTGCTTGAAATCACAGGCTGAAAATGTTTGTCCTGGATCTACAGTATGCGTGTCTTTAATGTAATACTTTTACTTTTTGTATTCGTTCAAATCGCGTAAGATGTAAGCTGCATCGATCCTTAAGAAATTGATGTCATTATTTATGATTATATGAAAAAAAATCAAAGAAAGACTTTATGTTTACCATCTTCATGAATCACGGATCCGATACGTTCAAAATGTCCTAGAAGAGTGTTAGGCTGTATCAGATCAGACATAGGAATACCATGTATGCTTCTTCATTTCTTCCGAAAATTTCTGAAATACCGTTAAATTCAAAGATGTTCTCGCAATAAAGTTGTCAGAACATCTCCAATCAAAAGTGAATACCTCTGTACAACATCAAAACACGGTTCTATATCTGCTGCAGATCTAGATAATTAAAGCATCCACTTAATTTTGCCGTAGATACACCACTGTCAGCGATGTATGAAGATGAACATTGATGTGACTCAATTTGACATCTATAAGTACTTCAAATTTGTTCCTATAAACTAGTAGGCTCAAATTACACGTATCAGTTTTTAATCCAATTTCGCGGTCAGTTGCTGGACTAGACAGAGAAAATACATCGGCTAAATTGAAAACCCCTTCCGTACACTTCGGTGCATATGCGTCAATGACTCAATATAAATAAGTACAGCTAAAACTCGAGTTGAAAAATGAGAAAAATAATGTCTTAATTTATTGCATGATTTTCCTTCTAAAATCAGTGTGTAATACCCATTTGCAGAGGTTGTGGCGGATACAGGAATTAGGGGACGGGAAATTTCTAACTTAAAAGCGAAGGGTCCCATTCGAGTCAATGGTAGCGGACTTTGAACATAGAGAAAAAACGATGGTTGCATTTTGAATATTTCGTATTTTAAATTACTTTTCACGCTCCCGTTCTTATCATGACATATATGATTATTGATTAGAGAAATACGTGTGACTCTTCTCACATGTATGTGCTAGTACTAGTATAAGTGTTGGGCAATCGAAAGTTAAATCATAATCGATAAGCGGAAATAATCGGATGGGCATAACCCATTATTATTATAATCGGAAAATTCAAAACATTTCTTTTTTCATTTTGCAACCAACAATGAATTGAAATAAACACCAAATCATTATTTCTTTGAATAAAATTGTTTTATTGAGTAAAGCATTTCGATCACAACTACTATGAATACCCTATCAATTCGTTCAAGCTTCTTTTTCTTGAATACCATGCAACAGAAAATGTCATACACTAGTATGTACTTTGAAGTACAAGGAAAAAATAATAGTATAAAAGGGAAATACACGAATTTATCAAAACCAAGATACTAAATCGGACAATCCGGTAATCAGCGATGTCGGCGATAATCGCGTTTGATTTTCAACATCGATAAGTAATGTTCATCGCTGGCCATTCAACGACCGACAATCGACCGTCAGCGATAATCGTTCCATAACTAAACTAGAATCCGTTGCCATGACTTCCATTCTGATACATTTTTAGTGTCATTTTGTGTGAAGAGAGAACATTTTTCAAAGAAGTGTAGATCTATTTACTCCGATTAATCGATTCTCAGAGATAGAATCGATAGTCGGCGAGTTGGATATTTTAGAGACGATAGCGACGATGACTGCAACTATCGTTACAATAATACAGCGTGTATTATTGTGAACAAGATAGAGATCAAGGTATGGAATACAAATACATGTACGTAATGGAATGATAATTTAGGTACGTTACACGAGTAAGAAAACCACTGATCCAAATCTACCAGAACAGTACCATGAATGTGACAAAACGATGTCATAGATGCACAACATTATTAATTTCTTGATCGATGGACTGTAGCAAATGTGATTAATGTTCGAATGTTATGAATTGTAGCGTTCGCGTACTTTTTAAGAATACATTTTTTTCACATTTTTGCAATATCGGATGATTGGCGAATCTAAAGGGAGGAATGAGGCCAGGGCGAGAATGGGAGCATGTTCTAGACTCTCCCCTTTTTGCGGTCAACATTTTTTTATGACGTGATTTTTGTTTTCAGAACTTGATGATAAAGCTTTTATTTAATTTTACAAAATTTTTAAGTGCAAAATATTTCTTTTCATATGAAAGTTTACGTTCTCATTTGTATAAATTCAAATTTTCAGGCGAATCTAACGCATACATTCTATTCTATAGCCGTTTGAAAACGTCATTTTTAATTTGGGGTGCGCAGCTCTAATTCATTTCGCTGGCGCCACCTACAATGTATTGTGTTTTTATAATAGAGGTATATGGAGATTTAATTTTACAAATTCGACAGTATTATGGTCGTTACTGCATATTTTCAAATAAAACTTTTTATGTCTCTTTTTTTATCTCAACCCAGACCCGTCGGAATAAATTTTACGTTTTCAATAAAATTTATTTTCAGGGAAATAGTATCTTTGAATAAATTATTATACCACGGTCTCCTATCCCCTGTTATCCATTGTATTGGGCGCTGGACTTTATATTACATCAAAATAAACGGACAGAGAATTGATCCAGCATAGTCTGAACCTCAATCAAAATTCGCTGGTTTGATATCGTTCGTCAATCATCTATTTCAAATTAATCATTTGATTTCAAGTTTTCCATCTTTTTATATATATTTTTTTATCTTAAAAAATCCCCACCACCTCAAAAGAATTAGATCATAAATATTTCTTCTTGGGCGTCGATCTATTTTGCTTCTTTATGCTTCATTCATATTACGTCTTTCTTTTATGTTTTCATTTCAATTTTCATTATTTCGATCACGTTTTCTACCCCTTATCTTCCAATTTCTCTATCGTATAGGATAATTGTAGAAAGCTGATGCATTTTTTGTTTACATAATTTATTCCCGTATTAGGAACATTTTAGGAAATAACATACATATATATAACAAACAAATAACCGAAACCCCAAAAATCCCACATACATTATATATGCCTTCTTTAAAAGATTTTTAAATTATTCTCTTATTTTTTCCTCGTAGCATCACGTGTATACATACCGATATATACAGGGAAGACATAGAGTGGTTCAAAAGAACAAAGTATAACGAAAATATGTATCGTACATGTAACTACTCGAGTGCACAACTTGACATTTCAGGAAATTCATAAACGTCAATTTTGATGACGTCATTGGTATAAATGACGTCACAAATATTATCTACTATGGAGCAGTTTTCTGAAGAATTGGAATAGTTTGAAATAGGTGTAAAAGTAATCAACCGTCAATTTATAAAATTTTACATCATTTAAAAGCTTTCAGATTATCTACTACCTATCTTGAAATACAACTTCTCATTTTCATCGTCTGGGAAGTCTTTTTCATGACGTTCTTACCATCTTTGATGAACAATTTGTCAAGAAATGTGCCAACAGAGAACTCATAAAAGTTTAATTTTCGACTACGACCGGACCTTCTACCAAAAAAATCTTCATCGAAAAAATTACAGGTATAATCAAAGAATATTTAAATATAAACATTTCTTTGGTAGAATGTCCGGCCCTATGCGAAATTATCGATCAAATTTCATGATATCTCACAAAAATACCGGAAATCCCAATCCTGGCTTGGTTTTGGGCTCTATATCTTCATAAGACATGTCCGGAATCTCACAACTTCGCACGTTTTCGAAAGACAAAAAGTTCTCCTTTCCTTTTGTAGATAATTTAGAAACATTGTCTGTGTTTGAAAATATACGAAAACTTTAGGCCGATATCGCCGTTCGTGGCTCTGGTCCTTTGCGAAAGTTTACGCAGCGTTGCGCATTGACACGAACTCTTCCGAAGCTAGCTGCATCTGAATTTAACAGACATTACATTTCCAGTTGACTAGCAGACGTTAGTACAATTATGCCAATAGCAAAGGGGAAAGGTACATGTACGTGTAGAAGATCGGGAAGGAAGCAGCCAGAAAATCGGCCTAGTAGTCCTAATCCGTAAGAACTATGTGGCTGTTTTTTGTAATATTCTATAAACGTGAAAATAAATTTCAATAACTATTTGTTGAAAGCAAATTATTGATGTTTTGATGATCACCGAAAAAAGCTGGTCTTTGAGTCCATCATTTAGTCCACCTCTCTATCTGTCGTATGAGCTCATACGTGTACATCCTTATATGATACATGTATGTATACATCAGAATGTTTTGGGTCCAAGGTCACTTAATGTCGCTCAGAAGTCAAGGTCACTTTATAGCTAAATTATAGCATTTACTTCATAAAATATTTCAAACATAAATTAAAATGTATTTCTTGCCCAAATGATATGCAAGAATATATACAATGTTAGAAAAATATATCCATGTGTTCTATAATTATATAAGAGTTATAATTATCATCAAGAGGGGATTACAACTTCTTATACATGTATATTGGCTGTTCATATTATCATCATACAACGACAAATTGTTTTTGATTGTGAGCTTTTTCTTAAAGATCAAGGTCATTTGTTAGCCGATGATGATATAGGATATGAAAATACTAATTCAGCAGACTTCACAAAATGTTTTGCATGATCTGAGCTTTCCCGCAAAGGTATTGAAGGTAATTTTAGGATTAAAATTCAAGGTTATAGATATGAACTTGTCGTTTCAGATTATTAATATGAAAAATTAATTAACATTAACACATGAAACTCTTATTAATCTCTTTAAGGTCAATGCCACTCAGAAAACAGAAGTTCATTAAGATTGAATTGTTTTGGGAGTATAGTTTTCTTTATCAATTCTATTTTTTTTTTTTTGGTTCAGAAGCAGTGATATGCAGCCAATTTCTTGAAGGTTCTAGGATTTTCTCTTCTGAGCTCAACCATGAGTTGATAATAAATTCCAAATTGGCGCCACATGTCGTGATGCAACCATGGTCTTCTCCAGATACGACCTGCTCTGGCTTCTCTTCTCCATCTGATACGGCATCTGATATACTGATAGATGTTGAGTTGTTGCCGAAGCACTTCATAATGGGATATTGCAGTCGCACACTGAAGAACCAGACGTTGTTTATCTTCCATTTTGAACAAGTAATTTCCAGAATAACACCCTTTTCACAATAAAAATAAATAGATTTATAAGATGTTTCAAAAAGCCATCGAAAGTTAATTTTCGTTGCCCTTCGTATGCGATGGCAACCCTTCGTAATGATTATTACTAAAACGTTTGCTGTTCGTTTCGTATCGTCTACCTAACGCAATAATTCGTTTTTATTCGTCATTTAATTCCGATTGAATTAATAACGCATCGTCGCTATTCGTTACAGGTCGCACCAATAAGTAAAATATCGCAAAGGTGCGCTTTCAGTCGCCTGAAATGCAAATACGTTGTGTAATGTGCAAAACAGTAGGTCAGATTCTAGTCCCTTGCGAACGTCGACGAACATTTAACGAATGCATACCGAATGATTAACGCATTATAACGCATCATAATGTATACTTACGAATGATGGACGAAAATTTTATTCGCTGAGAAATTTCAAATTTATGACGAACAAAACTAACCGAAACGGATTAAGACGCTCACAAACGAATCCACGCGAAGTCGACAACGAAGCATAATGTTGATATGCAAACGGAAACGAATTTTGCAAAAACTTTATTCGCCAGTTTACGCAAGTTTACTTCGAAGGGCTTTCGTCCATATGTGAAGGGGCCTTAAAGAAAATATTAAATGTAAACACAGCGGAAAGCTCACTGGTTGAAGGTGTTGTGCTCTAGCAGGACAATGCTCCTGATCACAAGTCTGTCACTGCCATGGCTGCAATTCATGATTGTTGCTTTCGTTTGATTGAGCATCCGCCTTTGTCAATTTCATGAGGCAAAATGAAAAAAAAAAAAAAAAAAATTGACACTATTAAAGTGACTACAGTGACACGACAATTATCCAACAGGCGTAGAAAACTGATGGTACTCGTGCAGGATGATCTTTTCTTCATTCAATTTGAAGACGTTTAACATTTATACCACTTGGTAAGTGTCACTGCTGGTGGACCAGGGGTCCCCGAGGATACATGTAGCCATGTTCGATCAATGTCGGTTGATCGTTTCTTCAACGCATTCTAAAATATCTGTTATCAAAATTTCTTGAAATATCTAAAACATGGGTCTTGTAGCATCATATCCCACCCATCCTGCTACGTCTTTCGTTACGCTTTTTAGACATAGTAACTTTCATATTTTTTAGGCATATTACATTGTTTAGATTTGAGGAGCACTGACGAGGGTTAAGTACCCGAAACGTGCATGTCTGGTCCATACTGCCAATTTATCGGCGGGTGCGGCTAGCCAACAGGGGGTGCTTACTCCTCCCGGGCACCTGGTCCCACCTCTAGATTGCTAGGGGTCCGTCGATGCTTAATATTGTGCTCTATTATTCATGCATGGAACTGAAAACAATATATAGTGAATACATGCACTGTCTGTGGTTTCGCCGATATAGAAAGTGCTATGGCGACCATGTCAGGGAAAATATTCAAAACACTTACTGTCAAACCCCTCGCGGGGAACTTTTTTACAAGCTCCACACGGCAAAGGGCATAAGTGTGACACAAATGAGTTAAAGAAGATCCTGACGATAATCTCGAGTGAGTGAGTGGTGTTGAGATTATCGTCAGGATCTTCTTTAACTCATGTAGCTAAGTTCGATCAATTTCGGTTGATCGTTTCTTCAACGCATTCTAAAATTTTGGTTATCAAAATTTCTTGAATTTCTGCCCTGTAGCATGATATCCTACCTATCCTGCTACGTCTTTCGGTACGCTTTTTGGACATAGTAACTTTCATTTTTTTTGGCATATTACATTGTTTAGATTTGAGGATCACTGACGAGGGTTAAGTACCCGAAACGTGCACGTCTGGTCCATGCTGCCAATTTATCTGTTCTTAAACGATGCTATTCAATTTGAAGACGTTTAACATTTATACCACTTGGTGAGTGTCAATGCTGGCGGACCAGGAGTCCCCGAGGGCACATGTAGCCAAGTTCGATCAATTTCGGTTGATCGTTTCTTCAACGCATTCTTCACTTTCTGTTATCAATATTTCTTGAAATTTCTCAAACGTGGGTCCTGTAGCATCATATATCATCCATCATTCTACGTCGTTCGGTAAGCTTTTTGGACATAGCAACTTTCATACTTTTTTGGTATATTACATTGTTTAGATTTGAGGATCGCTGACGAGGGTTAAGTACCCGAAACGTGCATGTCTGGTTCATGCTGCCAATTTATCTGTTCTTAAACGATGCTATTGAATTTGAAGACGTTTATTATTTATACCACTTGAGACTGATAACTACCAAACTTTCCTGGGATGAGATAACTCATTTCATTATCTCACTCTTTGACGTCATCGATCTCATCCTGGGAAGCGTCAAAGACAAGACACAGCTTGTTGTAACCGACTTTATATATTGTCTTTCCTACTTGGATAGAAACAATGAAAGACGGTTGGAAGTTAACAACTCTCGTGTAATAAATTTGCTTACCCATTATCGACTCGATTCGCAAGGTTCTGTAGTATTGTAGAATCAAGTTGAGAATTTGCATAAATACTCTTTACAGTGGTTTAAGATCACATTACTGTCCAGTTTCCATGGGTACATGAACTCTTGTCACCTGAATGACCCTTATGCGCCTTCTGTTCGGTATCATATTCATTGAGTGTTTTACGTTCTTGGAGACTAGGTAATCGGAAAAATGGGATGCACGCACGTAATCCGGGATAACCACACCATCTGCAGATGGCCGCCGTCCTAAGTCGGCCTTTTGGGATCGGAAATAGGACTTTCTTTTACCTACTATTTACCCATTAATGGTCATGTGTGTGTGTATGTGTGTGTGTATGTGGGGAGGGGGTGTTACTTTTCTCTCAAGGCGTTGCTTTTGGTAGGAACATTGCCAGTCAATTATCAGCTATAGGTTTGGTCCATGCTGCAAACTTATCTGTTTTAACTGATGCTATTGAATGTGAAGACGTTTAACATTTATACAGAAGTAAGGTATAGTCTTAAGCATGTGTTCATTGAAGCGTACTTCCAAACTATGTTTCTATTCTCATAATTCTAAAGGTTTGTTTACAAAAGCAAGGAATTTATCTTAGCTTTTGATTTCAACTTATTTTGTTTAAATTTACCTTGATTTATTGTTCAAGTATAAAATTCAAGACTTAACTGCAAGATAGCAGCACTCTATACAAAAATGTGCGAAAACTTCGAAAAATATCTCTATGAAGGCTCCAAATACTGCTCACTAGGTGCACATGGTTTTATGATAGGTAATTACCTTTAATTATCTATGTTGTAAGACAATTTAGTGAAAAGGATTGATTGATTGCTTACCCAAAGCATATTTGGAGTAGACGCCGCATTATTTATTTTCCCTTTTCAAGTATCAAATATGTGTATTTATTGAACAATTCAATCGGCAGACCATGAATTGTTTTCGTACGCCCTGTGTTTTTATATACAGATGTGTACTCATTTGTGTGTTATTTGGTCCGTGTATTTTGCTGTATTTTATGTATGGCAAGGAATTAATACACAGTTGTGCTTTTTAATCACTGGCTAATCGGACAAGGTGGAGGATTATGCGCAAGTAATTCGGATGACAACAACATTTGCTACTTACACGGCAGATTGTCTTTCTTAGTCGGACTCGATTGCACATTGTTTATGTTGTTTTATCAGTAATGTTATTTTCTTTTATTTTAAATGTGAAAGTCGTATTTGGTGTTCCTTGTCCCTTTTTCGTCTCTTCTTGTTTCTTTTTTCTGGTGTGTACGTGTCTACATGTGTGTTTTTTTAATATGGTTTCGGCTCTTGTGTTTTACTTTCATTTACTATAATCATAAACATTATATTTGGGTTTAGGATAGATATCCTTTATACTTGAATCAGTTTTATCTTATTGTATGTAATAAGATGTATAGTGATACATGATGTGGTTACCATAGAATATATTGAAGAAAGGAGGGGATCTCCAACAACACTCTGTTTCAGCACCCACAGCAAAACACACACACACAAAAAACACCCAACCCATGCAAAACCTAGAGCAGACACGCACAGAAGATACACAAAAGCGACAAGGATCAGAAAATAACATTATCGATACATAAAAAACAAACCAACGAAACCAGCTGACAATTGGTACCGACTTAGGACGGTCATCTGCCACTTCAGTAGCGTATGGTGTTGCCGTTCTGAGTACTTCCCAAATTACCTGATGCAGACATTTCCCGTTGCCAACTATGACAAAATCAAAATATTGCTCAATGTATTTTTTTATTAGGTGGATGATTTTCCTACATATTTGGAATACAATATATTTGATTTCACTGACGAGGGAAAAATACCCGAAACGTGCATGTCTGGTCCAAGCTGTAAATTTATCTGCTCTAAAATGATGCTAATGAATTTGAGGACGCTAAACATTTGTACCACTTGGTGAGTGTCATTGCTGGTGGACCAAGAGTCCCCGAGGGCACATGTAGCCAAGTTCGATCAATTTCGGATGGTCATTTCTCAAACGCATTTGAAAATTTCGGCTGACAAAAGTTTCTCAAATTTCTTAAAGCTGGGTCTTGTAGCATCATATCCCAGCCATTTTGCTACGTCTTTCGGTATATTCAGAACATAATTTTCACAGATTTTGGTCATATTACATTCTTTGGATTGAGGATCACTGACGAGGGATAAATACCCGAAACGTGCATATCTGGTCCATGCTGTTAACTTATCTGCTCTTAAATGGTGCTAATGAATTTGAAGACGTTAAACATTACTTCTAATTGATTGAAGCGAAGACATTGAAAACTTTCCGTATATAACATCGTGTAAACTGACATAAAAATATTTTCAAAATACGTCGTAGTGCAAAACGGTGTCATCTTTCTTGTAAGTAAGAAATACAGATTACTTCCTTAAATAACTGTTTATTAGACATTTTTCATTTCAATACTCAGTATCTTCATGATATATAATTGAAGCATAATCTGACATTATGAAGTAAACAAATATTGCACAAACAATGCACTGAGGGGAATACCATGTCAGTCAGATCGAGGATCATTGACGAAACGTTCATGTCTGGTTCATGCTGTAAATTTATCTTTCCTAAAATGACGCTAATGAATATGAAGACGTTAAACATTTGTTCCACTTGGTGAGTGTCACTGCTGGTGGACCAGGAGTCACCGAGGGCACATGTAGCTAGCCAAGTTCGATCAATTTCGGTTGATCGTGTATTCAAAAGCATTGTAAAAATTCTGTTAACGAAATGTTCTTATATTTCTTAAACCTTAGTCCTGTAGCATCACATACCAGCCATCTTGCTTTGTCTTTTGTATATTTTGAACATAATTTTCCCCAATCATGGTCATATTTCATTGTTTAGATTAAGGGTTACTGAAGAGGGTTATATACCCGAAACGAGCATGTCTGGTTCATGCTATAAATTTATCTGTTTTTAAATGATGCTGTTGAATTTGAAGACGTGTAATATTTGGCATCTAACATTCATACAGATAACTGAAGTGCTCCAACTCGTTACCTTCTTAAACAACATTTCAAATCAATTTTAATACACCAGACACGTGTTTAGGATGGTTTGTTTGTGACCGACTAACATCGTCACTGAGGAAGTTCTACGGTCGATATGGGGAACTCGTCATACACTATGATGTCCCACTTTCCAGAATGGTGGATGATATTCTGTCATAGACCATTTGAAACATCCAACCAAAGATTGTACTCTATATCTTCCAAAATGGAAGTAACCGGATGTGACAGTTCTACCGAATTGAAGCGACGGGTGTTGCATGCAAGCAGGAGATGCTTACTCTTCCTGGGCAACTGATCTCACTCTCATATCGGGAGTTCGCTTCTTTTCATGTGGTGGAGGTTTTTGTTTGTTTGCTTTGGTTCCTGTTTTATCCTGATTTTGTATGCCTTCGGTTTCTGATTTTCTGGGTTATCGATTTTGTGCCGTAAACAGGGATATGGTCATTATCCATATTTGTCCTTTCTTCAGTAGGTCGATCCAGAAGCATAGTTGGATCAGATCTATGATCAAAAGAACATTGAAGGGAAGATCCTAGGATATTAACCTCCCATTTATAATATTTTAGGATGAAATGACAAGTATCCAATATTACAAAGTTCTAACAGCTTCCAATTCGATTTGACCAATTCCATATGGTCAAATTGCTTTGAGTGTTGTTAACAACCTTTATCTAAACGAAATGATCAATGATTTAGATCTCTAATCTTTTATTTCAGCACACATGTATTACACTGTAAAAACAAAGAAAAAGGATTCCATACAAAATCATTTATAAATTTCAGAGTCAAAGTTCCTAACAACTGGTTGTCAAGATAGACTACATTCATTGCTTCACAAGTACATGTACCTAAAAGCTTCGTTTTAAATGTATCACAATGAAATTCACTTTGTATCACTAACAACTGGTTGTTAAGATAGCAATGGACTACATGATAGGTAAACTTCTTGACAATCAGTTGTTAAAGTTTAGAAGCTACCAAGCGATATTTTCTCAACAACTGGTTGTTAAAGATCTTTCTTAATATTTAAGACAAGGAGTACTTTCCTAACAACTGGTTGCTAACTTGACAACTGCTTGTTAAGAAAAATTGTGCAATGACTTCCATTTCATACTCTAAATTTGCATTTTCAGTCGCAGTTTAGTAATTTAGCAGATTTGACATAAGTGTCCTAATGTCACATTTTGAATTTTTTCATCTCCTAATTAGGACTTAGCTATCAGCTAATTAGGACATACTATCACCTAATTAAGACATAATATCACCTAATTAGGAGATAATATCACCTAATTAGGACTTAGCTATCACATAATTTGGAGATATTAACACATAATTAGGACTTAGCTATCACCTAACTCGGACATAGTTATCACCTAATTAGGCGATACGATCACTTATTAGGATTAAGCTATTTCCTAATTATGAGATTCTACCACCTTTAATATTAGGAGATAATATCACCTGATTAGAGATAATATCATCTAATTAGGAGATAATATCACTTAATTAGGAGATAATATCACCTAATTAGGAGAAAATATCACCTAATTCGGACTTAGCGATCACCTAATTAGGAGATACGACTTAGGTATCACCTAATTCGGACATAGCTATTACCCAATTAGGACATACTTTCACCTAATTAGGACATAATATAACCTAATTTGGACTTATTTGTCACCTTATTAGGATATACTATCAACTAATTAGGACATACAATCATCTAAGTCCTAATTAGGTTATAGTATGTCCTAATTAGGTGATAGTATGTCCTTATTAGGTGATAGCTTAGTCCTAATTAGGTGATAGTATCTCCGAATTAGGTGATAGTATCTCCTAAATAGGTGATAGTATCTCCTAAATAGGTGATAGTATATCCTAAATAGGTGAGAGTATGTCATAATTAGGTAATAGTATGTCCTGATTAGGTGATATCTAAATTCTAATAAGGTGATAGTATCTCCTTATCAGATGATAGTATCTCCTAACTATTAGATAAAAAATCAGAATGTGGCATTGGGACGCTTCCGTACTCACCTACTTGTCAAATATGCTAAATTACTAAAATGCATACTTTAAATGCAAATTTAAAGTATGAAATAGAATTCATTGCACAATTTGTCTTAACAAACAGTTGTCATGTTAGCAACCAGTTGTTAGGAAAGTACTCCTTGTCTTAAATAGTAAGAAAGACCTTTTAACAACCAGTTGTTAAGAAAATATCGCTTGTTAGCTTCTAAACTTTAACAACTGATTGTCAAGAAGTTTACCTATCACGTAGTTCTATAGTCGAAACACATTGCTATCTTAACAACAAGTTGTTATTGATACAATCTGAATCTCAGTGTGATGCATTTAAAACGAAGCTTTTATGTACATGTACTTGTGAAGCACTGAATGTAGTCTATCTTAACAACCAGTTGTTAGGAACTTTGATTCTGAAATTTATAACTGATTTTGTATGCAATCCTTTTTCTTTGTTTTTGCAGTGTAATACATGTGTGCTGAAATAAAGAATGAGAAATCAAAATTATTGATCATTTTGTTTAGATAAAGGCTGTTAACAACACACAAAGCAATTTGACCATATGGAATTGGTCAAATCAAATTGGAAGCTGTTTTATATATAATGTCAAATTGATTTAAAAGGGCAAAACAAAGGTTCTTTCGTACATCACGGCTGGAAAGATAGATGTTATTTAAACATCCGAAACATTCACTCGTGGAGTACTTGTATACTGTGGATATGATCCTTATGTTACCAGACGGACACTAGGCTTGATACTGGACCAATCTAAAGTCTTGTACCAGCGCATTCTTAAAACTTGCACTCTGACTGACTGTGACGACGGGACTCTCTCCAACAACACTCTATCTAACAACACTCGGTTGCAGCACCCACAGTAAAACTCCAAGACACCAAATATAAAAACACAGAGCAGAGACCCACAGAAAGAGACATAAAAAGGGACAAGGAGCAACAACTCATACAATGATTAAATGAAACACAATTGACCACACATTAATCAACGAGACCAATGGGCAACCGGTGCCGACTAACGACGGCCATCTGTCACGCAAGTAGCAAACGGTTTGGTTATCCGGATTATGTGCGCACACCCCTCTCAATTTTCCGATTACCGAGAGGTCTCGAAGAACGCATATTCGTGGTGCAAAAATACCTCAACACTGTAAGATGGACATGCAAACAGACAGCATGAAACAGAAGGCATACGAAATAAAGTCCGTGCTCTGCCGGCTGTAAAGAGCTCATGCATGTGAACACCCGACTGAGATTCAGAGTAGACAGGCAGTCAAGGCCCTGTCTTCTCTAAAGAGGTTTGAATAGCGCCCGCCATGGAGTCCTGTCGTCACAGTCAGGCAGAGTACAATTCTTATGAATACCCTGGAACAAGGCTGTAGATTGATCCAATACCAAGGGAAGTGCAACTTATGTCTCCATTAAAACAGCTTATGGACGAAGAAAGTACGAAAATGTCAGACAGCAAAAATACGAAAATAAGTCGGTGTATCTGAAAAAATGTATACATAAAAAAAAATCTTAAGAATGAAAATGAATAAAATGTTAACCATAGTTTGTTTACAAGTACGGTCTGACCATCATTTTTGAATACGTAATCGTTGGTAGAACAGACCACCTCAGAGGTGTCCCTGTCAAGTATGAATAAGAACATCCTTTGTTCCACCATCCCCCACCTAGTACTGCAGCACAAAGAGATACGTCATCATCATAAGTAGCAAATCGTTGACTGTAAATGTTTCCTGCTCCTACAGGATCGCCCATAAGAGACTCCCCTTAGGAAAGATAAAAGATAAGAGGGTTAAAAATTGACCTTTTCATGATAAGGTTCTCCCGGATCACTTTAGATTTGTCTTTTCTCAGAGTATTTACGGACTCAAAATAAGGTTATTACGTCATCGCAAAAGGGTACATGCATCGTTTGTAGCGGTTGGGTTTTGCAAAATCAACGCAATGACATGCATTACATAACTTAAAACCTGTTAAGTGACGACCTAAGAATATGCTGAGTATGCTATAGAAACAAGATTCAAATGAACTTATCATGAAAAAAGTTTAATATGTATCTTAAAACGTAAGTTTATGTATACATTTATGGTAAAGATGTCAGTGCGTTTACAAAGTATAAAATTCAAAAAGCAATGCAATAATCAAAGAAATACCTATCAGTTATTCAGTCTCAAAGTCGAAAAGACAATGCAAAATCATAAGAATTCCCATTAGAACTGTTGCGAACCTCGGAATGAATAACATCTTGAAGTGATCCTCTAAGCCGAAAATCAGTGAATCAAAATATAGAATATTTTGCAGACAGCTCGAATTTTTGATATTGACAATGAAATGTCACTAAGCCGCCAAAAAAGATAAGGATTTGAAGACATGTAACATGTTTCCCTTTGGAACAATTCGTCAGATTTAGAAATAGTTTATTTTACAACCATACGTCAATTTAGTCCTGAAATACTGTAAATAAAAAATTTTGATGTCAATGAAATACTCAGGAATTCGACATTGCTTTGATAGCATTCTTATGCTCAATAATACAGCAAACAATAACATATTGTCTTTAGGGATATGGATAGTTATATTATTTTGACACCCATTGTAACATTAACACCTCACTCTATCACAAAATATCAATTTTAATATCACAAACTTCCCTTTTCTGAGTAGCAACATCCCGTTGGCACCAGCATATGGCATTTTCATTTCTCGCTTCTCAGTCATTGATGCATTTGTGACCGACTAACATTGCCACTACGGCGTCCGGAGTCATAAATGATATTTTTATGTAGACCTCTTGTGTCATGACATATCACTTTTTACGTTTGTATTCCTTTGTGGGAGTTAAGGACTGTGACCTTCAACGCATTTGAAAATTAATGTTACAAAATTTCTTGAAATATCTAAAATGTGGGTCCTGTAGCATCATAATCCACCCATACTGTTACGTCTTTCGGTACATTTTTGGACTTAATAACTTTCACATTTTTGGTCATATAATTGAATTTGATGACGTTTAACATTGTTTAGATTGAAGATCACTGACGAGGGTTAAGTATCAGAAACGTGCATGTCTGGTCCGTGCTGTAAATTTGTCTGTTCTTAAATGATGATATTGTATTTGAAGACGTTTAACATTTTTACTACTTGGTGAGTGTCATTGCTTGTGGAACAAGAGTCCGCCAAGGGCTCTTGTAGCCAAGTTCGATCAACTTCGGTTGGTCGTCTGTCTCTTCAACGCATTTGAAACTTTCTGTTACAAACTTTCTTAAAATTTCGAAAACATGGGTCCTGTAGCATCATATACTACCCATCCTTCTGTTTAGAACCGTTTCACAATATCTAGTTATGTGTTCTTAAATAGCAGTAAGTGCTGACGTCAGATTTCTAGACAAAATTGTAGTGGAGCAGTTACTAGAATTAGCAATAAATCGAAATTTGTAAGGAGACTTGTGCAGTTTCGGTATGCAATATAGTGTTGGGAGATCCAATTTAGAAAAAGTTAATGTAAACATCAAACACAAAAGACTCCACATCAACCCACGAGACCAATGGGCAACCGGTGCCGACTTTGGACGGCCATTTGTCACGCAAGTAGCAAATGGTGTGGTTATCCTGGATTACGTGCGCACAACCCTCTCACTTCTCCAATTACTCAGAGGTCTCGAAGAACGTACAATTGTGGTGTACAACCTCCTCACTGTAAGATGACATCACACAAACAAGACCGCGAAACGTAGAGGCCCCAGAAACACAGATGAATATGAAAACGGATATAAAAAGAGGGCATGCGTAATACAGTCCGTGCTCTGCCGGCTGTGGCGAGCTCATGTATGTAACCATCCGAGAAGTCCGACTGACATTCAGAGAGGACAGGTGGTCGGGGCCTTGTCTTCTCTAAAGAGGTTTGGACAGGGTCCGTCATGGAGTCCCTCCGTCACAGTCAGTCAGAGTGCGAGTCTCAAGGATGCGCTTGTACAAGTCTGTAGATTGGTCAAATACCAAGCCTAGTGTCCGTCTGGTGACATTAGGATCATATCCACGGTATAAAAGGCGTTTGATGATTCTGACGCGATTTCGATGGTTATACTGCCTACTTTTGATCCTTCTTCTTTTGTTTATCATATCACCATAAAAGACAGGTTGTGTAATATCCAAAGTAATGTACTCTGTTGCGTGTATAGATCCGAATTTTAAGAGAAGTTGACTGTAATTTTTGTAAAATTTCCAGAAAGTCTTACTAGTCTATGAAAGCGGAAACCTTGACATAAAAGTTTTTTGGTAATTTGTAAATTTCTACTGTGAAAATCCAAAATATCAGTACATGCTCTAGCGTACCGGATGAGCTGTGATATGTAAATGCCGTATGACGTTAATCTTGGAACATCACCGTCAAGCCAGTTGAAATTTACTATGTTGAATCCAAAATCATCCCTTTTGTCAAATGCACTTGTATGAATCTGTCCGTTTACAATTTTGATATTTAGGTCCAAAAACGGTGTTTCTGTATTTGAAAGGTTTGCCTTGTTAAGTGTTAATTCTTGTGGATAAATTTCATTCTTATATAATTAAAAAGCAGGATTGTCAATGGTTAGAATATCATCCAAATACCTAGAAGTATTATAGAAACATTTCAGATCATCAAATTTTCTTTGCTTTTGAAGATTTTGGATTAATTCTTTTTCATAAGTGTATAAAAATAAATCTGCAACAAGAGGCGCACAGTTAGCACCCATTGGAATTCCTACAACCTGCTTGTAAAGATCCTCACCAAATCTAACATAGATATTGTCCAAGAGGAAGGACAAGGCATTACACACATTACAACATGTCCATGATTTGTATGATTTGTAGTCTGTCGAGGAAAAGAACCCTTCGATTCAGATATACAAATGTAAGTTTTTCGCTCTTGACCAAAACGCCATTTAATGAGATTAGATGATCGTTCATTAATTTTGTCATGAGGGAGTGTGCTGTACATATTAGAGAAGTCGTATGAAGTAATCGTATTGGCTTGGAAATTTCCATATTTCATTTTGTCAATCACATCCCCTGAATTCTTAATAGACCAAAATAAATTTACATCTTTCCTGATTAGATGTAAACGTCTTCAAATTGAATAGCATCATTTAAGAACAGATAAAATGGCAACGTGGACCAGACATGCACGTTTCGGGTACTTAACCCTCATCAGTGATCCTAAATCTAAACAATGTCATATGCCAAAAAAAGTATGAAAGTTACTATGTCGAAAAAGTGTACCGAAAGTAGTAGCAGGATGGGTGGGATATGATGCTAAATGAACCACTTTTTAGAACCGTTTCACAATATCTAGTTATGTGTTCTTTAATAGCAGTAAGTGCTGACGTCAGATTTCTAGACAAAATTGTAGTGGAGCAGTTACTAGAATAAGCAATAAATCGAAATTTGTAAGGAGACTTGTGCAGTTTCGGTATGCAATATAGTGTTGGGAGATCCAATTTAGAAATAGAGATATTTAATGAAGCCAGTTCACTGTTACACTTGCTTAAAATGTTAGATGCACTTTCATTGCTTTTGATATATGATTTAGTAGACGAAAGTTCCGAAACCAAAGTTGATATGTAGTAACGTTTTCAAATGATAATAGTGTTGTTGGCTGCTTTATCAGCTGGTGCAAAGGAATATTATGATAAGCTTGACGATTTCAGCATTCATATAAAAACTCCCCTTTCATGAGTAGCAACATTCCGTCTTCTCCTGCTTATGGCGTTTTTGTTTCTCAGCTGATACGGTACTACAGGGCATGTTCCAAATATTTTTTGTTAGAGCCAGATGGCTAGCAAATAAGTTACCTTTTCAGGGTTATATCACACAACGGCTGAAATCATAATTCAGGACGATCTACGGTCGCTACGGGAATATAATAAAAGCATATCAGATCCCCCTTTCCAGATTAATTTGTGACATTCTACATTGTGATTGAAAGTTGTAGTCATTACCAAACAGTACACACTGGCCTGATTTTTAGATCAAAATGTACATCCAGACAATCGCCGAATTTGACAGAATATAATGGGGCTGTTGCGGCAGGTGTTGCATACAATCAGGAGACGCTGACTCCCCGGGCACCTTGTCTCACTTCGGAGTGTAAATCATTCCGGGGTTCGCAGCCGTTCCGATGGAAATTCTCACGATTTGGTCTTGCCTTCTCGACTTTGAGACTAAATAACTGTTAGGTGCTTTTTTATGTTTATTAAATTATTTGTTTTTATCATTTCTACTATCTGGATACTTGATTGAGGAGTGCGGATATAGAGGGCCCCGACCACCTGTCTTCTCTGAATGTCAGTCGGACTTCTCGGGTGATAACATACATGAGCTCGCGGCGGTAGAGCACGGATTGTATTACGTACACCCTCTTTTTATATCCATTTACATATTCATCTGTGTTGCTTGGGCCCCTGCGTTTTGCGGTCTTCTTTGTGTGTTGTCATCTGACGGTGAGAAGGTTGTTTTACATCACAATTGTACGTTCTTCGAGACCTCTGGGAAATCGGAAAAGTGGGAGGGTTGTGCGCACTTAATCCAGGATAACCACACCTTCTGCTATTTCCATGGCAGATGGCCGTCCTATGTCGGCACCGGTTGCCCATTGGTCTCGTTGGTTTATGTAAAGTCCTCTGTGTTTGATGTTTTTGTGTTGTGTTTTGACGTTCCTTGTCCCCTTTACGTCTCTTTATGTGTTTGTCTGCTCTTTGTTTTTGCATTAGGTGTTTTGGGTTTTTGCTGTGGATGCTGCAACCTGGTGTTGTTGGAGATCCCCTCTTTTGTTTTACCTCTCCAGTATTTTAGGTCATCTGTATTCCTTTTCATAATTGGATATATTGACGATACAATTTTACTTTCTGCAATAGTTTCTTCCTTGATGTAAAAAGACTTAAGATAATGTGTCGAGAAAATTGACTCACCAGCATTTCCTGTGTATGACGAAACATCAAAGTAGATCTGATACTTGCTGCTTTCGCCTTGTATATAGAAAGTTTTATATTCAGCCCAGTACCATATGCTGTCTTGAACTTGGATTTGAAAGTACACCTCTGATAGTGTGTCTCTTGTTAATAGGTGAAGGACATCATTACCTGTTTTAAAAGTTGGATATGTCTGTATTATATTTTGATTATTGATATCCCAGTTTTTGACAAATTTAAGAATAAAATCGATATGCAGGAATTAACGCCTACTAAGCAAACGCTGAAAACAAAGAAACACCATTATTGGATTTCGATATCAAAATGTAAACGGAGAAACTGATAAATGTACCAGTATGTATGAGCATAGGGATAAATATGGATTCAACATAGTATAATTTCTCTTGCTCTCTTGCTCCTTTAGTGTTTATGCCTTTTACTGTGGGTTTGTACTTGAGTCTTGTTGGAGATCTCCTGTTGAAGATTGAAATATAGACCGAATGTTTGTCAACCTGCGTAATGAATAATGACATGTATTTGGAACAGGTGGAGTTGGTAATATAAGTTTTTATCTAGAGAAAAGTATACATTTCATGCCTTTTATATCACCCCTAATGGACTATATATGCTTTTTTATGCAACAATGTATGAATGCACAAAATATTTAAATGAATTATATCTTAAATATCATATAGAATTAAATGTTGCTTCCAAGATGATATATAACAATGACATATTTTGCGTTTATGGAGCAACGTCCATATTTTCTTTGTATCGACTGTATTGAAAGTCGAATGAAAAAAGTGAATCAAATTAAGCTTACCCAACCAATATTCTCTTGTTAAGGGATCCGAGAATCCATTCTTGTATTCGGACCAGGTTCTGTTGAAATTAAGCCTCAATGGAGGAGTCCGTAGAAGAACGACCTATTACACAATTGAAATACGAGTACACATTTGGGAGCAAAGTCAGGGTTTCGGTAGCAGGAGATGTTTACACTTCATTGGCTCCTGAACTCACCCACACTGATCGTAATCATTAAATTTACATTGTATCGTTTATGTTTTGAAATGGACAATAGTCATATAATTTTACGAAATGTTTCTTAATTCATCAATATTTGTTGTCAGTTATATGTAAGTTTTATTGTAAGCTTGTTCAAAATAATAACTTACAGTCCAACCTCCTCCGTGTATGGTCATATCACAATAAACATATTTGACGATAGATGGCTGTAGTGTTATTGTGTAGAATCCATCCACCATAGCCCCCTGTTGCTTTAGTTCCGCACAGTCAGAAAAGTGTTCTTTAAATTAGAAAAGGGCTGAAAGTTAAGTGCATCCGGAATGTAACTAAGATATTTATTACTTAAAACGATGTATGATTCTCCTTTACTACTTCACATTATTTATGAAGGAAATCCTGAAAAAAGAAACATTGATAAACAACCTCTCGATCTCACTACTCAACAATCACTACTTTTTCCGACTGTGAAGACTGGACTACAGGAGAAGCTCCGTCCATACCTCGTTAGAATAAAAAAAAAAAACGTGCCCCCGACAATAGGTCCTCTCTGAATGTCGGTAAGACTCCTTTGTATACGTTATACATGAGCTCGATCAAGGCTGCAGAGCACGGACTGTTTTATGTTCGCACTTGGTTATTGATATGAATGAACATATATATAACATTTTACAAATAGATGTTTGCTGCTATCGGGTCTGGTTGGATATTCCCTCCTTTGTTTCATATGTCTTTATGCTTTACCCTTCGTGCTTTCGCTTTTGTGTGTTTCGTTGTTTTTATTTTAGAAAAGAAAAGGATCGCCAAACAGACCCGGTTGCAGCATCCAAAGCAAAAACACCAAACACAATCATTGCCAAAATACGGAGTAGATCTCGACGAGCACAGCAAGAGACGTAAAGGGACATAAGACATACATTTTTGAAGAGTGGGTCCTACAGCATCATATCCAACATATCCTACTACGTCTTTCTGTTTTTACAAAACTTTCACAGTCTTTCGCGGTATTTCATGGTTTGGATTGAGGATCACTGACAAAGATTAAGCACCCGAAACGCGCATGCCTGGTCCATGCTGCAAATTCATCTATTTATCAATGATGCTATGAATTTGTTACATTTGTACCACCTAGTGATTGTATATGCTGGTGGACCAGGAGACTCCGAGAGCACATGTAACCAAGTTTGATCAACTTAGACTCATGGCTTCTTCAATCGCATTCGAAAATTTGTGTCCACATAATGTTCTCAAAATATCTCAAAGTTTGTCATGTAGCATCATATCCCACCCGTCTTGCTACGTCTTTTGGTATTGTTTCAATAACTTTTAAAGTCTTCTATCATATTTCATTGCTCTACTGAGGATCACTGACGAGGGTTAAGTACCAGTAACGTGCATGTCTGGTCAATGCTTCAAATCTATCTGTTCTTAATTATGCTATGAATTTGAAGACTTGTAACATAGAAGAAACTTGTATGAACGAAAGGAGGGGAGGATCTCGGTTGCAGCACCCACAGCAAAACTCCAAGACGCCCAATGCAAAAACACAGAGCAGGCAGCGACAGAAAGAAACGCAAAAGGGACAAGGAACACCAATAGACACATGAAAACACAAACGATAATACAACCAGCTTCAAAGCTTCAAACCAGCAAGACCAATGGGCAATCGGTGCTGACTTAGAACGGTCATCTACCCCGCAAGTAGCAAATAGTGTGGATATCCGTATTACGTGCACACATCCCTTCCACTTTTCCGGTTACCAAAAGGTCTCGAATAACACACAGTTATATTGCAGATTACCGTGTTCTTATAGAGACCCCCTCCTATTTCTTTACTATGAAGTTTTCGACTATACTGATCAACATATTAATAATGTCGAAGTATTCCAACTCTCTACCTTCTTGAAGAAAATTCCAAATCAATTTACATGCACCAGACACGTGTTTCGAATATTAAATTCTCATTTAGTTCAATATTAGATTCAATTAGTTCATATTAAATTCTCATTAGTTCAATTCCGCTAATCTTCTCTGACATAAAACGTCCTTAAAATTGAAATATGAAATGTAGATAACATATGACGGGTATCTAAGTACATCACCGTCATGCCAGGGAAAATTTACTATGTTGCATCCAAAATAATCCCTTATGTCATACATACTTGTACCCACTAACAATGTTGATATTTAGGTCCTAAAATGGTGTTTCTGTGTTCGGACGTTTGCCTTGTTTAAAGTGATTAATATTTTTTATACTTTTCAAAAACAGAATTGTCGATAGCAAGAATATCATCCAGGTACCTAGAAGTACCAATGAAGCATTTCAAATTATCATGTTTTCTTTGCTTTTGAAGATTATGGATAATTCATTTTCATACGTGTATAAAATAAATCTGGAACAAGAGGCACACAATTAGTACCTATAGGGATACTTACAACCTTTGTTTGTAGCGATTCTCACCAAATCTTACATAAATGTTGTCCAAGAGGAAGGACAAGGCAATACAGAGGTCACTAAATGTCAAAGATTTGTATGAGTTGTATTCTGTAGCGGAAACGATACCCTTTGACTCAAATATACAAAATATAAGTTTTCCCCTCTCGAGTTAAGGTATTGCTGCACACATTCTGAACATTCAAATAAATAGAAATAAATAAACAAAAGTCAGAGAAACAAATCTACAATTATAGAACTTTCAAAAAAGCACTCTAGTTGTGTGGAATCAAAGTGGAACTGTTCTCTATTCATGGAATTTATCTGTCCATCTCAACTGAAAAAAATCGTTTGCATAGTTTTCCAACATTTTAAATTGAAGCATGATATTTATAGCAAACGCTGAAGACTTGAAATGACAAAAATAAAACAGACCCTTAAATAAAGCATTTCTATCTAAATTAGTGTCGACCAATAATCAATAAAGCAAATTGATGTGAATTACAAAAACTGAACATTACGTTAATATACACTGCACTTTATTCAAATGAGTTAAAGAAGATCCTGACGAAAATCTCAACAGCACTCACAATAGAGCACAAAACTGAGCATCGATGGACCCCCAGCAAGCTAGAGGTGGGACCAGGTGCCCGGGAGGAGTAAGCATCCCCTGTTGGCTAGCCGCACCCGCCGTCGATGTTAATGCACGATGAAGAACAGTTTACAAAAAGGCATGCACTATCTGACGTTATGTCTATATAGAAAGTGCTATGGCGACCATGTCAGGGAAAGTCATACGTCGTTTTAATGGTTGCTCGAATCTTTATGAGGTATCGCATCGTGGGAGATGAACTTTTGACAGTGCTCCAATTATAGTGCATTTTTTACGACGCACGAAAAGAGAGGATCTCTTACTAGACTCGGTAACAGTACCCACAGCAAATCACCAACACAACCGAAATAAACACACATAGTAGACATGAACGACAAGAAAACACGAAACATAAAAGACAACATGTTTGTTTGTAAACAAAAGGGCATTCGAATTCTCAGATAACATTTTACCCTTAAAGCAGACAGTGCTCCCATTCCTTGTTTCTGTGCATACTCCATCCTGTCCACACATAGTTGCTTCGCATTTGTGATTTACCTATGAATAACATGACAATTTTAGTGTCAAACATAAGTATCCAAAGATTGAAAAGAGTAATTAGTATCTAACAGACATTGTAAAAGACACCATTTTCATCCTATTCCAAGGTTACTTAATGTATTAAACTTTCGTACCATGAAATATTTAATTGGAGAAAATGTCATAAGTTTTTTTCTTCTGATGTATCCTTAAAGTTGTACACCCTGTTATTGCCTATTACTGGATGGAATTTAAAATGTTTTACAAAAAAAACAACAAAAAAACCCCCAGTATTTTTCTAGCAATTTAAATATTTAGATGTCAAATCCACCAAGATATCACGATATAAGGATAATTTCTTGTAGGGTTAGGGTTAGCACTTCCGTATAGTAAATATTGTATTAACACTTCCGTATTGTAAATATTGTATTAACACTTCCGTATTGTGAATATTCACCGTGGCGTATCACGTGATGTGCATATAATCTCTTACAAGGGAATCCCCTTCGATTAAACAAGGTAAATACGGTCTAAATCTACTTTTTATGAAACTAGTTTACGCCTATCATATATGCATCATTATTATTAATATGATAGTAATCTTTTCTGGTCAAGAATAAACACTTAAACAGAAAATTTTCTATTTTGTTTACATGTTATGATATGGTGCACGTAAATAAACAAAACTTTCTGTTCAAGTGTTCTCTGGGCATACCTCTATTCTTGACCAGAATAGATAACCATCATATAATTTATAACGATGATCGTATGATAGGCCTAGAATAAATTCATATAATGTATATTTAGACAGCATTTACCCTGTTAATCGAAGGGGATTCCCATGCACGAGATTATTTTTATATCACGTGATACGCTACGGTGAATATTGCTGACTCACAATATTTACAACAACAATGGAAAAAACCCCTATAAGTTACGCATGTGCATTACCATTATTGCAAATTATGAAAATACTAATGACATAGATTTTTCAACTTTATTAGGAATAATAAAGGTAGATTATCACGAATAATTCAGTAGATACAAAGTAAACAAAACATTCAAACCTTTCAAAATCGTTGACTAGAAAGGTAAATTAAAGTATCGTGCGATCATCTTACTTTTTCGACATGAGTTTTTTTATAATTGTTTTGTTTGTTAACATTGTAAATTGGATGATTATACACACGAATTAAAGATGCTATGTTTATATATCTGGGAAAAGTAAATGTATTGTATATTTCTTAACCTAATAATACCACAATTACACGATTAAATAAGATACTCTATTTTAAGGAGGAGAAAGGATCTACATTTTTAAATTTCTACGATAATTTGGGTTGAAATTTTTCGAATTAGCAAAACAATATATGGTGTCAACTGTCAATGTTGAAATTTATGTTCTATAAATGGTCGAAACAAAGCTTCTTTCAGAAGACAAAGCTAGAAGGAATTATTTCACTTTAAACATTAATCATGGGGAACACGTTTAATTTTTCCACACTGCAACATAGAATAAGTGGAAACAACAAAAATAGAAAATAAAACAAAAAGCCCAAAGTGTCCAAAGCAGAAAAGAAAATTCTGGACAGATTTTCTAAGAATTGTGCAACAGACATAGTATAAATCGAATAAAAAAAGATTATTGTAACGCCTCCTAGTTTTATTTCGAAATTTTATAAGAATGAGCAGGTCCAAATTTTGTGTAGGGTCTACACACATGCAGAATTAAATAAACATCATTGACAGGGTGGTGCAAAGGTGTTAATCTCCTATATATTGACGATTCTAAGCAATTAGAATGAAATAATATTTATGAACCGTCAAATATAGTTTGACTTTATATTTTTTCAAAAGCAAAAGTTTAATATCTCTTTTTTCTAGCACCAGGGTAGGAAAGTAATTGATTTAGAAAATACAATCAAAATATGTGTGGATTATCAAGAATAAAGCCTACGCTCACGCAGAAAGATACGCCCGTTGGGATTTTTTCACAACACCAAATATCTAAGTCCCATAACCTCATAAGGACAAATTGGATGAACCTGAAAATCGAAAGGCGGCTTCTTCTTCAAAGTCTGATCATCAAAATATCATGTAAATCCGCTGACGCATATTCAACTTATTGCGTTCCATGTGTCTATATTTGGCCCTTAGCTTAACACGTATGTGCATATACCCCCCCCCTCCCATTATACATAATATCTCGGTTATGCGACAAAAAATTAAAAACCCGTTTCAGTTAAAGGACAACCTTTCTACTTGAAGTATTCAAAATTTCAGAACATTTTGACCAGAAATAGATTTTTAAAGAATTTTAAACTATTTTAGTATATTTTCATTGCATTTAAAATATCTAAGTCCCAAAACTCCGTAAGGACAAATTGGATGAACCTGAAAATCGAAAGGCGGCTTCTTCTTTGAAGTCTGATCATAATGTACAAATATCATGTAAATCCGTTGATGCATATTCAAGTTATAGCGTTCCATGCGCTTATATTTTGCCCTTAGCCTTACATGTATGTATGTATGTGCATATAACCACCCCCCCCCCTCCGACTACACATAATATCTCGATTATGTTACCAAAAAATTAAAAACCCGTTACATGTGTCAAAGAACATCCTTTCTACCTTAAGTATACAAAATTTCAAAACATTTCAACCAGAAATAGATTTTTGAATAATTTTTAACAATTTTAGAATATTTTCACTGTATTTTAAAATATCTAAGTCCTTTAACTATGTAACGACAAATCGGATGAACCTGAAAATCGAAAGGCGGCTTCCTCTCCACAGTCCAATCATAATGTATAAATATGGTGATAATCCGTTGACGTATATTCAAGTTATTGCGTTCCATGCGCCTATATTTTGCCCTTAGCTTAACATGTATGGGCATATACCCCCCCCCCCCCCCCTTTCCATTACACACAATATCTCGATTATGCGACCCCAAAAAAAAAAATAAATAAAAAGATAAAAAGAATAAATAAAAACCCGATACATATGTCAAAGAACATCCTTTCTACTTGAAGTATGCAAAATGCCGAAACATTTCGACCAGAAATAGATTTTTAAATTAATTTTTAAATATTTTAGTATATATTTACTGCATTTTAAAAATCTAAGTCCTATAACTCAGTAACGACAAATAAGACGAACTTGAAAATCGAAAAACGACTTCCTATTTACAGTCCAATCATAATGTTTGAATATGGTGAAAATCCGTTGACGCATATTAAAGATATTGCGTTCCATGCGCCTATATTTTGCCCTTAGCTTAACATGTATGTGTATATAGCCCCCCTCCCATTACACATAATATCTCGGTTATGCCACCACAAATTTTGAAACCCATTACATATGTTAAAGAACATCCTTTCTACCTTAAGTATACAAAATTTCAAAACATTTCAACCAGAAATAGATTTTTAGATAATTTTTAACAATTTTAGAATATTTTCACTGTATTTTAAAATATCTAAGTCCCATAACTCTATAACGACAAATCGGATGAACCTGAAAATCGAAAGGCGGCTTCCTCTCCACAGTCCAATCATAATGTATAAATATGGTGAAAATCCGTTGACGTATATTCAAGTTATTGCGTTCCATGCGCCTATATTTTGCCCTTAGCTTAACATGTATGGGCATACCCCCCCCTTTCCATTACACACAATATCTCGATTATGCGACCAAAAAAAATAAAAAATAAAAACCCTTTACATATGTCAAAGAACATCCTTTCTACTTGAAGTATGCAAAATGTCAAAACATTTCGACCAGAAATAGATTTTTAAATAATTTTTAAATATCTTAGTATATTTTTACTGCATTTTAAAAATCTAAGTCCTATAACTCAGAAACGACAAATAAGATGAACTTGAAAATCGAAAAACGACTTCCTCTTTACAGTCCAATCATAATGTATGAATATGGTGAAAATCCGTTGACGCATATTAAAGTTATTGCGTTCCATGCGCCTATATTTTGCCCTTAGCTTAAAATGTATGTGTATATAGCCCCCCTCCCATTACACATAATATCTCGGTTATGCCACCAAAAATTTTAAAACCCGTTACATATGTTAAAGAACATCCTTTCTACCTTAAGTATACAAAATTTCAAAACATTTCGACCAGAAATAGATTTTTTAATAATTTTTAAGTATTTTAGTATATTTTCACTGTATTTTAAAAATCTAAGTCCCCTAACTCTGTAACGACAAATCGGATGAACCTGAAAATCGAAAGGCGGCTTCCTCTCCACAGTCCAATCATAATGTTTGAATTTCATGAAAATCCAATGACGCATATTCAAGTTATGGCGTTCCATAGGCGGACGGACAGACGGACAGACAGACAGACGGACAGACGGACGGACTTCGCCATACCATAACACGACCCGTCAATTTACGGGCGTATAAAAACGAAATGCCATCTCTATTGCTAGACAGATGTCTTACTGCTTTCACAAGACATGCATGTTTCGGATTTACCTTATCAGTGATACTTTAAGCCAAAATGATTCAAATTTGAAAATGTTGTTTTGCAAAGAGTGGAGGAGATAGTTTCTATGTAGTGTTTTCTAGTTTTATTTCTACACTTCATGAATAAGAATAAATACACTGTATATTTGATAGCATAGTTACATGGATGGATGATTATAAACAAAAATATTCGGCATTAAGATAGGGCAGATAAAAATGTTTACGTAATTGCGGATTTTGTATTGCATTTTTGAAAGAACATGAACTTCAGACACATAACCCGAAATCAGATTCCAAAAATTACAATCTAAAGGCTTACAACGTCTGGTCATGAAAAAATCGGACAAACAGACGGAGGCACTAACACAGCTCCATAGAATCCATTGCAAGGGAAGGAAGGAGATCTCCAACAAGACCCCGTTGCAGCATCAACAGCAAAACACCAAAACACCAGATGCAAAAACACAAAAGACGAGTACAGCACGAGACGGAAAAGAGACACACGACATGTAAACATCAAAGACAAAAGACTAGACATAAACCGACGAGACCAATGGGCAACCGGGGCCGACTTCGGACGGCCATTTGTCACGCAAGTACGGTATATTTTGTACGCGCTAGTAACAATACATTTCTTTGAATTACCAAAATACGGTATCATTCTGTTTTCTATGCAGTTGTCAAATTTTGTTATCCATTCACTGATATCTATGAATTATCTTTTTAATGTTGTTGACCTTTTTTTTAATGATGTGATGGAGTAAATTCATTCATTCTAATTTCATTTTCTTGGCTACTAAAGATATTAAGATAACATTTGTGGTAATAAAATCTGTATGTATAAATGAATAACATGTGAGCGCCATTCTCCTTAGTGTTGATCTTTTACACTGATAAAAAAGTGTAACAAAATGTCGTTATCACTTCCACAAAATGGAATCAATCTTTGTTAGAGTGAATGATGGGATGTATTCTTACCTCATTTGGTGGTCTATCGTCTGTAACATTGATGAAGATGGACTTAATGTCATCAACCATAGTGAAACCTACATTTAATTCACTCGCAGAATTCAGTTCACAAGATAGTTTTTCTTTCATGTAATTTACAGATTTACATTGACTTCGTCTTCGAAGACATTCTTTCACGCACATTCCTGGTCCCACGAAGCCTACTGTATGAAAAGTAGCAGATACCAGCCTTTTCCCATAAAGCCTGTTTTCTGTTGCAGAAAATGAGGTGGCCGACAAAAAAGATGTTAAAAATACGCAGAAGATAAATTTATCTTCCATGATGGAATTCCATTGACAATATGTACCGAGCTTACCGGGTACAAATATATTGAATATAAGAGATACAACCTGAGCACGTTTTTACGGTTTTAGAGAAAGACACGCCCCTTGAGCACGTGACACATCCTCAATACTTGTCTATCATGCAAAATAATCCGTCCGTTTGCTAAAAGGAAAAATTGTTGAAGTTTTATTTCGAAAATCACAAAGCCCTAGTAAGCCTGAATTATGCAATTATGAAATATCTAGCCAGTCTATGTAGGAATTGTGTCCACTTGGGATACACTGAATTCATATCTCGTGTAGCATTGTTTTTTTTAGCTCACCTGAGCAAAGCTCAAGTGAGCTTTTGTCATAGCGCACCGTCTGTCGTCCGTCGTTAACTTTTCAATATTTTCGACTTCTTCTCCAGAACCACTAAACAGATTTTCATGACACTTGGTAGGAATGAAGTACTCATGGTCCCCTACAAGTGTTGTTGTTTTTCGTCCGGATCCATCAATAGGTGGCGCCACCACAGGCAGAAGTAGGTCACAGGGGGTACCCTCCTTTGACAAACTTCTTCTTCAGAACAGAAGCACGTAGCATCAGGATGATCTAGAGAGATGTCTTAAGAAGTGTTGTTATTTTTGGTTCCACTCGGAAGTCAAATTTTTGACGCGTTTTTGACGCCTTTTCGGACTTTGTCAGAAATACACATTTTTGCACTATTTCTTTAAATAACTCAATATGTGTATGATTTTACACATTCATTTACTGCATAGTTATCCTATTTAAGTTACTAAATACTTTGATAAGTATTTTATTCTAAAATTTTAATTTTTTGATTAAAAAAAATTTCTGATGTGGAAAGGAAAGGGGGGGGGGTGATTTTCATACATATTCAACTTTTTCTCCAGAACCATTGAAGAGATTAGCATGAATTTTGGTAGGAATGAAGAACTGATGGTCCCCTACAAGTGTTGTTGTTTTTCGTCCGGATCCATCAACAGGTGGCGCCACCAGAGGCAAAAGTAGGTTACGGGAGTTACCCTCCTTTGAAAAACTTCTTCTTCAGAATGGAAGCACGTATCGACAAACCGAAAGCATCAGGATGATCTAGAGAGATTTCTTAAGAAGTGTTGTTATTTTTGGTTCCACTCGGAAGTCAAATTTGTGACGACTTTGTCAGAAATGCACATTTTTGCACTATTTCTTTAAATAACTCAATATGTGTATGATTTTACACATTCATTTACTGCACATTTATCACATTTTTAAAAGTTACTAAATGCTTTGATATGCATTCTATACTAAAATTTTATTTTTTTTTATTTTTTATGAATTTTTTTTCTTATGTGAAAAGGAAAGGGGGGGGGTTGATTTTCATACATATTCAACTTCTTCTCCAGAACTGCTGAACAAATTTTTATGAGTAATTTTTCAATCATGAATAGATATGTTTACTGTGCACATGGACCCAAGGCTTGTGGGTTAAAGTTCTGGTACTTCTTTTATCAATATCAGGAATTTTAACCCTGGTAACTTTAGTTTCATATAAGAGGGGGAGAACTCATATAGTTGGTACATGTATAACAGCAGAACTCATGTATGCAAGAGTTGTCTTTCTTTGATATTGATATATGTTTTTGAGGTTTAAATTCTTAGATTATCGATTCATTTGAATGTCATATATTTTAAATTATTAAATAAGTATGCAAAAGGAAACTAAATAATTCAAAAAAGATGAATAGGTATTTTCAAATTCATCTTGTGAAGACTTAAATATATAACTTTGAAATTAAAATATTGAGAGCAGCTCAAAATATTAATGTAAAAACAGAACTCTGCATTTACATAACGTAGTGAAAGGAGGGGGAGAAGGCCGTAATTTATTAGCAAGATTTGGCTTTAGCTTCTGTATAACTGTCTCTCTCGGGTTACTTACATTACTCAAGAAGAAGGGGGGGATGATTTTCATACATATTCAACTTCTTCTCCAGAACCGCTGAACAGATTTTCATGAAACTTGGTATGAATGAAGTAACCGTGGTCCCCTATAATTATTGTTGTTTTTTGTCAGGATCTGTCAACAGGTGGCACCACCACAGGCAAAAATAGGTCATGGGAAGTACCCTTATTTGACAAACTTCTTCGGATCGGAAACACGTATCGACATACCGAAAGCATCAGGATTATCTAGAGAGAAGTCTGGTTATTTTCCTCTTACAAACTTCTTTTTGTTTGATATGCTTAGCTTACGTAGTTTTCAGGTGAGCGTTGTGGCCCCTGGGCCTCTTGTTTTAATTGAAGTTGAACACTTCGTTATTTCTTGTCAATGAGAAATTAAGAGAATTGATGAACTAATCCATGTTGTTAAACAATCTTAAATCACAAAAAAGACATATCTGTGTGATCAATAACTTATAAAATGATGCTATTCAATTTGAAGACGTTTAACATTTGTACCACAAGGTGAGTGTCACTGCTGGTGCTCCAGGAGTCCCCGAGGGCACATGTAGCCAAGTTCGATCAATTTCGGTTGATCATTTGTGCTGCGGCTTAGTGTTGTTGGAGATCTCCTCCTTTCTTTCAACTCCTTCTAAAATTTCTGTTATCAAAGTTTCTTGATATTTCTAAAACGTGGGTCCTGTAGCATCATATCCCACCTATCCTGCTACGTCTTTCGGTACGCTCTTTCGACATAGTAATTTTCATTTTTATTGGCATATTACTTTATTTAGATTTGAGGATCACTGACGAGGGTTAAGTACCTGAAACGTGCATGTCTGGTCCATAATGCCAATTTAACTGGACTTAAATGATGCTATTCAGTTTGAAGACGTTTAACATTTATACCACTTGGTGAGTGTCACTGCTGGTAGACCAGGAATCCCCGAGAGCACCTGTAGCCAAGTTCGATCAATTTCGGTTGATCGTTTCTTCAACTCATTCTTAAATTTCTGTTATCAAAGTTTCTTGAAATTTCTAAAACGTGGGTCCTGTAGCATCATATCCCATTCATCCTGCTAAGTCTTTCGGTACGCTTTTTCGACATTGTAATTTCCATACTTTTTTGACATATTACATTATTTAGATTTGAGGATCACTGACGAGGGTTAAGTACCCGAAACGTGCATGTCTGGTTCATAATGCCAATTTATCTGTTCATAAATGATGCTATTTAATTTGAAGAAGTTTAACATTGGTATTGACACACTATAGATGTATAAACTTGATACCCGTGTCGATCTATGAAACAAATTGCAATTTAGAAATGAATTGATAACAAGCAATGACGCACCTCAGAGTCAGGATCAAAGCCTAGCGCAGCATAGTCGACGTGGCTCGCGGCTTTGCTGTCGTCATCTGTTCGTGCGTACGTAAATTTATCCTTTAGCTAAGTTTTGTGTACTTTTCGTCAACTACGTCATAGCAAAAATGGAGCGACTTTACTGCATTAGCTTTGACGAGGAAAGTAAGTTGTGGTTGCAAAATTCCAATTCAATCAAATCTGAATGCTTTTCTATGAAAATAAACATGATAAAAGGAACTTCTTAACGTTTTTCATATTTTATTCAGACTGAAATAGTAGATATTTATGAAGATAAACTAATGTACGAAAATCAGTCCTTTACAAACATGCATGTAAAATTCGGATCCCTCCCACCTTCTCGGATACGTAAGAAAATGTAATAAGTAAATAAACAAGAGGCCCAGGGGCCACATCGCTCACCTGAGAACACTGGGTAATGGGTATGTTGAGAGAAGACAATATGTATTAAAAGTTGTCATTTATGAAAATAGGTTAACACAAGACATAAAATAACATATAATTAAACAAGGCACACAAGACTGAACAAAACAACAGTTAGTAATATGACATAAAAAATGCATGCACATAAATTAAGGCAGCATGAGAGAAGAGAATAAGAAAAATATCAGTTTTTGCATAAAAGTAATTAAGGCCATAAAGACGTCAAAATTAGTGATTGGATTTAAACAAAATGAACAAACTTGAATCATACATCCTTCTAGATCACTCAGATAAATTAGTTTTTCAATCCTTGAAGTGGTTCTGGAGAAGAAGATTTTTAAAGACGGGTACCCTCCTAGACCTATATGACCCTGCCCTGGATCCACCCCTAAAGGGATCAAGCATAAATGAGCAAATTTTGTAGAAGACCTTAAGTACTTCATGACAACAAAGTTTCATCAAAATCCTCTAAGCGGTTTCAGAGGAGAAGATGAAAATGTGAAAAGTTAACGGACGGACAGACAGACGATGCGGTATGACAATAGCTCACTTGAGCCTTTGGCTCAGGTGAGCTAAAAATAGAAGTTTTTGCATGAAAATAATGAAGGCCATAAAGATGTCAAAAACACGACAAAAATTGGTTATCGCATTTTAATGAAATGAACAAACTTGAATCATACATTCTTCTAGATCACTCAGATACAATTAGTTTTACAATGCATGCAGCGGTTCTGGAGAAGTTTTTAAAAGAGGGGTACCCCACACCACCTACTGGACCCCGCCCTGGATCCATCCCTGAAGGGATCAAGCCAAAATTAACAAGCTTGGTAGAGGATCTAAAATACTTCATACAATACAAAGTTTCATCAATGTCCTGTAAGTTTCAGAGGAGAAGATGAAAATGTGAAAAGTTAACGGACGGACGGACGACGGACGCCGGACGCCGGACAATCCGCGGTATGACAATAGCTCCCTTTGAGCCTTTGGCTCAAGCTAAAAAGACAATATTTTGTCCGGTTCCTATCTTCTCATTGAGAAAAAAAATTGACAACAGATGTTGTTATAGAAATTTTGAACCCCCCCCCCTCCCCTCTTTTTATAATCTTTGCAATAAAAGAATTATTACAAATTCAAATTGTACATGTTGTATATCAAAAATGCTATCACACAAACATTTATTAATTTAATTTTACCTTTTAATATATCAATATGAACCCAAGGGGAATTAATATGGAGATAATGCCAAACTTCATAAAAAATGCCGAAGTCAAAAAATGGCCAAATTGGCATTAAAATTATTCAGAAAAGTAAAAAATTGCATTCAAAGCTTAAAAAGTGGAGGAAAAATGAAAAATAAAGAAAAAAAAATTTATGCCCCAGTTGGGATTTGAACTCGCTACCTTGGGACTCATTGACACACTGAAAACATACCTATTTAATGTAATAAAAAATCATTAAAAATCTAAAAGTCAAGATATTGAAAAAAATTCATCACTGTTACATTTCTTATAATAATTTTGATAAATGTTAGAACAATCATTCATGGGAAGAACCATAAAATGCCAAAAATGATGAAAATGACCATCCCCAGTGTTAAAAAAATCATTGAAAATTCAAATATAAACTTTTCAGGAAATTTTTTTCACTAAAGCATTCCTCTGCTTAAAAATGGCTAAATTAAACTAAACTGGAGCAGAATTTTTCAGTAAGAAAGAAAATATTCAGAGAAATATCAATTTTTGCATTAAAAATACAATGTCGAAAAAGACGTCAAAAACGCGTCAAAAATTAATTATCGGATTTTAACGAAATGAATAAACTTGAATTATACATCCTTCTAGATCACATAGATACAATTAGTTTTTCAATCCATTCGGTGGAACTGGAGAAGACGATTTTTGAAGAGGGGAACCCTCCGGGGCCTATTTAACCCCGCCCTGGATCCACCCCTGAAGGGATCGAGCCGAAATGAACAAACTTGGTAGTAGAGGACCTTTAGTACTTCATGCATACCAAGTTTCATCAAAATCCTCCAAGCGGTTTTAGAGGAGAAGATGAAAATGTGAAAAGTTAACGGACGGACGGACGGACGACGGACGACGGACGCCGGACAATCCGGTATGACAATAGCTCACTTTGAGCCTTTGGCTCAGGTGAGCTAAAAAGGAAACAAATCTTTTATAGATTAATATCATATGTAAATAGTTTGATATGATACATAGGAATGAATGAAGACCGACTTCACTGTCGCGAATGCAAAGGAAAATGACAACAAAATTAATTAAAGAAAACTTTTATTCGTGTCGCATTTCTCTCGCTTTTGTGGGCATTTTGTCATGTTTGTGCTCTATTTGCCTGCTTTCGATCGACGCGAATCAACATTTCTGTATCTGATTAATCACTCGGCTCACTTCGTGTCGCACGAATTCTTCTTCATTCGTAGCGCGTTCTTCCTAAGTAGGGGGGGGGGGGGGTCAAGTGCCCTGCTATCACATACTTTAAAAATATTATGTTTTGAACGAACACCAATGACATTATGAAAGCTATGACACTCTACAGTCCTGTACCAGCGCATTCTTAAAACTTCCACTCTGACTTACCGTGACGACGGGAATCCATGACGGGCCCTTTCAAAACCTCTTTAGAGAAGACAGGGCCCTGACCACCTACTCTCTGAATGTCAGTTGGACTCCTCGGGTGATAACATACACGCGGTGGCAGAGCACATATTGTATTACGTACACTACGCCCTCTTTTTATATCCATTTACATACTCATCTGTGTTGCTTGAGCCCCTGCGTTTTGTGGTCTTGTTTGTGTGTGGTCATCTGACAGTGAGGAGGTTGTTTTACACCACAAGTGTACGTTCGTCGAGACCTCTGGGTAATTGGAAAAGTGAAAGGGTTGTGCGCACGTAATCTAGGATAACCATATCTCCGGAGGTTGTTTTATACTACACTTATTCCTTTTCGAGACCTCTGGGTAAATGGAAAAGTGAGAGGTTGTGCGCACGTAATCCAGGATGACCACACCATTTGCTACTTGCATGTAAAATGGCCGTCCAAAGTCGGCACCGGTTACCCTTTGGTCTCATTGGTTTATGTGTAGTCTTTTGTGTTCCATGTTTATATGCCGTGTGTCTCTTTTCCGTCTCTTGGTATTCTAGTCTTTAGTGTTTTCGCATCGGATGTTTTCGTGTTTTGCTGTTGGTGCTGCAACAGGGTCTTGTTGGAGATCCCCTCCCTTCTTCTTCTATTTCCGTGGCAGATGGCCGTCCTAAGTCGGCACCGATTTCCCAGTCGTCATGTTGGTTTATGTGTAGTCCTTTGTATTTCTGTGCTGTGCGTTGACGTTCCTTCTCCTTTTTGCGTCTCTTTCTGTGCTTGACTGCTCTGTGTTTGTGCATTGGGTGTTTTGGGGTTTTGCTGTAGGTGCTGCAACCTGGTCTTGTTGCACATCCCCTCCTTTATTTCATACAATAATACTGGACAATCGTGTGTGCGAGTACATTTAGAACTCACGGATTGACAGTTGCGTATACAACCTCTGACATAAACTCTGAACGTATCATAACGCATTGATATTTGCGAACCGTAGATGGGGACGGGAAGGCTTGTTCTGAAGGACAAAATAAAAAAAAAAACAGAACTAGTGGCTACACGCCCGGGCTCATTTTATGATTAGATTTTTGTCTGTTTTTATCTGTATATAAGAATATATATACAAGTAGGGTAATGTCGGCAAATATGGATTTAAATGTATTTTAATTTAATTATGTTACTGTTAATTGACCATTTCCCACACAATTAAGAAACCAAAACGCATTGTCTTAAGCAACACGCAGATTAATTTTGAAATGGGTCTAACAAACAAAGGCCATAAAAATCCAGTCAGTGATCTGTTCTTACAGACTTTTGAGTTGAAGACGTTTCTATCACCTGCGTAAAAAGACAGAAAATCAAACAGGACAGGTGGTCAGAGCCCTGACTTCTGTTGTGCTGGACTGCTCTGTGTTTTCACATCACGCGTTTTCAAGCTTTGATGTGTGAACTGCAAGTCTGGTGTGAGATCCCCTCCATTTTTCTCTAATGAGGTTTGGACAGGGTCCAAATTCATTAAGTCCCGTCGTGCCAGTCAGTCACAGTGTTACTTTTAAGAATGCACTGTTATAAGGCTGTAGATTGGTCAAGTAATATGCCGAGTGTCCAGAATGTACTGTAGGGTACTGTAAAAACGCGCCAAGCTAATTTGCAAAGTTCAAATGTATGAAAAGAAGGGAGGAGATATCCAACCAGACCCCGTTGCAGCATCAACAGTAAAACACCAAAACACCCGATGCAAAAACACAAAAGACGAGTACAGCACGAGACGGAAAAGAGACACACGACATGTAAACATCAAACACAAAAGACTACACATAAACCGACGAGACCAATGGGCAACCGGTGCCGACTTTTGACGGCCATCTGTCACGCAAGTAGCAAATGGTGTGGTTATCCTGGACTACGTGCGCACAACCCTCTCACTTCTCCAATTACCCAGAGGTCTCGAAGAACGTACAATTGTGGTGTAAAACAACCTCCTCACTGTAAGATGACATCACACAAACAAGACCGCAAAACGCAGAGGCCCCAGAGACACAGATGAATATGTAAATGAATATAAAAAGAGGGCATGCGTAATACAGTCCGTGCTCTGCCGGCTGTAGCGAGCTCATGTATGTAATCACCCGAGGAGTCCGACTGACATTCAGAGAGGACAGTAGAGAATAATGTTGCATATATAAAACATAGTATCAGTTTAATTTCTGCCTTTAAATGATGCTAATGAATTTAAAGACGTTTAACATTTGTACCATTTGTGTCACTGCTGGTGGACCAGGAGTCCCCAAGGGCACATGTAGCCAAGTTCGATCAATTTCGGTTGGTCGTTTCTTCAAATGCATTCAAAAATTTCTGTTCACAAAATTTTCACAAATTTCTTAAACCTGGGTCCTGTAGCAACACATCCCAGCCATCTTGCTACGTCCTCGGTATATTGTGGAAATAAGAACTGTAGACGTGGAAATTTTCGCGCGGGGGGATATTCGCGTGTTTCACGAATCAACTTACTTTGCGAAATTTTCCCCCACGCGAAAATCTGCCTGGCTTCACTTGTATCAAACTTCTCAAATTGAGATTTTCCTCAACCTCAAATCTGCTTGAGGATTCCCTCAGCTGAGTTTTCCTCAAAATCATCTTGTATCAAAATTTTTCAGATCTTTTGAGGGGTTCCTCAGCTGAGGAAAGTATTTGAGGAAAGACTTGAGGAAATAGGTTATCGTCACCATAGTAACCATGGTGCAGGGTCGGTACATTTCACATGTCATCCTTATAGATGTACTTATCCAGGTACTCACTCATGATTCTATTCAGATATAATCTTTCGGTACCTTTATTTAAAAGTTTTAAGGGTACAAATCTCCAGTTCCTCAAAGTTGAGGGACTCCTCGAAATTTACCTTGTATGAAAGACATATTTGAGGTTATCCTCAACTTGAGGAGTGATGAGTACATTGAAATTTGCCAACTTTCCTCAACTCGTTCCTCAAGTCTAAATCTTAGTTTTCACATATAATACAATAAGAGGCTATCTTTTTAAAGTGTATGTTTTGTAGATTAAACAATGTTATTTTTATTTGTTACTTAAATCTGTCTTGAATTTGCCTAATTATTCATATCTTTAAGAAATTCTACCTCTCCTCAAGTATTTGAGGTAGGTATGGAGCTCCCTCAAATATTTGAGGAAAATCTCTCCTCAAATTGAGGAAAATCTCAAATATTTCTTTCATACAAGGCAAATTTTGAGGAGTCCCTCAACTTTGAGGAAAATTTATTAACTTTGAGGAAAATCTCAACTTTGAGGAAAACCTCAAGTTGAGCTAGATTAATACAAGCCAAATTGAGGAAAACCTCAAATATCTGAGGAAAATACTCAGATTTGAGGAAAATCACAAGTTGAGAAGTTTGATACAATTGAGGTGCTATCCTTCAAAGGCAGACATTGTTATATCGCGGATATTTCCCCCACGCGTAATGTCTTGATTTTATATCACGAAAATTTTCCCCAGCGAAAATAACCGCGTTAACAGTGTCTCACATGTTGGCCATATTTCATGTTTTGGATTGAGGATCACAGACGAGTTTCAAATAACGAAACGTGCATGTCTGATTCACGCTGTTAATTTATCTGCTTTTAACTGATGCTGATAAATTTGAAGACGTTTAACATCTATGTGAGTAAAATCAAAGGGAACCTTACAGCTTCGCTAATCGGCCGTGGTGTCAGAATTTAGAAAAAGAGATTCATTCATCCTTCAATAAAGTCAATGAACAATTGTATTTTATAACATAATTCAAATATGTATTGATCCTAAAGCTTGTAGAACATGATAATTACTTGCGTCATCGGCTATTATACATGTAAGGGAACTCCGAAGACCACCTGATTTAGATTAAAAATATATGACATAATTATATGGTCTAATTTATGGTATAAGTTTAGTTATGTACAGCAAATACCGTATGACGGTATTCTTGGAATATCAAGATAAATCCATGGCAAGTTTACTATGCTAAATACAAATTCATCCCTTTTGTCATACACACTTGAATGTTTTTCTCCTTTTACAATTTTAATATTAAGACCAAAAACAGTATTTCAGTGTTTGTAGAATCGGGTACTTGAAGATAGATAAACAGCAAACATTGAAGACCACCACACTGAATGAGGTCCAAAAATATTGTTTCCATGTTTTTAGATACAATAGACAAATTATTCAAAAATTCATTGTATCTAAAGACTGTCAAACTTAGCAATTATTTAACAATTACTTTAGGACAAGGTTTTCGCTTTCACAAACTAGTAAAGACTTTCTGGAAATTTTACAAAAATTATTGTCAACTTCTTCTGAAATTCGGACCAATACAGGCAACAGAGTATATTACTTTGGGTATTTCACAACCTGCATTTTATGGTGACATTATTTACAAGATAAGAAGGATCAAAGATAGACAACATCACTATCGAAAATGCGTCAGAATGATCAAACGCCTTTTATACCGTTGATATGATCCTAATGTCACCAGACGGACACTAGGCTTGGTACTTGACCAATCTATTGTCTTGTACAAGCGCATTCTTAAAAATTGCACTCTGACTGACTGTGACGACGGGACTCCATGACGGGCCCTGTCCAAACCTCTTTAGAGAAGACAGGGCCCCGACCACCTGTCCTCTCTTAATGTCAGTCGGACTCCTCGGGTGATAACATACATGAGCTCGCGGCGGCAGAGCACGGATTGTATTACTACGCCCTCTTTTTATATCCATTTACATATTTATCTGTGTTGCTTGGGCCCCTGCGTTTTGCGGTCTTGTTTGTGTGTGGTCATCTGACAGTGAGGAGGTTGTTTTACACCACAATTGTACGTTCTTCGAGACCTCTGGGTAATCGGAAAAGTGGGAGGGATGTGCGCACGTAATCCAGGATAACCATACCTTCTGCCATTTCCGTGGCAGATGGCCGTCCTAAATCGGCACCGGTTGCCCATTGGTCTCGTTGGTTTATGTGTAGTCCTTTGTGTTTAATGTTTCTGTGCGTTGACGTTCCTTGTCCCTTACGCGTCTCTTTCTGCTTTGTGTTTCTGCATTGGGTGTTTTGGGGTTTTGCTGTGGATGCTACAACCTGGTGTTGTTGGAGATCCCCTCCTTTGTTTTGTAGAGTCGGCTATTACATGTATAAGATAATAGATAGAAACAAAGGAAATATCGAAGACCACCACACTGAATTATGTCTAAAAATAGTGTTTCTGTGTTTGTAGAATCGGGTCCTTGAACTCTTCTTTAACTCATTGAAGATAGATTAACAGCAAGCATTGAAGATCACCACACTGATGGAGGTCCAAAAAGTGTTTCTGTGTTTGTAAAATCGGGTACTTAAAGATAGATTAACAGGAACCATTGAAGACCACCACACTGAATCAGGTCCAAAATAGTGCTTCTGTGTTTGTTGATGCAATACACTTGCATGTGAAATAATCTCACATCGTTCATTATACCATATCCGCTCTGTTTCATCACACATAATACACAATATCTATTACGTTCAAGGCAATCGCAAACTTCGAGCAATCATTTATTTATGAGTTGCTGAAATATAAACTAAGCTTGGTTATCATCGAGTCTGTCCTAAAAGGACAATTTGAAAAATATATGACAACGTGAAATTCTAACTGAGCATTAAAAGGAAACAAATGAATAATGAATTGGACTCTGTAATAAAACAATTAAATGCTATGATTGATTCATTTTGTATATAAAACATTATTTGAATCGGGTAAACACGGCGATACCGACATGTCATGCGTGAGGAAAGTTTTACAAAAAGAAACGAACGTTTTCATTAATAATTTCGCACTAATGTAGCATTTGGCATCTTATTTAACAACATACAAGGCAATCGCAAAGTTCGAGCAATCACATATTTATGAGTTACTGAAAGATGTCTATCATAGAGTCTGTCCTAAAAGCAAAACGTGAAGTTCTTAGTGAGCATGATAAAGGAAACAAATGAATAATGTATAGTATATTTTCGTTCAACAATTGAATGTTATGATTGATTCATTTTGTATATAAAACATTATTTGAATCGGGTAAAAATAGAGAAACCGACATGTTATGCGTGAGTACAGTTTTCCAAAAAAGAAACGAAATCACGATTCCTACTTGTTCATTAATAAATTAAAGTTAATTTAGGATTTGAGATTTACTATAAGGTATAGATATTTCCTCATAATCAGTAAATGAGAGTCTAACACAACTTCATTAACCACAATTCAAAAGTCTCCACCAAAAAGGCTTTCAAATTCTTGAAAAAATGTAAAACAGAAGTTTCTGAAATCTGAAAGCTAGACGAAGACATTAACAGAGCACCATAGAAACAAGTCAGAAACACATTATGAAATTCATACCCATACAAGGATAATAGTACATCAATTTGGGTATTCACAACCTGCCGTTTATGGCGAAATGATAAACAAAATAAGAGCGATCAATGGTAGACAGATTTACATTTATCCATTTAAATATCCATTTGCGTTTCTTGTTCCCCGTGAGGGGTTTGACAGAAAGTGAGAAGGTTCTTCTACACCGAAATTGTGTGTTCTTCGAGACATCAAGGAAATCGGAATAGTGGGAGGGTTGTGCAAACGTAATCCAGGATAACCACACCGTCTGCTATTAACTTGGCAGATGGCCGTCCTAAGTCGGAACCGGTTACCCATTGGTCTCGTTGATTTATGTGTGGTCTTTTATGTTTAATGTTTCTATGGTGTGAGTTGATGTTCCTTGTCCCTTTTGCGTCTCTTTATGTTATGTGTTTTTTCATTGAGTGTTTTGATGTTTTGCTGTGGGTGCTGCAACCTAGTGTTGTTGGAAATCCCCTCCTTTCTTTTATGAATATTTTCCCCTGACATGGTCTCAAAAACACTTTCTATATCGACATAACTTAAGACAATGCATGTATTCTATCTATTGATTTCATTTTTCGTACATGAACATCGACGGCGAGTGCGGCTAGCCAACAGGTGATGCTTACTCCTCCCGGGCACCTGGTGCCACCTCTACCTTGCTGGGGGTCCGTCGATGCTCAATTTGTGAGTGCTGTTGAGATTATCGTCAGGATCTTCTTTAACTCATCTGTGTCCCTTAGCTATGCTGTCTGTTTGTATGGTCATCTTTCGCCGAAGAGGCTATTTTACACCAAAACTGTACGTTCTCTGATACCTCTTGGTGATCGGAAAAGTGGAGGGGTTGAGCGCAACTGGCAGATGGCCGTCTTAGGTCGGCATCGATTACCCATTGGTCTCGTTGGTTAATGTGTAGTCATTTGTGTTTCATGATTTTGTAATTTGATTTAGTGTTTCTTGTACATGTACCATTTGCCTTTTTTACAATTTTGTCTGCTCTGTGTTTTTTTATTTGATTTTTTGGGGGGTTTTGCTGAGGGTGTTTCAATCGAGTTTTGTTGCAGATGTCCTCTTTTCATTGATCTTATCAACAAATCCAGAGTTCAGGGCAAGTATGGAATGTATTGTTGTGACACCGTTAATTCACTCGCTGTAAAATATTCGAATATCACATGAATTATACTACATATATAAAGCAGGTGATACATGTATTATCAACTGACGTGAGACCAAAAAAGAAGACAGACTTGTGAACAGGATTATTGACCTGATGGAATAATACATCTTTAACTAGTGAGCTTTCAGTGGCACTTAAGTTTAATATTTCATATAGATATTCTATCAGAAGAATACCTTTTATACAGTGGATATGATCCTAATGTCACCAGACGGACACTGGGCTTGAGACTTGACCAATCTACAGTCTTGTACCAGCGCATTCGTAAAACTTGCACTCTGATTGACAGTGACGACGGGACTCCATGATGGACTCTGTCCAAACCTCTTTACAGAAGACAGGGCCCCGACCACCTGTCCTCTCTGACTGTCAGTCGGACTCCTTGGGTGATAACATACATCAGCTCGCGGTGGCAGAGCACAGATTGTATTGCGTATGCCCTCTTTTGATATCCATTTACATAATCATTGCTTGAGCCCCTGCGTTTTGCGGTCTTGTTTGTTTTACACCACAATTGTACGTTCTTCGAGACCACTGGGTAATCGGAAAAGTGGGAGGGTTGTGCGCACGTAATCCGGGATAACCATAACTTCTGCTATTTCCGTGGTCCTAAGTCGGCACCGGTTGCCCATTGGTCTCGTTGGTTTATGTGTAGTCCTTTGTGTTTGATGTTTCTGTGTTGTGCGTTGACGTTCCTTGTCCCTTTTGCGTCTCTTTCTGTGATTGTCTGCACTGTGTTTATTTTTGCATTGGGTGTTTTGGGGTTTTGCTGTGGGTGCTGCAGCCTGGTGTTGTTGGATATCCCCTCCTTTATTTCGCAACCGAGAAAATTGCAAAAAGTACTATTTCGACAGTCTAGTAAAAGAGTTGGGTTTACATTCTTCGACACCTGGAAATCCCACTTACACCCCAACAAACCTTTCTGCCTCTGAAATAATAGATAACCACAAATCAGCTCTTGCTTCCTTTGGCTTCCAAACTAACAATTTAGATTTAGATTTACCATACTTATACTGCATACCTAAAATGCATAAGAATCCCTACAAACAACGTTTCATCGCTGGTTCCTCAAAATGTTCTACCAAATCTGTATCGCTCTTACTCACCAAAGTTTTATCTGAAATTAAATCTGGGCTTCAAAAATATTGTTCGACAGTATATTCTCGCAGTGGTATCAACCAGATGTTGATTTTAAAGAATTCGAAGGAACTTTTACATCATCTGAAATCCACTCATTTTAGTAGAGTCCATTCGAACAAAGCCTTTGATTTTTCGACACTTTACACTACAATTCCACATTCTTAATTGAAAGAAAGACTCGCAAAAATTATAAGTAATGCGTTTACAAGTAAGAACGGTAATCGCAAATATATATTTATTGTTGTTAACTATGACAAAACCTACTTTGTAAAAGAAAAGTCCGATTCTGAAAATATGAACACTGAAACAGATATTATTCAGATGTTAAACTTTCTGATCGACAACATTTTTGTGGTGTTTGGAAGAAAGGTCTTCAAGCAAATTGTGGGAATTGCAAAGGGGTCCAAATTTGCCCCACTCCTTGCCGACATTTTCCTTTTCTCGTACGAAGCTGAATTCATTCAATCTTTGGTCTCTGAGGGGAAAAAGATACTTAGCTTCTGACTTTAACTTCACTTACAGATACATAGATGTGTTGTCCATCAATACTCCAAAATTCGCGGATTACCTGAGTATCTATCCTTCGGAGCTTGAAGTCAAAGAAACTACAGAGACAAATAAGTCAGCATCCTATTTGGACAGAATGTTGTCCTACGACACTGATGGTCACATGAACACCTCACTTTATGACAAACGTGACGACTTCAATTTCAGCATTACAAACTTTCCTTTTCTGAGTAGCAACATCCCTTCATCGCCTGCTTATGGCGTGTTCATATCTCAGTTGATACGCTATGCCAGAGCAAGTACCAAATATACGGATTTTGTTCTGAGAGCTAGGCGTCTAGCAGATAAGCTTCTCAGTCAGGGATATGTTTGTGACCGACTAACATCGTCACTGAGGAAGTTCTACGGTCGATATGGGGAAATTGTCATACACTATGATGTCCCACTCTCCAGAATGGTGGATGATATTCTGTCATAGACCATTTGAACCATCCAACCAAAGATTGTACTCTATGTCTTTCGAAATGGAAGTAACCGGATGCGACAAATCTACCGAATTGAAGCGGCGGGTGTTGCATGCAAGCAAGAAATGCTTACTCTTCCTCGGCACCTGGTCTCACTCCCATATCGGAAGTTCGCTTCTTTTCATGTGGTGGAGGTTTTTGTTTGTTTGCTTTGGTTCCTGTTTTGCCCCTATTTTGTATGCCTTCGGTTTCTGATTTTCTGAATTATCGATTTTGTGCTGTATACAGGGATATGGTCATTATCCATATTTGTCATAGTATTTCATTTGCGCCTTTGAAATTAGAGGTTAAGTACAGAGCCCGTATTTGCATTGAACATTTAATGATGCGACCGACCACTTTGAAGATTAATTACATTGCCAGTTCTTTGATGCTTAAAGGCAACTGTGTTTTTTTTTATGAGAATGAATAATGATAAATATTATTTAACCTCGATGCTGATTTGTATTGTGAAATATAAGTCATTATATCATACAAAAAGTAATTATTTACAGAAGAGAGAGGTAAGTACTTTGAATCTTAGAGTCTAACACTACTCTATATAATTATATGATAAATAAAGTCTACAATAAAGACAGTCCATGGCTGAGAAACGCTGAAGTATCAAACTGCAGAAATGCGAAATTACATAGACACATCTGCAAAATATGAAAATATGAATGAAATGTCTTGAGAACGATCATCAATTAATAGAACCAGACTTGTTTACGTATAGGCCCTAATCATCATTTTTGTATAAGTTATCGTAGATAATCCAGTCCACCATGGAGATGTCCTTGTCAAATATGTATAAGAGCATCCTCTGTTCCACCAGCCCCCGCGAAAGCTTGCTGCACATGTATATACGTCATAATCATAAGTTGCAAATCGTTGGCCGTAAATGTCTCCTGCTTGCCCGGAACTGCGGGTAAGGCTCTCTCCTGATACAAGATAAAAGATAGGAGTGTTCGATTAAACTTCATTCATTACAATCTTACCTTTTCACGATAAGGTACATTCGGATCACTTTTGTAATTTCGCACAGTACTTAACCCACTAACAAACGCACAACAGTACTTGCTTTGGTTTGAGTCGTTGTATGTAATTTCATTGTTTTCGAGTGGGTAAAAAGTTAAATAAAAAGACAAATTCATCAGATTGAGCATTGTCGTGAAAGGCTATATTGACATTACTGAACATGATTTTGGACGGTTCGATTGACTTTTATGTGTTTTTTTGCTGTGGGTGCTATAATTTAAAAATGTATATAAAATATGTTTGGCAAAATTAGCTGTGTACAACCTGGTGTTGTTGGAGATCCCCTCCTTTGTTTTCAATCAATCAACGCAATGGTCTAAATGACATTGTTCTAAACTAGTATAACAGTAGATAGTGACGTCATTAGAATATTTTATTTTGTTAAAGCAGCACGTTCCGCCTTCAGATGAAAATATGCTTCATAAAAAAGATATAGGGCAAATCTCTATTTTTCCTGGATGGTAGAAGTTATAAACTTTCCATTAAGACGACAATTGTTAATCGAAGGTTCTTAATATTATCATAATAATTGAATTTAAAAACGAATTTTTGTGGCGCCACAAAAATTGCCCATGTTTGGGATAAACCTGCCTTCGCGCGTGCGCGATACGGCTCGTCGTGTTGTGCAAATCAAAACAAACATGGCGAGTACCCTACACTCTCAATGGAAAAGAGGGGAAAATATACTGATACTCGGATTTGGATAGAGAAAGAAATTAAAGGAAGACAGAGTGTGAAAGAGCAATATGGAAAGTATATATCAGAGACCAAATAGATATATAATATTCGGTGAAAAATGAGTTAAATCTCGTCACATGCCACGAAGGAGCTGATATTTTGCTGGGCATGTAATTCAGATTAGACATAATCGGCCCTAAATCGTTTTATACACATCATTTTATTGTTACTGTTTGAAATGCTGTATGAAAGAAACATATGATGTCTATATCACCTCTCGTTATTTAGAATAATCATCAAAGATCTGTATATGTATCTAATCACTTTGTTCCTCGGAGCTCTCCTGCTCATTGTGGCTAAAGCTGAAATCCCGAACGCCCGTATCTCTCAAATGAAGGAGGTATCGGATTTGATACTTGGTACACCGATCAATGACCATAATATGGAACAATCTATGTTAAGAAATATGTATTACAAGTATCAACCCCTTTACACCCCGAAGTCGGAATGTGCTGCTTTAAACAAAATAAAAAAACTGAGCGAAACTTTTATCTTAGTCGGACTCCTCGGATGATTACATACATGAGCTCGCTACAGCTGGCAGAGCACGGACTGTATTACGCACGCCCTCTTTTTATATTCATTTACATAACCATCAGTGGCTCTGGGGCCTCTACGTTTTGCGGTCTTGTTTTTGTAAGGTCATGTTACATTGAGAAGGTTGTTTTACACCACGATTGTACGTTCTTCGAGACCTTTGGGTAATTGAAGAAGTGAGAGGGTTGTGAGCAAGTTATCAAGGATAACCACATAATTTGCTACTCGCGTGGCAAATGGCCGTCCAAAGTCGGTATGGTCCATTGCTCTTGTCGGTTTATTTGTAGTCTTTTGTGTTTGATGTTTACATGTCGTATGTCTCTTTTTCGTCTCATACTATGCTCGTCTTTTGTGTTTTTGCATCGGATGTATTGGTGTTTTGCTGTTGATGCTTCAACAGGGTCTTGTTGGAAATACCCTCCCTTCTTTTAGAAAGGTCTATAAATTTGCCATATTTAGTAATATCCTCTGGTGGATGTTAAGTCTTCAAATTCAAAGCATCATTTAAGAACAGATAAATTGCACGATGTATGCATTTCTGTATATTGAAATTTATCACATGAATCACCCGTTATGCAGTTCCATAGAGCCATTTCATAAATATATGATATGATAACATATGCTTGAATGCGATTGGTCAAGTTTGGAACCTTATCACATAAACTTTGACAAGTGTGACCTTCCAAATATCGGTCAATTGTTAAATTCAGACGCAGAATCAATATCATGATTAAAATTGTTGTAGAATTAATTATTGCATTGAAATACTAACAAATTTGAAATATTTATTCTCTTACGCACAGAATGTATCTATACGATGGGAACTACTTCTCAATGCGTAGCAGACGACCTGTAGGTCACGGCATGGTTCGCCTCTTATTCTCCGAAACGTTGATTTCACTTTAGAAATACACATATTTAGGCAATATCATGTGATAAAAGGAATCTCAAATGAATTTTCATTTCATACGATGTATTATGAAACTTGTTGTGCATTCTATATCCCCTCGCCAAGGCTCGGGGATATAAAACCCACAACTCGTTTCATAATACATCGTATGAAATGAAAATTCATTTGAGATCCTATATATATCTAATCTATGGTAAACATTTCAGTATGTCGCATGTATTATTCAGAAAACAATGTCTCATCAGAGATTCTCAAAGCCGAACAAGTGAAATGAAATAATGAAGAGAAAAATTTTACAAGATGTTTCGAAATTTACTCACCAGCATTTCCTGTGTATGAAGAACGGTCAAAGTAGATTCGATACTTGTTGCTCTCGCCTAGTATATAAAAATTTGTGTATTTAGCCCAATACCATACGCTGTTTTGGACTTGCATGTGAAAATATACCTCTGACAGTCTGTTTTTCGTTAATAGATGAAGGACGTCATTACCTGTTTAATAAAATGGAATAATTGAGAAGGCATTTGGTTTATACAACTACTGTGATTTCTCTAAAGGATATCAGTCTTTTGTAATAAATCTGAATTATCTTTGAGTACTGACAACATTGTATAGATTACTACTTGGATTATAATGAAAGTGTCATTAGTTAATCTCACTTGTTGAATTCATACCCATGTGTAAGATAAAAGGAGAAATTATCTTGATTTAATGTCCCTTTGGTGTCTCTGATTGCATTTCACATTTCGGTTTTTATGTGTTTATGTGTTGTACATGTGGATGCTGTGGGAGATACCCTTGAATTATGTTATCAAAAGTTCTGAAACGTAGGTCCTCTAGCATCATTTCCCACCTATTTTGCTACATCTTTCTGTAAATTTTTGGACATAATGACTATCACACTCTTTTTTGGGTCCTCTAGCATCGTTTCCCACCTATTTTGCCACGTCTTTCGGTACATTTTTGGACATAATGACTATTACACTCTTTTTTTGGGTCCTCTAGCATCATTTCCCACCTATTTTGCCACGTCTTTCGGTACATTTTTGGACATAATGACTATCACAGTCTTTTTTGGGTCCTCTAGCATCATATCCAACCTATTTAGCTACGTCTTTCGGTACAGTTTTGGACATAATGACTATCACACTCTTTTTCGGCCGCATTACATTGTTTAGGTTGAGGATCACTGACGTGGGTTAAGTATCCGAAACGTGCATGTCTGGTCCATGCTTCAAATTTATCTGTTGTTAAATTACGCTTAGAATTTGAAAACGTTCAACATTTGAACGACTGAAATATAAACTGAACGTCCACCGAAAATAGATACATCAGAGTCATCAGTCGGCTTCTCTTATTATTGCAATGAATAATTTATTCTAACTGAATACCTTTTATTGCTACATGTATGCTTACTCCTCCCGGGCACCTGGTCCCACCTCTAGCTTGCTAGGGGTCCGTCGATGTTTAATTTCGTGCTCTATTGTGAGTGCTGTTGAGATTATCGTCAGGATCTTCTTTAACTCATTTGTGTCACACTTATGCCCTTTGCCGTGTGGAGCTCGTAAAAAAGTTCCCCGCGAGGGGTTTGACAGTAAGTGTTTTGAATATACTTCCCTGACATTGTCGCCATAGCACTTTCTATATAGACATTACGTCAGACAATGCATGCATTTTATATATTTTCATTTCAATGCTTCATAAGCGTCGACGGCGGGTGCGGCTAGCCAACAGGGGATGCTTACTCCTCCCGGGCACCTGGTCCCACCTCTAGCTTGCTAGGGGTCCGTCGATGTTTAATTTCGTGCTCTATTGTGAGTGCTGTTGAGATTATCGTCAGGATCTTCTTTAACTCATGTACATGTACCAAGAAAATAAAAGACATTTAGAAATTACATATTTTGTGTTTTGGAGCAAAGTCAGTGGATATGGATAAAATACCATGGTGTAGTTCTAATCGACTGCGTTAATTAAAAAGTGAACTATTGACAGAATGTCATGATTTAATACAAATTGACAATGTTTAAAGTGAATTTAAGAATGTTGAAAAGAGCATAATTGTCAATATTGCGTAATTTAGTTTAGATAGACTGCAAAAAAGGTTAGATAAAAAGAATGTTCGAAAAATGAATCGAATTTACTGACCTAACCAGTACTCTCTGGAGATTGGATCTGAGAATCCAGCCTTGTATTCTGACCATTTTCTATGGAAATTTAGCCTCATGGAGGGTGTTCGTAGCAGGTTGACCTTTTCGATAATTGAAATAGGTATGAGATTACACATTCATGAAGAGCAAAGCAATGGGTGTCGATAGAAAGCAGGAGTTGCTTACACTCCATGGACGCTTGAACCCATTAATCCTGCTTCATTTTTATGTCATTAGTATAATTGTCCTTTGAAATAGGAAATATCAGGGACCTTCAAGGGGTCGAGCCGGGTCAACGGTAGTATACACATAAGTAGAAAAGGGAAGGATCTCCAGCATGACAACCCTGCAGACACCCAGTGAAACAAACCCACAAGGAACTGACACAAGTAGTTCCGTCAAACCCTATCTCTACTGTAAATTCACTGTTCTATACTATGAAAAATAATCTCTAAGCCTAATCATGTAGAGTAATCTCAAGGAAAATAAAAGTTCGATCCTTGAAGATTCATCATGTATTGTCGGTGGTTGAGAGGTCGACAGATGAAAATTCTAATATATAAAACAGTTCCATAAACTTAAGTTAACTTGATTGTGACATTCATTATCGACGGTTGACAAGTCGACAGTTGACAATTCTGAAGATGATAATGTAAATGTCAACGGTTGACAAGACAGGGATTCATCACGCTTCCCGGCTGTTCTAATAACTCTATAGAAAATTGAGCAACTGGAGAGCGTGATAAATCCCTGTGGTTGACAGGTCGACAGTTGAGAATTAATTCTCTAAAAAAGTTAAATGAATTTAACTTTCATTGTCAACCGTCCACATTAAATTTTACAATCATTACAACTATCGACCTGCCAACCACCGTTGCTTAATGCTATAATTGTTGTCAAATGTCGACCTGTTAACTGTCGACGCTAAATGGCACATTCATTGTCAGCTGTCGATCCTAAATGCTACAAATATGTTCAACCGTCGATCTGTCAACCGTCGACATTCAATTCTGCAATCATTGTCAACTGTCGACCTGTTAACCGTCGACATTCATTAATATAATCATTGTCACATGTCGACCTGTCAACCGTTGACCTTCAATGCTACAATCATTGTTAACTGTCGGCCTATCAACTGTCGATATTCATTACTACAACCATTGTCAAATGTCGACCTGTCAAATGTCGACCTTCAATGCTACAATCGTTGTCAAATGTCGGCCTTCTTACTACAATTATATCGTCAACTGTCTACTACCGACCTGTCAACCGTCAATCTGCACCACTTCAAAATATAAATTATTTACATTGTTTTCTTACGCCCTTTAAAGTATGTTATATGTACAGTTTAAAAAAGAAATTTGGAAAACAATTGTAATAAGTAATTGACGGTTGACAGGTTTATTTGGATATGCTACTGAATCGACCCTACAGGAAATTTGGAGCCGCGCACTCTCTGTAATGTAAATGTAGAAATCTAACTTCAAAACATTAAAGAGGGCGCTACTGAAATTATCTTGGTGGCTCCGCTGAAAGCATCACTGATGAGAATTTAATATTCGAAACACTTGTCTGGTGCATGGAAATTGGGTTGGAATTTTCTTCAAGAAGGTATAGAGTTGGAACCCTTCGACATTATTGAGATTATTTTTATCGCATGATTCTGCCTAAAACTGTTTGTTTCTGACATGAAATCAACGTTTCTGAGAACTACAGGTGAACCACGCCATTACCTAGAAGTCGTATACTATGCTATAAGAAGTAGGTTCCAATCGTACAGATGTTTTTTTTTGCGCAAGTAGAAAAATATTTCAAATTTGTTTAGTGTTTTAGTGCAATAATTAATTAAACACAACAATTATAATCATTGATATTGAATGTACATCTGAATTTAATAAATGACCGATAATCGAAAGAAAGGAGGAGATAGATATCTAAGAGCACTCGGTTGCAGCACCTACAGCAAAACCACAGAACAACCAATGCAAATACACAGAGCAGACACTCACAGAAAGAGACACAAGAGGGAAAGGAATACCAACTTACACCACAGAAACATGAAACATAAAAGATCACACACAAACCAAAATTTGTTGCACTGTTTAGTTGATAAGGTTGGTGTATCGACCAATAAGATATATTTACGTAGACACACCTCCAAGAAATTGCATTTATGCAGAGTAATATGTAACGTGCACTGTTTAGTTGATAAGGTTGGTGTATCGACCAATAAGATATATTTACGTAGACACACCTCCAAGAAATTGCATTTATGCAGAGTAATATGTAACGTGTTATCGTAACATGTATTCATGAAATGACTTTATGAAACTGCATAATGGGTGTATCATGTAAGAAATGTCAATATTAACAATATGTCTTGTTTTTTGTGAGTGCTGCTACCGAGTTCGGTTTGATATATCCTTCTTTCTTTTATACAGCCGAAGCTACCAAGGTATTTCTGAGTAAGTAGCATTGTCCATTTCCATAGAATTTTATTCTAACGAATGATTAAAGTTTGGGGTAAAGTTTATATTATGAAAAATCCAATGGGATTTGATTACACTTTATCCAGATATAGCATGAAACCAAACGGTCATAACATGGCACATGGCACAAACCTGTGTGTCCTTTGGGTTACCGGAAAAGTGGGAGGGTGATGCGTAAGTAATCCGGATAACAACACCAATGACAGTCCTCAGTCAGCAACGGTTGTCCATTGGTCTCGTTGATTTATGTGTGGTCTTTTGTGTATGATGTTTTGTCGTGTTTGCTGATCCTTGTCCCTTGTGTGTCTCTTGTTTTGTGTGTCTTATCTGTATTTTCACTTTGGGAGTTTTGATGTTTTGCTGTTGGCGCCGCAATCGGGTCTTGTTGGAGATCCCCTCCTTTATTACAAACACATGAGAATGATTTCCTTATGAAACAGGGTGCGTACAATGTTAGTAAAAACGAAATACATTGTAGAAGGAGACTACAAAAAGATAAATAAAAGCGCTTGACAAATTTTAATACATTGAGATAATCACGTACCGTCCAACCTCCTCCATGTATGGTCATATCACAGTATGTATATTTGTAGATATTTGTCTGTGGTGTTATTGTGTAGAATCCATCCACCATAGCTCCCTGCTGCTTCAGCTCAGCACAGTCAATAAATTGTTCTGAAGTACAAAAGATTATCAGTTAAAAGAAAGGAGAGGATCTCCAACAAGATTCGGTAGCAGTGCCACACAATTATACCCAATAAGAAAACAGACAGAGAGCAGACAAGCACGGCAAGAGACGGAGAAGTTACAAAATTAATAAAGTTTCATAAAAACTGTCTCGAATAACGACTTGTTACAGTGCCTACATCAATACCCCCCAAAATATATAATACAAAACGCAGAGCAGAAACGCACATAAAGATACGCAAAACGTACAAGGAACACCAAATCACATAGAAACATCAAACAAAAATGACCTCACATAAACCAACAAGACCAATGGGCAATCGGTGCCGACTTAGGACGGCCATCTGCCACGCAAGAAGCAGACGGTGTGGTGAGTAACATCTGAAACACGTGCCTGCTGCATAATAAATTGATTTGAATTTTTCGCAAGAAGGTATAGAGTTTGAACACTTGCGTATTATGAGACTCCTGTTGGAGATCCCCTCCTTTGCTGTATGTATCAACAGAAATGGCCTCATCACAAATGATATCAACTGCGTTGATTTACAGACTACTTCAATGATAGTACCTGATAAGATTTTGATTTTCAGACGTCTTCTATGTTTCCATGTACCTGATAAGGTTTTGATAATAATCAATATAGAAATATATGTTCTATTATAAAATTATAGTAAACCACCAGTGATGCTAGAGGTCGAAAAAGAGGAAATCCAAATAATTAAGAAATAAAAACTAGCTAGCCGTGGTTTATTGTCCAATAATTCCACGAGTCGCATGAAGCAATTAATTTATCACCGAGCCGCGAAAATTGGTTCATGTGACGAATAGAATTACTGAACAATAAATCACGGCCAGCTAGTTGTTATTTCTATTCTAATATAGCACGTGAATGGGCGGAGCTTAGAGCACTGGAAGTGTGTTGGAGATTTTACACCACGCGAGTTCTATGGTACATACAGGGAGACAATTTCAAGTCATATTAGAATAAGAAATAATGAATAGCAAAAGTCTTTATCTAAAATTTCGGCCAATGAACCTGCTAATTATAATACATATATTTCATATTCAAGCTTTTCATCTTGAGAAATTTATATGCGCCACACAAATTCGAAATAGTTCAAATCAATACAGATAAAAAAACTGATGCTGTCATAATATGGGTGTAGAGTTTTAATCAGATCGACAGTTCTACAATAATAGTGTATTTTGTACATTACCAGCTTGAGTAATACGAGGATTATATATTCGTCTAGTTTTACAGTGTTTCGGTTATATTTGTAGATTCAAAAACTTCAAGGAAAATGAACGTAGGGGTTTATCTCCCTTATAGAATTGCTCTGTCCTTAGCAGGTCATTTGGCAGACACTTTAGGTCAAAGTTAGACTTTTGTTTCTCATTAATTTACATTGCTCGGATTTTCTCTATTTCAGCCACGAGTATCATTGATGAGACATAACTTTTTGAAAAGCACATATGGTGCACTGAAATTTAAAAAATGGAACACATTTTTCAATGTTGAAAACTTTACCTTTTAAGCAGGCCGTACTTCCATTAATTGTTTCTGTGCAAACACCATGCTGTCCACACATAGCCGTTGAACAATTGTGATTTATCTGAAGATGCAGTTTAGATTATAAATAATCAATATAATGATTACTGTAATAAGAGTCTATAAAACAAAGCAACTTTATCCTCTCCCTTAAGATTTTCCATTCAAAAGACGATATTCCCATGAACGCAATTGACTTGAATTTTGTACAGACCAAGACCCGATATGACAACATTTGAAGTACATTTTAACTGTGACATCGAAACAGGTTTATGACGTCATAATGAAAAAAATACGTCAAAAGTTGTGATGTCGGGTCTTGGAGTGTCTAAAATGCAAGTCTACCGGTAATATGAAAATGGTCTATTCTTTGCGACACATGGAAAAATAATAAATGAAATTTAAGTATATCTGAATAAGAAACGAAATCTTCAAGTACGTAGAGTGATCGTTTAAAATGTTCAGACTAATAACAATCGTTTATAGTTTGTTCATATTCGAATAAAAATCGCGGTTTTATACTAATTCTTTGAAGGATTATTTCTGGGTTTCTCCTTTAAATTGATAAGCACTTTTATCTCCAAAACATTTGCAAAGATTTTTCATATCGAATCTATTTTCCTTTATCGACATCTTCCGTAGCTTTCTAAGGTACTTGTTCGATGTTTCTTATTCATAAAGATCAAACTCGTTCATATTCTAGCGGTCATCTATAATGCCAGAATGCCATACATGTAATCACAATTCAGAGTTTGGAAAAAATGCAATGATCAAGTTAACAGAAAGTACATGCACGTGTCTTCGAGACCTCTTGTTAATCGGAACAGAGGGAGGGTTCTGCAAACGTAATCAAGGATAACCAAACGGTCTGCTACTGACGTGGCAAATGGTCGTCCTAAGTCAGCACCGATTGCCAACTGGTCTCGTTGTTTTGGGTGTGGTCATTTATGTTTGATGTTTTTATGTAATTTGGCGTTCCTTGTACGTTTTGCGTCTCATTCTGTGCATGTCTGCTCTGTGTTTTGTATAAGGTGTTTTTTTCGGTTTTGATGTGGGCAATGCAACCCGCTGTTGTTCATTGTACCATTTACGTCCCATTCTGCTTTGTGCTTTACAGTGGGTGTTTTGAGATTTTGCTGCAACCGAGTGTTTGAAGATATCCTCCTTTCTTTTAACTTCCTTTAAGCACAGATGAGTTAAAGATCCTGGAAAAAATCTCAACAGCACTCAAAAAAGAACACAAAACTGAGCATCGACGGACCCCCAGCAAGTAAGAGGTGTGACCAGGTGCCCGGGAGGAGTAAGCATCCCTTGTTGGCTAGCCACACCCGTCGTCGATGTTCACGCATAAAAATGAAACAATATATATAAACTAGATGGCTACTGTTGCAAGCAACAGACGGATTCCTCCTTCATTAGACCTTCCTCGGAACTGAAGTGTTAAAATCCGAATAAAGAAGATGAAAAAAGAATAGTTGCTTTAGTACCTTATTCACTTCAGCAAACGAGTCAAAAGAGCTTATGTCTAACTTGGGAATCTTATCTATTTATCGACAAAAAAAGAAGAAAAAGATGATAAATACCATTCAAGTTTAGGGAGGCTTTAAACTCCTAGATCTATTCTATCCATTTTGAATCCTTTTAAATTACTATCCCAAAAAGAATTGCACAATGAATTAGCAATGAGAAAATTTCTATAAATAGAGAATGACACCAGCATGAAAGTACAGACAAGTAATGCTACTAAGATAAAAAAAGGAAACAGAGAACAAGAATAAAAGAGTTATCTATCTTACTATGTAAAGTTCAAATAAGAAGTACTACTTGTCTGAAGAATAAATATTTAAGAACAAAATCCTATCAATCCTACAAGAGTAAATGTTATGACCTTAAAAAAAGTTTATTTGACCTTGAACCAAGGTCATGGATGAAAGATAAGCATTTTAGTTTATTCTCATCAAGATTTCTTTTCATCTATTCAAAGCTCAATATTTTATCAACAAAAGTCTGTTGTGACCTTGAAATGGAACAAATGACCTTGGGTCAAGGTCAAGATGAAAGGACTTGATGCAAGGAATATTTGCTTCAAGTTCGAACTCTCAATGTCAAATGGTCTTTGTTCTATAAGAAAAATTTTGTTGTGACCTTGAGAATGAGAATTTGACCTTGGGTCAAGGTCAAGGTGAAAGGGCTTGGCTCAATGATTGTGTTTATGAAGTTTGAACAGTCAAGGTCAAATAGTCTTTGTTCTATAGGCAAAGTATGTTGTGACCTTGAGAATCATAATTTGACCTTGAAACTAGGTCATCATCAATGACTACCTATAAGTAACCTACCATCCAAGTTTCAACTCAAAATCTCAAAAACTGTAGAAATTGGCACTGTGCCAATTTAAAGTTCCATTTTCAACTTGGAATAGCGCGAAAACCGTAAATATTTTATCGAGCATGTGAGCGTATAAAAGTTTACAATTTTCCCAAAGAACATTTTAAAACAAATTTCGTTCAAATCGAACGGTTAATTTAGGAGTTATAAGTGTTTAAAGATTTGACCTTTGATGACCTCAAGCGGGGGCATTGGTGAGCTTATCAACAAACAAAAATTAGTTAAAGAAGATCTTGTAATGCTCTTTCTGATGGTACCATCCCCTTTGCTCTGTGTTAAAAGATCTTTGAATAAAATGTCTGGAAATGATAAGGGGGTAAGAATAAAAATAATAATAAGAATAATAACTAGATGGATACTGTTGCAAGCAACAGACGGATTCCTCCTTTATTAGACCTTCCTTGGAACTGAATTGTTAAAATCCGAATAAAGAAGATGGAAAAAAGAATAGTTGCTTAAGTACCTTATTAACTTCAGCAAATGAGACAAAAGAGCTTATGTCTAATTTGGGACTCTTATTCATTTATCAACAAAATAGAACAAAAAAATTAAATACCTTTCATGTTTACGAAAGCTTAAGCTCCATGCTCTATCAAATCAAATCCTTTACAATTACTTTCTCAAAACAGAATTGCACAATGATTTTGCAATGAGATAATTTCTATTAATAGAAAATGACAACAACATGAAAGTACAGATATGTAATGCTACTTAGAAAAAAATAAAGAAACAGACAATAAGAATAAAAGAGTTATCTATCTTACTATGTAAAGTTCAAATAAGAAGCACTACTTGTGTGAAGAATAAATAGTTAAGGACAAAATCCTGTGAATTCTACAAGAGTAAATGTTTGTTATGACCTTGGAAAAGGTAATTTGACCTTTAACCAAGGTCATGGATAAAAGATAAGCATTTGAATTTATTCTCATCAAGAGTCCTCTTAATCTAATCAAAGCTTAATATTTTATCGACAAAAGTCTGTTGTGACCTTGAAATCGAACAAATGACCTTTGGTCAAGGTCAAGGTGAAAGGACTTGATGCAAGGAATATTTGCACCAAGTTTGAACTCTCAAGGTCAAATGGTCTTTGTTCTATAGGCAAAAGTTTGTTGTGACCTTGAGAATCAAAATTTGACCTTGGGCCAAGGTCAAGGTGAAAGGGCTTGGCTCAATGATTGTATTTATGAAGTTTGAACTGTCAAGGTCAAATATTCTATGTTCTATAGACAAAAGTTTGTTGTGACCTTGAGAATCATAATGTGACCTTGAAACTAGGTCATCATCAATGACTACCTATTAGTAGCCTACCATCCAAGTTTCAACTCAAAATCTCAAAAACTGTAGAAATTGGCATAGTGCCAATTTAAAGCTCCATTTTCAACTCAAAATAGCGCGAAAACCGTAAATATTTTATCGAGCATGTAAGCGTATAAAAGTTTACAATTTTCCCAAAGAACATTTTAAAACAAATTTCGTTCAAATCGTACCGTTAGTTTAGGAGTTATAAGAGTTTAAAGATTTGACCTTTGATGACCTCCAGCGGGGGCATTGGTGAGCTTATCGACAAACAAAAAATGGTTAAAGAAGATCTTGTTATGCTCTTTCTGATGGTACTATCCCTTTTGTTCTGTGTTAAAAGACCTTTGAATAAAATGTCTGGAAATGATGAGGGGGTAAGAATAAAAATAATAATAATAATAATAATAATAATAAGAATAATAATAAGAATAAAGAAAAGACATTGCAATAACAGAAAGGATTCCGACGGAATAGTCGGAATCCTTAATAAGAACTAGATGGCTACTGTTGCAAGCAACAGACGGATTCCTCCTTTATTAGACCTTCCTCGGAACTGAAGTGTTAAAATCCGAAAAAAGAAGATGGTGAAAAGTATAGTATTTCGTACCTTATTCACTACAGCAAATGAGTCAAAAGAGCTTGTGTCTAATTTGAGACTCTTATTCATTTATCAACAAAATAGAAGAAAAAATAATAAATACCTTTCATTTTTACGAAAGCTTCAAACTCCATGCTCTATAACAAATTCTTTAGAATTACACTCTCAAAACAGAATTGCACAATGATTTTGCAATGAGATAATTTCTATTAATAGAAAATGACAACAACACGAAAGTACAGATATGTAATGCTACTAAGAAAAAAAATAGAAATAGAAAACAAGAAGAAAATAGTTATCTTTCTTATACTTTGTTAAGTTCAAATAAGAAGGACTACTTGGGTGAAGAATAAATAGTAAAGGACCAGAAATGTGAATTCTACAGGAGGAAATGTTTGTTGTGACCTTGAGAATGATTATTTGACCTTGAACCAATGTCACAGATAAAAGATAAGTATTGGAGGTTATTCTCATCAAAATTAATCTTTAACTGATCAAAGTTCAGTATTTTATCAACCAAAGTATGCTGTGACCTTGAAATCGAACAAATGACCTTGGGTCAAGATCAAGGTAAGAGGGCTTAATGCAAGAAATATTTGTGTAAAGTTTGAACTCTCAATATCAAACAGTCTTTGTTTTACAGGCAAAAGTTTGTTGTGACCTTGAGAAGGAGAATTTGACCTTGGGTCAAGGTCAAGGTGAAAGGGCTTGGCTCAACGATTATATGTATGAAGTTTGAACTCTCAAGGTCAAACCGTCTTTGTTCTATAGGCAAAAGTTTGTTGTGACCTTGAGAAGCAAAATTTGACCTTGAAACAAGGTCAACGTTAAATGACTTCTTATAAGTTACCTACTATCCAAGTTTCAACTCCAAATCTCAAAAACTGAGGAAATTGGCACTGTGCCAATTTAAAATTCCATTTTCAACTCGTGATAGAGCGAAAACCGTAAATATTTCATCGAGCATGTAAGGTTACAAAAATTTGCAAATTTTCCAAAGAACAATATAAAACAAATTTCGTTCAAATCGTACGGTTACTTTAGGAGTTATGAGAGTTTAAAAATTTGACCTTTGATGACCTCTAGTGGGGGCATATGCGAACTTTTGGACAAGAAAAAAAATTGAATTGAGATCTTGATATGCTCTTTCACATGGTGTTTTCCACTTTATCATATCTTGCGGTACTTTTTTGTAAAGTGTCTGGAACGTTTGGGGGTAAGAATAATAATAAGAACTAGATGGCTACTGTTGCAAGCAACAGACAGATTCCTCCTTTATTAGACCTTCCTTGGAACTGAAGTGTTAAAATCCGAATAAAGAAGATGGAAAAATGAATAGTCGCTTTTGTACCTTATTCACTTCAGCAAATGAGTCTTAGAGCTTTAGTTTAATTTGGGACTCTTATTAATTTATCAACAAAATAGAACAAAAAGATAATAAATACCTTTCATGTTTACGAATGCTTTATACTCCATGATCTATCAATTCTAAATCCTTTAAAATTACCATCTCAAAACAGAATTGCACAATGATTATGCAATGAGAGCATTTCTATAAATAGAAAATGACAATAGAATCAAAATACAGCCAAGTTATGCTACTAAGAAAAAAAAAACAGAGACCAAGAGTAAAAGAGTTATGTTTCTTATGCTATGTTATGTTCAAATAAGAAAGACTACTTGTGTGAAGAATAAATAGCGTAGGACAAAAACTGTTATTTGTTATGACCCTGAGAATGATCACTTGACCGTGAATAAAGGTCACGGAGAAAAAATAAGTATTTGAGGTAATTCTTTTCAAGATTGATCTTAATCTGATCAAAGCTCAATATTTTATCAACCGAAGTATTTTGTGACCTTGAAATCGAACAAATGACCTTGGGTCAAGGTCAAGGTAAAAGGGCTTAATGCAAGGGATATTTGTATTAAGTTTGAACTCTTAAGGTCAAATGGTCTTTGTTCTATAGGCAAAAGTTTGTTGTGACCTTGAGAATCAAAATTTGACCTTAGGTCAAAGTCAAGGTGAAAGAGCTTGGCTTAATGATAGTATGTATGAAGTTTGAGCGCTGAAGGTCAAATAGTCTTTGTTCTATAGGCAAAAGTATGTTGTGACCTTGAGAATCAAAATTTGACCTTGGGTCAATGTCAAGGTGAAAGAGCTTGGCTAAACGATGGCATGTGTGAAGTTTGAACTCTGAAGGTCAAGTAGTCTTTGTTCTATTGTCCAAAATTTGTTGTGACCTTGAGAATTAAAATTTGACCTTGAAAGTAGGTCAGCATTAAATGTCTACCTATAAGTAACCTACCATCCAAGTTTCAACTAAAAATCTCAAAAAATGTAGAAATTGGCACTGTGCCAATTTAAAGTTCCATTTTCAACTCTGAATAACGCGAAAACCGTAAATATTTTATCGAGCATGTAAGCGAATAAAAGTTAGCAAATTTTCCAAAGAACAATATAAAACAAATTTTGTACAAATCCGACGGTTAGTTAAGGAGTTATAAGAGTTTAAAGATTTGACCTTTGATGACCTCCAGCGGGGGCATATGTGAACCATTTGACAAGAAAAAAAAAATACATTTAAGATCTTCATATGCTCTATCACATGTTGCTTTCCGTTTTTTCATATGATGCTGTACTTTTTTGTACAGTGTCCGGAACGGTTTGGGGGTAAGAATAATAATAATAAGAATAATAATAAGAATAAAGAAAAGACAATACAATAACAGAAAGGATTCCGACGGAAGTCGGAATCCTTAATAACTAGATGGCTACTGTTGCAAGCAACAGACGGATTCCTCCTTTATTAGGCCTTCCTTGGAACTGAAGTGTTAAAATCCGAATAAAGAAGATGGAAAAATGAATAGTTGCTTTTGTACCTTATTCACTTCATCAAATGAGTCTTAAGAGCTTTAGTCTAATTTGGGACTTTCATTTATTTATAAACAAAATAGAAGAAAAAAAAAATAAATACCTTTCATGTTTACGAAAGCTTTATACTCCATGATCTATCAATTCTAAATTCTTTAAAATTACCCTCTCAAAACAGAATTGCACAATGATTTTGCAATGAGACCATTTCTATAAATAGAAAATGACAATATCATGTAATGCTACTAAGAAAAAAAAAGGAGACAGAGAACAAGAATGAAAGATTTATCTTTCTTGGACTATGTTAAGTTCAAACAAGAAGGACTACTTGTGTGAAGAATAAATACTATAGGACCAGGACTGTAAATTCTACAGGAGTAAATGTTTGTTATGACCTTGAGAATGATTATTTGACCTTGACCAAGGTCACAGATAAAAGATAAGTGTGGGAGGTTATTCTCATCAAAATTGATCTTAATCTAATAAAAGTTTATTATCTTGTCAACCAAAGTATGTTGTGACCTTGAAATCGAAAGAATAACCTTGGGTCAAGGTCAATGTGAGAGGGCATGATGCAAGGAATATTTGTGTAAAGTTTGAACTCTCAACGTCAAACAGTCTTTGTTTTACAGGCAAAAGTTTGTTGTGACCTTGAGAAGGAGAATTTGACCTTGGGTCAAGGTCAAGGTGAAAAGGCTTGGCTCAACGATTATATGTATGAAGTTTGAACTCTCAAGGTCAAACAGTCTTTGTTCTATGGGCAAAAGTTTGTTGTGACCTTGAGAATCAAAATTTGACCTTGAAACAAGGTCAACATTAAATAACTACCTATAAGTAACCTACCGTCCAAGTTTCAACTCAAAATCTCAAAAACTGTAGGAATTGGCACTGTGCCAATCTAAAATTCCATTTTCAACTCGTAATAGCGCGAAAACCGTAAATATTTCATCGGGCATGTAAGCGCATAAAAGTTTGCAAATTTCCCAAAGAACAATATAAAACAAATTTCGTTGAAATCGTACGATTACTTTAGGAGTTATAAGAGTTTAAAGATTTGACCTTTGATGACCTCTAGCGGGGGCATATGTGAACTTTTCGACAAGAAAAAAATTTTGAATGTAGATCTTTATATGCTTATTAACATGGTATTTTCAACTTTATCATATATTGCGGTACTTTTTTGTAAAGTGTCTGGAACGTTTGGGGGTAAGAATAATAATAAGAATAATAAGAATAAAGAAAAGACATTACAATAACAGAAAGGATTCCGACGGAAGTCGGAATCCTTAACTAGATGGCTACTGTTGCAAGCAACAGACGGATTCCTCCTTTATTAGACCTTCATCGGAACTTAAGTGTTAAAATCCGATAAAAGAAGATGGAAAAAATAATAGTTCCTTTAGTACTTTACTCACTTCAGCAAATGAGTCAAAAGAGCTTATGTCCAATTTGGGACTCTTATTCATTCATCAACAAAATAAAAGAAAACAATAATAAATACCTTTCATTTTTACGAAAGCTTTAAATTCCATGCTCTATCAATATCAGATCCTTTACAATTACTTTCTCAAAACAGAATTGCACAATGATTTTGCAATGAGATAATTTCTATTAATAGAAAATGACAACAACATGAAAGTACAGATATGTAATGCTACTAAGAAAAAAAAAAAAGAAACAGAGAACAAGAAGAAAAGAGTTATCTTTCTTATACTATGTTAAGTTCAAATAAGAAGGACTACTTGTGTAAAGAATAAATAATATAGGACAAAAAGTGTGAATTCCACAAGAGTAAATGATTGTTATGACATTGAGAATGATTATTTTACCTTGAACCAATGTCTTGGATGAAAAAAAGTATGGTGATTATTCTCATCACGATTGCGTTTAATCTGAACAAAGCTCAATATCTAATCAAACAAAGTCTGTTATGACCTTGAAATCGAACAAATGACCTCGGGTCAAGGTCATGGTTAAAGGGTTTGATGCAAGGAATATTTGTGTAAAGTTTGAACTCCCCGGGTCAAACAGTCTTTGTTTTATAGACTAAAGTTTGTTGTGACCTTGAGAATCAGAATTTGGCCTTGGGTCAAGGTCAAGGTGCAAGAGCTTGGTTTAACGATAATATGAATGAAGTTTGAACTCTGAAGGTCAAATACTTTTTGTTCTGTAGGCAAAAGTTTGTTGTGACCTTGAGAATGAAAATTTGACCTTGAAAGTAGGTCAACATTAAATGACTACCTATAAGTAACCTACTTTTAAAGTTTCAACTCAAAATCTCAAAAACTGTAGAAATTGGCACTGTGCCAATTTAAAGTTCCATTTTCAACTCGGAATAGCACAAAGTTTACAATTTTCCCAAAGAACATTTTAAAACAAATTTCGTTCAAATCGTACGGTTAGTTTAGGAGTTATAGGTGTTTAAAGATTTGACCTTTGATGACCTCTAGCGGGGGCATTGGTGAGCTTATCGACAAACAGAAAATAGTTAAAGAAGATCTTGATATGCTCTTTCTGATGGTACCATTCGTTTTGCTCTGTGTTAAAAGACCTTTGAATAAAGTCTCTGGAAATGATGAGGGGGTAAGAATAAAAATAATAATAAGAATAATAATAAGAATAAAGAAAAGACATTGCAATAACAGAAAGGATTCCGACGGAATAGTCGGAATCCTTAATAAAGAAAAGACATTGCAATAACAGAAAGGATTCCGACGGAATAGTCGGAATCCTTAAATACATGCACTGTCTGAGGTTATGTCTATATGGAATGTGCTATGTCGACAATGTCAAAGAACAACGTTCAAAACACTTACTGTCAAACGCCTCGCGGGGAACTTTTTTACGATCTCCTCGTAAAAAACAGGCTGGGACAGTGCATCAAATGTTGTAATTCTGTTTTAAGACATGTTCGGCAAAATAGAAGTTTTTTTATCCATCCCTCAAGATTGCACTAAAATTGTCCAAAAGAGGAGTATTACTCAAATGGCTTCTCGTGAACTTATGCTTTACCGAATCAATTATATGTTCCTGACGGGACTCGAACCTCGACCGTCCGCTCCGTAAACCGGTAATATACTGAGTGAACTAATGGGATATACTCTCTTACCTACCTATTAACATGCTTAAATATTTTACTACCGGGAATACTCTCAACTTATTTTTGTAGTTCCAGATACGTTATCAAATGTTAAACGTCTTCAAATTCTATAACATCATTTAAGAACAGATAAATTTACAGCATGGACCAGACATGCACGTTTCCGGTACTAAACCCTCGTCAGTGATAATCAATCTAAACAATGTAATATGACCAAAGAGTGGGAAGTCATTATGTCCAAAAAGTACCGAAAGACGTAGCAGGATGGGTAGGCTATGATGCTACAGTCACAGGATCAACGTTCTAGAAATTTCAAGAAATTTTGATAAAAGAAATTTTCGAATGCGTTGAAGAAACGATCAACCGAAATTGATCGGGATTGGCTACATGTGCTCTCGGGGACTCCTGGTCCACAAGCAATGATACGCAAAACGGTTTATATAGAAGCAGACGGACGCCGGATAAAGAGATTCTTATACATGTGATGCTATGATTTGCTAATGACACAAAACATGAAAAAATCATCCAGAATATTTCGTCATTCAATTAAACTTAAAATGAGCTTGATATGTTAAGAATGTAGCCTTATTAATTCATGATGTGATTTTAAAGTGCGTCTACAAAATATTTTAAAACGTGTTTAAAATATTTTTAAACTAATTGGATATTGTTTCAATATTCTTACAACATTTTGAAAACATTGATGTGACTTTAAAACGTGTCCACAAGATACTTTAAAACGTGTTAAAATGATTTTTAAAATGTTTTGACTTAATGGTCATTTTTATAATGTTCTTAAAACATTTTGCAAACATTTGTGCTGTTTTGTTGCAAGAATGTATTCTCATTAGATTTTTCTACAGTTGTTTCAACAACCTTATTGTAACATTTCGAAATAGTCCTATAAAAGATTATTTTATCCGGAACTCTCAGTGCTGTTGAGATTGTCATCAGGATCTTCTTTATCTCATCTGTGGCATTGTTATGCCCTTTGGCGTCTGAAGCTCGTAAAAAGTTCCCCGCGAGGAGTTTGACAGTTACCGTTTTAATATGGATTCTCTGTAAAAACCTAAAACAGCTGGCCACGGCATGTCATGGATTTTGATGAAACTTTCTGTAATCATCATGGTTTTTACATAATCATCATGCTTAATGTAACACCAATGAAAACAAACCACATTGGTATATTTGAACTATGGTTGCCATGGTAACGGGGTCCATCTATTTGACACCCTCATATATATGAGAAGTAAGACATATTGTGGCATTCTGTTTCCATGGAAACCATGGTCAAAACTTACTTTATGAACATAAAATCTTTTCTTTGTAAGTTCAACTCTAACAAGAATAACTTTTTTGGGAGGGGGTGATAAGGTAGTTGTTGAGATTTAGTCAAAATATGTGAAAATGAAGCAAAATTAAGGTCTATTTTTAGGGTCATTTATTGCCCGTTTTTGACCATTTTGAAGGTTGAAAACCATAATTTGGCACACATAATGGGTATTTGATGTCACCTTGATAAAATTGATGTTCATAGCTGGAAATAATCAAGAAATAAAATTTATGGTGAAACTCACCATTTCGTCATGAATACCAATCAAAAATCGTTGCTATAGCAACTTGGAATCAATATTTCTGTATGTCGCATATTTAAAAACATTGTTTTCTTCAATTTTTTTAGTACTATGACTATGAAATAGCATACCTGTATACAAATTACATTTATCATTATCAATTGACCTTCAAATCATTTCAAGGTTATCTGTCCAAATCTCAAGGTCATTTCTAACTTTAGACTCAAATTTGCATAAAAATCAGAATTTCCAATTATTTTGAATTGATTTCTCTAACTTATTTCATTACATATTTTGATTTTGAATATTTACAATTGAACAACCTATCAAAAGAAGGAGAATTCATCACAGTTTTGTTAAAATTGTATTTTACTTCTATGTATGACATACTTTCAATAAGAACATAAAACTGAGATTTTCAAATTTTTTCTTGTAAAATATGTGACATTTATTTGGGTCTACAATGGATTTTGATAATTTTGATACTCATCTTAACAAATAATGCATTCATCATACTTTCACCACTAATTGATTGTTTTACCAAAGTTCTATACAGTTTACCGTTAATCATTTCTCCTTTTAGTGAAAAATTGCAAAATTTGGCCTAAAACAACAAATATTTTTCAATGACCTTGAAAATAAAGAAATGACCTTGACATTTTTTCAAGGTCATGATAGCATCAAATTGTCTTTAATACATATACATACCAAGTTTTGTAATGATGGCAGGCATACATCTTTAGAAATAAGCTTTTAAATTCTGATAGGTATTTACACCTTTGTACCAAATGTTGCCATGGTAACCAATTTTAAAGACATATCAACAGAAAAATATCATTTCTACATAAATTTCCTTCGATTCCCACGAGTCCTACGATAACACTATTCAGGAAATTGGCAACTGTGATTCAAATCTTGTGGAACTGCATTATTACTCATGTCAAAAGTAAGTGAAATATAGGTAAAATCAGGCCTAAATTGGCCTAAATTGGCCCAAAATGGCACATTTTGAATAAGCAATTTTTCTTGAAATTGAAACAAATTTACGTGACATACAGAAAGAAGGAGCATTGAATAATCAAATTATATATCCTGAAGAGGATTTAAATAATCTGTTCAGAAGATTACATCTACATTCAACATTCGTTTCCATGGTAACGGGATGCATAAAAATGCCTTGTTGGAAGGGGTTTTTATACAAAACCTTGGTTACCATGGCAACGGAAGGTCAGAGAAAAAAATGGAAGGTCATTTCGTTCTGAGGACATCATAAACACCTTGTATACAAAAAATATCCAAAATCTGAGACGTGTAGTGGCCAAACATGTCTGATTTTTTTAGGTTTTTACAGAGAATCTATATTAATTTTTTTTCCTTGAAATGGTCGCCATAGCAAATTCTACATAGCCATAACCTCAGGCAGTGCATGCTTTTATATTGTTTTCATTTCCTTGCGTGAACATCGACGGCGGGTGCGGCTATCCAACCAGGGGATGCTTACCCCTCACGGCCACCTGGTCCCACCTTTAGCTTGCTAGGGGTCCGTCGCTGTTCATTTTGGTACTCTTTTGTGATAATGCGGAAGGGTTCCAACTCTATACCTTCTTGAAGGAAATTTCATACCAATTTTCATGCACCAGACAAGTGTTTCGAATATTAAATTCTCATCAGTGATGCTTCCAGCCAAAAAAGTGCTTTTCATAAGCAGTCCAAATTAATTTCAATAGCGCCCTCCTGCGTTATTTTTAGAATTTAAATTTCTGCATTTACTTTACAAAGAGCTCGCGGCTCCAAAATTCCTGTAGGGTCGATTCAGTAGCATATCCAAATAAAAATCTATGTTCAAAATAGCATTGGAGATATGGTGCTAAGATGTTAACCTCCTTGAATTTCGATTATATTTGTGAGTGTTATTGAGATTGTCGTCGGGATCTTCATTTTCTCTTAAATGTCGTTAAAACGTTTTACAACATTTCCCAACTACTGCAAAATGTTTTTTTAAAATGTTGTTGAAACGTTTGACCAAAACTGTGTTAACAGCAAAACTGACTTGAACCCTTTTGAAAATGTTTCGAAAATGTTTTGTGTTAACCGCATTCTTACCTGATTAGATTGTACATCTTCCGTAACATTGATGAAGATTGACTTAATGTCATCAACCAAAGTGATACCTCCGGTTAATTTATTCGCCGTGTTCAGTTCACAAGATAGTTTTTCCTTATTATAATTGACGGATTTACATTGACTTCGCCTTCGAAGACATTCTTCAACGCACATCCCAGGACCAACATACCCAACAGTGTGAAAAGTCGAAGATACTTGTCTTTTCCCATAAATACTATATTCTATTGCCGAAAATACTGTGACTGAGGCTGAAGACCATGCACATGAAAGTGTTAAAAATACGTAAAGGAAACAATTAGCTCCCATGATGTCAATTTGCATAGAAACTTTCTTATTTCATTGACAGTCCATACATTCGCTTACCAGGTATATTGACTATTTTACGCCAAAGAAATCATGGGGATAAAATCTTTAACACCTTTACTTCATCTTTTGATGAGACAGGGTCCTTTGATGACATGATATATATTATAAAATCACTCAATCGTGCAAAATAATATGTCCGTTCTCATTCTTTGTTATTGAAAAATAATTGAAAATTATCACGAGAATCACCGAGCTCCAGTGAACCTAAATCATGCACTTATGAAATATTCAGCCGGTTTGATTAAAAAATTCCACTTGGGACACAGTACCATATAAGATCTCAATGAGCATTGTTTATCATTGACACTTAGTTTTTCTTGTGCATTGGAATAAAGGGGAAATTATTTAAGGAATGAGTGTCTTATTTATTGCGTTCACGGCTTTTACACTCTGGTTCGACAGGCACAAATCTCGTGAACCGCGAATTGCTCTTCGAAAGATTCTCAGCCACGAACCAGTGTGTAAAAGCCATGAACCTAAAAATAAGATACTCATTCCTTATATCTACATTCAGAAACATTCAGATGTAAAATATCTTTGAAAACATCCTCGAAATTTCATACAAATTAAGTCTAAATGTATAAGTGTCTTATTTTGTGCATTTTATCAAAATAAATGCATCAACCATTGTAGTTTATTTTGCATGAACACACAAAATAGGACACTTATTCTATATATTTGCGCTTTCAAAGCCCAAAGTAGAACGCAGGAAGCGCCCAATTCTATTTATAAAGCCAATCCGTTCACCAATGGAATGGGGAGTTAATTTTAGAAAGGAACAGAGTTTCCCATGACAACGTCACACTTATTCTGTATTACTAAAATGTCATAAATTAATGCATAATGACATATCAAGTATATCAAATTAAGAATTCAGCAATGCCATATTAACAAAATATGACCAAATAACTTGTTAATTACTCTCTAGATGTAGACTGTTTGGAACTGGCTTTGTTTGCGGAATGTATTCCCATTTAGTATCCATTTGAGTCTGTTGAAACGCGGTGTAATCATGAAATGTTGACAGTATTAGTTTATGGATTTGTCTTAATATATACTGTGTACTCTTTATGTGTGGTTTATTTTGGAATTATTAGAAGCAACGACGAATGTAACAAGAAATCTCAATCGGAAATATTCCGTTTAATGTACGCAGGGGATGCTGACTCTTCCTGGGCATCTAGTTTCAATGTTAAACGCTTCAAATTCAATAGCATCATTTAAGAGCAGATAAATTTTCAGCATGGACCAGACATTCATTTAAGAGCAGATACTTTTTCAGCAGGGACCAGACCAGGAGTAAAAACGTCTATAAAACAAAAATGTGAGAGATATTTCATGTAAGTAATATATAGATTTTCAAATGGTAGTACTTAAAAGATATTTGTGGTTAAACTTTATTATTGACCGTTTAATTCCTGTTAGACTATTTGTACCTTTAAAAAATCTGCTTTCAAACACCTTAACATAAAATGTTGTACAGGGTGAAGGTCAAGGTCACAGGGTCAAAAGTCATGGTACCAAAATTTAGTACTCTTTATGGCAAATGTGTGTATGAAATATGAAAGGCCCAACATCAATAGAGCAAAAGAAGTCAGCTTTCAAAACATCTTAACTGGACGGACATACAAACGGATAGACAGACGGACAGGCAGGGTGATTCCTATATATCCATAAAATGTTGTATTTCTAAATTATTGTAATATATTATTTTTCAATTTGGTACTGTAACATGTACATTCTCAAATTCACAGTTTGTTTCATTAAGAATTCCATTGCCTTTATTTTACAACAGCTTGGTGTATAATGACAAAAGATACACTGAACTTAAATCAAAACTGTGAAAACATCATCAATAGCCTCTGAAATCGAGAATAAGATCCTGAGGTTTTCAAAAAAAAAACATGTAGCTGGTCTTTTCCAATACTGCACATTAACCAAAAACAACGATGAGATTCAATGCTGAGTATGAATGTATCAGAACAAAATAATTAATCTCCCTTCATATCAAATTTCTTATTACTGCAAGATTTTTTAAACTTTGGTTCAGTGGTGGATTTGCTATGACAACATTATTCCGATACGTGTATGAAGGACCAGTTCCATTTAAAGCCTTTAACATTTAAGTTTTTCCTCATGGCACATTGATCCTTTTATGGAAGACTGAAGATTCTATGTCTAGCGCTACAATCTGTATCCTGCCAACAAGTTAAACTGTTTTTTTAGGCAGTGACCTTGACCTCCGACCTTTATATTCCATTGCATTTTCCCTTATTTCAAAGTTATCCTATTTAGCAAGATTGATTATCTATACATTAAATATTAATAAGTCCTTACCATGCTCTGGTATATTTATGGAGCATATAGCTTAGACCTTTGTATGAATCCCCCAGGTATGGTGACATTGCTCACTCAATGTACCAATAGATTATCACCTCATTGCTTAGAATGACTTTATTGGCTCATGCTATTCAGGAATTAATGGTCAATAAACCATGATTAGGAATTTGTTATTTCTTAAGAGAACAACCATTTAACCATTTGATTTTTATAAGGGGGAAAGGACTTCTGCTAGTCAGAATTCTTTTCAGAAGTTTTAAGAGCAAGATTTTTTTTTTCGCAGTCATCCAAGCCCCCCCCCCCCCTATAAAAATAGAATAGTTGCTCCCTAAACCATGCACATCATACTAGGGTATCTAAATGAACAACGTGTATGAATCCTGTTGGTTTCTGTTTTCAAAATTGGTCATATTTATAGTTACATGTACTGACCACTGATATACTGTGGGTAAAAATTCCAATCTTACTTTATTGAACTTGGAATAAGACTACACAATGTACAGTATTTGTGAAAAATGAAAATAAAGCCTGTGTTTGTGAAACACGAATGCCCCCGGTGGCATCTTTGTTAGTATAAACTTCATTTTCTGTTAAGTATGTGAAAGGTCAAGGTCAACAATTTTGGTATCAATAGAAAGGTCTTGTCACAAGGAATACACATGTGAAATATGAAAGCCCTATAACTTACCAATCAAAAGTTATGCCCAATGTTAAAGTTTTTGAAAATTAGGTCAAAGGTCAAGGTCAAGAGGTCAAAAATTTTGGTATCAATGGAAAGGTCTTGTCATAAGGAACACACATGCGAAATATGAAAGCCCTATCACTTACCATTCAAAAGTTATGCCCTATCTTAAAGTTTTTTAAAAGTAGGTCAAAGGTCAAGGTCAAGGTCACAAGGTCAAAAATGTTGGTATCAATGGAAAGGTCTTGTCACAAGGAATACACATGTGAAATATGAAAGCTCTATCACCTTCCATTCAAAAGTTATGCCCAATGTTAAAGTTTTTTCGGACAAACAGACAGACAAACAGACGGACAGGCCAAAAACTATATGCCCCCGAATCTGTGATTCCGGGGGCATAAAAAGAAAACATAAGTGTTCAAGAACATGTTCTTTGACCTTTAATATGATACATTGACCTTGCAGATGACCTTGAACCTGATTACGTGTTAAATCTATTCAAAAGTCTCATTATGTTTGAAAATCAAGGTTGATTAAATATAACTACATGTATAATGTAGGCAGACAGATAGAAAGAGCCATGATATCTATATTTTCCTCTTGCATTTCAGGCGACATAGAAAATGGCAAAGTAACAATTTTAACTATTTCTAAATTTTGCAAACTTCCATAATTTTATCATTTTTGTCTAATACCATCATATGGTAAAAATTCTTGTCTGCTACAAATTGCTCCTAAGTAATCACCTAAATGTATCTTAATTTCCCAATGCACCTAGCTAATTTATAAAAGTTGACAATATTTCAGCGACAAAATGGTGGCTTAATATAGCTAGGCATAATACACAATACTCTTTTCCAACAAACTTTTATTTCAACCATCATCCCATCTTCACTTCCGTTTCTTCAACAAATGGACTATCTTCTGACTCTTCAATCTTCACTTTATCAAGATCCCTTTTCTTCACATCTTCTGCATTCTTATCTTCTTTTTCTCCTTCAACTTGTACTACAGTGTCGTCTGCACCATCTCCCTTTTTCTTCTGTTCAAATCTATTCCGTCCGTATATTTCATTTCCTTCATCGTCTTCAGTGTAGTCAAACACATGGTGAACAAGCGTCTGCATCCATTGCATCATGACTTTTTCCTCTGCTTCTGTTTTATAAATGTCCGGCAGAATGTATTCGTCCTGGAATTTTAAGATTTCCTCCTCATATTTTGACCATTCAATGGGCTTGTGTTCGCCATCTCTTCCCCATTTTCTGTTATATCCTGTATCAAGTATATAAGTAGGTGAAGTAATACAAAAAGTTTCATTTCTTATAACTTCTGATATTGATGGAAAGATATACCACGAGGGCACATTGTTATAGGTGAAAACTCTCTCTTGCTAAAAATACCATGGATCAAAAGTAACAGGCATTGTCCTTTATACACAGTCATATTTTGTCAGAAGTCAAATGTCAAGGTTTGGTGGATAAGGATTGACACTTTTCATTATCAGGTATGTTAATGTATGGCATAGAAGAAATAAAGCTGAACTTACACAAAATATAAAATAAGAGGTCAAGGTCACAATTCTGATATTAATCAAAGGATTTTGTCACAAAAAATATAAATGTGAAATATGAAACATGTAGCAATAGAAAGTCATGCCCAATGTTCAATTTGTTGAAGTAGTTCAAGGTAATGGTCACAAGGTAAAAAGGGGTAGGGCCACGAGACCTCTAAATCGGCCCTCGATTTTTCTCTAGAAATAAATTTCATGAGAAATACTTGATATCCCTCATGAAAATACTCGAATGTTCACCGGATTAATTAAAAGAAAAATATCACCAAACAATGCATTATTTAATAATAATGATGTCATTAGAGAGGTTGAGATTTTCTACGTGTAACTTGTACGTGTAAATTGCTAGATACACATAGATCTTTACTTCAAGATGTTTCATCCCCTATATTTTATAAAATAGTATAAAAAGTATGACATTCAATTTAGAATTATTTCAAGTTTCTATTTCAATGTATATTTAACCAAACTTAATGTCCCTTTTGAATTTAACCTTTCCAAAAGTCCACTCAAATTCACTAAGATTTTACAAGTATGCGTAGTGTTCTTTGAAAAGAAATCTCAACAAAAGTAACGCGTAATTCAACTTGTACAATAGACGTACCCGTACAAGTTACACGTAGGAAATCTCAACCTCTCTATTAAGTGATGTCATTTTGACGTTATTGACAGAATATGGCAAAAATTGCTGGGAATTTTGTTTATTGTGGAAGAATTCAATGTGGCCGCATGCGTTAACTGAGATAAAATGTTTATGACAAAAGGATATAATGACAATCTTTCACGTATGAATTTTTCATCTTAGTTAATGCATGCGGCCATTGCTAATTTAATAGAAATATGTAGTTTTTGCATCAATCTTGCGAAATATGACCTATTTTGGTGTTTTTAAAGGGCTAAAATCTATTGATAAATGCAATGTTTGCACAAGATACTAAGATTCGTGATTCAGTAGAGAACGTTTCAAAATGTCAAATCACAGTTAAAATTTCTATGAAGTGCAATGTTCTAAACTAGGGCCGATATCACATGTATCAGGCTTCGTGGCTCTACCCCTATATGGATTCTGAAAAAGGTCTTGTTACAAGGAATACACTTGTGACATATGAAAAGCACAGTGACTATCATTTAACCTTGACCTCTGCTTTTTGCCGTGTGTGCAGCAACAGAGTCCTGTTGGAGACACCCCCCCTCTTTCTTCTACCATTACCTAAGGATATTAAAACTTACTTACCATCAAACTCCAAACTCCGTAATAACAATCCAAGCCCTGGTGCTTTAGGAATGTCGACCTTCTTATGACCCCATGACTTCTCTATGACTTCCTCCCCGCAGTAGCCCCTCACAATTGCTATGGTGATGCCAATCATTTTACGAATGTGGTGCCGGATGAAGCTCTGCCCGTTTACCGTTAGGATAACATATTCTGTTCCATCAATGACAAACGGTTTTCCACACTCAAAGCTCCTGATGTATCTTTTAGCCTGTGGTTGGTTTGGCTTTATTTCTGAAGTGTAGTTGTGGAAATTATGAGTACCTTTAAAATGTTGAAGAATTTTACTTGTTGTTTCTAAGATTTCATCTGTAACCCTAAACTCATCTTTCACTAGCCTGTCTATAGGCGTCAAAGCATAGGTGGGTAGAACATATATATAAGTTCTTCCAGTACATTGACATTTGCTATCAAAACTTTTTGTTGCTTTGATGCATGTGAAAATCCTGATTTCCTTTGGCAGATGACTGTTTAGTTTCTCTATCAAATTCTCGATGTCTATCCTCATTTTTAGCGATACCACATTCACTACGGCTGAGACACCCTTGTCTGTCCGTGCGGCCCTTTGGAAGGACATTTTTTTGGGTGTGTCCAGATGCTCCTGAGGTACAGTTCCCACCTTTAGTAATGCCTCATGGAGTTTGCCTTCTATCGTAGGATGAGGTTTATTTATCTGGATTCCTAGGTAGCCTTTCCCGCTATATCCTAAAATCAGTGCAACCTTTCTCGTTTTCCCCCGAATAAATTCACTTGAAGACTTTTCATCTGAAAAATAAATCATTACAATCATGATACATATAATTATGTGCAAGCAGCGAAATAAGTGTGTGTGTGTGGGGGGGGGGGGGGGACAGGTCACATGATTCGATTCCAGGAATTCAAAATAAAAATCTGATAGGACATTCAACATGTTCTACAAAATCTAGTACATGACCTTTGTGCATTAATTGTATTTATTTGGAAGGTCAAGATAAATCTTTGGCCCTGTTCATACAAAATTAATGCGCATTAAATTTAAATTAGCTTTAGATTTTATGTGCATTATTTAAGAAATAACAACTAGCTAGCCGTGGTTTATTGTCCAGTAATTCCATGAGTCGCACGAACCAATCAAATTATCACCGAGCCGCAAAGTGGCGAGGTGATAATTTGATTGGTTCAATGTGTGAAGAGTGGAATTACTGGACAATGAATCACGGCTAGCTAGTTGTTATTTCTATTCTAATATAGCAAGTGAATGGGCAGAGCTTTGCACACTGGAAGTTTGTTGGAGATTTTACACCAGGCATGTTCTATTGTACATATAGGGAGAAAATTTCAAGTCATATTAGAATTTATATTTGAATTGGATTTGCATTGAATTCACACAACAAATTCTTTTAAAATAAATATGCATAAGATTTTGGTACATTTGCACTGATAGTTGAGGAAAAGAAAAGCGAAAAAGTAGAATTCATAGAAAAATATTGTACATCTCAACCCTCTATCTGCTCCTGAACATGTTCACTGTATAAGCTTATGAAAGTCTATAATGATGTCATCATACGTTAATATGACATCATTGTTACACAATTATGCACAAGTGAAGAGAATGAAATAAATTTAAAAAAATGTTTTTCAGAAAAAAACAGATGTCTCCCCTCTCACTCTAAGTTTATTTGACCTTAGGCCAAGATGATGTGAAACCTTTGAGTCGTGGGCAACATAATACTAAAACATGAAAGTGATCCAGCAAATGGTTCAAGAGATATAGCCCGGACAGGAATGTATTCATAATTTTATTAAAAATGCACTAAGTGACCTTGACCTTGGTCATATGACCTTGGGTTAAGGTGATGTGAAACCTTGGGGTCATAAGCAACAACATACTAAAATATGAAAGTGAACGGACAACCAATTCGTGAGATATAGCCTGGAAAGGAATGTATTCATAATCTCATTAAAGATGCATTAAGTGACCTTGACCTTGGTCATATGACCTTGGGTTAAGGTGATGTGAAACCTTGGGGTCATAAGCAACAACATACTAAAATATGAAAGTGAACGGGCAACCGGTTCGTGAGATATAGCCTGGAAAGGAATGTATTCATAATTTCATTAAAAATGCTTTAAGTGACCTTGACCTTGGTCACATAACCTTGGGTCAAGGTGATGTGAAATCTTCGGGTCATAAGCAACAACATACTAAATTATGAAAGTGATCAGGCAACCAGTTCATGAGATATAGTCCGGACAGGAATGCATGTACAATTTCATTAAAAATGCACTAAGTGACCTTGACCTTGGTCACATGACCTTGGGTCAAGGTGATGTGAAACCTTCGGGTCATAAGCAACAACATACTGAAATATGAAATTGATCCGGCAAACGGTTCAAGGGATATAGCCTGGACAGTAATGTATGCATAATTTCATTAAAAATGCACTAAGTGACCTTGACCTTGGTAACATGACCTTGTGTCAAGGAGATGTATAACCTTCGGGTCATAAGCAACAACATACTAAAATATGAAAGTGATCAGGCACACAGTTCAGGAGTTATAGCCCGGACAAGATGTGTGACAGACGGACGGATGGACGGACGACGAAGGCAAAACCAATATGTCTCCTCCCCGTTGGGGGGGGGGGGGGGGGGGGGGGAGACATAAATATAGTCATATTTTATGTTTTGAGATCCAAGGAAGGCTTTAAGTGCCTAATATAAGTGTATTTGTATTGTAGTGTACAAATATATCATATACACATGCACAGCATCAGATTTAATGCAAATCAAATTCACTTTGCATTCACACGTCAACATAATCTAAAGTGCAGTTAGTAAGGTGAATCAAATTTCTTTAGTGAATCTAATGCACAATACGTTCAATTTAATGCACATTAAACCTTCCTGTGAAAATGGAATTCATTCCTGTCAACTTTTGAATTTTTCAAAAGAGGGAGATCTCCCCCTTTTGCAGTTGACAAAGGGGGAGATTGAGCGTGAACCATTTTCGCGACATTTTGTAATAAATTGCAACATGTACAGTCCTGCCAACCACCTTTCAAAAATGTCATTGAATGTAACCATGTACAAAGTCTAAGAAAATGTATAAACAATGACAAATGTTTTCATGATATATGACTGAATTTTTATTTACTTCAGTCTTCGACTCTTGTTGTGCATTTGTTCATTGTTCATGAGTACAGCACCTTTTGCTGTGGGTAGTAGGTCTTTTTCTGGTGAGAAGTCAATACAATTATAAGTTCATTCATGCCAGAACATATGTTTGACCAAATTGATCTTGCCATAACCCATTTATTCATTTGACTCCAATCTTTCTGATTGTTTTTTCTTTTTGAAACAGTTTCAGCTGACTCAGATTCTAGTGCAGTGTGACCTAAAACCTTCCATAAGTTATTGATATATACAGAATGTCAGAAAGAAATTTTAATCAGTGCTATACAGTATTTAGTCAATAAAGTAATTACATGATCATATTAAATGTTTTCACAGCTTAATTAATTACCCCTAGTCATCGATACATACACACGCTGTTTACTAATTGAAAAACAAACACCTGGCATCGTTCATGTTTTAAACAAACTTTACTTTTCCATGAAGTACGAAACGTTCCAAAATTCGGAAAGTCGCTAGACTTATCTTTCTTAGATAATGTGAATAAGGAGGGAGAAACATTGGGTGATAGGATAGAAACGCGGGAGATATCGGTCTTTTCGTGAGATAAGGTTCAAACACGGGAGTCTCCCGCGAAATGCAGGAGAGTTGACAGGTATGGGAATTGGCATTATGTAAGTCCTTTATAATATATATATACAGGACTCATACCTGAATCTAGCTTTCCTTTCTTCACTGCAGTGTCAGCCCCTTCATCTCCTATACATTCATTTTTCCTTTTCTGAGCCCCTTTAGTATCATTTGTTTGGCTTTGTATTTCTAATTGTTGTGGTCCTGGCTCAACCATTCTCAATTTTTTCAGCTTAGAGATGACAGGAGCAAAAAGTCTTTGAATCAAAGACATAAACCTAAATTTTCCTGAAATAAAAGGTATACATTAGTAAATATTAATTTGTCTGATTCAAATTGTACATCAGTAGCAGTATAAGTCATTGGACTAACTAACAGGCTAGACAATTTTTTTTATTCAACTTTATTCCGATGTGCATCATTTTGTGTGGCGCCAGATTGTAATTAATTTTTGGAGCTAAGTGTTTATTCATTTCTTATCAATGTTATTTTATTTCATGAATATATTATTGCTTATTGTGCTTTTAAAAATGTTTTAACTTTGTTAATTTCAGGAGGAATCTCATATGTTGATACATTAAAAATGTCATTATTTAGAGGGGCAATTCCAGGTTATTTCTGGCATCTGATACAAAATAAATTTAGTACAATGAAAGTTAATCCTCACAGGACTGCTTTCCAATGATGCTCTGCATAATTTTATTTAGATTCAGTGTTTTCAATACTAATTTTAAATGTGACATTGCTGAGTAAATTTAGCCTTGGGCCCATGAAAACATAACATTAACATGTAAAATGGTCCACCTAAAATGAGTTTTGTTTGTAAAGTTTTATTGCATGAACGACAAAAAAACAGACAACACCGTCGTAGGTCTGCAAGTCGGACTAGTGGTGGCACCACCTGTTTACCACAGTGTTTCCATCACTTTTTTTCAAAAGTACCCTATACCCTTTGAATTGGGAAAAACAGCAACAAAACATTGAAATTGGGAATTTTTCTTAAGTATTGATTTTACACACAAAGCTATCAACATATAAAGAACAACTAATGCAGGAAGTTAGAGGAAGTTATATTCATCATTTCAATAACTATATCAATGATACAGTAAGAGTTGGAGTCTGGTGACTACAGTGGTATTTTACTACTATTTGAAATTGTATCAGTCTTGCCATCGGTGACTTCGTGGATACAAGATGGAGTTGTGTCATGATCACTTCCATGAACTTTGACCTCAGTCTCCCAGACAGAGCAAGCTACGTCGACGTTAACGTTCACATCAACTTCTTTTTCATTCCCCTGTATGGCGGCTTCTGTCTGATGATCTGATACAGGAGTACAGTTTGATGGCGTTTGCTTTTTAAAAGCATCGCTAATTTTGGTTAGACCCTTTGCGTCTTTCGGTCGGAGCCTTTTTGTGTAATATTTCGCATTGTGCGAGATTGCGACATTGTTGTTTACTTTCATTTCAGCATCACGATCACTTGAAACAAGTTTACTTCAACTCGGACGATTTAAGCGTTTAAGAGACTTGGGTATCAGAATGAAAAATTTGAAACATTTTCTGTCGGATTTTTACGGTCAATTCAACAGTTGACTAATTGGGAATTTCGATCATTTTTTTGGGAAAATTTCGCCAAATTTGACGAGGGGAAATTGCCAATTATCGGTATGAAAATACTTCAAATGGAAACACTGGACCAATACAGAATTGCAGAAGAATAACAAACAACACTTATCAGTCAGGGGTGCTACTTCAACAAGTAATTAAAAAATTACTTCTACAAGTAATTATCTGACTGATATCAAATGTACCCATGATTTCACATAAAAAGTTAATTAATGTCTTATTTCCTATGGCAAGTAAGAAAATACAGCAGTAGAAGGCAAAAGCATTTCCATTATTTTCAAAAGGAAATAACTTTCTCAGAAGAAACTGTTTGAGTTAAGAAAGATAGCCGAAATTGTAGCCAAATTTCACTTAAAAAGTTGCAAATTTGTGCAAGTTTGTAACCTTGTAGATTTTTAAACAGAATTTTCATCCCAATAGCAATAATTTTTCCTGTAAATTCAGACTTTCCTTTTCAAAATAGAATTTAAATATAATTTACGATAATTGCTTAAAGCTTTACTCCTTTCATTTAAAGATAAGCCCCTTTCAATAAATATTACTTAAACAAGTAATTTTAAGGGAATGGTTTTACCTTGATATTTCTGTTACTGAAGCAATTATTACTGATATGAGTAGCCCTTATAACAATTAAAAGCTCGAGAACTTTAAATGTGTATGCTACAATCATTACAAACCATCCATTGCCTGACTTTTTATGTATATTACTTGTATAAGTAATATGTTGTATGGACATCGCAAGTAAATCAGTTACTTTTAGAGGTAATCATTTTACAAGGCAAAATTAAAAAGTTACTTGAAAAGGTAATTTTTTTAATTACTTGTTGAAGTAGCACCCCTGACTGCTTATAGGGAACCATAAGTACCTCATACAGGCTTTCTACTCTACCTTGATGAAAAAGTAGGAAAAAAGTAGGAGTAGGCAATGAAAAAAAGTAGGAGAAAAGTAGGAAAAAGTAGGAATTTATAGGGGAATAGTAGGAAATTTTCAATCACTTTTAGCGACAATTTTCAGTAAATATGACACACAAATCACAGTAAGCAATGATTTTTGACTGGTAATGTTCATCTTTGAGGAAATCACAGAGAGAAATGAGGACAGATTGATTTTTCATGTAAAATATACAGAATGGGCGAGCGAAGCGAGCCCGAATTTTTTTAAAAAACTTTGAATCAGATGTCGATGACAAGTGAAGCAAGTAATTTTTTACTTTTGAGATGAAAAAGTAGGAATAGTAGGAGGTTTTGAAGAAAAAGTAGGAAAAAATAGGATCAAAATAAAAAAGTTGGAAAAGTAGGAAATAGTAGGAAAAAGTAGGAACAGTAGAAAGCCTGCTCATACCCACCAAGTTTCATGACAACCTGTTGAGTGGTTATGGACTGATGGAAACGAAGCTGAAAATGTATGAAAATCGCCCCCCCCCCCCTTTTCCTTTTTACATAAGAAAAAAAATCATAAAAAGATAATGAGTTCAGATACCATTCCTCAAATGAGATACAGGTGCCTTGTGGAGTTATGAAACGTGTTTGTTGTTAAAATCCTAATTAAAATCGCGTTTTAATTAACAAAAACGTGCTCAGAAACTTTTTAGGAAACTTCGTCATCAAAAATAAAATTAGAATGAAAAACGGTTCGCAGTTCCCGGTAAATTGGTGGGTCTAGTTTTAAAGCAGGTGTGTTCCTTTATTATCTGGAACTTGGAAGAAGGTTTCTTGCTTTTTTTGTTGGTAATCGAGGGGGAAAACAGCTCTGATTCTGTTCAATCAAAGATGAAACTTCGTCAGATAAAAAAAGGAAAAAAAAAAAAAAAAGAAGGAAAGGAATCTGCTGTACCTGACTGGATCCTGGTTTTAGGTCGCTGAAAAATTCATGTTTATATAATTATGTATATGTATGGTATGAAATGTTGTTGCACTTAATTTGTAGATAATATCTATTAAGGGAGCAACCATTTGATTCTTATGTTGGGGGGGGGGGGGTCAGGAAGACTTTTGCCAGCCGGAACATTTTTTTCAGCCGGAAAAAAATAGCGTGATTTTTTTCGGCCATATTAAACATCAAACACATAATGAATTCATCTCTTGCCAGCAGATCACTTCATTTTAATAACTTGAATGGCATATGATAACTATAATCTACTCACTTAAATGATACTCAACTGAGACGGGCTATATGGTGCTAATGACTTGAATTAAAATTGTGATTAATTGACTCCAAATTGCATAATGTTTGTTCCATTTTAATCTGTTCTTAGTTTATGACACACAAAAAGTGTTAACTGCATGGGCATGTGGAAAGGTCCGAAGAGTGGGGGAGGGGCAATTTCATGATCCGGATTTTTTTTTTGGCCGGCCCTTTGGACTGGAAAATTTTGTTCCCAAAAATTCCGATCCGGAATTTTTTTTTTTTTTGCAAAGTCTTCCTGCCCCCCCCCCCCCCCCCCCCTCTAAAAATCAAATGGTTGATCCCTAAGATTAATTAGTCTATATATACGTTGCATGGCTTTTTAACAGAACTGGACTTGAAAATTAGGTATAAGATGATAGTGTACCAACTCGTTTCTTGAAGAAATTTCAACTCCAATTTAATAGTCAATCCAACCCCACCCACCCCCCCTTTAGAATATACCAGTAATTTTTTTCTCTCTCTCCTCTCTCTTTCTGTCATTTGTAAATTTGGATAAACGTTAACGGTAAAAATTATTTTAAGAAATGAAAAGTTAAACTGCAAGTTAAATTGTTTCTTCATATTTCTGTAAATAAATTAATGTATTGAGCGGGTGACCACTCAGTATTCCGAAGGTCTAAAAAGACGAAGGTTCAATAGTTCGAAGGCCCGATAATTCGAGGGACTGATAGTTCGAAGGTCCGATAGCCCGAAGGCCTGATAGTCCGAAGGCCCTTTAGTCCGAAGGCCCGATAGTCCGAAGGCACAATAGTCCGAATATCCAATAAAATTTCTAAATTTGTCATAAGGGACTAACCATTTGATTTTTAAGGGGAGGGGGGGGGGGGGGGGGCAGGAAGACTTCTCCAGCCGGAAATTTTTTACCGGCCATTTAAGAGCCGATTTTTTCTTTTGGTAATTTTCCAATGTTGAAAATTACTCTACAGTTTACATAATTCAGTGTGATTTTTCGGCCATATTAAACATCAAATACAGAACGAGTCCATCTCTTGCCAGCAGATCACTTCATTTTAATTTCTTGAATGGCATATGATAAATTTAATGTATTCACTTAGTTATCGATCATACTCAATGGAGGTCTACAGCCTCAGTCCATTGGCGGATCTAGCGAGGTGGATAGGGGGGTTGCAACCCCCCCTTTGGTCCGACCAAAAAAAAAAACGAAGAAGAAGAAGAAGAAGAAGAAGAAGAAGAGAGAGAGAGAGAGAGAGAGAGAGAGAGAGAGAGAGAGAGAGAGAGAGAGAGAGCTTATATTAAAAAACTTAATCTCCGTCCTTCTTACTTAACAAGCTTTCAACACCAAGGTGTACAACATTTGTGACCTGAAGTCTGAATATTATAATGTTGAAGATTTGAGGCTTATAAAATAATCTATGCTCCGATGCGTGTTTAATAGTTATAAACATCCCCCCCCCCGTTGAAAAAAGGGGGGCACAACCATGTTTGTGGCCCCCCCCCCCCTCCCCCACTTTTCAATCACAAAATTTTATGATGCATTAACATTGTTTAAAATAGCAACATTTTGTACCATAAATCTACAATTTTTCGTTAATTTTTCAAGATTTTTCTTTGGCTCGCTGCCGCTCGCCAGTTCTTTATAGACTTTCTGAATAATTTAGCTACTTTGATCCATCCTTTATACAAATTACTTTATCAACGTACATGAAGACATTTAACTCAAACTTACATGTACTTTTTCATGATAGAGGGTATAGAAAGTATTTTCTGATAGGTCAATATCAAAGTTTTGCTAAAATTTCCTGGCTCGCTACCGCTCGCCAGACATTTATTCATGTACTTAGAATTAAGAATTGCGCCAGAAATGTTAAATCCCATATTTTAAAATCTCTCCCCCCCACCCTTTAAAAGATAATAAAACCGATGTAGATTATCTTTGTGTAGTCAATAATGCACCCTTTAAGGTATTATTGCAAAACAGAAGCTTTTGATAGTATGCATTCAACATCCCCCCTTTCAAAATCTTCAACCCCTCCTTTGAAAAATTCCTAGATCCGCCTATGCTCAGGCTATATGGTGCTAATGACTTTTGAATTTGATTAACTCCAAATTGCATAAAATTTGTTCCATTTTTATTTGTACTTAGTTTGTGACACACAAAAAAGTGTTTACTGGGCATGTGGAAAGGTTGGAAGAGATGGTGGAAGGGGCAATTTCATGATCCAGAAAAATTTTGGCCGGCCCTAGGGCCGGAAAATATTTTCCCTAAAATTTCGATCCGGAAATTTTTTTTGCAAAGTCTTCCTCCCCCCCCCCCCCCCCATAAAAATCAAATTGTTCCTCCCTAAGACGGGAAGTATTATATTATGGCTCTGTCGGTGCGACGCGCGTATCTTCACAGCGTTGGCGTTGCTATTTTTAACTTACGTGCGATTGCAGAGATTTATTTCAAACAACAGTCCCTGTGATGATATCATTTCTTGTTACCTTTTAAAATCTGATTTGATAATTGGGTATATCTTTGATAATATCTTTTCAGCCCCTTAGCTCCCCCTCCATTTAGATTTCTAAATCTGCCAATATCAATTGTACAGGAGGTATCTTGTATCAAGTTCATATCTACAGGGCATTCGGACTTTCAATCCTTCGGACTATCAGACCATAGAACCATTAGGCCTTCTTACTATTGGACCTTTAAACCTATGGTCTAATAGACCTTCGAAATATCGGATATTCGATTTTTTAGGTACTTCGGTTTATGGATCCTTTTGTATATATGAATGCAGTACTTTCGGTCCATCGGGCCTTCGGACTATCGGGCCTTCGGATTATCGGGTCGTCGATTTATCGGACCTTCGGCTTTATGGGCCCTCGAACTATCGGACCTTCGGAATACTGGGCGGACACCATTGAGCGGGTGTATGTACAAAAATTTCATCTTGGTGTTCAATACATATACTTTTTTCCCATTTATTGTTCATATTGTCTTTTCCTGATTTTAAATTTATGTTCTCAATTGAAATTTTCCCAAAATTTAAAGTCAGAAAAAGACAATATGAACAAGGATCAAATCAATATTGCTTCATAGAAATAATTTGTGAATGTTGTTTTAATTTTATTGATCATTGCAGTACATTAAAATATTTCTTCATGAAGGAAGGATCACATGTTTTAATACACCCAGAGGGAAGGGATGATAGAAATAAAAACACAAACACTTTCTTTTTATCGATAATGTCCGACATTCAATGCTTCGGTTCTTTTGCATCTTGTTTTTACTTTACGGCTATATGAAAAAATGTCCAAAATGATTGAACAAAAAGCGACATATGCAGTATTCTACAATGACGTTAATTTCTGGTTTCGATACTGATGCACATATTGTTGGACTAATAATAAACATTACAGAAGTACCCATCAGTCATTCAGTCTCATAGTCGAGAAGGCAAGGCAAAATCATTAGATTTTCCACAGGAACGGTTTCGAACCTCGGAATGAACAAAATTCCGAAATGAGACCAGGTGCCCGGGGAGGGTCAGCGTCTCCTGATTGCATGCAACACCCGTCGCAACAGCTCCATGGAAACCTGTCAAATTCGGTGATTGTCTCGATGTACATATCAGGTAAGTATGTCTTGTTTGTGGTGATGATGACAGCAATTCAATCACAATGTAGAATGTCACTGATCACTAAGTTATTTGTTTAGCGACATCATAAAAGTGGACGACTGTTCCTTCCCTATACTGGACTAGCATATCAGCATAGAGTGCACTGCTCCAAATTTTGTGTAAGGTCGATACGGTAGCATTCCAGCGAGTAAAATATATTGGACTCCATATGGGCTCCATACTGGGTATATATAAATATATGGGTTCTATATGGGCGGCATATTGGGGTAATTAAGCTGGGATTTGCAATATCGAACTATATATAAGGGTCCCGTGTGGTCGTATCCATATGGTTCATATGTGGACGTTTTAGTGGCAACATATGGGTCCTAGATCCAGTGTATATATAGTACCTATATGGGCAATATATGGGCAAACCCATATGTATTGTACCAATGGGATATCATTGGATATCCTCCTCATAATCCTACTTGTGTTGGTCCATAAGGAATCTGAGTTTGATAAATACAATTTACAAGTATATAACTTCAAACCAATAAATATCTTATTAAATACACTTTATTTGTTTATTTCTAGGTGAATCAAGAATGGTAGATATATTTTCTGCAATACTCTTAAGTCAAAGTAGACATTTCTGTATAAAAAGAATTGTCAATTATGTATGGAGAAATTACGTATAAGTTCTAGAAGAATTTATAAATGAAAATCCAAAATTCAATACAATTGAAAATTGCATTGCATTATCGGCCCTGGAGAACCATAAGTAGTCACATGTAAGCCACCCCAATAGCCCGAAATGTATTTTTAGAGCGGGGTAATTCCGGAGGTTATGTAAAGAATGAGGGGAATCTCCGGGGGGATTCCGTTTTTTTTAGGTGTATGGAATCTATCAATTCTACATTTAGGTGTGCGTTTTACCAATTTTATATTTAGATATGTGCTTTTTCCCAATTCTATGTTAAAGTGTAGGAAAGTCACACAACTATATTTAGGTGTTGGCATATTCTAGAACTTGAAATCATCTATTCATGGAAATGAAGAAGTTATTTTACACCACGTTCTTCGATACCTCTTGGTAATCGGAAAAGAGGGAGGGTTGTGCGCACGTAATCCAGGATAACCACACCGTCTGCTGTTTGCGTGGCAAGTGGTCGTCCTAAGTCGGCACCGGTTGCCCATTTGTCTTGTTGGTTTATGTGTGGTCTTTTGTGTTTCATGTTTCTATGGTGTGAGTTGTTGTTCCTTATCCCCTTTGTGTCCCTTTCTGTGAGTGACTGTCATTTTAAAATTCTCACGAAAGAAAAAAAAATAACAAATTACTCACTTGAGGTCGTACTAATATTTTATTGAATTATGAATAAACTGTTGATCTTGTAAGTAGATATTAAACTAAGCTAAACGTGGAAAATCGATCACTTTCAAATGACTGACCACTGGTATGACGCTTGGACGGAAGTCAAGTGTAGTCTGCTACACAAGTCATGTGCGTTTCTTTACATGTGTGTATGACAAAAGAGATGATTTTGGATTTAACATAGTAAATTTCCCCTGGCTTACCGTCCTATGGTATCTATATTTCACAGCTCATCCGGTATGCTAGAGCATGTACTGATGTTTTGGATTTTCATAGTAGAAATTTACAAATTACCCAGAAACTTTTAGGACAAGGTTTTCGCTTTCACAAACTAGCAAAGACTTTCTGGAAATTTTACAAAAAATATTGTCAACTTCTTCTGAAATTCGGACCAATACAGGCAACAGAGTATATTACTTTGGGTATTTCACAACCTGCATTTTATGGTGACCTTATGAACAAGATAAGAAGGATCAAAGATAGAAAACATCACTATCGAAAATGCGTCAGAATCATCAAACGCCTTTTATACCGTGGATATGATCCTTATGTCACCAGACGGACACTAGGCTTTGTACTTGACCAATCTACAGTCTTGTACAAGCGCATTCTTAAAACTTGCACTCTGACTGACTGTCACGACGGTACTCCATGACGGGCCCTGTCCAAACCTCTTTAGAGAAGACAGGGCACCGATCACCTATTCTCTCTGAATGTCAGTCGGACTCTTCGGGTGATAACATACATGAGCTCGCGGCGGCAGAGCACGGATTGTATTACATACGCCCTCTTTTTATATCCACTTACATATTCATCTGTGTTGCTTGGGACCCTGCGTTTTGCGGTCTTGTTTGTGTGTGGTCATCTGACATTGAGGAGGTTGTTTTACACCACAATTGTACGTTCTTCGAGACCTCTGGGTAATCGGAAAAGTGGGAGGGTTGTGCGCACGTAATCCAGGATAACCAAACCTTCTGCTATTTCCGTGGCAGATGGCCGTCCTAAGTCGGCACCGGTTGCCCATTGGTCTCGTTGGTTCATGTGTAGTCCTTTGTGTTTGATGTTTCTGTGTTGTGCGTTGACGTTCCTTGTCCCTAATGCGTCTCTTTCCGAGCTTGTCTGCTTTGTGTTTTTGCATTGGGTATTTTGGGGTTTTGCTGTGGACGCTACAACCTGGTGTTGTTGGAGATCCCCTCCTTTGTTTTACCAAATCCTGAATGAAGATTTGCCTTTAATTGGTTATTATTTTCAGGGTGTTTCATATTTGACATAAACTTTGAATACATGTATACGTATCACAATACTGCGAATATATATGTATACACATTTATACATCTTATTAATATAAATATGGAACTAAATGTACATATACAATGTAGATCCTTTTTGGCTTATTTCTCGTCCAACTTCAGATTCAATGTACGTTGTCCTCTAAGGTATCCATCTGTCCAATGCCCTGCTAATATTAATTTTTTTTCTATTGTTTATAACATTTCTCTTCTCAGATTCTGATAATACCGATTGTTGATTCCTTTTCGTTGCACGTGTTATACTTTCGCCATGTTGTTTTGTTTTGCTACAGTACTAGTCTTATGCAAATAAGTGCTTACATGTGTTCACATTCGTTTTTCTTCGGAGAAAACGGGGTTATATTTAAAGCTATAATCTATCCTATTTTGGTCGCGAGGGCATAAGTAATTGTTAAGTTGTACCCAGCTAGTTTCTGATTTTAAGTATACTAGACTCGCTTCCATGAAAAAAAAATTGACAAAATACTTCATTCACGGTTTGATCGTTAGGATAATATTTGTAACTTTAAGCAATGTTGAAAATAATGTCATTTCTTGCGAAAAACGCACCAATGACAAATATGGATATTGACCATATCACCGTTTTTTATGACATCATAATTGAACTAGAGCTTTCCGATTCCCAGGGGTTATTTCGGATACTGTCCTTAATTGAGTGATCATACAAAATGAAGTATCATATACTGATTTTCTGAATTATCGATTTTGTACTGTAGACAGGGATATGGTCATTATCCATATTTGTCATATAACCACACCATTTGACACTCTCATGACCATGGTAGCATATATATGACCGTCTGCAGTCACCAATTGTTTTTGTTTTGTTCTATATGAAGTGTTTTTGTTAAGTGTGTTGATGTAGTCCTCGATGTTTTGTGTTTGATCCTCCTTGTCTCTTTGGTGTCTCTTGTTGTGTTTATCCCATCTGTAGATTCGAATTTGGTTGAATCGGTGTTTTGTGCGTTAGCTGCAACCGATTCCTATTGGGATATTTAATCCTTTCCTTTCTTTTACAGAAATCAGTAGCTGTAATAAAATGCTTTTACGCTAATACATAAAAGCATGCCGGGAATAATTCAAAAGATCGTACATACATGTATATATAGAGCTAACCTATTTTGTGTTTCATGTTCAGATGGTGTGAGTTGGTGTTCCTTGTCCCTGCGTCTCTATCTGTGCATGGGTGTTTCCTCTGCGTTTTTTTTTTTTTTTTTTTGCATTGGGTGTTTTTGGAGTTTTGCTGCGGATGCTGCAAACGAGTGTTGATGGAGATCCCCTTCTTTAATGAGTGTGAGAAAGGCAAACACAGAACAAATGTAAGAATTCATAAATCACAACAATGGAAGCTGACATCTTTCATTTAATTTTTCAATTTATGTCGGTGATGTCACAAATCAATTAATAAGACGAGAAGTTTGTTCAAACGTTTTCCAAGAACTTAATCTAAGTTAATCATAACATTGCTTTCAGGCAGCAAAATATTGTCTATGCCTGACCTTTTTTGATTATTTTGGTAAAGTCCATTCCCTCTCCGCTCTGTCAACTACAAAAGTAGACCCATTTTCCAGTCATTTCCTCTTGAATCGTGATGCATCAACCCTTAACTGCCAAATATTGATATACAGGTACTAGATTAAGTATAAGCCTATCAAGTGAATCGGAATATCGGTAACTTCAAAGATCATCATCACTGATGCCTAATATATAATTTGGAAATGGTTCATAGTTAAAAAAATTGAAATCTTTTTGAAATAAATCCACGAATTCAAGAATCCAACGTTTAGGCAGATTGGAATAAGCAACTTTGAGTACATCGGTCTCATGTCGATAGGGCTCGGTCAATCTGCCAAATGATATAGTCTTATTTTGGAATTCCTCCATTGTCAAATTCAACACATCTTTTTCAAGATACGGAAAAGCTTGTTGAGCAGGAATAAGACCTTTTATCTTGAAGTAAGTCCACACACGAAGCATTGCTTCGTAAAACGGCATGCATGTCTGTAATTGATGTTTTTCGCGGTAGAGTCGTTTGATTTTGGATTTTATCACGGTTTCCCTTCTTCCTTCTAAAGGCAATGTTGAGACTTTATGGTAAGATGAAAGAGCATTTAAAAGTTTACTAAACTCTTGACTAAAATTTTCCGCTTTACCGATGAAGTCTAACGGGTAAGCGCACGGCTGGCAATGATCAAACATTGAGAAAAAATGGACGTCTCTCCTAATATTTGTCCTTTGGGAGTGAAGAACGTATCGAAATAATTCCCGGAAAGTCACATCATACCCGCATTTTACATTTTGAGTGTTATTTCCAGTTATGTTTTCTCCAAAGTTAGTCTTAATGTATACACCCAAGCTCTTCCAATACTCGTAATTTGGACCAATGAATTTGTCGGCATACCCGGACCAAATTCTAGCGTACGGATTTTTCACAAAAGCGAATCGAAACGACAGATTTTTAAGCATACTGCTTTTTTCAACCACAGTTTGGTTTATGTCCCTCATTTTCGTATATTTGTAGTATGGGTGTATCGTACTGTTAGATAACAATATCTCATTTTGGAGTAACGCAGTTATATAAGTTGAACCACACTTTGCAATCCTGCAATACCCCACTGATAATTGCTCATTTATAAGGTAGCTACGCTGCATCTCCCATGTGAGATTAGATGAATTCTGTTGAATAGTATCACAAAGATGTGAATAGCCTAAGTTGTGGGTTTTGTCAATAAACTGAAAAAAAGAAAGTGAAGACTTTGTTCAAAGAATATTCTTTCAAATACATCACAAGACGTGATACATGCATTTCTTAAATAATCACCTGAGATCACTTTATTTAATAAAACAAACAGGATTTGTATCCCATTTTAACATAAAATCTTCGACAAGAATCAGTTCCAAACCCACAGCAAACATAAAATGCACAAGCCCATACATGTAACAACATCAAATCAATAACACCAAAAGACTACATATAAACCAAAGAGACCAATGGGCAACTGGTGCCCACTTAGAACGGTCATCTGCCACGTTATATACTAACTAATTAGTCCTTGTCATATTTCCTACTCAAAGTAGGTGTGTGAATTTACACATTTACATAATTATTTTGAGAAGGAAGTATGACAGAACCTAACCCTATAACGAATTTATCACGCCGAGAACAATTTTGTAACGTTTTATTTGTATTTTTGACGTTTAAAAATTTAGTGACCTACATCAGCGTCAAGGTAGGACACCACGTGGCCTTCATACTGCGACGTCTTTGGCTGAATTTAGTACGTGGCGTGATAAAGTACCACATAATTTTGCACAAAGTACTTTTCTTGAGTAAAAACTAAGTCAAATCTAGAGTCATTGAGAACATGCACGTTATGTCTAATCTTTGATAAAAAAATATATATATACCCTTGGTCCTGAAGGCATTTTTAATCATAAATTTCTCTCATAGCGTAATTTTCCTTATCGAAGAAAAGGAGAGATCTCCGACCAGACCCGGTTGAAGTATCCAAAGCAGAAGAGAAAAACACAACAAGAGACGTAAAAGAGACATAGGACATTAAAACGTGTTTTACAAAATACTACACATAAATCAACGAGACCAATGGACAATCGGTGCCGACTTACCCGAAGGTTTCGAATAACTTCCTCACCGTTAGATGGCCTTGCACGCAAGACAGCAAAGCACAGGGACCAAGCAAAACAGATGAATATGTTAATGGATTTATAAAGGAAGGATTCGAATTAGGTCCCTGCGCTGCCGACTGTAGCGAGCTCATGCATGTTTTCACCCGAAAGTCCGACCGACTGGTGGTCGGGACTTTATCCTCTCTAAAGAAGTTTGCACGTGACCTGTCAGGGACTTTAGTCGTCACAGGGAGTTAGAGTGCAAATCTTAAGAATGCACTGGTGCAAAACTGTAGATTGGTTAGGTATTATAGCGAGTATCCGTATTGTGACATGGTGATCATGTCCACGGAATGAAAGGCGTTTTGACGCTGTGTTGTCTACCTTTGATCCTTCTTATTTTGTTTATTATGTCACCATAACAGGCAGGATTTGAAACACCCAAAGTAATATATTGTTGCTTGTAAAGGTCCGAATTAAAAAAAAAGAAAATAATTTTGTAAAATTCTCAAAAAGTCTATATAAGTTTTTGAAAGCGGGCACCTTAACCTAAGATTTTCTTGTTAATTTGTAAATTTCTACTTTAACATATTCTACTACTTAAGAGCAATTCTCTGTAAGAACCAAAAAAATTCAATGACACGTTGGCACGGCATGTCATAGATTCTAGCGATTTTTGGCTTGGAAGTTCAATATGGAGAGCTAAGATGAAGATTATCTTTCATATGTAGAAAAAGGGTGTCGTTGCCATGGTAACAATCTCTAAAGTTTGAAACATTAAGAAATTTCATAAGACTTAGCGCCTTTGTGACCTTTGTTGCCATGGAAACGGGTACAATTATGAATTGCAATAACCAAACTCTTTTTTTTTCAATCCTCTTTATTATGAATATCTGAAATGTTTTTCCCACTTTATCGCTATGCCTCTTGTATAAGGAGTCAAAAAAGGGCCTCAATAAGGTTTTAAACACGTACTTCATTTTGTGGCTCAAATGAGCCCCTTTTTTGCTTGGTTTTTTTGTGTGTATTTTTGCGGTGTAAAATTTCATAAAAGCAGAAGTAATGTAAAAAGTTGACTGGGATCTTTTATCTTTTTTTGCTGGAAAATGCATTGAATATGGTAACCATGGCAAGATTTAGGACAACTGTTTACTATGATGGGTATGTTATGAGTCTATTTTAAACTGTCCAGTTATGATGTGGAAACAAAATCTTTTTCATATATCTACTGGAGACAAATCAATGAAGAGAAGACATTAATACTTGTTCAAGGTCATGTGTTGTATTTTCAAGGTCACTGAACTGTAATTGAGCAGATTTTACCAAAATTGTGATTTTTCGTTGAAAATAAGGATCAAAATTAAAATAAGCCTTTTTGAGACAAATTCAACGGCTATATGCAACAAAATAATGGGTATTAAAATTATTTTTCGGGATAACTTTAAGAGTTCAATCAACGGTCTGACCTTCTGAAATTGAGGTGTGGATATCAAAAATAGAGAGCATGAAATTTAGAATTCTTAGTTTTTTCGCCTTAACAAAAATATTAAACTTGAATACAAAATGTCAAAAAATCAGGGAATTTCTTTTTAATTCCATCATTTTTCAAAATATATATGAGTTATTGGAAAATTCAAAAAGAACATACTACAAATATATGACAAAAATTTGAAAAAATCATATAAATATCGAATTGTTTTAGTCTAAGTTAAAGAATGACCTTGAATTCCAAGTCAATGACCTTGGAAATTTTCAATGATATAAAATCAAATAAAAGAGTCTTATCAGTTCATTTTTTATATTTTCATGGTCATAAGTAGTATTTATTATGAGTTAAATCAATTTCAAAAGGTACTTTATTCAAGCCTTAATGCTTTAATATGGATTCTCTGTAAAAACCTAAAACAGCTGGCCACGGTATGTCATGGATTTTGATGAAACTTTCTGTAATTATCATACTTAATGTAAAACAATGAAAACAAACCATATTGTTATATTTGAACAACGGTTGCCATGGTAACTGGGTCAATCTATTTGACACCCCCATAAATATGAGAGATAAGACATATTGTGGCATTCTGTTGCCATAGAAACCATGGTCAAAATTTACTTTATGATCACAAAAAGTTTTCTTTGTAAGTTCAACTCTAACAAGAATAACTTTTTCGGGGGAGGGGGTTATCAGGTAGTTGTTGATATTCAGTCAAATTATGTGAAAATTTAGCAAAAATAAGGTCTAATTTGAGGGTCATTTTTGGCCTGTTTTTGATTATTTTGAAGGTTGAAAACCATTATTTGGTGAATGTTATGGGTATTTAACATCACCTTGCCAAAATAAATGTCTATAGCTGGAAAAAATCAAGAAATAAAATTTATGGTGAAACCCACCATTTTGTCATGAATGCCAATCAAAATCCGTTGCTATAGCAACTTGGAATCCATATTACCATATACCGCATATTTAAAAACAATGTTTTTCCTCATGTTTGAGTCCTATGATTATGAAATAGCATACCTGTATACAAATTATATTTATCATTATCAATTGACCTTCAAATCATTTCAAGGTCATCTGTCCAAATCTCAAGGTCATTTCTAACTTCAGACTAAAATTAAGACAAAAATCAGGATTTCCAATTAATTTAAATTGATTTATCTAACTTATTTCATTAGATATTTTGATTTTAAATATATACAGTTGAACAACCGATCATAAGACGTAGAATTCATCACAATTTTGTTAAATTGTATTTCACTTCTATGTATGTCATACTTTCAAAAGAGCACAAAATTGAGATTTTCTAAAATTTTCTCGTAAAATATGTGACATTTTTTGGGGTCTTCAATGGACTTTGATAATTTTGATACCCATCCCAACAAATAATACATTTATCATACTTTCACCAATAATTGATTGTTTTGCCAAGGTTCCATACTGTTTACTGTTAATCATGTCTCTTTTCTGTGAAAAACCACAAAATTTGGCCTGAAAATAGCAAATATTTTTCAATGACCTTGAAAATTGAGCAAATAACCTTGACATTTTCTCAAGGTCATGATAGCATCAAATGGTCTTTAATACATCTACATACCAAGTTTTGTAACAATAGCAGGCATACATCTTTAGAAATTAGGTTTTTACTTACGACAAGTATTTACACCTTCGTACCAAATGTTGCCATGGTAACCTATTTCAAAGGCATGTAAACAGAAAAATCTCACTTCTAGATAAATTTCCTTCGATTCCCATGAAGTCCTAGGATAATACTCTTCAGGAAAAAGTCAACTGTATTTCAAATCTTGTGCAATTGTATTATTACTCTTGTCAAAAGTACGTAAAATATAGATAAAATAAGGCCTAAATTGGCCGAAAATGGCTCATTTTGAATATTAAGCAATTTTTCTTGAAATTGAAGCAAATTTACATGACACACAGAAAGAAGGAGCATCGAAAAATCAAATTGTATCAACTTAAGAGGATTTAAATAATCTTTTCGGAAAATTACATATACATTCAACATTTGTTTCCATGGTAACGGGATGCATAAAAATGCCTTATTTAAAGGTGTTTTTACACAAAACCTTGGTTACCATGGCAACGGAACGTCGGAGAAAAAAATTGAAGGTCAATTCGCTCTGAGGACATCATATTTACCTTATACACAAAAAATATCCAAAATCTGAGGCATGTCGTGGCCAAACATGTCTGATTTTTTTAGGTTTTTACATAGAATCCATATTAAGTCGTCATAACAACGGTTTTTGACGTCAAAATTGAGATGAAGAGCTCAAAGATCCCAAATTCGATTTTCTTTCTTAATATTTTTGAGGGACATTACTTTTCATCATAACCCATCATAGGTCTCGAAGAGGTCTGCTTTAAGTGATAATGACACTGAAAACGGTAAAAATAACATAAAATGACCCCAATTAGTTTACCTTCATTTTTGACTTAAAATTTACTTATTTAGACTGGGCACAGCAAGCGTCCTGCAATATCTATCATAAAACTGTATGTATTTTGCAAGAAAGAAGGTAACGATGCCCAAAAAGTACGAAAATGAAATATCTACTACAATGGTATCCATGGCAATGAAGTATCTAAAAGTAGGTTACTTCACAGTCTTTAAAGTAGCACAAAAAGACTGATCTCGTTGCCATGGCAATCACATTGACCGGAAACCATAATTTTTGCAACTCAGGACATAATATATATCCAATATGCAGAAAATCATGAAAATCCATGACCTGCCGGGCGCAAGAATTTTGGTGGTAACAGAAAATTGGTCTTAAATCATTAGTACATTCTCTACCGTACCTAGCTGATGAGCTGAGATATGTAAATGCCGTATGACGAAACGTCGATCACCGTCAAGCCAGGGCAAATTTACTATGATGAATCCAAAATCATCTCCATTGTCATACACACCTGTATGAACGAAAGGAGAGGATCTCCAACAACACTCGGTTACAGCACCCACAGCAAAACACCCAATGCAAAAACACAGAGCAGACACGCCCAAAAGGGACAAAGAAAACAATTAAACTAACACCATAGAAACATGAAACACAAAAGACAATACATAAACCAAAAAGACCAATGGACACACGGTGCAAACTTAGGACGGCTATCTACCATCAAGTAGCAGACGGTGTGGTTCTTCTGATTACACAACTCTCCCACTTTCCGATTTTGAATTGCATTCTTCGCAAGTGTGTCTGGTTATTTTTTTTATGAAATTAGATATAAAGACTGTCATCTATCATGCTGTCGTCTTTAGAATATATCTATTAGAAGGAGAGAAGAAAGGACATAATCTAGTGTAGACCGAACAAAGTGACCCAGCACTATTACTTAAACCTTACACATCACAATGGCACATATGGAAAATGAACATATCCATGTATACAGCACAAAATCGATAATTCAGAAAATCAGAAACCAAAGGCATACAAAATCAGGATAAAACAGGAACCAAGGCAAACAAACAAAAACCTCCAACATATATATGAAAAGAAGCAAACTCTCCATATGGGAGTGAGACCAAGTGCCCAGGAAGAGTAAGCACCCCTGCTTGCATGATAACACATTTGTATTACCTGAAAGTTCAATTCTCTGGAACTAAGGGCCTTCATTTTCCTCACATGTAAGACTGTTAAAGCGGCAATGGACAGAAAGAAAAAAATATTAATGAACAATTGAATAACGTATAATAAATTGCAGAAAGAAATGAATTCAAAGACACATTCAATTAACTTCAATTATTTTAATGACAAATTTAATAAAACATTTATCGGAAAAGCGATCCTTTTCGTTGGAAATCGAAAAATATCAACATTTTACGATACTTACATTTTATTAAAGATTTCAAATTCGGAAACATCAATATGTTCCGAAATACATACATTTCAAATAAAATCGGAAACATAATAATTTTATGAAAATACTCACCTTTAATTTACAAGATTAAAAATCCGGATAAATCAAAATTAAATTTCACAAAAATACTTACATTTCAAAATTTCGAACAAATGTAGAGCTACCAAAATTATAATAGAAAGAAGTAGTCGAAGTAGTCTCCACTTTCTTACGTTCATTGCTTCACTTTGAAAAGATGTGGAAACAAAGCCGATCTAATCAAATATATAACAAAAGATGTAAAAAAAACATAAACATGTGTTACCCTATAACAGTTCTGAATAAAGGCTTTATAATCAAGGATATAACAATAAAAAAGTTGTAATGTTGTTGGCATGAATGAAAGTCTAAATCAAATAGGAATTGATTTCTCTTGATGATATTTCTTACTCTTGTAATTCTTTTTACAAACAAAGGTATGAAGTTATGTTCTTTCGTACAAAAACCATGTCATTGCAAGTCGAAATGCATAAAAATCGCTATGACGTTAAAACAATATTGATGTACAATTAAAGACTTTATATAAAATCATTTAAACACTCCTTGAATTATGTGATATTTTATTGGTTGCATATGGAGAACTGAGAACTTCTAATAGAACATATATTTCAATATATTGACAACTGTAGCTGTAATTGAAGGAGTGTAATATTTACCTGAATGAAACTGAGTTAAAGATTAAAAGATTAAGAAAAGTTAACAATAAGCTTAACATCACTTACAAGGCATAATCCTGTTATTGGCACCGTGGTGCCAATTATTTTTTCATTTTTTTAATACTACAATTTCTTATCTCCGTGGTAAGTATGATGATCTAGGTGATTTAGACGCTTTAGACGGTACCTACACTACAGGAGATTGAGAATTGACGAATGTAATAATTCTTTAAATAAATCTGGAAAAATGATGAATAATCTTTGTTCTCATTTCTGTAATATATGTTAACAACTTGTTAACGTTCTGATTTCTGCTTTCTTCATTTCATAATTCCAATTCTGGAGATATATAGATCTAAAGAGAAAAGTTCCAATTTTTATAGTCCGAGGTGTGAGAAAGAAAATACAACAGAATGTATATATTGTAATATATCATAAGATCTGAACTTATTTTTAAATTTAAACGGAATAAAGTTCAGAAAGACATAATGTAGCTCTGAGGTAAGAAAGAAAGCAAGTCCGTAAACAAACAAAATAATCAAGACATGAACAATGACATCTATAGAGATCTACATGAACATCCAGTTGTGTATCTGAAATTCATGTTTTATTCAATTTTCAATTCTAACGGAAAAAATGACAGATCTTATTTTTGAAAAATAGAAAGGTAAGAGAAAGAGAGAGAAAAAAGAATGAACGGAATAAACGTCACAGAGAGAATGTTGTTCATGATGCATATAATAAGATGGGAAAACATGATTTTTTGTATGCTTTATTCCGTAAATATGATAAAAACAGCAACGTTTGTGTTTTAAAAATAACGGAATAAAGATCAGAGAGCGTTAAGATAACTTATATTTAGCACAGAATAAAATTGGAAAGCCAGTACTTATAACCTAGCTTTATTCCGTAAATACGATACAAAAAGTTAAATATCGGAATAAAGGAAAGAAAGAGAGAGAGAGAATAAACGGAATAAATGTCACAGAGAGAGATAATGTTGTTCGTGATGCATAAAATAAGATGGGAAAACATGTACAGGTCTATAACAAAGCTTTATTACTCCGTAATTAAATCTGATACAAACAGTAAAATTTTAGTTTTAACGGAATAAAGATCAGAGAGAGAGAGAGAGAGAGAGAGAGAGAGAGAGAGAGAGAGAGAGAGAGAGAGAGAGATAATTGTGTTAAGATAATTGATTTTGTCTGGTCCACGTTGCCAATTTATCTGTTCTTAAATGATGCTATTCAATTTGAAGCTTTTACTTTCACATACAGAATTAAATGGAAAACGTATATATCTATAACTAAGTTTTATTCCGTAAACTTGTATGATACAAATTTTAACGGAATAAAGGTCAGAGAGAGAGAGAGAGAGAGAACTGATACTCATGCACAGATTAAAATTAGAAAATGTGTAGCTATATAACTTAGCTTTATTCCGTCAATATGATACAAAACATGTAGTAAAATGTGAGTTTTAACGGAATAAAGATAAGAGAGAAAAAGTGAGAGAGAGAGTTTAGAAAAACGCGTAGCTATATAATTTAGCTTTATTCCGTCAATATGATACAAAACATGTAATAAAACTTGAGTTTTAACGGAATAAAGATAAGAGAGAAAAAGTGAGAGAGAGTTTAGAAAAACGTATAGCTATATAATTTAGCTTTATTCCGTCAATATGATACAAAACATGTAGTAAAATTCGACTTTTAATGGAATAAAGATCAGAGAGAAAAAGTGATAGAGAGTTTAGAAAAACAGGTAAAAACACGTATGAAAAGTAATATGTAAACAGAAAAATGAAGGGTTTTCAAGATCGTACGTAGTAAACATTTAATTTTCTGAAAACGAAACATACATCCAATGCGACCAAGCAAGCACAGAAACTGACATGCATACAGTAATGACAACTGTTTATTTCAGACCATAACCAGATTAATACTTCACCCTATGCAGACACTTTAGAAAGATCGTAGACTTACAAAGATCGTCGCCTTATATATACTCCTGCTATTCGCACCGGTGCGTCGCACCGGTGCTGATTCTTTTTTGACATTTTTAAGAGCGTAGACTAGCCCCGAAAGATATCTATACCCCATTTCTTGGTAGAAATGAATCCCCCAAAGAAAACCCTTTTCCGGGGGATTATTTCCCCCCTATGTAGCTATTAATATACTTAGAAAGATCGTAGACAATTGAGAACAGTTTAAGAAAGATCGTCGCCTTATATATACTCCTGTTATTCGCACCGGTGCGTCGCACCGGTGCTGATTCTTTTTTGACATTTTTTAAGAGCGTAGACTAGCCCCGAAAGATATCTATACCCCATTTCTTGGTAGAAATGAATCCCCCAAAGAAAACCCTTTTCCGGGGGATTATTTCCCCCCTATGTAGAAATTAAAGATACTTCGAAAGATCGTAGACAATTTAGAACAGTTTAAGAAAGATCGTCGCCTTATATATACTCCTGCTATTCGCACCGGTGCGTCGCACCGGTGCTGATTCTTTTTTTGACATTTTTAAGAGCGTAGACTAGCCCCGAAAGATATCTATACCCCATTTCTTGGTAGAAATGAATCCCCCAAAGAAAACCCTTTTCCGGGGGATTATTTCCCCCCTATGTAGCAATTAAGATACTTAGAAAGATCGTAGACAATTTAGAACAGTTTAAGAAAGATCGTTGCCTTATATATACTCCTGTTATTCGCACCGGTGCGTCGCACCGGTGCCGATTCTTTTCTGGCATTTTTAAAGAGCGTAGACTATATGTATACTTTTGTATATGATACAAGATATATGACTTTTTTCTTTTTTCAAACGTTTAGATGACTAAGATTTTACTAGAACATGTTATTTATGTTATTTTTAGTTATGCTATTTTTTTAAAAAAAGAATTGGCATCGCGGTGCCAATAACAGTATTATGCCACTTACAATAGAGCAACAAATTGAGCATCGACGGACTCCTAGCAAGCTAGAGGTGGGACCAGGTGCCCGGGAGGAGTAAGCATCTTGTCAAGTGATCAAAATTTGCTTTTTCGCATGTAAACATTAACACTGGAATGACACATTAGAATGTATTGCTAAATGTATGTTATCTCTACGTATGACACATGTCTGGTAAGCATGAAAAACAAGTTGTTGCTGCATTCTCAAAGTAACGAAGGAGAAAATATACATGAACCTCAAAGTTTTGGGGAACTATAAGTGACAAAACATTTGGTGTGAACAATTCTTTTTTATGATTCAAGCAAGTTTTGTACCCCAAACTGGTTCTTCAGCATCCCGATAATCAATCAATTTCTTTAGTATTTAGACCTTTTACATTGAGGATCGACATTCTGTAAACGTGTGTGGGAAAATACTCACGTGTGGGTAACTTATGTGCTATTAACAATTGTATGACATGTATTATCGCGAAAATAACCCCATGTAAAAAATGCTACCGGTATAAATAACCAAAGAGAATACTCCAGATTTCGACAAAACGTACTGTTGCAACAGCCATTCCGCAACGAATTCGCCCAGTGAAAATAACCACGTTTTTACAGTACTGCAAAATAAAAAGTTGAGGCATTCTGAAATTTATTGCCATATTTGTAGTATATTTTCAACCCCCCCCCCCCCCCATCACGTGGTTGTGCGCCCTTTGTACATTTGTTCACATTCAAAACAGGCTGTTTGGTTGTTTAATTTTCCTTGACATTTTCTTCTTTTTGCTCTTTTTCTGAAATGTTTAATCTCTCCTCCATTAAATACTTCAGTGGCGCCATCTTCAGTTTTGTTTCGCTTTTACAACGAGACGCTATGGAAATTCTTCATATGATGTTGAATTTTCATTTATGACTCAATAATGTGATGCATCTGTCTATCTATTCCCTCTTTGTGGACACATGTGTAAATTAAATGTAAATTGCAAAAATTCAAAAGTAAAATGGTTTTTTTTGTCCAGCTGTTTGCACCACACCGTTGAAAAGTATTTGGTCCCTGCGAATTTAATTTCACCTTCATATTCTGAACTTGGTTTATTCAGTAATCATGTTTTAAAAATAATAAAAACCCCTCAATAAATGAAATGGGACACTCACAAGGTATCAGATTATTTATTTCATCATTAAAATTCTAACATGCCATATTAATAAAAGAAATAGTTTTTAAAGAAAACAAATTGATTTTCCGCAAATCCTAACGAAGAGTTCCATATTTCAGATTAGATGTAGCAATTCCAATTGGTTGCCATTTCATAGTTAAAATTTTAATGGCTCCTATAATCAATATCAAAACTATAAGAGAAGTCACAAATAATGAGGCCCCTAATACAGATATCTGGAATACACGTTCAGTCTCTTCGTCTTGTCTGTAGTTGTTACGCCGCCGTGAGGACTTTCCTTGGAGTTGCATTCCTGCAGATCCTATAAAAATATTTATGTCTGGTAAAATGAAATGATATCTTCATACATATCACTATATAATGGTACTAAGAGAAATATATTGTAACTTCTTGCCAAGTATGCAGAGACCCATTTTTTCTGATTTTATTGATAAATCATTTTAAAACTAAGTGTTACACTTCTATCCGTAGCTGACTCTTTGACTTTGGTTTATGTGTGGACTTTTGTGTTTCATGTCCCTATGGTGCGAGTTGGTGTTCCTTGTCCCATTTGCATATGTTTCTGTGGGTGCCTGCTCCGTGTTTTTGGATTCGGTGTTTGGAATTTTGCTGTTAGTGCTGTAACCGAGTGTTATTGCAGATCTCCTCCTTTCTTTGACATTTATTTTTGGTTATGTTTAGAATATGACATTTGATATTATCAATCTTTAGATTTCTATTTTTGTATCCTCGAGTATCATTGATGAGATATTATTTGGTGAAATACGCATATGATTGAATTAATAATTACTATAGAACAAATATTTCACGATTAAAAATTCAAACATTCACGATAATTTCAGCGTTGTACCCGTAACCATTGAAACTTTATCAAGAATGTTAGCAAACTGTAACATACCATTGTCTAGCTCATTCAATATCTCTGTCTTCGACTTACGTTGCCGAACTCTTTCAAACTCCCGATTGGACATCTGGAAATTCCCACAACTAGGCATACTTTTTGGAGCCATTGAATGAGCAGTGTCGTTACCAGACTTAATGATGATTGCCATTCCTTTTATGTTATGCTTTTCCATATGACAATGCATGTACCAATAACCTAGGGTTAATAAAGATGATTTATCGTAAAGTAGTATACATAATATGTTCTGTAATTCATGGTCATTAAATAATGGGAAATTAAAAAAGAACAAGAGCATCCAACGTCCAAGTATAGCAGACTTTTTTGCTGGAGTTTATAATATGTCATGTATTATACCCAGGTACAAAGCAATGCTAAAGCTTTATATACTCGTGCGTGTACAAAAAGTGATTTCCTTAGATAGTAATGTTGGTTGAGAAAAAAAAATGACATAAATGTTTTTTTTGAATTGAGTCGCAAAAAACTAAGGAAAGGAAAGCTCGCCAGCACGACCACCCTGCACTCACCCAGTGAAACAAACCCACAAGACAGTGACACATAAATGACAAAAGTACAAATCGCAAAAAAAAAAACACAACAAATTTCACTAGAACATCATAAAAACAATCGAAACAATTAAGGTATCCACTGTAAAAATAAATATCTATTGTATTATATACTTTTGTCACTCTGCAAATAAATTGCTAGGAATCTATTTGGATGCTTAGCCGTAAATAGGAGACCAATTTACACGTCTGAAGCCGTAAATATAGAACTTTGTGACGTCACGGATACCTGATTAATATTCGAAACACGTGTCTGGTGCATGGAAATTGGTTTGGAATTTTCTTCAAGAAGGTATAGAGTTGGAACCCGTCGACATTATTAACGTCATAGCGAGCATTTTACGTAAAACCTTCCAAACGTTTTGAATTTTCCTCTTGTTTCAGATCCTTTAATTTCATTTTTCTGCTAAAATGAGTTTCATTCCTGGTGTATTCATTGTGAATAAACCATTTCCGGGTTTTAATGGTTGAACAATTTTTACAATCCATCAACAAATAAAAAAGTTAGAAATTTTACTGTTGACGCCATTTTGAACTGACAATTTATAAGTGATTTGCGGTATGACAAAAATGTTATTACGGTTCCAGACAGGTAATATGGTCTGATGTTCTCGCCTTCGGCTCGGGAAATATAAGTTCCAGACAAGGTATATCAGACCATATTCCTCACCTTCACCTCGGGAAATATATGTTCCAGACAAGTTATATGACGGCTGTCAAGGGAAAACCACCCTTAAGTGAAAAATATGGCAATTTTATTTTTCAACGAATTACGATAGAACATTTCATTCTGAACAAAATGATATATGATGTGTATGTATACGGCATGGATAAATACCATAAATCTTCTTTGAAAACTTTGGCATGACGTTACGCGACGTTTTAGCTAAAAATCTGACGACGTCCAAGTTATGGTACGACGACGTCATACTTCAGTGTGTATATCCGGTACAAATATGTGTATATATCAAAAGAATACAAATATTTCTGTTGATGATATATTGACCTTCTATGGATGTTTGTTTCAGGAATACCAGAAATCGCATACTTTGATGTAGATCTATACATTGTACTTGGATCTCGCATCATGTCCTCTTGTTATACATGTTATTATTTACGTTGGTCCATTCACAGTTTTTGATACCCGTACTTGGCAATAAAATCAAGATTAGAAAATGTTATTTCGCATAATAAATGTTGAACAACACAAAAATGCTGATTTTTAGCCTCAACAGCGACGATTCGCCGGAATCCCGTATATCTAAGTAACTATGAATTTTTCGGGAAAAGTGATTATCCTCGCCATTATCCTTACACTTACAAGTATTCTATCTAAATAGTAATTTAAAATAATTGTAATCTCAACAGTTATATTCGGCCTATATTTATATTTTTCCTATCAATTTCAATTTGTTTCAAAACGAAACTTTCGTCTGATAAAAGACAACCGAACATTTATCAAATGTAACATTTTTTATAGATACATAAGATTTGCATGTTTTATGTCAACATTTTGGAGTTATTTTATTTACTAATCACACGTTTGCACATAGACACTTTTCATTTTTTTTTTTTTTCGTTTGCTACATATTACATGTAACTACTGCACTAAAAATCATTCCAAACAGCGACACTTAGGAATCACTGTTATATAGGATGCGACATCCAAGTGTGACAGACAAACGGGCACAGGAAAAAAAGATCCCAAAGTGTCGCTTTGCTTCGCAGGCGACACAAAAAGAAACCCTGTGATTTCGAGCACATGTAAGAAAAGTCAAATCAAACAAAATCAGAATCTTTCTTTTTTCGATGAGTTTTGTACATAAACGATTATATCCTTGTCATGAGAATTTTTCTTCTCTTTACCTTTTTGAATCGTTGTTCATTTCAACAGTAAACGACACTATAGGATCTAGACTTTTTCCCCAGGATTGGGTTCATCAGGGGAGCAGCGTATGATTTTGAAAAATGATAAAAATAGGATAATCAGTTCGGCTAATTCCAGGGTAGTCTGACCTCACAATCCCCTATATCTGCGCTTGAAACTTTATTTTCTTGTTCTTTCTTTTAATATGTCGCTTCCTTTATTAGCACATGAATTCCCTGCTCACATATTAAAGTGAGGTCGCCGTCAAGATGCACGACCTTCTGTGTTTGTTTATTTCTGTTCTGAGTCACTTGATTTTTCTCAAAACGTTTTCTCATTCCCTCCATATACGAAAAGTTCAACCTAATTTCAAGGTTATTCTTCTCCATTTATTATTGATTGCAATAATTGCATTTTTATAATATTTTCATACTTCAAAACTAATTCATTTTTTATTTTTTTGAGTGAATAAATAAAAGGATTTTGTTGAGAGTTTGTTTTAAGTTGAAAGTTTATTCAAATCTTCAATGGTCATATTAGGGGAGGGGCTAGGCGGATTTGCTTGTTTGATCATTATCAGTCGTGAAGTGCACAAGGTCGGAGAAAATCCAAATCAGATATTACATCTTAATTTTATGTCAATTATTAACACGAGAAACGAATTGATATAAGCGATTCTCGCTTGTTTTCTATCTCATCAGTGCATTTACTTACTTTTGTTTTGTACTCAATCACAATGTTTTACTGAATGAATAAAGTTTAAACTAACATACACCCCCGACAAAAATACATAGAAAGGAAGAAGAACGCCATAGATACAAAAATCTCTCTCTGCGAGAATCCAAAGAAGCGTCGGCCACTAACAGATTAACATTCGCACCGTACACAACGTCACATTAGGGGAGTCTGTCATGTGCGGGACATGGTGGAGTCGGTCCCGAAGCGGACGCAAGACAATAATCGGCGAGTATTTCTTCAAAGTTCTCGGATATTATACCATATTTCTCCAAACTTAAAATAGCATAGAGTGTGGTGATTTGTAGATACAGAATTTAATATCCATATGTAAGTCGGTCGTTATTATAGAGGTCGCCACTTGATGTAGCATCACTTTTCACGCAAATTGGAAAAATCAAAACATGTTTTGTAGTAATATAGATACACAGTTAATGAAATTTATCTCTCCCTCTCCCTCTCTCTCATACACTTTCTACATGTGTAATAAAAACAAATACAAGTAGAGCTAATTCATGGATAGGTATTTTATTTCGGGGTCCAACCCGTCAAAAGGGGGCGGGGTTCAACCTTGATGTTAACCCCCCCCCCCCTAGATTCGCGCGTGTAATTTAAAGTATATATATTATAACCCTAAATCTTTTTCAACCGTTTAGTGTAGTCCTTGGTAGCAGATGATGCCTCTTTCCATTCTGAGGACATGATACGGACTTTACGTTTAGATTTTCAATTTCAAGTATTATAATTGTACTGCCATATGGCCTTTATAGGTTCATTTATTTCTCATACTTCTCTTTTTTAATCAAAACGCTAATCTTTTTTCCTTCTGCAAACGAGAGATTAATTTTGTGAAAATTGGTCTTTACTAGATATTTATGAGACTGATAACAAACCACTCACTAAGTATTTAAATTAATGTGAGGTATACATCTTGCTTATCAACATAAATCGAGGATCAAATATATCCTAGGCCGTTTCGGATCCGCGATTTATAAATGATGTTCAGTACTAGAAGACAAAAAAAAAAAAAAAAAAAAAAGAAGAAGAAATGTGAAAACATACGGTCTTTGCAAAAGCATTTTCAAAATGGTTTTTCCCCTAAACGTGTACGGGTACAGT